>CM038678.1:780503180-781760680 GCA_021605205.1 Aegilops longissima
CCGCAGCGGTACGACCTCCCAGAGGTTCGCATCGAATAACGGCCAGTCTACCAGCTCCTCCACCGTCCCAGTTTCAAGGTCGAAGACACGCATGAATCCGTCGTGGTGGTAGAAAATCATCGTGTTGCGCTTCTCCTCAAACATGTACGGGCTCATCATTCGTGGAGTGTCTGAATCCGCCACCACCATGATCCTACAAACGCAGAACCACTCCGAAATACCATTCACAGTCCTTCTGGATGAGGGTACGTCCTCTTCACGGAGACATGGCCATCCTTGATATACACGTCAACTGTGCATAAACATGACATGACCAAATCAAAAAACGGGTTTGCTATTTCACATCTAGATATAAGATATTATTTCACATCTAACTCCCTCACCTTTAGGGACAAAACAAATCCATGGATACTTCAAAAAAAAAAAAAATCAAGGATGAGGAAATTAGATGTGAGAGGGAGTTAGATGTGAGATACTATCTCACATCTAGATGTGACATAAACGGACCCATCAAAAAAGAGCCAGTGTTCCGTGTTGCGGGATACGACGGCGGGACCGCGACTAATCCGGCGGTAGATGCATCGCCGAAGCACTTGCTGGGCATGCTCCAGCTCGTTTCGTCGAACGAGAACGTGTAGAGATTGTATTGTGGGTCGATGATCACCCACATTGAAGAACGATGAGTTGCACTTCTCGCTGTTCGGGATCGATCTGGACGCAGTTTAGAGGTACTGTACGGATACTGTACGTCTGTACGTACGCCCGGCCGGGGTGTTTTTTTTCTTCTTCTTTTTTTGAAACATTGTTGCTAAATCTCCTTTTGAAATTCACAGAACCTCAAACAATTTATCTGCAGCATTTTCTTTCCCTGTATTTTGGTTGTATTTTGTGCTAGCTGGACTGCCACGTACCTTTGCTAGTTAGGTCAGGGCTACGCCCTAACGCCGGCCAGGCCACGTCATTGTCCCGCAGGTATATCGGAAGGGTCTATCTATGGTATATCTATATGTGCTCTAATTATTACATATCTAAGTGACTCAATCAAGTATAAAAATAAAATAAAAAATAAAATAAAATAAAATACATACATAAATCTTCACGTAAGATCAATGATATAAAATTTACATGTGCAATACTTGGTGATACACTTTGAGATAGTAACCGACACTGGCGGAGCTAGGCAACTTCTTTTGGGGGGCCAAACATAAATGTGGACGTTTGGGGGGCCCAAAAAACTCTACTTTTCCTAATCTTTCTCTCAAAAAAAATATATTCCTTCACATGTTTTACAAAAGCAGGGGGGGGGGGGGCATGGCCCCTGTAGCTTACAACATAGCTCCGCCACTGGTAACTGATATCGAAACTACAGCCTGTTTCATTTATTTTTCCCGAATACACCTGTTTTTAGAAATATGGTTACAACTTGGTGATACACTTTGAGATAGTAACACGATCAGTGATTTTTACTAATGCACCGTGAGCTTCTCTTTCTAATATCCATACTGAACTTTCACATAGAAAAACATACATCCTAAATATTATCACCATGTGGAACTGCTTATCTCCTTCCCATCATTTGTTGCTTGGCCACGGCTTCGAGTCTTCCTGCGGCCTCTTCCCCGGCATCGCCTTCTCCCACTTGGAGCTGCCTCTCTATTGAGAAAGGTGGGAGCAGAAGGCTGGATTCGCTATCCAAAAACAGAAGCACAAGTCATCAAAACTACGTCAAATATACTTTTTGTGTATGAGAGGAAGACATCAAACTTATGAGCATGGTAATTAAAATAATCGACGTTGACGTGACACAGACAATTAGTCAATCGTGTAAAGCAGTGGAAGCAACATGTAATTAATCAGTTCTAGCTAATTGACGGTTTGATAATTTTGCAAATCAAACCAAGTATACATACCTTGCAGTACGAAGACGAGAAAGGAACAACACCGGCCAGTCAATCTCTAGAAGCACGACATCTAGAGGGATGTTAGGGTGTAAGCCGCGCCAGTCCGCCACTGCCTCCACTGTCCCAGTCTCTAGGTCGGCTGAGTAGACGCGTCGACGCCTGTCACCGACAAGTAATTTGCCGCACTTCTCACCTAGTACGTAAAGCTTGTCCCTTTCTTGAATCACCTTCCTTCTAGGTTGTATTAATTCTACTGTATCAGTGCAGAGCCATTGCGAGGTACCGTGTGCACTCTGGTGGTCCTCTTGTTGTCTCCATATCTCTAGCTTGGGACTTGCTGCCTCTTGTATCGTTAGTACCGAGATGGCGCTGTCAGTCGTGGCCAGGCCAAGGCACGCACGATCGTCAATATACTCTGCCGGGACGGGTAGCCTTGTGAATGAGATGTCGCCGCTCCAGGCATCTAGCTTAACAAGGCAGAAACATTGCGCAATCCAACTATTAAATAGCCAGTGGACGACGCCGTGGCGCACGATGGCCTGGCTTTGACACAGTGAGCCGAAGGTGTTGGAATCTTCTATGGTGTCACTGAAGCACTTTGTATGCTTACTCCAACTCTCATTGCCGGACGAGAACGTGTGCACATCAAACTTGAAGCCCACCCGGGGCTCGTGACCAGCGGTGATGATTATCACTTTGTAGAAGGACGAGCTGCTCGGTGGCTGCTCGACGTCGCCGGAGGCACAGTCATCACCGGATAGGACGGCACATCCGTGATGCTTGTACTCACACAAGTCCATAGAAAAGCTGTCCATTATAGGAGGGAGAATGTCGCACGTGCCGATGAGCATGTTGCACACGGCCAGGCGATCGACCCACCAATCGTCCATGACACGGGAGCGGGATGGGAGGAGGTGCACAAGGAGGAGGCCGCGATGCGAGACGAGCGGCGCCGCGTGGTTCAAAACGCTTGCCGGGACGTCGTGCACGAAGGAGCTGATGGCACGGCGCCCACGGCCCAGCGCCGACCAAGGCGTCGGCACCAGCACCTTGGCCCCTTGATGACGATGCCGCTGCTTGTTAAAAAACCCGATGAAGGATGCGCATGGGTGGTCCGGCCACCGACGCCGTAGGAAGGTGGGGTCGGTGATAAGGTGGCGCCAGCGCCTGCATGCCGCGGCGCAGCGGAAGAGGGTGCCCGCGTCGTGAAGGCGAACCAGGATCTCAAGGAGGATGTCGTCCGGGAGCGAGACCGCCATGGCTGAGTACCTTGCGTCGATGCGGTGATGAGTAGTTGGCGTACGTACGTATATATTTGGTGGTCGTCGATGTCCATCGTCAGAGTCAGACTCGATCCCGTGCAAAAAAAAAAAAAAAAAGAGTCAGACTCGATCTCCAATCCAACTGCATGCCGGTCTTATGTTTCCGGGACACCCGTATCCATATCGTATGCTTATTTTTTTTTACTTTTATTAGTACTAGACGTTAGTTTCTTTCTACTTATCTAGCTGCGATTGAACTCGTGACAACATAATTTGCTAACTAAACTGAAAGATAAAGCAAAAGAAAGAATTTTATTTTTGAGAATAAAATTATTTTTACTCCACTTTAATTTTGGCTTTTTTACCAGGAAATCCTTATAACTAAATGATTGATTTCCACCATCCGTAGTTCTCTCAACATCCGGTCTACCACCTCACCAAGCGCAGCATGTCTATCACATCATAATTAAGAGTGAAATGCATAAAATCATCACGATACTGTCCTAATTGTCAAAAAACTACCACAATAGAAATTGTGACAAAATGCACCGCACACAACCGTTGACAGCGGCTAAAAAGACATTGACCAAAATTTGAAACTCGTTTTGACATGACAAAGTGCACACATGGCGAGAGAGGTGACGGTTTGCGGCTAACGCTTTTTAACGGCGCGGTCAGGACAACGCCCAATCAGAGGCTAGCGTTGACACAGACCAAAGCACTCGAAGCAACCCAGTCATTCTCCCCTTTGCTCCTCTACCTCGCGCTCCTCTGCTACTACTTCTCCCTCGACCGCCATCGTACGAGCTCATGACTACCTAGCTGTCAGCCGCCATTGTACTACGTTGGAGCACTGTCGGAGCTTCAACAGTGCCGTCGGTGCTGCGTTGGAGCTCTGCCGGAGTTGCATTGGAGCTTCATCGGAGCCGTCGGTATTGCGTTGGAGCTCTAGTGGAGTTGCATTGAAGCTTCACCAGAGTTGTCGGTGCTGCGTTGGAGCTCTGCCGGTGCTGCAATAAAGCATCGCCTGTGCCGTCAGTGTGGTTGTCGGTGTTGTGATGAATCATCGCCGAGGCCGTGGAGGTGCTATGATGGAGGAGAGGCAAGATCAGAGGAGGTACTCATGGATGTCTGGCGACATGAGGAAGACGAGTTGTGAAGCCTACGATTGAACGGCCCTTGCGCCTAATCTGACGGCTCCTGAGGCCGATGATTTTTTTGAGAACATCATCCCGATGATTTGTAGCAGTGGCCATCATCACAAATTGGAAACAAAGAAAATAGGAAACATTAAGAAAAAATAAGAAATATAGTATAGCACACGCTAGAAGGCAGCCGACCGATTTCGAAGGGAAATCAACTCCCTTGATCGATAGTGGTGACGGTGACCATGCAACAACTACTGACGTTGCGAACTAGTGAGCTCAGAGCACTGGTGCCGCCCCCCATTGCAGTACGGCCACCCCCATCAACGAGCTCGCATCACCGACGCCACCATCCATCACAGAGCTAGCGACCTCGCGGCAGCGGTGATGCTGCAACCCAACGAGCTCACAAGACATGTGATGTTACTCGCGGCGGGGTATTGACAAACCTTGTAACACACTCAAATGCCCCCTTTCTAGTATACGTCTTCACACACCTCGTCATTGCTTCAGTACACACGCCCTCCTTCCATGTCGCCCGCTTGTCATGTTTTATGAACGAGCCAAGCCTCAGACGTATGTCGTGCAGTGTGATGTCATGTGTAAGCTTTACTTTGGCAGTTAGAATGGATAATTAATTATTAATTAACAGACACGTCAATTTATTCGGATATTGCAATGTTACCGACTCGGTTGTGGGATTATCAACATGTCTCCAACCCGTCCGACAACTATTGGAGAGGTCAGCAAACCTAGAGGTCGTCTGGTCAGATCGCGTCAACTCTCCGCCTCTCGCACGCACACCAGTGTCAGTCTTTTCACGACTTCTACTACATCCATGTGTACCCCATGAGTGACAACAGTGGTGCCTCAAAGAAGGTTGTTGCCGCCGTCACGGCCCTAACCTTCCGAAATGTATGGTATGTGCTCATCCTTTTATTGGTTCATGCATGTGCACTCTTGTGAGTATCCTAGTTTCACACGCTCATGTGTAATACGCGATAGTTTTGAGTATGTCATTAGTCTTGCTTGCTAGCATTGTCGTCCTGCTTTTCATATGGATGAAATTAATTCAAAACATTGATAATATACCCAACACTATGGTCGCTCCTAACAGTATGCTTGGTAGCAACCGTTCCACCTATGTGTTGTGTATATGTCGCAAATGCATGACGCAAGTGCATGAGAAGCTATCATGTGCCATGACCAGGCACATAATTGAACATAAATAAATAGTCGCAGAAAATGCATGAGAAACTATTATGTGTTGTTCCACCATTAAAATCATAATAGTTGAAACAGTTGAAAAAACAAAAATAGGTGCGCATCCAGGGAATAAAACCCTGGTCAGTACCGTGGGAGGGTACTATGATACCACTACACCAGATGCGCTGCTCTCCTTTGGTGGGAACAACTTAACATTCTAATATATTACGGTATGTTCAACGAAATAACAAATAGAAGAAGCTACGGAGCGGGCAGAGTTTTGGCTCAGTTTTTGTGTTGATTTAAAGAAAAATCAAAATTGCAAGTGCTAGACATTTGGGACAAAATGTACAACTCAAAATCACAATGGTAATACTCGGGCTTCAATTAATAATCTATCATCCTATTGGTTTGATCTGAAGGAGAAACAATCATTCATGATCCACCTTTGCATTGTATCAGCGCAATGATTTCCCCCAACTGAAAATGGGCGCTGGAGATGGTGGATCATCCTGAAGATCTGATTTACTCATTCTCCTTCGTTTCTTCCTGTTTTCTGCTGGTTCTCTGTAATAAATAATTTGGACAGCGTTTATGACCTAGCCATGAAACTGCTCTGTTGGCTGTAGGCTTTTATCTTTGAGGTAATTACGCCAGTGGTGCCTAAACTTGCCACCAATGTTCACTTTGGTGCACGAACTTGAAGAATACACTGATTTGGTGCAAAAACTTGGCTCTTTGGTGCAAATACAGTTCGAAACAGGTTTTCGTACGATCGCGCTGCTGACTAGGATGCCAGCGTGTCTGTGGGGCCCACTGTCAGCGAGTTCCATCGCGCACAGAGGCGTGTGGCCGCGCGGCTGGGTGAAATATTGTGGAAACCCCCTTCCTTTTGTTTATTTTTCGCACATAAGCCCCTGGGCCGCAGCAGCCCTCATCCGGCCCACCAAATCCCTAACTCTCGTTCCCCTTTCGACAGCGGCGGCGCGCAGTGCACAAGTAGGCGGCGGCGAGGTGCTCCTCCGTGGCCATGTTCCCCACGAGGCACACCAGTTGCGCGTTCGGCACGCCCTACGCCCTGCCGCGGAGCTGGAGGCACGCCGCGTTGAAGCCGTCCATGCCCAGCGCCGCCGCATCCGGGAGCATGTCCGCTGGTTTCCACAGCTCGTCCGCCGGCTTGAGCAGCGGCAGCATGTCCTCCAGCTTCCACGTACAGCATGCTGCCGGCTTGAGCAGCGGCAGCATGTGCGCCTCCGCCCATGGCTCCAGCTGCTGCAGCACCTCTAGCCTCTCCGACGCAAGGTACCGCCTTCATTCATTCTCATCCTCCCGCCGCCCGACCGTCGGTCCTCCCCTGCTTCTCATTTCGCTAAATTCGAGAAGTTCTGTTTCCTGTACCAATTTTTGACAGCAATTGTGTGAACATCACAGCTAAATTTTGACAGCAAAACAGGATATTCAATACCAATTTTTTGACAACAACACTGTGATATTCAGTGCGAAATTTTGATAACTATTGTGTGAACATCACAGCTAAAATTTGACAGCAACAGAGTGATTTTCAGTCCCAAAATTTGACAGCATTTGTGTGAACATCATAGCTAAATTTTGACAGCAAAACAGTGATATTCAGCACCAATTTTTTGACAGCAATACTGATATTCGGTGCCAAATTTTGATAACAATTGTGTGAACATCACAGCTAAAATTTGACAGCAACAGAGTGATTTTCAGTGCCAAAATTTGACAGCATTTGTGTGAACATCATAGCTAAATTTTGACAGCAAGACAGTGATATTCAGTACCAATTTTTCGACAGCAACACTATAAAAAGGTCTGGTACATAATATGCCAACCAAATACTTAGGTTCAAGGTACATAATATCACATCCAAATGTTCATTGTATTAATAAGAACAAGTCTGGTAATCAAAATAGGCCTGTAAGAAAAATGTAAGTTCATTGGGTGCATTTTCATCTAGTTCAGACATGAACTTTGTGTATATCTTTTCTCATCTACATGGAGAGGAAGTCATCAGTCCACTGATCCCCCTGTGGTGCATTTTGTGTGATTGGCTCCTCCTCTGCTCCCACATGTGAGTTATCTCCGTCTGCTCCAACCATCAAGTTCCATAGTCCAGCCCCTGGTCCTGTCGTTCCTCCATTGGCACCTACTCTTCCAGCACCTGCTCTTGCACCTCCTGTAGCATTTCCTCTCTGAGCTCCTCTTCCACCTCCTGTAGCATTGCCTCTCTCATTTCCTCTTCCACCTCTTCGTGTAACCATGCCAAGTCTAAAAATAGGGTCATTCAAATCTGTTTCTGAATTAAATGCCTTGAAGTTGTACTTCAACTTGTCCCTCTGTTCTTTGGACAAGTCTAGGTGGGAATCATTTAGAGCATCCTCAGCTAGCTCCGCTTCATAGTCACATGATGTATCTTTCTCTCTGTGATCATCCACTTCTTTATCTATGTTTGTCTCGAACAAATCATCGTCCCCATCCTCTATATCAAAGTCACTATCATAGAAATCCTCATCAGTCTCTGAATCTGCTGCTGCTGCATCTACTCCAACTTCCTCCTCTATTTCCTCATCACCACAACCTGAGGATGATCCTTCCCCAAATAACCTCCTACCCCTCCTATTATTTGGCACACTTCTTTCCTCATCCTGGATATTTTTGTCATTTAGCATAATGTCATCTCTCATAAAACTTTCAAGTGTCTCTCCATGGTCTACAATTAACAACAAATTCTTGTGCTCCGTAGTTGCTGCTATCATTGCAAGGATGTCTGCATCACACTTTATCTCTCTCAGTCCATCACCCAATGTCTTTCTACGCTGACACCAAAACACATCAAGCTTTACACCCTCTCTGTCATACCCGAGCTGCTGCAGAAAATCATCTAGCCATAAAATGGACCAAGTATCACTATCACAGTTGTCAAACCAATCAACTTCATAATCCATGTATGTATTGTTGCTGTCAGTTCCACAAAAGAAGCCTTTGTGGTGAATCTCAACTGAGAAAAGACCATCAAATGCACCTGCAATGCAAATAAGAAGTACTTAGTTCACCCTTACTTCAGCTTACAACACACAGTTTAGAAAAGAATAAAGAGTACTGGTGTGTATGTGTGCTCTGTTTCTTACTAAATTGCCCATACAACAAATGCCCTTTGCTTGTTGTCTGCTTACAGAAACTCACCCAACCGTACCGACTAGCTTACACTCTGCACGTACAGTGCACCAACACATGGGCATTGATCAAAATTGAGTGTGTACCTACTAGCCAAAATTCAGTTAAGCAAGTGCCAAAAAATTCAGTTAAGCAACTGACCAACATTCAGTGTCCAAAATTCAGTTAAGCATCTGTTACAAAGTTCAGCAATGACACTGTCACCAAGTTAATGCTACTGTTAAAATTTCAGTATACCTGCCGCCTATTTCTAATAAAATCAAATCCACCATCCTCTATGTCATCAAATCTGCATTCTTTGTCCGTCAGAAATACCAAAAAAGAGGCTGGTTTCTACCGCACACATTACCTATGAACAAACAGCAGTTTCAAATCCTTAAGTGTCATTGCGCATTGGGGGAAATAACCTAAACACAACTAAGAATAATCACAGCAGCCCAACGAAATACAGATCCTAGTTCCTGTCGCACCACAAATACATCTAAAATCCTAACGGAAGTAGGAGACAGAGGGCCGGAGGAGATGAGGCAATTCCCACCGTATTGAGGGGCTGCTTCGCCGGGAGCTCGCCGACGAGGCTCCGCCATCCACGCCCGTGAAGATCAATGGCGTCGTCTAGATCCACCCAGGCGGCAGCACAGTACGATCAAACTAGGAAAGTGACAAAGAGAAGAGCTCGAGGTAGATGATCAGGCGGGATGTTAGGATACGTGCGGGTTGTTGTATCCCAGCGGCTCAGGGGCTTATGTGCGAAAAATAAACAAAAGGAAGAGGGTTTACACAATATTTCACCCAGCCGCGCGGCAACACACCTCTGTGCGCGATGGAACTCGCTGACAGTCGGCCCCGCGGACACGCTGGCATCCTAATCAGCAGCGTGATCGTATGAAAATCTGTTTCGAACCGTATTTGCATCAAAGAGCCAAGTTTTTGCACCAAATCAGCGTATTCTTCAAGTTCATGCACCAAAGTGAACATTGATGGCAAGTTTAGGCACCACTGGCGTAATTACCTCTTTATCTTTGCTTTAGCTGCTTTGTAGTAGTCGGTTCCTAAAAGCTGTAGATCTGGTGACTGTTTGTTGTCTGCTTCATTCTATAAAATGGGGCGGGGGAGGGGGCAACCCCTTTTCATTCAAAAAAAATGATTTCCCCCAATTCTTTGCTAAGTTTATAATGGGAATAAAGCAAAACTCATTATTGTAAAGTCTTCCTTCACTACTATCGACCGCCAAGTCGATGAATGAAGATTGACGGCCAATCTGCCTCGAGAGGCACGACCTTCCTCCAATATCGAGGCCAGCCCCTGACCTGCTCCATTGTCCCGGTTTTGAGGTCAGCAACACAGAAACGTCCACCACCGTCCTGCTTTACGAGCAACATGCCACACTTCTCTGCTAGAACGTGTAGCATCATTACTTGAGCCTCCGTCATATCTTTCGGTTGCTTTATCTCGACCACCCGAGCACATTGCCATGCTAAAGTATCATCATCGACGCCGTCTTCCTCGCCGTGTAGTTCCCAGATCTCTACCTCAAGACTTCCTTGTCGCATCCAGAGCAAAGATGGTACTTCGTCGTCGTCGTCAATGACAGCGGTGCTAAGGCATAGCTTACTATAAGAGCGTCTGGTTGTGTTCTGCTGTGGGATCAGGAGCCCCGTCAGGGAGAGGCGGCCGGTCTCGGCGTTCATGTCCATGGTGGACAAGCCACCGCACCACCAGTGCGCTGTGCCATGGTGCACAACTGCTTCGTTACGAGGAAACATCAGGTGACCTTCAGTACACGCATCACCAAGGCACACGTGAGGCACACGGCTCCAGCTCGCTTCTTCCGACGAGAAGGTGTAACGATTATAGTTAATGTCAACCATTAGCACCTTGAAGCAGGACATCGGTGGCCGTCGGGGGCGGCAGTCTGCGCCGGTTAGGATGGCGTATCCGTTGTAGGCGGTGGAGGCCGAGCACCACTCCACAGGCGGAAGCAGATCGTACGCGCCGGAGAGCGGATCGCACACCGCGAGGTGGACGACGGCCCGGTTCGGGTCCTCTGGGTCGACGAGGCGCATGAGGAGGAGGCCGTGGCGTGCGGCGACCGGCACCGCGCGGTCGAAGAGGCCGGCGGGGACAGACCGGAAGAAGGAGCGGAGGGCGCGGCGGCCGAGGCTAGCCAGGGCGGACCGTGGCGCCGGGACGAAGCATGGCGTCTGGAAGGTAACTTCTGTGGGGCCAGGACACCCCTCCTGGGTGAAGAAGCCGACCAAGGCGCAGCAGGGCGCGTTCTCCGGCGGCCAGCAGCGGCGGAGGAAGGAGGGGTCGACGATGAGGCCGAGCCACTGCCTGCACGTGGTGGCGGAGCGAAAGAGGGCGGCCGGGTCGTCCTTGACGCGGAAGAAGATCTCGAGCAGCACGTCCGCCGGGAGCGAGGCCGCCGTCGTCTCTCCCATCGAGATCTGCCGTCGTCTCTTCCATCGAGATCTACGTATCCAATTACTAGTAACCCGGCAAATTTTCCGGAACATGATCGTATGCTACCAGGACATGGCGACGACGACGGGGACTAATCAAACACTTCTATTTTTATTAACTTGTGCATTCAGGCACGCCCAGCACGTACCCTTAAATAAAAGCATGCCGACTCAAGCAAATCGACCCAAGTTTTTGCAAAAGCACACATTCTCCCTCTGTAAAAAAGAAAGGCACACGTTTTCACAAAGCATTTGCATAATTGAACAATACCTAAATATTTTTAGGTAAAATACAAAAAACTGCAGGAACTTAAAAAACAATCCCATGACAACACCGTGCCAAGGGGCATGTTTGGTTGCTAACAAACTTTGCCATGACTAATCTTATAGGCAAATTAAGATGTCCATTGACAAGATTTGGCAAAAGAAAGACCTGCATCTCTGGATAATCCGACTTAACAGGACAGCAGATGATATAATATACACAGTATATAATAACTAAGCAAATGATCCCCGCTAAATTGAGAACTATGTAAATGATCACCACTAACCTATTTCTCTTGATATACAAACATCTGAAATAAACATGCAACTATATGCATGGAAAAAGTCTCAGCTTAACGTGCAACAACGCATAGAATCAGACATAGTAGTTTTCACTCTATTATGCTACCCTCTTCATCCAAATATATAGGGGCTAATTCTTTTTTCAAAGTTGCCTTTGACCAGTGGTTAGAGCCATAATATATGATATGAATGTTACAAATTCATGTTCAAAGCGCACTCGGGGTGATGCCTCCTGCGGGAGAACTAACTTCATGTAATAGGCTAGTCCTAGCTGCCCTGTGCGGCCTTTCCTTTTGCTTTCTCTTAGTTTATGTAATCTGGCCTGCTACTTTGGCTAGGTCCGAGAGCTTTTAGCTGTTACCTGGATGTTGTGCCCTGTTTTTTTATATAAAATGGGGAGGGGGAAAGCCCTTTTGATCCAAAAGAAAAAAAGTATGCGGTCAAATTCATATTTGTCGAAGCTAAATCCAGCAGATCTATCGATAGGGTGTCCATACATGGTGATTAGGTCGGAGGGGAAATAGGACACATAGTTTACCTAGGTTCAGACCCTCGTGATCAAGGTATACTCTACGGCCCTGCTTGTGTATATTGCAGTTGAGGTGTACAAAGTAGAGGTATGAACTGAAGGCTTCTAATCTCTAAGTTGTGTCCTATCGACTAGCACGGCCCGGTTTATATAATAGACCGTGCTGAGCCCCTAGGGTTACAAATCCTATTCTGCTATGTCAACGGAGGTAGAGTTCTCCTCGGTTACGGCATCCTTGTAATGTACAACAAGTCCTCTAGAGCCTTCCGTATAAAGTGTCATGGACCGACCGACATAATGAGGACCCTCCCCACTGGGGGCATCGTGGCACCATTAATAAGTTAATAAAGGAGTTTCTAATAATATAAATTTTATATCATACATCTTATATATTATTAAAGCGTCCCATAGATGGTACGGGCAAGGTACAGGGGACATTTAGTGCAGTCAATCAGGAAGGGTATCCTCGTCAAGGAGACATTGGTGGCCTCCGAGTTCAGAGCAACGTGGGAAGGGAGGGGCCTGCAATTTCCCATTGTGGTGATATCATCTAGATGTGACCCTCTCTAAGGGGTGGATACGCACACCTTTCTTTTCTCAAATGATACATATCGGCAACTCCCAAGGTCCAACCTTCCTGAGAACTGGCGGTTGAACTCGTCATGGTCAAGGTACCGTTGGTTGGGGTGGTAGATGTGGTTCTTCCCCACCAGGTTGTGCCTCATGGACATGTGTACTGCCTTGCAATGGGTGAATCTACACACTAAAACGCGTCTAGGCATACTCATTTCGTCGACAGTTCATTTCGGACGAAGGTAGTAGAAACTAGAAACCAAAAGTACAAATGGTCATATTGTTTATCACCCAGATACGCGTACTAGCTACATTTGAAGAAGAGGAAATCAGTCAATCAAACTACTATTAGCTATAGGTTTACATATACTTTCTTCGTCCCAAAATAAATGACTCAACTTTGTAGTATGATACTAAGACACGGATTGTCAATAATCACTCTCTAATCATGGTGTGGCTTTTCAAAACGATCTGTCCATGGGGTTGTTTCCGTTTGGTTAAGAAGCCCGGGAAGGGCGATCGCCACGAGGCCGCGCCACCGCTTACACGTCAGGTTGCACTGGAAGAGCGCCGCTGCGTCGTCCTTGACGCGGACGAGGATCTTAAGGACCACCTTGTCCTTCAGCAGAGCCGTCGTCCGTTCCATCGACCGGTGAAATAACTAATCACGATGGATCAATGTATGCACGCACGCACACACGCAGAGGTTGGAGCTGTCGATCGGTGTAGTCGAGTCGAGTACCCCCCAACCCACCCACCCACACACACAAATCTTTTCTTTTCCGCTTGTATCTTGCTCCCTTCTCGGCCGGCAACTCCAACAATTTGTCATGCGCCCACGTCAAACACCGGTGGCTTGAAGCAAATCAAGGCATGCCGATTTTTATTTGCGAAAACTTCCTCCCAAGTCAGATTGCAAAGTACTTCCTACGTTCCTAAATATAAGTTTTTTTAGACATTTCAAATAGAATACAACATACGGATGTATGTATACACATTTTAGAGTGTGAATTCACTCATTTTGCTCCATATGTAGTCACTTGTTAAAATATGTAGAAAGACTTATATACATTGTCGTCTGATACTTATGTGCATGACCGTGTTGGAGATCAGGCCTGTAGAGCCGCGCCTTTCTGATTCTGCATTGGGAGAAAAGCGATAAGGTTTTTTTCGAGCGTCTTCGCATGTCTGTTCACTTCCGTCTGCGTGAACTGCGACTTCTTCTATGACTTCGGCTACTTCCTGGATTAAATTAATCATCAAAATAATGGATCATATATCCAACAGTATCCTCGCTCTTTCTCCAGTCTCCATGACAAAGGTGCACGAGAAAGTGAGAAACTATCTCGTGTCGTGACTGAGCAAAAATGCAATGTAGCCCTTTCGAGGAGTAGGGATGGCACCGTGGCCTTCTAATGCACGAGAAACTATTATGTGTTCTGCTCCATCATTCATTAAAATCATAGGTAATTAAAACTTTCGTAAGTAAGAAAAAAAAATTTAAATGCGCATCCAGGGAATCGAACCCTGGTCAGTACCGTGGGAGGGTACTATGATACCACTACACCAGATGCGCTTCTATGTCTGTTTTGGACAGGTTAAATTTCTTATACTCTATGGAGTGAGCAATACAATACGAAACATATAAAGGCAGTGTTCTAGAAAAAGGTAACTTTTTTAAGTATCATTAATTTCTCTTAAGAAGCTGTACATAACTTAACTTTGCCTTTTCTTCATGAAAACCATACATGACACATGTACATAGATTCAGCTTTTGACATCAAGAAAATCAAAGTTTCACTTGGGGCGCGTGGGGCTTTAGTTGATAGCTCCACGGGGCTCATCCCTATAGATGCATGTACATGAGAAACTTTTGGCAGGCAATAATGTTCACCAATCAAAAGATTAGCAACAGTATCAAAAGGGTCCACGTCCTGTTAAGTACAATGAATTGCATCCATGGTTACAATCTTCTGAACAAGGGACCAGCACCACAAGCATCAGTACAAGCATCCATGGTTACAATCTTCTGAACAAGGTACCAGCACCACAAGCTTCAGTACCAGAGATATCAGGAACTTTGTCGTGACGATGAACGCCGACTGACAAGAATCAAAAGCCCAAATCAAGGGCGCGGGTAGCTAGGAGGGTCCCATGGTCCAGCACCCGTACCGTAGCGCCTGTCTGTGTAGGTATTGTAGCCGCCGTCGTACATGCCTTGCACGCCCATCCCAGGAGGTGGTCCGTAAGCTCCATAGCCGCTGACCCCTAAAAGTGTATTAAACATACAGGTTAGCCACAACTGATTTTAAGTAACTTGGATGCAAGTGAGGGAATGAAACCTACTAGGTGGTGGTGCCCTTCTCTTCTCAATCTCAGCCCTAAGCTTCTCAGACTCCTGAGCCATAGTCACCAGATCCTTCTCCACCGCCTGCACCTGTGCCATCAGCTCTGGCTTTGCATTCTTCTCATAATCAAGAGCCGCCCTGCAGTGATCTTAATAGTTAGCTACTCCTCCACTAAAATAAGATTTAAAGGGGGGAATGCATTGAAATACTAATATAAATTGCTCATGTGGGCCACCAACGCAGACTCAGCATGCTGTGCCTACTGTAGCAGAAACACAAACCAGGACAGTTCCGTACCTAGCACGAATTAGTTCCTGCCGCAGATCATCACGTTCAGCTATCATGCCAGGTATGCGCTGGTTTTCAGAGCTCTGCTGCTCAAGCTCCTTTGTCAGACCCTGCACCTTTGCGTTCAGCTCTTGCCTCAAAGACTCCAGCGAGCCTGCTTCAGATCGTAGCTGAAGGGCATCCTGCCTAAGGGGTTCTAAAGAGCGTAGCTCAGCTTCCAGCTTCAGATTCCTCTGAGTCAGCTCCCTCGATTCAAGTTCTTTCTCTGCACGGAGCTTAGGTATAACCTGACTTGAGGAATGGAGATCTTCTTTCAAACGAGACATTGCTTGCCTGAGTCCAACAATTTCATCCACCAGATGTTGGTTGTCGTCACGGATTCTGCGGAGCTCACCACGGCGGCTAGACAGCTCTCCCTCGAAGCGCCGTGGTGAGATAGACCTTTCTCGCACAAGACGAGGAGGAGGGCCATCATGAAATCCTCGTGGATCCTCATAGTACTGGCGACCTATGCGCTGTCTCCCTGCCATTTATAGCCCTGTAAAGAATAACCAGAAATGTTAGACAAGAGAATAAGAGCTCAAGCGCCAGAAATGATTTTTAAAACCACATAAGTGGTTGGTTTCCTGCTTGGTTTGTTTGGTGAAACAAACCAAGAGAATAGCCATAAATGAAACAACTTACACACAGAGTCCCTCAGTCGCCTGTCTCAATTTCAAACTGTGAATGGCCGTCAACTAGGCACTAAGATTGCTACTAACCTTATTGATATTTTAACATTTCTGCACAAGCCAGACAAATCCGAGTAGTATTGGCCGTTGGATATTCTCTTCAATACATCTGGAGTTGCCACGTGTACGTACTATCTAAAATATTCCACGCTTTGTTTTAAGCTCAATATATAATATGCACAAACCTCAAAAAGGACACTTCTCCTTTTTTTCTAGAATCTCCCATACATTAATTATCCAACATTTTCTCTTCTTAAAGAATTGATTTTTGTTTTCAGTTTATTATTTAATGCAAAGTATGCACAAAACACATACACTTCCCATTTATTCTAGACTCTACCGTACCTTAGTTCTCCTATGTTTTTCCTTCCAAAAGAATTAGCATTTATTTCTACTTTATGATTTTTAATTTGGTCCACACAATGGTAGAATCTCCTAAAGTGCATTCATTTTTTGCAGATGGAGTACATAGCTATTTTTATACAGTATATTTCAAGTCGTTTTTCTTGTTAAACAAACCGGAATGTTAGACAAGAGATAAGAACTCAAGCACCAGAAATGATTTTTAGAACCATATCAGTGGTTGGTTTCCCCTTCGATAAACTACTTGTTTCATTGGGAATACCCTTTTATGAAGAGTTAGATTCCATAGTGGAGTTGAATTAGATAAATTAGTGATTTATCAATCTGCTGTGGCTTTTCAAAGCCACTCTAACCGAACTATGTTATTTATGGGATACCTTCTTGTTAGAGTACGTAATGGGCCTAATGGGCCCATTAGTCTTAGGGTTAATTAGAGATAACGCTCGCTTGCTTAGGGGTCAAGTAAGCCTTGCTTGGGAGTCAAGTAAACCTCTCTATATAAAGAGAGGAGATGTATCAATCTAATCAAGCAAGAATTAAGAAGGAAATCCCTTCCCTCTTGCCCGGCCGTGGGTAGAAAGGCCCCCGGCTGGCCCTCTCGCGCCCTGCTTCTAGCAGCGCCATGACACTTCTATCCTTAGAAAATAAGATTGTCCTTGTACTTGCTCTCTCATTCCTGCAAGTCCTTCAAGGGTATCAGATCTTGAAACCCCTGCATTTCAGGTCGAGCTCAGGAAAGAATTTATGGAAGTCATATCGGCAAGATAAGACTCTGACGCCTCCATATTGATTTTCCCGCAATTTTATTTCAGAACAAGCAGGTGCCATTTTGCATTGAAACTCGATATGCTTTGATTGGTGAAACATGCCATATTTCACTTTGTACTTGCTCTTAGCTAAGAAGAAACGATACAGGGATACAGACACAAGTATGCAAGTATAGGGACACGGGCTACGGCATTTTTCAAAAACAGACATTCGGGTATACAGCAGGATATACAAGTATTTTGAAAAATAAACAGCATATAATAAACATATAGTAATAAATTTTAGATGAAAGATTGTTTAGTTACTGCTGGACATATGTTGCCTCAGTTTTAGATGATAGTTTAGTTAGTAGAGGACCCTCCACTCAGAACCCACATAAGGCCCAATTCCAGAAAACCCTACCTACACAAGTCAGCTCCTCCAGCCATTCCCCATCCTGTTCTCCTCTTTCCTGCAGCCGCTTAAGAACTGTAGAGAGGAGATGAGACGACCGCTCCGCCACCTGCACCTTCTTGCTCATCGGCGGCTTCCCTTCCAATCTGCCCAAATCTTCTTCCTTGCCAGCGGGTGCAGTCTCCGTCATCCTCCCTGCCCGGAGCTTTTTCCTCGTCGGCAGCCGCCTTGCCTTCTACCTTTCTGCCTGGATCTTCTTCTTTGCTAGCGACCGTCGTGGTTGCTTGCTCGAGCATGATAGCCGTCGGAAGGAGAGCTAGGCAGTGGTGTGGTGGCTGGAGGCTGGCTCCCGAGTCCCCACCATACTGTGCCGTATCCCAATATGTTTCTCGTTTTTTTATTGAGAGAAGAAGAGATACGCGTATCCTGGCATTAACTGCATTGATATTTTAACGTTTCTGCACAAGACAGATAGCATTCGCTACTGAAGAATGCATGATTAGCAAACATTTAAGGAAACTTAATCTCCATCTCACACAACCTCGGAAGACAGCAACGATTGCTTCTTTTGAGCTTAATGATCTCCAGAAACAGGCTTATGGATTGCAGTGGAAATAAGCTACAACGGGGGGTAGCTCTGAGGAGTCGTTTTTCATATTCCATTCGGCTTACTGAATCTGGAGCTTCGTTTCTGGGTTAACTAGTTTAAAGTCTACAATGTTCCTGAACTTAAATCACATTCGTTTGTTAGATAATTTCGTTTCTACCACTGCTCAACCACAGAAATAGGAAAAAAATAACTAAATTCTGAGCAAAGCAGAGCTTCAATTGTTTCTTATGTTGAGATAGGCAATCAGCCGGCATAGCACAGGTGTGCGCATAGCAGAGTAGCCGACTCGAGAGGGGCATGGCGAATTCTGCACAGCTCGGTGATAAACAAGATAGCAGACAGCGTCACTGGCTGGGCAACATCTCAAAATCACACGCAGCAGAACAGCTCTGCATCGACAAAAATTGAAGAGAGGGGGGAGGGATCTGGCGGAGCTCACCTTGGGAGAAGGGGAGCGCGACGGCGGGGTCGAGGAAGGGGGCGACGGTCGGCTCGGAGTAGGTGGCCGCGGGGAGGGCGGGATCGGGGGAGGGCGACGGTGAGCTCGCGGCAGTGGACGGCGGTGTGGTCGGGCTCGGGACGGCGTTGATCTCGTGGGAGCGGCGGCGGAGGGCGAGAGCGAGGGCGGGGTCGAGGAGACGGCGACGGCGGAGCGGCTGCTTCTGGCGGCGGCTAGGGTTAGGGTGTGTGGGTGCGGGGAGCTCGAGGGGAATGGGCCGTCTGTCTTTTTTTTCTGCTCGGGGACACGTATTTCCCTTTTCTTTTCCAGGTCAAGAAATAAAAAAAAAACTCCTATACTACTTTGTCTCAAAAAAATATCCAAATGATAAGTGTCGATGCAGAGGAGTATCGATGCTCTGATGTTTCCCTCTCGCTAGGGTTTCTACCTTCTCTCGCCGCCATTGGCGACGTTGAGTATCTCTGTCCTACGCCTCCGCCCGTCTGCCCTCTCCCGCTCGGACTGACTACGGGGTAGTCTTGTACTGCTTCCCGGTCTGGGTGGGGGGATAGACTGGGTGGGGGGAGTTAGGGTTTTCTGATGTGCGGGGTTTTGGCGGCGCTGAAGCGGCGCGATCGATTGTTGTCTCTCCGAGGCGAAGAAGGCACCATGGCTTCGGCCCAAAGAAGAAGGAAGGAAAACTCGAGGATCTGATGGAGGAACTCGCCCTACAAGAAGATGACCTAGATGATGTCGTTTTTGAGGAGGACGATGCGCCACCGGCGGAGGATCTTCGGTGGATGATCTTGGTTCGTGTACACATCGACAAAGACTTCAGCAATTACTGGTTTTTCCGCAACATGCGATCAGCTTGGGATCTCGCGAGAAGGGTCAAGATAAAAACCCTAGAGGAGAACTTGTTCATTATGCAGTTTGAGTGCCTCGGAGATTGGGAAAGAGTGGCACAAGGAGGGCCATGGCACTTTCGAGGCCACCCTGTGATCATCATGCCCTACGATGGCTATTCCAAGCCATCATCGATTGAGCTGTTCACGTTCAAGATTTGGGCAAGAATTCTCGATCTACCGATCGCTTACCATGGTAAGGTAAAAGCCTTGGCAGCGAGGATCGGCGATTTTGTGGAGTCTGAGCCCTCGTCCTTTGACTTTGAAGGCAACTTCTATAGAGTGAGAGTTCGCCTGGATGTCAGAAAGCAGCTGAAGAAGGCGATTTCTATAGTCCGCAATGGCCAGCGGGAAATCTTTGCTATTAAATGCGAGCGTCTTCCAGATTGGTGCCAGGTGTGTGGCATGTTGGGCCACGAATTCAAGGAACATGGAGATGGAGTTCACCCTCCTTCTGCACTTGTGTTTAAAAACCTCAGAGCACCGGCGACTACGGCATGGGGCACCAAACGTCGCAGTAACGGGCAAAGGAATAGGGGAAACTATGGAGGAGGCAGCTCAGGGCAGAATGCGCAAGAAGAGGAGAAGGAAGTTGATGATACGGATATGGAGGAAATTGATCCAAGTCGAAAGAGGGCTTCTGAAGAAGTTGTGGGTGTACTCTCTCCTGCAGTGGCTACGACAAATTTGGACATTGTCCCTGTGGGGACAAACAATGGGGGAACTCAGACACTACCCATTAGCCCACCTCCAAATCAGGAACCTAAGCGTTTGAGGCTCTCGCAGCAGACAGAGAAGGGGCAGACCATAGGAGGAAGGAAGAACCAAACGGCTTTGAAGATTCTTGATGCTAAATCGGTGGCCTCCCAGGTGGAGGACCGCCGGCCACAATGAGTTGCCTTAGCTGGAACTGCCGGGGATTAGGCAACGCCCCGACAGTTCAAGAGCTACGAGAAATAGTCTTAAAGTTTGCCCCTAGAGTACTTTGTATCGTTGAAACACAGATTGGTCAGGATAAAGCTGAAAATTTATCAAGTACTCTAGGTTATGATTCTTCTTTTGCAGTTGGTTCCACCGGTAGGAGTGGTGGTTTAGCGTTGTATTGGAATAATGAAATAAAGCTTGAGATTTTGGGTTACTCACAGTATCATGTAGATGCCAAAATCTCTGACATGGGAGGTGATCCTTGGAGGCTCTCGTGTTTTTATGGAGAGGCGCAGACACATCTCCGGTATAGAACGTGGGACACAATGAGAAACCTAGCAGCACTCCAAAATCGGCCGTGGGTGTGCATTGGGGATTTCAACGAGGTCCTGCATTATGATGAGCACGAAGGAATTGGGCAGAGAAGCCAAACTCAGATCCAGGGTTTTCGTGATGCGGTCGATGTATGTGGATTGATTGATCTCGGCTTCCCGGGCCAAAAGTGGACGTTCGAAAAGAAGGTAACGGGTGGAACATATACAAGAGTAAGACTTGATAGGGCTTTGGGCTCGCCCGAGTGGTGCGCTCGGTTTCCGTTAGCAGCGGTTGATCATCTTACAGCAGCTACCTCTGACCACTCCCCTATACACCTAATGTTGTTTCCACCGGACAGAGGAAGGAAAGGAGAGAAGCAGTTCAGGTATGAGTGCATGTGGGACACGCATCCCGAGCTGATCCCCACGGTCCAGCGTGCATGGGAGGTGAACGGCCCCAATCTTACGGCGGCTGAAGTCAGAGCTAACCTACAGTCCTTGTCTAATAACTTGGGTGAGTGGAGCAAGTCTACTTTTGGGAGTGTTAAAACAGAAATAAGGAAGCTGAAGAGAGATCTGGAGCGTCTAAGGAGTGACCCAGCAAGGACTGCTCCGAGCCATGTTGAGATCAAAACAAATGATAGATTGATTGAGCTTTATCTTCGGGAAGAAATTATGTGGCGTCAGAGATCACGAGTTGCATGGCTCTCAGAGGGAGATAGGAATACACACTTTTTTCATCTCCGCGCCTCAAGTAGACGGCGCAAGAATCTGATAAAGTCTCTACAGAAGCAAGATGGGCAACTCACGGAGGATTTGACAGAGATGCAACAGATGGCACTTGACTTTTATAAAGCCCTGTACACGTCAAAGGGGGTGGATGGCTTGGAGGATGTCCTCCAACACGTTCCATCCAAGGTGACAGCAGCGATGAATGAATCCCTGACAGCCCCGTACAAGGAGGAAGAAGTCAAGAAGGCACTTTTCCAGATGTACCCGACTAAGGCCCCGGGGCCGGACGGGTTCCCGGCGCACTTTTTCCAGCGGCATTGGGATATTTGTGGTGGGGCGGTTACACGTGCTGTTCTTAGTATAGTTCGTGGAGAAGAAAGCCCGGAGTGCGTTAATGACACCGTTTTGGTACTAATCCCTAAGGTATCAGAACCAACTCTTTTATCCCAATTTCGACCTATTAGCTTATGCGATGTCTTTTACAAGATAGCTTCAAAGGTCATAGCTAATCAGTTGAAGGCAATACTTCCCGAAATTATTTCGGAAGAGCAGTCAGCCTTCGTTCCTGGAAGGCTTATAACTGATAACATTATCTCGGCGTATGAGTGTTTGCACTTTATGAAGAGGAACAAGTCAAAGAATAACAACTATTGTGCTCTAAAGCTCGACATGATGAAGGCATATGATCGAGTGGAGTGGAATTATTTGGAAGCTATCATGAGGAGACTGGGATTTGCAGCATCATGGATTTCCACGGTCATGAACATGGTGAGAACAGTTTCCTTTTCAGTAATGTTTAATGGACATAAATCAGAAGAATTTTCACCGTCCATAGGTATTCGCCAAGGAGACCCCATCTCTCCATACCTTTTCTTGTTGGCAGCAGAGGGCCTTTCGTGCCTGTTAAAATCTCGGAATGGATCATCCCAGTTCAGCGGCATCAAGGTGGCACCATCGGCTCCGTCGGTAAACCACCTTTTATTCGCGGATGATAGCCTGCTGTTCTTCAAGGCGAGTGTTGATGGAGCAGAAGAAGTGTCACACCTTTTGGATACTTATTGCAGGGCATCGGGCCAGCGGATTAACAAGGACAAATCATCTATTTTCTTTACAAAGGGATGCCCACAGGTAGTGAGAGATGCAGTGAAGGGGTGTCTCCAAGTTCCTAATGAGTCCCTAAGTGACAGATACCTAGGTATGCCCACTGATGTGGGACACTCAAAAAAGGGCACTTTCAAACACTTAAGCGAGCGGGTGTGGGATAAGGTGAAAGGTTGGATGGGCAAGTGTTTGTCCACAGGGTGTAAGGAGGTACTAATCAAGTCGGTTGCACAAGCTATCCCTGTTTATTCCATGTCATGTTTCAAGCTTCCGAGAGGTCTATGTGAAAATATAAATTCCATCATTCGAAAGTTCTGGTGGGGCTGCAAGGAGGGCCAAAGGAAAACGGCTTGGGTATCTTGGGAGGTAATGATGAGGCCAAAGTATTTGGGAGGTCTGGGTTTCAGAGACCTAGAGCTCTTTAATCTAGCATTGTTAGCTAGACAGGCCTAGAGAATGCTGCAAGATCCATCATCGCTAAGTGCAAGGATCCTTAAAGCTTCATATTTTCCGAACTCTGATTTCCTCATGGCAGAATTGGGCTCTCGACCATCACAAATCTGGCGTGCGATCTTAGAAGGCCGTGATATTCTTAAGCAAGGTTTAATCCGGAGAATCGGCAATGGACAGACTACAAGTATTTGGGATCACAATTGGATTCCCAAGGAGGGATCACTCAGGCCAATAGTTTCTTTGATTCAAGACCCGCCGCAGCTTGTTTCAGAGTTACTTCAACCGGCAATGGGTACTTGGAACGAAATCCTAGTCCGAACATGCTTCTTGCCAACAGATGCAGAGGCGATTCTGCGTATCCTAGTGTGCACAAGCAATATACAGGATTTTTGGGCTTGGCACCCGGAGAAGAAGGGTTTATTTACGGTAAGCTCGGCTTACAAGTTTATGATAAAAAAAACACCCGAGAAAATTGGCTAGAGGGCAGGAGCGGGCACTCGGGCAGTGACAGAGAAGAGCGAGACTGGTCTTCACTTTGGTCTCTCACGGTCCCATCAAAAGTTCGGGTTTTCTTGTGGCGCTTAGCTCGCCACTCTCTCCCAACTACGGATGTTTTGAACAAAAGGAATATGGCAACGCGCGATGCTTGTCCTTTGTGCGGAGTTCCCGACTCATGGCGTCCGCGCTTGGTGTCATGCATCGCGTCTGTTGTACACAGGCGCTATCTCGAGCCAACCCCGTGGCTCACATGGCGGCTAATGAGGAGACAAGCGCGAAAAACTTTCTGTTTAAGATGCATGATGACCTTGATCAGAAGTCCTTTACTTTGATGATTGTCACACTATGGGCAGTATGGTATGCTAGAAGGAAGGCGATTTATGAAGGAGTTTTTCAATCCCCGATGCACACCTCATCGTTTGTAACGTCATACATTAACGAGCTGCAGCAGTTGGAGAAGCCTGTCGAGCCACGAACACAGACAGCGGTACTGCAAGGAGGAGAGAAGAGCTGGGTACCTTCACCAATGGGTATAGTGAAGATCAATGTCGACGGAGCTGTTGGGCGCCATAGACGAGGCGGTGCTGTCTCAGCGGTGTGTCGTGACCACACAGGTTTATATTTGGGTTCCTCGGCGGCGGTTTACCGTGGTATAACAGATCCAACAATTCTGGAGACGTTTGGTTGCAGGGAGGCTCTAGCTCTTGCTGAGGATCTTCATGTCACACGTATGAGGATTGCATCGGACTGCAAAGGGGTGATCCAAGACATTAATGATGGAACAGGAGGCCCACATTCAGCTATAGTACATGAAATAACACAACAGAGTAATCTTTTTGATTCGGTTGTTTTTGCTTTCGAGCGTAGAAATCATAATTTCGAAGCTCACAATCTCGCTAAGTTCGCATGTAATTTAGATATAGGGCGCCATGTTTGGCTGGGAGTCCCCCATGACCAGCACCGTGTAGCTATGAACATTGCTATTAGTTAATAAAGTGGCGAGATTTCTCAAAAAAAAACAAGTGTGGCACGAAACAATCTGGCCTAGACTAAAATTGTCATCCAAAAAGAAAAAAGAAAAAAGAAATCAAAAAATATATATTAAAACTTGTCATCTGAAAGAAAGTTGTTATGCTTGGCAACTAAAGTTGTGGACCCTCCGCCAAGAAAGCGCTAAGGCGAGATAGGAGGCGATTGCATGACGATTGTGCTCCTGTGCTATGGTTATGGTAGAGGCTAGGGAGGCGACAGCGGCACGACGCAACCCTGGACTCTGACCGACGGTGTTCTCCTCCGCTTGGGGTGGGGCTAGTGGCGGAGCCAACAACGGGAAAGACGACAAAAGGGAATGGAGAAGATGGCATCGCCAATGGCGGCAGCTACAACAAACTTGACAGTCCCTTCTTCCGTTAGGTGAGGAGGGCCGGCTAGCGAGAAGAAGGCGGCGCCTACAACATACTACACATTGGTGATGCTGGGATCTGTGAACCAGAGGAGATTGGCGACCCTGGCTTCGGCGCCAGGAGCGAAGACATGCAAGGGCAAGCATACAACATGTGGGGATTGTCCAAATCTCCGATTGACAGCAGGGGATTCCATGCCGATGCGTAAAGTTGGAGAAACGGCGAGCAGGGGATTGTACAAATCTCCGATTGAGAGCAAGAATCTGGATCCAATGTCCAGTCTTTCGGCGAGGATGGGTAGACCCGTGCTGATGGACAAGGAAGCAAAGGGCTTAGTTTTTGATGATCCATAAGAGGTAACCCCAAAAGACTCAAGATGGTCCATGGTCGGCAAGGTATGCTTGTCACGGCCGATGATCAAGAGCATCCTGGAAAGAACAATGCAAAGAGCCTGGGAATTGCATAGGGAGGCCCGCTTTAGAGACCTGGGTTCAAATGTTTTTGAGGTGCACTTTGGAAGTGAGGGGGATTGGAAACATGCAATGAACAATGGGCGATGCCAGTATGATTTTAGTGTGCTCGTTCTCAAGAAGTAAGATGGCAGAAAATTTGGTAAACCCCTTGGCAACTGGCTCGGTGAAATAGTGAAAGTTGATGCTGCTGATGATGGTATTGCTAGGGAAAAAAATCTTGGAGTTAGGGCAAAAATTTCGGTGTATGAGCCTTTGGTGAGAGGCGTTTATCTGAAGTCCTCGAAGGATGATAAGACAAGAACATGGTTCAATTTTCATTACGAGAAGATACCCTACTAGCTTTTGCTTTGAGTGTGGCCGGCTTGTGCATGTATAGAGGAGTCTGTGAACCGCCGGTGTACTCCACCTCTCGGTGGGGTGGTTGGCTTCACTACAGGAATCAGGCATTTTGCCGTCTGTAAGGGCATATTTATCCCTAAGTGTTTTGGTGATTGATGACAATGCTTTTGCGGACTAATCGTGTGCCTTGAGTTTCTCAGTTGCTTCATCGCTAGGCACAAGACGGTTCGGTGCCCCTCGAAGACTATTGAAGACGGCATTTTTCTACGTTTCTTTTTGGTGGATTTGAGTCGTAGGAGAGCCGTACTATTAAGAGGGGGTCCGCGTCGGAAAGATTCGGGTGGAATCATCACGTACACGTTTCCTTCCTTGTCTCCTCCTTTCCCTTGCTCTTTGGAGCATTCCCCGTTTATCCTCTATGCGAGTGTCTGGACTACTGTTGCTGAGCTTGCGGTAGTACTACTCCCTGGAGCGGTAGTACCGTAGGCACTTGCGGTAGTACCGTGCCCATGCGCGGTAGTACCGCTCCTCTGGAGTCGTAGTACCGTGGCTCCCTGGCCAAGTACCGCTGCTTCGTGGTAGTAGGGGCAGATGTAATTTTTTACATCCGCGCATGCACGGTAGTACCGCACGTCGAGGGCGGTAGTACCGCGGGGGCCCACGGTAGTACCGCTCCTCTGGAGCCATAGTACCATGGTTCCCAGGCCCAGTGCCGCTGCTTCACGGTAGTAGGGGCGGATGTAATTTTTTACATCCGCACCCCCACGGTAGTACCGCGCTGTGTGCACGGTAGTACCGTGACGGATGTTTGCATCGTCTCTTTGTCAGCGGAAGTAGGCACGGATGTATTTTTATTCATCCGTGCCCTTTCCAGGCTAGGACTTACCTGCCTCGCGGTAGTACTGCTCTCAATCGGGCATGTTCTAGTCTCTGCAGCTGCCGCGGTAGTACCGTGGTCCCTCACGGTAGTACCGCATGGCCTTGCGGTAGTACCGCGTTCCTGGAGCGGTAGTACCGCATGTCGCATGCTGGTCTAAGTGGATAACGGTTGGATGTTGTCCTCCACTATAAAAGGTGTGTCTCCTACCTCTAGTAGACCATCTCTTCCAACCCTAAACTCCATTGTTGCTCCAAGCTCCATTTTCGGCCGATCTCTCTCCCTAGCCAATCAAACTTGTTGATTTGCTCGGGATTGGGTGACAAGGCCCCGATCTACACTTCCACCAAGAGATATTCGATTCCCCCCACTAATCCCTAGCGGATCTTGTTACTCTTGGGTGTTTGAGCACCCTAGACGGTTGAGGTCACCTCGGAGCCATAGTCCATTGTGGTGAAGCTTCGTGGTGTCGTTGGGAGCCTCCAATTAAGTTGTGGAGATTGCCCCAACCTTGTTTGTAAAGGTTCGGTCGCCGCCTTCAAGGGCACCAATAGTGGAATCACGACATCTCGCTTTGTGTGAGGGCGTGAGGAGAATACGGTGGCCCTAGTGGCTTCTTGGGGAGCATTGTGCCTCCACATCGCTCTAACAGAGACGTACTTCCCCTTAAAAGGAAGGAACTTCGGTAACACATCCTCGTCTCCACCGGCTCCACTCTCGATTATTTCATGCCTTTACTTTTGCAAGCTTACTTGTGTTGTAAACCTTGCTTGCTTATGTGCTAGTTGTCATTACATCATATAGGTTGCTCACATAGTTGCATATCTAGACAACCTATTTTGTTGCAAAGTTTAAATTGGTAAAGAAAAGATTAAAAATTGTTAGTTGCCTATTCACCCCCCCTCTAGTCAACTATATCGATCCTTTCAATTGGTATCAGAGCCTCGTCTCTTTATTAAGGACTTTGCCGTCCGAAGAGTATGGTTGACGCCACAAACGTTGTGGAGGAGCACTCCGGTGTGAATCCTACCTCGTCTACGGCCGATGGGGGAACCTCGGTCTCTCGTGAGGAATTCAATGTGGCTCTAAACACATTGAAAGACTCCATGACGACCAAGATTGAAAGCATGTTTACTAAATTTCTAGAAGGACTTAAACTGTCCACCTCGCCGATGAAAGTGGGTGATCCCACTAACAAGGTGACGGATGCTACCTCCGACAAGGGGGACACTAACAGTGAAAAGGGTCCTTCTACTAGTGGTAGAAATGGCACCGACATCTTTGCCCGATTCCCTAACTTATGGTGGACACTAACTTATGGTGGACACTAACTTATGGTGGACCGATTCCCTCTACTCATTTAAATCATGCCGGTCCTCCTCCTAAGATTGTGAAAAATGAGGATTTTGATTCTTGGGTGTACCACTTCAAGCGTCATTTAAAGCATGTGAATACTAATCTTTGGAGAATCATTGAAGAAGGTTTCTATCCACATGACCCGAGCAACTTCACCCCTCGAGAAGCCGTGGATAATCAATTCAATGAGAATGCTCTCTTCATCATCCAAGAGGGAATTCTCCCCGAAGATCTCCCTCATCTTTATCGAGGAAGTGCGAGCATTCAACGCTCCAACTATGAAGTGGTGCAAGATGAAGCCGATGGGTTTGCTATGAAGGAAGATGAAGAACCTCGTGAGCTCTTTCGGAGAGTAACCAAACTTGCGGTCTCGCTCCGAGATCATGGGAGCAAGGACACGGATGACAATTGGATCAAACGCAAGTTCCTCAAGGCCATGATGCCCTACAACAAGGCCATGTCCTCCGTCATTCGTCAAAGACCGGACTTCCACTCCATGACCTCAAGTGAAGTGTTGGATGAGTTCGTTGCAATGAGCATCTTGGACAAGACCGCCGATAACGCGGTGCTTCGGTCTCAAAGGGCAAAGAAGCCCAACCTTGCCTTGAAGGCCAAGGTTATTGTGGAAGAAGAGGAAGAAGAGGAAGAAGAGGAAGAAGAGGAAGATGAGGAGAGCAACCCTGAAGATACAAAATATGATTATCACGAGCACATGGCTCTCGCTTCAAGGCAATTTTGGAGCAAGAAGAACTCAAGATCCAATTTCAACAAGAACAACTCAAGTGGCTTCAAGAGCAAGCAACGAGTTAGAACTTGTTTCAACTGTGGCAATGTGAGCCATTTCGTTGCGGATTGTCCTTACGAGAAGCGGGAAGACAATGGTGGCAAGCTCATCCGGAGAGACAAAGCCAAGTCTTTCCCTAACAAGAACAACTTCACCAAGAAGACTCCTACTCGAGGGTTGGTGGTTCAAGAGGAATACCGTGAGGATGACGATGATAATGAAGATAGTGAAGCAATGGCCATGGCATCCGTTGCCATTGCCACAACTCCCCGAGTGTCTCTATTTGATTCACCCAACGAGAACATCACCACCAAGTGCCTCATGGCTAAAGCCACCAACAAGGTAAACATCAAAACCACCATTATTCCTAATCCTTCTTTGGCGGTTGGCATTGATGATGGTAAGGGGTCTAATGAGGAAGTAAATGATTTTGAGTCCTTTATGAGTAAGCTCAAGGGCAAATCCAAGAAGCACTTTATTGCTCTCTTGGAACAACTTGGTGAAGCCAATGACATGATCGAGGCTCACGAAGAAACCATCTCTAAGATGGAAGGTCATAGTCGTGACTATGCCGATGAGATATCGGATCTCTCTAATGCTCTTGAGGAAGAGCGTGGGCGTCGTTTGGCTCTTGAGGAGTCACAAAATGATGACCATGCCAAGTTAAAGAAAGATCTCGATCATGCTCTTGTTGTGTCTCGTGTGCTAACTTCCGAGAAGGCTAAACTTGGGGTTGATCATGCTAGACTCAAGGAGGAGTTTGATGTGCTTGACAAGGCCCACAAGGTCTTGAAGGGTGCTCATGCTAACCTCAAGGAGTCTCATGCTCAACTCCAAGTTAAGCTAACCAAGGAGAAGGCCACCTTTCCTCACATGATCTTAATTGATAACGCAAATGCTACTAACCCGTGTTGTGAGCATGTGCATCTTGTGGAGGAGAATGCCAAGTTGAAGGAACAACTCGAGAGAGAGGCCTTGTGTCATGCATACAAGGTGAGAAGAACCTAAATGACCTTTTGAGCAATCAAAAGCAAGTTGTGGCCAAGGAGGGAGTTGGGTTCTCACCCAAGTCCAAGAACAAGAAGAAGAACGAGAAGAAGAATGCCAAGACCAAACGACCTCCCCCGCTTAAGCAAACTTTTGTGAAGGAGGGAGAGGGTGCTCCTAAGGAGAAGAAGAACAATGTGAAGAGTGGTGATACCAAAAAGGGCAAAGTCATCTCTCCCAACAAAGCCGACGACTTTAACCCTTCTTATGTGTTGTGCCGTGCTAGTGATGGGCATGTTTATGCTAAAGTTGTTGGTTCTTCTTATGAGTACATTGAATGGTCTATTTGGGTTCCTAAGACCCTTGTTACTAACATCAAAGGACCCATTACTAAATGGGTACCTAAAACCAAGCATTGATCTCTTGGTGTTTGCTTCCGGTGGGGGATCATGGTTGCTCGATAGTGGAGCAACAAATCATATGACCGGGAGCAAGGACTTGGTGGTGGACGTGCAAAAGATCCCATCTATGCCCACCAATGTCGAGTGGGGTGATGCCTCACATTCTAAGGTATTGGGTCTTGGCAAGGTTGTTATTTCTCATGATCTAACGATCGAGAAAGTCATGCTTGTTGAGTCCCTTGTGTACAATTTACTTTCCGTTCGTCAACTTGCACTCATGGGATTTGCCACCTTCTTTGATGTTGATACCGTGGCCGTATTGTGGAGCAAGACTCTTAAAGTAGCCTTTGTTGGGAATGTCGAGAATGGTCTCTATGTGATTAACTTTTCGGAGCGACCCACTAAGACCGCGACATGCCTAATGGCTAAAGTTGATGTGGGATGGCTTTGGCATCGCCGTTTAGCCCACGTCAATATGAGATCTTTGCAAAGTCTTCTCAAGGGGACCATGTCCGTGGACTAACAAATGTTAGTTTTGCCAAAGATCGTGCTTGCAGTGCTTGTATCGAAGGAAAGCTTCATGAGACGGCTCACCGTCCCACGACTATCATCTACTCGAAGAGACCCTTGGAGCTCCTTCACATGGACCTCTTTGGGCCTCCATCCTTTGATAGTCTCGGGGGGAAGAAAGTATTGCTTGGTGATTGTGGATGATTATTCAAGATACACGTGGGTATATTTCTTCAAGAGGAAGAGTGAAACTCAACAAACCGTCATCGACTTTGCAAATGAAGCTCAACGACAACATGATGCAAAGATCTTGACAATAATAAGTGACAACGGCACCGAGTTCAAGAACTACACCTTGGATGAGTTCCTTAGTGATGAGGGGATCAAGCATCAATATTCCACTCCATACACCCCTCAACAAAATGGTGTTGCGGAGAGGAAGAACCAGACATTGATGGATGCGGCAAGGACCATGATGGCGGAGTTCAAGTATCCATACAACTTTTGGGCCGAAGCCATCAACACCGCATGTCATGCATCAAATCGGCTCTATATCCGTAAAGGCTTGAACAAGACTCCTTATGAAATTCTCACCGGTAACAAGCCCTATATCAAGTACTTCCGGGTGTTCGGGTGTAAGTGTTTCATTATCAAGAAAGGTGTTCGTTTGTCTAAATTTGAGGATAGAGCTTATGAGGGCATATTTGTTGGTTATGCTACAAACTCTCATGCTTACCGTGTTATCAACAAGTCCACTGGACTCATTGAGGAGACGTGTAACATGGAGTTTGACAAAAATAACGGCTCCCAAGTGGAGCAAAGTGGTACTTATGATGTAGGTGATGAAATTCCTCCCCAAGCCATAAGAAGAATGGGTATTGGTCATATTCTACCCATTGAGGAACCCCTTGTGGCCGAAGGAGAAGGACAATGCTCCACTCAAGTGGAGCCATCACCTCCCCAAGACCCACACGCTTCCGAAGAACAAAGTGAAGGCCCTCAACCTCATGAACAAGACCAAGGGCAAGATCAACCTCAAGATGGTGGTGAACCACCAAATGATGCCCAAGGTCAAGTTCTCCCCCTCGAGCAAGTTCACGATCAAGAACAAGCTCAAGACGGCGCTCAAGATGATCAAGTTGGTCCTCCTCCTTCCTCATTCGAGGAGGAATTAGAGTGTCGTGCCGCGAAAATTGCTTCCAAGCTCACCACCAAAGGCCATCTCATGGAGAATGTGGTTGGAAGCCTAAGAAAGGGGGTAAGAACTCGTAGACAATTAGCAAACTATTGTGAACATCACGCATTTGTCTCTTGTGTTGAACCCCAAAAGGTCTTTGAGGCGCTTGAAGATTCGGATTGGCTCAATGCCATGCATGAAGAACTCAACAACTTCGAGTACAACAAGGTGTGGAGATTGGTGCCACGGCCGTCGGGGTACCTGATGACCCACAAGTATAGGGGATCTATCGTAGTCCTTTCGATAAGTAAGAGTGTCGAACCCAGCGAGGAGTAGAAGGAAATGATAAGCGGTTTTCAGCAAGGTATTCTCTGCAAGTACTGAAATAACTGGTAACAGATAGTTTTGTGATAAGGTAAATTGTAACGAGCAACAAGTAACAAAAGTAAATAAGGTGCAGCAAGGTGGCCCAATCCTTTTTGTAGCAAAGGACAAGCCGGAACAAACTCTTATAATAGGAAAAGCGCTCCCGAAGACACATGGGAATATCATCAAGCTAGTTTTCATCACGTTCAAATGATTCGCGTTCGGTACTTTGATAATTTGATATGTGGGTGGACCGGTGCTTGGGTGCTGTTCTTACTTGAACAAACATCCCACTTATGATTAACCTCTATTGCAAGCATCCGCAACTACAACAAAAGTGTTAAGGTAAACCTAACCATAGCATGAAACATATGGATCCAAATCAGCCCCTTACGAAGCAACGCATAAACTAGGGTTTAAGCTTCTGTCACTCTAGCAACCCATCATCTACTTATTACTTCCCAATGCCTTCCTCTAGGCCCAAACAATGGTGAAGTGTTATGTAGTCGACGTTCACATAACACTACTAGAGGTTAGACAACATACATCTCATCAAAATATCGAACGAATACCAAATTGACATGACTACCAATAGCAAGACTTCTCCCGTGTCCTCAGGAACAAACGTAACTACTCACAAAGCATATTCATGTTCATAATCAGAGGGGTAATAATATGCATAAAGGATCTGAACATATGATCTTCCACCAAGTAAACCAACTAGCATCAACTACAAGGAGTAATCAACACTACTAGCAACCTACTAGCACCAATCCCGGACTTGGAGACAAGAATTGGATACAAGAGATGAACTAGGGTTTGGAGATGAGATGGTGCTGGTGAAGATGTTGATGGAGATTGCCCTCTCCCGATGAGAGGAGCGTTGGTGATGATGATGACGATGATTTCCCCCTCCCGGAGGGAAGTGTCCCCGGCAGAACAGCTCTGCCGGAGCCCTAGATTGGTTCCGCCAAGGTTCCGCCTCGTGGCGGAGTCTCGTCCCAAAGGTTGCTTATGATTTTTTCTCATCGAAAGACTTCATATAGGAGAAGATGGACGTCGGAGAGCCACCGGGGGCCCACGAGGTAGGGGCGCGCCTGGGGGGCGCGCCCCACCCTCGTGAGCAGGGTGTGGGCCCCCTGGCTTTCATCTTTGATGATGATTTTCTTTATTTATTTTAAGGTATTCCGTGGAGTTTCAGGACTTTTGGAGTTGCATAATAGGCCTTCAATATTTGCTCCTTTTCCAGCCTGAATTCCAGTGCGGCATTCTCCTCTTCATGTAAACCTTGTAAAATAGGAGAGAATAGCCATAAGTATTGTGACATAACGTGAAATAACATCCCATAGTGCGATAAATATCGATATAAAAGCATGATGCAAAATGGACGTATCAACTCCCCCAAGCTTAGACCTAGCTTATCCTCAAGCGAAAAGCCGATAACAATAAATATGTCCTTATGTTTAGAGGTAGAGGCGTCGACAAAAATAAAATACGACATGAAGGCATCATGATTATTCTCATAACAACAACATATATTGATTTTTCATATGATTACTCATGTTAAAATGATGATCTTTTCACAAACCCGAAGTATGAATCAGAAACCTTATTGAGCACCAACAAATTATACCCTTAGTCATTGAAACAATTGCAATTTATCATAACATCAGAAAGAGTCTATGTCAGAGCTTAAAAGCAAGTCCACATACTCAACTTTCACTTAGTCTTTCATAATTGCTAACACTCACGCAATACTTATGGTTACGGAGTTTTAACCGGACACAGAGAAAGATAGGGGCTTGTAGTTTTGCCCCACAACCTTTTACCTCAAGGGTTGGGGCTTGTAATGTCAACAATAATAATTCATGCTCCCTACATCCAGCTTAGATACACACACACACACACACACACACACACAGATATATATATATATATATATATATATATATATATATATATATATATATATATATATATATATATATATATATATCATGTTCTTTCCAACATGCTAGGCTTGCCAAAGGATAAAATGAAAAAGGAAAGGTGAAGATCACCGTGACTCTTGCATATATAAGGTAGAGGATAATAATAAAAGATAGGCCCTTCGCAGAGGGAAGCAAAGGTTGCCATGCGCTCTTATGGTTGGATGCACAGAATCTTAATGCAAAAGAACGTCACTTTATATTGCCCCTTGTATGTGGAACTTTATTATGCAGTCCGTCGCTTTTATTACTTCCAAAACAAGTTCGTACAAAGCTTATTTCTCTGCACTAATAAGTCATGCATATTTAGAGAGCAATTTTTATTGCTTGCACCGATGACAACTTACTTGAAGAATTTTACTCAATTCATAGGTAGGTATGGTGGACTCTCATGGCTAAACTGGTTTAAAGGTATTTGGAAGCACAAGCAATCTCTCTACTTGGTGCTGAGAATTTGGCTAGCATGAGGGGGAAAGGCAAGCTCAACATGTTAGGAGATCCATGACAATATACTTTGTCTCAGATATAAGAAAACATAACTCATTACGTTGTCTTCCTTGTCCAACATCAACTCTTTAGCATGCCATATTTTGATGAGTGTTCCCAATCATAAAAGATGTCAATGATAATATATCTATATGTGAAACCTCTCTCTCCTTATTACTTCCTATTAATTGCAACGATGACCAAAACTATATTTGCCAACTCCCAACAACTTTTAATCATCATACTCTTTCTATGTGAAGTCATTACTTTCACTAAGATCAATATAAACTCTTTGATTCTTTTTATTCTTTTCTTTTATTCACTCAAGATCATGGCAAAGTAATCAAGCCCTTGACTCAACACTAATCTTTATTATATATAGCTCACGGACTCGATTGCATAGAGGGATCATAAAGCAAAACTTCAAAACTAGATCATGCCATGAATTTATTCTACTATATCAAGATACTACTAATAGGATCGAACTAAGAAAAACGGTAAAGATAGGAGTTGTGATGGTGATACGATACCGGGGCACCTCCCCCAAGCTTGGCAGTTGCCAAGGGGAGTGCCCATACCCATGTGATTATGTATCCTTCTTTGTTGTTGGCGGTGGAGGTGTTGTTGATGATGCAAGCTTGTCGTCCACCTTCCATGGCATAGGCTCACCCTCATAGAAGGATGATCGAGTCTCCGGAATCCTCAAATCTGCAACGGAAACAGCTCGAAACGAAAACAGAGGATATTTGTGTGATACGGTCGTCAAGACCTTCGGGAGAATATATAACGAATTTTTACCGACCAAAATACGTATCGTGGAAGAAAACGGAGTCCGGAGGGCACACGAGCTGCTCACGAGGTAGGGGGGCGCGCCCTCCACCCTCGTGGAGGCCTCGTGTCCTCCCCGGACTGCTACTTATTTTTCTATTTTTCTAAATATTCCAAAACGGAGAAATATTGCCTTAAAAATTGTTTTGGAGTCGGTTTACTTACCGTACCACATACCTATTCCTTTTCGGAGTTTGGAACGTTCTGGAAAGTGTCTCGTATGTATTCCTCCAGGGTTACGGTTTCAATAATATTGGTTTCAACACTTATAGGATTACCTGAGATATAGTGTTTGATCCTTCGACCGTTTACCACCTTGGGATTTGTGCCCGCGAAGTTGTTGATTTTTATGGCACCGGAACGATAGACCTCCTCGATAACGTAGGGACCTTCCCATTTAGAGAGAAGTTTTCCTGCAAAAAATCTTAAACGAGAGTTGTATAGAAATACATAATCACCTACATTAAACTCACGCTTTTGTATCATTTTGTCATGCCATCTTTTAACCTTTTCTTTAAACAACTTGGCATTTTCATAAGCTTGGGTTCTCCATTCATCGAGTGAGCTAACATCAAATAACCTCTTCTCACCGGCAAGTTTGAAGTCATAGTTGAGCACTTTAATAGCCCAATATGCCTTATGTTCTAGTTCGAGAGGTAAGTGACATGCTTTTCCATAAACCATTTTATACGGAGACATACCCATAGGATTTTTATATGCAGTTCTATAGGCCCATAATGCATCATCAAGTTTCTTGGACCAATTCTTTCTAGACCTATTAACAGTCTTTTGCAAAATTAACTTGAGCTCTCTATTACTCAATTCTACTTGACCACTAGACTGCGGGTGATATGGAGATGCAATTCTATGATTAACGTCATATTTAGCAAGCATTTTACGGAAAGCACCATGAATAAAGTGTGAACCACCATCAGTCATTAAATATCTAGGGATTCCAAACCTTGGAAAAATAACTTCCTTAAGCATTTTAATAGAAGTGTTATGATCAGCACTACTAGTTGGAATAGCTTCTACCCACTTAGTAACGTAATCAACAACAACTAAAATATGTGTATATCCATTGGAGGCAGGAAAAGGTCCCATATAATCAAAGCCCGAAACATCAAATGGTTCAATAACAAGTGAATAATTCGTAGGCATTTCTTGACGTCTACTAATATTACCAATTCTTTGACATTCATCACAAGATAAAACAAACTTACGGGCATTCTTGAAGAGAGTAGGCCAATAAAAACCAGATTGCAATACCTTATGTGCAGTTCTATCTCCAGCGTGGTGTCCTCCATAAGCTTCGGAGTGACACTTGCGTAGGATCTATTCCTGTTCATGCTCAGGTACACAACGTCTAATAACACCATCTACTCCTTGTTTATAAAGATGTGGATCATCCCAAAAGTGATGTCTCAAATCATAGAAGAACTTTTTCTTTTGTTGGTATGTGAAGCTAGGTGGTATAAATTTAGCAACAATATAATTAGCATAATCAACATACCATGGAGTGCAACGAGAAGTGCTTATGACATTTAATTGTTCATCAGGAAAGCTATCATCAATAGGTAGTGGGTCATCAAGAACATTCTCTAACCTAGATAAGTTATCTGCAACGGGGTTCTCAGCTCCTTTTCTATCAACAATATGCAAATCAAATTCTTGCAGCAAGAGAACCCATCTAATAAGTCTAGGTTTAGCATCTTTCTTTTCCATAAGATATTTAATAGCAGCATGATCGGTGTGAATAGTTACTTTAGAATCAACAATATAGGGTCTGAATTTATCACAAGCAAATACAACTGCTAAAAGTTCCTTTTCGGTAGTAGCATAATTTCTTTGAGCATTGTCTAGAGTCTTACTAGCATAATTGATAACATTTAATTTCTTATCAACTCTTTGCCCTAGAACAGCACCTACAGCATAATCACTAGCATCACACATAATTTCAAAGGGTAAATTCCAATCAGGTGGCTGAACAACAGGTGCAGAGACTAATGCTTTCTTAAGTATTTCAAATGCTTCTACACAATCATCATCAAAGGCAAATGGTACATCTTTTTGTAATAAATTAGTCAGAGGCCGAGAAATTTTTGAGAAGTCCTTAATGAACCTCCTATAAAATCCGGCGTGACCAAGGAAACTTCTTATACCTTTGATGTCCTTGGGACATGGCATCTTTTCAATAGCATCAACCTTGGCTTTATCAACTTCAATACCTCTTTCAGAAACTTTGTGCCCCAAGACAATACCTTCATTAACCATAAAGTGACACTTTTCCCAATTCAAAACAAGATTAGTTTCTTCACATCTCTGCAAAACTCGATCAAGATTGCTCAAGCAATCGTCAAAAAGAGGAACCATAGACGGAAAAGTCGTCCATGAAAATCTCACAAATCTTTTCACAAAAATCAGAGAATATAGCCATCATGCATCTTTGAAAGGTAGCAGGTGAATTACATAAACCAAAAGGCATACGTCTATAAGCAAAAGTACCAAAAGGGCATGTAAAAGTAGTCTTTGATTGATCTTTAGCCGACACATGTATTTGAGAGAAACCAGAATAACCATCTAGAAAGCAATAATGTGTATGTTTGCATAATCTTTCTAACATTTGATCAATAAAAGGTAAGGGGTAATGATCTTTCTTAGTAGCTTTGTTTAATTTGCGGAAATCAATTACCATCCTATAACCTGTGATAATTCTTTGCGGAATCAATTCATCTTTATCATTAGGGACAACAGTAATACCTCCCTTCTTGGGGACACAATGGATAGGACTTACCCACTGACTATCAGCAACGGGATAAATTATACCTGCCTCCAGAAGCTTGAGTATTTCTTTTCTTACCACTTCTTTCATTTTGGGATTCAAACGTCGTTGAGGATCACGAACTGGTTTGGCATCCGCTTCCAAATTTATTTTATGCTGACATAGAGTGGGACTAATGCCCTTAAGATCATCAAGAGTATATCCAATAGCGGCACGGTGCTTCTTCAGAGTTTTCAATAATCTTTCTTCTTCATGCTCTGAAAGGTTAGCACTAATAATAACAGGATATATTTTCTTTTCATCAAGATAAGCATATTTAAGATTATCAGGCAACGGTTTAAGCTCAAACACAGGATCACCCTTGGGTGGAGGAGGATCCCTAGGATTTCAACAGCAAATTGTGTTTCGAATAGGTTCTTGTTTAAAGAATACTTCATCTATTTCCCTTCTTTCATTCATAAACATATCATTTTCATGGTCTAGCAAATAGTGTTCCAAAGGATCACTAGGAGGTACGACAATAGAAGCAAGACCAATAATTTCATCCTTACTAGGCAATTCTTCTTCACGATGTTGTTTACTAAATTTAGAGAAATTAAACTCATGAACCATATCATCCAAGCCAATAGTAACAACATTCTTTTCACAGTCTATCTTAGCATTAACAGTATTCAAGAAGGGTCTACCAAATATAATGGGACAAAAGCTATCTTGTGGAGAACCAAGAACAAGAAAATCAGCGGGATATTTAGTTTTCCCACACAAGACTTCAACATCTCTAACAATTCCCACTGGTGAAATAGTATCTCTATTGGCAAGCTTAATTGTGACATCAATATCTTCTATCTCAGCGGGTGCAATTTCATGCTTAATTTCTTCATACAAGGTAATAGGTATAACACTAGCACTAGCACTCATATCACACACGCCATGATAACAGTGATCTCCTATTTTAACAGAAATAACAGGCACGCCTACCATAGGTCTATGTTTATCTCTATCACAGGGTTTAGCAATTCTAGCAGTTTCACTAGAGAATTGAATGACATGCCCATCAAAATTATCAGTCATGAGATCTTTAACAATAGCAATATTAGGTTCTACTTTGACTTGCTCAGGAGGTGTATAAGTTCTAGTATTGCTTTTACGAACAACAGTTGAAGCTTTAGCATGATCCTTTTCTCTAACAGGGAAAGGTGGTTTCTCAACATAAGAGGTGGGAACAATAGGATCATTATAAGTGATAGTCTTTTCTTCAACTTTAATTGGTGCAGCTACTTTTACTTCTATGGGAGGATGATATTTAAACCACTTCTCTTTAGGGAGATCAACATAAGTAGCAAAAGATTCACAGAAAGAAGCTACTATCTCAGAGTCAAGTCCATATTTAGTGCTAAACTTACGGAAAATATCGGTATCCATAAAAGATTTAACACAATCAAACTTAGGTGTCATACCTGACTGCTTGCCTTCGTCGAGGTCCCAATCTTCAGAGTTGCGTTTAATTCTATCCAATAAATTCCATCTAAATTCAATAGGCTTCATCATAAAAGAGCCAGCACAAGAAGTATCGAGCATGGTTTGATTATTATGAGAAAGCCGGGCATAAAAGCTTTGCATAATCACTTCTTTTGCGAGCTCATGATTGGGGCATGAATATAACATTGATTTAAGCCTCCCCCAACCTTGAGCGATGCTTTCTCCTTCGCGAGGCCAAAAATTATATATATAATTGCGATCACGATGAACAAGATGCATAGGGTAATACTTTTGATGAAATTCCAATTTCACTCTTTTATATTTCCATGATCTCGTATCATCACATAGCCTATACCATGTCAATGCGTCTCCCTCCAAATATAAAGGGAAAGCCTTCTTCTTAACAACATCATCGGGTATACCTGCAAGCTTAAATAGTCCACAAATATCATCCACATAGAGTAGATGCTCGTAAGATGCTTTGTTCCATCTCCTGCAAAAGTGTTAGCTAGCAGTTTTTCCATCATACCCGAAGGAAATTCAAAAGGAGTTTCATTTTCAATAGGTTCAGTAGGTTGAGGAGCAACTCTTTGCTCTACTGGACGGGGTGAAGATACCCCGAACAAGCCCCTCAGAGAATTACTTTCCATAGTAACAAGTGACAGAAAATTTCAGCACACTAAATAAAATTTTCCTTACCAAATTCCACCTACCAAAGGCGCTTCACTCCCCGGCAACGGCGCCAGAAAAGAGTCTTGATGACCCACAAGTATAGGGGATGTATCGTAGTCCTTTCGATAAGTAAGTGTGTCGAACCCAACGAGGAGCAGAAGGAAATGATAAGCGGTTTTCAGCAAGGTATTCTCTGCAAGTACTGAAATAACTAGTAACAGATAGTTTTGTGATAAGGTAAATTGTAACGAGCAACAAGTAACAAAAGTAAATAAGGTGCAGCAAGGTGGCCCAATACTTTTTGTAGCAAAGGACAAGCCGGAAAAAACTCTTATAATAGGAAAAGCGCTCCCGAGGACACATGGGAATATCATCAAGCTAGTTTTCATCACGTTCATATGATTCGCGTACGGTACTTTGATAATTTGATATGTGGGTGGACCGGTGCTTGGGTGCTATTCTTACTTGAACAAACATCCCACTTATGATTAACCTCTATTGCAAGCATCCGCAACTACAACAAAAGTATTAAGGCAAACCTAACCATAGCATGAAACATATGGATCCAAATCAGCCCCTTACGAAGCAACACATAAACTAGGGTTTAAGCTTCTGTCACTCTAGCAACCCATCATCTACTTATTACTTCCCAATGCCTTCCTCTAGGCCCAAATAATGGTGAAGTGTTATGTAGTCGACATTCACATAACACCACTAGAGGTTAGACAACATACATCTCATCAAAATATCGAACGAATACCAAATTCACATGACTACTAATAGCAAGACTTCTCCCGTGTCCTCAGGAACAAACGTAACTACTCACAAAGCATATTCATGTTCATAATCAGAGGGGTAATAATATGCATAAAGGATCTGAACATATGATCTTCCACCAAGTAAACCAACTAGCATCAACTACAAGGAGTAATCAACACTACTAGCAACCTACTAGCACCAATCCCGGACTTGGAGACAAGAATTGGATACAAGAGATGAACTAGGGTTTGGAGATGAGATGGTGCTGGTGAAGATGTTGATGGAGATTGCCCTCTCCCGATGAGAGGAGCGTTGGTGATGATGATGACGATGATTTCCCCCTCCCGGAGGGAAGTGTCCCCGGCAGAACAGCTCTGCCGGAGCCCTAGATTGGTTCCGCCAAGGTTTTGCCTCATGGCGGCGGAGCCTCGTCCCGAAAGGTTGCTTATGATTTTTTTCTCATCGAAAGACTTCATATAGGAGAAGATGGGCGTCGGAGAGCCACCAGGGGGCCCACGAGGTAGGGGGGCGCGCCCCCCACCCTCGTGAGCAGGGTGTGGGCCCCCTGGCCTTCATCTTTGGCGATGATTTTTCTTTATTTATTTTAAGGTATTCCATGGAGTTTTAGGACTTCTGGAGTTGCGCAGAATAGGCCTTCAATATTTGCTCCTTTTCTAGCCCAGAATTCCAGCTGCCGGCTTTCTCCCTCTTCATGTAAACCTTGTAAAATAGGAGAGAATAGCCATAAGTATTGTGACATAACGTGAAATAACAGCCCATAATGCGATAAATATCGATATAAAAGCATGATGCAAAATGGACGTATCAACTCCCCCAAGCTTAGACCTAGCTTGTCTTCAAGCGAAAAGCCGATAACAATAAATATGTCCTCATGTTTAGAGGTAGAGGCGTCGATAAAAATAAAATACGGACATGAAGGCATCATGATTATTCTCATAATAGCAACATATATTGATTTGTCATATGATTACTCATGTTAAAAGGATGATCTTTTCACAAAGCCGAAGTATGAATCAGAAACCTTATTGAGCACCAACAAATTATACCCTTAGTCATTGAAACAATTGCAATTTATCATAACATCGGAAAGAGTCTATGTCAGAGCTTAAAAGCAAGTCCACATACTCAACTATCACTTAGTCTTTCATAATTGCTAACACTCACGCAATACTTGTGGTTACGGAGTTTTAACCGGACACAGAGAAAGATAGGGGCTTGTAGTTTTGCCCCACAACCTTTTACCTCAAGGGTAATGTCAACAATAATATATATATGTATGTATATATATATATATATATATATATATATATATATATATATATATATATATATATATATATATATATATATATATATATATATATATATATATATCATGTTCTTTCCAACATGCTGGGCTTGCCATGCACTTTTATGGTTGGATAAGGTAGAGGATAATAATAAAAGATAGGCCCTTCGTAGAGGGAAGCAGAGGTTGCCATGCACTTTTATGGTTGGATGCACAAAATCTTAATGCAAAAGAACGTCACTTTATATTGCCCCTTGTATGTGGAACTTTATTATGCAGTCCGTCGCTTTTATTACTTCCACAACAAGTTCGTACAAAGCTTATTTCTCTGCACTAATAAGTCATGCATATTTAGAGAGCAATTTTTATTGCTTGCACCGATGACAACTTACTTGAAGAATTTTACTCAATCCATAGGTAGGTATGGTGGACTCTCATGGCTAAACTGGTTTAAAGGTATTTGGAAGCACAAGCAATCTCTCTACTTGGTGCTGAGAATTTGGCTAGCATGAGGGGGAAAGGCAAGCTCAACATGTTAGGAGATCCATGACAATATACTTTGTCTCAGATATAAGAAAACATAACTCATTACGTTGTCTTCCTTGTCCAACATCAACTCTTTAGCATGTCATATTTTGATGAGTGTTCCCAATCATAAAAGATGTCAATGATAATATATCTATATGTGAAACCTCTCTCTCCTTATTACTTCCTATTAATTGCAACGATGACCAAAACTATATTTGCCAACTCCCAACAACTTTTAATCATCATACTCTTTGTATGTGAAGTCATTACTTTCACTAAGATCAATATAAACTCTTTGATTCTTTTTATTCTTTTCTTTTATTCACTCAAGATCATGGCAAAGTAATCAAGCCCTTGACTCAACACTAATCTTTATTACATATAGCTCACAGCCTCGATTGCATAGAGGGATCATAAAGCAAAACTTCAAAACTAGATCATGCCATGACTTTATTCTACTATATCAAGATACTACTAATAGGATCGAACTAAGAAAAACGGTAAAGATAGGAGTTGTGATGGTGATACGATACCGGGGCACCTCCCCCAAGCTTGGCAGTTGCCAAGGGGAGTGCCCATACCCATGTGATTATGTCTCCTTCTTTGTTGTTGGCGGTGGAGGTGTTGTTGATGATGCAAGCTTGTCGTCCACCTTCCATGGCATAGGCTCACCCTCATAGAAGGATGATCGAGTCTCCGGAATCCTCAAATCTGCAACGGAAACAGCTCGAAACGAAAACAGAGGATATTTGCGTGATACGGTCGTCAAGACCTTCGGGAGAATATATAATGAATTTTTACCGACCAGAATATGTATCGTGCAAGAAAACGGAGTCCGGAGGGCACACGAGCTGCTCACGAGGTAGGGGGGCGCACCCAGTGGGGTAGGGCGCGCCCTCCACCCTCGTGGAGGCCTCGTGTCCTCCCCGGGCTGCTACTTATTTTTCTATTTTTCTAAATATTCCAAAACGGAGAAATATTGCCTTAAAAATTGTTTTGTAGTCGGTTTACTTACCGTACCACATACCTATTCCTTTTCGGAGTCTGGAACGTTCTGGAAAGTGTCTCATATGTATTCCTCCGGGGTTACGGTTTCAATAATATTGGTTTCAACATTTATAGGATTACCTGAGATATAGTGTTTGATCCTTTGACCGTTTACCACCTTTGGATTTGTGCCCGCAAAGTTGTTGATTTTTATGGCACCGGAACGATAGACCTCCTCGACAACGTAGGGACCTTCCCATTTAGAGAGAAGTTTTCCTGCAAAAAATCTTAAACGAGAGTTGTATAGCAATACATAATCACCTACATTAAACTCACGCTTTTGTATCCTTTTGTCATGCCATCTTTTAACCTTTTCTTTAAACAACTTGGCATTTTCATAAGCTTGGGTTCTCCATTCATCAAGTGAGCTAATATCAAATAACCTCTTCTCACCGGCAAGTTTGAAATCATAGTTGAGCTCTTTAATAGTCCAATATGCCTTATGTTCTAGTTCGAGAGGTAAGTGACATGCTTTTCCATAAACCATTTTATACGGAGAGATACCCATAGGATTTTTATATGCAGTTCTATAGGCCCATAATGCATCATCAAGTTTCTTGGACCAATTCTTTCTAGACCTGTTAACAGTCTTTTGAAAATTAACTTGAGCTCTCTATTACTCAATTCTACTTTATCACTAGACTGCGGGTGATATGGAGATGCAATTCTATGATTAACGTCATATTTAGCAAGCATCTTACGGAAAGCACCATGAATAAAGTGTGAACCACCATCAGTCATTAAATATCTAGGGACTCCAAACCTCGGAAAAATAACTTCCTTAAGCATTTTAATAGAAGTGTTATGATCAGCACTACTAGTTGGAATAGCTTCTACCCACTTAGTAACGTAATCAACAGCAACTAAAATATGTGTATATCCATTGGAGGCAGGAAAATGTCCCATATAATCAAAGCCCCAAACATCAAATGGTTCAATAACATGTGAATAATTCATAGGCATTTCTTGACGTCTACTAATATTACCAATTCTTTGACATTCATCACAAGATAAAACAAACTTACGGGCATCCTTGAAGAGAGTAGGCCAATAAAAACCAGATTGCAATACCTTATGTGCAGTTCTATCTCCAGCGTGGTGTCCTCCATAAGCTTCGGAGTGACACTTGTGTAGGATCTGTTCCTGTTCATTCTCAGGTACACAACGTCTAATAACACCATCTACTCCTTCTTTATAAATATGTGGATCATCCCAAAAGTAATGTCTCAAATCATAGAAGAACTTTTTCTTTTGTTGGTATGTGAAGCTAGGTGGTATAAATTTAGCAACAATATAATTAGCATAATCAACATACCATGGAGTGCAACAAGAAGTGCTTATGACATTTAGTTGTTCATCAGGAAAGCTATCATCAATAGGTAGTGGGTCATCAAGAACATTCTCTAACCTAGATAAGTTATCTGCAACAGGGTTCTCAGCTGCTTTTCTATCAACAATATGCAAATCAAATTCTTGCAGCAAGAGAACCCATCTAATAAGTCTAGGTTTAGCATCTTTCTTTTCCATAAGATATTTAATAGCAGCATGATCGGTGTGAATAGTTACTTTAGAATCAACAATATAGGGTCTGAATTTATCACAAGCAAATACAACTGCTAAAAGTTCCTTTTCGGTAGTAGCATAATTTCGTTGAGCATTGTCTAGAGTCTTACTAGCATAATGGATAACATTTAATTTCTTATCAACTCTTTGCCCTAGAACAGCACCTACAGCATAATCACTAGCATCACACATAATTTCAAAGGGTAAATGCCAATCAGGTGGTTGAACAAGCATCCCACCTATGATTAACCTCTATTGCAAGCATCCGCAACTACAACAAAAGTATTAAGGTAAACCTAACCATAGCATGAAACATATGGATCCAAATCAACCCCTTACGAAGCAACGCATAAACTAGGGTTTAAGCTTCTGTCACTCTAGCAACCCATCATCTACTTATTACTTCCCAATGCCTTCCTCTAGGCCCAAATAATGGTGAAGTGTTATGTAGTCGAAGTTCACATAACACCACTAGAGGCTAGACAACATACATCTTATCAAAATATCGAACGAATACCAAATTCACATGACTACTAATAGCAAGACTTCTCCCTTATCCTCAGGAACAAACGTAACTACTCACAAAGCATATTCATGTTCATAATCAGAGGGGTAATAATATTCATAAAGGATCTGAACATATGATCTTCCACCAAATAAACCAACTAGCATCAACTACAAGGAGTAATCAACACTACTAACAACCTACTAGGACCAATCCCGGACTTGGAGACAAGAATTGGATACAAGAGATGAACTAGGGTTTGGAGATGAGATGGTGCTGGTGAAGATGTTGATGGAGATTGCCCTCTCCCGATGAGAGGAGCGTTGATGATGACGATGGTGATGATTTCCCCCTCCCGGAGGGAAGTGTCCCCGGCAGAAAAGCTCTGCAGGAGCCCTAGATTGGTTCCGCCAAGGTTCCGCCTCGTGGCGGCGGAGTCTCGTCCCGAAAGGTTGCTTCTGGTTTTTTTCTCATCGAAAGACTTCATATAGGAGAAGATGGGCGTCAGAGAGACACCAGGGGGCCCACGAGGTAGGGGGCGCGCCCCAGGGGGGGTGTCCCCCACCCTCGTGAGCAGGGTGTGGGCCCCGGCCTTCATCTTTGGCGATTTATTTTCTTTATTTATTTTAAGATATTCCGTGGAGTTTCAGGACTTTTGGAGTTCTTGCAGAATAGGCCTTGAATATTTGCTCCTTTTCCACCTAGAATTCCAGCTGCGGCATTCTCCTCTTCATGTAAACCTTTTAAAATAAGAGAGAATAGCCTTAAGTATTGTGACATAACGTGAAATAACAGCCCATAATGCAATAAATATTGATATAAAAGCATGATGCAAAATGGACGTATCACAGTACCCTGGTGATGAGTTCCCGTCTCCTAACTAGATTCGGCATGATCCCATCAGTCTCCGTGTCAAGCCCAACTGGGCCAACACTACTACTCGTGCTGAGGCGTCTGCAGCTAGGAGGGCTGTTGATGAGGATGAAGCTGTAGCAGAGGATGTTGCTGATGACCGTGCTGCTGGGTCTTCCCATAGTTCCTCTATGCCCTCGTGGGCCAAGAAGCTGAAGGACAAGATGAAGACTCTTTTCTGCATGCAAGCTAAGGGGCAGTATAGGTCTCACGTGGCATCCAAGGAGAGTCACCGCCGCGACAAGAAGATCTTGAATCTGTATGGAGAGGACGTGTCTAGCGAGTCTGAGGATCACATCACTCCAGAGGCTGAGTGGATGGAGAAACAAGGCTACAGGTGGACTGATTCTGAGGACGACGTCGAGGTTACCATTCCTGCCGCCGGGTCTGACGAGGATCGTTGGGATTATTTCTCTGCTTGAGCCACCCCTTGTGTGTACGTGTCCTCTCTGCCTTTTTGGCGTCTCGATGCCAAAGGGGGAGAGAGTGTAGGGATTTGCGAGTCGTGTGTCGTGTTTGGTGTGTTTGCGTGTCTTGTTTGAACCTCGTTTCGGTTGTTTCGGTTGCTTTGGTTTAGTTTGTCCTTCATATGGTGTAAGACATATGCACTCTACCTATCCTAGTGAGCTTGTGTTATATTGTGCTACCTTTGTTTATGCACTTGCTTAGATTGTTAGTCTTGCATGCCTTGTCTCTAAAATATAGGGGGACTGTTGATCCTAGCTTGTGTGCTGTGGAGTCCAAAGCATCCATCTAGATTGCACACATCTATGGGGAGCCCGTCTACATTTTAGAGAGGAGGGGTTTGCCTCTGCTCATTATTATTTCACCTTGTGCAAATCCCGTATTGTCGTCAATCCACCAAAAAGGGGGAGATTGTAAGGGCATATTTATCCCTAAGTGTTTTGGTGATTGATGACAATGCTTTTGCGGACTAATCGTGTGCCTTGAGTTTCTCAGTTGCTTCATCGCTAGGCACAAGACGGTTCGGTGCCCCTCGAAGACTATTGAAGACAACATTTTTCTACGTTTCTTTTTGGTGGATTTGAGTCGTAGGAGAGCCGTACTATTAAGAGGGGGTCCGCGTCGGAAAGGTTCGGGTGGAATCATCACGTACACGTTTCCTTCCTTGTCTCCTCCTTTCCCTTGCTCTTTGGAGCATTCCCCGTTTATCCTCTATGCGAGTGTCTGGACTACTGTTGCTGAGCTTGCGGTAGTACAACTCCCTGGAGCGGTAGTACCGCAGGCACTTGCGGTAGTACCGTGCCCATGCGCGGTAGTACCGCGGGAGCCCACGGTAGTACCGCTCCTCTGGAGTCATAGTACCGTGGCTCCCTGGCCAAGTACCGCTACTTCGCGGTAGTAGGGGCATATGTAATTTTTTACATCCGCGCCTGCACGGTAGTACCGCACGTCGAGGGCGGTAGTACCACGGGGGCCCACGGTAGTACCGCTCCTCTGGAGCCGTAGTACCGTGGTTCCCAGGCCCAGTGCCGCTGCTTCATGGTAGTAGGGGCGGATGTCGTGGTTCTAAGTCTGATAGTAGAATGGGGGGTAGGTATGGAGAGGCAAGATCCTAGCTATGGAGTAGTTGTATACGCAAGAGATTTACGATTTAAGGCCCTTCTCGGAGGAAGTAACAGCCCTACGTCTCGGAGCCCGGAGGCGGTCGACTGGATTATATGCGTATGTGTTACAGGTGCGAACCCTTCTACCTATGGAGGGTGGCTTATATAGAGTCGCGCCAGACCCCAGCCAGCCCACGTAGTAGAGGGTTTAAGGTGCGTTAAAGCTAGGCGTTCTTGGTAGCGCCACATAAAGTGTCATTAAGGTCATAAAGACTATTTAACTACAGACCGTTTGGACACTGAGTGACTCTTGGACTCTTGGTGGTCGAGTGGGTCTTCATAGTCGAGTGGAAGCCTACCAGGTCGACTGGAGGGTTGCTTCTCTTGTGAATGTCCTTGTGGAGGGTACCTTTGGGCAGGTCTATGACCCTACCCTAGGTACATGACTACATCATTAGCCCCCGAATGGATCGAGGTTTGAGTGAGGAAGGAGTTGATAATCTTTCCGACCTCCTCTTCGTGTTGTGAGTGCGTCTTACTCTGGATCAACGACCTTTTAGTGATGGCATCAACTTCTCTTTCAGTCGCCTTGATACATTCTTCATGTTTGTCGAGTGAACTCTGTGAACCTGAGGATTTCCGAGCGACGGATCTGAGGAAATCTGTTATCTGACGAGTTGCTCTGCGGTTAGCGGATTTCGCGGGATCCAAATTTTGGGAAGTGCGCGAAGCAGAGAAAATCGCGGCACTCGGATGGGATAAGACGATGACGCCTCGATCCTCGCGCCGCCTTTTTCGCCACGTATCGTGCGTGCGCCAGTTGCGGGATTGTGACGGGATTGCTGGGCCTACCGGTCAGCCACTCGGAAGCGACCCCATATAAAGCATTGGACCGAGCGTTTTGAACAGTGCGTCCTCAGACTTCTCTTCTCTCCGCCTCCAAAACTTTCTCGCCACGCTCTCCGTTTGTCCAGCGCCGAAGCTCGGTACTTTTCTCGCCGGTGACCATGGTGAAGGACAAGACTGCCGCCCTGGAACGGGTGAAGAAGACGGCGGCGAAGGCCAAGGGGAGAGCGCCCAGTCAGGGCGGTTCCTCTTCGCGGTCCAAGCTGCCGCAGGGCTGGGTCCAAGGAGACTGGATCCGGTCGACCATCACCGAGAAAGATCTCACCGATCCGCCAACGAAGGACTGATCCCCATGGGTCGGCGAGGCTTCCGACGCGGAGTGGCAACCGCAGCTGAAGAGGGTGAGTCGTCCTCCTGCCACCCACGTAGATAGGGGTTTTCTCTGCCAAATCCTTTTTTCCGGGGTTTCTGAACTTTTTGGGGCACAACTCCACCATTTCACTCCAAACTCCATTGTGTATCTTGCTGCTTCGTTTAGCTCTGCGAAATTTCTTGGGTTGTCGACCGCATTGGGGTCTTTTCAAGCACATATTCACCGTCGCTCTCGGACGGTGAAGAAAACGAGCCCGAATGACGAGAGGACCCAAGTAATCCAAATGTGTGGGGGACTCGGGGTCCAGATGAGGGGGAAGAGCGCCTTTCCAGCTATGACTCTCCCCGACTCGGTTAGAGGGTGGCAGTCGACCTGGTTTTACTGCCAAGACCAGCCGATGCCGGGGCAGTCGACTGGGCTCCCTTCTTTCTCCATGAGTCGAGTGAACAAGCCATCTTCCCTTAAGGTGTTACCAGAGGAGAAGGCCCAAGTAAAGCTGCTGATGGAGCATGTAGTCCAACTTATTCGCGATGGGGTGACCGGCATGGATCTCCTTGAGGTTTTTCTCCGACGGCGTATTCAGCCATGCCAATACCGAGGTCATCCGATGTGGATGTACTCTGGTACGGATGATACCACTCGGGTCCATCCGGAGGAGGTTGATGATGCCATACTGGAGAAGTGGATGACTGCCACCACAAGAAATAAAGACAACCCTCGCGGAGCTAGGAGGATTCCACCACTCGACCAGAGTTACCAACCAGACAAGGTATCACCGCTTATCTCCGACTGTGATTCTGCTGCATTCATTCTGTTTTGATGTCAATTTCGTCGACTGACTTTCACCTTGTTTTGTTGTCTTCTAGGTTACCACTGAGATGTACTCGATGCCCAATGGGGCGAAGGAAGCAGCCGAAGAAGAAGGAAGTGGAGGTGAGAGTCCGGAGGAATGGGAGTCCAACGGCGAGGAGGATGGGGAGGATGATGGCTCTGATGATGAGGAGGAGGAGGAAGAAGAGGAGGAAGGCGTCGACCCTCCTCGCTCGGAGGAAGGTCCAAGTTGGCCTTGCGACCAGGCGGCGGGCGCGGTAAAGCTGTTGTGCCCACCGGTCAGTCGATGAAGCGACCTAGGACAACTTCTCCCACGCCGACTGAGAAGCCGCCGAAGCAACCTCGAGCGACGCCGTCAAAGCCGGTGAAGGCCCTGCCCAAGATGCGAATGGTCATCCCCACCATCTCCGGGTAACCAACAGAACCTTGTATTTCCTTTTTCAACATGAGTGAGCTTTTGGTCGACTTGATGACTGATCAGCCGACTCTTGAAATCTACAGCGCCGCTACCTCCGAGACTTCAGCCAAGCACGATGATCAGGAAATGGAGGATGCGGCCACTTCCAATCTTGGTAAGATCTCTGAGGTTTCACTTCTAGCCGACTGGAGCTTTTTAGTCGATTGGGCTTCCATGTTTACTTCTGGATCTCTCTTGTAGTTCCGCCTCACGTCATTGATCTCCCCGATGATGACGAGGAAGCGCCATTGAGGAAGAGGAGGAACAAGAAAGTGCCTACTGGCAAGGTTGCTCAAGTCGCGGCGACTCCTGAGACACTGATTTCCGAGGGAGTCAACCCCACTCGGACTTCTGTATCTTTTGTTGTACCGCTGACAAGTGCCCGACCCACTTCGTCAACTGCTGATCCACCATCTCTCTTTGCTACACACCACGTCCCGGAAGACCAAGTAAGTGCTGCTAAGGAGGCCATACGCCAGGCAGGGATCATGATGGAGCAGGTGAAAGCGGCTCGAGAGGCAAGTCAGGCGGCCTATGATGCCAGTTCAGCTCTCCAGAGCAATGTCCAAGTAAGTCAGTCGTCGCTTGCTTTGTTAGGATATACTATCTGAAACTGCTTTATTCTGGAGATTTCCATATCTGTACACCCAGTGGGTGTGTGTGTCGTTTGAACTTTTGTGGGGGCACGCTGATTGCACCCACTGGGTGTAGTCCCCGAGACTATGGTCATTGCGTGCGATCGGCTATAATCTTTATGTTGTGATCTTCTTCACTCGACCTGGACGGACCAAGTCGAATGGAACTGTAAAACCGGTGGGGGCACGCTAAGTGCACCCACTGGGTGTAGTCCCCGAGACTATGGTCGACTGCGTGCAGTTGACTATAGTCTAAAGAACTCTTTTTTTTTCTGCGGCTGACCGCTGACAATTAGCCATGTTTTTAGAATCATAACCTTTTTGCCTCTGTTTTTCTGGTCGACTGATCGAACCAAATTGGTAAACCAGTGGGGGCACGCTGAGTGCACCCGCTGGGTGTAGTCCCCGAGACTACTGTTGAATGTTTTTATTCGATCGTAGTCTTAGAAATGCTACTCTTTTTCCTTAGTCACTCGGAAGTGATATGTCTTTGATGTCTTTCGTTGGTTGACTCTTTGTAGAAATCTTGCGAGCTTGTGGCTCGCTATACTGAGTTAGGGAAAAAGCAGATTCAGCTCAACCTCGATTTGAAGCTTGCTCGGGAGAATTTGCGAAGGCAAAGGATGAAGCAAAAGGTATGGCTGGTGAGAATTTTGACGATCGCCTCTGTTTTCTGCTCATTCTCAACTCTGTTCTCATTGTTGCTTTGCAGATAAACTGGAAGAGACTTTGAAGAAGAAGGACCTTGACCTTGCAGAGGCAGAGAAGGCGGCTTTGGAGAAAACAAAGCTTGCTGAAGAGAAGCTTGCCTCAGTCAACAAACTTGACGATGAAAATGCCAAGCTGAAAGCCTCTCTTGACGCGGCTAACAAGGAAGTCAGTTGACTGAAGAACGACAAGAATGTTCTGTCTGACAAGGTTGGCCAGTTGGCGGGGAAGCGAAATGACCTAGAGATTTATCTTGGAGGGTTTGCCGAGAAGCTGTTTCTCATGCTTGAAGGTAATCTCTTTTATCCAACTGTCTTGCTCTCACCGGCTCATCACATGATCTTCATTTTGAGTCTGAGTTGTGTTTTCAGAATTCTGCCAAAACTTTGAAGAAGAAACCAGTCGAGTGGAAACCAGCTTGGACCCCATCAACTCTCCTGTGAAGGACGAAGCTGCTATGAATGTGCTCCGACTGGAGTCTCGTGTTGCTAGCGTAGTGGATTATCTTGCTCGACTGAAAGTTGCAGTGTCGCGGATCGACTCGACTCTCTGGCCAGAACAGACTCTCCAGAATGATCTTGAATCCCTGATGACTCGACTGAATGAGATTCCAAGTCGAGTGCAAGAATGGAAAAAGTCATCTGCCAGGTGTGGTGCTGATGTTGCTCTATCTCTGGTTCGTGTCCACTGCAAAGAAGCGCAAGAGGACAAGCTGGTGTCTCTCAAGGTTGCCAATACTAGGAAGCACGACTTCAGATCTTTCATGGAGACTTTCATCGCTGCTGCTACCCGTATTGCTGACGGAATCGACCTTGACCAGTTTGTTGCACCTTCCAGTCCTCCGCCGGAGGAGTAAAAAACTTCTAAGTCCCACTTTAAATTTGCCTCGGAATGCCGAGTGGTTTCTGTAACCGATAAACTTTAACAGGCTTAACGCTGGCGCCTTTGGATCCGTGGGACATTTATCCGAACTTGGTTTTTCCTTTAACATGCTTTGCTTGCATTCGAGAGAACTTTATTCCTCATTCGGAAGATATTCCGTTGAAATTCCAAACAACTTGTGCTTCATCTATCCTGCAGGTAGAGGCGAAACACAGACTGCGACTGACCTTGTCGTTCTTACGGATCGGGACGAACCGCACGTTGTGCTTGTGGCGAAGCTCCAAAGGAGAAGGTTGCAGTCGACCTGCACCTCGTCGTCCTTGTGGATTGGGATGGACCACACGTTGTACTTGTGGTGAAGCTCCGAAGGAGGAGGTAGCAGTCGACCTGCACCTCGTCGTCCTTGCGGATTGGGACGAATTCCTTACTTAGGCGAGCACTGGGCTGCAGCTAAGCCTCTGAGTGGGAGGTTTGCTCTCCACTCGGTAGGATTTTTATTACTTAGGCGAGCACTGGGCTGTAGCTAAGCCCCCGAGTGGGAGGTTTGCTCTCCACTCGGTAGGATTTTTATTACTTAGGCGAGTACTGGGCTGTAGCTAAGCCTCCGAGTGGGAGGTTTTCTCTCCACTCGGTAGGATTTTTATTACTTAGGCGAGCATTGGGCTGCAGCTAAGCCCCCGAGTGGGAGGTTTGCTCTCCACTCGGTAGGATTTTTATTACTTAGGCGAGCACTGGGCTACAGCTAAGCCTCCGAGTGGGAGGTTTGCTCTTCACTCGGTAGAATTTTTATCACTTTGGATGTTTTAAGGCGAATCCTTGGGCTGTTATAAGCCCCCGAGTGGGAGGCTGGCTCACCACTCGGCATGGTTTGAATACTTAGGCGAGTACTTGGACTGCAGCTAAGCCCCCGAGTGGGAGGCTGGCTCGCCACTCGATAGGGTTTGAATACTTAGGCGAGTACTTGGACTGCAGCTAAGCCTCCGAGTGGGAGGCTGGCTCGCCACTCGGTAGGATTTTGGATACTTAGGCGAGTACTTGGACTGCAGCTAAGCCTCCGAGTGGGAGGCCGGCTCGCCACTCGGTAGGATTTTGGATACTTAGGCGAGTACTTGGATTGCAGCTAAGCCTCCGAGTGGGAGGCTGGCTCATCACTCGGTAGGATTTTGAATACTTAGGCGAGCGGATTCGCAGCTAAGCCCCGAGTGAAAGACCTGCTCGCACTCGGAAAGGATTTTTTTACAAACTTAGGCGAATCGGATTCGCGACTAAGCCACCCACTGGGGGAAATTTCAACAAAAAGCAATAACAATTACTGGGAAAATTATAACATTCTTGTCTTGGATAAACAAACTTCAAAAGCACTTTTATTACATCTCAACCGAGTGAGTTTTTAAGTGTAAAAGGGGCGGAGCAGCTCCGCGTTCCAAGCTCGAGGCTCGTCGATCTGGCGATCAACGTTGTAGAGATGATATGCTCCGTTGTGGAGGACTCTTGTGACGATGAAGGGACCTTCCCAAGTGGGAGCAAGCTTGTGTGGTTTCTGTTGATCCACTCGGAGGACCAAATCTCCCTCTTGGAAGGCTCGACTCTTCACATTTCTGGCATGGAATCGACGCAAGTCTTACTGATAGATAGTCGAGCGGATCAAGGCCATCTCTCTCTCCTCTTCCAAGAGGTCGACTGCATCTTGCCGGGCTTGTTCCGCTTCTTCTTCAGAGTATAGCTCGACTCGAGGCGCATTGTGAAGCAGGTCACTCGGCAGAACTGCTTCAGCTCCATAGACCAGGAAGAATGGAGTTCTCCCAGTCGACCGATTAGGAGTGGTCCTCAATCCCCAGAGAACAGATGGAAGTTCGTCGAACCAAGCTCCTGCCGCGTGTTTGAGATCACGCATCAGCCGAGGTTTTAGCCCTTTGAGAATGAGGCCATTTGCACGTTCTGCTTGTCCATTCGACTGAGGATGAGCCACTGAAGCATAGTCGACCCGCGTGCCTTGAGAGGCGCAGAAGGCTTTGAACTTCTCATTATCGAAGTTTGACCCATTGTCGGTGATGATGCTATGCGGAACTCCATATCTGAATATCAACTCTCGATGAAACCGATAGCGGTGCATGCATCGAGGTTCTTGATGGGCTTGGCTTGATCCACTTGGTGAATTTGTCGATTGCTACTAGAAAATGGGTGAAACCGCTTCGCCATTCTCAACGGTCCAATCATGTCCATCCCCAAACAGCGAAGGGCCAAGCAGGTGGAATGGTCTTCAAGGCTGAGGCTGGCTTGTGCGACATGTTGGAATAGAACTGACATCCTTCACACTTGTCGACTATTTCTTTTGCCATTTCATTTGCTTTCGGCCAGTAAAATCCCTCTCGGTATGCTTTAGCCACAATGGTCCGAGAGGACGCATGATGGCCACAGGTCCCCGAGTGGATATCCTCAAGAATTATCTGACCTTCTTCTGGCGTGATACACTTCTGGCCGACTCCAGTCGCGCTTTCTCTGTACAATTGTCCCTTGATCACTGTAAAGGCCTTGGATCGATGGACGATCTGTCGAGCCTCTTCTTCATTCTCTGGGAGCTCTTTCCTTAGGATATATGCGATGTACGGCACTGTCCAGTCGGGAGTGATGACCACAACTTCCATAATTAGGTCGACCACGGCTGGGACCTCAACTTCAGTTGGATCATTGGCACTCTTTTGCTGCGGGGCTTCTTCTGTGAAAGGATCCTCCTGCACTGATGGAGCATGAATGTGTTCCAAAAATACATTACTGGGAATGGCTTCCCTCTTGGACCCTATCTTCGCCAAATCATCCATGAGCTTGATTTTTCAATCGGGTATATGATGAAGCTCTAACCCCTCGAATTTCTTCTCCAGCTTTCTCACTGAATTACAATAACATGTCATAGCTGGGCTTCTGACATCCCACTCCTTCATCACTTGATTAACAACCAGATCCGAGTCGCCATAGACCATAAGGCGATGGACGCCGAGTGAAATGGCCATGCGCAACCCATACAAGAGTGCTTCATATTCTACTTCGTTGTTGGAAGAATCAAAGTGAATCTGGAGAACATACTTGAGCCTATCTCCTCGGGGGGAAACCAATACAACTCCTGCACCAGAACCGTTCAGCATCTTGGAACCATCGAAAAACATAGTCCAATGTTCCGAGTGAACTTGGGTCGGAAGTTGCTGTTCAGTCCACTCGGCGAGGAAATCTGCTATTGCTTGGGACTTGATGGCTTTCTTTGCCTCGAATTTGATATCAAGGCGAAGGAGTTCAATCGCCCATTTTGCCACTCGACCAGTTGCATCTCTATTATGAAGAATTTCCGACAAAGGGGCATCGCTGACGACTGTAATGGAATGATCAGAGAAATAATGAGCAACCTTCTTCGTGGTCATATAGATCCCATAAACAAGCTTACGAGTGAGGTATCTTTGCTTTGACGGGTCGATGCTTGAAAGATAATAAACTGGGCATTGAACTTTGAAGGTTTTCCTTCCTTTTCCCTTCGCCGTAAAAGCAGTCTTCGACGACTTGTCCGATGGCTGCAATGTAAAGCAGCAAAGGCTCCTTGCTGATTGGAGCAGCAAGCACCGGCTGGGTGGAGAGCGAGCTTTGAGCTCGCAAGCGCTGCATCAGCTTCTAGAGTCCACTCGAACTTGTCGACTTCTTCATCGATCGGTAAAGAGGCAATGCCTTTTCACCGAGGCGAGAGATGAATCGACTTAAAGCGGCCAAGCATCCGGTAAGTTTCTGGACATCGTGCACACGCACAGGGCGCTTCATTCAGAGTATGGTGCCAACCTTTTCTGGGTTAGCATCGATTCCTCGCTCGGAAACGAGAAAACCGAGTAACTTTCCACCAGGAACTCCAAATGTACTCTTTGATGGATTAAGCTTGATATCATACCTCCTGAGATTGGCAAATGTTTTAGCAAGGTCAGTCAACAGGTCGGAACCCTTTCGTGACTTGACCACTATATCATCCATGTATGCTTCCACATTCCGACTGATTTGAGTGAGCAAACACTTCTGAATCATCCTCATGAATGTGGCTCCGGCATTCTTGAGACCGAATGGCATGGTGACATAACAGAAGCACCCGAATGGAGTGATGAACGCTGTTTTAATCTCATCGGGTCCATACAGACGGATCTGATGGTACCCGGAATAGGCGTCTAAAAAAGACAACCTCTCGCATCCCGCAGTTGAGTCGACTATTTGGTCGATGTGAGGTAGAGGGAAATGATCTTTCGGGCAGGCCCGATTGATATGCTTGAAATCGATGCACATGCGCAACGACTTGTCCTTCTTGGGGACCATGACAACGTTGGCGAGCCACTCGGAGTGGTAGATCTCTCGGATGAACTCTGCTGCTAAGAGCCAAGCCACCTCCTCGCCAATGGCCTTTCTCTTCTGGACGGCGGACCGCCGAAGATACTCTTTAACTGGTTTGAATTTTGGGTCGACTTCGTGGCGATGCTCAGCCAGCCCCACAGAACACCGGCATGTCGTGAGCTTCCATGCAAAGATGTCCCAGTTCTCACGGAGGAACTGGATGAGCGCTTCTTCCTATTTTGAGTCGAGTGTTGTTGAGATGTTGGTCGGAGCAGCATGGGGATCAGTCGGGTGAATGTGAACCTGTTTCGTCTCGCCAGTCGACTGGAATGCTGACTCCGTAGCGGGCTTCTTAGCTCGCAACAAATCACTCGGATCCGCAGTTTTCTGATACTCTTGTACCTCTACCACTGCCAACTGAGCATCGGCGATCTTAGAGCCTTTCTGGAAGCACTCTTCTGCCTTCTTCCGATTGCCCGTGACAGTGATCACGCCCTTGGGACCAGGCATCTTTAGTTTAAGATACACGTAACATGGTCGGGCCATGAAACGTGCATAAGCTGGTCTCCCCAGAATAGCGTGATAAGCGCTCTGGAAATCCACGACCTCAAAGGTCAACTTTTCTTTCTGGAAATGCTTTGAATCACCAAAAACTACATCAAGAGCAATTTGGCCGAGTGACTCAGCCTTCTTTCCAGGAATGACTCCGTGGAAGCTCATGTTATTGGTAATCGAGTCCGGACATCGGAATGCCCATCCTTTCAACGTCTCGCGTATAATATATTCAAACCACTACCACCATCCATCAGGACTTTGGTCAGTCGAGTGCCTTCGACAACTGGGTCGACCACCAATGCTTGCCTCTCAGGGGTGGCAATGTGCGTCGGGTGATCATACTGGTCGAATGTGATGGCGGTCTGGGACCATTTCAGATAATTGGGAGTCTCCGGAGCAACCAAGTTTACTTCCCGATTGATAACCTTCAATCGACTTTTGCTTTCGACGTCAGCGAAAATCATCAGGGTGGAATTGACCTGGGGATATCCTGTTGGGGAACGTAGTAATTTCAAAAATTTTCCTACGATCACGCAAGACCATGGTGATGGCATAGCAACGAGAGGGAAGAGTGTCCGTCCACGCCCTCGTGAGACCGAAAGCGAAGCGTTATAACAACGCGGTTGATGTAGTCGTCGTCTCCACGATCCGACCGATCCAAGCACCGAGCGTCGGCACCTCCGAGTTCTGCACACGTTCAGCTCGATGGCGATCCCGGACTCCGATCCAGCAAAGTGTCGGGGATGAGTTCCGTCGACCGACGGCGTGGTGGCGATGTTGATGCTCCACCGACGCGGGGCTTCGCCTAAGCTCCGCGACGATATGACTTCTCCGCGCGGGGCTTCGCCTAAGCTCCGCGACGATATGACCGGTGGAATATGGTGGAGGGGCACCGCACACGGCTAAGGAACGATCCGTAGATCAACTTGTGTGTCATGGGGTGCCCCCTTGCCCCCGTATATAAAGGAGGGAGGGAGGAGGAGGCCGGCCCTAGGAGGGGCGCCATGGAGGAGTCCTACTCCCACCGGAGTAGGACTCCCCCTCTTCTCCTAGTTGGACTAGGACTTGGGGAAGGGGAAGAGGGAAGGGTTGCGGCCCTCCCCTAGTCCAATTCGGACTAGGCCATGGGCGCGCGGCCTGCCCTAGGCAGCCCTCTCTCTTTCCGCAGGGCCCAATAAGGCCCAATACTTCTCCCCGGCGAATTCCGTAACTCTCGGTACTCAAAATACCGAATCATTCGGAACCTTTCCGAACTCCGAATATAGTCGTCCAATATATCGATCTTTACGTCTCGACCATTTCGAGACTCCTCGTCATGTCCCCGATCTCATCCGGGACTCCGAACTCCTTCGGTACATCAAAACTCATAAACTCATAATATAACTGTCATCGAAACCTTAAGCGTGCGGACCCTACGGGTTCGAGAACTATGTAGACATGACCTAGAACTATTCTTGGTCAATAACCAATAGCGGAACCTGGATGCCCATATTGGTTCCTACATATTCTACGAAGATCTTTATCGGTCAAACCGCATAACAACATACGTTGTTCCCTTTGTCATCGGTATGTTACTTACCCGAGATTCGATCGTCGGTATCCAATACCTAGTTCAATCTCGTTACCGGAAAGTCTCTTTACTCGTTCCGTAATACATCATCTCACAACTAACCCATTAGTTGTAATGCTTGCAAGGCTTAAGTGATGTGTATCACCGAGAAGGCCTAGAGATACCTCTCCGACAATCGGAGTGACAAAACCTAATCTCAAATACGCCAACCCAACAAGTACCTTTGGAGACACCTGTAGTACTCCTTTATAATCACCCAGATTCGTTGTGACGTTTGGTAGTACCAAAGTGTTCCTCCGTAAACAGGAGTTGCATAATCTCATAGTTACAGGAACATGTATGAGTCATGAAGAAAGCATTAGCAACATACTAAGCGATCAAGTGCTAAGCTAACGGAATGGGTCATGTCAATCACATCATTCTCCTAATGATGTGATCCCATTAATCAAATGACAACACATGTCTATGGTTAGGAAACATAACCATCTTTGATTAATGAGCTAGTCCAAGTAGAGGCATACTAGTGACTATCTGCTTTGTCTATATATTCACACATGTATTATGTTTCCGGTTAATACAATTCTAGCATGAATAATAAACATTTATCATGAAATAAGGAAATAAATAATAACTTTATTATTGCCTCTAGGGCATATTTCCTTCAGTCTCCCACTTGCACTAGAGTCAATAATCTAGTTCACATCATCATGTGATTCAACACTAATATTCACATCTGTATGTGATTAATACCCATAGTTCACATCGTCATGTGACCAACACCCAAAGGGTTTACTAGAGTCAATAATCTAGTTCACATCGCTATGTGATTAACACCCAAAGAGTACTAAGGTATGATCATGTTTTTGCTTGTGAGATAATTTTAGTCAGCGGTCTCTGTCACATTCAGAGCCGTAAGTATTTTGCAAATTTCTATGTCTACAATGCTCGCACGGAGCTACTCTAGCTAATTGCTCCCACTTTCAATATGTATCCAGATTGAGACTCGAGTCATCTAGATTAGTGTTAAAACTTGCATCGGCGTAACCTTTTCTGACGAACCTTTTTCACTTCCATAATCGAGAAATATATCCTTATTCTACTAAGGATAATTTTGACCGCTGTCCATTGATCTACTCCTAGATCTCTATTGCACTCCTTGCCAATCTTAGTGGTAGGGTATGCAATAGATCTGGTACACAACATGACATACTTTATAGAACCTATGGCTGATGCATAGGGAATGACTTTCATTCTCTTTCTATCTTCTGCCGTGGTCGGGTTTGAGTCTTACTCAATCTCACACCTTGTAACACAGGCAAGAACTCTTTCTTTGACTGTTCCATTTTGAACTACTTCAAAATCTTGTCAAGGTATGTATTCATTGAAAAACTTATCAAGCGTCTTGATCTATCTCTATAGATCTTGATGCTCAATATGTAAGCAGCTTCACGAGGTCTTTCTTTAAAAACTCCTTTCAAACTCTCCTTTATGCTTTGCAGAATAATTTTACATTATTTCCGATCAACAATATGTCATTCACATATACTTATCAGAAAGGCTGTAGTGCTCCCACTCACTTTCTTGTAAATACAGGCTTCACCGTAAGTCTGTATAACACTATATGCTTTGATCAACTTATCAAAGCGTGTATTCCAACTCGAGATGCTTGCACCAGTCCATAGATGGATCGCTGGAGCTTGCACATTTTGTTAGCTCCTTTAGGATTGACAAAAAACTTCTGGTTGCATCATATACAACTCTTCTTTAATAAATCCATTAAAGAATGTAGTTTTGATATCCATTTGCCAGATTTCATAAAATGTGGCAATTGCTAACATGATTCGGACAGACTTTAAGAATCGCTACAGTTGAGAAAATCTCATTGTAGTCAACACCTTGAACTTGTCGAAAACCTTTTTGTGACAAGTCGAGCTTTGTAGATAGTAACACTACTATCAGCATCTGTCTTCCTCTTGAAGATCCATTTATATAACATGGCTTGCCGATCATCGAACAACTCCATCAAAGTCCATACTTTGTTCTCATACATGGATCCCATCTCAGATTTCATGGCCTCAAGCCATTTCATGAATCTGGGCTCATCATCGCTTCCTCATAGTTTGTAGGTTCATCATGGTCTAGTAACATGATTTCCGAACATGATTACCGTACCACTCAGTGCGGATCTTATTCTGGAAGACCTCGAGGTTTGGTAGCAACTTGATCTGAAGTTTCATGATCATCATCATTAACTTCCTCACTAATTGGTGTAGGAATCACGGAACTGATTTCTGTGATGAACTACTTTCCAATAAGGGAGAAGGTACAATTACCTCATCAAGTTCTACTTTCCTCCCACTCACTTCTTTCGAGAGAAACTTCTTCTCTAGAAAGGATCCATCTTAGCAACGAAAAACTTGCCTTCGGATCTGTGATAGAAGGTGTACCCAATAGTTGCCTTTGGGTATTCTATGAAGACGCACTTCTCCGATTTGGGTTCGAGCTTATCAGGTGAAACCTTTTTCACATAAGCATCACAACTCCAAACTTTAAGAAACGACAGCTTAGGTTTACTGTTAAACCATAGTTCATACGGTGTCGCCTCAACGGATTTAGATGGTGCCCTATTAAGCGTGAATGCAGCTGTCTCTAATGCATAACCCCAAAGCGATATTGGTAAATCGGTAAGAGACATCATTGATCGCACCATATCAAAATAAAGTACGGTTATGACGTTCGGACACACCATTACGTTATGGTGTTCCATGTGGCGTGAGCTGTGAAACTATTCCACATTGTTTTATATGAAGGCCAAACTCGTAACTCAAATATTCTCCTCCACGATCAGATCGTAGAAACTTTATTTTCTTATTACGATGATTCTCCACTTCACTCTGAAATTATTTGAACTTTTCAAATGTTTCAGACTTGTGCTTCATTAAGTAGATATACTCATATCTGCTCAAATCATCTTGTGAAGGTCAGAAAATAACGATACTTGCCGTGAGCTTTAACACTCATCGGACCGCATACATCAGTATGTATTATTTCCAATAAGTCATTTGCTCGCTTCATTGTTCCGGAGAACGAGTCTTTAGTCATCTTGCCCATAAGGCATGGTTACGCAAGCATCAAGTGATTCATAATCAAGTGATTCCAAAGTCCATCAGCATGGAGTTTCTTCATGCGTTTACACCAATATGACCTAAGCGGCGGTGCCACAAATAAGTTGCACTATCATTATTAACTTTGCATCTTTTGGCATCAATATTATGAATATGTGTATCACTACGATCGAGATCCAACAAACTATTTTCATTGGGTGCATAACCATCGAAGGTTTTATTCATTTAAACAGAACAACAATTATTCTTTGACTTTAAATGAATAACGTTTTGCAATAAATATGATCAAATCATATTCATGCTCAACGCAAACACCAAATAACATTTATTTGGGTTTAACACTAATCCCGAAAGTATAGGGAGTGTGCGATGATGATCATATCAATCTTGGAACTACTTCCAACACTCATCGTCACTTCCCTTCAACTAGTCTCTGTTTATTCGTAACTCCTGTTTGAGTTACTAATCTTAGCAACCTAACAGTATCAAATACTCAGGGCTACTATAAACACTAGTAAAGCACACATCAATAACCTGTATATCAAATATACTTTTGTTCACTTTGCCATCCTTATTATCCACCAAATATTCAGGGCATTTCCGCTTCCAGTGACCATTTCCTTTGCAGTGTAAGCACTTAGTTTCAGGCTTTGGTCCAGCTTTGGGCTTCTTTGCAGGAGTGACAACTTACTTGTCTTTCTACTTGAAGTTCCCTTTCTTTCCCTTTGACCTTCTCTTGAAACTAGTGGTCTTGTCAACCATCAACACTTGATGTTTTTCTTGATTTCTACCTTCGTCGATTTTAGCATCACGAAGAGCTCGAGAATCTTTTTCGTCATCCCTTGCATACTATAGTTCATCACGAAGTTCTACTAACTTAGTGATGGTGACTAGAGAATTCTGTCAATCACTATCTTATCTGGAAGATTAACTCCCACTTGATTCAAGCGATTGAAGTACTCAGACAATCTGAGCACATGCTCACTAGTTGAGCGATTCTCCTCCATCTTTTAGCTATAGAACTTGTTGGAGACTTCATATCTCTCAACTCGGGTATTTGCTTGAAATATTAACTTCAATTCTGGAACATCTCATATGGTCCATGACGTTCAAAACGTCTTTGAAGTCGATTCTAAGCCGTTAAGCATGGTGCACTAAACTATCAAGTAGTCATCATATTGAGCTAGCCAAACGTTCATAACGTCAGATCGCTCATATTGAGCTAGCCAAACGTTCATAACGTCTGCATCTGCTCCTGCAATAGGTCTGTCACCTAGCGGTGCATTAAGGACATAATTCTTCTGCGCAGCAATGAGGATAAACCTCAGATCACGGATCCAATCCGCATCATTGCTACTAACATCTTTCAATACAATTTTCTCTAGGAACACATATAAAAACATAGGGAAGCAACAACGCGAGCTATTGATCTACAACATAATTTGCAAAATACTACCAGGACTAAGTTCATGATAAATTAAAGTTCAATTAATCATATTACTTAAGAACTCCCACTTAGATGACATCTCTCTAGTCATCTAAGTGATTACGTGATCCAAATCAACTAAACCATGTCCGATCATCACGTGAGATGGAGTAGTTTCAATGGTGAACATCACTATGTTGATCATATCTACTATATGATTCACGCTCGACCTTCGGTCTCCGTGTTCGAGGCCATATCTGTTATATGCTAGGCTCGTCAAGTTTAACCTGAGTATTCGCGTGCGCAACTGTTTTGCACCCGTTGTATTTGAGCGTAGAGCCTATCACACCGATCATCACGTGGTGTCTCAGCACGAAGAACTTTCATAGCGGTGCATACTCGGGAGAACACTTCTTGATAATTTTGGTGAGAGATCATCTTATAATGCTACCGTCAATCAAAGCAAGATAAGATGCATAAAGGATAAACATCACATGCAATCAATATAAGTGATATGATATGGCCATCATCATCTTGTGCTTGTGATCTCCATCTCCAAGCACCGTCATGATCACCATCGTCACCGGTAGCGACACCTTGATCTCCATCGTAGCATCGTTGTCGTCTCGCCAACTATTGCTTCTCGACTATCGCTACTCCTTAGTGATAAAGTAAAGCAATTACATGGCGTTGCATTTCATACAATAAGCGACAACCATATGGCTCCTGCCGATTGCCGATAACTCGGTTACAAAACATGATCATCTCATACAATAAAATATAGCATCACGTCTTGACCATATCACATCACAACATGCCTTGCAAAAACAAGTTAGGCGTCCTCTACTTTGTTGTTGCAAGTTTTACGTGGCTGCTACGGGCTGAGCAAGAACCGTTCTTACCTCGCATCAAAACCACAGCGATATTTCACAAATAGACTCCGTTTTAACCTTCTCAAGGACCGGCGGCGTAGCCACACTCGATTCAACTAAAGTGAGAGAGACAGACACCCGCCGGTCACCTTTAAGCAACGAGTGCTCGGGCGGTGAAACCAGTCTCGCGTAAGCGTCTGCGTAATGTCGGTCCGGGCGCTTCATCTCACAATACCGCTGAACCAAAGTATGACATGCTGGTAGGCAGTATGACTTATATCGCCCACAACTCACTTGTGTTCTACTCGTGCACATGACATCAACGCATAAAACCAGGCTCGATACCACTGTTGGGGAACGTAGTAATTTCAAAAATTTTCCTACGATCACGCAAGACCATGGTGATGGCATAGCAACGAGAGGAAGAGTGTCCGTCCACGTACCCTCGTGAGACCGAAAGCGAAGCGTTATAACAACGCGGTTGATGTAGTCGTGCGTCTCCACGATCCGACCGATCCAAGCACCGAGCGTCGGCACCTCCGAGTTCTGCGCACGTTCAGCTCGATGGCGATCCCGGACTCGATCCAGCAAAGTGTCGGGGATGAGTTCCGTCAACCTGACGGCGTGGTGGCGATGTTGATGCTCCACCGGCGCGGGGCTTCGCCTAAGCTCCGCGACGATATGACTTCTCCGGCGCAGGGCTTCGCCTAAGCTCATGACGATATGACGAAGTGGAATATGGTGGAGGGGCACCGCACACGGCTAAGGAACGATCCGTAGATCAACTTGTGTGTCATGGGGTGCCCCTTCCCCGTATATAAAGGAGGGAGGGAGGAGGAGGCCGGCCCTAGGAGGGGCGCCATGGAGGAGTCCTACTCCCACCGGGAGTAGGACTCCCCTCTTCTCCTAGTTGGACTAGGACTTGGGGAAGGGGAAGAGGGAGGGTGCGGCCCCTCCCTAGTCCAATTCGGACTAGGCCATGGGGCGCGGCCTGCCCTAGGCAGCCCTCTCTCTTTCCCGCAGGGCCCAATAAGGCCCAATACTTCTCCCGGCGAATTCCCGTAACTCTCGGTACTCGAAAATACCGAATCATTGGAACCTTTCCGAACTCCGAATATAGTCGTCCAATATATCGATCTTTACGTCTCGACCATTTGAGACTCCTCGTCATGTCCCGATCTCATCCGGGACTCGAACTCCTTGGTACATCAAAACTCATAAACTCATAATATAACCATCATGAAACCTTAAGCGTGCGGACCCTACGGGTTCGAGAACTATGTAGACATGACCTAGAACTATTCTTGGTCAATAACCAATAGCGGAACCTGGATGCCCATATTGGTTCCTACATATTCTCTGAAGATCTTTATCGGTCAAACCGCATAACAACATCGTTGTTCCCTTTGTCATCGGTATGTTACTTACCCGAGATTCGATCGTCGGTATCCAATACCTAGTTCAATCTCGTTACGGTAAGTCTCTTTACTCGTTCCGTAATACATCATCTCACAACTAACTCATTAGTTGTAATGCTTGCAAGGCTTAAGTGATGTGTATCACCGAGAAGGCCTAGAGATACCTCTCCGACAATCGGAGTGACAAAACCTAATCTCAAATCGCCAACCCAACAAGTACCTTTGGAGACACCTGTAGTACTCCTTTATAATCACCCGATTACGTTGTGACGTTTGGTAGTACCAAAGTGTTCCTCCGGTAAACGGAGTTGCATAATCTCATAGTTACAGGAACATGTATGAGTCATGAAGAAAGCATTAGCAACATACTAAGCGATCAAGTGCTAAGCTAACGGAATGGGTCATGTCAATCACATCATTCTCCTAATGAGGTGATCCCATTAATCAAATGACAACACATGTCTATGGTTAGGAAACATAACCATCTTTGATTAATGAGCTAGTCCAGTAGAGGCATACTAGTGACTATCTGTTTGTCTATATATTCACACATGTATTATGTTTCCGGTTAATACAATTCTAGCATGAATAATAAACATTTATCATGAAATAAGGAAATAAATAATAACTTTATTATTGCCTCTAGGGCATATTTCCTTCATATCCACCATCACTGTCATCTCTATCCTCAACTTTGTCTGTCTCCTTACCCTTATCCTTGGGTTGTTTCCCTTGGAACTGCTGAATCAAGAGCTGACACTGTCGAGTGGTATGTTTCGGGTAAATGAGTTTACCCTCTTCATCTTTCTTTGTATGAATATGACATGGTAAATCCAACACGTCGTTCCCATCCTGGTCTTTCACCTTCTTAGGGTTCCAAGGACCCTTTGGTTTCCCCTTGAACTTTCCTGGGGTCACTGCCAAGGCCTCTCCGGGAGCCGCTGGCTCGACTTTAACGCTTCTGCTTCCATTGGAATTTCCTCCGCCGGGTCTCATTGGCGGCCGATTTATATTACCACTCGGGCCGATCCTCTTCTTCACCATTTGCATATTTGGTGGCAATCTCCATCATCCGACTCAGGGTCATATCTCCGGTTCGACCAAATTTCAAACTCAATTCTCTGTTCTTGACACCTTCCTTGAAGGCACAGACTGCCTGGTGATCAGATACATTCTCGATGTAATCTCTCAAAGTTTGACTCGACTTTTGCACGCACGACTGCAACTCTGTCAAACCTGCTGGTCGTTTGCAAGTTCCTTCAAATGTCCTGACAAACACTTGGGCAAGATCTTCCCAAGTGTAAATACTGCTGGGTGCTAACTGATTCAACCACGCCCTGGCTGAACCCTCCAACATAAGAGGTAAATGCTTCATGGCTACCTCATCGTTGCCACCACCGATCTGAACCGCCACTCGGTAATCTTCAAGCCAAGTGTCTGGCTTGGATTCTCTAGTGAACTTGCTGACTCCAGTCGCCAACCTGAAGTTGGGAGGAATCACCGCGGCCCTGATGGCTCTGCTGAAACACTCTGGTCTCGAGACATGAACTCTACTGCTGGAAGGAACATCTCTATCATGGCCGTCTCGGTGAGCTCTGTTCCTGTCGACCAAACCTTGAACGATAATGGATCTCGCATCAAAGCCTGGTTCCCTGGGGTCGACTGTGAACCATGTTCCGCGACTGGGATACAACTGAGTTTTGATCTCCTGCCGCCCGGAGCAAATCCCTGATTTGCTGCAAACCTCTACCTGCCTCCGACTGGGAAGGCTGAATTGATTCTGCTATACGGGTGGCAGCTGCTAAATTCTGAATCGGAGTTCGATATACCTGGGTTGGCGGTTGAAAGAGCTGGCGTCGACTGGATTCTAGAACCCTCGGTCGCGTACGCTCGTCGAGTACTCGCTGAAGATTCTCCAGTCGAGTGCGCTCAGCCAGGTTGGCCAAGCGCGCATCCTCCAAGGCGCGAGCCTCGGGGTTTTCTCCAACGATAGGAGTGTGAAGTGCATCCATGTTCCGACGACGAAGCTCCTCCCTCTGGAGTGAAGTGAGGGGCTCGGGAAAGTACTCTTCGTGGGCTTGCACCGGATCGCCTCCATCGCCACCTTCGTTGGTGCGGGTGAATCCAGGGGGACTGCATGGTCCATCGACCATCAGAACTTCTGCCGCTGGGTCACTGCTATCGCATTCGGACACGGTCTCTACGGAGCCAGTCGAACAGGCCGTAGAGGGATTCGTCGGGCTCGATCGCCGCGACTTGGGGGATGGCCGACTGGCGAGCCACCGCATGCCTCACCCACCGCTGAAGCCTCGACCGACCGGAACGCTTGCGCCGGTGGGAGGCCGGGAGTGAAGACAGCGCGGAGCCGACCCATCTTGGGTCGACGGTTGCCAAGAGGAGGGCGCCGCGGACACATGCGCGAAAGTGCGTCGCCCCGCGGATGGGGAGCGCGTCCACGTCGAGTGGAGCCTCCTGAAGCCAAGCGGAGTCGTCGGCGACGAACGTGAGCGCACCGAGACGGATCTCGTGGCCGTCGACCAGAACTCCACCTGAAACCATGATGCCGGAGATCGAGAGAATCCCAACTTCTCCAACAATTCGCTAGAACACCTGCCCCACGGTGGGCGCCAACTGTCGTGGTTCTAAGTCTGACAGTAGAATGGGGGGTAGGTATGGAGAGGCAAGATCCTAGCTATGGAGTAGTTGTATACGCAAGGGATTTACGAGTTCAGGCCCTTCTCGGAGGAAGTAACAGCCCTACGTCTCGGAGCCCGGAGGCGGTCGACTGGATTATATGCGTATGTGTTACAGGGGTGCGAACCCTTCTACCTGTGGAGGGGGGTGGCTTATATAGAGTGCGCCAGGACCCCAGCCAGCCCACGTAGTAGAGGGTTTAAGGTGCGTTAAAGCTATGCATTACTGGTAACGCCTTACATAAAGTGTCATTAAGGTCATAAAGACTATTTAACTACAGACCGTTTGGACACCGAGTGGCTCTTGGACTCTTGGTGGTCGAGTGGGTCTTCATAGTCGAGTGTCTTTGAATCTGTCGAGTGGAAGGCTACCAGGTCGACTGGAGGGTTGCTTCTCTTGTGAATGTCCTTGTGGAGGGTACCTTTGGGCAGGTCTATGACCCTACCCTAGGTACATGACTTCATCAGCGGATGTAATTTTTTACATCCGCACCCCCACGATAGTACCGCGCTGTGTGCACGGTAGTACCAAGACGGATGTTTGCATCGTCTCTTTGTCAGCGGAAGTAGGCACGGATGTATTTTTATTCATCCGTGCCCTTTCCAGGCTAGGACTTACCTGCCTCGCGGTAGTACCGCAAGTGGGAGCGGTAGTACTGCTCTGAGTCGGGCATGTTCTAGTCTCTGCAGCTGCCGCGGTAGTAATGAAGGAAATATGCCCTAGAGGCAATAATAAAGTTATTATTTATTTCCTTATACCATGATAAATGTTTATTATTCATGCTAGAATTGTATTAACCGGAAACATAATACATGTGTGAATACATAGACAAACAGATAGTCACTAGTATGCCTCTACCAGACTAGCTCATTAATCGAAGATGGTTATGTTTCCTAACCATAGACATGTGTTGTCATTTGATTAATGGGACCACATCATTAGGAGAATGATGTGATTGACATGACCCATTCCGTTAGCTTAACACTTGATCGTTTAGTATGTTGTTAATGCTTTCTTCATGACCCATACATGTTCCTATAACTATGAGATTATGCAACTCCCGTTTACCGGAGGAACACTTTGGGTACTACCAAACGTCACAACGTAACTAGGTGATTATAAAGGAGTACTACAGGTGTCTCCAAAGGTACTTGTTGGGTTGGCGTATTTCGAGATTAGGTTTTGTCACTCCGATTGTCGGAGAGGTATCTCTAGGCCTTCTCGGTAATACACATCACTTAAAGCCTTGCAAGCATTACAACTAATGAGTTAGTTGTGAGATGATGTATTACGGAACGAGTAAAGAGACTTACCGGTAACGAGATTGAACTAGGTATTGGATACCGACGATCGAATCTCGGGTAAGTAACATACCGATGACAAAGGGAACAACGTATGTCGTTATGCGGTTTGACCGATAAAGATCTTCGTAGAATATGTAGGAACCAATATGGGCATCCAGGTTCCGCTATTGGTTATTGACTGAGAATGGTTCTAGGTCATGTCTACATAGTTCTCGAACCCGTAGGGTCCGCACGCTTAACGTTTCGATGACAGTTCATTATGAGTTTATAAGTATTGATGCACCGAAGGTTGTTCGGAGTCCCGGATGTGATCACGGACATGACGAGGAGTCTCGAAATGGTCGAGACATAAATATTGATATATTGGAAGCCTACATTTGGACATCGGAAGTGTTCCGAGTGAAATCGGGAATTTACCGGAGTACCGGGAGGTTACCGGAACCCCCCGGGAACTACATGGGCCATAGTGGGCCTTAGTGGAAAGGAGAAAGGGCCAGCCCTAGGTGGCCGCGCCCCCTCCCCTAGTCCTATTAGGACTAGGAAAGGTGGGCCGGCCCCCCTCTCTCTCTTTCCCCTCAGGAATCCTAATCCAACTAGGATTGGAGGGAATCCTACTCCCGAGGAGTAGGACTCCTTGGTCGCCTCCTCCTTGGCGGCCACCTCCCCTTGGCTCCTTTATATACGGGGCAGGGGCACCCTAGAACACACAAGTTGATCTACGGATCGTTCCTTAGCCGTGTGCGGTGCCCCTTCCACCATATTCCACTTCGGTCATATCGTCGTAGAGCTTAGGCGAAGCCCTCGCGCGGAGAAGTCATATCGTCGCGGAGCTTAGGCGAAGCCCTGCGTCGGTGGAGCATCAACATCGTCCCACGCCGTCGTCTTGTGGAACTCATCCCGACACTTTGCTGGATCGGAGTCCGGGATCGTCATCGAGCTGAGCGTGTGCAGAACTTCGGAGGTGCCGTCGTTCGGTGCTTGGATCGGTCGGATCGTGAAGACGTGCGACTACATCAACCGCGTTGTTATAACGCTTCGCTTTCGGTCTCACGAGTGCGTGGGCGGACACTCTCCCCTCTCGTTGCTATGCCATCACCATGGTCTTGCGTGTTCGTAGGAATTTTTTGAAATTACTCGTTCCCCAACAGATGGCATCCGAGCCTGGTTTTATGCGTTGATGTCATGTGCACGAGTAGAACACAAGTGAGTTGTGGGCGATACAAGTCATACTGCCTACCAGCATGTCATACTTTGGTTCAGCGGTATTGTGAGATGAAGCGGCCCGGACCGACATTACGCGTGACGCTTCGCGAGACTGGTTTCACCGCTCCGAGCACTCGTTGCTTAAAGGTGACCGCGGGTGTCTGTCTCTCTCACTTTAGTTCAACCGAGTATGACTACGCCTGGTCCTTGAGAAGGTTAAAACGGAGTCTATTTGACAAACTATCGTTGTGGTTTTGATGCGTAGGTAAGAACGGTTCTTGCTCAGCCCGTAGCAGCCACGTAAAACTTGCAACAACAAAGTAGAGGACGTCTAACTTGTTTTTGCAGGGCATGTTGTGATGTGATATGGTCAAGGCGTGATGCTATATTTTATTGTATGAGATGATCATGTTTTGTAACGAGTTATCGGCAACTGGCAGGAGCCATATGGTTGTCGCTTTATTGTATGAAATGCAAACGCCATGTAATTGCTTTACTTTATCACTAAGGAGTAGCGATAGTCGTAGAAGCAATAGTTGGCGAGATGACAACGATGCTACGATGGAGATCAAGGTGTCGCGCGGTGGCGATGGTGATCATGGCGGTGCTTGGCGATGGAATCACAAGCACAAGATGATGATAACCATATCATATCACTTATATTGATTGCATGTGATGTTTATCCTTTATGCATCTTATCTTGCTTTGATTGACGGTAGCATTATAAGATGATCTCTCACTAAAATTATCAAGAAGTGTTCTCCCTGAGTATGCACGGTTGCCAAAGTTCGTAGTACCCAGACACCACGTGATGATCGGGTGTGATAAGTTCTCGTCCATCTACAACGGTGCAAAACAGTTGCACACGCGAATACTCAGGTTAAACTTGACGAGCCTTGCATATAACAGATATGGCCTCGGAACACGGAGACCGAAAGCTCGAGCGTGAATCATATAGTAGATATGATCAACATAGTGATGTTCACCATAGAAACTACTCCGTCTCACGTGATGATCGGACATGGTTTAGTTGATTTGGATCACGTGATCACTTAGATGACTAGAGAGATGTCTGTCTAAGTGGGAGTTTTTAATATGATTAATTGAACCTAAATTTATCATGAACTTAGTACCTGATAGTATTTTGCTTGTCTATGTTTACTGTAGATAGATGGCTCGTGCTGTTGTTCCGTTGAATTTTAATGCGTTCCTTGAGAAAGCAAAGTTGAAAGATGATGGTAGCAATTACACGGACTGGGTCCGTAACTTGAGGATTATCCTCATTGCTGCACAGAAAAATTACGTCCTGGAAGCACCGCTGGGTGACAGGCCTGCTGCAGGAGCTGAGCCAGAAGTTGTGAACGTCTGGCAAAGCAAAGCTGATGACTACTCAATAGTTCAGTGTGCCATGCTTTACGGCTTAGAACCGGGTCTTCAACGATGTTTTGAACGTCATGGAGCAGATGAGATGTTCCAGGAGTTGAAGTTAATATTTCAAGCAAATGCCCGGATTGAGAGATATGAAGTCTCCAATAAGTTCTATAGCTGCAAGATGGAGGAGAATAGTTCTGTCAGTGAGCACATACTCAAAATGTCTGGGTATAACAATCACTTAATTCAGCTGGGAGTCAATCTTCCGGATGATAGTGTCATTGACAGAATTCTCCAATCACTGCCACCAAGCTACAAGAGCTTCGTGATGAACTATAATATGCAAGGAATGACTAAGACAATTCCTGAGCTCTTCGCGATGCTAAAAGCCGCGGAAGTAGAAATCAAGAAAGAGCATCAAGTGTTGATGGTCAACAAGACCACTAGTTTCAAGAAAAAGGGCAAAGGGAAGAAGAAGGGAAACTTCAAAAAGAACAGCAAGAAAGTTGTTGATCAAGAGAAGAAATCCAAGTCTGGACCTAAGCCTGAAACTGAGTGTTTTTACTGCAAGCAGACTGGACACTGGAAGCGGAACTGCCCCAAATGGCGGATAAGAAGGATGGCAAGGTGAACAAAGGTATATGTGATATACATGTTATTGATGTGTACCTTACTAGAGCTCGTAGTAGCACCTGGGTATTTGATACTGGTTCTGTTGCTAATATTTGCAACTCGAAACAGGGACTACGTAATAGACGAGCACTGGCAAAGGATGAGGTGACGATGCGCGTGGGAAATGGTTCCAAAGTCAATGTGATCGCGGTCGGCATGCTACCTCTACATCTACCTTCGGGATTAGTTTTAGACCTAAATAATTGTTATTTGGTGCCAGCGTTGAGCATGAACATTATATCTAGATCTTGTTTAATGCGAGACGGTTATTCATTTAAATCAGAGAATAATGGTTGTTCTATTTATATGAGTAATATCTTTTATGGTCATGCACCCTTGAAGAATGGTCTATTCTTGTTGAATCTCGACAGTAGTGATACACATATTCATAATGTTGAAGCCAAAAGATCAGAGTTGATAATGATAGTGCAACTTATTTGTGGCACTTGCCGTTTAGGTCATATCGATGTAAAACGCATGAAGAAACTCCATCTTGATGGGCTTCGGAATCACTTGATTATGAATCACTTGGTACTTATGAACCGTGCCTCATGGGCTAGATGACCAAAACGCCGTTCTCGGAACTATGGAGCGAGCAACTGATTTGTTGGAAATCATACATCTGATGTTTGTGGTCCAATGAATGTTGAGGCACGCGGCGGGTATCGTTATTTTCTCACCTTCACAGATGATTTGAGCAGATATGGGTATATCTACTTAATGAAACACAAATCTGAAACATTTGAAAAGTTCAAAGAATTTCAGAGTGAAGTGGAAAATCATCGTAACAAGAAAATAAAGTTTCTACGATCTGATCGTGGAGGAGAATATTTGAGTTCTGAGTTTGGTTTACATTTGAAACAATGTGGAATAGTTTACGCAACTCACGCCACCCGAACACCACAGATAAATGGTGTGTCCGAGCGTCGTGTCGTACTTTACTAGATATGGTGCGATCTATGATGTCTATTTCCGATTTACCGCTATCGTTTTGGGGTTATGCTTTAGAGACGGCCGCATTCACGTTAAATAGGACACCGTCAAAATCCGTTGAGACGACGCCTTTTGAACTGTGGTTTGGCAAGAAACCAAAGTTGTCGTTTCTTAAAGTTTGGGGCTGCGATGCTTATGTAAAGAAACTTCAACCAGATAAGCTCGAACCCAAATCGGAAAAATGTGTCTTCATAGGATACCCAAAGGAGACTGTTGGGTACACCTTCTATCACAAATCTGAAGGCAAGATTTTCGTTGCTAAATTCGGATCCTTTCTAGAGAATGAGTTTCTCTCGAAAGAAGTGAGTGGGAGGAAAGTAGAACTTGATGAGATAACGGTATCTGCTCCCTTATTGGAAAGTAGTTCATCACAAGAAATGGTTCCTGTGACAACTACACCAATTAGTGAGGAAACTAATGATGATGATCATGAAGCTTCAGATCAAGTTACTACTGAACCGTCGAGGTCAACCAGAGTAAAATCGCACTGAGTGGTACGGTAATCTTATTCTGGAAGTCATGTTACTTGACCATGGCAAACCTACAAACTATGAAAAAGCGATGGTGAGCCCAGATTCCGCAAAATGGCTGGAAGCCATGAAATCTGAGATGGGATCCATGTATGAGAACAAAGTATGGACTTTGGTTGACTTGCCCGATGATCGGCAAGCCATTGAAAATAAATGGATCTTTAAGAAGAAGACTGACGCCGATGGTAATGTAACTGTCTACAAAGCTCGACTTGTTGCGAAAGGTTTTCGACAAGTTCAAGGGTTGACTACGATGAGACTTTCTCACCGTGGCGATGATTAAGTCTGTCCGAATCATGTTAGCAATTGCCGCATTTTATGATTATGAAATTTGGCAAATGGATGTAAAAACTGCATTCTTGAATGGATTTCTAGAAGAAGAGTTGTATATGATGCAACCAGAAGGTTTTGTCGATCCAAAGGGTACTAACAAAGTGTGCAAGCTCCAGCGATCAATTTATGGTCTGGTGCAAGCCTCTCGGAGTTGGAATAAGCGCTTTGATAGTGTGATCAAAGCATATGGGTTTATCTGAGACTTTTGGAGAAGCCTGTATTTACAAGAAAGTGAGTGGGAGCTCTGTAGCATTTCTAATATTATATGTGGACGACATATTATTGATTGGAAATGATATAGAATTTCTGGATAGCATAAAAGGATACTTGAATAAAAGTTTTTCAATGAAAGACCTCGGTGAAGCTGCTTACATATTGGGCATCAAGATCTATAGAGATAGATCAAGACGCTTAATTGGACTTTCACAAAGCACATACCTTGATAAAGTTTTGAAAAAGTTCAAAATGGATCAGGCAAAGAAAGGTTTTTTACCTGTATTACAAGGTGTAAGATTGAGTCAGACTCAATGCCCGACCACAGCAGAAGATAGAGAGAAAATGAAAGATGTTCCCTATGCTTCAGCCATAGGCTCTATCATGTATGCAATGCTGTGTACCAGACCTGACGTATGCTTAGCTGTAAGCTTGGCAGGAAGGTACCAAAGTAATCCAGGAGTGGATCACTGGACAGCGGTCAAGAACATCCTGAAATACCTGAAAAGGACTAAGGATATGTTTCTCGTATATGGAGGTGACAAAGAGCTAGTCGTAAATGGTTACGTCGATGCAAGCTTTGACACTGATCCGACGATTCTAAATCGCAAACCGGATCGTGTTTTTATTAAGCGGTGGAGCTGTCGGTTGGTGCAGTTCTAAACAAAGCGTCGTGGCGGGATCTACATGTGAAGCGGAGTACATAGCTGCTTCAGAAGCAGCAAATGAAGGAGTCTGGATGAAAGAGTTCATTTCCGATCTAGGTGTCATACCTAGTGCATCGGGACCGATGAAGATCTTCTGTGACAATACTGGTGCAATTGCCTTGGCAAAGGAATCCAGATTTCACAAGAGGACCAAGCATATCAAGAGACGCTTCAATTCCATTCGGGACCAAGTCCAAGTGGGAGACATAGAGATTTGCAAAATACATACGGATCTGAATGTTGCAGATCCATTGACTAAGCCTCTTCCACGAGCAAAACATGATCAGCACCAAGACTCCATGGGTGTTAGAATCATTACCATGTAATCTAGATTATTGACTCTAGTGCAAGTGGGAGACTGAAGGAAATATGCCCTAGAGGCAATAATAAAGTTATTATTTATTTCCTTATACCATGATAAATGTTTATTATTCATGCTAGAATTGTATTAACCGGAAACATAATACATGTGTGAATACATAGACAAACAGATAGTCACTAGTATGCCTCTACAAGACTAGCTCATTAATCGAAGATGGTTATGTTTCCTAACCATAGACATGTGTTGTCATTTGATTAATGGGATCACATCATTAGGATAATGATGTGATTGACATGACCCATTCCGTTAGCTTAACACTTGATCGTTTAGTATGTTGTTAATGCTTTCTTCATGACCCATACATGTTCCTATAACTATGAGATTATGCAACTCCCGTTTACCGGAGGAACACTTTGGGTACTACCAAACGTCACAACGTAATCGGGTGATTATAAAGGAGTACTACAGGTGTCTCCAAAGGTACTTGTTGGGTTGGCGTATTTGAGATTAGGTTTTGTCACTCCGATTGTCGGAGAGGTATCTCTAGGCCTTCTCGGTAATACACATCACTTAAAGCCTTGCAAGCATTACAACTAATGAGTTAGTTGTGAGATGATGTATTACGGAACGAGTAAAGAGACTTACGATAACGAGATTGAACTAGGTATTGGATACCGACGATCGAATCTCGGGTAAGTAACATACCGATGACAAAGGGAACAACGATGTCGTTATGCGGTTTGACCGATAAAGATCTTCGTAGAATATGTAGGAACCAATATGGGCATCCAGGTTCCGCTATTGGTTATTGACCGAGAATGGTTCTAGGTCATGTCTACATAGTTCTCGAACCCGTAGGGTCCGCACGCTAAACGTTTCGATGACAGTTCATTATGAGTTTATAAGTATTGATGCACGAAGGTTGTTCGAGTCCGGATGTGATCACGGACATGACGAGGAGTCTCGAAATGGTCGAGACATAAAGATTGATATATTGGAAGCCTACATTTGGACATCGGAAGTGTTCCGAGTGAAATCGAAATTTATCGAGTACCGGAGGTTACGGAACCCCAGGGAACTACATGGGCCATAGTGGGCCTTAGTGGAAAGGAGAAAGGGCCAGCCCTAGGTGGCGCTGCGCCCCTTCCCTAGTCCTATTAGGACTAGGAAAGGTGGGCCGGCCCCCCTCTCTCTCTTTCCCCCTCCGGAATCCTAATCCAACTAGGATTGGAGGGAATCCTACTCCCGGAGGAGTAGGACTCCTTAGTCGCGCTCCTCCTTGGCCGCCACCTCCCCTTGGCTCCTTTATATCACGGGGCAGGGGCACCCTAGAACACACAAGTTGATCTACGGATCGTTCCTTAGCCGTGTCGGTGCCCCTTCCACCATATTCCACTTCGGTCATATCGTCAGAGAGCTTAGGCGAAGCCTGCGCGCGGAGAAGTCATATCATCGCGGAGCTTAGGCGAAGCCCTGCGTCGGTGGAGCATCAACATCGTCACCACACCGTCGTCTTGACGGAACTCATCCCGACACTTTCTGGATCGGAGTCCGGGATCGTCATCGAGCTGAGCGTGTGCAGAACTTCGGAGGTGCCGTCGTTCGGTGCTTGGATCGGTCGGATCGTGAAGATGTACGACTACATCAACGCGTTGTTATAACGCTTCGCTTTCGGTCTCGAGTGCGTGGGCGGACACTCTCCCCTCTCGTTGCTATGCCATCACCATGGTCTTGCGTGTTCGTAGGAAATTTTTTGAAATTACTACGTTCCCCAACAAGTAACATGGTCCCTCACGATAGTACCGCATGGCCTTGCGGTAGTACCGCGTTCCTGGAGCGATAGTACCGCATGTCGCAGGCTGGTCTAAGTGGATAACGGTTGGATGTTGTCCTCCACTATAAAAGGTGTGTCTCCTACCTCTAGTAGACCATCTCTGCCAACCCTAAACTCCATTGTTGCTCCAAGCTCCATTTTCGGCCGATCTCTCTCCCTAGCCAATTAAACTTGTTGATTTGCTCGGGATTGGGTGATAAGGCCCGATCTACTTCCACCAAGAGATATTGATTCCCCACTAATCCCTAAGCGGATCTTGTTACTCTTGGGTGTTTGAGAACCCTAGGCGGTTGAGGTCACCTCGGAGCCATAGTCCATTGTGGTGAAGCTTCGTGGTGTCGTTGGGAGCCTCCAATTAAGTTGTGGAGATTGCCCCAACCTTGTTTGTAAAGGTTGATCGCCGCCTTCAAGGGCACCAATAGTGGAATCACGGCATCTCGCATTGTGTGAGGCGTGAGGAGAATCTGTGGCCCTAGTGGCTTCTTGGGGAGCATTGTGCCTCCACACCGCTCTAACGGAGACGTACTTCCCCTTAAAAGGAAGGAACTTCGGTAACACATCCTCGTCTCCACCGGCTCCACTCTTGGTTATTTCGTGCCTTTACTTTTGCAAGCTTACTTGTGTTGTATCCCTTGCTTGCTTATGTGCTAGTTGTCATTGCATCATATAGGTTGCTCACATAGTTGCATATCTAGACAACCTATTTTGTTGCAAAGTTTAAATTGGTAAAGAAAAGATTAAAAATTGTCAGTTGTCTATTAACCCCCCTCTAGTCAACTATATCGGTCCTTTCACCGTCAGCCATGGCTGACGGCAAAGCATGCCAGGTTGATGGCGAAGGGCTTTGTCGTCAGCCAGCAGACGTTAACAGGTTCGGCTGAATAGGCTACGACAAAGGCCTCTTTGTCATCTGCTGGCGGACGACAAAGATGCAATGGTCTTTGCCATCTGCTGGCAGACGACAAAGAGCCTGGACGGTACACGTGGTAGTTCAGGTCCGTTAAGTGGTTGACAGTGTGCTTTGCCGTCAGCTGGCAGACGGCAAAGGCCTTTGCATCTTTGCTGTCAGCCAACAGACGGCAAAGATGCGAAGGCCTTTGTCGTCTGCTGGCTGACGGCAAATCTGCCAAATAGGCCAGCCCAGTACACCCCAAGTTGTATAGGTAGCTGCCACGTGGTAGCCTTGTCGTCTGCTAGCTGGGCCTTTTCCGTCTACCAGCTGACGGCAAAGTGGCTATATAGCCCCTGTTTTTTCTATTTTTCCTAAATTCATTCAATTTGACAGAATTTCACACACACACACACGCACACACACATACACACACACACATTTCAAAATAATTTTAACAAGCATACCAACAATAAGTTTCCAACGACATATACAAGTTTCCAACAACATGAACATATACAAGTTTCCAACAACATTTCCATACACATACATATCCAACAAGTTTGCATAAACAAAAAGGAAGCACAAGTAGAAGAGTATAGTCCATCAATGCTAGCTTCCTCATCTCAAGTAAATATGCAAATTAGGAAAGATGAAAGTTAGAAGAAGAAGAAGACTAGCTAGAAGAAAAAGAAGAAGAAGAAGGATTTATTTTCTCTTTCTTTTTCTCCTCTCCTCTTCTTTATTTTTTTCTTCTTCTAACTAAGGTAGGTAAAAATGCCATTTTTTAGCTAAGGTAGGTAAAAATGCTAAGTGTGTAGGTCATTTTAGAGCTAAGCTAGGTATATAGGTCATTTTGGAGCTAACTTAGGTAGTTATGCCATTTTTGAGCGAACTAAGCATATTTATTCATTTTGGAGGACAAAATGGTAATTGTAGGTCATTTTAGAGCTATCCTAGTTAAAATCGATCATTTTGGAGCCACGTAAGGTTAGAGCATCTCTAGCCGCGCCCCCAACAAGGTCCCCCAGGCGACTTTTCGGCTGCCGGCGCCAAACGGCCCAGTCGCGCCCCCAGGGGCCCATTTTTCGCCGGCTCGGGCCGAAATTGGCGCCGGCGGACCCAACCCGAACCCGGCGCGCTGGGGGGCGCAGGGCGAATCGTTTTGGCGCAAAAGCACCGTGTGGCAGCCGCGTCAGCGACACCAGCCCCCTCGTCTTCCCGACGCCTCGGTTTCCCGCGGGGAATCAATGGCAAGGCTGCCGCCGGTCAGCTTTTCCATTGATTCCTCTCACGGGCGGCGCGTCACAGGGCGGCGCGCCGACGCCTCCCCTCCCTCGGCTATATATGGTCTCGCTCGCCAGCGTTGGAGAGCCACCCCAGCCCTCCCTCTCCCGCTGATCCGTCTCCCACCGATCTCTTCTCCCCAGCCACTCCCTCTCCCCGATGGCCGAGCGTTTCCCCGGAGACGAGGCGGCGGCCAATGGCTTCGGCCGCCGTTCGCTCGTGAATAGTACTCCTGGCTCCTGTTCCAGGCGAACATCCCGGCGCCGCCGGACATGCGCGCCGGGCCGACGGGCTGGAGGCGCAGCAATGGGGGAGTGCCCATTCCCCCGTTGCCCGACGCCGTCACCAAGCTATCGTACTTCGCCGACGAGGTCGAGATCGCGCAGGCCTCCCTCACCAACGCCGAGCGCTCCCTTCTCCAGTACGCCGCCGACAACAACGCGGTGTGGGCGGTGTACTTCGAACGCCGCCAGCAGCAATGACTGGCATCCACCAACAGGGCGCCAGTGGTCGGCGGCACCAAGAACAGCGAGGGGCGCCACCTCTGGTGGGGCGTCCCCGGCCGCACCCTCGACGGCGTGCTAGCGTACCTCGAGGGCGGCAACAACCCACCGTTGGCGTACCCCCCGGCGAGGACGGCTGCCCCGACGCACCACCGACGCGACGGGCAATGGGCGCCGAGGAGGTTCGGCTCCTCCTCCTCCTCTTCCTCGTCGCGTTCTTCCTCCCATTCCTCCAGCACTCCATCGCTGCTCGGCGTCAAGGCCGAGCCCTAGGCGGAGACGCCGCTCGGCCGGCGCAGACGCAGCACCGACATCGTCATCAGCGAAAAGCGGCAGGCGCCTCGTCGTCGGCTCCCCGCACTTCCTCAAGCCGAAGACGGAGCCGGTGTGGGGACCCCGACTCATAAGTCTAGATCACCGAATGCACGTGTGCAGTGATCCCAGAGATCAATGCTCACTGAACACACAGAAGCTGAATAACAAGAGTCTTACATCCATACATACCGTCTTACACAAATTATGACCATTATGGTCAAGTCTTGCATTGATAAAGCCGTAAGGGCTGAACATCAAATGAAACACAAGCAGCGGAAATCTTCGTTGATAAGTAGAACCCATGCCATCTGCCTTAACCCTACAGGCATTCTGACTGGGAAGCAGCCTAGTTCGCGTGAACTCCTTCTCTTCCATGCCTGGTCAATTAAATAACCAGTGGCAAGCCAATGAGTACTTTGAATGTACTCGCAAGCAACCCATAATTTGGTTCAAGATACAACAATGCATGAAATAGGTAAATTTTTGCAGAAAGCTAGTTTTGAGTGCAATGACATGTTCAACAACTTGTAAGACATGCATCAGGAGAATTCAAGAAACCATGAGCTCAGCTTACAGATATCAACATAAATAGAGTGGGCATCAACCCAACTCAATCATGTCAAGTCCTTTGACTTGACCCAAGTAGATCTTCCCACTTATCCAAACACACACACTAGTTTGTAAACATGTGGACGTAGCCCAAGAGCGGTTACCCAAGTGTCCTTGACCGTGGACACGGCTATTCGAATAGTTTTACACTCTGCAAAGGTTGCACACTTTACCCACAAGATCCGGGGAACTTCCGTGTCATCCACGACCCGCGGTACCTCAAGTACCCGGGGTAAGCACCCGATCACTATCTTTCCCTAGACGACACTAACAAGGAGTCCACTCGTTGTTTCGTATCCTCACGATGTACATCATACGAGACTCACTCGAGATCGTAACATCCGAGAGGGGATGCAACCGTGTATCCGGTGCCCTGTAAAAACAGTCATGGCCGCCTTACCTGGCACGACCCCGTCCCGAGAGAGAGCACCAACTCTCCCCCGTCACTAGTAATGCGGGCTCCAAGCTAGTATCGGCCTAGGTAATCAATAATGCCCTTTCCCATATAAAGATAGAGTGGTTGCGCATGTAAGGTTGGAATAACGGTCACAACTTAGACCAATCCGTTTTGAAAACAACACACACACTTGCCTCGGTACACCACTTCGTCATCAAGTGGTTACCCAACTCATTATCTCCCTCGGGCATAAGTGGCACCCGATGGGGTTTTCGAAAAGTTTTTGAAAACAATCTTGCTTCCATCACCATGCATATACCCATCCCCTTTAGCGTAGCAACTACTTTAGCATCCTATCTACTCCCACCGGCATAACCCTCATAGAAAGGTAGGGTCATGCATCATGCAAGTGTCAACGAGAAAAGCAACGGAGGCAACCCACCTCAAGTGGTCACCATTTTATCATGACTTCGATGCAAGCAATAAAACTGCTATATGACATGCATAAAAATGGTTTCTTAGACATGGTCAAAGGGCTGCTTGCCTGTTTTAACAAAGTCTTCGAGGTCTTCAAATATCTCTGGTCCAACTCCGAGCATTTCGTCTACTTCGTCAACTATCGTCGAAAACAACCATAATAAGCAACACGACAAGGCAAAAAAATAAATAAAAGTGCTCTAAAAATGTGAGTTGGACTTTTCTAGGATACCTCTGGTCATATGAGGAATAACCAAGCTGATTTCATTGGAAGTGGATCAATGGATATTTCTAAACATTTCGATATGATGGAATCAAGTTGTTTATGGATTCGCAAGAAGTGCACAGAAACATTATATTGAAAAATGAGCAAAGGCACCCATTTAACAAAGCATGATTTTATAAGCCTCTCGGAGTTGGTTTTACTGGATTTGGAGTTCAAATGATTTTCCTATGAATTGGCAAGGTTGACAAATATGAAGAAATGGCTCATTATTTTGTGGGGTACAGAAAGTATTAAGAAAAATGTTCATAAACTAAGTTTTGAACTTAGAAGCATCTAAGAATTTGATCATTGCATTTGGATCAACTTTGAGCTCTCTGTGATTTTCTAAAGTTCATCACAGAAATAGGAAAATAGGGTTTTACGAAATATGTGTGAATAAAAGTTTCCTGTAAAAATGTGCAAACAGCACCATGTGATAGATCATGAATTTATGAACTACTAACATTTGAATCATAAAATTTGGAGCTATGTTGAATTATTTATCGATTTTTGAAGTTGACTGGAAAAAGAAAAAGGAAATAAGGCTTTAACCTTATCCTGCGCGCGGGGCGACAGATAGACCGTGGGCCGGCCCAGCGGCTCGGCCACGCGGACGATAGGCGACGTCGAAGGCGCATTTTCCCCGACCCGTCTCCACTTAAACGGCGGGCCCCAGCTGCTGGGTCGCTGACGCGCGGGGCCCAGCGTTCAGGCCATCGCCTTCAACCTCCCGCGCGGCACAACGGGAAACAGAGGAGGCGAAGCCGAGCGGCGCCGGCCACCTCCGACGACTCCCCACACACCGATGGATTCAGGAGAATGTGCCGCATCCACCTAGGTACTTTTCGCACGCCGACGAGGGTCGTAGCGGCGACGGCTTGGACGACCGCGGAGGAGGCCGTCGGCCATCTTCGGCCACGAGCGCGCGGCGTTCCCGGGGATGAACGACGGCGATTGAGGGCCTCGAGGTGGGGGTATGAGGGTACTGGAGTGGCTAGGGAGAGAAGAGAGGCTCGGGACAACCCAAATTTAGGCAGAGCCCGACGGCGGCGCTCCGGCCATTGCAGTAGATGGAGGACACGGGGAGAGGTGTGGGTTGGTCCAGAGGGTGAACGGGAGAGAGTGAGAGCCAAAGGAGTAGATAGAGGGCTCGGGGGTGGCCTTATGTAGCCAACCCGTGGCTCACCGTGGACGTGGCGCACGGGTGGCCACGGCAACGGCTCGGGCGGCCAGGAGAGAGAGTGAGGGATTGTCTGCGGTGCTCGTGGGGGTGGAGTAGGGCGCCATGGAGAGAGAAGGAGTAGGAGAGGGCTAGAGGCATCGCGCGTGTGAGCTCGCCCATTGGGGCTCTCGGGCGGTCGGTGCGCGTTCGAGAGGAGGCAGTAGGAGGGAGAGAGAGGAGGGGGCCAACACGGTGGCGTGTTGCGGACGTCGAGGCAGCTCGGCTGGCGCGAGGGGGGAGGCTCGAGGTGGCCGGAGGTGCTTGGCAGGGGGCGGCTACAGTGCGGGAGCGCACTATAGCGCGCTCCAGAGTGTGCAAATGGCCGGCATGCCATTTTTTTGGCAAAGTGGGCACGGCCAAGCATGTCTGGTAGCTCTAGGGGGGGAGTAAAGAATGTGGGGAAAGCCTTGGATGCCTTGGGTGTCCACTGGAGTGAGGAGGGAGGTGATGAAGAGGGGTGCAAGGGCTGTCCAGAGAGGTAAAAGAGGTGGTTTCACCCCTCAATTATTGATCTGAGATACAAACATTGTTACTGGAGGTAGAAGAAGTCTAGGAGGGGCTGTGGTAAAAAGTATAACTCATGGAGATTAGTGGAAGGGGTCAAAACAGGGGTTTTAGTAAAATGGCAGAAGGTGGTTGTTGCTGGTTTGGGCAAGAATATGAACTCCTCTTGTCATGAGGCTTGACAGGGTCAAATGGTATGAGAAAAATAAGAGGTTTAACCAAGATTGAGTTCATTTGGGCAAAGTTGCCAATGCAACTTTTGTAAACCCTAGAAACCAACAGAAATGGACTTCCCAAGATTTAGTCATGTAAATCTATTCTCCTTGATGAACCACTTGGTGTAGTGTCATCATTTGAGTTTTTTAACATGTCCTCAAAAGTTGAGATCAAAAGGAGAAAGTTGCCAATGTGGAGTTGTTCAAATTTGGTTCTGGACAGGAAGGGTTTTGGGGCACTTTGATCAAGTTAACTTGTTCTCCAACTTGTGCTACTTGGTCTATATGATTTATTAGACCATTTCAGCATGTGGACCAATCTTGAGAGTATTTGGAGAAGTTTGCTAATGCAAATTTGTTCATACTTGGAAAAGGGCAGAAATTGTTTTTAGAGGGTTTCATGGGGTTATACTATTCTCCATGACATTAGACTTGGCAAGATCATCAAATATGTCATATGTGACATGCTACAATTTTCTTGGAATTTTTGGAGAATATTTCCTTTGTAAATATTGCAAAAACTTGAAATATCCAGGAAGGGTTTTTGAGGGATTTGACCAATATTTTGAACATGACCAGGTGTTGAAACTCTTATATATGGACAATATATGTCCACTGAGGTTCCCTAAATTTTCACAAATATTTTGAAAGCATTAAAATAATTTTAACCTATTAAAGACCATTTCTGGCCTAAAGAAAAATCCTTTAAATAAAATAGTAAATTAACTTTAAAAAAATATATTTTTGTGGTTTTTGGGAGTACTATACCTAATAGGTTTCAAATATACTCTTTGAAATAGTTTTCATACCCCAAATCAAGTACTTGCAGTGCAACCTCAATCCAGGGGGTTTTGGAAAACTAAATTTAGAAAAATACTTTTTGGCCAAATTATTTTTATAAGAAAATTCTATACTGTACTATACACATGGCATGATCATTGGGCAGCAGTTTTGGATCAAGGAGAAGGAGTATAAGAGTTGGAGGATTTATTTGATATTTAGAGCACTTGCAAACAACAAACAAAATCCAATCAAGGCAAAGTCCAAAACACACAAAAGATTTTGTCAAACCACATTTTATCATTATTTATCACTTTAAGTGTTGTGCCATGAAAATCAGGGTGTGACAGACCTACCCCCTTACAAGAATCTCGTCCCCGAGATTCCCAAACAAGGCGTGGAAAGGAGTATGGAAACTTGGATCTGGGGTAGTCTTCACGTCCTCATACTGCTTCTCCTTCCAAGTGGTGCTCCACTGAACTTGTACTACTTGATGGTGTGGCTTCATATATAACGTTCCACTTGATCCAGGTTGCTAATGGGTTCTCTCGCGTAGGTCATATTGGGCTGGAGGTCGATGGCTCATTGATCGATGTCCCTATAGAGATCGGGCTAGTTAGGAAGTTGGAAACACTTCCGGAGTTGTGTCATGTGGAAAACGTTGTGCACAGTGGGTAACTCAGGTGGTGACTCCAGCTGATAGATGTCTACTCTTTGTCTTGAAGTGATCTTGGAGGGGCCGATAAATCTTGGTGTGAGCTTCACTTGCCATGAAAATGCTTGGTTCTCTTGAGAGAGAAGTGGCTTGCAGACACACCTGGTCTTCGACGCAGAGGTTTACTTCTTGACGATGGTGGTTGGTGTAGTTCTTCCTCCTAGACATGACGATCTTCAGATGTTCCTTGACCAGCTCAATGATTCTTCTTTCGTCTTCGGGTAGACAAGTATGTTACCAAAATAAAGATGACAACCAACTTGTCCAAGTACTCCATGAAGTCTATGGGGTACGCGAAGTAGGCTGGGGCATTGGTGGTGGTCCCGGTTGAGTATGGGTCAGGGTATTCTCGACCTGGGCCAAAGCCCATGGCCATGATCTGACCATGTTATGGCTTGGTAGGGCTTAAGGGTTTCAAGGATTCTAGGGTGCGAGTGAACGTTTATCCTTGAGCACAATTCTTGAGATGCCAATTGTTCTGCCTAGTCCTCCAAACAGATCACCTTATACTGCTGAAAGCATCATTTCGTATAGGTCAACTCCAATCATCACTCATGCTATTCATATCCTCATGACTCCCAAGAGGAGGTCTAACAAAATCATATATGTCTACGATCCCCAAACTCATGTGTGTGGCTACCCCTGAAAATCCATGGGTAGAGCATACAAGCTTCCAAGCTGGAATAAAACAGGACAATCCAAGTGCTCATCCTATTCTTCCAAGGTCCATGCTAGTGCATCTCCATCCTAAGGAAACACGTCGTATGCCACTCCAAAATCTTGTTTCCTTTTCTATGAATCAACTCCAACAACCCGTTAACTTCCATTAATCACTACATAATCCATTAATTCTACAAATCCAACGCTTATGCTGGTGTTCCACATGATCTCCTAAGTCCTTATAATCCCCAATACTTGAAAGGGCTGCCTTACTATAGTCAGTCCACCAATTCCCGTTATTGTGATCTAGTAATACTCCAAGGTCAAGCTCACAAATATGCCTAAATAAACTCCGACAATTAGTCCAATCTCCTAGTTTATCGTCCACCGAGAAACATGATATCATGATCGAGATCATCAGTCTAAATCCAATTTACTCCGAATCATGTAGACATACCCATCATCTATATTCAACTAGAATCACCTACTTAAATCCAAATCTCTTGTCCAACGAGAATTCCTACATGTTCCCCCAAGTCATTTACGTAATATCAACTGTCTCCTATCAATATCCCATGGCTAAGTTAAATCCAAATACTTCCAAGAATTCCAGCTTGCGAACACAATTATCCTACTAAATCCAATTTACTCAGGGGTAATGAAAGCTATGCTAATCTATACCCATGATCCCACCAAGTTCATCTACCAACATCAAAGCCTCATAATCCACCAAATAGTCTCATATAATTCCTCAAGTCATTGATATAAACTCATCAAGTCATTTGTCCTCTATTTCTATATCCTCAGATTGGTCCTCCCTATGGCATCGTCAGTTCTGGTGCTATCTTAGGAAGATAATGTGCTCGTTCACTATGCCCATTAGTTCCATAATGAACCCAGTGATAAGCAAGGCTTACTGCAGCTTAACTTGTTCTCTTGTGATTCCGTAGGTTAAGCTCATGGTTAAGGTTTCGAGCTGGGGTATCTCGTTAAGTCCTGTAGGGTCTAGGGATAGGGTTCTCGTCTTGAGGTATAAACATACGGGGTTGTACTTGGTTGAGGAGGTTGTAGCAAAAGTCTTCAGTGCTTGTTGGTCGCCGAGGTGGAATCCTTGGTGCATATTGTCTTGCTTGTCTTCAGTTGAGGAGAGAGATGAGAGGGAAAAGTAGCATAGAAGAGGGGAATGCATAAAGGGGGTTCTATAGTGCAAGTGCAAACAAACAGGTGCAAAAAGGGCCAAACAGAAGAAGCAAGGTAAGGAAGGTGATATAGTAGCATACTTGTCGCCTAGGGAAAATGTGCGACCTATATCAAAACACAAACAAATAAAAACAAGCAACACACAGTCATGGTTCTATTCGAACCATCATACGGACTCGACTGCGCATAGGGGGTACACGACTCATCCTACCCTAGGGGTTCTCGGACTAAGTAGTCGTGCTTTACTTCGTGCCTCATGCAGTCTTTTGGGTTTTCCTCAGGTGTTGCTACGTCTCTTGTAGTTGTTCGATGAAACAATTCCAGGTTGAGCCTGAAGATTCTTCAACAACTTCTCGCTTGTTGAAGTGATGGGGTGAAGGTGGCTCCTCGTAGCAGGCATTGACTCGGTCTTCTGTTGTCTTCTTAATCATGACGACCCATTTTGCCTTCTAAGGCGTCGACGGTACCAGGTAGGTAATCCCTTATGAAATGATATTAACAAGGCATAGTAGAGGTCCAACATGTCGGTTACGTTGATGAAAACATCGACACCATGAGCGGGGGATGAAGAGAACCGTTTTCCTGCTCACTATTGTGAGGCTGGCCAAATGGCGAGGTTCTCATCCACTGGTGGTTGCCGATACAACAACGGTAAGGACATGGTTGCTCTAGATGTCTATCATGGTCTTGCATATCTTACACCCTGATCGTCATAGGACAAGGTTGCATCATCCTGGGGCAAATTCAAAGGTGTCACCACCCTCTGGGTCTTCATGTTCTCATTCTTCAAAGGCGTATCTTCTGTTGGCTTCGTCTTGTTGTGGTGTCATGAATCTTGGGTTCAAAAGAGGTGGGTGAGTATTTGGCAAGGTGTACTCCTTCTAGGCTATCCACGAGGATTACAAGGAATCCCGTAGTCAAGGGCTTGAGGGTGCTAGCGACCGTTTGCAATAGTTTTGAAGGGAAGAGATCGATGGGGAAAGTATACCTTAGTTTTTGAAAAACTGAGAAGGGAAGAGAAGTATAGATAGTTTTGAAAACTTGTAATAGTTTTGGAAATAGTTTTACCCTAACTAATGACCATGCTAACTAAGGCTTCCTACAGTCAGGATGGCTCTGATACCAGCTCTGTGGGGACCCCGACTCATAAGTCGAGATGACCGAATGCACGTGTACAGTGATCCCAGAGATCAATGCTCACTGAACACACAGAAGCTGAATAACAAGAGTCTTACATCCATACATACCGTCTTACACAAATTATGACCATTATGGTCAAGTCTTGCATTGATAAAGCTGTAAGGACTGAACATCAAATGAAACACAAGTAGCGGAAATCTTCATTGATAAGTAGAATCCATGCCATCTGCCTTAACCCTACATGCATTCTGACTGGGAAGCATCCTAGTTCGCGTGTTCGTCATCAGAAGAACTCTTCCTCGAACTCCTGCTCTTCCATGCCTGGTCAATTAAATAACCAGTGGCAAGCCAATGAGTACTTTGAATGTACTCGCAAGCAACCCATAATTTGGTTCAAGATACAACAATGCATGATATAGGTAAATTTTTGCAGAAAGCTAGTTTTGAGTGCAATGACATGTTCAACAACTTGTAAGACATGCATCAGGAGAATTCAAGTAACCATGAGGTCAGGTTACAGATATCAACATAAATAGAGTGGGCATCAACCCAACTCAATCATGTCAAGTCCTTTGACTTGACCCAAGTAGATCTACCCACTTATCCAAACACACACACTGGTTTGTAAACATGTGGATGTAGCCCAAGAGCGGTTACCCAAGTGTCCTTGACCGTGGACACGGCTATTCGAATAGTTTTACACTCTTCAGAGGTTGCACACTTTACCCACAAGATCCGAGGAACTTCCGTGTCATCCACGACCCGCGGTACCTCAAGTACCCGGGGTAAGCACCCGATCACTATCTTTCCCTAGACGACACTAACAAGGAGTCCACTCGTTGTTCCGTATCCTCACGATGTACATCATACAAGACTCACTCGAGATCGTAACATCCGAGAGGGGATGCAACGGTGTATCCGGTGCCCTGTAAAAACAGTCATGGCCGCCCTACCTGGCACGACCCCGTCTCGAGAGAGAGCACCAACTCTCCCCCGTCACTAGTAATGCGGGCTCCAAGCTAGTGGCCTAGGTAATCAATAATGACCTTTCCCATATAAGGGTAGAGTGGTTGTGCATGTAAGGTTAGAATAACGGTCGCAACTTAGACCAATCCATTTTGAAAACAACAAACACACTTGCCTCGATACACCACTTCGTCATCAAGTGGTTACCCAACTCATTATCTCCCTCGGGCATAAGTGGCACCCAATGGGGTTTTCGAAAAGTTTTTGAAAACAATCTTGCTTCCATCACCATGCATATACCCATCCCTTTTTGTGTAGCAACTATTTTAGCATCCTATCTACTCCCACCGGCATAACCCTCATAGAAAGGTAGGGTCATGCATCATGCAAGTGTCAACGAGAAAAGCAACGGAGGCAACCCACCTCAAGTGGTCACCATTTTATCATGACTTCGATTCAAGCAATAAAAGTGCCATATGACATGCATAAAAAGGGTTTCTTAGACATGGTCAAAGGGCTGCTTGCCTGTTTTAACAAAGTCTCCGAGGTCTTCAAATATCTCTGGTCCAACTCCGAGCATTTCTTCTACTTCGTCAACTATCGTCGAAAACAACCATAATAAGCAACACGACAAGGCAAAAAAATAAATAGAAGTGCTCTAAAAATTTGAGTTGGACTTTTCTAGGATACCTCTGGTCATATGAGGAATGACCAAGGTGATTTCATTGGAAGTGGATCAATGGATATTTCTAAACATTTCGATATGATGGAATCAAGGGGTTTATAGATTTGCAAGAAATGCACAGAAACATTATATTGAAAAATGAGCAAAGGCACCCATTTAACAAAGCATGATTTTAGAAGCCTCTCGGAGTTGGTTTTACTGGATTTGGAGTTCAAATGATTTTCCTATGAATTGGCAAGGTTGACAAATATGAAGAAATGGCTCATTATTTTGTGGGGTACAGAAAGTATTAAGAAAAATGTTCATAAACTAAGTTTCGAACTTAGAAGCATCTAAGAATTTGAATCATTGCATTTGGATCAACTTTGAGCTCTCTGTGATTTTCTAAAGTTCATCACAGAAATAGGAAAATAGGGTTTTACGAAATATGTGTGAAGAAAAGTTTCCTGTAAAAATGTGCAAACAGCACCATGTGATAGATCATGAATTTATGAACTACTAAAAATTTGAATCATAAAATTTGGAGCTCTGTTGAATTATTTATGGATTTTTGAAGTTGACTGGAAAAAGAAAAAGGAAATAAGGCTTTAACCTTATCCCGCGCGCGGGGCGACAGATGGACCGTGGGCCGGCCCAGCGGCTCGGCCACGCGGACGATAGGCGATGTCGAAGGCGCATTTTGCCCGACCTGTCTCCACTTAAACGGCAGGCCCCAGCCGCTGGGTCGTTGACGTGCGGGGCCCAGCGCTCAGGCCATTGCCTTCAACCTCCCGCGCGACACGAGGGAAAAAGAGGAGGCGAGGCCGACGGCGCCGGCGCTCTCCCTGGCGACAACGGCCACCTCCGGCGACTCCCCGCACACCGATGGATTCAGGAGAACGTGCCGCATCCACCTAGGTACTTTTCGCACGCCGACGAGGGTCGTAGCAGCGACGGCTTGGACGACCGCGGAGGAGGCCGTCGGCCATCTTCGGCCACGAGTGCGCGGCGTTCCCGGGGATGAACGACGGTGATTGAGGGCCTCGAGGTGGGGGTATGAGGGTACTGGAGTGGTTAGGGAGAGAAGAGAGGCTCGGGACAGCCCGAATTTAGGCGGAGCCCGACGGTGGCGCTCCAGCCATTGCAGTGGATGGAGGACACGGGGAGAGGTGTGGGTTGGTCAAGAGGGTGAACGGGAGGGAGTGAGAGCCAAAGGAGTAGATAGAGGGCTCGGGGGTGGCCTTATGTAGTCGACCTGTGGCTCATCGTGCAAGTGGCGCACGGGTGGCCACGACAACGGCTCGGGCGGCCAGGAGAGAGAGTGAGGGATTGTCTGCGGTGCTCGTGGGGGTGGAGTAGGGCGCCATGGAGAGAGAAGGAGTAGGAGAGGGCTAGAGGCATCGCGCGTGTGAGCTCGCTCATTGGGGCTCTCGGGCGGTCTGTGCGTGTGCGAGAGGAGGCAGTAGGAGGGAGAGAGAGGAGGGGGCCAGCACGGTGGCGTGTTGCGGACGTCGAGGCACCTCGGCTGGCGCGAGGGGGGAGGCTCGAGGTGGCCGGAGGTGCTTGGCAGGGGGCTACAGTCAGGGAGCGCATCAGGCCTCTCAGAAAGGCAAATGGTCGGCATGCCATTTTTTGGCAAACTGGGCATGGCCAAGCATGTCTTGTAGCTCTAGGGGGGAGTAAATAATGTGGGGAAAGCCTTGGATGCCTTGGGTGTCCACAGGAGTGAGGAGGGAGGTGAGGAAGAGGGGTGCAAGGGCTGTCCAGAGAGGTAAAAGAGGCGGTTTCACCCCTCAATTATTGATCTGAGATACAACCATTGTTACTGGAGGTAGAAGAAGTCTAGGAGGGGCTGTGGTAAAAAGTATAACTCATGGAGATTAGTGGAAGGGGTCAAAACAGGGGTTTTAGTAAAATGGCAGAAGGTGTTTGTTGCTGGTTTGGGCAAGAATATGAACTCCTCTTGTCACGAGGCTTGACAGGGTCAAAAGGTATGTGAAAATAAGAGGTTTAACCAAGATTGAGTTCATTTGGGCAAAGTTGCCAATGCAACTTTTGTAAACCCTAGAAACCAACAGAAATGGACTTCCCAAGATTTAGTCATGTAAATCTATTCTCCTTGATGCACCACTTGGTGTAGTGTCATAATTTGAGTTTTTTAACATGTCCACAAAAGTTGAGATCAAAAGGAGAAAGTTGCCAATGTGGAGTTGTTCGAATTTGGTTCTGGACAGGAAGGGTTTTGGGGCACTTTGATCAAGTTAACTTGTTCTCCAACTTATGCTACTTGGTCTATATGATTTATTAGACCATTTGAGCATGTGGACCAATCTTGAGAGTATTTGGAGAAGTTTGCTAATGCAAAGTTGTTCATACTTGGAAAAGGGCAGAAATGGTTTTGAGAGGGTTTCATGGGGTTATACTATTCTCCATGACATTCGACTTGGCAAGATCATCAAATATGTCATATGTGACATGCTAGAATTTTCTTGGAAGTTTTGGAGAATATTTCCTTTGTAAATATTTCAAAAGCTTGAAATATCCAGGAAGGGCTTTTGAGGGATTTGACCAATATTTTGAACATGACCATGTGTTGAAACTCTTATATATGGACAATATATGTCCACTGAGTTTCCCTAAAGTTTCACAAATATTTTTAAAGCATTAAAATAATTTTAACCTATTATAGACCATTTCTGGCCTAAAGAAAAATCCTTTAAATAAAATAGTAAATTAACTTTAGAAAAATATTTTTGTGGTTTTTGGGAGTCCTATACCTAATAGGTTTCAAATATACTCTTTGAAATATTTTTCATACCCCAAATCAAGTCCTTGCAGTGCAACCTCAATCCAGGGGGTTTTGGAAAACTAAATTTAGAAAAATACTTTTTGGCCAAATTATTTTTATAAGAAAATTCTATACTGTACTATACACATGGCATGATCATTGGGCAGAAGTTTTGGATCAAGGAGAAGGAGTATAAGAGTTGGAGGATTTATTTGATTTTTAAAGCACTTGCAAACAACAAACAAAATCCAATCAAGGCAAAGTCCAAAACACACAAAAGTTTTTGTCAAACCACATTTTATCATTATTTATCACTTTAAGTGTTGTGCCATGAAAATCAGGGTGTGACAGTCGGGTCTTGCGCCGGTGAAGACAGAGCCGGGGCTGGCTCCGGTGAAGACGGAGCCGGGGCTGCTGGCGCCGGTGAAGGCGGAGCAAGGCGAGGTCGAGCTCGACGACGACGCGGCCCTTGAATGGGCAGGCCAAGACTCCCTGAAGATGGCGAGGGAGCGCCAGCGCGCCGCCCTAGAGCGGTTCGCACAGCGCCGCCGAGGCCGCGACGAAGGCGGCGTCGTCATCATCGACGACAGCGACGACGACGACGACGCGCCGCCGCCGCCGCCACTAGCCGGGGAGGGGTCCAGTAGGGGCACCCGAGTCAAGGAGGAGAAGGCCGACAATGGCGGCGACGATGGCGACTTCTCGGCCTTCAACAAGTTTTTTTGACTAGTTTTTATATGTAATGGCGTGTTTTAGCTCAAATTTGCGAATATAAAAGCCCATGTTTGCCGAAAAGTGGCGTGTTTCAGCCCAACTTTGTCTAATTTTTTTCCACGCCTGGGGCCGGCCCTGGGGGCGGCGGCTGGGTGCCAACTCGCCCCCAGACCCACTTTTTGCGCCGGGTCACCCCCAGGCGGCGATTTTAGGCGCCCCCTGGGGGGCCAACGGCTGGAGATGCTCTTATTTTGTCATTTTGAAGGAAAATAAACTAATTATATGATAGTTTGGAGCTAAGTGAGACTTGCATTGAAAATGTTGGAGAGTTAGTGCGCACAAACTTTGGTAAAGATTTATTATATGAAGTAATCTCCTTCGTCCATGGTCTAGGCTTCTACCTGTCCTGTACCTCTATAGCCAGTATCTCGGGATAATATTCATTCACATATGACATTTTCTTCGCGAAAGGAACTACCTGTGATAAATATGCTTATACTTGCTTGACCTTCTGATAAACTGTTGGTTTAACCTCTGTTTTCCTGATTGTTATTCGACAATGTGGAAACATTCTTATAAGTGATGGAACCTTTTATCTGGGATGTTCCTTAGGCCCATGCGTAGCATTAATGTTATTCACTTTTTTATAATGATGAATCAACCTCCTGTAAAAGAAAGCAGCACTCCAGTCTACACACAAACGTACCTACAGTTTTATTAGTCTGACCCTTGATACAAATGAGTAATCAACTGTTGAAGGGCCTCATGGTTGAACACATTTCCTCTTAGTAAGAGGTAGTGCTGATATGCTTACTGAGATTATGCATCTCCATTTTCCAAGGTTTCTGTTGGTGCATAAGGTAATGTTTTGGGTAGCTTCACTGACAGGATCCATGTACTTCAGGACTGGTCAATTCCCATGTCTTTGCATATTTTGTTTTCACTTTTTCATGATTTAAAATTTAATTTGGTTTAGAAAGCATGGCTGAAATGCAGCCTATTAGCACTAGAGGGTCGTGGTCTATGTAAAGGACTACTAGGATGGCGAGCCCACGATGGCGCTGATGAGATCAGCTGATCAAGCAGGTCAGGTGATGATGAAGGCGTGGGTCTACTCAGTGGGGGCAGCGGAGGGCGCGGAAAGTAATAACAGTTGGGGGCAGCGGAGAGTTGTCTGTAATGCATTTCCCATGCCATCAGGCTGTATCTTTGTATTTCTTCTTTCTTGTACTATAAATACAACTGTATGAGTAGATCTGAACTTATAATTTCTCTGTAACACATGCCTAAGCTTCCTAGAAATGCTCACGTACATAACGAAGACCAAACAAGAGCCAACTGAACGAGCGGTGGCAAACAGGCACCGCACAGTCTTGTCTCAGGAGGGCGCTGAACCCATTACATTCAGAGATGCTGGCTGCACTTCACTTGGCGTCAGATTTTGGAATGGGCAAGGTCTACTTGGAAACTGATGCTCTGTTGTTAAAGGAAGCGCTAGATGATACCGGGCTGCTTAAAATCTTTTATCATGTGTAATTTCATTGAGCGGCAAGATTATGCACTGCTCTAGAATATGTAATCAGGCAGCGCACACCCTTGCGACAAAGGGCTCGCTGATGGCCTGGTGCTGTGCTGTCCTGACCCGTGTGGATTCGCTTTGGCTTCACACACTGCTTAATGCAATGCCCCAACCACTGTTATAAAAGGAACAGCTGAATATTATTCAGAGATAACCATGATTACATACAGTGACCTGACGAAATAGCAGTGGGGATGACGCAAAACAGCTCATTGCTGCTTGGTGCAGGGCATGACGGTTTACACAGGTCCGTGCAACAAACTGGAATTAGATAATTATTAAGCCCTGGACGACTCTCCCTAGTGCAGGACCATTGTACACGGTACGAACTGATGCGCTGCAGGAAGATTAAGAACAGCATAGCGATGAAAAGGATCACGTTGGTGCCGGCAAGCAGCACCGTGTTGGCTCTGCCCGTGCTGAAGCTGTGGTTGGGCACGTACATGAGCTGGTTGAATCCCCGCCCGGCTGCCGTCCAAGAGATTGTGTTCGCGCCTGGATCTCTGGTGAAGGGAAGCGGATGTGCTGTGTGCACGGCTAGAGGCTGGCGCAGTACCTATGGCTGGGACAAGCCATGGCGACTCAGCCCCGGCAGGTACTTGTAGAAGCGTACCAAATAGACGGCGATTTCATCCGCTTTTTGTCCGTTTGAATCGGCCGCCCGCCCGATGTCCGCCCTGTTTTAAATATGGGTCGGCAGCGCGCCCAACGCGCCAACCCATATGTTTGCATGAATTTGCATAGTTTGAATCAAATAACATAGTTTGGACTGAATAAAATAGCATAGTTATTACAAGCCGAATAAAAAAATAAAAATGTCTCGCATAGTTCTCACATAGTTTTGCAAATGAATAAAAGAAGATACATCTATTGGTTGCCAACATGAGCTCACATATGCTCAACCAAATCATTTTGCAGTTGCACGTGAGTTTCTCAATCACGCATGTCTTCATGAAATTGGGTGAACTGTCAAACATTGCCGCTCCTCCATGCTCAGGCACAACATTCTCACCCTGAAACTAAAACCCTTGATCATACAGACGTTCTGGGCGCTCATCTTCTACGAGCATATTATGCATGATCACACAAGCAGTCACCACCTCCCACGGTTTCTGCGTGCCCCAGGTATTAGCAGGATACCGAATGATGCCCCATCGAGATTGCGAAACATCAAAGGCACGCTCGACATCCTTTCTAGCACTCTCTTGCTCTTGGGCAAATCTTTTCCTCTTCTCTCCGACAGGGTTTGGTACTATCTTACAATTGTGGTCCACTGAGGATAGATACCGTCACCCAAGTAGTATCCTTTGTCGTAGTTGTGGCCTTTGACAGTAAAGTTCACCGGTGGGCTGTTGCCGTCGGCAAGCCTATAAAACACCGGCAAGCGTTGAAGCACGTTCATATCATTGTGTGATCCAACCATGCCAAAGAAAGTGTGCCAGATCCAGAGATCTTGAGACGCCGCTGCCTCTAGTATGACAGTGCAAGCCCTGACATGGCCCTTATACTACCCTTGCCAAGCAGAAGGGCAGTTCTTCCACTCCCAGTGCATGCAGTCTATGCTACCAAGTATCTCTGGGAAGCCCCTGCTGGCATTCATCGCCAACAAACGAGTTGTATCTTCAGCAATTGGCTCTCTCAAGTACTCAGGGCCAAACATAGAAATAATAGCCTTGCCGAACTTATACAGTGAATCTAGGCATGTAGACTCGCTCATACAGACATACTCGTCAATGAGATCACGGGCACTTTGTATGCAAGCATTCGGATGGCAGCAGTGCATTTCTGATAAGAGGAAAAACCAATCTTGTCAATGGCATCCTCTTTGCACTTGAAATAGTCATCATAGCCGACCACCCCCTCTCTAATACGGTTGAAAAGATGCCTACTCATATGGAAACGGCGGTGGAATTTTTGATGTTTGAACAACGGGTTTGTTGTATCGAAGTAGTCCTTCTTCCAAAGAAGGAAATGCCCGCTCTCTCGGTTGCGATTCAATGCCGTAAGGTGGCCCAGAATGGAGCCACAGAACAGCGGCCGCTGGCTGTTGAGGTGGTGATGGACCAACACGGCAGCCAATATCTCCTCCTCGTCATCGAACGACGAATCGCCAGAGTCGCAAAGGAAATTGTGAAAAAAGAACTCGTCAGCGCAGTCCATTTTGTACCTTGGCAAACTGTCGAACAACTTGCAGGCGTCGACGAAGGAGACGACCGGCGAAGGGAGTCACGGCGCACACGAACCAGCTGGCTGCCCTACCGACGTCCGACGAGTGGGCCGGCGTCTGACGAGCGTGCCGGTGAGGATCTGGCCGGGCGGCGAGGCGACTTCTTGGTCGGTGGCGGCTGTGTGGTGGGGGGCGCGGCGGTGGGAAGCAGTCGGCTCCCAGCAGCAAGACGGCGGTTGCGGGCGACGTGGGAGTGGACGGCGTTGCTGGGCGGATGTGGAGGCGCCGACAGCTGGCAGAGACACCGACAAAAATGACCGGCGGCGTCAGCGACGAAGGAGGCGGGCGAGGGTTGCTGTTGTATGGGGGAGGCCAGTGTGCCACCGACCAGCGGGCACGAGGGAGGAGAAGGCGAGCGTGCGCGCGTCCGTCGCGTGTCCGCACCGACGCAAATCCGGCTCAAAAATGGGCCGGGAATGGGTCGCCCGCGGACGAAAACTGGACGCGCGCCCGTTTGGGTCGGCACGTTGGGCCGCTTTTTTTGTCCGCACCGACCCAAATGGACGGCGGCGAACGAAATGGGTCGCCCCATTGAAGTTGCTCTGATGGCTAAGATATAGAGCCCATCTGAGCTTGAGCTCGGAATAGTTTTTCCGATCTACAACCAGCTTATCATATGAGTACTTTTGTATGAAGGCTACAACACATGTGGCACTAGCATATAGTCGGCAGCAGGCTCTTCTATTAGAGCATATCCAGCCGCGCCCCCAACAGGCCCCACAAGGCCATGTTTAGCCCCGGCGTTGGAAAAATGGCCCAGTCGCGTTCTTAGGAGCCCAATTTTCACCGGTTAGACCCGAAACTGGTGCCGACGGACCAAGGCCGAACCCGGTGGGGCACAATCGCGTTCCCGGCGTTGGAAAAACGACCCAGTCACGTTCCCGACGCAATCGTTTTTGGCGCGAAAGAACGGCGGGCCGGCCGAGTCAGCGACCCCCGCGCCTCGTCGTCCTCATCATCGGTTTCCTGCGGGGAATCAATGCCAAGGCTGCTGCTGGTCAGCCTTTCATTGATTCCTCACGGGCGGCGCAGTGCGGCGACGCACCCCCTCCCGTCGCGCGTACACACGATGCCGTCCCCCAGGCCGCTATGAAAAGCCGTGCCACCCTCGCCGGTGGACGCACCCGCCCGCAGCCCCCCTCTCTCGCCGCCGACGCCCTCTCTTTCCCTCTCTCCCCGTCTAGCCACCGCGTGCACGCACAACCGATGGGTGAACGGTTCCCCGGCGACACGGCGGCAGCCAACGGCTTCGGCCGCCACTCTCTGCATGAGTGGGAAGTCCACCTCCTCCATGAGGTGAACTACCCACCGCCCCCCGACATGCGCACGCCGGGGCGGTGGAGGCTTAGCGCCGGGGGCGTCCCAGCCCCCCCTGCCCGACGTCGAACACCCCGGCTACCCACGCCAAGATCGAGAATGTGCGGGCCTCTCTGTCGGAGGAGGAGCGGACCCTCCCGGAGTACGAGGCATGGGCGGCTACTTTGAACGCCGGCAGGCAGAGCGGCTTGCCTCAATCAACAATGCGCTAGTGGTGAGAGGGCGCAACAACAGCGATGCCTGTGGTGGGGCACCCCCAGCCGCACGCTCCACGCCGTTCTCGAATACCTCGAGGGCGGCAACAATCCGTTGCTGGAGTACCCCGCCACAATGGCGGCCAATGGCTGCCGAGGCGAATGCTGGGCGGGTCCTCCTCTTCCCGATCCTCCTCCCGTTCCTCTGGGACGCTGGCGCTCATCCACGTCAAGGCAGAGCCCGTGGAAGCGCCGCTCGGCTGGGGCACCCGCAGTGCCACCCTCGTCATCAACGAGGGCGGCCGTGCCTCCTCGACTCCTACGTCCCGACTCGTCATGCCGAAGACGAAGCAGGGGCTCGCCCCCGTGAAGAGCGAGCATGCTGACGCCGCACTCGACGACGAGGCCGCCATGAAGGGGGCGCGGGAGGACAGGGCGCGGCTGAAGTTGGAGCGCCAGCGCCGCGCCCTAGAGGAGATCGCCGCACGGTGCCGTGGCCGCGACGAGGGAGGCGTTGTCGTCCTCGAGGACATCGGCGATGAGGCGCCGCCGCCGGCCAAACCAGTCTGCCAGGGCGACGCCGGGCAGGATCCAGCAGGGACGGCGGTGTGACAAAGGAGAAGAAGGACGACGGCGGCGGCGACGACGGCGACTACGAGGCGTGGGCGAAGTTCTTCGACCTGTTGGCGCGACACTTTATTTTCTTTTTTAGTAGATTTTATGTTTTCTATATGTAAAAAACTGTGGAACGTCTAAATATCGCCGAATCTATGTCGTGTTTGCCGAATTTTGGCCGATGCCTTTAAAAAAATATTTACAACAACTCCGTCTGGGGGGTGACCTGGGGTGGCGGCTGGGAACCAGATCGCCCCCACGCCGAAAATATCGCCGGTTTGCCCCCAAGCGGCGCTTTTTTCTGGCCCGTGGGGGGGGTGGGGCGAATGGCTGGAGATGCTCTTTAGCCATGTTCTTATGGAAGAATAACTGAAATTGTGCTAAACATATACCTCTTTTAAGGAGTGAGCTCTAAACAATACTCCCTCCGTTCCTTGATATAAGGTGTATAGATTTTTGAGAAAAAGTCCGAAATATAAGGTGTATTGCATTGCACCACTCGTTTGGTTATTTTTTGAGGGATTTGATTACATTTCCTTATATCAGGCAAGCTCCTCTATTTCGTCATGTCAATTAGTCAGGTGTAATCTAGCCCAAAACTTGTGAAATTTTCCCTCCACGTGCATTCTTTAATTTCCGTGCCAAAAACTATGAGAGATTTTACGGTGCAATTTACTAGTCCAACCAACGAGTAGTATTGAGCTATATCAGCCGTCCATCGTGTGGGTATTCTGGGCAATTCACCATCGGGTTTTTATTTCATTTTTATAAGGGCAATTTAGTCCAGGAGTGTGTGATAGTCTCTGTCCCGTAGGGAAACACAGTTGGTTGCCGCACCCCTCGGCAGCCGTCAACCGAACGCCCTCGCCGGCAGTCTGCGACTGCGCCTCCGCGTTCCTCCGGTCCTGGCCCTGCTGATGGTCTACCGATAGTCCAAGGCACGAGCCGTCTCTCTCTGCGTCTCCTGCATGCTCACCTTGTCGGTCATCCAAGCAACAGAATCTGCCGTCATCCTCGATCTCCATGTGCATCTCCCGCATGCCCAACTTGTTTCTGTTAGCATGGACGGTTGATATACCCATCTGCTGGAGTAAATGGAAGATTGCGTTGAAGATAATGATTGAGAAGAAGTTTTTTTGTCCTGGGACTCGGGAGAAGCAAGATGATTAGATGACCAAATGGTGAATTTGGTCGTGTGCATTGTAATCTGATTTATTTGGTTCCTGGTCCAGAGCTTACATTTATGTAGAAGTCAATACATGTCTTGATCCACTTTGTTATTTTCTCCATTTTATTCTCAACGCCCTTCTGCTTTTAGATCAACTCCAATGGGGCGATCCATTTGGTCCGCCGCCGTCCGTTTGGTTCGGCACGGACAGAAAAAGGCGGCCCAACGCGCCAACCCAAACGGACGCGCGTCCGTTTTTCATCCGCGGGCGACCCATTTCCGGCCCATTTTTGAGTGGAATTGCGTCGGCGCGGACACGCGATGGACGCGCGCGCGCTCGCCTTCTCCTCTCCCGTCTCCCGGGCCCGCTGGTCGGTGGCACATTGGCCTCCCCCCTCACCCCCCAGCCAACAGCAACCCTCGCCCGCCTTCTTTGTCGCCGACGCCGCCACCCATTTTTTGCCGGCTACTCTGCCAGCTGCCGCCACCTCCACATCCGCCCAGCAATGCCGCCCACTCCCCCGTCGCCCGCCTCCACATCTCTGCCAACTGGATCACACAGTGATATCAACGTGCTTCAGCGCTCGTCGGTGTTTGCTAGGCTTGCCAAAGACAACATCCCACCGGTGAACTTCACTGTCGACGGCCACAATGGCCCGAAGTGAGCCGCAGCACTTTCCGCATGCAGTCGTCGCACTGCATGAGCGGCATCGGCAAGCCACAAAGACATTGCGCGAGCGCCGAGCCCGGTGGACGGCCGGACGAACCCATGCCCGCAAACCTTCGGCGGCGGCGGGCGGATGAACCCGTACCTGCATGTTGCGATGCATCCTTCCCTGGGCTGCGGGAGAGGCTCCCAGACCACTCCATCGTTTTGGGGCAGCGGCCGGCGGCCGGAAGAAGCCAAATCCGGCGGAAATCCGGCGGCCCGCCGACACGGGGGGAGGGAGGGGAGGCCTCGTGCGCGTGGCGGCCTTCTGTCGTGCTCCTGCTGGAATCTTGGGCGGCCGCCGGCGGCGGCGCGAGGGGGAGAGGAGAGGTGGTTGGTTGGGGAAAGCGTGGGATGAAATGTCCCCTCTACCAACCGCTTCCGCTTATATGCAGGGCACCGCAGCCGCGAGGGGGAAACCCGCGTTTTCCCGGGTCGGGGGAAGGATTTTGCCGCGCCCCCCAAAAATTTTTGCGGGCCGGGGCGGGATGCGGGGTCTGATCGGGCTGGTTTTTCTGCCCCAGCCCGCATTTTGGCGGTTATTTTGTGGGTCGGGGCAGGATGCGGGGTCTGCTAGAGTTGCTCTTACATACACCTCACATACTGATATGCACGAGGAACATGATGCCAGTCAATGTTCATTTGTTCATCATGCAAAATCCAGCGAGTAGAGAAGGGGAAATTAAACGTTCATTACTAGGGAGTTTAAAGGAAACTTCAAATTTGATCACATTATAGCTTCTCACATATACTGATCTACATAATGGGGATGAATATTTTTGTAATGAAAATGATTAGCCTGGACAAAGTGCTGCAACATGCATGCGATCCATTTTGTTGGCTTCTCGTGAGAAGCTAACGTGGGTACGACCATACGAGGAGATTGTTTTGCGAGACGCTCAGAGGAGGCAGAAGAGGGGCCTCCCAGCCGCTCGATTCGGCACGCATGGGGTGGAGGCAATGGCTGTCGGCCTGCTGCGTCGGAGCTACGGGACGACAGAGAGATGAGGCGATGGTTGTCAGCGGCCGCTAACCCAAGCGCCGCATGCTGCTTGGGAGCAAGAGAAATTGAAGGGAATGGATCGGCCCTTCACCTGCCGCTCGTCCGATTCGTTTCTTTTCCCGAAAATGCTCCTTGCCCTGCGGGATTTGTTTGGTTTCACTACCGGTTTTGCCCTTTGATCAATAAATACTACTCACCATAGCTCCTAGTATTGTTGAATTTGGGCCCTTGGATCGGATCGATGGATGGCTCATATTCATTTGTCCCTACCCTAAAAGACCTCAAAACTATACACCCTATATCTAGGAACGGAGGGAGTAATAAAGAACAAATCCAGTTCCTTATGCCGCCGCACCGTGCTGCTTCGCCTTCTTCGATATGCTGTTGTGGACAATACCCTTCCTACTGCTGCTTCTTTTTCGATGCCGCCTCTTAATCGTTGACGTTGTCTCGTCATTTGGAGGTGGAAGGGCACAATTGGACTCCCTATTCAAAACACAGAATACTATTAATACACACATTACTTTAGAGGAGCGAGCAAGCTGAGTAATAACCCTGGACCACAACAAGATAAATTATCAAGCATAGTTTGCAAAAAGAAACCAAAAATGATGAATGCATACATGCCAGAATGTTAAGCATTACTACGTACCTTGTAATAAGCCGAGAAATGAAGATTGCAGGCCACTCAATCTCCATGGCTATGGCATCCCAACGGGAGATGTTGACACCACGTGGCCAATCCTCCACCTCCTGCATCATCCCAGTTTCGAGGGCGACGGTGTAAACGCGGTTGAGGTCGTCGCTGATGAGCAGTGTGCCGCACTTCTCCCTCAAGACATGCAGCTCTCTTCCCCGAGTAATCTTCTTATTAGGTTGTTTTAGCTCGATGGTCCGGGTGCATAACCATTCGGATGTCACCCCAAAATTTCGTTGGTTCTCTTGTTGCCAGATATCCACTTGGGGAATTTTCCATCGAATACTTAGCAGTGACAGTGTCTCATCCATGGCTAGAGTAAGGAAGGGGTTACTCTGGAGGAACTCGTATTTCGTTTTGAAACGGTGCTTCGTTGTAGAGATGTCGCCGGTCCGGGCATTCAGACTTATGACGTGAAAGTAATGTTCTTCGGTATGAAAAAACACCCATTGTGCCATGCCACGGCACACAATGACATCGCTAAACAACCCGTAGCCCGATTCTGCAGTAATGTCCAAGAAAATTTTATGCACACTCCAGCTTCCTTTGTCAGAAGAGAACACATAGACACCATACTTGACATCACGGCAGCCCGAGCCGACGATTACCACTTTGAAGAAAGACAAGTTGCCCGGCTGAACCGGCTGCGATGACTCACCGTCGGACCAACAATCTGCACCAGTTAGAATGGCATAGCCGTTGCCATCCATGTGATCGAAGGGCGAGCTGAACTTTAGGGCAGGGAGCATGTCGCACGTGCCGACAAGCGGATTGCATACCGCCAATTGGACAATGGTCAGGTCCACGCGGTCATGGACGTCGCGCTGTTCAAGGAGAACGACAACAAGGCCATGGCATAAGACAATGGTCCCCACGCACCGCTTCCCTTCTTATCTCCCGAAGCCGCTCGTCCTCTGTTAGTCTTCCTCCCCCAATCCCAATCCCCTCTGCGCTCTCTTTCTCTCCACTTCCTCCCCCAAGCCAATATGCGTTATTATGTTATAAGATTTGATGTGTATGTATTAATAGTACTGAAGTACTATAAAGATATGGTCTTACTGAGATTAAGTTGTCTACAGTCTTCGCAGGTTTGCTGAGTCTAGCCATATGTTTGCAAACATAGTAACCACAAAGATCGGCCCCGGCTGGCTTTGAGGACATTAAACTTATGTTCAAAAAATGAGTAATGCCATATGGTTAAGACTATATAATCAAATTTCGCACGTAATATAATCATGTATTAAGAATGTGTTTGCAAGGCTACTTCAACACATTATTACATTATGAAAAAGGTTTCTGTAAACTACAGTCTGTAAGCAACTTGAAATCAGGTATCGTTATCTCAGATACCTTAATATCGGGTATGTGTTGCAAATTTTTCTTCTTATCGATGGCCCTTCAGCTACATACTGACAGCTAGCTGGTTGTACTCAGCAAATGCTCTACAAAACAAGATGGACAGTTGAGTCACCAATTATAATTAAAAGGGAGATGGATACGAGCTATGAAACAAAATTTCTAATACCTTCCCAAGGAATCTTTAATGAATGTCAAATACAAAGTTATGAGAGAATTCTTCAGAGAATTAAGGTAGTACCCTATGCTATGCCTTGGTACAATCACAATCAAGATCTAGTGGTCACTTCAAGACGAAAAAACTTCATGAAAAAATATGATTGATGGAGACAAGTAATATAGCTAGATGTTTGATCGAAGTTACTGTTGTAAGTATGGAAGTAGGAAGAAATCTGCAAATTATTGGTTATGAAGCACACAAACAACATGTTTGAAGGAAACGCCCTTCTGGATGTCAAAAATTCTCTCGAGGTACTTACTGTGTCGAAGAACCAACCAATTGAGTGTTTTCTCTCTCCTTAATCGCCATTAGCCTGACAGAATAAAGGAATCATCATTTATATCAGTTAGAGACATTTAGAAAAGACATGATGACGACTATACTTACAAGACAAAGTATCTAATAAGACTCGCATGAAGAGGTTTGAAGTTGAAGATTGAGATCTTCATATAATACAATGAAGGAACCCTGGCTTGTTCTTGCCTAGGAGTAGTATGATCAGAAGGTCCACTCCTCAGTTGGAGGCAGGTCAGCACCGGCTTCAGCGTCGATGTGAATGCGAGGTTGGTCTCCCAGAATACCCATCGTCCCAAGAAGCCATAGGGGTCGACCCAGTCCCCGAATAGTAGCTTGTACTCTGTTTCTACTGGAAATAGTTTCTTTAGCATGTATGCCAAGTATTATATCGGCAAAACCACACTCGGCAAGAACCTGACCGCCAAAAAGAACAGTTGAAGGAGTGTCAAATATCGGGAAGGTCGGCATAGCCTATACCGAGAATTTTGGCGCTACACTCGTCAAAATAAATTTATTGATGACCGTTTGACACTAGTAGAAAAAGGCTCATTTGTCCCGGTTCCCGAACCGGGACTAAAGGTCAGTACTAAAGCCCAATACCTTTAGTCCCGGTTCGTCCAGGAACCGGGATAGATGGGGCTCCACGTGGCCGCTGCGGCTTGCCCAGGCAGAAGGGCCTTTTGTCCCGGTTGATAGCACCAACCGGGATCAAAAGACGTCCACGCGTGAGTAGTTCAGGGGATGGTTTTTTTTGTTTTTTTTAAAGGGGGGAGGGGTGGGAGTTTTCGGGGTTTTGTAGGTTTAATTTAGGGGTTTCATATATTGTGTTAACTAGCTAATAAAGAGAAGTGTCCTCTCTTATCGCCGTGCTTGGTCGATGCTACGTACTATACGTATAGAGAGGACTAGACACGCTAGCTAGCTAGTAAGAAAATGAAGGAAACCATTAAGTACAGAAGATCGTCATGAACATATACAGAGAGAAGTGATCGACCTCTCCTTCTCCGAGACATTGGTCAAACAACAAGTTTTCATATATCTATCCGACGCTAATGGTTACATATATACAGTATAAGATCTTTTACAATCCCCTAACACAATGGTATTCTCCGTCTTTATCGATGACATGGTCAAGAAAGAATCCCACCAATTCCTCTTGAATTGCTCGTATGTGATCTTGTGGTAGGAGTTCATCCGACATCTGAAACATCTAATTTGAAGAAGGGGGTCAATACATATATATGAATGATACTCAACACAAATGATGGTAATAAAATAAAATTATGAATATTATTGCTTACGTACCTCATATTGTTTGTCAAAGTAGCCCCGCTCACAAGTCGTGTGGTGGATGAACTCACAAATGCAGTATCCACAGTAATTATTCCCGGGTTCCTGCCACAACCACTTTACAAGAAATAGAGGTCAATCAAACTGATAAGCAAGCATGTTAAATGGTATTGATGAAACTAGCTAGAATCAATGGGAGATGCGCGGAACGAGCTAGTAGTACTTACTTTCGGGTGTTTAAATCGCAGCTCCGCCGGCAGTCCCGGAGCTTGTGCGGTGAACTATTTCCAAACACTGCCAGACAAAGAAAACAATTACTTGATATAAGGAAATGAACAAAGTTGCCGATATGGTGCGATAATGATCGATTGAACTTACTTCTCGAGCATTTTAGTCATGGTTGCATACTCCTTGGGATCTTTTTGTCTCGAGTCTATTACGGTTACTAGTCCCTTCTCAAGCTTAATCTCTAGCAGAATAAAGTGGAAGCTGCGCACGCATGCATAACTCATCAGTTACATTACTATAACCTCGAGTAATAAGGCAAACCGAATATGCACAAGACATTAACACTCACTTGAATTCGTAAGGGAAGAGTATTGTATCTTTGTTTTGATTCCGAAGTAACGATCGTAGCAAGTTGGCCTCGGTTTGTTTGGCATCATGTTTAACACTCCATTCATCTATGAGATTTGTGTTAATGAACCCAATATCACCGATTTGTCTTTTCTTGCATTTGGAGATCTTCAATCTGCATAATATAGTGAGGATAATTATATATACATGCAATGAAAGAGCTGAGCTATATATAGAGACTTAATTACAGAAGTAGTACTTACAGACAGTAGCAAGTGATGATTACTTTGTCGAGGGCCTTTTGATTGAAGAACTGGAAGAACTCCTCATATGGAACAGACAATAGATCAATTCCAACAAGGTCGTGCTCCTCTTTAACTCTCAGCGTCAAAGTATCCTTCCCAGACTTGCTGCAGATGTCCATGTACCAATCATGGAATCTTTGCATCATCGTTGTGAGAGGAGGATTACCAGATTTGACGAGAGGCTTCCTCTTCTTATTTTCCTTTTTCCTCTCCTTCTTTTTATTCTTCTTCCTTCTTCCTTCTTCCCCTTTTCTTCTTTGTCCTTATTTTCCTTCTTCCTCGACGACCCTAACCCTAAACAGTACAACTAATGACAACGACTTTGCTTGCATACATATGAAATATGATCGATCATCTATGAACAATAAAAACATCATATGATATATGAACAAAAAAAAGAGTTTAAAAAGTTTAAAAAATCGTTTGCATACATTTTTTTGACGTCCCCCCTCATGTCATTTCAGACGTCCCCCCTCATGTCATGTCCGACGTCCCCCCTCATGTCATGTCCGATGCCCCCCGCCATGTCGATGTTATTGGGGAGGGGGTAGACAACAACGACGCTCACCCCCTCATCACATGTCCGACGTCCCCGGCTGAGGGAGTCCTGGATTAAGGGGTCCTCGGACAGCCGGACTATATACATGGGCCGGACTATTGGGCTATGAAGATACAAGATAGAAGACTTCGTCCCGTGTCCGGATGGGACTTTCCTTTGCGTGGAAGGCAAGCTTGGCAATTCAGATATGTAGATTCCTTTCTCTGTAACCGACCTTGTGTAACTCTAGCCCCCTCCGGTGTCTATATAAACCGGAGGGTTTAGACCGTAGGACGAGAACAATCATAATCATAGGCTAGCTTCTAGGGTTTAGCCATTACGATCTCGTGGTAGATCAACTCTTGTAATACTCATATTCATCAAGATCAATCAAGCAGGAAGTAGGGTATTACCTCCATAGAGAGGGCCCGAACCTGGGTAAACATCGTGTCCCCCGCCTCCTGTTACCATTAGCCTTAGACGCACAGTTGGGGACTCCCTACCCGAGATCCGCCGGTTTTGACACCGACATTGGTGCTTTCATTGAGAGTTCCACCGTGTCGTCACCAGAAGGCTTGATGGCTCCATCAATCATCTACAACAACGCAGTCCAGGGGGAGATCTTTATCCCTGGACAAATCTTTGTCTTCGGCGGCTTCGCACTGCGGGCCAACTCGCTTGGCCATCTAGAGCAGATCGATAGCTACGCCCCTGGCCATCAGGTCAGATTTGGAAGCCTGAATTTCGTGGCCGATATCCGTGGAGACTTGATAGATGGATTTGAGCCCCTGACGGCCGCCCCCTGCCACCACGATGGGCATGACTTAAATATGTCGTCTGGCAACACTCAGGAGATAACGCCTGTAACCGCTCTGGCCCTAGATCCGGAACAGATCGCGTCGTCCGAAGACAGGAAGCCTAATCCCGCCCCAGAGGCCGTGGATTCAGCGGCGCTCGAGCCGCACACGGACCCAAAATCAAGCTGGGCTTGTGTCACCGAAACCTCGGACTTATCTCCGGCTATAGGTTCCGGACCACGTGCATCCGCGTCCATCGAACCTGACTGGGCGTCGATCTTGGAGTTCAACTCCGCGGACATCTGCCAACACTCACCGCTAGGTGACGTGTTAAACTCATTAAAATCCCTCTCCTTGTCAGGAGATTCTCGGCCGAACTATGTCCGGCTCGAGTGGGAAGTGGACGACGAAGAACTTCGTCCCACCCACCACCCACTTGATAGCCACTGTCGACGACTTAACCGACATGCTTGATTTTGACTCTGAAGACATCGACAGTATGGATGACGATGCCGGAGAGGAACAGGAACCACCGCCTATAGGGCGCTGGACAACCACCTCCTAATACGACATATACATGGTGGATACACCCAAAGAGAACAGTGGCGATGACAAAAAAAGATCCAGTTGAGGATAAGCCTCTTGAGAAGCAGCCCAAGCACCGACGTCAGCGACGCCGCTCTAAACCACGCATTGGCAAAAGCACCGATACCGGCACAAGAGAAAATAACACTCCGGACGACGCCGAAAACAATGAAGACCCCCAGACCCAGCAATGGAGCAGGACGAGCGAGATGACGGCGAACACAGTCCGGGGCCACTATCCGACCACAGCGACGCTGAAGATACCAATTATCAACCCTTCTCCAAAGAGGAGATTAGTCAGGGCGACGATGCATTCATCGTCCCGGGAAAACCTTAGGAACAAAAGTGCCTCCACCATAGACATATTGCCACCGCGAGGAGCTTGAAGAAGCAAAAGTAGCGGCTTAAAGCCGCACATGATACACTCATTGATAGACGGAACGGATTGCTCAACACTGAGGAAAAATACAGTGGTAATCACCAAACAAAGAGCTATCCTAAGCGAAAACTGCTGCCCGGATTCGACGACTAGGCTATCGCTCCCATACCGCCGAAAAATAATACGGCCGACAAACTGTACCGACCACCTCGTGGTTGAGACAGAGCGGCTAGCAACACCGCGCACAAACCCACACCCCCTCCCCGTAAAGGAAGGGAGGTTGCAACGAAGGACCAGGAACACGATCTACGTGAGAACATGGACAGAAATACTGGCAGAACCAGGTCCATCTATGGATCTAGGGAACGTGCTCCTACACAGGACCATGATTATCAAACCAAATATGCTGGTCATTTACCAATTCGAGACCAACACTGAACGTTACAACCGTCGGACCCACGCCACGACACAGCAAAATACAGGGTGCCGCATACCCCCTGTGCTTCACCGATGAGGTGCTGAATCACAAATTTTCAGAAGGGTTTAAACCCGTAAATATTGAGGCATACAACAGAACAACAGACCCTGCGGTCCGGATAGAAGACTTTATTCTTCACATCCATATGGCTCGCGGAGATGATCTCCGCGCCATCAAATACTTACTGAGGGAGTCCTGGATAAGGGGGGTATCCGGACAGCCGGATTATATGTTGTGGCCGAACTGTTGGACTATTGATACGTCTCCAACGTATCTATAATTTATGAAGCATTCATGCTATTTTATTATCTGTTTTGAATGATTATGGGCTTTATTATACACTTTTATATTACTTTTGGGACTAACCTATTAACCGGAGGCCCAGCCCATATTGCTGTTTTATTGCCTGTTTCAGTATTTCGAAGAAAAGGAATATCAAACGGAGTCCAAACGGAATGAAACCTTCGGCAGCGTTATTTTTGGGAAGAATATCATCCTGGAGACTTGGAGTTTATGTCAGAAGATCCTCTAGGAGGCCAAGAGATAGGGGCGCCCCCCCTACTGGGCGCGTCCCCCTGTCTCGTGGGCCCCTCGAGGCTCCCCCGACCGACTTCTTTCGCCTATGTAGGCCTACGTACCCTAAAAACATCGAATATCAAGATAGATCGGGAGTTCCGCCGCCGCAAGCCTCTGTAGCCACTAGAAGCCTCTCGGGAGCCCTTTCCGGTATCCTGCCGGAGGGGGGATCCTTCACCGGTGGCCATCTTCATCATCCCGGCGCTCTCCATGACAAGGAGGGAGTAGTTCACCCTCGAGGCTGAGGGTATGTACCAGTAGCTATGTGTTTGATCTCTCTCTCTCATGTTCTCTCTCGTGTTCCCTCTATGGCACAATATTGATGTATCCCGAGCTTTGCTATTATAGTTGGATCTTATGATGTTTCTCCCCCTCTACTCTCTTGTGATGAATTGAGTGTTCCCTTTGATGTTATCTTATCAGATTGAGTCTTTTATGAGAACACTTGATGTATGTCTTGCCGTGCTTATCTGTGGTGACAATGGGATATCATGTGCCACTTGATGTATGTTTTGGTGACCAACTTGCGGGTTCCGCCCATGAACCTATGCATAGGGGTTGGCACACGTTCTTGACTCTCCGCTAGAAACTTTGGGACACTCTTTGAAGTACTTTGTGTTGGTTGAATAGATGAATCTGAGATTGTGTGATGCATATCGTATAATCATGCCGACGGATACTTGAGGTGACAATGGAGTATCTAGGTGACATTAGGGTTTTGGTTGATTTGTGTCTTAAGGTGTTATTCTAGTCTGAACTCTTGAATAGATTGATCCGAAAGAATAACTTTGAGGTGGTTTCGTACCCTACCATAATCTCTACGTTTGTTCTCCACTATTAGTGTCTTTGGAGTGACTCTTTGTTTCATGTTGAGGGATTGTTATCTGATCTATCTATGTTATTATTGTTGAAGAACTTGCACTAGTGAAAGTATGAACCCTATGCCTTGTTTCCTATCATTGCAATATCGTTTACGCTCACTTTTGTCACTTGCTACCTTGCTGTTTTTATAATTTCATATTACAAATACCTTTATCTACTATCCATATTGCACTTGTATCACCATCTCTTCGCCGAACTAGTGCACCTATACAATTTACCATTGTATTGGGTGTGTTGGGGACACAAGAGACTCTTTGTTATTTGGTTGCAAGGTTGTTTGAGAGAGACCATCTTCATCCTACGCCTCCTACGGATTGATAAACCTTAGGTCATCCACTTGAGGGAAATTTGCTACTGTCCTACAAACCTGTGCACTTGCAGGCCCAACAACGTATACAAGAAGAAGGTTGTGTAGTAGACATCAAGCTCTTTTCTGGCGCCGTTGTCGGGGAGGCTAGGTAAACAACACTCACACCCCGTCAACTAAGCTCTTTTCTGGCGTCGTTGCCGGGGAGGTGAGTGCTTGAAGGTATATCTTTAGATCTTGCAATCAAATCTTTTTGTTTCTTGTTTTATCACTAGTTTAGTCTATAAAAGAAAATTACAAAAAAATGGATTTGAGTTTGGCTCATACGCTTCATCTTTTTAATATCTTTCGTGAGAATGATGGTAAGGAAAATTGTGCTCAAGTGCTAGAAGAAGAAATCTATAAAATGTTTGTCAATAAATCTTGGAATGATGAGCATGATTGAAATGTTATTAGTATGAATTCCTTGAATATCCATGATGATAATGATATGCAAAGCCACAAGCTTGGGGATGCTATGTTTGATGAATATGATATTTTTGTCCCCCAAGTTTCGATGAGAATATTTATTATGATGAAAGCATGCCTCCTATTTATGATGATTATATTGATGAAAGTGGGTTTGGAAGAGTGTCAACTTTAGGAAGTAGTGATCCCACTATTTTGGAGGATATTGAATCTTATCGTGATGAACATGAAAGTGGATTTGGAAGAGTGTCAACTTTAGTTAGTGATGATTCCACTATTTCGGAAGAGGTTCCAATTGATTATGAGAACAAAGTTGCTATCTATGATGATTATTGTGATGACTTGTATGCTATTAAGAATAATGATATCCATGAAACTTGTCATCATGATTTTAGTTTTCAATTGGATTATGCCTCACGTGATAGTTATTTTGTTGAGTTTGCTCCCACCATTCCGAATGAGAAGAATTTTGCTTATGTGGAGAGTAGTAAATTTTCTATGCTTGTAGATCATGAAAAGAATGCTTTAGGTGCTGGTTATATTGTTAAATTCATTCATGATGCTACTGAATATTATTATGAGGAAGGGAATATATTCTTGTAGGAATTGCAATAATGTCAAGTTTCCTCTCTATGTGTTGAAAATCTTGAAGCTATGCTTGTTTTGCCTTCCTATGCTAGTAGATTATTGTTCCCATAAGTTGTTTGCTCACAAAATCCCTATGCATAGGAAGTGGGTTAGACTTAAATGTGCTAGTCATATTCTTCATGATGCTCTCTTTATGTTTCAGTTCTTATCTTTTATGTGAGCATCATTTCATCACGCCTAGCTAGAAAAGGCATTAGAGAAAAGTGCTTGTTGGGAGACAACCCAATATTTATACTTACTGTTTTTGTGTGTCCACAAGATTATGCTACTGTAGTAATCATGTTTTATAGCTTTTGTTTCAATAAAGTGCCAAGTAGAACCTTTGGGAAGACTTGGGTGAAGTTTATGTGATCTTGCTGTAAAAAACAGAAACTTTAGCGCTCACGAGAATAGCTTCCATTTTTTACTGAAGAGTGCTTTTAGGTTGATTATTTTTGCAGATGATTAATAGAAAAATTCCACAAGTCCAGAAATAGTTCCATAAGTATACATTTTATACAGATTACTACAGACTGTTCTGTTTTTGACAGATTCTGTTTTCTATGTGTTGTTTGCTTATTTTGATGAATCTATGAGTAGTATCGGAAGGTATGAACCATAGAGAAGTTAGAATACAGTAGATATTACACCAATATGACTTTATAATGAGTTCATTACAGTACCTAAGTGGTGGTTTTATTTTCTTATAGTAACGGAGCTTACGAGTTTCGTTTTGAGTTTTGTGTGGTTGAAGTTTTCAAGTTTTGGGTAAAGATTCGACGGATTATGAAATAAGGAGTGGAAAGAGCCTAAGCTTAGGGATGCCTAAGGCACCCCAAGGTAATATTCAAGGACAACCAAGAGCCTAAGCTTGGGGATGCCCCGGAAGGCATCCCCTCTTTCGTCTTCGTTCATCGGTAACTTTACTTGGAGCTATATTTTTATTCACCACATGATATGTGTTTTGCTTGGAGCGTCATTTTATTTTGTTAGTGTTTGATTGATGTTCGTTATAATAATGTTTTGCATCTTTATTTTCAATAAAAAAGTCAAGGATATCCTTTACCATGCTTATTTTGCTAGTATACATGTTGCTGTTTGAAAACAGAAAGTTTACCGCTGTTGCAAAAATTCCCTAGAAAGTTCAGAGAATGGTATAATGTTGAATCCTTTTGCATATTGAGCTATGATAAATTTATTACAGTGGGAATTTTCTCCCATAATTTTTGGAGTTAGGGAATTATTGATACTCTTGCATTCTTTACAGACTGTACTGTTTTGGCAGATTGCTGTTATGGTTGCATTGTTTGCATATGTTTGCTTGTTTAATGATTCTATTTGAGGATAGGAGTATTAAATATGCAGAGGCATTTAGTATGAAATGTTGAATAATAATTTTAGAGATTTTTTACAGTATAAAATGATAAGGTTTTGCATTGGTTTATACTAACCTATCTCACGAGTTCTTGTTGAGTTTGTTGTGAATGAAGTTTTTATAAAAAGAGAAACCGTGATATGAGAGGAATTAAGGAGACATAAAAGCTCAATCTTGGGGATTCCCAAGGCACCCCAATATAATATTTCTAGAAGTATCAAGCATCTAAGCTTGGGGATGCCCCGGTAGGCATCCCACCTTTCTTCTTCAACCATTAACGGTTAGTATCGGTTGAACCTAAGTTTTTGCTTCTTCACACGAGTTGTGCTATCCTTGCAATGTCATTTTATTTTGTTTTGCTTGCTATTTGAATACAATACCAAGATCTGAAATTCTTTAAGGAGAGAGAGTCTTCATATAGTTGCATAATTATTTAGCTACTCATTGATCTTCACTTATATCTTTTTGGAGTAGTTTGTCATTTACTCGTGTGCTTCACTTATATCCTATGAGTAAATGGTTGAATGAGTTGAATGTCATAAATCTGAAATTATATATGTTTCATTTTTTTATCCCTTGGGTAGAAATGACTTCACATCTAAGAAGTAGAGGTTGTAAATTTATTGACGGTTAGCAAGCATTGTATTAGTCATTTGAACAATTCATGAAAGAATATTGAAGGAAGAGAGATTTCACATATAAATATATTATCATAGATATCTTTTATAATTGTGAGCACTCGTTAAGTATGACATGCTAAAGAGTTGATGTTGGACAAGGAAGAAAACGTAATGGGTTATGTTTTGTCGCATCTCAGTTAAAGTATATTGTCATGGATCATTCAAACATGTTGAGCTTGCCTTTCCCCCTCATGCTAGCCAAAAATTCCTAGCACCAAGTAGAGATACTACTTGTGCTTCCAAATATCCTTAAACCCAGTTTTTACCATGAGAGTCCACCATATCTACCTATGGATTGAGTAAGATCCTTCCAGTAAGTTGTCATCGGTGCAAGCAATAAAAATTGCTCTCTAAATATGCATGACTTATTAGTGCGGAGAAAATAAGCTTTGTACGATCTTGTTATGGAAGCAATAAAAGCGACGGACTGCATAATAAAGGTCCATATACAAGGGGGAATATAAAGTGACGTTGTTTTGCATTAAGATTTTGTGTATCCAACCCTAAAAGCGCATGGCAACCTCGGCTTCCCTCTGCGAAGGGCCTATCTTTTACTTTATGCAAGAGTCAAGGTGATCTTCACCTTTCCTTTTCATTTTATCCTTTGGCAAGAACTTTGTGTTAGGGTGATCCTGATATATATATATATATATATATATATATATATATATATATATATATATATATATATATATATATATATATATATATATATATATATATATATATATATATATATATATCAATTGGATGTACGTTAGCATGAACTATTATTGTTGACATCACCCAAAGGTGAATATGTTTGGAGGCAACATTATAAGCCCCAATCTTTCTCTGTGTCTGATTAAAACTTCATAACCACAAGCATTGCGTGAGTGTTAGCAATTGTAGAAGACTATATGATAGTTGAGTATGTGAAGTTTGCTAAATCAAAGCTCTGACATAGACTCTTCCTGAAAGTAAGATGAATTGCAATTGTTTGATGACTAAGAATGCAGTTTGCTAGTTTTCAAGAAAGTTTATGGTCTATGCTTTAACATGTGAATTGCTTGTTACTAGTTAGTGAAAAGTTTTATGAGATGAACTACTGTTATGACATATAATGATGCTTGTAAAGGTGATTGAAATTATCATTGATCAAACTTGTGCACCTCTAGCATTCACATTTCATAAATTCTTTCTTTTATCATTTACCTACTCGAGGACGAGTAGGAATTAAGCTTGGGGATGCTGATACGTCTCCAACGTATCTATAATTTATGAAGCATTCATGCTATTTTATTATCTGTTTTGAATGATTATGGGCTTTATTATACACTTTTATATTACTTTTGGGACTAACCTATTAACCAGAGGCCCATCACATATTACTGTTTTATTGCCTGTTTCAGTATTTCGAAGAAAAGGAATATCAAACGGAGTCCAAACGGAATGAAACCTTCGGCAGCGTTATTTTTGGGAAGAATATTATCCTGGAGACTTGGAGTTTACTTCAGAAGATCCTCGAGGAGGCCAGGAGATAGGGGCGCCCCCCTACTGGGCGCGCCCCGTTGTCTCGTGGGCCCCTCGAGGCTCCCTCGATCGACTTCTTTCGCCTATATAGGCCTACGTACCCTAAAAACATCGAATATCAACTATGAAGATACACAATTGAAGACTTCGTCCCGTGTCCGGAGGGGACTCTCCTTTGCGTGGAAGGCAAGCTTGGCGATCCGTATAATAGATCTCCTTCTCTGTAACCGACTCTATGTAACCCTAGCCCCCTCCGGTGTCTATATAAACCGGAGGGTTTAGTCCGTAGGACAACACAATCATACTCATAGGCTAGCTCCTAGGGTTTAGCCTCTAAGAACTCATGGTAGATCAACTCTTGTAATACTCATATCATCAAGATCAATCAAGCAGGAAGTAGGGTATTACCTCCATCGAGAGGGCCCAAACCTGGGTAAACATCGTGTCCCCAGTCTCCTGTTACCATTAGCCTTAGACGCACAGTTCGGGACCCCCTACCCGAGATCCGCCGGTTTTGACACCGACATTGGTGCTTTCATTGAGAGTTCCTCTGTGTCGTCATTATAAGGCTTGATGGCTCCTTCAATCTTCAACGACGCAGTCCAGGGTGAGACTTTTCTCCCCGGACAGATCTTCATGTTCGACGGCTTCGCACTGCGGGCCAATTCGCTTGGCCATCTGGAGCAGATCGACAGCTACGCCCCTGGCCATCAGGTCAGATTCGGAAACTTGAACTACAAGGTCGATACCCGCAGAGACTTAATCTTCGACAAATTCGGGCCTGCTTCAGGAGCGCCGAACAATCGCCACGAACATGACTTAGATCTGCCGTCAGACAGTATTCGTGGTATCGCGCTCGCTACAGCTCCGGACTTCGATCCAGAGCTGATCGTGCCGTCCGAGGACGGGTGGATGGACCCCGCCATGGAGGCCGCACACCTATTGGCGTTGGATCCGAACACAGACTCCGCTCCTAAGGAAATATGTATCTCCTGATCCCCGGACCTGTGTCCGGATGTGGGTTCCGAACAGCGCGCGCCCGGGCCTATCAAGTCCAATTGGGCCACAGTAATGGAGTTCAACTCCGTGGACATCATGCATCACCCCTTTTGGCAATGTGCTAATTTCATTAAGGTCTCTCTCTTTGTTAGGAGACTCCTGGTATGTCCGGCCCGAGTGGGGTACGGACGAGGAAGAATATCGCTTCCCACCCACCACCCACTTCATAACCACTGTCGATGACCTAACAGACATGCTTGATTTCGACTCCGACGACATCGGCGATATGGACGTTGATACATGGGACAATATGGAACCACCGCCCACGGGGCACTGGACCGCCACTTCATCATATGACATCTACATGGTGGACACGCCCAAGGAGGACAACGGTGACAAAAAGGACACAACGGAGGATAAACCCCCCCGGACAAAAGCAAAAAACGACGGCGCAGGCGCCGGTCTAAGTCCAGTCACAGTAAAAATAGCGATAACAACGCAAAAAAGGATGACACCCCGGTCGACTACGAAGGCAACAATGACCATGGGGACCCAGCGATGGAGCAGGATAAGCCAAGTCACGACGAACACAGCCCGGAGCAGACGCCCGACCACAGCGATCCCGAGGGCCGAACTCATCACAATGCCTCCAAAGAGGAGGACAGTCCGGTCGACGATGCATTCATCATCCCGGAAAAACGTTTGGAACAAGATAACCTACGCAAAAGGCTTATTGCCACGGCGAGGAGCTTAAAGAAGTAGAAGCAAAGGCTCACTAGTAGAAAAAGGGTCAAATGTGAGACACATTAGTCCCGGTTTGTAACAGAACCGGCACTAATGTGGCCATTAGTGCCGGTTCCAACGGCTAGCCGGGAGGAGCTCTTTAGTACCGGTTCGTGGCAAACCTTTAGCACCGGTTCGTGCCACGAACCGGTACTAATGAGAGTGGTGGCAGGATGTTGTCAGAATGGGACCCTTCCAGCACCTTTAGTACCGGTTCGTGGCACGAACCGGTACTAAATGTCGTCCTATATAAATCCTTCGTCCACCCGCACTCTGTTCTTCCCCCTTTCCCCTCTCCCTATCCTCTGTTCTTCCCTTCTTCCTCTCGAGTTCATCACAAAATTTGCCCCATCTTTGTCAAGATTTGCAGGCCCTCATCCATTCAAATGATCACCAAGGTTAGCAACTTTGTCCTTTCATCTCTCATTGCTAGATTAGCTCTTGCATTGGTTTATATAGTGATTAATTGTGGGTTTTAGTAATTTGGGAGGAATTATATGTGGTAGTATTTGATTTATATGCAATTTGAGGTCAAAATAACACTTAGTTTGCATATGTAGGTGTGGTTTACTTAGTGCCTTCTAAATCTCTTTCAGAACCACCGCCGATCGCTCAGACCGTCTCTGTCGCCAAGACCACCTTGTGGTGAGCCTCTTGTTCATGAAATTTTATATAAAAATTGATGTTTGTGTGATTTGGATATATAGTTACTCAGATAATAATTATATTACCCGACGTTGTTTGTTATACATAGTGCCACGGTTTTGATATCCGTCCCCGTCGGCCCTCGTCCTTGTTATGATTCGGATGTGGTATATTCTCTTTAAAACTATTTGTTGCATTTCGTGTTTATGACAAATTAGCCCATCAAGTTGACATAGATATTTTTATCTAGGAGTTATGTGAACGGAAATTCCAACCGACCCTATTGTCGAGAGGTTAAATTTAGTTGAAAGAGAAAACGAGTACTGAAAGAAAATTGAAAAGAATTGAGGGGAGAAGATGGAATTGGAGTTGCATGTTGCCGATGTCGCCGATGATCACAAGATCAAGATGGAGAAAATGCGCTTGAAGATTAGAAAGATTAGAAAATATGCCATCGATAGTGAGGCTTGGTATCATTATGCTGTTGGATCAATTGTTACCTTAGTTGCGATCTTGATCGCATTTGTTGTTGCATTTAAATGCTTTAGTTAGTGAGTTATTTGTTTGTTGCATTTAAGTGTTGTATGAACTTTATGTATGAACTTGTATTAATTTGGTCTATTCGGTGTTGTGTAATGAAGATGAGCCGCAATGGATGTACGATGACCGATGCTCTCCCCAGTTCGTTGAGGGCGTGCATACTTTTCTCGCTTATGGCTGAGGCAAACAAGCGGGCGGATGGTTTTATGCCTTGTCCATGTGCTGGCTGTAAGAATGGTCGCAATTACTCTACGTCAAGAACCATTCACGTCCACCTGTTTGAGTCCGGTTTCATGCCCCACTATAATGTTTGGACCAAGCACGGAGAAAGAGGGGTTATGATGGAAGATAATGAAGAAGAAGAGGACGATGACAGCTATCCCGCCATGGGTTCCCTGAATACGATGATACAACAATGGGGGAAGAAGCTGAGCCGGTAATGCGGGAAGAAGCTGGGCCGGCAATGCGGGAAGAAGCTGAAGAAGAGGCATCAGATGAGCCCGTTGATGATCTAGGTCGGGCCATTGCCGATGCAAAGAGAAACTGCACAAGTGATTTGGAGAAGAAGAAGTTGCAGCGCATGTTAGAGGATCACAAAAATTGTTGTACCAATTGCGTGAGGTGACAAGAAAAGCTGGGCACCACATCGGAATTGCTGCAATGGAAGGCAGAGAATGCTATATCCGACAAGGGATTTGGAAAGTTGCTGGTAATGATAAAGGATATGCTTCCAAAGGATAACGAATTTCCGAGAGTACGTCGGGTTAAAGAAGGCTGTCTGCCCTCTAGGGTTAGAGGTGCAGAAGATACATGCATGCCCTAATGATTGCATCCTCTACCGCGGTGAGTACGAGGATTTGAACGCTTTCGGTATGTGGTGCATTGCGCTATAAGATCAGCCGCGATGAGCATGGTGATGTCGAGGGCGGCGCCCAAGGAAGAAGATTCCTGCCAAGGTGATGTGGTATTCTCCTATAATACCACAGTTGAAGCGTTTGTTCCAAAACAAAGAGCATGCCAAGGCGATGCGATGGCACAGAGAAGACCGTAAGAAAGACGGAAAGTTGGGAGTACCAGCTGACGGGTCGCAGTGGAGAAAAATCGAAAAAAAGTACGGGAAGGAGTTTGCAGATGACGCAAAGAGCGTATGGTTTGGTCTAAGCGCAGATGGCATTAATCCTTTTGGGGAGCAGAGCAACAACCATAGCACCTGGCCTGTGACTCTATGTTTGTATAACCTTCCTCCTTGGTTGTGCATGAAGCGGAAGTTCATTATGATGCCAGTGCTCATCCAAGGCCCTAAGCAACCCGGCAACGACATTGATGTGTACCTAAGGCCATTAGTTGAAGAACTCTTACAACTGTGGAATGGAACAGGTGTACGTGCGTGGGATGAGCACATGGGGGAAGAATTTGACCTAAAGGCGTTGCTGTTCGTGACCATCAATGATTGGCCTGCTCTCAAGAACCTTTCGTGATGACAAACAAGGGATACCGCGGATGCACGCACTGTTTGGATGATACCGATAGTATATATTTGAATAGTTGTAAGAAGAATGTGTACCGGACATCGCCGATTTATTCCGAGCAGGCATCCCGTAAGAAAGAAAGGCAAGCATTTCAAAGGTGAGGCGGATCACGGACGAAGCCTCGCCACCGTCTTCGGTGCTGATGTACATGATATGGTCAAGGATTTGAAGGTGATATTTGGAAAGGGTCCGGCGGACAACCTGTTCCAAAGGACGCCGACGGACGCGCACCCATGTGGAAGAAGAAATCTATATTTTGGGACCTGCCATATTGAAAGACCTAGAGGTCCGCTCCGCAATCGACGTGATGCACGTGATTTAAGAATCTATGCGTGACCCTGCTTGGCTTCTTGGGCGTGTATGGGAAGACAAAAGATACACCGAGGCACGGAGGACCAGCAACGATGCACGGAGAAGACGGCATACTTCAGGGTCATGCAAGCTACGCTCTTACCAAAGAAGAGAAGGAAATCTTCTTTGAATGCCTGCTCAGATTAAGGTACCGTCTGCTTCGTCGAATATAAAGGGAATAATAAACATGGCAGAGAAAAGTTCCGAACCTAAAATCTCATGACTGCCACGTGATTATGACGCAATCGCTTCGGTTGCATTGAGGGGCTTCTACAGAAAACGCTCGATTAGCCATTGTGAAGCTATGTGCATTTCTCAATGCAATCTCTCGTAAAGTAATCGATCCAGAAATCATACCAAGGTTACGTAATGATTTGGTGCAATGTCTTGTCAGTTTCGAGTTGGTGTTCCCACCATCCTTCTTCAACATCATGACGCACGTCCTAGTTCACCTATGCGAAGAGATTAACGTTTTGGGTCATTTATTTCTACACAATATGTTCCCCTTTGAGAGGTTCATGGGATTCTTAAAGAAATATGTTCATAACCGTGCTAGGCCAGAAGGAAGCATCTCCAAGGGCCATCAAAATGAGGAGGTCATTGAGTTTTGTATTGACTTTATTCCTGATCTTAAGCCGATTGGTGTTCCTGAATCGCGACATAAGGGCAGACTGGATGGAAAAGGCACGCTAGGAGGGGAACAAGTAATATGTATGGACGGACATTCTCTCACTGAAGCACACTACACAGTTCTACAGAATTCCGCCTTGGTGGCTCCGTATATGGATGAACATAAGAATTTGCTACGCCCAAACACCCGGAGCGGTCTCGATGACTGGATTACACGTGAACAAACCAGAGTTTCGCCACTGGTTGCGAACCGCACCATGCATGACACCTCTATTGAAGATGACCTGTACTTGCTGTCCCAGCTACCATCTTCAATATAATGACTTTCAAAGGGTACGAGATAAATGGTAATACATTTTACACGATCGCCCAAGATAAGAAGAGCACCAACCAAAACAGTGGTGTCCGCTGATGCGTAAACCAAGACGGAAAGGAAACATATTATGGTTATATACAGGACATATGGGAACTTGACTATCGACGTGGTTTAAAGGTCCCTTTGTTTCGTGCAAATGGGTCAATATGACACGAGGCGGGTAACGGAAGACCCGCGATGCGGAATGAAAACAGTGGATCTCAACAATCTTGCGTGCAGAGCGAACCATTCGTCCTAGCCAATGATGTGGCACAGGTTTTCTATGTGAAGGACATGTCTACCAAGCCAAGAAAAGAAAAGATAAGGAAGCGAATGCATCGTACGATGAGCCAAAGCGGCACATAGTTATTTCTGGGAAGAGAAACATCGTGGGAGTGGATGACAAGACAGACAAGTCAGAAGATTATGAAAAGTTTGATGAAATTGCTCCATTCACAGTGAATATTGACCCGAGCATCCCGTTAAATGATGAAGATTTTCCATGGTTACGGCGCAAAGGGACACACGCGAAGAAAAAGTTTCACACCCAAAGATCAGGGACGTGATCTGCTTCACTAGCTATCATCACTTTCTTCTGTGTTTGGCACCGAGAGGGGAATCTCTGTAATAGTTATGGTAGTTATGTGTTTTGGCATTTGAAACGCGAAGAAATTTTATGTGCAAACAAATTCACACTAATTTCAAATAATTCAAAATTTAAACTATTCAAATTTGAAAACTACGGGCACTTACAGAAAGTTTGTAATTTTTTGTACCTAAAGAGGTTGTGTCAGCCTCCGGTCAGGCTATGGCCCCACCATCACCATTTAGTGCCGGTTCGTACCACGAACCGGTACTAATGAGGTTGTGTCAGGTAAGGCTGGGGCCCCACGAGCACCTTTAGTACCGGTTCATGGATGAACCAGACGTAAGCTGTTTTTTAGTCCCACCTCGCGAAGTGAGAGGGACTAGGAGCGGTTTATAAGCCCTGAGTGCAGAGACGATGAAGAAGAGGATCAATGCTCACGTTGCTTAGCTTCAAGCCTTCAGGAATACGGTAGACTGCACGAAGCTATGCGCAGTGCAGTTTACATTATTCCGAAAGGCTTGAAGCAAATTAACGAGCATTGCACCTCTTTTTTATTTTTATTAACTTATTACAACTCCGGACTTCTTCTGTTATGGCAAAAACTAATTGCACGTCGACATTTCTTTTTTTTAAGTTATAACTCCAGACTTTGACCATCAAGTTTTGCAAAAAAGAAAAAATAGCAGAAAAGAAAGAAAAACTATAGCTGAAAAGAAAAAACTATATAAAAACTACTCAAAAATAAATAGAAGAAAATAAATATAGCAGAAAAGAAAAACTACTCAGAAATAAATAGAAGAAAAATAAAGCAGAAAAGGAAAAAATTATATTTGCTATTTTTCAATCGTTTACAAAATGACCGTGAAATTGAAAATCACTACAAAATGAACTCTGAAAATGTTGAATTTTGGCAAACTAGATGAAAACTACCCACAAATAAATAGAAGAAAATAAATATAACAGAAAAGAAAAACTATACAAAAACTACATAAAAATAAATAGAAGAAAATAAAGCAGAAAAGAAAAAACTATAAAAAATTAGCGCTGCCTGTGGGCCTGATAGGCCACAGTTTGTAATTACAGGCCTTAAAGGCCCAGCAGACTCACAGGGGCAGCGCAGCAGAGTTTAGGCCCACAAGCCTGCTATATGAGGAGTTCAAGTGGTAGCCGCGGCTGGGTTTATAAATCAGTGGGCTGCCCTTCGCCCGGCGAGTGGGACTAAACTTTGGGGTGGTAGCGCGAGGTTTTAGTACGGTTGGAGCCACCAACCAGAGACTAAAGGGCCTTTAGTACCGGTTTGTGCCACCACCCGGTACTAAAGGGGTCGCTTCCGCTGCTTGGGCTGGCCAAATTGGTTTTTAGTACGGTTGGTGGCTCCAACCGTACTAAAGGTTCCTTCTATATATACAACACTTCAAAATTTCATTCCCCTCTGTTTCTTCCTCTGTTTCTGTCGTCTCCGTCGCCGCCGCTTCGCCCCCCGTCGCCGCCCTCGTCTCCGTCGCCGCCCGTCCCGTCGCCGCCCTCGTCTCCGTCGCCGCTTCGTCCCGTCGCCGCTGCTCGTCTCGTCGTCGCCCGTCCCGCCGCCGCTTCGTCCCGTCACCGCCCTCGTCTCGTCGCCGCCCGCCTGGCCGTCCCGTCGCGCCGTCCCCTCAAGATCGCCGCCTGACCCGTCACGCCCTCGGCCGTCGCCTGCCGTCGCCGCCGCCCGCTGTGAGCTCTCCCCTCTAACCCTCTCCCTCGCCTCAAGGCTACCATGGCGCCGCCCTCCCCGAGCCCATGCACACACACACACACAAGCATGATGAACACACACACACACACATATGTATGAATTAATGCATGTATATATTAGTATATACGTATTTTGTATGTTTAATTAGTTTAGATTATTATTTTTTCACTATTATATATGTATGAATGCATGTTAGATGGATATAATTAGTGTTTAATTAGTATGGAAATTTTTTATATAATGTTGTTTTTCAGTTTTTTAATGGATGTATAGAAGTTGTGTTTTCTGTTTTTAGTGTTAGATGCTTAATTAGTATGAAATTGTATATAGATTTTTGAAATAGTAGAAATGTTAGAAATTTTAGTTATCAAAATCCAATCATTAAAAAATATTACTTTTTATGGAATATAGCTAGTATTTGTTCTCGACGATGCCCGGCCCGCATCCTCGCCGTCGACCCGTCCGCGACGACGTCCAGCCGACCCATGTCCGGGACTGGGCTCCGCCGGGCTGGCACTGGGAGGTGCTGCCTGGAGGGGCGCGCCGCTTGATGAGGAACCCGGCCCCGGGTCCCGTCGTCGACCCTGATCTCGTTTGGTGGCGTTCGCGTGGGCCAGTTTCGGTGCGGAGGGACCCGGCCCCGCCGGAGGAGGTACGTCGCCGTGTCAGGGAGGAGGACGAGCACGTCCATCGCTACATGGTTGCGTTAGAGGGCGGCAGGTTCTCCAATACCTGGCAGTATCTTCAGGGATCTCACTTCAGCTATGATCCTGTGAGGGTTCCTTCTCTTTGGGTGTCCACCGCCCGCGCCGCAGGAACCGCGAGTGTCCTAGATTCTTCTGTAGTATTTGATCTTTAATTAGCTAGCCAGTGATGTATTATTCAATATTATATATTATTCGAGACGATGTATTCGAGATTATATCTATTATTCTAGACGAAGTATTCGAGATTATATCTATTATTCGAGACGATGTAATTTGAATACTAAATTGTTTTATATTTCTTTTGAATTAGTTAAATAAAAGCTATGGCAGACAATACCGACAGAGAGGGAGAACAGACCATGTTCGATATGATACGCGGGCTAGATGATGATCAGAATGAAGAAGATTATGACGGCTCCGAATTTCTAAACAACACTGGAGAGGTTGATATGATATTCGATCGCGACGACCGAATTGATGAAGTCATGAACTATGATTATGACGATGACGAAGAACATGTTGATCCTGAAACAACAAAGACCGGCGAGGTATATATATTTATATAAGCAGGTATCTGGTGATCATCACATGTTTTAAATGACTTGAAGATATATTAACGAATCGATCTTTGTTCTTTCAGCCATCCGGATCGAGCAAATCTTCAGGCAAAAGGACGAAACGAGGCCCGAACAAAAAGTTGAAGGAGGAGTAAAGTACAATATCGAGGCGATCAGACCTAATGGCGAACCATTAGCGCCTAAGAAGATTGCGAACAAGTTCGTTCGTCGGTCATGGAGTTCTTGTGAAGGACAAACTCCGATCTCCCTTCAAGAATGGAGAGAGCCAGCAAAAGACAAAGGACAAAAGGCAAAGAGGGCGCTGCTCCACGTCCGGATGTTACTTTTGTCGACAAGAATCAAAAAGATCTGCTTTGGGATACTCTCATGGAACATTTCACCCTACCGGATCATTTCACGAAGCAGATGTGCAGAAAGTCAAGGGCGCTGCTCTTAGGAAGATGGCGGTTGCATTCAAGAACCACAAGAATCGTGAATGGGAAAAGTACGTCAAGGAGGAAGGAAGACTCCAGTATTCGAGGGAACACTAGAGAACCAACGTGCTCATTGGGACGATTTCGTGAAATTCAAGGATTCAGAATTAGCTAAGGAACGATCGAGAATAAACAAGAAGAATGCCGAAAAAAAGGATAAGTTCCATAAGCTGGGGCCAGGTGGCTATGCGGTGGCAATGCCTAAGTGGGATAAGTCTGAGAAAGAGATGGAGGATGCAGGTGCCACTCCGGTTACTAAGAGCTGGCCCCCCAGGGTCAGGACTTGGTTCTATGCGCATGGGGGGGAGTTGGACCCGAAGACAGGCAATGTTTCGACGAGGGCAAGTCTGAAGGGAGCCGACGATGCGATACTTGTTGCAATAGAAGAGGCACGATCGGGGGTGTTCCAGCCCAACAGAGAGAACGACGAGCTTACGCGTGCCCTGGGAAATCCTGAACACCCGGGAAGAACACGAGGCAAGGGCGCTATTCCATGGTATGAGGGGTTTTCAGACTGGAACACCGACTACAGAACCCGTGCGAGAAAGAAGATTGCGGAGGAGAAGAAGAGGAAGATGGAGGAGGAGCAGAGGAAGCGGGACTATGAACGCCTTCAAGGCCTAGAAGCAAGTCAAGCGGAATTGGTAGTCAAATTCCAGCGGCAGCAGGAGCAGATCGACTCACTTACCCAACAAAGGGGGTCTCAGCAGCTGCAGCAGCTAGCGAATGATCCAGCATTGGATAGCACCGCCCCAGCCATGCCGAGAAGCAGCGTGGGTTCCGCCCCGGACGACGCAATGCTGGGTAGATACCCCGTGGATGAGATCACGGAGAACACTAGCTGCGAGCTACACGTCAAAATGAAGAACATATCCATGAAGGTGGTGGACGGCGTTGCTTTTCCATTTACCCCCAAAGCAACCTACCATTGCATCCCGATTCCAGAGGGCTATGCTCGTGTCATGGTTGACGAGGTGGTGCACCCATATTCTGTTGGGAAACGTAGTAATTTCAAAAATTTTCCTACGCACACGCAAGATCATGGTGATGGCATAGCAACGAGAGGGGAGAGTGTATGTCCACGCCCTCGTGAGACCGTGGCGAGCGTTATGACAACGCGGTTGATGTAGTCATATGTCTTCACGATCCGACCGATCCAAGTACCGAGCGTCGGCACCTCCGAGTTCAGCACACGTTTAGCTCGATGGCGATCCCGGACTCGATCCAGCAAAGTGTCGGGGATGAGTTCCGTCAAGACGACGGCGTGGTGGCGATGATGATGCTCTACGGCGCAGGGCTTCACTAAACTCCGCGACGATATGACCGAGGTGGAATATGGTGGAGGGGCACCGACACGGCTAAGGAACGATCCGTAGATCAACTTGTGTGTCATGGGGTGCCCCCTGCCCCGTATATAAAGGAGGGAGGGAGGTGCGGCCGGCCCCAAGGGGTGCGCTGGAGGAGTCCTACTCCCACCGGGAGTAGGACTCCCCTCTGCCTTGTTGGAGAAGGAAAGGGGAGGGAAAGAGGAAGGGGTGCCGCCCCTCTCCTTGTCCTATTCGGACTAGGGGAGGGCGCGCCCTGCCCTGGCCGCCCTCCTCTTCTCCCTCATGGCCCACTAAGGCCCATTATCCCCGGGAGGTTCCGTAACCCCGGTGTTCCGTAAAATCCCGATTTCACCCGAACCATTCCGATATCCAAACATAGGCTTCCAATATATCAATCTTTATGTCTCGACCATTTCGAGACTCCTCGTCATGTCCGTGATCACATCCGGGACTCCAAACAAACTTCGGTACATCAAAACTTATAAACTCATAATAAACTGTCATCGTAACGTTAAGCGTGCGGACCTTACGGGTTCGAGAACTATGTAGACATGACCTAGAACTATTCCCGGTCAATAACCAATAGCGGAACCTAGATGCCCATATTGGTTCCTACATATTCTATGAAGATCTTTATCGGTCAAACCTCATAATGACATACGTTGTTCCCTTTGTCATCGGTATGTTACTTGCCCGAGATTCGATCGTCGGTATCCAATACCTAGTTCAATCTCGTTACCGGCAAGTCTCTTTACTCGTTCCGTAATACATCATCTCGTAACTAACTTATTAGTTGCAATGCTTGCAAGGCTTATGTGATGTTTATTACCGAGAGGGCCCAGAGATACCTCTCCGACAATCGGAGTGACAAAACCTAATCTCGAAATACGCCAACCCAACATGTACCTTTGGAGACACCTGTAGTACTCCTTTATAATCACCCAGATACGTTGTGACGTTTGGTAGCACCCAAAGTGTTCCTCCGGTAAACGGGAGTTGCATAATCTCATAGTTACAGGAACATGTATAGGTCATGAAGAAAGCAATAGCAATATACTAAACGATCAAGTGCTAGGCTAACGGAATGGGTCATGTCAATCACATCATTCTCCTAATGATGTGATCCCATTAATCAAATAACAACACATGTCTATGGTTAGGAAACATAACCATCTTTGATTAATGAGCTAGTCAAGTAGAGGCATACTAGTGACTATATGTTTGTCTATGTATTCACACATGTATCATGTTTCCGGTTAATACAATTCTAGCATGAATAATAAACATTTATCATGATATGAGGAAATAAATAATAACTTTATTATTGCCTCTAGGGCATATTTCCTTCAGTCTCCCACTTGCACTAGAGTAAATAATCTAGATTACACAGTAATGATTCTAACACCCATGGAGTCTTGGTGCTGATCATGTTTTGCTCGTGGAAGAGGCTTGGTCAAGGGGTCTGCAACATTTAGATCCGTATGTATCTTGCAAATCTCTATGTCTCCCACCTGGACTTGGTCCCTGATGGAATTGAAGCGTGTCTTGATATGCTTGGTCCTCTTGTGAAATATGGATTCCTTTGCCAAGGCAATTGCACCAGTATTGTCACAGAAGATCTTCATTGGTCCCGATGCACTAGGTATGACACCTAGATCGGAAATGAACTCTTTCATCCAGACTCCTTCATTTGCTGCTTCCGAAGCAGCTATGTACTCCGCTTCACATGTAGATCCCGCCACGATGCTTTGTTTAGAACTGCACCAACCGACAGCTCCACCGTTTAATAAAAACACGTATCCGGTTTGCGATTTAGAATCGTCCGGATCAGTGTCAAAGCTTACATCGGCGTAACCATTTACGACTAGCTCTTTGTCACCTCCATATCGAGAAACATATCCTTAGTCCTTTTCGGTATTTGGGATGTTCTTGACCGCTGTCGATGATCCATCTGGATTACTTTGGTACCTTCCTGCCAAGCTTATTGCTAAGCATCGTCAGGTCTGGTACACAGCATTGCATACATGATAGAGCCTATGGCTAAAGCATAGGAACATCTTTCATTTTCTCTCTATCTTCTGCTGTGGTCGGGCATTGAGTCGACTCAATTTCACACCTTGTAACACGGTAAAAATCCTTTCTTTGCCTGATCCATTTTGAACTTTTCAAAACTTTATCAAGGTATGTGCTTTGTGAAAGTCCAATTAAGCGTCTTGATCTATCTCTATAGATCTTGATGCCTAATATGTAAGCAGCTTCACCGAGGTCTTTCATTGAAAACTTTTATTCAAGTATCCTTTTATGCTATCCAGAAATTCTATATCATTTCCAATCAATAATATGTCGTCCACATATAATATCGAAATGCTCTGAGCTCCCACTCACTTTCTTGTAAATACAGGCTTCTCCAAAAGTCTGTATAAAACCATATGCTTTGATCACACTATCAAAGCGTTTATTCTAACTCGAGAGGCTTGCACTGGACCATAAATTGATCGCTGGAGCTTGCACACTTTGTTAGCACCTTTTGGATCAACAAAACCTTCTGGTTGCATCATATACAACTCTTCTTCTAGAAATCCATTCAAGAATGCAGTTTTGACATCCATTTGCCAAATTTCATAATCATAAAATGCAGCAATTGCTAACATGATTCAGACAGACTTAAGCATCGCTACGGGTGAGAAAGTCTCATCGTAGTCAACCCCTTGAACTTGTCGAAAACGTTTACGCAACAAGTCGAGCTTTATAGACAGTTACATTACCATCAGCGTCAGTCTTCTTCTTAAAGATCCATTTATTCTCAATGGCTTGCCGATCATCGGGCAAGTCAACCAAAGTCCATACTTTGTTCTCATACATGGATCCCATCTCAGATTTCATGGCTTCCAGCCATTTTGCGGAATCTGGGCTCACCATCGCTTCTTCATAGTTTGTAGGTTCGCCATGGTCAAGTAACATGACTTCCGAATAGGATTACCGTACCACTCAGTGCGGATCTTACTCTAGTTGACCTCGTGAGTTCAAGTAGAAACTTGATCTGAAGTTTCATGATCAATATCATTAGCTTCCTCACTAATTGGTGTAGTTGTCACAGAACCGGTTCTTGTGATGAACTATTTTCAATAAGGGAGCAGATACAGATTATCTCATCAAGTTCTACTTTCCTCCCACTCACTTCTTTCGAGAGAAACTCTTTTCTAGAAAGGATCCGAATTTAACAACGAAAATCTTGCCCTCAGATCTGTGATAGAAGGTGTACCCAATAGTCTCTTTTGGGTATCCTATGAAGACACATTTCTCCGATTTAGGTTCGAGCTTATCTGGTTGAAGTTTCTTCACATAAGCATCGCAGCCCCAAACTTTAAGATACGACAACTTTGGTTTCTTGCTAAACCATAGTTCATAAGGTGTCGTTTCAGCGGATTTTGATGGTGCCCTATTTAGCGTGAATGCGGCCGTCTCTAAAGCATAACCCCAAAACGATAGCGGTAAATCAGTAAGAGACATCATAGATCGCACCATATCTAGTAAAGTACGATTACGACGTTCGGGCACACCATTTCGTTGTGGTGTTCCGGGTGGCGTGAGCTGCGAAACTATTCCGCATTGTTTCAAATGTAAACCAAACTCGTAACTCAAATATTCTCCTCCATGATCAGATCGTAGAAATTTTATTTTCTTGTTATGATGATTTTCCACTTCACTCTGAAATTCTTTGAACTTTTCAAATGTTTCAGACTTATGTTTATCAAGTAGATATACCCATATCTGCTCAAATCATCTGTGAAGGTGAGAAAATAACGATACCCGCCGCGTGCCTCAACATTCATTGGACCACAAACATCAGTATGTATGATTTCCAACAAATCAGTTGCTCGCTCCATAGTTCCGGAGAACGGCGTTTTAGTCATCTTGCCCATGAGGCACGGTTCGCAAGTACCAAGTGATTCATAATCAAGTGATTCCAAAAGCCCATCGTATGGAGTTTCTTCATGCGTTTACACCGATATGACCCAAGCGGCAGTGCCACAAATAAGTTGCACTATCATTATCAACTCTGTATCTTTTGGTTTCAACACTATGAATATGTGTATTAGTACTATCGAGATTCAATAAAAATAGACCACTCTTCAAGGGTGCATGACCATAAAAGATATTATTCATATAAATAGAACAACCATTATTCTCTGACTTAAATGAATAACCGTCTCGCATCAAACAAGATCCAGATATAATGTTCATGCTTAACGTTGGCACCAAATAACAATTATTTAGGTCTAAAACTAATCCCGATGGTAGATATAGAGGTAGCGTGCCGACCGCGATCACTTCGACTTTGGAACCATTTCCCACGCGCATCGTCACCTCGTCCTTAGCCAATCTTCGCAATCCGTAGTTCCTGTTCGAGTTGCAAATATTAGCAATGAACCAGTATCAAATACCCAGGTACTACTGCGAGTATTAGTAAGGTACACATCAATAACATGTATATCACATATACCTTTGTTCACCTTGCCATCCTTCTTATCCGCCAAATACTTGGGGCAGTTCCGCTTCCGATGTCGATCCGCTTGCGGTAGAAGCACTCAGTTTCAGGCTTAGGTCCAGACTTGGGTTTCTTCTCTTGAGCAGCAACTTGTTTGCTGTTCTTCTTGAAGTTCCCCTTCTTCTTCCCTTTGCCCTTTTTCTTGAAACTGGTGGTCTTGTTAACCATCAACACTTGATGCTCCTTTTTGATTTCTACCTCCGCGGCTTTTAGCATTGCGAAGAGCTCGGGAATAGACTTGTCCATCCCTTGCATATTATAGTTCATCACGAAGCTCTTGTAGCTTGGTGGCAGTGATTGAAGAATTCTGTCAATGACACTATCATCAGGAAGATTAACTCCCGGTTGAATCAAGTGATTATTATACCCGACATTTTGAGTATGTGTTCACTGACAGAACTATTCTCCTCCATCTTGCAGCTATAGAACTTATTGGAGACTTCATATCTCTCAATCCGGGCATTTGCTTGAAATATTAACTTCAACTCCTGGAACATCTCATATGCTCCATGACGTTCAAAACGTCGTTGAAGGCCCGGTTCTAAGCCGTAAAGCATGGCACACTGAACTATCGAGTAGTCATCAGCTTTGCTCTGCCAGACGTTCTTAACGTCGTCAGTTGCATCAGCAGCAGGCCTGGCACCCAGCGATGCTTCCAGGACGTAATTTTTCTGTGCAGCAATGAGGATAATCCTCAGGTTACGGACCCAGTCCGTGTAATTACTACCATCATCTTTCAACTTTGCTTTCTCAAGGAACGCATTAAAATTCAACGGAACAACAGCACGAGATATCTATCTACAGTAAACATAGACAAGCAAAATACTATCAGGTACTAAGTTCATGATAAATTTAAGTTCAATTAATCATATTACTTAAGAACTCCCACTTAGATAGACATCTCTCTAGTTATCTAAGTGATTACGTGATCCAAATCAACTAAACCATGTCCGATCATCACGTGAGATGGAGTAGTTTCAATGGTGAACATCACTATGTTGATCATATCTACTATATGATTCATGTTCGACCTTTCGGTCTCCGTGTTCGAGGCCATATATGTATATGCTAGGCTCGTCAAGTTTGACCTGAGTATTCAGCGTGTGCAACTGTTTTGCACCGTTGTATTTGAGCGTAGAGCCTATCACACCCGATCATCACGTGGTGTCTCAGCATGAAGAACTTTCATAGCGGTGCATACTCAGGAGAACACTTCTTGATATTTAGTGAGAGATCATCTTATAATGCTACCATCAATCAAAGCAAGATAAGATGCATAAAGGATAAACATCACATGCAATCAATATAAGTGATATGATATGGCCATCATCATCTTGTGCTTGTGATCTCCATCTCCGAAGCACCGTCGTGATCATCATCGTCACCGGTAGCGACACCTTGATCTCCATCGTAGCATCGTTGTCGTCTCGCCAACTATTGCTTCTCGACTATCGCTACCGCTTAGTGATAAAGTAAAGCAATTACATGGCGTTTGCATTTCATACAATAAGCGACAACCATATGGCTCCTGCCATTGCCGATAACTCGGTTACAAAACATGATCATCTCATACAATAAAATATAGCATCACGTCTTGACCATATCACATCACAACATGCCCTGCAAAAACAAGTTAGGCGTCCTCTACTTTGTTGTTGCAAATTTTACGTGGCTGCTACAGGCTGAGCAAGAACCGTTCTTACCTACGCATCAAAACCACAGCGATAGTTTGTCAAGTTGGTGCTGTTTTAACCTTCGCAAGGACAGGCGTAGCCACACTCGGTTCAACTAAAGTGAGAGAGACAGACACCCGCCGATTACCTTTAAGCAGCGAGTGCTCGTGGCGGTGAAACCAGTCTCGCGTAAGCGTCTGCGTAATGTCGGTCCGGCCGCTTCATCTCACAATACCGCCCGAACCAAAGTATGACATGCTGGTAAGCGGTATGACTTATATCGCCCACAACTCACTTTTGTTCTACTCGTGCATATAACATCAACGCATAAAACCAGGCTCGGATGCCCTGTTGGGAAGCGTAGTAATTTCAAAAATTTCCTCGCACACGCAAGATCATGGTGATGGCATAGCAACGAGAGGGAGAGTGTATGTCCACGTACCCTCGTGAGACCGTGGCGAGGCGTTATGACAACGCGGTTGATGTAGTCGTGCGTCTTCACGATCCGACCGATCCATGTACGAGCGTCACGGCACCTCCGAGTTCAGCACACGTTTAGCTCGATGGCGATCCCGGACTCGATCCAGCAAAGTGTCGGGATGAGTTCCGTTAACCTGACGGCGTGGTGACGATGATGATGCTCTACGGCGCGAGGCTTCGCCTAAACTCCGCGACGATATGACCGAGGTGGAATATGGTGGAGGGGGCACCTGCACGGCTAAGGAACGATCCGTAGATCAACTTGTGTGTCATGGGGTGCCCCCCTGCCCTCGTATATAAAGGAGGGAGGGGGAGGTGCGGCCGGCCCCCAAGGGGTGCGCCTGGAGGAGTCCTACTCCCACGGGGAGTAGGACTCCCCCCTCTTGCCTTGTTGGAGAAGGAAAGGGGGGAGGGGAAAGAGGAAGGGGGGCGCCGCCCCCCCTCTCCTTGTCCTATTCGGACTAGGGGGTGACGGGGCGCGCGGACTGCCCTGGCCGGCCCTCCTCTTCTCCCTCATGGCCCACTAAGGCCCATTATCCCCCGGGAGGGTTCCGGTAACCCCGATGTTCCGTAAAATCCGATTTCACCGGAACCATTCCGATATCAAATATAGGCTTCCAATATATCAATCTTTATGTCTCGACCATTTGAGACTCCTCGTCATGTCCGTGATCACATCCGGGACTCGAACAAACTTCGTACATCAAAACTTATAAACTCATAATAAACTGTCATCGTAACGTTAAGCGTGCTGACCCTACGGGTTCGAGAACTATGTAGACATGACCTAGAACTATTCTCGGTCAATAACCAATAGCGGATCCTGGATGCCCATATTGGTTCCTACATATTCTACGAAGATCTTTATCGGTCAAACCGCATAACGACATACGTTGTTCCTTTGTCATCGGTATGTTACTTGCCCAAGATTCGATCGTCGGTATCAATACCTAGTTCAATCTCGTTACCGGCAAGTCTCTTTACTCGTTCCGTAATACATCATCTCGTAACTAACTTATTAGTTGCAATGCTTGCAAGGCTTATGTGATGTCTATTACCGAGAGGGCCCAGAGATACCTCTCCGACAATCGGAGTGACAAAACCTAATCTCGAAATCGCCAACCCAACATGTACCTTTGGAGACACCTGTAGTACTCCTTTATAATCACCCGATTACGTTGTGACGTTTGGTAGCACCAAAGTGTTCCTCCGTAAACGGAGTTGCATAATCTCATAGTTACAGGAACATGTATAGGTCATGAAGAAAGCAATAGCAATATACTAAGCGATCAAGTGCTAGGCTAACGGAATGGGTCATGTCAATCACATCATTCTCCTAATGATGTGATCCCATTAATCAAATAACAACACATGTCTATGGTTAGGAAACATAACCATCTTTGATTAATGAGCTAGTCAAGTAGAGGCATACTAGTGACTATATGTTTGTCTATGTATTCACACATGTATCATGTTTCCGGTTAATACAATTCTAGCATGAATAATAAACATTTATCATGATATGAGGAAATAAATAATAACTTTATTATTGCCTCTAGGGCATATTTCCTTCATATTCGGGGCTAGAGCTTGACATTCCTGGAGGTGACGACGAGCGCTTTCTCGGAGACGCCAACCATCGTATCATCCTATGGAAAAAGGATTGCATCATCTTTCGAAGGCCACCGACACCGCGTCATCCGACTCCTCATCGAAGTCCGCCACCGAGTCAGCAGTCTCCCGCTCCTGCAAGTCCACCAAGTCCGGCAAAGTGTCAGGCCACTCCTCCTCCAAGTCCGGCAAAGTGTCAGGCCACTCCTCCTCCTCCAAGTCCACCACAGCGTCAGACGTCCACTCCTCCTCCAAGTCCGGCACAATCTCAGTCCACTCGTCCTCCAAGTCCGGCACAACCTCAGGCCACTCCTCCTCGTCCAACTTAGCCCCGTCAGCCGGCGTCTCCGCCGTCTCAGCAATCGCAGAAGAGACACCCCGCAGCTATGGTGCGTGGCAGTGAAGTCGAGGTAGTACAGGAAATACAAAGGAGGCAAGCGATATAAATATGGTCCAAGCCTCACGCCTCTTCGCAGAGGTCTTATGACAGGTCCGAGGAGGAAATCGCAGCCATATCGAAGTCCGAGGTGGAAGCCCATTTTGCACCGAAACCGCCACCGCCGCCAAGGGAGAAAGTGCACGAGGAAGCGATTGACCACTTCATTCGTATGGCTCAACCACCAGCTCCCAAGCCTGTTGACACAGACTATGAGCGCCACATCGGGAAGTTAAATCGAGCATGTCTCGTGGGAGGCGAGCTCAGGATCGAAACAAACAAGAAGCAGCTGTCAAAATGCGGAAAACCATTCCCACTTGGGAGAACAAAGGCGAATCGATCCCTAAACTTGTTGTGCCAACAACACATGACAATCTGCGCACCCAATATTATTGTGGGCAAACAGTTTACGTTCTGAGGTGGGCAATGTGGTAATAACGGAGGACCATATAATGCAGGCTGAAGTTCTCAAAATCACTGTTGGACAACTCCTCGAGATCGAGCCCATGCCTGTGCTTAGAGAGGATGAAATAAAACGGAAATATGTACGGGGCCAACCTTTGGTCGAGCCAGACAAGGTCAAGAACCTCCCAACAAGAATGTATGAATTGCATCAATGGTACATGAACATTACCAAGATTTCCGATCGATTGTCCCTCATGGTGAATGTCAAGGAGGAGCATTACTTCCATGAGAAAGCTGTGTCCGTTGAGTATTCTGAAATGTTTCAGTTATACAATCAAGGCCTTTTCGACAAATCTATCGTCAGTTGCTATTGTCGTAAGTGATTTCTTTCTGTAATTTAAGTCTCAAGCTAGCTGTAGTGATCCTTTTGATCAATCATTACCTGTAATTATCCTCACTATATTCTTTTCTGTGGTATTATATGCAGGATGAAGATGTATGAAATGAGAAAAGGTGGGCGCTTTGGCATTGGGTTCATTGACCCAAACACCGTTAATGAATACACATGGAAAATAAATCCACGTCATAAAAAAGGCCGTGAGGACAACATGCTAGAGTTCTTGAAGCACCTCAAATGCAATGAAGATATACTACTTCCTTACAACTTCGATGAGTCACACTGTCTTGTACTACAAATTCTCTGTTTTTGCCTACTAGCTAGCTACATGTTTTGCTTACATATGCCCGCTTAATTAAGACATGCAAGCGTGTGTGCATGCAGATTTCACTGGGTCTTGTGTATCATTAAAGTTGGCCTTGAACAGTTGAAATACTGGACTCACTACTCAAAGAAAAACTGACTATAACATCTTATTTGGGATAGTCAACAGGTAATTTCAATCATTATTAACTATATATCTCGGCCTATTTAGTTCGTCATTTTCATGATATGAACTATTTAATAACCCTTTATTCATTTTCTTTGTCGGCGGGCAGGGCTTGGGCAAGGTTCATCAGCGTGACCCCAGGAGAATGAAAAAAAGCTTAAATGGTTTCGACCCAAGGTAAGTAATTAAGTAGTACTAGCTAGCTAGCTAGCTGCCATCTCTTTAATTATCATGCTTGATTAATTATTATCTGATCAAATTCCATTCTCGTAAAGGCCCTGAAGCAGGCGCAGGGGACTGATCGGTGTGCATTCTGCGTTTGCGAGAACATTCGCATGATGGCGTCCGAAAGGAGCAGATCTCAAAGACAGGAATGGGTACGCTTGTCAAAACACTATTCACAATTTTTACACCATTATCGATATCTAGTCACACAACTAATACACATGCATATTGATCTCCTTCTTAGCAGTTCGCAGAGGTGCGGGAGAAGCTCCTAGAAACGGAGCGCGTAGAAGCACTTCAAGAGGAAATAGCGGGATTTTTGCTCGACCAGGTCATAAATCCGAAGGGAGAATACTATTACCCGCTACCGCCCCCATGAAAACCACTTCCAATTGTCATCATGCTCCGAAGGCACCAATTAGGCTAATGCCACTGGCTTCGAAGGCAACATGCATATGTAGGAGAAATGGTATATAGCTATACATGTGTGTATGTGTGAATTAATTAATATGATGGTTTGTGAGACACTGATGATATATATATATATATATATATATATATATATATGCATGATTAGTTCTACTAGAAATTCTCTCTCTCTCTCTCTCTCTCTCTCTCTATATATATATATATATATATATATATATATATATATATATATATATATATATATATATATATATATGCATAACGTACAATGTGTAGTATCGTAAAATACCAGCAAACAAAAAAGAATTAAAATGGAAACACAAAATTAAATGAAAAAAAAAATCATAAAACTAAAAACCCCCCAAACCTTATAGTACCGGTTGGTCTTACGAACCGGTACTAAAGGGCTCCAGGCCCCTGGAGCTGGCTCGTGCCACGTGGTTTCCCTTTAGCACCGGTTCGTGCTGAACCGGTACTAAAGAGAACTTTAGTGCCCACACTTTAGTGACGGTTATGGAACCGGCACTAAAGGGCCTTACGAACCGGTGCTATTGCCCGGTTCTGCACTAGTGGCTTAATGCCGCGCAGGACACGCTCAACCGAAGATTGAAGAAAGTGCTAGACACTGAAGAAAAATATGGCGACGATCGCCAAACAAAGATCTACCCAAAGCGCAAGCTACTGCCCGAATTCGACAATGAAGCCTTAGAGCCTATTCCGCCAAAAAATACCACAGCCGATCAACCGGACCGACCACCTCATGGCCGCGATAGAGCAGCCACCGGTGCCGCACACAAGTCAGCCCATGATTTACGTGAGCTCTTGGACAAAAAGGCTAGTGTGAACAGGTCCATTTACGGATCTAGAGGACGAATTTCGGCACAAGACTACGGTCACCAAAATTATAGTGATCAAATACCAGTTCGGAACCAAACCCGGACACAACAACCGTCGACAGCATGCCATAACATGTCTAGGTACAGAGGGGCTGCGCACCCCCTGTGTTTCACCGACGAGGTGCTGGATCACGAATTCCCACAGGGATTCAAACCCGTGAATATAGAGGCATTGTTGGGGAACGTAGTAATTTCAAAAATTTTCCTACGTACACGCAAGATCATAGTGATGGCATAGCAACGAGAGGGGAGAGTGATGTCCACGTACCCTCGTAGACCGTAAGCGGAAGCGCTATAACAACGCAGTTGATGTAGTCGTACGTCTTCACGATCCGACCGATCCAAGTACCGAACGCACGGCACCTCCGAGTTCAGCACACGTTCAGCTCGATGACGATCCCCGGGCTCCGATCCAGCAAAGCGTCGGGGATGAGTTCCGTCAGCATGACGGCGTGGTGACGATGATGATGCTCCACCGGCGCAAGGCTTCGCCTAAGCTCCGCGACGATATGACCGAAGTGGAATATGGTGGAGGGGGGCACCGCACACGGCTAAGGAACGATCCGTAGATCAACTTGTGTGTTATGGGGTGCCCCCTGCCCCTGTATATAAAGGAGCAAGGAGGAGGGGCGGCCAAGGAGAGGCGCGCCTAGGGGTGTCCTACTCCCACCGGGAGTAGGATTCCCCTTTCTAGTCCAACTAGGAGTCCTTCCAAGTAGTAGGAGTAGGAGACAAGGAAGGGAAAAGAGAAGGGAAGGAAGGAGGGCGCCTCCTCCCCTAGTCCACCGGACTAGGCCATGGGGCGCGCGCCTGCCCTAGGCAGCCCCTCTCTCTTTCCCGTATGGCCCAATAAGGCCCAATACTTCTCCCCGGCGAATTCCCGTAACTCTCCGGTACTCCGATAAATACCCGAATCATTCGGAACCTTTCCGAACTCCGAATATAGTCGTCCAATATATCGATCTTTACGTCTCGACCATTTCGAGACTCCTCGTCATGTCCCCGATCTCATCCGGGACTCCGAACTCCTTCGGTACATCAAAACTCATAAACTCATAATAAAACTGTTATCGAAACCTTAAGCGTGCGGACCCTACGGGTTCGAGAACTATGTAGACATGACCTAGAACTATTCTTGGTCAATAACCAATAGCGGAACCTGGATGCCCATATTGGCTCCTACATATTCTACGAAGATCTTTATCGGTCAAACCGCATAACAACATCGTTGTTCCCTTTGTCATCGGTATGTTACTTGCCCGAGATTCGATCGTCGGTATCCAATACCTAGTTCAATCTCGTTACTGGCAAGTCTCTTTACTCGTTCGTAATGCATCATTCCGTAACTAACTCATTAGCTACATTGCTTGCAAGGCTTATAGTGATGTGCATTACCGAGAGGGCCCAGAGATACCTCTCCGACAATCGGAGTGACAAAACCTAATCTCGAAATCGCCAACCCAACATGTACCTTTGGAGACACCTGTAGTACTCCTTTATAATCACCCGATTACGTTGTGACGTTTGGTAGCACCAAAGTGTTCCTCCGTAAACGGGAGTTGCATAATCTCATAGTTACAGGAACATGTATAAGTCATGAAGAAAGCAATAGCAATGTACTAAGCGATCAAGTGCTAGGCTAACGGAATGGGTCATGTCAATCACATCATTCTCCTAATGATGTGATCCCATTAATCAAATAACAACACATGTCTATGGTTAGGAAACATAACCATCTTTGATTAATGAGCTAGTCAAGTAGAGGCATACTAGTGACTATATGTTTGTCTATGTATTCACACATGTATCATGTTTCCGGTTAATACAATTCTAGCATGAATAATAAACATTTATCATGAAATAAGGAAATAAATAATAACTTTATTATTGCCTCTAGGGCATATTTCCTTCAGTCTCCCACTTGCACTAGAGTCAATAATCTAGTTCACATCATCATGTGATTCAACACTAATATTCACATCGTATGTGATTAACACCCATAGTTCACATCGTCATGTGACCAACACCCAAAGGGTTTTACTAGAGTCAATAATCTAGTTCACATCGCTATGTGATTAACACCCAAAGAGTACTAAGGGATGATCATGTTTTGCTCGTGAGAGAAGCTTAGTCAACGGGTCTGTCACATTCAGAGCCGTATGTATTTTGCAAATATTATATGTCTACAATGCTCTGCACGGAGCTACTCTAGCTAATTGCTCCCACTTTCAATATGCATCCAGATTGAGACTTATAGTCATCTGGATCGGTGTAAAAAGCTTGCATCGATGTAACTCTTTACGACGGGCTCTTTTATCACCTCCATAATCGAGAAATATTTCCTTAGTCCTCACTAAGGACGTTCTTGACCAATGTCCAGTGATCTACTCCTAGATCACTATTGTACTCCCTTGCCTAATTCAGAGCAAGGTATACAATAGGTCTGGTACATAGCATAACATACTTTATAGAACCTATGACTGAGGCATAGGGAATGACTTTCATTCTCTTTTCTATTTTCTGTTGTGGTCGGGATTTGAGTCTTACTCAATTTCACACCTTTGCAACACATGCAAGAACTTTTCTTTGACTGTTCCATTTTGAACTACTTCAAAATCTTGACAAGGTATGTACTTATTGAAAAACTTATCAAGCGTCTTGATCTATCTCAATAGATCTTGATGCTCAATATGTAAGCAGCTTTACCGAGGTCCTTCTTTGAAAAGCTCCTTTCAAATACTCCTTTATGCTTTGCAGAATAATTCTACATTATTTCTGATCAACAATATGTCATTCACATATACTTATCAGAAATGCTGTAGTGCTCCCACTTACTTTCTTGTAAATACAGGCTTCTCCAAAAGTCTGTATAAAACCATATGCTTTGATCAAATCATCAAGCATATATTCCAACTCTGAGATGCTTGCACCAGTCCATAGATGGATCGCTGGAGCTTGCACATTTTGTTAGCATCTTTAGGATTGACAAAACCTTCTGGTTGCATCATATGCAACTCTTCTTTAATAAATCCATTAAGGAATGCAGTTTTGACATCCATTTGTCAGATTTCATAAAATGTGGCAATTGCTAACATGATTCGGATAGACTTAAGCATTGTTACGAGTGAGAAAATCTCATCGTATTCAACACCTTGAACTTGTCGAAAACCTTTTGCAACAAGTCGAGCTTTGTAGATAGTAACACTACTATCAGTGTCCATCTTCCTCTTGAAGATCCATTTATTTCACATGGCTTGCTGATCATAGAGCAAGTCAATCAAAGTCCATACTTTGTTCTCATACATGGATCCTATCTCAGATTTTCATGGCCTCAAGCCATTTCGCGGAATCTGGGCTCGTCATCGCTTCCTCATAGTTCGTAGGTTCATCATGGTCTAGTAACATGACTTCCAGAACATGATTACCGTACCACTCTGGTGCGGATCTTACTTTGGAAGACCTACGAGGTTTGGTAGCAACTTGATCTGAAGTTTCATGATCATCATCATTAACTTCCTCACTAATTGGTGTAGGAATGACCGGAACTGATTTCTGTGATGAACTACTTTCCAGTAAGGGAGAAGGTACAATTACCTCATCAAGTTCTACTTTCCTCCCACTCACTTCTTTCGAGAGAAACTTCTTCCCTAGAAAGGATCCATCTTAGCAACGAATAACTTGCCTTCGGATCTGTGATAGAAGGTGTACCCAATAGTTACCTTTGGGTATTCTATGAAGACGCACTTCTCCGATTTGGGTTCGAGCTTATCAGGATGAAACTTTTTGACATAAGCATCGTAGCCCCAAACTTTAAGAAACGACAGCCTAGGTTTACTATTAAACCATAGTTCATACGGCGTCGTCTCAACGGATTTAGATGGTGCCCTATTAAACGTGAATGCAGCTGTCTCTAATGCATAACCCCAAAACGATAATGGTAAATCAATAAGAGACATCATAGATTGCACCATATCCAATAAAGTCTGATTCTGACGTTCGGACACACCACAACGTTGTGGTGTTCCAGGTGGCGTGAGCTGTGAAACTATTCCACATTGTTTTAATTGAAGACCAAACTCGTAACTCAAATATTCGTCTCCGTGATCAAATCGCAGAAACTTTATTTTCTTGTTACGATGATTTTCTACTTCACTCTGAAATTCTTTGAACCTTTCAATTATTTCAGACTTATGTTTCATCAAGTAGATATACCCATATCTGCTCAAATCATCTTGTGAAGGTCAGAAAATAACGATACTTGCCACGAGCATCAACACTCATTGGATCGTATACATCGGTATGTATTATTTCCAATAAGTCAGTAGCTTGTTCCATTGTTCCGAAGAACGGAGTTTTAGTCATCTTGCCCAAAAAGGCACGGTTCGCAAGTACCAAGTGATTCCAAAAGCCCATCAGTATGGAGTTTCTTCATGCGCTTTACACCAATATGACCTAAACGGCAGTGCCACAAATAAGTTGCACTATCATTATTAACTTTGCATCTTTTGGCTTCAATATTATGAATATGTGTATCACACGATCGAGATCCAACAAATCATTTTCATTGGGTGTATGACCATAGAAGGTTTTATTCATGTAAACAGAACAACAATTGTTCTCTAACTTAAATGAATAACCGTATTGCAATAAACACGATCAAATCATATTCATGCTCAACGCAAACGCTAAATAACATTTATTTGGCTTTTAATACTAATCTCGAGAATATAGGGAGTGTGTGATGATGATCTCAATCTTGGAACTACTTCCAACACTCATCGTCACTTCCCTCAACTAGTCTCTGTTTATTCTGTAACTCCTGTTTCGAGTTACTAATATTAGCAACCGAACAAGTATCAAATACTCAGGGGCTACTATAAACACTAGTAAGGCACATATCAATAACCTGTATATCAAATATACTCTTGTTCACTTTGCCATACTTCTTATCCACCAAATATTCAGGGCATTTCCGCTTCCAGTGACCATTTCGTTTTGCAGTAGAAGCACTTAGTTTCAGGCTTTGGTCCAGCTTTGGGCTTCTTCGCGGGAGTGACAACTTATTTGCCATTCCACTTGAAGTTTCCCTTTCTTTCCCTTTGCCCTTTTCTTGAAACTAGTGGTCTTGTCAATCATCAACACTTGATGCTCTTTCTTGATTTCTACCTTCGTTGATTTCAACATCACGAAGAGCTCGAGAATCGTTTTCTTCATCCTTGCATACTATAGTTCATCACGAAGTTCTACTAACTTGGTGATGGTGACTAGAGAATTCTGTCAATCACTATCTTATCTGGAAGATTAACTCCCACTTGATTCAAGCAATTGAAGTATCCAGACAATCTGAGCACATGCTCACTAGTTGAGCGATTCTCCTCCATCTTTTAGCTATAGAACTTGTTGGAGACTTCATATCTCTCAACTCGGGTATTTGCTTGAAATATTAACTTCAATTCCTGGAACATCTCATATGGTCCATGAAGTTCAAAACGTCTTTGAAGTCCCGATTCTAAGCTGTTAAGCATGGTGCACTAAACTATCAAGTAGTCATCATATTGAGCTAGCCAAACGTTCATAACGTCTGCATCTGCTCCTGCAATAGGTCTGTCACCTAGCGGTGCATCAAGGACATAATTCTTCTGTGCAGCAATGAGGATAAACCTCAGATCACGGATCCAATCCGCATCATTGCTACTAACATTTTTCAATACAATTTTCTCTAGGAACACATATAAAAACATAGGAAAGCAAAAACATAGGGAAGCAACAACGCGAGCTATTGATCTACAACATAATTTGCAAAATACTACCAGGACTAAGTTCATGATAAATTAAAGTTCAATTAATCATATTACTTAAGAACTCCCACTTAGATAGACATCCCTCTAATCTTCTAAGTGATTACGTGATCCATATTAACTACACCATGTCCGATCGTCACGTGAGATGGAGTAGTTTCAACGGTGAACATCAATATGTTGATCATATCTACTATATGATTCACGCTCGACCTTTCGGTCTCCGTGTTCCGAGGCCATATCTGTTATATGCTAGGCTCATCAAGTTTAACCTGAGTATTCCGCGTGTGCAACTGTTTTGCACCCGTTGTATTTGAGCGTAGAGCCTATCACACCCGATCATCACGTGGTGTCTCAGCACGAAGAACTTTCGCAACGGTGCATACTCAGGGAGAACACTTCTTGATAATTTTAGTGAGAGATCATCTTATAATGCTACCGTCAATCAAAGCAAGATAAGATGCATAAAGGATAAACATCACATGCAATCAATATAAGTGATATGATATGGCCATCATCATCTTGTGCTTGTGATCTCCATCTCGAAGCACCGTCATGATCACCATCGTCACCGGTAGCGACACCTTGATCTCCATCGTAGCATCGTTGTCGTCTCGCCAACTATTGCTTCTCGACTATCGCTACTACTTAGTGATAAAGTAAAGCAATTACATGGCGTTGCATTTCATACAATAAAGCGACAACCATATGGCTCCTGCCAGTTGCCGATAACTCGGTTACAAAACATGATCATCTCATACAATAAAATATAGCATCACGTCTTGAACACATCACATCACAACATGCCCTGCAAAAACAAGTTAGACGTCCTCTACTTTGTTGTTGCAAGTTTTACGTGGCTGCTACGGGCTGAGCAAGAACCGTTCTTACCTATGCATCAAAACCACAACGATAGTTTGTCAAGTTGGTGCTGTTTTAACCTTTGCAAGGACCGGGCGTAGCCACACTCGGTTCAACTAAAGTGAGAGAAACAGACACCCGCCGGTCACCTTTAAGCAACGAGTGCTCGAAGCGGTGAAACCAGTCTCGCGTAAGCGTACGCGTAATGTTGGTCCAGGCCGCTTCATCTCACAATACCGCTGAACCAAAGTATGACATGCTGGTAAGCAGTATGACTTATATCGCCCACAACTCACTTGTGTTCTACTCGTGCATATGACATCAACGCATAAAACCAGGCTCGGATGCCACTGTTGGGGAACGTAGTAATTTCAAAAAATTTCCTACGTACACGCAAGATCATAGTGATGGCATAGCAACGAGAGGGGAGAGTGATGTCCACGTACCCTCATAGACCGTGGCGGGCGTTATAACAACGCGGTTGGCGTGGTCGTGCGTCTTCACGATCCGACCGATCCAAGTACCGAGCGCACGGCACCTCCGAGTTCAGCACACGTTCGCTCGATGGCGATCCCGGGCTCCGATCCAGCAAAGCGTCGGGATGAGTTCCGTCGAGACGACGACGGCGTGGTGGCGATGATGATGCTCCACGGCGCGGGGCTTCGCCTAAGCTCCGCGATGATATGACCGAAGTGGAATATGGTGGAGGGGGCACCGCACACGGCTAAGGAACGATCCGTAGATCAACTTGTGTGTTATGGGGTGCCCCCTGCCCTATATATAAAGGAGCAAGGAGGAGGGGCCGGCCAAGGAGAGAGGCGCCCTAGGGGTGTCCTACTCCCACCGGGAGTAGGATTCCCCTTTCCTAGTCCAACTAGGAGTCCTTCCAAGTAGTAGGAGTAGGAGACAAGGAAGGGAAAAGAAGGGAAGGAAGGAGGGTGCGGCCCTCCCCTAGTCAATTCGGACTAGGCCATGGGGCGCGGCCTGCCCTAGGCAGCCCTCTCTCTTTCCGTATGGCCCAATAAGGCCCAATACTTCTCCCGGCGAATTCCGTAACTCTCGGTACTCCGATAAATACCGAATCACTCGGAACCTTTCCGAACTCGAATATAGTCGTCCAATATATCGATCTTTACATCTCGACCATTTGAGACTCCTCGTCATGTCCCGATCTCATCCGGGACTCCGAACTCCTTGGTACATCAAAACTCATAAACTCATAATAAAACTGTCATCGAAACCTTAAGCGTGCGGATCCTACGGGTTCGAGAACTATGTAGACATGACCTAGAACTATTCTCGGTCAATAACCAATAGCGGAACCTGGATGCCCATATTGGCTCCTACATATTCTCGAAGATCTTTATCGGTCAAACCACATAACAACATACGTTGTTCCCTTTGTCATCGGTATGTTACTTGCCGAGATTCGATCGTCGGTATCCAATACCTAGTTCAATCTCGTTCTTGGCAAGTCTCTTTACTCGTTACGTAATGCATCATTCCGTAACTAACTCATTAGCTACATTGCTTGCAAGGCTTATAGTGATGTGCATTACCGAGAGGGCCCAGAGATACCTCTCCGACAATCGGAGTGACAAAACCTAATCTTGAAATCGCCAACCCAACATGTACCTTTGGAGACACCTGTAGTACTCCTTTATAATCACCCGATTACGTTGTGGCGTTTGGTAGCACCAAAGTGTTCCTCCGGTAGCAGGAGTTGCATAATCTCATAGTTACAGGAACATGTATAAGTCATGAAGAAAGCAATAGCAATGTACTAAGCGATCAAGTGCTAGGCTAACGGAATGGGTCATGTCAATCACATCATTCTCCTAATGATGTGATCCCATTAATCAAATAACAACACATGTCTATGGTTAGGAAACATAACCATCTTTGATTAATGAGCTAGTCAAGTAGAGGCATACTAGTGACTATATGTTTGTCTATGTATTCACACATGTATCATGTTTCCGGTTAATACAATTCTAGCATGAATAATAAACATTTATCATGAAATAAGGAAATAAATAATAACTTTATTATTGCCTCTAGGGCATATTTCCTTCAGGCATATGACGGAATGACAGACCCTGGGGTCTGGATTGAGGGTTTCATCCTTCACATCCATATGGCTCGTGGAGACAACCTCCACGCCATTAAATACCTTCCCCTCAAGTTGAAAGGGCCAGCTCGGCACTGGTTGAAAAGCCTCCCCGAAAATTCAATTGGAAGTTGGGAGGAACTTGAGGACGCTTTCAGGGCCAATTTCCAAGGGACATATGTCCGACCCCGGACACAGACGATCTAAGTCACATAATACAACAGCCCAGAGAGTCAGCCCGTAAGCTTTGGAACAGATTTCTCACTAAGAAGAATCAAATCGTCGACTGTCCGGATGCTGAAGGCTTAGCGGCCTTCAAGCATAGTATCCGGGACGAGTGGCTTGCCAGACACCTCGGCCAAGAAAAGCCAAGGACGATGGCAGCCTTTACAAGCCTTATGACCCGCTTTTGTGCGGGCGAGGACAGCTGGTTGGCCCGTAGAGGCACCAGCGACCCAAGCACATCCGAAATTCGAGATGGCAATGAGAAGCCACGACGCAACAAGAATAAGCGTCGTAGCAATGAAGATAGTCCGGACAACACGACAGTCAACGCCGGATTCAGGGGTTCGTGACCCCGTCAGAGAAAGAGGCCATTTAAAGGCAGCAAAGAAGGACCGTCCGGCCAAAATAATGTCCTGGACAGACTTTGCCAAATCCATGGCACCCCGGAAAAACCTGCAAATCATACTCATAGAGAATGTTGGGTCTTCAAGCAGGCCGGCAAGTTAAACGCCGAACACAAGGGCAGGGAAACACCAAGCGAAGACGAGGATGAGCCTCGCCAGCCGAACACTAGGGGACAGAAAAATTCCCGCCAGAAGTTAAAACAGTAAACATGGTCCACGCAACCCACATGGAGTTTGTTGCCCCCAGGACCAACCCTGGAGGTCTGCCCGATCTCTTTTGATCACATGGACCACCCGGCCAGTATCCGGCACGGAGAATCGGCTGCCTTGGTGCTCGACCCAATAATTGATGGATACCATCTCACTCGAGTCCTAATGGATGGCGGGAGTAGTATTAATCTGATATATCAGGACACTATCCGCAAGATGGGGATAGACCCATCCAGAATAAGCCAGAGTAACACCACATTTAACGGAGTGATACCAGGCGTTGAGGCCCACTGCCGGGGCTCCCTCATATTAGAAGTGACATTCGGTTCTCCTGACAACTTCAGAAGCGAGGAATTACTCTTTGATATCTCTCCCTTCAGAAGCGGTTATCATGCATTACTCGGAAGAACGGCATTCGCTTGCTTTAACGCAATAACGAACTACGCCTGCCTTAAATTAAGATGCCCGGTCCACGTGGCGTCATAACGGTTAGTGGAAACACAGAGCAGTATGCGGCAGCTCCTGCAGTTGGACACTAAGCGGCCTCTCTTACCAAGAACGCATGATCGGTCATTAAGACCACGGTCATGGCTAGACGTGTCCGGTGCACCACCATTAACAACAGCCTGGATAAACCCTGGTTGAGTGCTATACATATATCCCCATAAATGGTACTAGGGGCTGTCAACACATAATACAACCCACAATTCGGCTTGCCTTATCAATAGGCCAATATCTCATATTCCTAATATCCATTGAGAATAACCAACTTCCCGCACGCTTACTCCTCTATATGATTTTTCATTTTTTACAGACACTACTCGTGCGACACCCTTCCAGGATAAGGCACAACGAAGACAAAGGCGCAGACGCGCAGTAGGGCCCCACTCAAAGGTTTCTCTTTAGATTAAGCCCCTATGTAAACCTTCTTTACTGTCTTTTGTTGCTTGACATCCCATGGGTATTCCACAAACCCACAAAGGACATTGGCGTTATAGGCTTCTCGCCACGACAGGTCAATGCACGTACCTGGAAATACAAGGCCAAGGGCGTTACTGAGCCCAATATATGTTATAAAGTCTGAATACCTTCGGGAGTGTTCGGTGTCGTGAGTTTGGCCTTATATGCATCAGCTCCGAATCATGTCTTTGGTCAAATATTGGGTTAGCCCGGCTCCTGGGTTTGCTGCCTTTTGTTCCGTTCTATAGGCTAAGGTGGCCAAAGGAGAACTACTGCGATTGTGCCCTGGTTATTCCGGATGAGCACCTAAGTAGAGAAAGCCTAAAACTGACTGTCATGATACAACGAGAGACTGGTCAACCACTCGAGGACTAATCAGAATCTATAGGATTCCTCCGCATCAACGAAGGACCGGTTTCCCGGTCAAGTACGTACGTGCACCGTATCCCGACGCACGCGGAAGTACCAGGGGATACATAGTAGCCCCACCTTTCCACTCCTATGGCTAAGTGAAAGTGTTACAGCTATATAGTCCGGTTGCCTGGTTCGACATGCGATCACCTCCTTAATGGACCAAGACGTTGGATCAAGTGTGTTTACGCATATTATTTTTCGAACACCCCCGCATTATATGTGTGGGGGCTAAAGCCAACGACTGCTAACTTTCATGTTATATGCATACATAACCGGCCACACAGGAGACATTATAATACTTTCAGGCAAAAGTATAAAAACAGTCTCTATAATTAACACATAATAGTTTGTAAACAATAGACTTGTCACTCGAACATGACATTCTTCGAGCACTGAGCCTCTATTCTACGGGCACCTTCTATGACCTGCTCAAAATAGTGCTCGGCTGGGTCTTGGCCTCCTGCCGGACCCTGGGTTGCAATGCTAGTGGCCTCCATATCCGCCCAATATGTCTTCACACGGGCAAGAGCCATCCGCGCACCCTCTATACACGTCGACCTCTTCACGGCATCGATTCACGATCTGGCGCCAAATAATTGCTGCACTAAACCAAAGTAACTGTCCGGCCTCGGTCCTTTCGGCCATAGAAGGTCTATTACAGACCTCATTGCAAGACCGTACAACCTATGCAGCTCGGCTATAGCGGCCATCTTGTCACTTAATGGCAATGAGCGCGTTGGAGCGCTAAATTGCGACCAGAATAGCCTTTCTATTTCATTATGTTTATGATCCTTGAATAACTTGGTCGCATCAGCCGTACTCTTCGCCAAGTCCGCATACTCATCTGCAGCGCTCCAAAGTTGATCCAAGGGAGCATACTTTGGATCTAAGAACTTCATCCGCAACAAATAGGAGTTTCCAGCCATGATTTCTCCGGCTTGTCGAAGTTCCTCCCGCGCGTCTCTAATATTAGAGCGCATCTCCTTAGCCGAATCCAGCGCCTTCTTAAGGTCAGCCGCCTTTGCCTGATTCTCCTTCTCGAGAAGCTCATACCGGCCGGCGGCGTCCCTCAGCTCCACAGCCATCTCGGCTATCTTTTCTTCGCTTCGGAGATGAGCAGCCTGTTCGGCTCTCAAGTCTTCGGCTGCCTTTAGGGTAGCCGCATTGCTAACCCGGGCTTGTTTCTTGGCTAAGGCAAGTTCCGCCCTTAGGGCCTCCATGGCAGCAACTCCGCTTACAGCCACATCACATCATATTAATATTACAACATTCTTATAATTTCCTAAACAAATTAGGGAATACGAGCGCATACTCTGCGACTCATCGAATCGCTTGTTCACAAGCGTGATGTCGGCATCCACCGCGTCAATCTGTCGCCTCAATTCGGCGAATTCAGCGGTCTGGTCTATCGCCGGACCCTTAACAACCTGCACATCAATACAAGTGCGATGATTACCTGGGAGTGTGATCCTCCGTTTGCCGCCATAGGCTGGCAACCACAGTCTCAGGGGCTACTATCTATACATAGCACATCTATCGCGTGCGGTGCAACCAAAATTTATGTATTTCGTTGCTTACCTCAAAGCCTTTGAGCAAGCTTTTAAAAGCGTCATTTAAACCGCTTGTAGCAGCGGAAATTTTCTCCACCACCATACCCATTAGTGTACGGTGATCCTCCAAGAGAGCAGCTTGCTGCAGGAGGCCCGTCAGTATGTTCGGCCGGGCACCGGACTCTCCCGGACCCTTCTCATTGCCCTCCCCAGGAGCCGAACGTGCTGGGCTCAGGACGGCCAAAGTGTTAGCTTCTGGCCTCAGTGGATCTGGACTCCTCCGTGACGACACCTCAGGGTCACCTGCCCCATGGGGCGGAGAGGCAGGTGGGGTTTCACTCTCCATCATCTCCGGAAGAAGATCCCCCAAGGATGAACCATGTTGAGATGAACTGCTAGCCGGACTGCAAAAAATAGGTGTTGGTTATTACTCTCAGAGGAAAAAGCGATAAGTTTCTGGTTTATCAACTCACAGCTCAGTGGAGGGCTGGCCTGTTCTCGGGCACAATGCGGTGAGGACTCCCTTCAGGGCTGGGCTCTCTGGTGAAGTTTTCTTCCCTTGCTTAGGCACCTCCGTCTCCAAGTCTTCGGAGGCAGCCCTTTTCTTCCCGCGGGGGAGGAATTCTTGGATTCACCTCCCCGATTATCCTCCTTCGTGGAGGCATTAATTGCCCCGGCTTGGATGAACAATGTGTGAAGCTCACTCTTCCCTTCATCTTTCTCCGATGGCACTTGGCTTGACGCCTGCTCAAGCATCCTGGCTATTGCCGCACCGGGCGGGCCTTCGGGAAGTGGGGCCGGACACCTGATTCTCTTCGCCTTGCTGAGCCAATCCTGGTTGTGGACAGTTTTTTCAGATTAATGTTATGATAAATACAAACGAAGTGTTCGGTTATAGGGTTACTTACTTGGGTATCTGGGCGGTTGCAGCTCAGGCCCGCATCCTTGGTGGTGTCCGGCACTTTACTCGTGGCCCGAGGAACAACTTATACATCCCTTCGGGTGTCATACCGAAGAAGTGCTGAATGGTTCGCGGACCCTCCGGATTGAACTCCCACATCCGGAGAGGACGTCGTTTGCACGGCAGGACCCGCCGAACTAGCATTACCTGGATTATTTTGACAAGACTGATATCCTCTCAAGAAGCTCCCGAATACGGCTCTGCAATGTTGGTACATCGTTAGCAGGCCCCCAGTGTAGTACCACGTTAGCCCACGACGCTAGTTGAGGCGGAGGGCCCGAGCGGAAGGCGGGGGCGGCCGCCCACCTTGTGCCTCGGGGAGCTGTGATGTAAAACCACCTCCGTTGCCACAGATCGGACACCTCCGGGAAAGAACCTTCTGGCCATGGAACATCGGTGTCTCTGCTTATTGCAGCGCCCCCGCACTCCGCGTGTCGCCCCTCAATCTCCTTTGCCTTCACATTGAAGGTCTTGAGCCATAGGCCGAAGTGGGGGGTAATATGGAGGAAGGCTTCGCACACAACGATAAACAACGAGATGTGGAGGATGGAATCCGGAGCTAGATCGTGAAAATCTAGCCCGTAATAGAACATGAGTCCCCTCACGAAGGGATCAAGAGTAAAGCCCAAGCCTCGGAGGAAGTGAGAGACAAATACAACACTCTCATTGGGTTCGGGAGTAGGGATGACCTGCCCTGCGACGGGAAGCCTGTGCTTGACATCAGCGGTCAGATACCCGGCCTCCCTAAGCTTCACAATGTCCTCCTCTGCCATCCACCAGCCTTGAAGGTCGGATCCGGACATGATCGAAGATCCGGAGTGCTTAAGCTTGAGCTTTGGGTGTTGGGACTCGAAGTGCGGGAAGGCGCGAGCGTGGAGATAGAGGGATAGGCATCGACCCCACTATAAAGGGGGAGAATATCAAGCGTCCCCAGTGTAACCGTTCGGGACTTGCCTAAAAACACGGATTCATGCCAACAGGCGTGGTTGGATTACCCATACCCGTATTGATGAGGATCCCGTGATAAGAGGGGCACGATCTCTGCTTCGACAAGACGTGCCAAAGGAACCGCCTCGTAATATGTGTGGTGGTTGGTTATATATATATATATATATATATATATATATATATATATATATATATATATATATATATATATATATATATATATATATATATATATATATATATATATATATATATATATATATTCGTCGAATAAAAACCGGACCGTGGCATGATGCCACGTTTCGAAGAGTTGTCAGCAGATTAGATCCGGGATTATTATTCTCTCTACAGTGGTATGTGGAAATTGTTTTGCAGAGCCGGACACGGTCGTTGTGTTCGGAATTTATCATGAAATATTCGGAGATGGAACCCGCCTTGCAATGCCGAATACAATCTGCACGCCGGACTCATCGTCATTGAAGCCTGGTTCAGGGGCTACTGAGGGAGTCCTGGAAAAGGGGGTATCCGGACAGCCGGACTATATGTTGTGGCCGGACTGTTGGACTATGAAGATACAAGATTGAAGACTTCGTCCCGTGTCCGGAGGGGACTCTCCTTTGCATGGAAGGCAAGCTTGGCGATCCGGATAATAGATCTCCTTCTCTGTAACCGACTCTGTGTAACCCTAGCCCCCTCCGGTGTCTATATAAATCGGAGGGTTTAGTTCGTAGGATAACACAATCATAATCATAGGCTAGCTCCTAGGGTTTAGCCTCTATGATCTCGTGGTAGATCAACTCTTGTAATACTCATATCATCAAGATCAATCAAGTAGGAAGTAGGGTATTACCTCCATCGAGAGGGCCCGAACCTGGGTAAACATCGTGTCCCCAGTCTCCTGTTACCATTAGCCTTAGACGCACAGTTCGGGACCCCCTACCCGAGATCCGCCGGTTTTGACACCGACACTTACTCCTCAAGCTAAAAGGACCAGCTCGGCACTGGCTAAAAAGCCTCCCTGAACTTTCCATCGGAAGCTGGGAAGAACTTGAGGACGCTTTCTGGGCCAATTTTCAAGGGACCTATGTCCGACCTACGGATGTAGACGATCTAAGTCACATAACCCAACAACCCGGAGAATCAGCTCGTAAGCTTTGGAACCGATTTCTCACTAAGAAGAACCAAATCGTCGAATGTCCGGACGCCGAAGCCTTAGCGGCCTTGAAACAAGTGTCCGGGACGAATGGCTAGCCAGACACCTCGGCCAGGAAAAGCCAAGGACAATGGCAGCCCTAACTACACTCATGACCCGATTTTGCGCGGGTGTGGACAGCTGGTTGCTCGTAGTAGCACCAGCGATCCTGGCACATCCGAAGTCAGGGATGGCAATGGAAAGCTACGACGTAATAAAAACAAACGTCGAAACAATGAAGAAAGCCCAGACAATACATCGGTAAACACCGGATTTAGGGGCTCAAGACCCGGTCAAAAGAAGAACACATTTAAAGGCAACATAGACGGTCCATCCATCCTGGACAAAATTCTAGACAGGCCCTGCCAGATTCACGGCACTCCCAATAAACCAGTAAATCATACCAACAGAGAATGTTGGGTCTTCAAGCAGGTCGGCAAGCTCAACACCGAACACAAAGGGAAGGGAACTCAAAGCGAAGACGAGAACGAATCTCGCCAGCCAAACATGGGGGGACAGAAGAAATTTACATCGAAGATCAAAACAGTGAACATGATCTATGTCACTCATATCCCAAAGAGGTAGCGCAAATGCGCACTCCGATAAGTCTATGCTGTCGAGCCTGTCACCCCCAAATTCAACCCATGGTCGGCCTGTCCGATCACCTTTGATCGAAGGGATCATCCGACTAGTATCCGTCACGGGGGTTCGGCTGCCATAGTGCTCGACCCAATAATCAATGGATACCACCTCACCCGAGGCCTCATGGACGGCGGCAGTTGGCTCAATCTGATATATCAGGACACTGTCCGCAAGATGGGGATAGACCCATCAAGAATCAAGCCAAGCAGCACTACCTTTAAAGGAGTTATACCGGGTGTAGAGGCCCGCTGCATGGGCTCCCTAACATTGGAAGTCGTATTTGGCTCTCCTGATAACTTTTGAAGCGAAGAGCTAATCTTCGACATGGCTCCGTTCCTAAGTGGCTATCATGAACTACTCGGAAGAAGGACCTTCGCCCGTTTTAATGCAGTCCTGCATTATGCTTATCTAAAACTCAAAATGCCTGGACCACGTGGCATCATTATAGTCAGTGGAAACACAGAGCACTCTCTTTGTACAGAAGAATATACGGAGGCTCTGGCAGTTGAAGCACAAAAAGACCTCTTCAAACCGAACAGCTTATCGGTCATTAAGACCGTAGACACAGCTAAACGTGTCCGGCGCACACCCAAGTGCGGCAGCTCAGATAAACCTGAGCTCGATTAGCAGACACGCCCCCACTGACCGCCCCATAAGGAGACAACACACGTGCCACGTATACAAAAATGTACACTCAAAATTCCTTGGGTGGCGCCGGGGGCACACTGCACACAAAAGGTCCATAGTTCGGCTAGACCCTATTCGGACTCCAGAAGTTATATCTTACGGTTCATTAAAATGAACCAGCTTTATTTACGGCCACACCAGCTTGTTTCACCAGGTTTTTCCCCTTTTACCGATGGCCGCCACACTACACCCTTCAAGGACACTTCACAACGAAGAAAAAGGCGCAGACGTGCAGCAGGTCCCCGCATTGAGGTTTCTTTTTTAGATTAGGACCCTGTGTAAACCTTTTTTTATCTCTTTTTGTTCTATACTTTCCTGGCATATAAAATGTCCAACGAGGTTATCGGCACTATCTGCAAAAATACGGCTTGCCGTCTTAATGATGGAGGTTATAAAAGCAACGTGATTCAAAATGTGTTTGGAGTTTTATTCTCCCACCACCTGTGTTCCTTCCCCACACCAGATTGCCACATGTGGCTTGAATCCAGGGTCCATTACCAGGGGATGTATTCAGCCCGGTATATGGTGAAAAGTCCGAGCACCGTAGGGAGTGTTCGGTGTCGTGAGTTTGGCCTTATATGCATTAGCTCCGAATCATGTCTTTGGTCAATAGTTGGGTTGCCCGACTCCTGTGCTTGCTACCCTACATTCCGCTATATCGACTAGGGTAGTAAAGGGAGAACTACTGCGATTGTGTCCTGGTTCTTCCAGATGAGCACCTTAGTAGAGAAAGCCGAAAACTGGCTGTCATGATGCGGCGAGAGCTGCTCAACCACTCGATGACTCAGTGGAATCCTCGTGATTCCTTCCGCATTAATGAAGGACCGATTTTTCGGCCACGTATGAACAACGCACTGTATTCGGACAACTTCGTACATACCAGGGGCTATATCATAAGGAAAAAGAATAAATAAAGCCTTCATCTATCATAAGCATTGTTTTTACAATTTGGATACATTTTACTCAAACATAATATCTTTCGAGCACCGACCCTCTATCAAGCGGGCGCCCTCTGAGACTTCTTCAAAATAATGCTCTGGCATGTCCTGGCCCTCGGGTGGAACCCTTATTGCAATATAGGTGGCCTTCATCTTCGCCCAGTACGTCTTGACACGGGCAAGTACCATCCGTGCACCTTCTATGCATGTTGACCGCTTGACAACATCGATATGCGACACCGCATGAACAAGTCGTTGAACCAAACCAAAATAACTATTCAGACTTGGTTCCCCAGGCCACAGCCGGTCCATGACAGCCTTCATGGCAAGTCCGGATATCTTGTGGAGCTCGGCCCATTCGGCCATCTGTTCATTTAGTAGCAGCGGACGCTTTGGCATGCTGAACTGTGACCAGAAAAGTTTTTCCACTTCATGGCCTTCTTGGCCTTGGAAAAACTGTGTTGCATCAGAAGCAGTCTTCGACAAGTCCAAATATGCGTCCGGAGAACTCCACATACGATCAAGCAAGGCATACTTCGGATCGCCGAACTTAGTTCGCAACAATAAGGGCTTCCCAGCCGCGATCTCCCCAGCTTGCCGGATCTCCTCCCGAGCCGCTCTAGACTCGGACCGGGGCTCTTTCGTTGCTTGTAAGGCCTTCTCAAGGTCAGCCGTTTTTAGTTGGCTCTCTTTCTTGAGAAGCTGATATCGGCTAGTGGCATCCTTTAGCTCAAGCGCCATGTTGGATATTTTTTCCTCGCTTTGGCGCCGAGCAGCCTGTTCGTCTTTTAATTCACTAGCTGCCCTTTCGGCAGCCGCATTACTCATCCTGGCTTGCTCCTTGGCCCGGGAAAGCTCAGCCCGAAGGGTCTCCACGGTGGCAGCACCATCTGCAGTTAAGCATATTAAAATTTTCAGCATCATGCTCCTATTTATACTTACTGACCGCCCCGAAGACATACCTTGCGCCTCGTCGAGCCGCATGTTCATGAGCGTGATGTCATCATCCGCCACATCAAGTTGCCGCTTTAGTTCGACAACCTCTGTAGCCCAGGCAGTAGACAGGGCTGAAGCAGCCTGTGTGTCAATTGGTAAAATTATTGCCTGAGCTTATATACCTTTTTGATCCTCTGATCGCCTCCGTTCAGACAGCAACCAGAGTCTCAAGGGCTACTATCTATACACAGGAGCACCTTGCGTTTACAGCACAATTGAAAATGTTACATTACGTACCTCGAATCCTCTTAGCAGGCTCATAAAAGCTTCATTCAATCCGCTTTTCATGGACAAAACTCTCTCAATCACTGTACCCATCAAGGTACGATGTTCCTCTGAGACAGGCGCTTCCGCAGAATGTCCGTCAATATATCCGGCTGTATATTGGATAACCCGGAGTTTTTATTGTTGGTCTCTCTAGGAGCCGAACACCCCGGACCCTGGGCGGCCGAAGTGTCACCTTCCGGCCTAGTCCTCCTTTGTGGACCGGGAGAGCTCCTCCGTGACGACACCTCGGGGTCGTCCGCCCTATGGGAGGCGAAGTGTGCGGAGGTGTTTCACTCTCCATCATCTCCGGAAGAAGATCCCCCGAGGACGAAGATTGTTGAGGGAGGCTGCAGGCCGAGCTGCAAAACATGCATTTGACTATTACCCTCACAACCAGGAAAAGAACGGGGTATGCTTCAAAACACCTTTGTTCACTTACGATTCAGCTTGAGGCCGGTCCCTATGTGGGCACTGCGTGGCAATATCACCTCCCGAATCGGGGCCCCCTGACAAGGATTTCTTCCCTCGCTTGGAAGCCTCTGCCTTCAAGTCTTCGAGGGCGGTCCTCTTCTTCCCTTGGGGGAGGGGGTGTCAGATCCTCTTTCCCGTTCATCCTCGGACACGGGAGTTCCAATTTCCCCGGATGCGGTGCGTGACGTACCTCTGGTATGGAGGCCACTCCGGACCTCCCCACTCCTCTCCTTGTCTTCCCTCAACGACACTTGATAGGATGCTCGAGCTAGCATCTTGGTTAACACGGGATCCGCTGAGTCTTCGGGAAGAGGGGTCGAACACCTGATCCTCTCCGTCTTCTTTATCCAGCCCTGGCCGAGTATGGTTTTCTCAGAACATTATTATGAGAAACTTAACTAAAATGTGTTCGGGAGTTGAGTGCTTACCGAGGTATACGGATGATTGCAGTCGAGGCCTGCGTCCTCTGTGGTGTCCGGACACTTTTTTCATGATCCAGAGAATAGTTTATACATCCCTTCGAGCGTTGTGCCGAAGAAGTGCCGAATGGTTCGCGGTCCTTCCGGATTGAACTCCCACGTGCGAAGAGGTCATCGCTGGCATGGTAGGACCCGACGGACTAGCATTACTTGGATTACCTTGACGAGACCGGTGTCCTTCTCAATAAGGTCCGGAATGCGGCTTCGCAATGTCTGCACTTCATCAAGCGATCCCTAGTCCAGCCCCTTGTTGATCCACGATGCAAGATGTGGAGGAGGGCCAGACCGGAAGGCAGGTGTAGCCGCCCACTTTTTACCACGGGGTTCTGTGATATAAAACCACTCGCGTTGCCATAGATCGGAAGTTTCCGGGAAGGAACCCTTTGGTCAAGAAATATTGGTAAATTTTCTTATTATAGCACCTCCACACTCCGCGTGTCTCCCGTTGACTATCTTCGGCTTCACGTTAAAGGCCTTGAGCCACAAGCCAAAGTGTGGAGAAATACGGAGGAAGGCCTCACACACAATAATGAATGACCAGATGTGAAGGAAGGAGTCCGGAGCTAGATCATGAAAATCTAGCCCGTAATAGAACATGAGCCCTCGGACAAAGGGATGAAGAGCAAAACCTAGCCATCGGAGGAAGGGAGGGATGAACACAACCCTCTCATTGGATCTAGGAGTAGGGATAACCTGCCCTTGAGCAGGAATCCTGTTAAGGATTTCCGCAGTCAAGTACCTTGCCTCCCTGAGCTTCATAATGTCCTCCTCTGTGACAGAAGAGGCCGTCCACCGGCCTTGAAGGCCGGATCCGGACATGGCCGGAGGTCTGAAGCGACTAAGTTAAACCTTGGGTGTTGGAACTTGAGGTGGGAGGAGGAGAGAATTAGCGTGGAAGGAAAAAATACAGGTCTTGGCCTCTTTATAAAAGGATGAATATCAAACGTCCCCTACGTGGCCTTAAAACATACCTATTCCCAAGGAATCGTACCAACAAAACGTTTGGGTTGCCCACGCCCGTGTTGGTGAGAATCCCGTGATAAGGGGACACGATCTCTGCTTTGACAAGACGTGCCAATAGAACCGCCTCGCGAAACATGGAGTGGCAGGCTGGAAAAACGATTCAAAATAATGGCCGGACGATGACGTAATGTCGCGTTGCTAAACTTGTCAGTGGATTAGACTCGTGAAAAATATTATACTCTCTACGGTGGCATGTGGAATTTGTTTTGCAGAGCCGGACACGATTCTTGTGTTCAAGATCTACTTTGAAGTATTCGGAGAAGGAACCTGCCTTGCAATGCCGAAGACAATCTGTGCACCGGACTCATCGTCATTGAAACCTGGTTCAGGGGCTATCGAGGGAGTCCTGGATTAAGGGTCCTCTGACAACCAGACTATATACATGGGCTGGACTGTTGGGCTATGAAGATACAAGATAGAAGACTTTGTCCCGTGTCCGGATGAGACTCTCCTTTGCGTGGAAGGGAAGCTTGGCGATTCGGATATGTAGATTCCTTTCTCTGTAACCGACCTTTTGTAACCCTAGCCCCCTCCGGTGTCTATATAAACCGGAGGCTTTAGTCCGTAGGACGAGAAAAATCATAATCACAGGCTAGCTTCTAGGGTTTAGCCATTACGATCTCGTGGTAGATCAACTCTTGGAATACTCATATTCATCAAGATCAATCAAGCAGGAAGTAGGGTATTACCTCCACAGAGAGGGCCCGATCCTGGGTAAATATCGTGAAGCCCGCCTCCTGTCACCATTAGCCTTAGACGCACAGTTTGGGACCCCCTACCCGAGGTCTGCCGATTTTGACACCGACACCGGCCCCCTCATGTCATGTCCGACGTCGCCCCTCACTTTAACAAAAAAACTACCTTAGAAAAAAGACTTGCTTCACCGCGGGTGCTCGGTGCGACCTGGACTCGGTGAAAACACTTAAGGAAATTCGGTGGTGGCCGGGCCGAGCGGTTTTATTTTCCTTCTTCATTTTTTCCTTTGTTTTTTCTTATATGTTTGTTTTCGTTTTCAATCTACATTTTTGTACAGATGAAAAAAAATGAAGTTTCTATACGAAAGTGCACAACTTTTCTGAACAAAAAAAAAATCTGTGAACAAAAAAAATCATACATCAATACATCAATAAATACAACAAAAAAATCATACAAAAAAATTAGGAGAGGAGGGGATCGGGGCCGGCGGCGCTCACAACGAGGACACAGGGCGCGGCTACAACGTCGGTGCAGGGTGCAGCGACGTCGTCAATCGTTGCAGGGCGCGGGGACGGAAACGACGAGGCAAGGCGACTGCGTTGGGGCAGGGGCGGCGCGGCGACGGTGGTGGGGGTAGACAACGGCGATGATGGGCAGAGGCGACGATGATGACGACGACGGGCACGGGCGACGGCGACGGCGACGGCCGGCCCGGTCGACGGCGACTGTGATGGCAGGCGCGGGCGACGGCGACGACGGGGGCGGCGGCCGGTGTCGGGGCAGCCTGGTGGCGCCTTGGAGGTCGGGGTCGTCGGGGGCTAATGCGAGATGAACTCTCAAAATTTTCACAAGTGTTCCTTATATACTCTAAGCATTGGTCCTAGTTCGTGGCACCAACCGGGACCAATTCCCCCTTAAGTCCCGGTTGGTGCCACTGCCGGGACCAAAGGCCTCTTTCAACAGCCCAAAGGGTGGGAAAAGGAGACCATTGGTCCCGGTTGGTGGCACCAACCGACTAAAGGGGCATTGGTCCCGTTGGTGCCACGAACCGGTACCAATGCACCCCTTTAGTCCCGGGTGGTGCCACCAACCGGGAGCAAAGGCCTTGCGCTGCCCTGCGGCAAAAATCTTTAGTCCCACCTCGCTTGTTGAGAGGGGCTCGGAGTGGTTTATAAGCGCGGCTGCGCTGACCACTTCGAGCTCCTCTCCAATGCAGGCTTACGGGCCTAATATGTCACTGCTATGCCTATGGGCCTACTGGGCCTTCTGCGGGCATGAATCCTGGCCCACGGTTGGGTTTCTAGTCGTATTCAGGCCGTGGTGACCCAGTAGGTGGCATTTTTTCCAGTCTTTTGTTTTTTTGCATATTTATTTTCTTTTGTTTTTTGCTTTATTTTTTAATTCTTTTTGCTTTTAGGTAATAAAAATTATAAACTTTCTGTTAGTGCCATTTGTTTTCCAATTTGAATAGTTTAAATTTGAATTTTTTAGAATTTGTGTGAATCACTAGTTTTGTATAACTTTTCTATAAAAATATATTTTTGATTGATTCTTTTTCCTGCTATTTAATATTACTGTGTTTTATCATTATATTTAAAAACAAATTTTGTTATTTTAGTTTCTAACAAATTTTTTATGATAATTCTTTTTGCTATTAAAGTTTCTAAAAAATCTTTATGAAAATTCTTTTTGTTTTTAATGTTTTGAACAGAATATAGTTTGATAATTTTGGTGGCATAAATTTTATATAATTTGAGTTTCAATAATACTAGAGATTTATAAAAGTTTTTGAGTTGATTCCTTTTGCTATTGGAGTTTAATAAAAGCTTTTAGTTTCTTATTTTTGCTATTGAAGGATATTACAGTTTTGTTTTAGTCGATCATAACAGAATATTTTAATTGATTATTTTTAGTTCATTAGTTTTGCTATTAGTTCATTCTTTTTGCTATTAGTTCATTCTTTCAATTAAATGACCCTTAAATTGAAAAGCACTACAAATGAACTCTGAAAAGGTTGAAAGTTGGCATGGTATCATCATTTCACCCACATAACATGTGCTAAAAAGTTGAGAGGGTTACGACAAAAACTGGATGTACTTCGTGTACAAAACAAACAATCTCTTGGGAAGTATCAGGGTTTTGGATGAAAATTCATCTGTTACAAAGGGATTTCATTTGTTCACATGTTACTGCAGTGATATTCTAGATCAAATGCATCATCGTAATAGTTGTGGATAGAAAGTTTTTACTTTTTCTTCGCTTGTGTCCTTTGCTTATTGCGCCGTAACCATGGATAATATTCATCGTTTAACATGGTACTTGGGTCAGCCTTGACTTTGAAGGGAGGAATTTCATGAAACTTTTCATAATCTTCAGACATGTCTATTCTTGCCCTCCAATCCCACGATGTCTCTTTTTCCTGAAAGAACTATGTGGCGCTTTGGCTCATCGTATGATGTATCCGCTTCCTTATCTTTTCTTTTACTCGGTTTGGTAGACATGTCCTTCACATAGAAAACCTACGCCACATCATTAGCAAGGACGAATGGTTCGTCTGTGTACCCCAGATTGTTCAGATCCGCTGTTGTCATTCTGTACTGTGGGTCTACCTGTACCCCGCCTCCTGACAGATTGACCCATTTGTACTTAAACAACACTAGTAGAAAACAGGGCTACTGTTCGGCCCTAGCCAGCCCATTAGTCCAAGTTCTTCAAGAACCGGGACCAATGGGGGGTATTAGACCCGGTTCGTGAGCCCAGGGGGCCGGCCGGGGCCTCGTGGGCATTGGTCCCGGTTTGTGTAGAACAATTTGTCCCGGTTCGAGCCACGAACCGGGACCAATGGTCCTCGCTGCTGCCCCATAACCATTGGTCCCGGTTCGTGGCATGAACCGGGACAGAAGGGGTGGATTTAGTCCCGGTTCATGCCACGAACCGGGACAAATAACTTACCTATATATACCCACCGCCGCGGCAGAGCACTCCACAGTGCTCTGTTTTTTCAATCCGGTGAGGAGAGGGCATTTGGGTGCTCTAGTTCACCTCCTATGCACATGAGGTGTTTGATGAAATGCCCGAGCCACACTAGTTAAGCTTTCTCCTCTCGAAGCTCGACCTAGGAGCTCCATTTTTTTTGAGATTTGTCTAGATTTAGGGGTCCCTCACGCCCCCGTCCCCGTTTTCACCGCCGTTGATCGCCTGCGCCGATCTCGTCGTCGGCACCACCGTGCAGCCTCTTGTTCTTATCTTATTTATGATACTTGTCTGATTTTCTTACTTTAGATAGATATTTGTCTGATTTTCTTAATTTTGACACACATAATTATATGTAATGTACGCAGATGAACCGGCAATGGATGTATGGTGACAGACACACCTCCAAGTATATTAAGGGCGTGCATAGTTTTCTCAAAGTGGCTGAGGAAAACAAGCAGAATGGTTTTATGTGTTGTCCATGCAGTAAATGTGGGAATACGAAGTCTTACTCTGAACGGAAAATCCTTCACATCCACCTGCTTTACAAGGGTTTCATGCCACACTATAATGTTTGGACGAGGCACGGAGAAATAGGGATTATGATGGAAGACGACGAAGAAGAAGAGGACGATGAAAACTATGTGCCCCCTGAATACGGTGATGCTGCAACGGGGGGAGCTGCTGAAGATCAAGAGGAACCAGACGATGTGCCAGATGATGATGCAACGGGGGAAGCTGCTGAAGATCAAGAGAAACCAGACGATGTGCCCGATGATGATCTCCGCCAGGTCGTTGTCAATGCAAGGACGCAATGCGAAAGTCAAAAGGAGAAGCTGAAGTCCGATCGCATGTCAGAGGATCACAAAAAAAAGTTGTACCCCAATTGTGAAGATGGCAACACAAAGCTGGGTACCGTACTGGAATTGCTGCAGTGGAAGGCAGAGAATGCTGTGCCTGAGAAAGGATTTGAGAAGCTACTGAAAATATTGAAGAAGAAGCTTCCAAAGGATAATGAATTGCCCGACAGTACGTACGCAACAAAGAATGTCGTATGCCTTGTAGGATTGGAGGTACAGAAGATACATGCATGCTCTAATGACTGCATCTTCTACCGCGGTGCGTACGAGGATTTGAACGCATGCCCGGTATGCAGTGCATTGCGGTATAAGATCAGACGAGATGACCCTGGTGATGTTGACGGCGAGCCCCGCAGGAAGAGAGTTCATGCGAAGGTGATGTGGTATGCTCCTATAATACCACGGTTGAAATGACTGTTCAGAAACAAAGAGCATGCCAAGTTGATGCGATGGCACAGTGAGGACCGTAAGAAAGACGGGAAGTTGAGAGCACCCGCTGACGGGTCGTAGTGGAGAAAAATCAAGAGAGAGTACTGGGCTGAGTTTGCACGTGACCCAAGGAACATATGGTTTGGTTTAAGCGCGGATGGCATTAATCCTTTCGGGGAGCAGAGCAGCAATCACAGCACCTGGCCCGTGACTCTATGTATGTGTAACCTTCCTCCTTGGATGTGCATGAAGCGGAAGTTCATTATGATGCCAGTTCTCATCCAAGGCCCTAAGCAACCCGGCAACGACATTGATGTGTACCTAAGGCCATTAGTTGAAGAACTTTTACAGGTGAGGAATGGAAACGGTGTACGTGCGTGGGATGAGCACAAACAGGAGGAATTTAACCTGCACGCGTTGTTGTTTGTAACCATCAATGATTGGCCCGCTCTCAGTAACCTTTCAGGACAGAAAAATAAGGGATACCACGCATGCACGCACTGTTTAGCTGACACCGAAAGTATATACCTGGGAAGTTGCAGGAAGAATGTGTACCTGGGCCATCGTCGATTTCTTCCGACCAACCATCAATGCCGAAAGAAAGGCAAGCATTTCAAAGGTGAGGCAGATCACCGGAAGAAGCCCGCCATGCGTACCGGTGATCACGTACTTGCTATGGTTAATGATTTACACATAATCTTTGGAAAGGGTCCCAGCGGACTAGCTGTTCCGAGTGACGCTGGGGGACACACACCCATGTGGAAGAAGAAATCTATATTTTGGGACCTACCCTACTGGAAAGACCTAGAGGTCCGCTCTTTGATCGACGTGATGCAAGAACCTTTGCGTCAACCTGCTAGGCTTCTTGGGCGTGTATGGGAAGACAAAAGATACAACTGAGGCACGGGAGGACCTGCAAGGTTTGCACGAAAAAGACGGCATGCCTCCAAAGCAGTATGAAGGTCCTGCCAGCTACGCTCTTACCAAAGAAGAGAAGGAAATCTTCTTTGAATGCCTGCTTAGTATGAAGGTCCCGACTGGCTTCTCGTCGAATATAAAGGGAATAATAAATATGCAGAGAAAAAGTTTCAGAACCTAAAGTCTCATGAATGCCACGTGATTATGACGCAACTGCTTCCGGTTGCATTGAGGGGGCTTCTACCGGAAAACGTCCGATTAGCCATTGTGAAGCTATGTGCATTCCTCAATGCAATCTCTCAGAAGGTGATCGATCCAGAAATCATACCAAGGCTAAGGAGTGGTGTGGTGCAATGCCTTGTCAGTTTCGAGCTGGTGTTCCCACCATCCTTCTTCAATATCATGACACACGTCCTAGTTCATCTAGTTGACGAGATTTTCATTCTCGGCCCCGTTTTTCTACACAATATGTACCCCTTTGAGAGGTTCATGGGAGTCCTAAAGAAATATGTCCGTAACCGCACTAGGCCAGAAGGAAGCATCTCCATGGGCCATCAAACAGAGGATGTCATTGGGTTTTGTGTTGACTTCATTCCTGATCTTAAGAAGATAGGTCTCCCTAAATCGCGGTATGAGGGGAGAGTGACTGGACAAGGCACGCTTGGAGAGGAGACAATAATATGCAGGGACGGATATTCTTGGTCTCAAGCACACTGCACAGTTCTACAGAACTCTACCTTGGTGACCCCTTATGTCGATGAACACAAGAACAGTCTACGCTCCAAACACCCGGAGCAAAGGCGACGATGGATTACATGTGAACACATCAGACTTTCAGCAGTTGGTTGGAAACACGTCTCAGAGATGAAAACACTGTTTGTGATGAGCTGTACTCGTTGTCCAGGGGACAATCTTCGACTGTTACGATTTGGAAAGGATACGAGATAAATGGGAATACATTTTACACGATCGCCCAAGATCAAAAGAGCACCAACCAAAACTGCGGTGTCCGCTTTGATGCAGCCACCGGGAGGGGAAAGGACACATATTATGGTTACATAGTGGACATATGGGAACTTGACTAAGGAGTAGATTTTAAGGTCCCTTTGTTTAAGTGTAAATGGGTCAATCTGTCAGGAGGCGGGGTACAGGTAGACCCACACTATGGAATGACAACAGTGGATCTGAACAATCTTGGGTACACTGACGACCCGTTCGTCCTAGCCAATGATGTGGCACAGGTTATCTATGTGAAGGACATGTCTACCAAACCGAGAAAAAGAAAAATAAGGAAGCGAATACATCATACGATGAGCCAAAGCACCACATAGTTCTTTCAGGAAAAAGGAATATCGTGGGAGTGGAGGGAAAGATAGACATGTCCGAAGATTATGAAAAGTTTCATGAAATTCCTCCCTTCAAAGTCAAGACTGACCCAAGCATCCTGATAAATGATGAAGATTATCCATGGTTATGGCGCAATAAGAAAGGACACAAGCGAAGAAAAAGTGAAGACTTTCTCCACAACTATTATGATGATACCATGCCAACTTTCAACCTTTTTGTAGTTCATTTGAAATGCATGTTGTAACAGACAAGTTTCCGTATGAAATCCTGATACTTCGAAAGAGATTGTCCGTTTTGTACACGAAGAGCATCCAGTTTTTGCCGTAATCCTCTCAACTTTCTTGCATATGCTATGTGGATGAAATGATGATACCATGCCAAAATAAAAGAGAGGCGCAATGCTCACCTGCACGTTGCTTAGCTTCAGGCCAACATGCAGGTGAGCACTGCGCTTCTCCCTTCATCGTCTCTACACTCAGGGCTTATAAACCGCTGCGAGTGCCTCTCGCTTGGCGAGGTGGGACTAAAAAACAGTTGTAGAAAGAATCAACTAAAAAACTATTTTACCGGTTCATGCCACGAACCGGTACTAAAAGGTGCTCATGGGGCCCCAGCCTTAAAACCTGTACCAAATAAAATGCATTTGTAACAGCCTTAGAACTAGTACTAAAGGAATCAACTAAAAAGCTTTTATAAACCTCTTGTATTATTGAACCTAAAATTATATAGAATTTTGTTACAAACTTTAATAGCAAAAAGAATTATCATAAGAGAAAAGAAATAAGTAATTAGAATTTTGTTCAAAACATTATAAGCAAAAAGAATTATCATAAAAGAAAATAAATAAGTAATTAGAATGTTGTTACAAAATTTAATAGCAAAAAGAATTATCATAAAAGAAAATAAATAAGTAATTAGAATTTTGTTCAAAACATTAAAAGCAAAAAGAATTATCATAAAAGAAAATAAATAAGTAATTAGAATTTTGTTACAAACTTTAATAGCAAAAAGAATTATCGTAAAATAAAATAAATAAGTAATTAGAAACAAAAAATAAAGCAAAAAAACTGGGAAAAAATAAAAAAGTGCCACCTACAGGGCCACCACGGCCTGCATACGACTAGAAACCCATTACTAGGGACATGATGTAGGCCCGCAGTAGGCCCAATAGGCCCACAAGCACAGAGAGTGATTTTAGGCCCGTAAGCCTGCAGTAGAGAGGAGCTCGAAGTAGTTGGTTCGGCAGGGCTTATAAACCACTCCGAGCCCCTCTCGGCTAGCGAGGTGGGACTAAACATAGCACCGCACCGCGCCAGCACACGACCTTTGGTCCCGGTTGGTGCCACCAATCGGGACTAAAGGGGTGCATTGGTACCGGTTGGTGGCACCAACCGGGACCAAAGGTCTCTGTTTCCCGCCCTTTGGGCTGCTGAAAAGAGGCCTTTGGTCCCGGTTGGTGCCACCAACCGGGACTAAATGGGTGCATTGGTCTCGGTTGGTGCCATGAACTGGGACCAATGCTCTGCCTATATAAGCAGCACTCGCAAAAATTTGGTTCAGTTCGTTCTTCCACGCCGCCCGACGCCGCCAGGCTGCCCGTCCGTCTCCGCCTCGCCGTCGCCCTGTGCTGTCCTCAAGCGCCTCCCGACGCCGTCGCCACCCCCCGCATCACGCCCGTGCCCATGACACTGCCGCCCCTGCCCGTCGCCGCCCACCCGCCCGCCAAGACTCACCGTCGACCGTCGCCAAGCGCCCCGCCCGCGCCAAGACACCTCGCCGTCGCCGTCGCCGTCCCCGACACCGTCGACGTGAGCAAAATTTTTGCTAATTTAATTTGATGTTAGTAGTAGTTAATTTAGATGTGTAGTATAATTTAGATGTGTAGTTAATTGAGTTAGATTTTATTAGATTTTTTTTAGATTTATTGTTAGATTTTTTTGTAGTTCATAAATTTTTTTGTTAGATGTGTAGTTCATATATTTTTCTGTTAGATTTTTTTTTATATTGTGTAATTAATTTGTTCATATTGTGTTAGATATTTTTCTGTTAATAGATTTTTTAGTGATATTATTGTTGAAGATGCATGTTTGTATGTTCATATATACGTAAAGATCTAATATGTCAAATTTTTATGATTTTTTCTGTTCATAGAATTTTATGATTTTTCTGTTGTAATTTTGTTCATAGAATTTTAGTGATTTTTTTGTTCATAGTATTTACGTATATGTTCATATTGTGTATGTAAAGGAAAATTGTGCATGATCAAATTCATTTATGGATATGTTCATATTTAGAATAGAGGAAAAGGAAAAATAAAAGAGAAAGTGTTTAATATAATTAGTTAGAAAAATAATAGAACTATAGTTAAACTAGTTTATTTTTAGTAAGTACTACTTTATTTTATTTATAGTAAGTACTTCATATCTAGTTGAACTAGCTAGTTGATTTAATAAACTACTTTATTTTACTATATAAAGAAGTAGTTTGTTTTTAGTAAGTACTACTTTATTTATTTATAGTAAGTGCTTAGTAGTTGAACTAGTTGATTTAATTAATAAAACTACTTTATTTAATTATATATAGAAGTAGTTCCCGCATCAACATTGACGATGCCTATTCCGCAACCTCGTCGTCGTCGACTCGGCGGTGGAGGCCTGCTTGATCAGGGCCATGTTCGGGGCTGGGCTCCGCCGGGCTGGTATTGGGAGGTGCTACCTTCCAGGGGACGTAGGTTGGTGAGGAGGCAGCCCGTTGTTGACCCGATCCTTGTTTGGTGGCGGTCGCATGGGCCAGTGACTGTGCCGAGGCTTCCGGACACCGCGGAGGTGGTACGTCACCGTGTCAGCGAGGAGGACGAGCACGTCCGTCGCTACATGGTTGCATTGGAGGGCAGGTTCGAGAATACCTGGCAGGTTCTTCAGGGATCTCACTTGAGCTATGATCCTGTGATGGTTCCTTATCTTTGGGTGTCCACCGCCCGCGACGATACCCGTCGGGCGCTACGGTTCTAGCTGTATTAGCGATGCTATATGTATGATAGTATTCGAGGAGTATTAATGATAATATTCGATGATGTACGGACAGGCGAGATGATGTAGTTTTGGTTATAATTGAATGCATGCTAATTTGAATACTACTTTATTTTACGATTTGGTTTTGCTTATTGAATGCTCATATTGGAAAAGTACTCCTACTTTGAATGCTAAAATTGAAGAGCACTCTATGCAGAAATCTAGGAGCCCCCTCCATCATCCACGCTGTTGCAGAAGCTTCTCCTTCATTCCCATGTGCTAGACAATTTGGTGTAATAATGCACTCGGGAATGAAAGGAGGAGCTACGTACCATCACCGATAGTCAACCCGTGATTAATAATAATCACTACTAGAAAAAGGCCTACTAATGGCGCACCGGTTTTGCCTACTAATGGCGCACTACCGGTGCGCCATTAGTACCACGCCACTACTAATGGCGCACACCGCTGGTGCGCCATTAGAATAGCCCACGGTGCGCCATTAGTATCTGTTACTAATGGCGCACCACATAGAAGTGCGCCATTAGTAACAATATTTTTTCAATTTTTTTTCGGATTTTTTTAGTTTTTTTTTCAATTTATTTTCGTTTTTTTCTTAATCTTAGTTCACTGTGCCTTAATCTCGGGTCAATATGCTTAATCTCAGGTCAAATCGCACTCCATGGTCAAACTTCCCGAAAGGTCACCCATCCTCACACTACTCCAGCCCAAGCACTCTTAACTTCAGAGTTCTATCCAACACCAGCAACAGCTCACTTCACAGGCACTTGTTGATATATCTAGCATATCAATCCTATTATACCTTGTTAATGTCTAGGACTTTGTTCATGTTCATGACTATGATGAAATTTTGAAAAATATTTCAAACTTCCCGGTCATATTACGTATCATTTTTTGAAAAAAAATTCAAAACCAAATTTTTTTGCCTCTAGATCTTGAAAGCCCCGTAAATTTGGATGTAAATTTTCGAGTAGATGATTTTTCGTATAGAAAACTTTTTCATCCGAGTTCGTATGCAAAAGTTATGCCCATTTTACAAATTTCCAGAGAGATTTTGCAAATAAAGTCGAAATTCATATTTGTAAATTTTCCCAACAACTAGACCACATATCACATGGGAAACTTATTTTCTTTTATTTTTTTGACATTTCCATCATTTCCTTTTATTTTTTTAAAACTGAAAAGGCGATCCACGGGGTGCATTCGGTGTTGGGGCAAGTTAGTAATGGCGCACCGAGACATGGTGTGCCATTAGTAACAAATATTTTATTATTATTTTTTTACTATTTTTTCAAAACTACTAATGGCGCACGGCGGATGTGGTGCGCCATTACTATGTCAACTACTAATGGCGCACCGCACCCACGGTGCGCCATTAGTAGTTTAAAAAAAATTTTTTTTTTACTAATGGCGCACCGTGGGATGTGGTGCGCCATTAGTATTTGCACACTAATGGTGCACCGACACATGGTGCGCCATTAGTATTTAGTAATGGCGCACCACATGTACAGTGCGCCATTAGTGTCCATCCTATCTATAGCCCTTTTCCTTGTAGTGAATGATCTAATTTAGGTTTTTTAGTATATATATTTAATTGTACAAGTTTAATATTTGAATTATGAACATAGGCCGGAAATGTCGTACTCGGACGACGAAAACTGCCCGGGGGAGTGTGACTGGTGCCACGACGACCGAGGTATGTGCGACAGGTTCGTTGAGCTGGACGAAGATCGGCGCATCAGCATTAAGCTCGAGGAGACCTTCGATGTTCATACGGTACGCAACGACGACAATAGTTTTTTTCGTAATTAAGCACGACTTCAACTATTTTAATGTGTATTTTTCATCTTTTCCAATTCGACTAGCTTATCCCATGCTATGCAAGATGCTATGTCTTGGAGAGGATGGGTTTTGAAGACCATGAAAGTATGGAAACCAAAAAAATACTCCTATGGACCCATCATGGTGTGGATTTTAAAGTAAATTTGTACAATGCTGAGAGTGTAACCCATTTTGGTTGCAAAAATTGGGAAGCACTTTGCAAGATGTATGGTTTTGATGAGGGTATGCTTGTCACCATGGATCTTGGTGATCCTATAATCAAGCAAGACAATATGGACATTTGGGTCCTTGTGGATACACCTCCAATTCTTCCCCATGTGAGCTTAACATAGTTATTAAGTAATTTATATTGTTTATTTCGAAATAGTTGATAGCTTATTTCCATTGATAGCTTATTTTCATTCTTCAAAGAATGTGCGGAAGTTGGTAGACAAAACCCACTACACTGATGGCTCTGAATTAACTTATAAGGAGAAAAATCATCTGATCGCATTTTGTACTGATCTTGAGAATTACAATGTCTACAATCGAACTCCTCAACATTATAGTCAATAAGTGCCACTAGTGCACGTGTTGAACTACGGTAACTACCATGGAGATACCCTGGTAAGATTTTTTACTATTACGACATCCGTGCATCTTTTTGCATACTTCTAAAACTAGTACATCATTGCTAACTACGATTACTATGTTTTTCAACAGATAATCCCGAATGATTGTGTGCCTCATCTGATGTATACACACGGTCGCCTTGATGTTTTGAACATACAACCAGGTCGTCCTACGAATCTCAACTGTCCATACCGGATTTCTAAAAGAAGTGGAGACATGAAATCAAAGAATGGAAAAATTGTATGGACAGTTGTAAGGAGCTTCTTGGAAGCAAAAGGAAGCGAAGCGCAAGAATTGGAGACATGATGATCTCCATTCTTCATAATGGAGAGTCAGGGTCTATATTGTTTTATGCTATTTTATCTTAAGTGTGTTTAGGTCTACCTGATACTAATGATGTGCTAAGAACAATTATGTAGGGTTGGGTTCGATGACTATGAGTATGATGATCGTATGACTTGTTATTAATATCGAGTAGAAGTTGTATGATGATGCATGATTAGTAGGACTTGTTATTATCTATGATGATGTATGGCGCGAGCATGAAGAGTTATTATATATCAGCGGGTGAAATGAACATAGCAGCAGCGTTGGTAAACCAAGCACGAAGATAAGAGAGGACACTTCTCTCTATTAGCTAGCTAATAACAACCTAAATTAACCCCCAAAACCCCTAAACCAGACACTTTAAAAAAAACCTCAGCTGCAGCCAGCTTCTGACGCCTGGATGCCTTTTGGTCCCGGTTTATGTCACCAACCGGGACCAAAGGCCCCCCTGCAAAAGCTGCCCGCAGCGGCCACGTGGATGCCCATCTGTCCCGGTTCGTGTAAGAACCGGGACTAAAGGGGGAGGCATTAGTAACGACCTATTAGTCCCGGTTCAAGAACTGGGACTAAAGGCCCTTATGAACCGGGACAAAAGCCCTGTTTTCTACTAGTGCAAAGGGACCTTAAAATCACGTCCATAGTCAAGTTCCCATATGTCCACTATGTAACCATAATATGTGTCATTTCCCCTCTTGGTTGCTGCATCAAAGCGGACACCACTGTTTTGGTTGGTGCTTTTTTGATCTTGGGCGATCGTGTAAAATGTATTCCCATTTATCTCGTACCCTTTGTAAGTCATTACAGTGTTAGTTGGTTCCCTCGCCAACGAGTACATCTCATCAGAAACAGTGTTATCACCCCTGAGACGTGTTTGCAACCAACTGCCGAAAGTACTGATGTGTTCACATGTACTCCAGTCGTCACACTGGTCCAGGTGTTTGGAGCACAGAACGTTCTTGTGTTCATCCACATATGGGGTCACCAAGGTAGAATTCCGTAGAACTGTGTAATGTGCTTGGGACCAAGAATGCCCGTCCCTACATATTATTGAGTCCCCTCCTAGCGTGCCTTTCCCACTCAGTCTCCCCTCATACCGCGATTGAGGGAGACCTATCTTCTTAAGGTCACGAATGAAGTCAACACAAAACCCAATGACATCCTCTGTTTGATAGCCCATGGAGATGCTTCCTTCTGGCCTAGCGCGGTTACAGACATATTTCTTTAGGACTCCCATGAACCTCTCAAAGGGGAACATAATGTGTAGAAATACAGGGCCCAGAATGACAATCTCATCGACTAGATGAACTAGGACGTGCGTCATCATATTGAAGAAGGATGGTGGAAACACCATCTCGAAACTGACAAGACATTGCGCCACATCACTCCTTAACATTGGTAGGATTTATGGATCGATCACCTTCTGAGAGATTGCATAGACGAATGAACATAGCTTCACAATGGCAACCGGAAGCAGTTGCGTCATAATTAGGTGGCAGTCATGAGACTTTAGGTTCTGGAACTTTTTCTCTAGCATATTTATTATTCCCTTTATATTCGACGAGTAGCCAGTCGGGACCTTCATACCGAGCAGGCATTCAAATAAGATTTCCTTCTCTTCTTTGGTAAGAGCGTAGCTGGCAGGACCTTCATACTGCTTTGGAGGCATGCCTTCTTTTTCGTGCTAACATTGCAGGTCCTCCCGTGCCTCCAGTGTATCTTTTGTCTCCCCATAATGCCCAAGAAGCCTAGCAGGTTCACGCAAAGGTTCTTCGTCATATGCATCACGTAGATTGAAGAGCGGACCTCTAGGTCTTTCCAGTAGGGTACGTCCCAAAATATAGATTTCTTCTTCCACATGGGTCCGCGTCCCTCAACGTCATTTGAAACAAATAGTCCGCCGGGACCCTTTCCGAAGATTACTTTTAAATCATTGACCATAGCAAGTACGTGTTCACCGGTATGCATTGCGGGCTTCTTCCGGTGATCTGCCTCGCCTTTGAAATGCTTGCCTTTCTTTCGACATTGATGGTTGGTCGGAAGAAATCGACGATGCCCAGGTACACATTCTTCCTGCATTTGTCCAGTTATATACTTTCGGTGTCATCTATATAGTGCGTGCATGTGTGGTATTGTTTTTCTGTCTTGAAAGGTTACTGAGGGCAGGCCAATCATTGATGGTTACAAACAGCAACGCATGCATGTCAAATTCCTCCTGTTTGTGCTCATCCCACACACGTACACGGTTTCCGATCCAAGGCTATAAAAGTTCTTCAACTAATGGCCTTAGGTACACATCAATGTCGTTGTCGGGTTGCTTAGGGCCTTGGATGAGAACTGGCATCATAATGAACTTCCGCTTCATGCACAGCCAAGGAGGAAGGTTATAGATACATAATCACGGGCCTGGTGTTGTGATTGCTGCTTTGCTTCCTAAAAGGATTAATGCCGTCTGTGCTTAAACCAAAGCTTATGTTCCTTGCGTCACCTGCAAACTCCTCCCAGTACTTTCTCTCGATTTTCTCCACTGCGACCCGTCAGCGGGTGCTCTCAACTTCCCATCTTTCTTACGGTCCTCTCTGTACTATCGCATCAACTTCGCATGCTCTTTGTTTCTGAACAGGCGTTTCAACGTGGTATTATAGGAGCATACCACATCACCTTGGCTGGAACCCTCTTCCTGGGGCGCTCGCCGTCAACATCATCAGGCTCATCTCGTCTGATCTTATACCACAATGCACTACATACCGGGCATGCGTTCAAATCCTCGTACACACCGCAGTAGATAATGCAGTCATTAGGGCATGCATGTATCTTATGCACCTCCAATCCTAGAGGGCATACAACCTTCTTTGCTACATACGTACTGTCGGGCAATTCGTTATCATTTGGAAGCTTCTTCTTCAATATTTCCAGTAGCTTCTCAAATCCTTTGTCATGCACACCATTCTCTGCCTTCCGCTACAGCAATTCCAGTACGGTACCGAGGTTTGTGTTGCCATCTTCGCAATTGGGGTACAATCCTTTTTCGTGATCCTCTAACATGCGATCGAACTTCAACTTCTCCTTTTTTACTTTTGCACTGTCTCTTTGCATCAACAATGACCCGGTGAAGATCATCATCGGGTACATCGTTTGGTTCCTCTTGATCTTCCGCTTCCCCCATTGCAACATCTTCAGCTTCCCCCGTTGCAGCATCTTCGCTTCCCCCCGTTGGAGCATCACCGTATTCAGGGGTCACATAGTTGTCATCATCTACTTCTTCTTTGATGTCTTCCATCATAACCCCTCTTTCTCCGTCCTTGGTCCAAACATTATAGTGTGGCATGAAACCCTTATAAAGAAGGTGGGTATGAAGGGTTTTCTGGTTAGAGTAAGACTTCGTATTCTCATAGATAGGGCATGGACAACACATAAAACCATTTTGCTTGTTTGCCTCAGCTACTGCGAGAAAATCATTCACGCCCTTAATGTACTCGGAGGTGCGTCTGTTACCGTACATCCATTGTTGGTTCATATCTACGTACATCATGAATAGATAAGTAACCAAATTAATAGAAGTTCATCATCACAGTAAACATAAAGTACATACATAGTTCTCATTGAACAACATATAGCTTTCCAGAGCATCCAATTAAACCATACATTGAAACTATGTAAAACATTTCAATGCGAAAACAAATGCGATCATAACCGCAAACCAAGGTAAGAATTGATCCAACGACATAATGATACCAAGCCTCAGTATGAATGGCATATTTTGTAATCTTTCTAATTTTCAAGCACATTGCATCCATCTTGATCTTGTGATCATCGATGACATCCGCAACATGCAACTCCAATATCATCTTCTCCTCCTTAATTTTTTTCAATTTTTCCTTCAAGTAATTGTTTTCTTCTTCAACTAAATTTAGCCTCTCGACAATAGGGTTGGTTGGAATTTCTGGTTCACATACCTCCTAGATAAAAAATCTATGTCACATTCCTCGGCATAATTGTCATAAACACTAAATGAAAATTAATAGTTATAAAAGAAAAATATATATACCACATCTGAATCATAGACAGGACGAGGGCCGACGGAGGCGGATACCAAAACCATCGCACTATACAATAACAAAACAAGAATAAGTAACAAAACTACACAAGTATCTATCTAAATCATACAAAGTAAGAACTTTTTTCTTATAGAAAGAAGATAAGATCAAGAGGCTCACCATGGTGGTGCAGCCGACGAGATTGGCGCGGGCGATCAACGGCGGTGAGGACGGGGACGGGACAGGACAGACCGCCAAACCTAGACAAATGTCGAGGAAAATGGAGTTTGGACAAGGAGCTTCGAGAGGAGAAAGCTTAAGTGTGGCTCGGGCATTTCACCGAACACCTCATGTGCATAGGAGGTGAGCTAGAGCACAACATACCTCTCCCAAAAAAACAGAGCACTCCACTACTCTCCTCGCGGGCGAGGGGGTATATATAGGCATATCATGACCTGGCCTCACGAACCGGGACCAATGCCCCCATGGGTCCCGTTTCTGGGCTGAACCGGGACTAATGGGCTTATCTGACCTGGACCAAAGCCCTATTTTCTACTAGTGTGACGCAAACGGCGTTGGTGGCTACTTTCCGATTGTCGTGCTAGTCTACTCTGCAAACCTAGTAGTAGGAATAGGAAACATTAAAGGTCTGACATGTTTTCTAGTAGCATGATTGGTATTCATTTGAGAATAACATTATCATATGAAAATTTATTTAAATTCCTATACTTATCCTGGGGTATTATGTGATACGGTTAGGAGGGATAAACGCTTTCCGAAACGGACAGCGTTGGTATGGTATTACTCTCTAGAGTGATTCGAGGGAATTTGAATAAAATCTTGAAAACAACAAAAATAAAATAAAATTTCAGCAACTAGTATTTTCCTTGTTTTCCTTAGTTGCCTTGCTTTTTACGTTGCTATCATGATTTCTCCTAGAGTTCATCTTAAAGGACTTTGGATAGGTGATAAAGACATTGTACGTAAGGGTGTTCTTGGAGAACTCTTCAGCTACGCTTCATCACCGGTCTCTCCGCCGCCTATTTCAAAGAAGCTAGGTTCCCTATTTCTGCTGATTTTGCAGTAACTTTTGACCTTGCCTTTGTTACTAGACTTTGATCGTGGCCTTTGATTCCAGGAGAAAGACGTGGAATCCCGTACACAACTTGAAGGTTCTGTACGTACGGGGATGATTGCTACATCTGCCGGACTGCTGGCAAATCAAGGTATCTAGATATCATCTAAATGTTTTTTTAGCCTTTCTACCTCTTGGCCGAGTAGAAATCTAGGTAGTATTTGCATACACTTGCAATGTGAAATTACTTTTACTTTTTCCAAGTAAGACATCAACGGAATGTCCAAACACATCAAAATATATAACTATATCTTAGAGCAGAGTAAATGGTTAATTTTGTTTGATTAATTAGGACATGATGGAGTACCTGCTACAAAATAAGAAAGAGCATGACAATAGTAATATACTACCAACGAATGCACATTGAGTAATGGATCAGTTTATTTTTGTGCGGGAAGGAGTTATATATGGATCGGTCGCAACGTAATTATCAAACAGTTATCATGTCTATTGAAATTAATAGCCATTCTCATTCCTATAATGCATATTTTATTCGTAGTATGTTGTCCGAACGAAAACTTAGAAGTTGGATAAAAAACATAAAGTATGTTTCGAAAAATGAATTTTTTGAAGAACTATTTCGTGTTTAGATTAGGGCCCCTGATTTTAGTTTCGCTCTGGGCCCCTAAAATCTTAGGACCGGCCTTGGCAGAGAGCAAAATCATAGAAGACCAAAGCTATACCAGGTGGAGGAAAAAAAGAAAAACCTGAAGCGATTAAAAAAATGATAGACGATATATAATGATGACAATCGGATGCATACAAGATCGGTATTTTCATTCTAGTAAGTACTGCTTCTTTAAATAGACGGCACGACCTGCTGAGATACTAGATGCCTCTTGAGAAGCTAAACCACATCTGCTCAGAAGGTCGTTGCGCGGTGTATCTTGTGTAATAAATAGGCACTTGATTGCTTTTGTATGCATCCATGAACCGATGCTCTTTCTACTGTAGGGCCTTGTGCGGCATCCACGGTGACACAACATTTGGTTACTTTTTTCAGACCGAAGAGGTCTTCGCTTACTTTTTACTACGCCGGTGAGGTCTCCGCTTATTTGTTACGACCAGGTGAGGTCTCCGCTTATTGATTGGCTTCAAGTTTCTGACCAGGCACAGTCTATATATTTTTTCCACACCTACCGTGCGCCAGACCAAATCAGCTGCTCGGAAAGTTAATAATCGACGGCGACATAGCAAGTTGGTTACATTTCTCAAACCGATGAGGTCTCCGTTTATTTATTTATTTTGAGCCGATGAGGTCTCCGCTTCCTGAGTGGCTTGAATTATTCGACTGAACTTATGTATTGGATTGCCCAGTACATACAAGTGGATATTATTTTTTCCTATTGAAGGAGTATATAGTAATAACTCACAGCATTGCATCTTCGCTGCACTCATAATATATTGCTGCCGCTTCATAGTACACTAGTAGAAAAAGGGTCAAACGTGAAGCACATTAGTGCCGGTTTGTATTAGAGCAGGCACAAATGTATACATTAGTGCCGGTTCCAACGGCTAGCCTTTAGCACCGGTTCGTGGCTAAGCTTTAGCACCGGTTCGTGCCACGAACCGGTACTAATGAGGGTGGTGGCAGGATGTTGTCAGTCTGGGCCCCCTCCAGCACCTTTAGTACCGGTTCGTGCCACGAACCGGTACTATAGGTCCTCCTGCATATAAACCCTTCGTCCAGCTCGCTCTGTTCTTCCCTCTTTCCCTTCTCCTCTCCTCTCCGTTCTTCCTCTTCTCCCCTCGAGCTCATCACACATTTTGCCCAAAATTTGTCAAGATTTGAAGGCCCCCATCCATTCAAGTGATCACAAAGGTTAGCAACTTTGTCCTTTCATCTCTCATTGCTAGATTAGCTCTTGCATTGGTTCATATAGTTATTAATTTGTGAGTTTAGTAATTTGGGAGGAAATATATATATATGTGCTAGTATTTGATTTATATGCAATTTGAGGTCAAAATAACACTTAGTTTGCATATGTAGGTGTGGTTTATTTAGTGCCTTCTAAATCTCTGTCAGAATCATCGCCGATCGCCCACTGTCCCGCTGCTGGCACCACCTTGTGGTGAGCCTCTTGTTCATGAAATTTTATATAAAAATTGATGTTTCTGTGATTTGGATATATAGTTACTCAGATAATAATTATCTTACCCGACGTTGTTTGTTATACATAGTGCCATGGTTTTGATATCCGTCCCCGTCGGCCCTCGTCCTTGTTATGATTCGGATGTGGTATATTATCTTTTAAAACTATTTTTTGCATTTCATGTTTATGACAAACTATGCCCATCAAGTTGACATAGATATTTTTATATAGGAGGTATGTGAACCGGAAATTCCAACCGACCCTATTGCCGAGAGGTTAAATTTAGTTGAAAGACAAAACGAGTACTTGAAAGAAAAATTGAAAAGAATTGGGGGGGAGAAGATGGAATTGGAGTTGCATGTTGCCGATGTCGTCGATCATCACAAGATCAGGATGGAGAAAATGCGCTTGAAGATTAGAAAGATTAGAAAATATGCCATCGATAGTGAGGCTTGGTATCATTATGCTGTTGGATCAATTGTTACCTTAGTTGCGATCTTGATCGCATTTGTTGTTGCATTTAAATGCTTTAGCTAGAGAGTTATTTGTTTGTTGCATTTAAATGTTGTATGAACTTTATGTATGAACTTGTATTAATTTGGTCTATTCGGTGTTGTGTAATGAAGATGAGCCGTCAATGGATGTACGATGACCGATGCTCTCCCCAGTTCGTTGAGGGCGTGCATACTTTTCTGCTTGCGGCTGAGGCAAACAAGCGGGCGGATGGTTTTATGCCTTGTCCACCTGTTTGAGTCCGGTTTCATGCCCCACTATAATGTTTGGACCAAGCACGGAGAAAGAGGGGTTATGATGGAAGACAATGAAGAAGAAGAGGACGACGACAGCTATCCTGGCCATGGGTTCCCTGAATACGATGATACAACAATGGGGGAAGAAGCTGAGCCGGTAATGCGGAAGAAGCTGGGCGGCAATGCGGGAAGAAGTTGAAGAAGAGGCATCGATGAGCCCGTTGATGATCTAGGTCGGGCCATTGCCGATGCAAAGAGAAACTGCGCAAGTGATTTGGAGAAGAAGAAGTTGCAGCGCATGTTAGAGGATCACAAAAATTGTTATACCCGAATTGCGTGGGTGACAAGAAAAGCTGGGCACCACACTGGAATTGCTGCAATGGAAGGCAGAGAATGGTGTATCCGACAAGGATTTGGAAAGTTGCTGGTAATGATAAAGGATATGCTTCCAAAGGACAACGAATTGCCCGAGAGTACGTACGAAGCAAAGAAGGCTGTCGGCCCTCTAGGGTTAGAGGTGCAGAAGATACATGCATGAACTAATGATTGCATCCTCTACCGCGGTGAGTACGAGGATTTGAACGCTTGCCCGGTATGTGGTGCATTGCGCTATAAGATCAGCCGCGATGAGCATGGTGATGTCGAGGGCGAGCGCCCCAGGAAGAAGATTCCTGCCAAGGTGATGTGGTATTCTCCTATAATACCACGGTTGAAACGTTTGTTCCAAAACAAAGAGCATGCCAAGGCGATGCGATGGCACAGAGAAGACCGTAAGAAAGACGGAAAGTTGAGAGTACCAGCTGACGGGTCGCAGTGGAGAAAATTGAAAGAAAGTACGGGAAGGAGTTTGCAGATGACGCAAGGAGCGTATGGTTTGGTCTAAGCGCAGATGGCATTAATCCTTTTGGGGAGCAGAGCAGCAACCATAGCACCTGGCCTGTGACTCTATGTTTGTATAACCTTCCTCCTTGGTTGTGCATGAAGCGGAAGTTCATTATGATGCCAGTGCTCATCCAAGGCCCTAAGCAACCCGGCAACGACATTGATGTGTACCTAAGGCCATTAGTTGAAGAACTCTTACAACAGTGGAATGCAACAGGTGTACGCGTGCGTGATGAGCACATGGGGAAGAATTTGACCTAAAGGCGTTGCTGTTCGTGACCATCAATGATTGGCCTGCTCTCAAGAACCTTTCGTGACAGACAAACAAGGGATACCGCGGATGCACGCACTGTTTGGATGATACCGACAAGATATATTTGAATAGTTGTATGAAGAATGTGTACCGGACATCGCCGATTTCTTCCGAGCAGACATCCCATAAGAAAGAAAGGCAAGCATTTCAAAGGTGAGGCGGATCACCGGACGAAGCCTCGCCACCGCATCGGTGCTGATGTACATGATATGGTCAAGGATTTGAAGGTGATATTTGGAAAGGGTCCCGGCGGACAACCTGTTCCAAAGGACGCCGACGGACGCGCACCCATGTGGAAGAAGAAATCTATATTTTGGGACCTGCCATATTGAAAGACCTAGAGGTCCGCTCCGCAATCGACGTGATGCACGTGACGAAGAATCTTTGCGTGACCCTGCTTGGCTTCTTGGGCGTGTATGGGAAGACAAAAGATACACCGAGGCACGGAGGACCAGCAACGATGCACGGAGAAGACGGCATATATCGGGTCATGCAAGCTACGCCTTACCAAAGAAGAGAAGGAAATCTTCTTTGAATGCCTGCTCAGATATTAAGGTACCGTCGGCTTCGTCGAATATAAAGGAATAATAAACATGGCAGAGAAAAGTTCCGAACCTAAAGTCTCATGACTGCCACGTGATTATGACGCAACTGCTTCCGGTTGCATTGAGGGGCTTCTACCGAAAACGCTCGATTAGCCATTGTGAAGCTATGTGCATTTCTCAATGCAATCTCTCGAAGGTAATCGCCCAGAAATCATACCAAGGTTACGAGAATGATTTGGTGCAATGTCTTGTCAGTTTCGAGTTGGTGTTCCCACCATCCTTCTTCAACATCATGACGCACGCCCTAGTTCACCTATGCGAAGAGATTAACGCTTTGGGTCCTGTATTTCTACACAATATGTTCCCTTTGAGAGGTTCATGGAGTCTTAAAGAAATATGTTCATAACCGTGCTAGGCCGAAGGAAGCATCTCCAAGGGCCATCAAAATGAGGAGGTCATTGAGTTTTGTATTGACTTTATTCCTGACCTTAAGCCGATTGGTGTTCCTGTATCGCGCATAAGGGCAGACTGGATGGAAAAGGCACGCTAGGAGGGGAACAAATAATATGTATGGACGGACATTCTCTCACCGAAGCACACTACACAGTTCTACAGAATTCCGCCTTGGTGGCTCCGTATATGGATGAACACAAGAATTTGCTACGCCCAAACACCCGGAGCGGTCTCGATGACTGGATTACACGTGAACAAACCAGGAGTTTCGCTAGCTGGTTGCGACACGCACTATGCATGACACCTCTATTGAAGATGACCTGTACTTGCTGTCCCAGTTACCATCTTCGAATATAATGACTTTCAAAGGGTACGAGATAAATGGTAATACATTTTACACGATTGCCCAAGATAAGAAGAGCACCAACCAAAACAGTGGTGTCCGCTTTGATGCAGAAACCAAGACGGGAAAGGAAACATATTATGGTTATATACAGGACATATAGGAACTTGACTATCGACGTGGTTTAAAGGTCCCTTTGTTTCGGTGCAAATGGGTCAATATGATACGAGGCGGGGTAACGGAAGACCCGCAGTACGGAATGACAACAGTGGATCTCAACAATCTTATGTGATGCGCATTTAACCATTCGTCCTAGCCAATGATGTGGCACAGGTTTTCTATGTGAAGGACATGTCTACCAAGCCAATAAAAAGAAAAGATAAGGAAGCGAATGCATCGTACGATGAGCCAAAGCGGCACATAGTTCTTTCTGGGAAGAGAAACATCATGGGAGTGGATGACAAGACAGACAAGTCAGAAGATTATGAAAAGTTTGATGAAATTTCTCCATTCACAGTGAATATTGACCCGAGCATCCCGTTAAATGATGAAGATTTTCCATGGTTACGGTGCAAAGGGACACACGCGAAAAAAAAGTTTCACACCCAAAGATCTGGGATGTGATCGGCTTCACTATCATCACTTTCTTCTGTGTTTCACACCCAGAGGGGAATCTCTGTAATAGTTAGGGTAGTTATGTGTTTTGGCATTTGAAACGCGAAGAAATTTTATGTGCAAACAAATTCTTCAATGCCTTTACTGATTTTTAAAGTTAAATTATTCATAAACTAGTGATTCACACTAATTTCAAATAATTCAAAATTTAAACTATTCAAATTTGAAAACTACGGGCACTAACAGAATGTTTGTAATTTTTTGTACCTAAAGCAAAAATATTCACAAAGAAACTCTAAATACACAAAAAAAAACAACACAAAAATAAATAAAGCAAAAAAAAGCCCGCCTACTAGGCCATAGCGGCCTGCATACGACTAGAAACCCAACCTGTGTTGGGCCAGGATGCAGGCCCGCAAAGGCCAAGTGGGCCAACAGGGCAGCAAAGAACACGTAGGCCCAGTAGGCCTGCTTTGGAGAGGAGCTCGAGAGAGCGACCGCACGGGGGTTTATAAACCAGTGCGGTCGCCTCTCGGCTAGCGAGGTGGGACTAAACTTGTCAAGATCACCTGCGCTAATAAGACACCCTTTAGTACCGGTGGTGGCACAAACCGGTACTAGGGGCCTTTAGTACCGTTTGTGCCACCACCCGGTACTAAAGGGGTCGCTTCGCTGCTTGGGCTGGTTAAAACAGATTTTAGTACCGTTGGTGGCTCCAACCGTACTAAAGGTGCCTTCTATATATACAACACTTGAAAAATTTCATTCTCCTCTATTTCTTCCTCTGTTTCCCCATTGAACCGCTCGCCTCGATCGATCGACGCCATCACCGACCCGTCGCCGCCGCCGCCCGTCCCGTCGCCGCCCCGTCCCGTCCCCCTGCCGCCCTCGTCTCCGCCGCCGCCCTCGTCCCGTCGCCGCCCTCGTCCCCTCGCCGCCCTCGTCTCCGTCACCGCCTGGCCCTTCCCGTCGCTGCCGTCCCTGCGTCGCCGCCCAGCGTCACGCCTGCCCGCCATGCCCCGGCCGTCGCCTGTCCGTCGCCGTCGCCCGCTGTGAGCTCTCCCCTCTAACCCTCTCTCTCGCCTCAAGGCCACCATGGGCGCCGCCCTCCCGAGCCCATACACACACACACAAGCATGATGAACACACACACACATACACGTATATATTTAATTAGTTTAGATTTTGTATGTTTAATTAGTTTAGATTTTTTATATTATTGTTTTTTCACTAGTATATATGTATGAATGCATGTTAGATGGATATAATTAGTGTTTAATTAGTATGGAATTTTTTATATAATGTTGTTTTTCTGTTTTTAATGGATGTATAGAAATTGTTTTTATGTTTTTATTGTTAGATGCTTAATTAGTATGAAATAGTATATAGATTTTTGAAATAGTAGAAATGTTATAAATTTTAGTTATCAAAATCCAATCATTAAAAAATATTATTTTTATGGGCATATAGCTAGTATTTGTTATCGACGATGCACGGCCCGCATCCTCGCCGTCGACCCGCCCACGACGACGCCCAGCCGCCCATGTCCGGACTGGCTCTGCTGGGCTGGCACTGGGAGGTACTGCTGGAGGGCGCGCCGCTTGATGAGGAACCCGCCCCGGGTCCCGTCGTCGACCCTGATCTCGCTTTGGTGGCGTTCACGTGGGCCAGTCTCGGTGCGGAGGGACCCGCCCCGCCGGAGGAGGTACGCCATGTCGGGAGGAGGACGAGCACGCCCATCGCTACATGGTTGCGTTAGAGGGCGGCAGGTTCTCCAATACCGGCAGATCTTCAGGATCTCACATCAGCTATGATCCTGTGAGGGTTCCTTCTCTTTGGGTGTCCACCGCCATGACGCAGGAACCGCGAGTGTCCTAGATTCTTCTGTAGCATTCGATCTTTAATTAGCTAGCCAGTGATGTACTATTCAATATTATATATTATTCAAGACGATGTATTCGAGATTGTATCTATTATTCTAGACAAAGTATTCGAGATTATATGTATTATTCGAGACGATGTAATTTGAATACTAAATTGTTTTATATTTCTTTTGAATTAGTTAAATAAAAGCCATGGCAGACAATACCGACAGAGAGGGAGAACAGACCATGTTCGATATGGTACGCGGGCCGATGATAATCAGAATGAAGAAGATTATGACGGTTCAATTTCTAAACAACACCGAGAGGGTGATATGATATTCGATCGCGACGATCGAATTGATGAAGTCATGAACTACGATTATGACGATGACGAAGAACATGTTGATCCTGAAACAACAAAGACCGCGAGGTATATATATTTATATAAGCAGGTTTCGGTGATCATCACATGTTTTAAATGACTTGAAGATATATTAACGAATCGATCTTTGTTCTTTCAGCCATCCGGTCGACCAAATCTTCAGGCAAAAGGACTAAACGAGGCCCGAACAAAAAGTTGAAGGAGGGCGAAAGTACAATATCGAGGCAGTCGGACCTAATGGCGAACCATTAGCGCCTAAGAAGATTGCGGACAAGTTCATTCGCTCGGTCGGAGTTCTTGTGAAGGACCAACTCCCGATCTCCCTTCAAGAATGGAGAGAGCCAGCAAAAGACAAAGGACAAAAGGCAAAGAGGACGCTGCTCCACTTCCAGATGTTACTTTTGTCGACAAGAATCAAAAGATCTGCTTTGGGATACTGTCATGGAACATTTCACCCTACCAGATCATTTCACGAAGCAGATGTGCAGAAAGTCAAGGACGCTGCTCTTAGGAAGATGGCGGTTGCATTCAAGAACCACAAGAATCGTGAATGGGACAAGTACGTCAAGGAGGAAGGAAGACTCCAGATTCGAGGGAACACTAGAGAACCAACGTGCTCATTGGGACGATTTCGTGAAATTCAAGGATTCAGAATTAGCTAAGGAACGGTCGAGAATAAACAAGAAGAATGCCGAAAAAAAGGATAAGTTCCATAAGCTGGGGCCAGGTGGCTATGCGGTGGCAATGCCTAAGTGGGATAAGTCTGAGAAAGAGATGGAGGATGCTGGTGCCACTCCGGTTACTAAGAGCTGGCCCCCCAGGGTCAGGACTTGGTTCTATGCGCATGGGGGGCGTTGGATCCGAAGACAGGCAATGTTTCGACGAGGGCAAGTCTGAAGGGAGCCGACGATGCGATACTTGTTGCAATAGAAGAGGCATGATCGGGGGTGTTCCAGCCCAACAGAGAGAACGACGAGCTTACGAGTGCCCTGGGAAATCCTGAACACCCGGGAAGAACACGAGGCAAGGGCGCTATTCCGTGGTATGAGGGGTTTTCACACTGGAACAACGACTACAGAACCCGTGCGAGAAAGAAGATTGCGGAGGAGAAGAAGAGGAAGATGGAGGAGGAGCAGAGGAAGCGGGACTATGAACGCCTTCAAGGCCTAGAAGCAAGTCAAGCGGAATTGGCAGTCAAATTCCAGCGGCAGCAGGAGCAGATCGACTCACTTAGCCAGCAAAGGGGGTCTCAGCAGCTGCAGCAGCTAGCGGATGAACCAACATTGGATAGCACCGCCCCATCCATGCAGAGAAGCAACGTGGGTTCCGCCCCGGACGACGCAATGCTGGGTAGATACCCCGTGGATGACATCACGGAGAACACTAGCTGCGAGCTACACGTCAAAATGAAGAACATATCCATGAAGGTGGCGGACGGAGAAGCTTTTCCAGTTACCCCCAAAGCAACCTACCATTGCATCCCGATTCCAGAGGGCTATGCTAGTGTCATGGTTGACGAGGTGGTGCAGCCATATTCGGGGCTAGAGCTTGACATTCCTGGAGGTGAGGACGAGCGCTTTCTCGGAGACGCCAACCATCGATCATCCTATGGAAAAGGATTGCATCATCTTTGAAGGCCACCGACACGCGTCATCGACTCCTCGTCAAGTCCGCCACCGAGTCCGCAGTCTCCCGCTCCTGCAAGTCCACCAAGTCCGCAAAGTGTCGGCCACTCCTCCTCCAAGTCCGCAAAGTGTCGCCACCTCCTCCTCCAAGTCCGCCACAGCGTCGACGCCCACCCTCCTCCAAGTCCGGCACAACCTCAGGCCACTCCTCCTCCAAGTCCGGCACATCTTCAGGCGGCCACTCCTCCTCGTCCAACTCAGCCCCGTCAGCCGGCGTCTCCGCCGCCTCAGCAATCGCAGAAGAGACACCCCACAGCTATGGTGCGTAGCGGTACGAGTCGAGGTAGTACAGGAAGTACAGGCGGAGGCAAGCGATATAAATATGGTCCAAGCCTCACGCCTCTTCCGCAGAGGTCTTATGACAGGTCCGAGGAGGAAATCGCAGCCATATCGAAGTCCGAGGTGGAAGCCCATTTTGCACCGAAACCGCCACCGCCGCCAAGGGAGAAAGTGCCTAAGGAAACGATTGACCACTTCATTCGTATGGCTCAACCACCAGCTCCCAAGCCTGTTGACACAGACTATGAGCGCCACATCAGGAAGTTAAATCGAGCACGTCTACGTAAGGAGGCGAGCTCGGGATCGAGCAAACAAGAAGCAGCTGTCAAAAAATGCGGGAAAACCATTCCCCAGCTGGGAGAACAGGCGGCGCAATCGATCCCCTCGCTTGTTGTGCCAACAACACGTGACAATACGCGCGCCCAATATTATTGTGGGCAAACAGTTTACGTTCCTGAGGTGGGCAATATGGTAATAACGAGGGACCATATAATGCAGGCTGAAGTTCTCAAAATCACTGTTGGACAACTCCTCGAGATCGAGCCCATGCCTGTGCTTAGAGAGGATGAAATAAAACGGAAATATGTCCGGGCCAACCTTTGGTCCACCTGACAAGGTCAAGAACCTCCCAACGAGAATGTATGAATTGCATCAATGGTACATGAACATTACCAAGATTTCGATCGAGTGTCCTTCATGGTGAATGTCAAGGAGGAGCATTACTTCAATGAGAAAGCTTTGTCCGTTGAGTATTCTGAACTGTTTCAGTTATACAATCAAGACGCACTCGACAAATCTATCGTCAGTTGCTATTGTCTGTAAGTGATTTCTTTCTGTAATTTAAGTCTCAAGCTAGCTGTACTGATCCTTTTGATCAATCATTACCTGTAATTATCCTCACTATATTCTTTTCTGTGGTATTATATGCAGGATGAAGATATATGAAATGAGAAAAGGTGGACGCTTTGGCATCGGGTTCATTGACCCAAACACTGTTAATGAATACACATGGCAAATAAATGCACATCATCAAAAGGCCGTAGAGGACAACATGCTAGAGTTCTTGAAGCGCCTCAAATACAATGAAGATATACTACTTCCTTACAACTTCCAGTGAGTCACACTGTCTTGTACTACAAATTCTCTGTTTTTGCCTACTAGCTAGCTACATGTTTTTGCTTTACATATGCCCACTTGACTAAGACATGCAAACGTGTGTGCATGCAGATTTCACTGGGTCTTGTATATCATTAAAGTTGACGCCGGAACAGTTGAAATACTGGACTCACTACTCAAAGAAAAAACTGACTATAACATCTTGTTTGGGATAGTCAACAGGTAATTTCAATCATTATTAACTATATATCTCGGCCTATTTAGTTCGTCATTTTCATGATATGAACTATATTTAATAACCCCTTTATTCATTTTCTTTGTCGGCGGGCAGGGCTTGGGCAAGGTTCATCAGCGTCACGGAAGGCAAATGGAAACAAAAGCTTAAATGGTTTCGACCCAAGGTAAGTAATTAAGTAGTACTATCTAGCTAGCTAGCTGCCATCTCTTTAATTATCATGCTTGATTAATTATTATCCGATCAAATTCCATTCTCGTAAAGGCCCTGAAGCAGGCGCAGGGGACTGATCTTTGTGCATTCTGCGTTTGCGAGAACATTCGCATGATGGCGTCCGAAAGGAGCAGATCTCAAAGACAGGAATGGGTACGCTTGTCAAAACACTATTCACAATTTTTACACCATTATCGATATCTAGTCACACAACTAATACACATGCATATTGATCTCCTTCTTAACAGTTCACAGAGGTGCGGAGAAGCTCCTAGAAACGGAGCGCGAGAAGCACTTCAAGAGGAAATAGCGGATTTTTGCTTGACCAGGTCATAAATCCGAAGGAGAATACTATTACCCGCTACACGCCCCATCGTGCTCAAGGCACCAATTAGGCTAATGCCACTGGCTCAAGGCAACATGCATATGTAGGAGAAATTGTATATAGCTATACATGTGTGTATGTGTGAATTAATTAATATGATGGTTTGTGAGACATTGATGATATATATATATATATATATGCATGATTGGTTCTATTAGAAATTATATATATATATATATATATATATATATATATATATATATATATATATATATATATATATATATATATATATATATATATAACGTGTACAATGTGTAGTATTGTAAAATACCAGCAAACGAAAAAGAATTAAATTGATAACACAAATTTAATTGAAAAATAAAAAATAAAACAAAAACCCACAAACATTTAGTAACATTTAGTACCGGTTGGTGTTACCAACCGGTACTAAAGGGCTCCCGGCCCCCGGAGCTGGCTCGTGCCACGTGGTTGGCCTTTAGCACCGGTTCGTGACCACACTTTAGTGCCGGTTGTGGAACCGGCACTAAAGGGCCTTACGAACCGGTGCTATTGCCCGGTTCTGCACTAGTGGTATTGCATGTTCATGGTACAAGAATTTTGCATCTACCCTATACAATCATATATATATTGTTTTTACTTCATGATTGAACTCTAAGCTCAAGGTTGCATAGTTTGGTCAATAAACAGTCCAACGAAACTATGTTCGGCATTTGCGAACTCACGTGTACCCTGACTATATTTATTGCTGTTGCTAGTTCATGATATGTCAAACTCTAGCTCAAGCCTAACCAATTTGATGCAGTCCAAGGAAACTGTTCAGAAGAGTCGGAAAACTATGATGTTATGTAGGCATGCAAAGTTAGAACCATTAGGGAACCCTCTGACCCTACTTAGTTCAACCAAAGGAACTAAAATTTCAAAAATGGTGTGAATTCTGAAAAGTTAGTTCATTTATAGTTGAACTAAAGAGGGTCAGAGGGTACTCTAAAGATTTCCATGTTTGCATCTTTAATGCTGTGACCATTGATGCAGATTGTGCCAATAACTATATCTTGTACAAGTGGATGCATTTTCGGAAGCATGCTTTTAACACTATAAACTTTTGCTGCTCGAGGAGCCATGCCAAAGCATCTTACAAACATATCAGATGCCTAACTTATGTACTGGATTTCTATGCCAGGTGCTGTTGCCGACCATGGATTTAGTGGAATTAGCATGTTCATGTTATTTTGATCCTTTCGCATACCCTATGTCTCTCATTTTGTATCACATATAGTTCGGAGGCTAAGGTATAGGCTATCATGTTTTCTTGTGATCCTCTATAGAGAAATAGATAAACATTGGCTATGTATTCAAAGTTCAAGGCAGACAAATATGTATGTATGTTAAGGCCAATAAAGGTGCCGATAATTCACCACCCAAAATGTATATTACGATGATCTCGCTTTCTTAATTTTTGAAGTCAACGACCTTGGGAATAGATTACCATACATTTCTTCTAGGGTAACTCCGCCAATTTGGGGTCATCTAGTATGACTAAAGCTGGATCGCCCCGTCATGTTTGGTGGCCACCACTCTCTTTCTTCCTTGTTTCTTCCAATTGAGCGAAATCGTGAATTTACTCAATTGGATGCATACATCATGGAAATATTCGTTCTAGTAAGTACCGCCTCTTCAAATATAGAGGGCACGATCTGCTGCGACACTGGCTGCCTCTTGAGAAGCTAATCCACATCTGCTCAGAAGATCGTTGTGCGGCATACCGTGTGTAACATGCACTTGTTTGCTGTTATATGCATCCATGAATCGATGCTTTTTCTACAGCAGGGTCTGACGCGGCATCCATGGTGACACAAGAATTTGGTTACTTTTTTCAAACGGATGAGGTCTTCGCTTATTTTTAACGACCCGGTGAGGTATTCGCTTACTGATTGGCTTCAAGTTTTCGACCTGGCAAAGTCTATATATTTTTTTTTTCACACCAACCGTGCGCCAGACCAAATCGGCTGCTGGGGATGTTAATAATCGACAGTGACACTGCATGTTGGTTACTTTTTTCAAACAGATGAGGTCTACGTTTATTTATTTATTTTTGAAGCAATGAGGTCTCCGCTTCCTGAGTGGCTTGAATTGTTCGACCGGACTCATGTATAGGATTGCCCAGTAGGAGTACGTACTAGTGGATATTTCTCTTTTCCTATTGATTGAAGGAGTATATAGTAATAATTCCGAGATTAGATATTGAGAGAAGCAACCCATCGAGCTATCTTGTGCACCAGTATAAATACACAACTCACGGTGACAGCAAATCTCATCCATCATTACACACAGACAGACGCACTTCTTTCCTCCATTTCCTAAGGCAGCTTTAGCAATGGAGTACTCGGCAAAGCTAGCTGCAACGCTGCTCTTAGCTCTCGCGTCCGCCTTGATGGTCACCGCCCAGAACGGGGGCGATGACATGCTGAACGCCCACAACGAAGTGCGCGCCGCCGTCGGCGTGGGGCCAGTGACATGGGACCCCATAGTGGCGGCGTACGCGCAGTCGTACGCGGACAAGCGCCGCGCCGACTGCCAGCTAGTACTCTCTCCGGAGGTCCGCCCATACGGAGAAAACCTCTTTCGGGCCCCTGGGACCGACTGGAAAGCCGTGGACGCCGTGATTTACTGGGCGTCCGGGAAGCAGTATTACGAGCACGCCACCAACACATGCTCCGCACCTAGTGGTGAGTCCTGCGATGAATACCTGCAGTTGGTGTGGAGGGACACCAAGACCATCGGCTGCGGCGCTGTCCTCTGTGACGGCAACGCTGGCGTGTTTATCATCTGCAGCTACAGCCCGCCGCCCGTGGTCGGGCAGGTTCCTTACTAGGCCACGTACCAAGTATGTATGCATGCGGCTATGCATGCATGCATGCATGCACGTACCAGTCGTGTTGCATAAATAAATAATTAAGGGATACTTCTATGGTTCGGGTGACCGAGAACTCGCTTAATTCTCGCTCGATTGATGTCACCACATGTATGTGTGTGTGACCCGAATCCCTCCTCCCTTCCACTCCTGTATTGTTCCGGGCTTTGATTGTTTTTCTATTTCCCCCGTAAGTTGTGACTGGGCTTGTATTTGATTGTATTTGAACTTGTTATTCCGATTGTATGTGGACTTTGCTATGGATGGGTCTCTAGTTGAGTATGAACGAGAAAAAAAGCCAACACAATATCACGCAGATAGACCTTAAGTTCAACCAACATGTTTGTGTTGCTAGAGAGCAAAACTTACATTTTTCTTATATTCTAACTAATCCGATTTCAGTAATGTATTTTATAAATGAAATAATTTTTTTCAAGGGAACCAAGAGAAGTTGTAGTGAAGCTAATCGAAGCTTATTTAGCAAAAATGTACGATTTTTTTTACAGGACATCCACTTATTTTTGGGCATTAATTTGGTTTACAACAAAATAATAAATAAACTTTTCCCTCCGTTACGGTGTCGTTGACTACAATTGGGAAACCCCAAATCAAAGGGATGATACAGACAGATTTAAGTATTTCCCTCCGGTATGAACAAGGTTTATCGAGCCACTAGGAATATCCCTCTTCGACCAATCTAAGGGTGCATGCACACAAAAACAAAACCAACTTGTCCCCAGTGTCAAGGAAGGTTTTCAAACTCCCCGTCCTGCTAGTTACAAGAATTAAACCCAACATGTGGACGGAAATGATGAATGAAAGTAAAAGAAAAAATGAACCAGCTGGAAAATAATGGTGAAAAGAAAGTAAGAACGCTTGTAAAGAATGTAAAATGATGGGCTGGCGGCCATAGTTTCACTGGTGGTATCTCTAAAAAAAAATATAACACTATTGGGTGAACACATTACCGCTGGGTAATTGATAGAATTGCAATCAAGCAATTATGATATAGATAACGTGCATGCTCTGTATAGACATTCAATAATATGAAATAGCATCAATAGATAAATGGATGGTCGGATTATAACATCATAATCCATTATTATATCCCAGGAAACTCAACTACAATAGCAATAAATGCTATGAACCTTCATCATGTTAGACTGCCCATGAGACCTTTTTATTGAGAAACAAGGTGGAGATATAACCATCTGGCTATTTCCATTAATATAGAGTCCAAGGTTGGACTACTTACGCATCATCAGGGAGGTAGCAATTTTGGTGTGGATGGCTCCACTGAAGTAGTCCTCCTCTGGCAGGCTACCGGATAGGGCTCCAAATTCTTCTTTACGGCAACAGCGTCTCTATATCGTATTTTCCCGAAGTGTCTCTTTTCTTAGGGTTTTCTATCGGTGACAATATATAGGCGAAAGGGCGACCCGACGGGGTGAAGGTGGAGTCGGCGCAGCCCTGGGGGGCCCACACCCCTCTGCGATGTGGGGTTGCTCCACAAGGTGGCGTCCCTCCTTCCTCGCTCATCTGGCTCTGGGTCTTTGTATTGAATAGTTAGTTCGTTTCGCATTTTCCTAATATTTTCCTGGATGTAAGTTGCCATGCAGAAATAGGCAAAAAACAACAACCGACACTTGGCACTGGGTTATAGGTTAGTCCAAGGGAAGTGTTTTTAAATGATATAAAATCATAGCAGAAGTTTGTAACAATGATATAATAGTAGTATCAAGCAAACATAAAATGATAGATATCTTCGAGACATATCAGCATCCCAACCTTAATTTGTTCTTATCCTCGAGTAGGTAAATGATAACAAAATATTTTTTCGCTCTAAATGCTACAAAACATGATCCTGACCGGGTAATGTAAAGCACAAGCTAAGAATAAAGTGATTCAAAGCAATGATCTTTAAACGACATCAAGCAAATAATGGATAAGCAATATAGATAAACAAGTCATTGCTTTTCAAGTGTGAGCTTTGGCCTTGGCACCATGAGGTTTTGGCTAAAAGAACATTAATGTTTGTTTGTAAAATTCAATTAAAGAAAGGCTAACATAATTGAAAGTGACCACTAGACAAGGGGAAGTCTTATAGTCGGAACTATCTCTAGTACCCCCGATTGCTATTCACACAGTTTTTACCCCCAGTGGCAGACAGTTTCCCAAAACTTGTACTCGAGTGGGTTAGCGACGGTGATGCCGATCGCTGACGGTAAGGAAAATCGTGAGCACTGGGACGATCCATTAACCACAGTTGTACAAAACAATCGGGTGTGATTGGACAAGTACACACACACACACACACACACACACACACACACACACACACACACACACACACACACACACACACACACACACACAATTACATTTGATGAACCGTGGGTGATATTGGAACAATGACAAAGAGTCCCTGAGTAATAATTGTATCTGATTGTTCCACTCGTCTCACAGATTTCCTTTGTCAAATACCTGGAGATAGCTGAAGTGATCAAACACAATTTCCATGTTTATAATGTGTGGGAACATTGTTCACCACAGACAACTATCAATGGTTGATGGTATGCGATTGTATATTATTGCACACGTTGACCGCGCACGCGCGCGCGCGCGCGTGTGTGTGTGTGTGTGTGGGTGGGTGCGTGCGTGCGTGCGTGCGTGCGTGCGTGCGTGCGTGCGTGCGTGCGTGTGTGTGTGTGTGTGTGTGTGTGTGTGTGTGTGTGTGTGTTGTCAAATAATATGCAGTACGCCCATAATATCATCAGAACACATGTGGTAGGAACATGAACATATAGTCAAATTTTGATCGTAGCAAAGGCAGTATCGCAGACATCCCATAGATAGGATATTTAGCGAGGAATGAAGCAATCTTTATTCTCATCTCCCTCATGTCATCATCGAGCATTGGTTGCTCATCCATCAATATTTGGATCTTTGTTATTATGTTAAGATTTGATGTGTATGTATTAATAGTACTGAAGTACTATAAAGATATGGTCTTACTGGGATTAAGTTGTCTGTAGTCCTCGCAGGTGTGCCGAGTCTAGCCATATGTTTGCAAACATAGTAACCACAAAGATTGGCCCCGGCTGGCTTTGAGGACACTAAAATTATGTTAAAAAATGAGTAATGACATATTTCTAAGAATATATAATGGAATTTGGCACGTAATATAATCATGTATTATGAATGTGTTTGCAAGGCTACTTCAACACATTACTACATTATGAAAAAGGTTTCTTTAAACTACAGCGCGTAAGCAACTAGAAACCAGGTATCCGTATCTCAGATACCTTAATATCGGCTATGTGTTGCGACTTTTTCTTGTCATCGATGGCCCTTGAGCTACACACTGACAACTGGTTGTACTCAGGAAATGCTCTACAAAACAAGATGGATAGTTGAGTCACCAATTATAATTAAATGGGAGATGGGTACGGCCTATGAAACAAAATTTCCAATACCTTCCCAAGCAATCTTTAATGAATGTCAAATACAAAGGTATGGGAGAGTTCTTCATGAGAATTAAGGTAGTACCCTATGCTATGATTTGGTACAATCACAATCAAGATCTAATGGTCACTTCAAGAAGAAAAAACTTCATGAAAAACATATGATTGATGGAGACAAGTAATATAGCTATATGTTTGATCGAAGTTACTGTTGTAAGTATGGAAGTAGGAAGAAATCTGCAAATTGTTGGTTATGAAGCACATTGACGACATGTTTGAAGGCAACGTCCGTCTGGATGTCAATAAATTCTCTCGAGGTACTTACTGGGTTGAAGAAACCAACCTATTGAGTGTTTTCTCTCGCCTTAGTCGCCACTAGCGTGACAGAACAATGAATCATCATTTATATCGGTTATAGACATTTAGAAAAGACATGATGAGGACTATACTTACAAGACAAAGTATCTAATAAGACTCGCATGAAGAGGTATTAAGTTGAAGATTGAGAACAAATCTTCATATAATACAATGAAGGAACCCTGGCTTGTTCTAAAATGTGTTGCTACTGCTCATTGCCTAGGAGTAGTATGATCAGCAGGTCCACTCCTCAGTTGGAGGCAGGTCAGCACCGGCTTTGGCGCCGATGTGAATGCGAGGTTTGTCTCCCAGAATACCCATCGTCCCAAGGAGCCATAGAGGTCGGCCCAGTCCCTGAATAGTAGCTTGTAACCTGTTTCTATTGGAATTATATTCTTCAGCATGTATGCCGAGTATTATATCGGCAAAACCACCCTCGGCTAGAACCTGACCGCCAAAAAGAAAATTTTAACGAGTGTCAAAATCAGGCATGTTGGCATAGCGTATACCGAGTATTTTGGCGCAACACTCGTCAAAATAAATTTACTGACGACCGTTTGGCGCAATCGGCATTGGTGGATACTTTCCGATTGTCGTGCTAGTCTATTCTGCAAACCTAGTAGTAGCAATAGGAAACTTTAAAGGTATGATATATTCTCTAGTAGTATGATTGGTATTCAATTGAGAATAACATTATCATATGTGAAACGGTTAGGATGGATAAACGCTTTCCAATACGGACAGTGAGGGTCAGGGATTACTCTCTAGAGTGATTCGAGGGAATTTGAATAAAATCTTAAAAAGAACAAAAATAAAATAAAATTTCAGCAACTAGTTTTTTCCTTATTTTCCTTAGTTGTCTTGATTTTTACGTTGGTGTCATGATTTCTCCTAGAGTTTATCTTAAAGGACATTGGAAAGGTGATAAAGACATTCTACGTAACGGTGTTCTTGAAGAACTCTTCAGTTATGCCTCATCACTAGTCTCTGCGCCGCATATTTCAAACAAGCTAGGTTCCCTATTTCCGCTGATTTTGCCATAACTTATGACCTTGCATTTGTTACTAGACTGCCCAAGGCCTTGGTTGTTTGATCGTGGCCTTTGATCCCAGGAGAAAGACGTGGAAGCCTGTAAACAACTTGAAGGTTCTGTACGTACGGGGATGATTGCCACATCTGTAGGACTGCTGGCACATCAAGGTATGTAGATATCATCTAAATGTTTTTTAAGCATCTCCAGCAGTTCGCCCCGGGCGCCAAAAAGAGTGGTCTGGGGGCGAGCCGGCGCTAGTTTGGCCCCTGGGGTTCGGTTCGCTCCCAATCACATGCCCACGGTCGCCGCGGGTTCGGCGAAGTTCGTCATTTTTGTTTCAAACTCGGCGACTTTTCCATGAACTCGGCCATTTTTAGTCCAAATTTTTACAAAAACTTAAAAACACACATGAACTAACTAAAAACGAACTAAAAAGCCTAGCCACTTCTGCCACCGCCGCCGCCGTCGCCGACTACATGGCGAGAAGTATGTAGAAGCGGGTGTAGTCGCCGCCGCCGCCGCCGTCGTCGTCATCGTCGTCGTCGCGCGCCTCGCCTGCGGCATCCCTGCTGCACCCCTCGCCCGGGTTGCCGACAGCTCTCGACGGCTCGGCCTCGACCTCGTCGTCGCTGTCGATGATGATAATGCTGCCCTCCTCGGCATATCGACGGGCCTCGGCGCGGCGGCGTTCCCGGGCCTGGGTCTGTAGGTACGCCCGACGCTGGCGGCGCACCAGCTCGCGGACGCAGTCCTCCCTCGCCCATTTGAGGGCGGACACATCGTCGGGGGCCACCATGCCGGCGTGTGATACGTCCATTTTGCATCATGCTTTTATATCAATATTTAATGCATTATGGGCTGTTATTACACATTATATATCAGTACTTATGGCTATTCTATTCTCTCTTATTTTGTAGGGTTTACCATGAAGAGGGGGAATCCCGGCATCTGGAATTCTGACTCAAAAGGGACCAAACATTGGAAACCTATTCTGCACTGCTCCAATAGTCCTGAAACTTCACGAAACCTATTTTTGGATTTAATAAGAATTATTGAGCAGAAGAAATACCTCAGGGGGGCCACACACTGTCCAGGAGGGTGGGGGACGCGCCCACCCCTACTAGGCGCGCACCCCTGTCTCCTGGGACCCATGGTGGCCTCCCGGTGTCCCTCTTCTGCTATATGGAGGGTTTCATCCTGTAAAAAATCATGGGCAAGCTTACGAGACGAAACTCCACCGCCACGAGGCCGAACCTTGGCGGAACCAATCTAGAGCTCCGGCAGAGCTGTTCTACCGGGGACACTTCCCTCCGGGAGGGGGAAATCATCACCATCGTCATCACCAATGATCCTCTCATCGGGAGGGGGTCGATCTCCATCAACATCTTCATCAGCACCATCTCCTCTCAAACCCTAGTTCATCTCTTGTATCCAATCTTGTATCTAAAACCACAAATTGGTACCTGTGGGTTGCTAGTAGTGTTGATTACTCCTTGTAGTTGATACTTATTGGTTTACTTGGTGGACGATCATATGTTCAGATCCTTAATGCATATTATTATGCCTCTGATTATGAACATGAATATGCTTTGTGAGTAGTTACGTTTGATCCTGAAGACATGGGTGAAGTCTTGCTATTAGTAGTCATGTGAATTTGGTATTCGTTCGATATTTTGATAAGATGTATGTTGTCTTTCCTCTAGTGGTCTCATGTGAACGTCGACTACATGACACTTCACCATTATTTGGGCCTAGAGGAAGGCATTGGGAAGTAATAAGTATATGATGGGTTGCTAGAGTGACAGAAGCTTAAACCCTAGTTTATGCGTCGCTTCGTTAGGGGCTGATTTGGATCCATATGTTTCATGCTATGGTTAGGTTTACCTTAATACTTTTGTTGTAGTTGCGGATGGTTGCAATAGGGGTTAAACGTAAGTGGGATGCTTGTCCAAGTAAGGACAGTACCCAAGCACCGGTCCACCCACATATCAAATTATCGAAGTAACGAACGCGAATCATATGAGTGTGATTAAACTAGCTTGACGATTATTCCCATGTGTACTCGGGAGCGCTTTTCTCATTATAAGAAATTGTACAGGCTTGTCCTTTGCTACAAAAAGGATTGGGCCACCTTGCTGCACCTTATTTGCTTTTATTATTTATTACTTGCTACAATTTATCTTATCACAAAACTATCTATTACCTACAATTTCGGTGCTCGCAGAGAAAACCTTACTGAAAACTGCTTATCATTTCCTTCTGCTCCTCGTTGGGTTCGACACTCTTACTTATCGAAAGGACTACGATAGATCCCCTACACTTGTGGGTCATCAATACTCTTTTCTGGCGCTGTTGCCGGGGAGTGTAGCGCTTTTGGTGAGTGAAACTTGGTAAGGAAACATTTATTTAATGTGCTGAAATTTTCTGTTACTTGTTACTATGGAAACTAATCCCTTGAGGGGCTTGTTCGGGGCATCTTCTCCCCGACCAGAAGAGCAAAGAGTTTCTCCTCAACCTACTGAACCTACTGAAAATGTTCACTTTGAAATTCCTTCGGCTATGATAGAGAAACTGCTAGCTAATCCATTTGCAGGAGATGGAACATTACATCCCGATTTACACCTTATCTTTGTGGATGAAGTTTGTGGATTATTTAAGCTTGCAGGTATTCCCGATGATGTTGTTAAATGGAAGGTCTTCCCTTTATCTTTGAAGTGAGATGCATTGACATGGTTTAGGTTATGTGATGAAACGGGATCTTGGAATTATAAGCGATTGACGTTGGAATTTCACCTGATTTTCTATCCTATGCATCTTGTTCATCGTGATCGTAATTACATATATAAATTTTGTCCTCGCGAAGGAGAAAGCATCGCTCAAGCTTGGGGGAGTCTTAAGTCAATGTTATATTCATGCCCCAATCATGAGCTCTCCAAAGAATTGATTATTCAAAAAAATTATGCTCGGCTTTCTCTCAATGATCGCACCATGCTCGATACTTCTTGTGCTGGTTCTTATATGCTGAAGACTATTGAATTCAAATGGGACTTATTGGAAAGAATTAAATGCAACTCTGAAGATTGGGGTTCCGACGATGGTAAGGAGTCAGGTATAACACCTAAGTTTGATTGTGTTAAATCTTTTATGGATACCGATATTTTTCGTGGATTTAGCACTAAATATGGTCTTGACTCTGAGATAGTAGCTTCTTTCTGTGAATCTTTTGCTACTCACGTTGATCTCCCTAAGGAGAAGTGGTTTAAATATAATCCTCCAATTGAAGTAAAAGTAGTTGCACCTATTAAAGTTGAAGAAAAGACTATTACCTATAGTGATCCTATTGTTCCTATTAAAGTTGAGAAACCACCTTTTCCTGTTAGGATAAAGGATCATGCTAAAACTTCGACTGTTGTTCGTAAGAGTAATACTAGAACTTATACACCTCCTGAGCAAATCAAAGTTGAATCTAGTATTGCTATGGTTAAAGATCTCTTGGATGATAATTTAGATGGGCATGTCATTTACTTTTGTGATGAAGCTGCTAATATTGCAAAACCATATGGTAAGATACATAGACCCATTGTAGGCATGCCTGTTATTTCTGTTAAAATAGGAGATCATTGTTACCATGGTTTATGTGATATGGGTGCTAGCGCTAGTGCAATAACCTATGATTTATATAAAGAAATTGTAGCGACCCGACCCGAATGGATCAAGTCTCTGTGCTCAGGTGTCATCCCTGGATCAGTAATGCTGACACCACACAGTACTTCGAAGGATTTATAACAGAGTAGCAATCACACACTTATTACATCGTTGCCCAAAAGAGGACTTATTACAATAAATATGGCTTAAGGCCATCTAATAACGATAACAGCGGAAGACTTGGAAGATAAGTGAGTCCATCAACTCCAGCGGCATCACTGAGTATAGAACCACGACCTAAAGCACCTTACTCGTCGTCTGAAAAGTCTGCAACATGAAAGTTACAGCCCGAAAACGGGTCAGCACATGGAATATGCTGGCAATGTAACACATAGAGAATAATGAATGATAAGCCTGTACTACATGCATATGTGGCTGGTGGAAAAGCTCTACGGTTACAGTTTTGCATAAAGCCAGTTTTTCCCTACTGCAATTTGTTTAACTATCATGGGGGTTGTTAAACATTGAGAATGGTTGACAGCATCCTCAATCCCAATTAAAAGTACTCATTAAAAACCCAACAATATTAATTAGAGTAACATGTTGAGATTCACATGATATTCAAGTACTAGATACTCAAGATGTCCATAACCGGGGACATGGCTAATCATGATTAGTTTATACACTCTGCAGAGGTTTGCGCACTTTTCCCCACAAGACTCGATCGCCTCCGTTTGGTTTCTCGCACTACATGGTGTTTGAGAGACGGATGACCGAGACATAGTCTTCCAGAAGCATTTGCACCTTACGATGGGTAGACCGTACCACCTACAACCCCTACATCAGCTAGTCTACCACTGTAAGAGTTCACACGACTTAATCAACTATGCCAGAGCCCATAATGGCTTGTGTCTGCACACGGAAGTTACTAGCATGAATGATCTTATGATCCCTTTGAGCCTGGGTGGCGGTCCGAAGAAAAACAGGCAAGTCCTGATATAAACCAGGTGCCTCAATCCACCGAGATGTGTGTTTAAGTTGCCACCTTAGATAAACCATTAATAACAATCTCACATCTGTCATGGAATTCACTCACCCAATCCACGTCTACTAGCATATCATAGCATAATAAGCAAACCTAGAAGTAACTCCCAAGGTTTCATAAGTAAAACATGTAATAGGTACTACCTCAATCTACTTCCCATCCCACAATTTATTTATGTCCTAATCATGCAAGTGTTTGAGGATTGATCTAATGCATAAAAACTGGGTATGAGAAAATATGATCAAAGTGTTACTTGCCTTGCTGACGATCCGCGAAACCTAGAGATTCGAAGTAACAAGCGGCGCACTCCGGGTGATCTATCGCAGACAAAAAACAAGCATACAATAAGTACTCATCTAATGCACAGGTAAATCTCGAATGAAAGATCTAACCAGAAAGTTCGACTTAAGAACCCTGGTTGCAAAAAGAATCGAATCAAATAAAGCAACGAAAGTCAAACGACGAAAGAAAACAACTCGGTTCTAGCAAGTTGAAACTAAGTCAAATTTTACACTAGCAAAACTTTGTTTAAGTTGATTAATCGGAACGGCGGTTTCAAAACGAAACTCCAGGCGCTTGAATCACCTGATTCCGATAAACGAGCGAGAAGATAGACTAGAAAGAAAATCGGATCTGAAATCGCTATCAGAAAAATAGCGGAATAAATCCGATGAGAAAGAAAATGACGAACGGTTGAACGAACGGACGTTCATTAACCGAAGCAAACCGGTGATCACGTTCGTTAGGACGAACGGTCCGGCGAACGCTTTCTAAACAAAACCGGAAAGAAAAACCGGTGAGAAAAACCGATCTAGGGTTTCGGAAAGAAAACCAAAACGAAAAACCGATCTAGAAAACCGGAACGGAAACCGGAACGATTTACGAAAAACCGAACCGAGGAAAAGAAAAGGTGACGCGGCGCGGGGCTAGTACCTCGAAGAGGCGAGGGGCTCCGGCGGCGGCGGCGTTGGGTGGCGGCGGCGGCACTTGGCGGCGGTGTAGGGCGGGCGCTGCTGCTGCGGAGGAGGAGAGGAGAGGAGAGGTGTTGGTTTGATGTGTTAGAGGGGGGGTGCTTGGGTATTTATATTGGGGAGGGGAGGGTTTTTGCTTGGAGTAGGGGACAAGAATTAGAGTAGGATTAGGAATCCTAAAATAAAAACGGAATAACGAAACGGGTCCAAATCCTACTAGGATTTGTAAAAGAAAAGGAAACCGGGGCGGCTCCCTGGCTCCCTGGTGCGGCACGCGCTAGCGATGGCCTTGGCCTCCTGGCCGGCCGGCTGGCTTGGCGGCTTGCGCCTTTGGCCCAAGGCGCTGCGGCTCTTTTTTTTTTAAATCGGTTTTGCGCGCAGAAAAATACAGAGAAAAAATCTAAATGAACTCCAAAATTAATAAAGTAAACTTTCCCCGACTCCTAAAAATGAGTCGAACAAAAAGAACTTTTACTCGGGGCCTAAAATGCAATTTTTGAAAACACGCATTTTTCCCTAAGGCAAATAAACTCCGAGAAAAATCCAAAATTTGATTTATTTATTAAATCTTCATTTTTCCTAAATTTTGGGAAAGTCATATTATTCCCTCTCTTATTTTTGATATTGGAAAAATATTTGAAGATAAAATAAATAAATCCAATGATCCTCTTTTCATAGTTTTGAGAGAACTCAAATATGAAAATTTCGAAATCTACAACTCTCTCCGAGGGTCCTTGAGTTGCGTGAAATTTCTAGGATCAACAAAATGCAAGGAAATATGATATGCATGATGATCTAATGTATAACATTCCAAATTGAAAATTTGGGATGTTACAAACCTACCCCCCTTAAGATGAATCTCGCCCTCGAGATTCGGGTTGGCTAGAAAATAGGTGAGGGTGGTCCTTGAGCAAATCTTCTTCTCTTTCCCAGGTGGCTTCATCCTCAGTGTGGTGGCTCCACTGAACCTTGCAAGACTTGATAACCTTGCTGCGAGTAACTCTGCTGGCATATTCGAGAATCCTGACTGGTTTCTCCTCATATGTTAAATCATCCTTCAACTGAATTGCTTCAAGTGGCACTGTATCTCTTAGCGGTACTTCCGCCATCTCGGCGTGACATTTCTTCAGCTGAGAAACATGGAACACGTCATGAACTCCTGATAGTCCTTCTGGTAATTCCAGCTTATAAGCAACTAATCCCATGCGTTGCAAGATCCTATACGGTCCAACGAAACGTGGTGCTAACTTTCCTTTAACTCCAAATCGCTTAACTCCTCGAAGTGGGGATACTATAACATAAACTCTGTCTCCAACTTCATATTCTATCGCCTTGCATTTTGAATCGGCATAGCTTTTCTGTCTGGACTGGGCTACCTTGAGCCTATCGCGAATCAACTTAACCTTCTGTTCAGACTCCCTGATCAAATCTGGTCCAAACAACTGACGGTCTCCAGCTTCGTCCCATGATAACGGTGTCCTGCACCTCCTTCCGTACAAAGCCTCGAAAGGTGCCATCTTCAAGCTGGTTTGGTAACTGTTGTTATAAGAAAACTCTGCATACGGCAAGTTATCATCCCAACTAGATCCATAATCTAGTGCACAAGCTCTCAGCATATCCTCCAAAATCTGATTGACTCTCTCGGTCTGTCCATCTGTCTGTGGGTGAAAAGCTGTACTGAATTCTAGCCTGGTTCCTAACGTTTCATGCAACTGATTCCAAAACTTTGAGGTAAATTGAGTTCCTCTATCTGATACGATACTCCTCGGAACTCCGTGCAAACACACAATTCTGGTCATGTATATCTTTGCCAACTTAGCACTGATATAGGTAGTCTTGACTGGAATGAAATGAGCTACCTTCGTCAAGCGGTCGACTATAACCCAAATCGAGTCATAGCCTGAACGAGTCTTTGGCAAACCTGTGATGAAATCCATGCCTAGTTTATCCCACTTCCATTCGGGTATTGGCAATGGCTGCAACAATCCTGCTGGCTTCTGATGTTCTGCCTTCACTCTCTGACATACATCGCAAACTGCTACATACTCCGCGATATCCTTCTTCATTCCGGTCCACCAGAACGTTTCCTTCAAATCCAAATACATCTTGGTATTTCCTGGGTGAATCGAATAGGGTGAATCATGTGCCTCTTGCAGAATCAACTTCCTGATCTCCGGGTCATTTGGCACGTAAATACGGTCCTCAAACCATAGGGTATCATGCTCATCCTCACGAAATCCCTTTGCTTTTCCTTCGCTCATTTTCTTCTTTATATCCGCAATCTCTTTGTCCCTTTTCTGAGCTTCCCTGATTTTATCCATCAAGGTAGACTGAATCTCCAATGCTGCTACGTAGCCTCTCGGAACTATTTCCAAACATAGCTCACGAAGGTCTTCGGCTAACTCCTTGGGTATTCCTCCCACCGTTAGTGTATTGACGTGGCTCTTACGGCTCAATGCGTCTGCTACAACGTTAGCCTTCCCGGGGTGATAATGCAATCTCATATCATAATCCTTAATTAGCTCCAACCATCGCCTCTGTCTGAGATTTAATTCCTTCTGCGTGAAAATGTACTTCAAACTCTTGTGATCCGTGTACACCTCACAATGATTTCCAATGAGAAAATGTCTCCATGTCTTCAATGCATGCACAACGGCTGCTAACTCCAAATCATGTGTGGCATAATTCAACTCATGAGGCTTAAGCTGTCGTGAAGCATACGAAACAACTCTTCCTTCCTGCATAAGCACTGCTCCAAGTCCTCGACGTGAAGCGTCGCAATACACCTCATAATCCTTGGTCTGATCTGGCAAAATTAGCACTGGTGAGGTAACCAATCTTTTCTTCAACTCCTGAAAACTTGCCTCACAGTCCTCAGTCCATATGAACTTGGTATCCTTTTTCAGCAATTCCGTCATAGGCTTTGCAATCCTTGAGAAATTCTCAATGAATCTTCGGTAGTATCCTGCAAGTCCAAGGAAACTCCGGATCTCTCCAACTATCGTTGGTGCTTCCCATTTGGTTACGGTCTCAACCTTTGTGGGGTCAACTGCTATCCCTTCCCCGGATATAACATGTCCAAGAAATCCAACTTCCTTTAGCCAAAACTCACATTTGCTGAACTTGGCATATAACTGATGTTCCCTCAGTTTCTCCAAAACCAATCGCAAATGTTCCTTATGTTCTTCTTCATTCTTCGAGAAAACCAAAATATCATCTATGAACACCACGACGAACTTATCCAAAAACTCCATAAACACTTTGTTCATCAGGTTCATGAAATAGGCTGGCGCGTTAGTCAGTCCAAATGACATAACGGTATATTCATACAGTCCATATCTCGTGGTAAATGCTGTCTTAGGTATGTCCTGCTCCCGAATCTTCAACTGATGGTACCCTGATCGCAAATCGATCTTGGAAAACACTTTAGCTCCTTGCAATCGATCAAACATATCATTTATCATAGGTAGTGGGTACTTGTTCTTGATCGTTACTTGATTTAAACCACGATAGTCTACAACCATCCTTAATGATCCGTCCTTCTTCTCTACTAAAAGTACGGGTGATCCCCAAGGCGAAGAACTTGGGCATATATAACCTTTATCCATTAGCTCCTTAATCTGCTTCTTGATTTCCGCCAAATCCTGTGCGGGCATCCTGTATGGTCGCTTCGATATTGGGCCTGTACCTGGCAAAAGCTCTATCAAAAACTCAATGTCTCTATCCGGTGGCATTCCTGGCAACTCTTCCGGAAATACATCAGGGAAATCCCTTACCACTGGTACTTCTTCCTGCACAACTCCTGATAAGGAATTTACTTGTGCTCTCCTCGGCTCATGCCGTGATACATACTTGATTCTCCTCCCTTCTGGGGTGGTAAGCAAAATTGACTTAGTGGCAAATCTATGTTCCTCCATACTTCGATAACCAATCCATGCCTAATATCACATCCAATCCTTGGGATTCCAGAACTATTAGGTCCGAGGGAAAAACATAGTGTCCAATCCTTAATGGCAGTCGATCACACCATATACTAGCCATGTATTCTGCTCCGGGTGAGGTTACTAGCATGGGTGACCTAAGGGCTTGGGTTGGTAATTTGTACTTATCCACAAATCCCCTTGATATGTATGAATGTGATGCACCAGTATCGAAAAGAACTAGTGCAGTAAATGACTTAACCAAAAACTTACCGATTACTGCATCGGGCTGATCTTCAACCTCCTCCACGGTAACGTGGTTCACTTGTCCTTTATTGAAAGGGTTTGGCTTCTTTCCAGAGCTTCCATTTCCACCTTGGCCTTCGGGACATTCATTTGCATAATGTCCGTTCTTGGAACACTTGTAACAGGTGACATGACTCAAGTCTTTCTTGGTTGGGGTTGATGGTGTGGTCCGGTTCTAGCCGTTGCTTCCTCCATTCCCATTTCCATTTTTGTGGCCATTAAGGTTGTGCGAACTACCTCCTCCATGGGTATGCTGAAACTGAACTCCCTGTTTAGGGGTATAACGGGGCTTCTGCTGGGCTCCAGAGTTATACTTCCCCTGCCCATACTTCCTCTTGCGGTTCTCAATTTGCTGCTTCTTTCCTTCAATCATGAGGGCACGGTCTACCAACTCCTGGTAGTTATTGAAACTTGCTACCATCAACTGCATGCTTAATTCATCATTCAGTCCTTCCGAAACTTCTCCCGCTTAGCTGCATCCGTAGCAACGTCATCCGGGCATAACGTGCTAACTTACTAAAATCATCCACATCTTGCCAACAGTCCTTCCTCCTTGGCGTAAGTTGCGAAACTCACGCTTCTTCATGGCCATAGCTCCTGCCGAGACATGGGCAGTCTTGAAAGCTTGCTGAAACTGATCCCATGTGGCAGGTGTCTCTGAGGTAAGTGATCTGTAAAATTCTCCCACCATGCTGCTGCGGGTCCTTCAAGCTGGTGTGCAGCAAACTTCACCTTTTCTCCATCTGACATCCTGCAGTGGTCAACTCCTCCCTACCTTACGGAGCCAATCATCTGCTACTATCGGCTCGGTGCTCTTTGAAAACACCGCGGGTTCAGCCTTAAGAAACGTGTCAAGTGATCTGCGGTGGTGGTGGCGGTGGGTTGTTGGTGTTGCCTTGGTTCTGTACCAATGTTTGGATCAAAGTGTTCTGCTGCTGGATCAACTGGGTGATCTCTCAAGGAAAAACAAACCGGGTCGCGTCTCGGGGCATCGGACGGGTTTAGAAAAGATGAGAAATTAAGAAGTAGAGTGAGGTCTAAGGAGAAACACTACCCAAATGTATATGAGCAAATGCACACAAAATCACTTCATTCAATTCAAACAAAGGGCTTACAACGATCTAACTATCGCAAAAGTGCGTGTACTATGATGTTACATGGAGGTAATACTACTAATGTGTGGGGGTCATCTACTAATTTGAACCGGTGGAAGACTCCATGATGTCTGCTCCAGCTTCGTCTTCAAAGTCGGGTTCACTTGGATCCGAATCGGTGTCGTCGATGATGATGTAGTTGCTCGGACAGCCGATGTACTTGTCTTCATTCTTGAGCGCCAATTTCTTCTTGAGTTCTTCAATCTCATACTTAAGATCGTTATTGTGTCTTGCTACAGCTACGATCTCGTCCATGTAGTCCTTACGTGTAGACTTTAGTTCTTCTTCAAGTTCGATGATCCTTCCCTTCGCATCCTTCAATTCGATCATATCATTGCACATCTGGTTCTCCTGGCGTCGAATGTGCTGGTTTAACTCCTGGATGAAAGCTGCAATGGATCTATCCTTCTTGGTGCTGACTATCTCCCATTGTTCATCTCGGCGTCCGCAAATCTGATAGATGGTGTCCTTGAGGTCTTCTTGGTAAACTTCTCCAATGCGTCCCATGGTGATATGAGCTGCCATGCTCTTTCCCAGACTCCAGGTTGGTGCACTGAAAACACTATCTATAGGCTTGGTGATTGGGGCGAATGTCCTTCCCGGAACGTGAGCTTGAATCTTCCAGCGCTCTTCTTCAGGCAGAGTGGCGTTGAAAGTCCCGGTGAAACTTGGTAGTCCAATGTTCAGGTACTTGGTGACTTCCTTCAAGTGAAATCCAAAAGGTGTGCCTTCATCAGCTTGAGCGTACTTGATCTTGGCGTCCGTCATCCTAAAGAGTAGAAAAGATGAGGAGTTAGAAAATGAGAAGAGAATAGTGATCTATGGCTTTAACTTAGTGGTCGTGTCCTACAATCGTCAGTGTGCTCGATACCATCTCAGAGCGACCCGACCGAATGGATCAAGTCTCGTGCTCGGTGTCATCCTGGATCGATAATCTGACACCACACAAGATTTCAAGGATTTATAACCGAGTAGCAATCACACACTTATTACATCGTTGCCCAAAAGAGGACTTATTACAATAAATATGGCTTAAGGCCATCTAATAATGATAACAACGGAAGACTTGGAAGATAAGTGAGTCCATCAACTCCAGCGGCATCACTGGGTATAGAACCACGACCTAAAGCAACTTACTCGTCGTCTGAAAAGTCTGCAACATGAAAGTTACAGCCCGAAAATGGATCAGCACATGGAATATGCTGGCAATGTAACACATAGAGAATAATGAATGATAAGCCTGTACTACATGCATATGTGGCTGGTGGAAAAGCTCTACGGTTACAGTTTTGCATAAAGCCAGTTTTTCCCTACTGCAAAGGAATAGATTTGTTTAACTATCATGGTGGTTGTTAAACATTGAGAATGGTTGACAGCATCCTCAATCCCAATTAAAAGTACTCACTAAAAACCCAACAATATTAATTAGAGTAACATGTTGAGATTCACATGATATTCAAGTACTAGATACTCAAGATGTCCATAACCGGGGACATGGCTAATCATGATTAGTTTATACACTCTGCAGAGGTTTGCGCACTTTTCCCCACAAGACTCGATCGCCTCCGTTTGGTTTCTCGCACTACATGGTGTTTGAGAGACGGATGACCGAGACATAGTCTTTCAGAAGCATTTGCACCTTACGATGGGTAGACCGTACCACCTACAACCCCTACATCAGCTAGTCTACCACTGTAAGAGTTCACACGACTTAATCAACTATGCCAGAGCCCATAATGGCTTGTGGCTGCACATGGAAGTTACTGGCATGAATGATCTTATGATCCCTTTGAGCCTGGGTGGCGGTCCGAAGAAAAACAGGCAAGTCCTGATAGAAACCAGGTGCCTCAATCCACCCAGATGTGTGTTTAAGTTGCCACCTTAGATAAACCATTAATAGCAATCTCACATCTGTCATGGAATTCACTCACCCAATCCACGTCTACTTGCATAGCATAGCATAATAAGCAAACGTAGAAGTAACTCCCAAGGTTTCATAAGTAAAACAGGTAATAGGTACTACCTCAATCTACTTCCCATCCCACAATTTATTTAGGTCCTAATCATGCAAGTGTTTGAGGATTGATCTAATGCATAAAAACTGGGTATGAGAAAGTATGATCAAAGTGTTACTTCCCTTGCTGACGATCCGCGAAACCTAGAGATTCGAAGTAACAAGCGGCGCACTCCGGGTGATCTATCGCAGACAAAAAACAAGCATACAATAAGTACTCATCTAATGCACAGGTAAATCTCGAATAAAAGATCTAACCAGAAAGTTCAACTTAAGAACCCTAGTTGCAAAAAGAATCGAATCAAATAAAGCAACGAAAGTCAAACGACGAAAGAAAACAACTCGGTTCTAGCAAGTTGAAACTAAGTCAAATTTTACAGTAGCAAAACTTTGTTTAAGTTGATTAATCGGAACGGCGGTTTCGAAACGAAACTCCAGGCGCTTGAATCACCTGATTCCTATAAACGAGTGAGAAGATAGACTTGAAAGAAAATCGGATCTGAAATCGCTATCAGAAAAATAGCGGAATAAATCCGATGAGAAAGAAAACGACGAACGGTTGAACGAACGGACGTTCATTAACCGAAGCAAACCGGTGATCACGTTCGTTAGGACGAACGGTCCGGCGAACGCTTGCTAAACAAAACCGGAAAGAAAAACCGGCGAGAAAAACCGATCTAGGGTTTCGGAAAGAAAACCGAAACGAAAAACCGATCTAGAAAACCGGAACGGAAACCGGAACGATTTACGAAAAACCGAACCGAGGAAAAGAAAAGGTGACGCGGCGCGGGGCTAGTACCTCGAAGAGGCGAGGGGCTCCGGCGGCGGCGGCGTTGGGTGGCGGCGGCGGCACTTGGCGGCGGCGGTGTAGGGCGGCGGCGGTGTAGGGCGGCGGCGCTGCTGCTGCGAGGAGGAGAGGAGAGGAGAGGTGTTGGTTTGATGTGTTAGGGGGGTGCTTGGGTATTTATATTGGGGAGGGAGGGTTTTTGCTTGGAGTAGGGGACAAGAATTAGAGTAGGATTAGGAATCCTAGGAATAAAAACGGAATAACGAAACGGGTCCAAATCCTACTAGGATTTGTAAAAGAAAAGGAAACCGGGGCGGCTCCCTGGCTCCCTCGTGCGGCGCTAGGCTAGCAATGGCCTTGGCCTCTGGCCGGCCGGGCTGGTTTACGGCTTGGGCCTTTGGCCAAGGCGCTCTGACTCTCTTTTTTAAATCGGTTCACAAGAGAAAAATACAGAGAAAAATCTAAATGAACTCCAAAATTAATAAAGTAAACTTTCCCGACTCCTAAAATGAGTCGAACAAAAGAACTTTTACTCAGGGCCTAAAATGCAATTTTTGAAAACACGATTTTCCCTAAGGCAAATAAACTCCGAGAAAATCCAAAAATGATTTATTTATTAAATCTTCATTTTCCTAAATTTTGGGAAAGTCATATTATTCCTCTCTTATTTTTGATATTGGAAAAATATTTGAAGATAAAATAAATAAATCCAATGATCCTCTTTTCATAGTTTTGAGAGAACTCAAATACGAAAATTTCGAAATCTACAACTCTCTCCGAGGGTCCTTGAGTTGCGTGAAATTTCTACTATCAACAAAATGCAAGGAAATATGATATGCATGATGATCTAATGTATAACATTCCAAATTGAAAATTTGGGATGTTACAGAAATTATGCATGACATTGCACCTAGTGAGTTAGAAGATATTGATGTTACTATCAAGCTTGCTAATAGAGATACTATTTCACCAATTGGGATTGTTAGAGATGTTGAAGTCTTGTGTGGGAAGGTTAAATACCCTGCTGATTTTCTTGTTCTTACTTCCCCTCAAGATGACGTTTGTCCCATTATATTTGGTAGACCCTTCTTGAACACTGTTAAAGCTAGGATTGATTGTAAAAAGGATGTTGTTACGATTGGCTTAGATGATATGACTCATGAGTTTAATTTTGCTAAATTTCGTAGACAACCCCGTGATAAAGAATTACCTAGTAAAGATGAAATAGTTGGTCTTGCTTCTATTGCCGTGCCTCCTACTGATCCTTTAGAACAATATTTACTAGACCATGAGAATGATATGTTTATGAAAGAAAGAAGGGGAATAGATGAAGTATTCTTAAACAGGAACCTATTCTGAAACATAACTTACCTGTTGAAATTCTAGGGGACCCCCCTCCACCCAAGGGTGATCCTGTGTTTGAACTAAAACCATTACCTGTTAATCTTAAATATGCTTATCTTGATGAAAAGGAGATATTTCCTGTTATTATTAGTGCTAACCTTTTAGAGCAGGAAGAGAAGAGATTATTGAAAACTCTGAAGAAGCACCGTGCTGCTATTGGATATACTCTGGATGATCTTAAGGGCATTAGCCCTACTCTATGCCAACAGAAAATTAAAGTGGAAAAAGATGCCAAACCAGTTAGAGATCCTCAACGAAGATTAAATCCTAAGATGAAAGAAGTGGTAAGAAATGAGATATTGAAGCTCCTCGAGGCAGGTATAATTTATCTCGTTGCTGATAGTGAATGGGTAAGCCCTGTCCATTGTGTTCCTAAAAAGGGAGGTATTACTGTTGTTCCTAATGATAAAGATGAATTGATTCTGCAAAGAATTATTACAGGTTATAGGATGGTAATTTATTTCCGTAAATTAAATAAAGCAACTAAGAAAGATCATTACTCTTTACCTTTTATTGATCAAATGCTAGAAAGACTATCCAAACACACACATTTCTGCTTTCTAGATGGTTATTTTGGTTTCTCTCAAAAACCTGTATCAGCGGAAGATCAATCAAAAACTACTTTTACTTGCCCTTTCGGTACTTTTGCTTATAAACGTATGCCTTTTGGTTTATGTAATGCACCTGCTACCTTTCAAAGATGTATGATGGCTATATTCTCTGACTTTTGTGAAAAGATTTGTGAGGTATTCATGGATGATTTCTCCGTTTATGGATCCTCTTTTGATGATTGCTTGAGCAACCTTGATCGAGTCTTGCAGAGATGCGAAGACACTAGTCTCGTCTTGAATTGGGAAAAGTGCCACTTTATGGTTAATGAAGGCATTTTCTTGGGGCACAAGATCTCCGAGAGAGGTATTGAAGTTGATAAAGCTAAAGTTGATGCTATTGAAAAGATGCCATGTCCCAAGGACATAAAAGGTATAAGAAGTTTCCTTGGTCATGCCGGTTTCTATAGGAGGTTCATTAAGGACTTTTCTAAAATCTCTAGGCCTCTGATTAATTTATTGCAAAAAGATATTCCTTTTGTCTTTGATGATGATTATGTAGAAGCATTTGAAATACTTAAGAAAGCTTTGATCACTGCACCTATTGTTCTGCCACCTGACTGGAATTTACCTTTTGAAATTATGTGTGATGCTAGTGATTATGCTGTAGGTACTGTTCTAGGGCAAAGAGTTGATAAGAAATTAAATGTTATCCAGTATGCTAGTAAGACTCTTGATACTGCCCAGAGAAATTATGCTACTACTGAAAAAGAATTCTTAGCAGTCGTGTTTGCATATGATAATTTTAGCCCTTATATTGTTGATTCCAAAGTTACTATTCACACTTATCATGCTGCTATTAAATATCTTATGGAAAAGAAAGATGCTAAGCCTAGACTCATTAGATGGATTCTCTTGCTCCAAGAATTTGACTTGCATATTACTGATAGAAAGGGAGCTGAGAACCCCGTTGCAGACAACTTGTCTAGGTTAGACAATGTTCTTGATGACCCACTGCCTATTGATGATAGCTTTCGTGATGAACAATTAGCGGTCATTAATGCTTCTCGTACTGCTCCTTGGTATGTTGATTATGCTAATTATATTGTTGCTAAATTTATACCACCTAGTTTCACATACCAACAAAAGAAAAAGTTCTTTTATGATTTAAGACATTACTTTTGGGATGACCGACACCTTTATAAAGAAGGAGTAGATGGTGTTATTACACGTTGTGTACCGGAGCATGAACAGGAACAGATCCTACGCAAGTGTCACTTCGAATCATATGGAGGACACCACGCTGGAGACAGAACTGCACATAAGGTATCACAATCCGGTTTTTATTGGCCTACTCTCTTCAAAGATGCCCGTAAGTTTGTCTTGTCATGTGATGAATGTCAAAAAATTGGTAAATATTAGTAGACGTCAAGAAATGCCTATGAATTATTCTCTTGTTATTGAACCGTTTGATGTTTGGGGCTTTGATTACATGGGACCTTTTCTTGCCTCTAATTGTTACACACATATTTTAGTTGCTGTTGATTACGTTACTAAGTGGGTAGAAGCTATTCCAACTAGTAGTGCTGATCATAACACTTCTATTAAAATGCTTAAAGAAGTTATTTTTCCGAGGTTTGGTGTCCCTAGATATCTTATGACTGATGGTGGTTCACATTTTATTCATGGTGCTTTCCGTAAGATGCTTGCTAAGTACGATGTCAATCATAGAATCGCATCTCCTTATCACCCAAAGTCTAGTGATCAAGTAGAGTTGAGCAATAGAGAGCTCAAATTAATTTTGCAAAAGACTGTTAATATGTCTAGAAAGAATTGGTCCAAAAAACTTGATGATGCATTATGGGCCTATAGAACTGCATATAAAAATCCTATGGGTATGTCTCCATATAAGATGGTCTATGGAAAAGCTTGTCATTTACCTCTAGAACTTGAACATAAGGCATATTGGGCTATTAAAGAGCTCAACTATGACTTCAAACTTGCTGGTGAAAAGAGGTTGTTTGATATTAGCTCACTGGATGAATGGAGAACCCAAGCCTATGAGAATGCCAAACTATTCAAAGAAAAAGTCAAACGCTGGCATGACAAAAGAATACAAAAGCATGAGTTTAATGTTGGTGATTATGTGTTATTATTCAACTCTCGTTTAAGATTTTTTGCAGGAAAACTTCTCTCTAAATGGGAAGGTCCTTACGTTATCGAGGAGGTCTATCGTTCCGGTGCCATAAAAACCAACAACTTCGAAGGCACAAGTCCAAGGGTGGTGAACGGTCAAAAATACACACTATATTTCAGGTAACCCTATCATGTTGAAACTAATATTATTGAAACCGTAACCCCAGAGGAATACATAAGGGACAATTTCCTGAACGTTCCAGACTCCGAAAAGGAATAGGTATGTGGTACGGTAAGTAAACCGACTCCAAAACAATTCTAAAGGCAATTTCTATCAGTTTTGGAATATTTACGAATTTTAGGAAGAAAGAAGTAGTCCGGGAAGGACACGAGGCGCGCCGACCCGTACTGGGCGCGCCCCCCTATCTCGTGGACACCTCGTGTGCCTTCTGGACTCCGTTTTTCTTGCACATTACGTATTTTGGTCGGTAAAAATTCATTATATAATCTCTCGAAAGTTTTGACCACCGTATCACACAAATATCCTCTGTTTTTCGTTTCGAGCTGTTTTCTGTTACAGATCTAGAGCCCCATGGTGTCACCCTCCTTCGATAATGAAGACAAGGATGCTTGGCTATTGAAGGTAGAGCTGAAAAGAGAAGAACCGGAAGAGATCAACAAGGATGAAGGGATCATGGAAGCCATGGAGGTTCAAGCCCCGGCAGTGAAAGAAGAAGACATCCCTCAACCTTCACCTAACCTCTTTACTCCAACTGAGATTGAAGCTTCCAAGATGATTGAGTTAGCTCGCATACAGAATAAGTATCTCACACAGGAGAATGTTTTGTTGAAGGATCATATCGCTGGTCTCAAGGGCATTATCCGCAGGTTGGAGGAGCTTTTACGCTCGATGTGCGATTATCCATCATCATCATCACCACCTCCATCACCTTCGAAGGCATAATCACATGGATATGGGCACTCCCCTTGGCAACTGCCAAGCTTTGGGGGAGGTGCTCCGGTATCGTATCATCATCACACTCCTATCTTTGCCATTTTATTTAGTTCGATCCTTTTAGTAGTATCTTGATTTAGTAGATTGAAGTTTTGATATCAAGTAGTTTTGAGTTTGCTTTGTGATCTCTTTTATGTAATCGAGTCCGTGAGCTATCTATAATAAAGATTAGTGTTGAGTCAAGGGCTTTGCTTTCTTGCTATGATCTTGAGAAAAATAGAAGGAATAAAAAGAATAAAATACTTCATATTGATCTTATGGATGGTAATAACTTCACACATAGAAAGTATGAGGCTTAAAAGTTGTTGAGAGTTAATAAGCATAGTTTTGGTCATCGTTGCAATTAATAGGAAGTAATAAGGAAATAGAGGTTTCACATATAAATACATTATCTTGGACATCTTTTATAATTGTGAGCACTCATTAACTACGACATGCTAAAAGAGTCGACGTTGGACAAGGAAGACAACGTAATGGTTTATGTTTCCTCACATCTCAGTTAAAGTATATTGCCATTGACCTTCCGAACATGTTGAGCTTGCTTTTCCCCCTCATGCTAGCCAAATTCCTAGCACCAAGTAGAGATACTACTTGTGCTTCCAAATATCCTTAAATCCAGTTTTGCCATGAGAGTCCACCATATCTACCAAAGGATTGAGTAAGATCCTTCAAGTAAGTTGTCATCGGTGCAAGCAATAAAAATTGCTCTCTAAATATGCATGACTTATTAGTGTGAGAAAATAAGCTTTGTACGATCTTGTTATGGAAGAAATAAAAGCGACGGACTGCATAATAAAGGTCCATACACAAGTGGCAATATAAAGTGACGTTCTTTCGTACTAAGATTTTGTGTATCTAACCCTAAAAGTGCATGACAACCTCTGCTTCCCTCTGCCAAGGGCCTATCTTTTACTTTATGTTCCTACTTTTTGCTTTTTACTTTACGCTTGAGTCAAGGTGACCTTCACCTTTCCCTTCTTTCATTTTATCCTTTGGCAAGCTCCTCGTGTTTGAAAGATCATGATGTATATATCCAATTGGATGTTCGTTAGCATGGATTGTTATTGTTGACATCACCTAAAGGTGAATACATTAGGAGGCAACACAATAAGCCCCTATCTTTCTCAGTGTCCGGCTAAAAGTCTATAACCACAAGTATTGCGTGAGTGTTAGCAATTTTTGAAGATTATATGATAGTTGAGTATGTGGACTTGCTGAAACGCTCTATTCTTGAATCTTTGTGATGTTACGATAAATTGCAATTGCTTCAATGACTGAGATTATAGTTTGTTAGCTTCAATGAATTTACTGGACCATGCTTGACATTGTGAATTGATTGTTACTTGAGAATAAGAATTCATATGACAAAATCTATATATGTTGCTGTTATAAGAATGATCATGATGCCCTCATGTCCGTATTTTATTTTTATCAACACCTCTATCTTTAAACATGTGGACATATTTTTCGATTTCGGCTTCCGCTTGAGGACAAGCGAGGTCTAAGCTTGGGGAGTTGATACGTCCATTTTGCATCATGCTTTTATATCAATATTTAGCGCATTATGGGCTGTTATTACACATTATATATCAATACTTATGGCTATTCTCTCTTATTTTGTAAGGTTTACCATGAAGAAGGGGAATGCCGGCAGCTGGAATTCTGGCTGAAAAGGGAGCAAACATTGGAAACCTATTCTGCACTGCTCCAAAAGTCCTGAAACTCCCGAAACCTATTTTTGGATTTAATAAGAATTATTGAGCGGAAGAAATACCTTAGGGGGCCCACACCCTGTCCAGGAGGGTGGGGGGCGCGCCCACCCCTACTGGCGCGCCTCCTGTCTCCTGGGCCCCTTGGTGGCCTCTCGGTGTCCCTCTTCTGCTATATGAAGGGTTTTATCCTGGTAAAAATCGTGGGCAAGCTTACGAGATGAAACTCCGCCTCCACGAGGCGGAACCTTGGCATAACCAATCTAGAGCTCCGGCAGAGCTGTTCTGCCGGGGACACTTCCCTCCGGGAGGGGGAAATCATCACCATCGTCATCACCAACGATCCTCTCATCGGGAGGGGGTCAATATCCATCTACATCTTCATCAGCACCATCTCCTCTCAAACCCTAGTTCATCTCTTGTATCCAATCTTGTATCCGAAACCACAAATTGGTACCTGTGGGTTGCTAGTAGTGTTGATTACTCCTTGTAGTTGATACTTATTGGTTTACTTGGTGGAAGATCATATGTTCAGATACTTAATGCATATTATTATACCTCTGATTATGAACATGAATATGCTTTGTGAGTAGTTACGTTTGTTCCCGAGGACATGGGTGAAGTCTTGCTATTAGTAGTCATGTGAATTTGGTATTCGTTCGATATTTTGATAAGATGTATGTTGTCTCTCCTCTAGTGGTGTCATGTGAACGTCGACTACATGACACTTCACCATTATTTGGGCCTAGAGGAAGGCATTGGGAAGTAATAAGTAGACGATGGGTTGCTAGAGTGACAGAAGCTTAAACCCTAGTTCATGTGTTGCTTCGTTAGGGGCTGATTTGGATCCATATGTTTCATGCTATGGTTAGGTTTACCTTAATACTTTTGTTGTAGTTGCGGATGCTTGCAATAGGGGTTAATCATAAGTGGGATGCTTTTCCAAGTAAGGGCAGTACCCAAGCACCGGTCCACCCACATATCAAATTATCGAATTAACGAACGCGAATCATATGAGTGTGATGAAACTAGCTTGACGATAATTCCCATGTGTCCTCGGGAGCGATTTTCTCATTATAGGAAATTGTTTAGGCTTGTCCTTTGCTACAAAAAGAATTGGGCCACCTTGCTGCACCTTATTTTCTTTTATTATTTATTACTTGCTACAATTTATCTTATCACAAAACTATCTATTACCTACAATTTCAGTGCTTGCAGAGAAAACCTTACTGAAAACCGCTTATCATTTCCTTCTGCTCCTCGTTGGGTTCGCCACTCTTACTTATCGAAAGGACTACGATAGATCCCCTACACTTGTGGGTCATCAACGTGCTCCGTCTTCACGGGGAGCAACCCCGGCTCGGGCTTCGGCCGGATCAGGCGGAGGGAGCGCCTCGTCGGTGCCGTCGCGTGGGAGGGCTCGTTGATGACAAGGGCGCCGCTCCGCGCGCGACGTCCGAGCGGTGTCTCCTTCGGCTCGGGCTTGACGGGGCGGAGGGCCGGCGAGCCGGAGCCAGACGAGGAGGGCGACCCTGCCTCCATTCGCCGCGGTATCGAGGAACTACCGCGACGGCGAGAGAAGGAGGGGCGTGACGGCTACTCCAACCGCGGCACATTGCCAGTCTCGTTGTGGTCGAGGACGGCATCGAGTGTGCGACCGGGGACGCCCCACCACTCTCGCCGCCCTTCGGAGTTGAGGGGGCCGCGCGGGATGATGCCATTGATGGAGGCGATCTGCTCCTTGCGGCGGCGCTTGAAGTACATCGTCCACGGCGTTTCGCTGTCGGGCGCGTATCTCGGCTCGTTCCGCTGCTCCTCCATCAGTGTAGAGCAGATGCTGGCGATCTCCGCCCGCCGTGCGGCTCCTTTCGGGACCGGCAGCACCGGGACACCGCCGGCACTCAGCCTCCAAGCCCCTGGTACGTGCATGTCGGGGGGCGCCAGGTACTCGGCCTCGTAGAGAAGTCGCGCCTCCGGCTCCTGGAGGTGTCGGCGGCCGAAGCCGTTCGCCGCTGCGCCATCGCCTGGGTATCTCTCGGCCATTTCGCTCATCGGCGGGGAAGGCAGCGGGGAGAGCTTGTCGGCGGAAAGAAATCTTTCGCGGGAGAGAGAGGAGAGGTTGTGGCAATCACCGGCGGGGAAGGCGCCTTTTTATAGCCGAAGCGGGTGGTGGGCGGGGCGGCATGCTGGCGGACGCGTGGCTTATGCAAGTGGACGCGCGTCGGCGGCGTCATCACTACGTCGCCCGTGAGGCATCAGTGGAGGCTGACCAGCGCGACAGCCTTCACATTGATTCCCGCAGGAACCGAGGCGATGAGGTCGACGAAGCGGCCGTCTCGCTGACTCGGCGGGCCCGCGGTTGTTTCGCGCCAAAATGCTCGCCCCGGTGCCCCCGAGCACCCCTCAGCGTGCCGGGTTCGGCCTGGGTCCACCGGTGCTGATTTCGGCCCTGGCCGGTGAAAAACGGGCTCCTGGGGGCGCGTCTGGTCCGTTTTTTTGGCGCCGGCGGAAAAAAATCGCCTGGGGAGGCCGTTCTGGGGGCGTGGCTGGAGTTGCTCTTAGCCTCTCTATCTCTAGGCTGAGTAGAAAGCTAGGTAGTATTTGCATACACTTGCAATGTGAAATTACTTTTTACTTTTTCCCAGAAAGACATCAACAGGATGTCAAACCACATCAAAATATATAACTATATCTTAGGGCAGAGTAAATGGTTAATTTTTTTGGATTAATTAGGATATGATGGAGTACCTGCTATAATATAAGAATGAGCACGACAATAGGAATATACACTAGTAGAAAACAGGGCTTGGGTCCAAGCAGGGCAAGCCCATTAGTCCCATTTCACTCACGAACCGGGACCCATGGGGGCATAGATCCCGGTTCGTGAGGCCAGGCGGGCAGCCGGGCCTCGTGGGGCATTGGTCCCGATTCGTCTGGCCCTTTTGGTCCCGGTTCGAGGTATCAACCAGGACTAATGGTCCTCGCTTCTAGCCCACCACCATTGGTCCCGGTTAATGGATTGAAGAGGGACCAAAGGTTTCCCTTTACTCCCGGTTCCAGGCACGAACCGGGACCAATGAGATGCCTATATATACCCCTCGCCCACATGCAGAGCACTGGAGTGCTCCGTTTTTTTGGGAGAGGTGTGTGAGAGGTGTGTTGTGCTTTAGCTCACCTCCTATGTACATGAGGTGTTCTATGAAATGCCTGAGCCACACTTAAGCTTTCTCCTCTCGAAGCTCCTTGTCCAAACACCATTTTCCTCAAGATTTGTCTATGCTAGGTTGTCCGTCCTGTCCCGGCCCCTTCCTCACAGCTGTCGATCGCCCGGGCTGATCTCGTCACCGGCACCACCATGGTGAGCCTCTCGTTCTTGTTGGAAATATGCCCTAGAGGCAATAATAAATTAGTTATTAGTATATTTCCTTGTTCATGATAATCGTTTATTATCCATGCTATAATTGTATTGAAAGGATACTCAGATACATGTGTGGGTACATAGACAACACCATGTCCCTAGTAAGCCTCTAGTTGACTAGCTCGTTGATCAACATATAGTCATGGTTTCCTGACTATGGACATTGGATGTCATTGATAACGGGATCACATCATTAGGAGAATGATGTGATGGACAAGACCCAATCCTAAGCATAGCACAAGATCGTGTAGTTTGTTTTGCTAGAGCTTTTCCAATGTCAAGTATCTCTTCCTTAGACCATGAGATCGTGTAACTCCCGGATACCGTAGGAGTGCTTTGGGTGTACCAAACGTCACAACGTAACTGGGTGACTATAAAGGTGCACTACAGGTATCTCCAAAAGTGTCTGTTGGGTTGACACGGATCGAGACTGGGAATTGTCACTCCGTATGACGGAGAGGTATCACTGGGCCCACTCGGTAGTGCATCATCACAATGAGCTCAAAGTGACCAAGTGTTTGGTCACGGGATCATGCATTATGGTACGAGTAAAGTGACTTGCCGGCAACGAGATTGAACGAGGTATTGGGATACCGACGATCGAATCTCGGGCAAGTAAAATACCGATTGACAAAGGGAATAGTATACGGGGTTGATTGAATCCTCGACATCGTGGTTCATCCGATGATATCATCGAGGAGCATGTAGAGCCAACATGGGTATCCAGATCCGCTGTTGGTTATTGCCCGAGAGTCGTCTCGGTCATGTCTCAGATGTCTCCGAACCCGTAGGGTCTACACACTTAAGGTTCGGTGGCGCTAGGGTTGTATGAATATGAGTATGCAGCAAACTGAATGTTGTTCGAGTCCCGGATGAGATCTCGGACGTCACGAGGAGTTCGGAATGGTCCGGAGGTAAAGATTTATATATAGGAAGTCTTATTTTGGTCGCGGAAAAGTTTAGCGTTATCGGTATTGTACCGGAGTGCCGAAGGGGTCCGGGGTCCACCGGGGGGTCCACCTGCCCCGGGGGGCCACATGGGCTGTAGGGGGTGCGCCTTTTACTATATGGGCCAAGGGCACCAGCCCCAAGAGGCCCATGCGCCAAGATATAAGAAAAAGGGGAGAGTCCTAAGAGGGGAAGGCACCTCCGAGGTGCCTTGGGGAGGATGGACTCCTCCCCCCCTCTTGGCCGCACCCCTTCCTTGGAGGAAGGGGCAAGGCTGCGCCCTCCCCCCCTCTTTTGCACCTATATAAAGGGAGGGGAGGGAGGGCTGGCCGAACCAATAAGCCCTGGCGCCTCCCTCCTCCCTGCAACACCTCCTCCTCCTCCCGTAGTTGCTTAGCGAAGCCCTGCCGGAGATCTGCTGCATCCACCACCACGCCGTTGTGCTGCTGGATCATTATCAACCTCTCCTTCCCCCTTGCTGGATCAAGAAGGAGGAGACGTCATCCGCTCCGTACGTGTGTTGAACGCGGAGGTGCTCTCCGTTCAGCACTAGGTCATCGGTGATCTGAATCACGGCGAGTACGAATCCATCATCCCCGTTCCATTGAACGCTTCCGCACGCGATCTACAAGTGGTATGTAGATGCAATCACTCTCCCATGACTCGTTGCTAGATGAACTCATAGATGGATCTTGGTGAAACCGTAGGAAAATTTTTAAATTTTCTCCAACGTTCTCCAACAGTGGCATCATGAGCTAGGTCTATGCGTAGTTCTCTATTGCACGAGTAGAACACAATTTGTTGTGGGCGTAGATGTTGTCAACTTTCTTGCCGCTACTAGTCTTATCTTGCTTCAGCGGCATTGTGGGATGAAGCGGCCTGGACCGACCTTACACGTACGCTTACGTGAGACTGGTTCCACCGACTGACATGCACTAGTTGCATAAGGTGGCTAGCGGGTGTCTGTCTCTCCCACTTTAGTTGGAGCGAATTCGATGAAAAGGGCCCTTATGAAGGGTAAATAGAAGTTGACAAATCACGTTGTGGCTTTCACGTAGGTAAGAAAACGTTGTTGCTAGAACCCTATTGCAGCCACGTAAAACTTGCAACAACAATTAGAGGACGTCTAACTTGTTTTTGCAGCAAGTGTTTTGTGATATGATATGCCCAAAGTTGTGATGAATGATGAATGATATATGTGATGTATGAGATCATGTTCTTACAATAGGAATCACGACTTGCATGTCGATGAGTATGACAACCGGCAGGAGCCATAGGAGTTGTCTTTATTTTTGTATGACCTGCGTGTCATTGAAGAACGCCATGTAAATTACTTTACTTTATTGCTAAACGCGTTAGCCATAGAAGTAGAAGTAGTCGTTGGCATGACAACTTCATGAAGACACGATGATGGAGATCATGGTGTCATGCCGGTGACAGGATGATCATGGAGCCCCGAAGATGGAGATCAAAGGAGCTATATGATATTGGCCATATCATGTCACTACTATATATAATTGCATGTGATGTTTATTATGTTTATGCATCTTGCTTACTTAGAACGATGTTAGTAAATAGGATGATCCCTCATAACAATTTCAAGAAAGTGTTCTCCCTAACTATGCACCGTTGCTAAAGTTCGTCGTTTCGAAGCACCACGTGATGATCGGGTGTGATAGATCCTTACGTTCACATACAACGGGTGTAAGCCAGATTTACACACACGAAACACTTAGGTTGACTTGACGAGCCTAGCATGTACAGACATGGCCTCGGAACACAAGAGACCGAAAGGACGGGCATGAGTCGTATAGTAGATACGATCAACATGAAGATGTTCACTGATGATGACTAGTCCGTCTCACGTGATGATCGGACACGGCCTAGTTGACTCGGATCATGTAATCACTTAGATGACTAGAGGGATGTCTATGTGAGTGGGAGTTCATGAGATGAACTTAATTATCCTGAACATAGTCAAAAGATCTTTGCAAATTATATCGTAAGCTCGCGCTTTAGTCCCACTGTTTAGATATGTTCCTAGAGAAAATATAGTTGAAAGTTGACAGTAGCGATTATGCGGACAGTAGAAAGCTTATGTCCTTAATGCACCGCTCAGTGTGCTGAACCCCAAACGTCGTCTGTGGATGTTGCGAACATCAGACATACACGTTTTGATAACTACGTGATAGTTCAGTTAAATGGTTTAGAGTAGAGGCACCAAAGACATTTCTCGAATCATATAAGATGTTTCGAGGGCTGAAATTGGGATTTCAGGCTTGTGCCCACGTCAAAAGGTATAAGACCTCCGATGATTTTCTTAGCCTGCAAACTAAGGGAGAAAAGCTCAATCGTTGAGCTTGTGCTCAGATTGTCTGAGTGCAACAATCACTTGAATCGAGTGGGAGTTGATCTTCCAGATGAGATAGTGATGTTTCTCCAAAGTCATTGCCACCAAGCTGCTAGAGCTTCATGATGAACTATAACATATCAGGGATAGATATGATGATCCTTGAGGTATTCACGATGTTTGACACCGCGAAAGTAGAAATCAAGAAGGAGCATCAATTGTTGATGGTTGGTGAAACCACTAGTTTCAAGAAGGGCAAGGGCAAGAAGGGATACTTCATGAAACGACAAATCAGCTGCTGCTCTAGTGAAGAAACCCAAGGTTGAACCCAAACCCGAGACTAAGTGCTTCTGTAATAAGGGGAACAGCCACTGGAGCAGAATTACCCTAGATACTTGGTAGATGAGAAGGCTGGCAAGGTCGATAGAAGTATATTGGATATACATTATGTCAATGTGTACTTTACTAGTACTCGTAGTAGCACCAGGGTATTAAGATACCGGTTCGGTTGCTAAGTGTTAGTAACTCGAAATAAAAGAGCCACGAAATAAAAGGAGACTAGCTAAAGGTGAGCTGACGATATGTGTTGGAAGTGTTTCCAAGTTTGATTTGATCAAACATCGCACGCTCCCTCTACCATCAAGATTAGTATGAAACCTAAATAATTGTCATTTGGTGATTGCGTTGAGCATAGACATGATTGGATTATGTCTATCGCAATACGGTTATTCATTTAAGGAGAATAATGGTTACCCTATTTATTTGAATAATACCTTCAATGGTCTTGCACCTAAAGGATTGGTTTATTGAATCTCGATCGTAGTGATACACATTTTCATGCCAAAAGATATAAGATAGTAATGATAGTACCACCTGCTTGTGGCACTGCCATTTGAGTCATATTGGTATAGAACGCATGAAGAAGCTCCATGTTGATGGATCTTTGGACACACTCGTTTTTGAAAACTTTGAGACATGCAAACCATGTCTATTGGTGTATATGCATGAAGAAACTCCATGCAAATGGACCGTTTGGACTCACTTGATTTTGAATCACTTGAGACATGCAAATCATACCACATGGGCAAGATGACTGAGAGCCTCGTTTTTCAGTGAAATGAAACAAGAAAGCAACTTGTTGGAAGTAATACATTTTGATGTGTGCAGTCCAATGAATGCTGAGGCACGCAGTGGATATCGTTATGTTCTTTCTTCACAGATGATTTGAGTAGATACTGAGTATATTTACTTGATGAAACACAAGTCTGAATTATTGAATGGTTCAAGTAATTTCAGAGTGAAGTTAAAGATCATCGTGACAAGAGGATAAAAATGTCTATGATATGATCATAGAGATGAGTATCTGAGTTACGAGCTTTGGCACGTTATTAAGACATAGTGGAAATTGTCTCACAATTAATACCGCCTGGAACACCATAGTGTGATGGTGTGTCCGCACATCATAGTTGCACCCTATTAGATATGGTGCGTACCATGATGTCTCTTATCGAATTACCACTATCGTTCATGGGTTAGGCATTAGAGACAACCGCACTCACTTTAATAGGGCACCACGTAATTCCGTTGAGACGACCCTGTTTGAACTATGGTTTGGAGAAACCTAAGTTGTCATTTCTTAAAAGTTTGGGGTTGCGACGCTTATGTGAAAAGTTTCAGGTTGATAAGCTCGAACCCAAAGCGGATAAAATGCATCTTCATAGGACACCCAAAACAGTTGGGTATACCTCCTAATTCAGATCCGAAAGCAATAGGGATTGTTTCTTGAATCAGGTCCTTTCTCGAGGAAAAGTTTGTCTCAAAAAGTTGAGTGGGAGGATGGTGGAGACTTGATATGGTTATTGAACCGTCACTACAACTAGTGTGTAGCAGGGCACAGGAAGTTGTTCCTGTGGCACCTACACCAATTGAAGTAGAAGCTTATGATAGTGATCATGAAACTTCGGATCAAGTCACTACCGTACCTCGTAGGGTGACAAGGTGTAACATCCCAAATTTTGGAATGTTAATATAATTAATTGAATTGTTTGTTTGTTTGCTTGAGTGAATTAAACTTGAGTGAAATTTGAACCTTTTCAAAAACTTTTGAAAGAGAGGGAATAAAATGACTTTCCCCTTCTCCGGTAAATTCAAATTCATCCTATTAAAATCAATGAGAGAAGATGACATGACTTCTTCAACTATAAAGAATTTGAACAGATTTTTGCAATTTAATTCTTTCAAATATTTGCACTTGCTTCTCTATTTTTCTTCCCGAGAAATACCCGAAAATAAATTCTTGCAAGCAAGAAAGAGCGGAGGAAAATGACCCTCCAAAATCAGGGGCATTTTGAAAATATTTGAGCCAAGAAAACCAAAGTTTTATTTAAAAATTATTTGCTAAAAGAAATAAAGCCTTTAGGGATTTTCTGAAAAACATTTTTTAAGTTTTATTTTGGCCGTGGAATAATGCTCATCATCTACATTTTATTTTTCTGATAATTTTAGTATATAAAAACTCTTTATTCCGAATTGATTTGATTTCCTTTTTATTGTTTTAGTTTCCTAATTTTAAAAATAGGAATGGAATCGGTTTTATTAGGAAAAAACCTGGCCCATTAAGCACTTTCCTATTCTAGCCCAACAAGAGATCATCTCCTTCCTCTGTTTCCTCGTTACACAAGCTTTCCATATCCATGGAGGCAGGAATCTCCACCTTCCCGATCTCCCTCGTCTTTCCATCCCAGCGCCTCCCGAGACCGCCTATAAAACCCCCTCCCTCTCCTCGTTCCATTTTTCCCATCACCACGCCTCCCCTGCCTGTAGCCTTCTCGCCACCATCCTCCTTTTCCTGCCTAGAACGCCACCAGAGCTCTCCTGAACCTCCCATCGCCCAGCGCCACCTCCCCAGCGCCGACCCCTCCTCCGCCACCCCACCTCGCCGCGACCTCGCCCCCTCGCGAGCAGCCCTCCACATCGCCGTCTCCTTCCTGCCATCTCTGCCTCACGTCTGGTAACTCCGTTTTCGTTTTCAGATTTATTCCCGTAACAGATTTAGTTCCGTTCTTGTTTAGCTTATAACTTTTGATCTAGAAGTCCAATGATGCTGATTCTTTTTGCGTTAGATCACATTTCCAAAAATATATAATTTGTCTATGTTTGGATTTATAAAAATTGAGTTAGATCAGATTTGAATTAAAGCTTGTATTGCTTATTCGGGAGTTTCATAATAGATTTTTATTTAATTCTTTTTGCTCCTAGTTGCTTAATGAAATATTTTCTGTTTAGTTAACATAAAACCATGATTAGGTGATGTTAAGAAATTTTTGTTATATAAAACTATTTTTGTTGTTATTTGAAGTAGGAAAACTTTGAGTTGTTTTTCTTTAAGTTTTCCTTTGGGTTTTGCTTTGTTGGTTTTGGTGTGTTACTTTGTTATGTTATTGTGTTAAGTGATGTTATGCTATGTGCTTATTATAGTTATTGTTTGCCTCGGTAGAATTTCCGAGTGCTAAGATTGCTACTACTGAATCCCTAGTTTTCAAGATCGTCAACAAGGCAAGTTCACTTTGACCATGTTTTCATACCTATGTTTTATTGCATATAGTGACACCTTTGCAACCACCCCTCAAGAGTGTTATTGAATCCTTGTAGTTGAGTAGTATGCATGAGGTAGGAACCCATCATTCCTGTTACCAAGCCCGGGCGTTATTTATTTAATGCTACGCTATAGTAGACGGGTTTGGTATGAGTGCTCGGAGTGGTGTGAGAATGGAGGATCTACGTCAATGACGATAACTCCATGATGGAATCTGCAAGGACTGCATCTTCAAGGCCTCAAGACTTCAAGACTCGAGACAAGAATTCAATACACACTCTGGGTGAAGGATGGTTGACGGGCACCTGGAGAAACCAGTGGTTGGCGGGATGCATGGAGAAGCGCCATGACATCTTGCGGAAAGCTTCACCCAGACTCAAAGAGACGGAAGAATACTTCACGCCGGAAGCTTACCTGTGCAACCGCAAGTCATTATGGGCTCGGCTTGGTTGACCTTAGTTGTGACTCTGGCTGGGACGGTACTAGCAGATGTAGAACTACGGTAGGATGGGTTGAGTACCGGACAGTGGTCAGAGGAACTCTTTGGAAGACCATGTTTCGGTCATCTTGTTCTCAAACACTCTGAAGTGCGAGAACGTAAAGAGAGGATCGAATCTTGCGGGTAAAGTGTACAAACCTCTGCAGAGGGTTAAAACCTAATCGATTAGCCGTGTCCCGATTACGGACAATTTGAGCATCTGGACTGGATCTATCTCGAACTCTCAACACCGGATTGATAACTTAATTGTGGGCAACTTATGATGATTTTGGGCTATGAGACATCGGTTGGCGGAACCATGTCATGACAGAAAAACTCCATAGTACAGGCTTCATTTTATTCCTTTGATGTAGGTAAAATAAAACCAGCTTTTACGCAAACAAAATTCAGATCTGAGCCATAAAGCCATATTGCATATAGTATAGTTTTATCATCTGTTTTCTCATGTTGTGATCTTGCCGGTACATTCAATGTACTGACCTACACGGCTGCAACGTATCATGTTGCAGATATTTCCTCGACGAGTAAGAGTTACGATACAGGGTTACGGTCTACACTCAACCTGCCGATGGCGTTGATGGGACTCCACACCCGTTTGATTGTTTCCGCTGATTATTATGAGGTATATATCATTTTACGTTATTTATACATGTGATTGCACTTTGATATATACATTAATGTACTGTGTGTGCCAGCATACTGATCCAGGGATGGCACAGTAACACAGAGGCTTGACCGTCTGAGGTCGGGTCGCTACAGAAATGGTATCAGAGCACATGTTGACTGTAGGACGTGACCCTAGAAACCGGAAAGCCCTAGGACAGGAAATTTCTAAAACTTTATTTTCAAAAAGACTCTTACTTCTCATCTTTTCAGATTTTATCAAATAGACACTCTCACCTCAAATAGTTAGAATATACCCCTTTCCTTTTGACCACATGAAGGATCAATGAAGCCGCTCCAAGAAAGATATCGGACAGTGATGACCCCTTCAAAGTAACCTGTATTTCACCATGCGTTGGAAGAATTGCAGCTGCAACAATTGAAGACTCTGAAGACTTGAAGAATTTGAAGAATCTGAAGAATTATTTGACCTTTAGAAGACCAAACCCCTGTTACATACTTACGTTAGATGCGACGATTTGTGAGCTGTCATTTGTTTGATGTTTTCCGACAGCCACAAAGTAAAACTGGTTTCTTCAGAAAAAACTATTGTTTGTATTGTGTGTATATCCCTCCCCACCTCTCTCATATCTCATCCCAAAACTTTTGGACCCATTAGATGATGAATGAAGTTGGACCGAATTCTCTGGACCGAAAACCCAGCCGGAGGCGAGCTATGGATTCGAACATGGAGAATCACTTGGGAGCAATTTGGTTTCAAGGAAGAATGAAGTATCGTACGCTCTTCAGTACTTTGAAGGAAGTGCTGCAACATGGTGGCAGATGCATCAAGCTATACATGGATGGAATGGAGCAAGAACTTGGGAGGAATTCAAGAAGACTCTGGCAAGATCTCGTCTTATCCGGAAGCACCATGATACACCAAGAAGTAAACCTTGTGCCTGCAAGATTTGCGGAGAAATAGGACACACCGAGGAGGAACACAAAGATGGATGCCCTCATTGTGAGGAGAAACACCCAGCTGAGGAATGCCCAACTAGCCAGGTGACTTGCTTCCTGTGTGAAGGAACCACCCACTACCCGTGCAAAGTCACATTTATCTGCACGGCGCAACAAACTATTCCGAACCAGGAAGATGGAATGAAAGAAGCCCTCAAGGAAGATCTAGAAGAACCAGTAATGACTGAAAGTGTTGAAGACCTGGATGGAGAAGGTCTCAACAGATTTTACTCCAATGCCTGCTATTCATGTGGAGAAGAAGGACATTTTCACAGTATTACACCAAGGAAAGAAAGGAGTATCCAGGATATTTCCCGACAGCAGAAGTGAAGTTTGACCCCCGGGAGATAGAAACTCTGATCATTACAGAGAAATCCAGGAAGAGAAAAGGAAGGCAACCCGAGAGCAACACAATTTTTGCAGAGAAGGACTTGAGTCATATCACCTGTTACAGGTGCAAGGATTTAGGTCATTACGCTAGTAAATGCCCAGAAAAGAAGCCAAGAATCCAAGGAGCCCGCATAATCACAAAGAAGCCCCGAGACATGTCGGAAGTCATTTGTTTTCGCTGCAAGGAGGCAGGACATTATGCTATTAAATGTCCCGACAAGATGAAAGCTGGAGTTGAGTAGTTGGAATTTTGATATGGATAATAAGAGTAGTAGAAATCAATTTCATTTTCATGAGCTCGATGAGTTGAGTTATGTAATAGATTACTCAGAGATTGTAATAGTTCATGACTCAATAAAGTTGTAATGTCACATGCTGAAAAGCTTTAAGGAGTTGTGATGCATGAATTGGATATTGGAAATTGAGTTTGAAGTTTTGATATGAATGTGTGCCCCAGGAGATATGCACCTTATTCTGAGCACATTTTGTTTTACAACTGCAGATGACGACCCTTTATGAGTCTTTCCTTAAAGGTCCGGAAACCATCATGACCCTGACAAGTGATCATGATTACCCGAAGATCCTGAAGGACATGATGAAGCATATTCACCTTGAAGGAGATGCAGTCTACAAAGGCTACCCCTTCATGCATAAGGGAGTGGAACTTTGGTATGTGGAGGTACACCTCCACCATTTGAAAGGAGTTTGCCCAAAATGATGGGGCAGTACTTTTCATTTCACGTGTGCCACAAGCAACTTTCTTCGATGCTGTTTGTGAAGCAGCCATGGAAGCCATCGTCGGAGAAATACTAGAAGCAAGACTCCTTTATACTCAGGAATACCTAAGCGAAGTGCATGCAGAGATGATGAAGGTGAAGCTCAAGGCCACCACAATGAAACAGAAGATTGAAGATTTCAAGGCACATGTCGCACAATTCCAAAGGGATCAAGAATCCTCAAGGAGGAAAATGAATAAAGTTGGAAGTAATGTCCGACCATACCAAACCATGTGGGTGGCAGCATTTGTAATAAACTTTTTGGAATTTGGATTCACGAAAAATGATTAAGGATGTAATGAAAGATTGATATGAGAATAATGAGATGTTATGGATAAACTTGTGCATTTATTTTGGTCATAGTACTCTGTAAAACCACAGGATCAATGAAGAAAGAAATGTGTTATCCATGACGGTCCATAGAAGGAGCTGGACAAAATAAGTTGGAATTTTGTTTTGATATGATGGTATGAAGAAACAGAGTACTACTGGATTTAAAGGAGGTGTAATATGGAACGAGAGAGTTACTCCAAGGATAAGTTAAAAGCTGCACTAGTGCTGAAGTGGGCCCATAACCCACAGGCCCAGGATTTTTAGAAGGAACAGATGTAACCTTGATAAAGGAATAAATTGGAGGAATCAGCAGTCCAATCAGCATACGCTTACGTGAGGAGATTACGCAAAAACCTAAGAGTGGTGAAGTAACGATAGATGTTTTGTTTGGCTTGCAGAAACCATGGATTTACTCGAACCCAATTCGAGGACAAGAGAAAATTCTGCAATGCTTGTGAGTATGCCCAAGTGTTAGAATACGTGATTCACTGTTTACGTATGTGGTAATGATTAAAGTACGGGATGGATTGGCCCCCATACCGAAGACTTCTATCATGAACTATCATATGTTGATGAGAGAGACTTGAAAACCTTGAAGAGTGTCGACACTATAAGCCCTAAAACCACAGAATGGTAGGACTATGGAACCCCTTTACAGGCAACTGATGCCAATCGTAGGTTATACGGTGAGGTTCAACCTAGACCGTTTTCTGCAGGAGGAACCATAAATTGTAGACCACCATGAGTATTTCGAAAGCCGTCTAGAATGGACACGAGCCTATCAGCTAAGAAGATCCAATCTCGGACGAACCACAACTTTGACGAACCGACCCAAGATTCTGAGGAAAACTCTATGCTTCTGACAGAGGAGCTATTGTGAGATATGTGAAGAGACCTACATTTCAGCCCTCTAGAGGAAATATCTGAGTTTATTGGAACCATGACCTTGTTTTTAAGTGTGGTAGCACCCCTGACCTTTCTGACCAAGACATTTGCTAGAAGACCCCAACCCCTAACCTTTTCTTGCTAGCCTCTTCGAATCTCGAGGACGAGATTCATTTTAAGTGTGGTAGGTTTGTAACATCCCAAATTTTGGAATGTTAATATAATTAATACAATTGTTTGTTTGTTTGCTTGAGTGAATTAAACTTGAGTGAAATTTGAACCTTTTCAAAAACTTTTGAAAGAGAGGGAATAAAATGACTTTCCCCTTCTCCGGTAAATTCAAATTCATCCTATTAAAATCAATGAGAGAAGATGACATGACTTCTTCAACTATAAAGAATTTGAACGGAGTTTTGCAATTTAATTCTTTCAAATATTTGCACTTGCTTCTCTATTTTTCTTCCCGAGAAATACCCGAAAATAAATTCTTGCAAGCAAGAAAGAGCGGAGGAAAATGACCCTCCAAAATCAGGGGCATTTTGAAAATATTTGAGCCAAGAAAACCAAAGTTTTTATTTAAAAATTATTTGCTAAAAGAAATAAAGCCTTTAGGGATTTTCTGAAAACATTTTTTAAGTTTTTATTTTGGCCGTGGAATAATGCTCATCATCTACATTTTATTTTTCCTAATTGATTTGATTTCCTTTTTATTGTTTTAGTTTCCTAATTTTAAAAATAGGAATGGAATCGTTTTATTAGGAAAAACCTGGCCCATTAAGCACTTTCCTATTCTAGCCCAACAAGAGATCATCTCCTTCCTCTGTTTCCTCGTTCTGAAGCTTTCCATATCCATGGAGGCAGGAATCTCCACCTTCCCGATCTCCCTCGTCTTTCCATCCCAGCGCCTCCCGAGACCGCCTATAAAACCCCTCCTCTCCTCGCTCCATTTTTCCCATCACCACGCCTCCCTGCCCATAGCCTTCTCGCCACCATCCTCCTTTTCCTGCCTAGAACGCCACCAGAGCTCTCCTGAACCTCCCATCGCCCAGCGCCACCTCCCAAGCGCCGACCCCTCCTCCGCCACCCCACCCTCGCCGGGCGACCTCGCCCCCCGCTTGAGCAGCCTCCACATCGCCGCCTCCTTCCTGCCATCTCTGCCTCACGTACAGGTAACTCCGCTGTTTTCAGATTTATTCCCGTAACAGATTTAGTTCCGTTCTTGTTTAGCTTATAACTTTTGATCTAGAAGTCCAATGATGCTGATTCTTTTTGCGTTAGATCACAATTTTCTTGTAGTTTCCAAAATATATAATTTGTCTATGTTTGGATTTATAAAATTGAGTTAGATCAGATTTGAATTAAAGCTTGTATTGCTTATTCGGGAGTTTCATAATAGATTTTTATTTAATTCTTTTTGCTCCTAGTTGCTTAATGAAATATTTTCTGTTTAGTTAACATAAAACCATGATTAGGTGATGTTAAGAAATTTTTGTTATATAAAACTATTTTTGTTGTTATTTGAAGTAGGAAAACTTTGAGTTGTTTTTCTTTAAGTTTTCCCTTTGGGTTTTGCTTTGTTGGTTTTGGTGTGTTACTTTGTTATGTTATTGTGTTAAGTGATGTTATGCTATGTGCTTATTATAGTTATTGTTTGCCTCGGTAGAATTTCCGGAGTGCGAAGATTGCTACTACAAATCCCTAGTTTTCGAAGATCGTCAACAAGGCAAGTTCACTTTGACCATGTTTTCATACCTATGTTTTATTGCATATAGTGACACCTTTGCAACCACCCCTCAGTAGTGTTATTGAATCCTTGTAGTTGAGTAGTATGCATGAGGTAGGAACCCATCATTCCTGTTACCAAGCCCGGGACGTTATTTATTTAATGCTACGCTATAGTAGACGGGGTTTGGTATGAGTGCTCGGGAGTGGTGTGAGAATGGAGGATCTACGTCAATGACGACAACTCCATGATGGAATCTGCAAGGACTGCATCTTCAAGGCCTCAAGACTTCAAGACTCGAGACAAGAATTCAATACACACTCATGGGTGAAGGATGGTTGACGGGCACCCTGGAGAAACCAGTGGTTGGCCGGGATGCATGGAGAAGCGCCATGACATCTTGCGGAAAGCTTCACCCAGACTCAAAGAGACGGAAGAATACTTCACGCCCGGAAGCTTACCTGTGCAACCGCAAGTCATTATGGGCTCTGGCTTGGTTGACCTTAGTTGTGACTCTGGCTGGGACGGTACTAGCAGATGTAGAACTACGGTAGGATGGGTTGAGTACCGGACAGTGGTCAGAGGAACTCTTTGGAAGACCATGTTTCGGTCATCTTGTTCTCAAACACTCTGAAGTGCGAGAACGTAAAGAGAGGGATCGAATCTTGCGGGTAAAGTGTACAAACCTCTGCAGAGGGTTAAAACCTAATCGATTAGCCGTGTCCCCGGTTACGGACAATTTGAGCATCTGGACCTGGATCTATCTCGGAACTCTCAACACCGGATTGATAACTTAATTGTGGGCAACTTATGATGATTTTGGGCTATGAGACATCGGTTGGCGGAACCATGTCATGACAGAAAAACTCCATAGTACAGGCTTCATTTTATTCCTTTGATGTAGGTAAAATAAAACCAGCTTTTACGCAAACAAAATTCAGATACAGAGCCATAAAGCCATATTGCATATAGTATAGTTTTATCATCTGTTTTCTCATGTTGTGATCTTGCCGGTACATTCAATGTACTGACCTACACGGCTGCAACGTATCATGTTGCAGATATTTCCTCGACGAGTAAGAGTTACGATACAGGGTTACGGTCTACACTCAACCTGCCGATGGCGTTGATGGGACTCCACACCCGTTTGATTGTTTCCGCTGATTATTATGAGGTATATATCATTTTACGTTATTTATACATGTGATTGCACTTTGATATATACATTGATGTACTGTGTGCCAGCATACTGATCCAGGGATGGCACAGTAACACAGAGGCTTGACCGTCTGAGGTCGGGTCGCTACAGAAATGGTATCAGAGCACATGTTGACTGTAGGACGTGACCCTAGAAACCGGAAAGCCCTAGGACAGGAAATTTCTAAAACTTTATTTTCAAAAAGACTCTTACTTCTCATCTTTTCAGATTTTATCAAATAGACACTCTCACCTCAAATAGTTAGAATATACCCCTTTTCCCTTTTGACCACATGAAGGATCAACTGAAGCCGCTCCAAGAAAGATATCGGACAGCTGATGACCCCTTCAAAGTAACCAGTATTTCACCATGCGTTGGAAGAATTGCAGCTGCAACAATTGAAGACTCTGAAGACTTGAAGAATTTGAAGAATCTGAAGAATTATTTGACCTTTAGAAGACCAAACCCCTGTTACATACTTACGTTAGATGCGACGATTTGTGAGCTGTCATTTGTTTGATGTTTTCCGACAGCCACAAAGTAAAACTTGTTTCTTCGGAAAAAACTATTGTTTGTATTGTGTGTATATCCCTCCCCACCTCTCTCATATCTCATCCCAAAACTTTTGGACCCATTAGATGATGAATGAAGTTGGACCGGAATTCTCTGGACCGAAAACCCAGCCGGAGGCAGAGCTATGGATTCAGAACATGGAGAATCACTTCGGGAGCAATTTGGTTTCAAGGAAGAATGAAGTATCGTACGCTCTTCAGTACTTTGAAGGAAGTGCTGCAACATGGTGGCAGATGCATCAAGCTATACATGGATGGAATGGAGCAAGAACTTGGGAGGAATTCAAGAAGACTCTGACAAGATCTCGTCTTATCCGGAAGCACCATGATACACCAAGAAGTAAACCTTGTGCCTGCAAGATTTGCGGAGAAATAGGACACACCCAGGAGGAACACAAAGATGGATGCCCTCATTGTGAGGAGAAACACCCAGCTGAGGAATGCCCAACTAGCCAGGTGACTTGCTTCCTGTGTGAAGGAACCACCCACTACCCGGTGCAGTGTCACATTTACTGCACGGCGCAACAAACTATTCCGAACCAGGAAGATGGAATGAAAGAAGCCCTCAAGGAAGATCTAGAAGAACCAGTAATGACTGAAAGTGTTGAAGACCTGGATGGAGAAGGTCTCAACAGATTTTACTCCAATGCCTGCTATTCATGTGGAGAAGAAGGACATTTTTCACACTATTACACCAAGGAAAGAAAGGAGTATCCAGGATATTTCCCGACAGCAGAAGTGAAGTTTGACCCCGGAGATAGAAACTCGATCATTACAGAGAAATCCAGAAGAGAAAAGGAAGGCAACCCGAGAGCAACACAATTTTTGCAGAGAAGGACTTGAGTCATATCACCTGTTACAGGTGCAAGGATTTAGGTCATTATGCTAGTAAATGCCCAGAAAAGAAGCCAAGAATCCAAGGAGCCCGCATAATCACAAAGAAGCCCCGAGACATGTCGGAAGTCATTTGTTTTCGCTGCAAGGAGGCAGGACATTATGCTATTAAATGTCCCGACAAGATGAAAGCTGGAGTTGAGTAGTTGGAATTTTGATATGGATAATAAGAGTAGTAGAAATCAATTTCATTTTCATGAGCTCGATGAGTTGAGTTATGTAATAGATTACTCAGAGATTGTAATAGTTCATGACTCAATAAAGTTGTAATGTCACATGCTGAAAAGCTTTAAGGAGTTGTGATGCATGAATTGGATATTGGAAATTGAGTTTGAAGTTTTGATATGAATGTGTGCCCCAGAGATATGCACCTTATTCTGAGCACATTTTGTTTTACAACTGCAGATGACGACCCTTTATGAGTCTTTCCTTAAAGGTCCGAAACCATCATGACCCGACAAGTGATCATGATTACCCAAGATCCTGAAGGACATGATGAAGCATATTCACCTTGAAGGAGATGCAGTCTACAAAGGCTACCCCTTCATGCATAAGGGAGTGGAACTTTGGTATGTGGAGGTACACCTCCACCATTTGAAAGGAGTTTGCCCAAAAATGATGGGGCAGTACTTTTTCATTTCACGTGTGCCACAAGCAACTTTCTTCGATGCTGTTTGTGAAGCAGCCATGGAAGCCATACGTCAGATCGGAGAAATACTAGAAGCAAGACTCCTTTATACTCAGGAATACCTAAGCGAAGTGCATGCAGAGATGATGAAGGTGAAGCTCAAGGCCACCACAATGAAACAGAAGATTGAAGATTTCAAGGCACATGTCGCACAATTCCAGTGGGACTGAAGAATCCTCAAGGAGGAAAAATGAATAAAGTTGGAAGTAATGTCTGACCATACCAAACCATGTGGGTGGCAGCATTTGTAATAAACTTTTTGGAATTTGGATTCACGAAAAATGATTAAGGATGTAATGAAAGATTGATATGAGAATAATGAGATGTTATGGATAAACTTGTGCATTTATTTTGGTCATAGTACTCTGTAAAACCACAGGATCAATGAAGAAAGAAATGTGTTATCCATGACGGTCCATAGAAGGGAGCTGGACAAAATAAGTTGGAATTTTGTTTTTGATATGATGGTATGAAGAAACAGAGTACTACTGGATTTAAAGGAGGTGTAATATGGAACGAGAGAGTTACTCCAAGGATAAGTTAAAAGCTGCACTAGTGCTGAAGTGGGCCCATAACCCACAGGCCCAGGATTTTTAGAAGGAACAGATGTAACCTTGATAAAGGAATAAATTGGAGGAATCAGCAGTCCAATCAGCATACGTTTCGTAGGAGATTACGCAAAAACCTAAGAGTGGTGAAGTAACGATAGATGTTTTGTTTGGCTTGCAGAAACCATGGATTTACTCGAACCCAATTCGAGGACAAGAGAAAATTCTGCAATGCTTGTGAGTATGCCCAAGTGTTAGAATACGTGATTCACTGTTTACGTATGTGGTAATGATTCAAGTACGGGATGGATTGGCCCCCATACCGAAGACTTCTATCATGAACTATCATATGTTGATGAGAGAGACTTGAAAACCTTGAAGAGTGTCGACACTATAAGCCCTAAAACCACAGAATGGTAGGACTATGGAACCCCTTTACAGGCAACTGATGCCAATCGTAGGTTATACGGTGAGGTTCAACCTAGACCGTTTTCTGCAGGAGGAACCATAAATTGTAGACCACCATGAGTATTTCGAAAGCCGTCTAGAATGGACACGAGCCTATCAGCTAAGAAGATCCAATCTCGGACGAACCACAACTTTGACGAACCGACCCAAGATTCTGAGGAAAACTCTATGCTTCTGACAGAGGAGCTATTGTGAGATATGTGAAGAGACCTACATTTCAGCCCTCTAGAGGAAATATCTGAGTTTATTGGAACCATGACCTTGTTTTTAAGTGTGGTAGCACCCCGACCTTCGACCAAGACATTTGCTAGAAGACCCCAACCCTAACCTTTTCTTGCTAGTTTCTTGAATCTCGAGGACGAGATTCATTTTAAGTGTGGTAGGTTTGTAACATCCCAAATTTTGGAATGTTAATATAATTAATTGAATTGTTTGTTTGTTTGCTTGAGTGAATTAAACTTGAGTGAAATTTGAACCTTTTCAAAAACTTTTGAAAGAGAGGAATAAAATGACTTTCCCTTCTCCGTAAATTCAAATTCATCCTATTAAAATCAATGAGAGAAGATGACATGACTTCTTCAACTATAAAGAATTTGAACGGAGTTTTGCAATTTAATTCTTTCAAATATTTGCACTTGCTTCTCTATTTTTCTTCCCCGAGAAATACCCTGAAAAATAAATTCTTGCAAGCAAGAAAGAGCGGAGGAAAATGACCCTCCAAAATCAGGGGCATTTTTGAAAATATTTGAGCCAAGAAAAACCAAAGTTTTTATTTAAAAAATTATTTGCTAAAAGAAATAAAGCCTTTAGGGATTTTCTGAAAAACATTTTTTTAAGTTTTTATTTTGACCGTGGAATAATGCTCATCATCTACATTTTATTTTTCCGAATTGATTTGATTTCCTTTTTATTGTTTTAGTTTCCTAATTTTAAAAATAGGAATGGAATCGTTTTTATTAGGAAAAAACCTGGCCCATTAAGCACTTTCCTATTCTAGCCCAACAAGAGATCATCTCCTTCCTCTGTTTCCTCGTTACAGAAGCTTTCCATATCCATGGAGGCAGGAATCTCCACCTTCCCGATCTCCCTCGTCTTTCCATCCCAGCGCCTCCCGAGACCGCCTATAAAACCCCCTCCCTCTCCTCGTTCCATTTTTCCCATCACCACGCCCCCTCCCTGCCCATAGCCTTCTCGCCACCATCCTCCTTTTCCTGCCTAGAAACGCTCACCAGGAGCTCTCCTGGAACCTCCCCATCGCCCAGCGCCACCTCCCCAAGCGCCGACCCCCTCCTCCGCCACCCCCACCCTCGCCGGCGACCTCGCCCCCCTCGCCGGAGCAGCCCTCCACATTGCCGTCTCCTTCCTGCCATCTCTGCCTCACGTCTGGGTAACTCCGTTTTTTTCAGATTTATTCCCGTAACAGATTTAGTTCCGTTCTTGTTTAGCTTATAACTTTTGATCTAGAAGTCCAATGATGCTGATTCTTTTTGCGTAGATCACAATTTTCTTGTAGTTTCCAAAATATATAATTTGTATATGTTTGGATTTATAAAATTGAGTTAGATCAGATTTGAATTAAAGCTTGTATTGCTTATTCCGGGAGTTTCATAATAGATTTTTATTTAATTCTTTTTGCTCCTAGTTGCTTAATGAAATATTTTCTGTTTAGTTAACACAAAACCATGATTAGGTGATGTTAAGAAATTTTTTGTTATGTAAAACTATTTTTGTTGTTATTTGAAGTAGGAAAACTTTGAGTTGTTTTTCTTTAAGTTTTCCCTTTGGGTTTTGCTTTGTTGGTTTTGGTGTGTTACTTTGTTATGTTATTGTGTTAAGTGATGTTATGCTATGTGCTTATTATAGTTATTGTTTGCCTCGGTAGAATTTCCGGAGTGCGAAGATTGCTACTACGAATCCCTAGTTTTCGAAGATCGTCAACAAGGCAAGTTCACTTTGACCATGTTTTCATACCTATGTTTTATTGCATATAGTGACACCTTTGCAACCACCCCTCAGTAGTGTTATTGAATCCTTGTAGTTGAGTAGTATGCATGAGGTAGGAACCCATCATTCCTGTTACCAAGCCCGGGACGTTATTTATTTAATGCTACGCTATAGTAGACGGGGTTTGGTATGAGTGCTCGGGAGTGGTGTGAGAATGGAGGATCTACGTCAATGACGACAACTCCATGATGGAATCTGCAAGGACTGCATCTTCAAGGCCTCAAGACTTCAAGACTCGAGACAAGAATTCAATACACACTACTGGGTGAAGGATGGTTGACGGGCACCCTGGAGAAACCAGTGGTTGGCCGGGATGCATGGAGAAGCGCCATGACATCTTGCGGAAAGCTTCACCCAGACTCAAAGAGACGGAAGAATACTTCACGCCCGGAAGCTTACCTGTGCAACCGCAAGTCATTATGGGCTCTGGCTTGGTTGACCTTAGTTGTGACTCTGGCTGGGACGGTACTAGCAGATGTAGAACTACGGTAGGATGGGTTGAGTACCGGACAGTGGTCAGAGGAACTCTTTGGAAGACCATGTTTCGGTCATCTTGTTCTCAAACACTCTGAAGTGCGAGAACGTAAAGAGAGGGATCGAATCTTGCGGGTAAAGTGTACAAACCTCTGCAGAGGGTTAAAACCTAATCGATTAGCCGTGTCCCCGGTTACGGACAATTTGAGCATCTGGACCTGGATCTATCTCGAACTCTCAACACCGGATTGATAACTTAATTGTGGGCAACTTATGATGATTTTGGGCTATGAGACATCGGTTGGCGGAACCATGTCATGACAGAAAAACTCCATAGTACAGGCTTCATTTTATTCCTTTGATGTAGGTAAAATAAAATCAGCTTTTACGCAAACAAAATTCAGATACTGAGCCATAAAGCCATATTGCATATAGTATAGTTTTATCATCTGTTTTCTCATGTTGTGATCTTGCCGTACATTCAATGTACTGACCTACACGGCTGCAACGTATCATGTTGCAGATATTTCCTCGACGAGTAAGAGTTACGATACAGGGTTACGGTCTACACTCAACCTGCCGATGGCGTTGATGGGACTCCACACCCGTTTGATTGTTTCCGCTGATTATTATGAGGTATATATCATTTTACGTTATTTATACATGTGATTGCACTTTGATATATACATTAATGTACTGTGTGCCAACATACTGATCCGTGGATGGCACAAGAATACGTAGGCTTGACCGTCTGAGGTCGGGTCGCTACACAAGGATGCGTACTGCTTCAGAGTGGTACAGTAATCCTGTCTTGAAGGTCATGTTGCTAGACAACAATGAACCTACGAGCTATGGAGAAGCGATGGTGGGCCCATATTCCGACAAATGGTTAGAGGCCATGAAATCCTAGATAGGAACCATGCATCAGTACAAAGCATGGACTTTGGTGGACTTGCCCGATGATCGGCAAGCTATTGAGATAAATGGATTTTGAAGAAGAAGACGGACGTGGACGGTAATGTCACCGTCTATGAAGCTCGACTTGTGGCAAAGTGTTTTTCACAACTTGACTACGATGAGATTTTCTCATCCGTAGCGATGCTTAAGTCCGTCGGAATCATGTTAGCATTAGCTGCATTTATGAAATCTAGCAGATGGATGTCAAAACGAGTTTCCTTACCAGTTTCCGTAAGGAAAGGTTGTATGAGATACAATCAGAAAGGTTTTGTCGATCCTAAGGATGCTGAAAGGTATGCTAGCTCCAGTGATCCTTCCATGGACTGGAGTAAGAATCTCGGAGTTGGAATATACTCTTTGATAAGATGATCAAAGATTTTGGGTTTATACAAAGTTTATGAGAAACTTGTATTTCCAAAGAGGTGAGTGGGAGCACTATATAATTTTTTATGAGTATATGTTGTTGACATATTGTAGATCAGAAATGATGTAGAATTTCTGGAAAGCATATAGGGTTATTTGAAAAGTGTTTTTCAAGTGAAAACCTGTATTAAGCTACTTGAACATTGAGCATCAAGATCTATAGGGATAGATCAAAACCGCTTAATGGTACTTTCAAATGAGCATATACCTTGACATGATCTTGAAGGTGTTCAAGATGGATCAGTCAAAGGAGTTCTTGCCTGAGATGTAAGGTATGAAGTTAAGACTTAAAGCTCGACCACGGCAGAAAAGAGAGAAAGGACGAAGGTCGTCCCCTATGCCTTAGACGTAGGCTCTACAGTATGCTATGCTGTGTACCGCACCGGAAGTGTGCCTTGCCATGAGTCAGTCAAGGGGTACAAGAATGATCCAGGAATGGGTCATTGGACAGCGGTCAAAATTGTCCTTGGAGTAAATAAGGACAAGTTTCTCGATTATGGAGGTGATAAAGAGTTCGGCGTAAAGGGTTACGTCGGTGCAAACACCTATCCGAGTGACTCTAAGTAGCAAACCGGATACATATAGTGGAGCAACCATTTGGAATAGCTCCAAGTGGAGCGTGGAAGCAGCGTTTACAATATGACCTAGAAATTTGCAAAGCACACACGGATCTGAAAGGTTCAGACCCGTTGACTAAAACCTCTCTCACAAGCAAAACATGATCAAACCTCAGAACTCATTGAGTCTTAATCACATGATGATGTGAACTAGTTTACAGACACTAGTAAACTCTTTGGATGTTGGTCACATGGCGATGTGACCTATCAGTGTTAATCACATGACGATGTGGACTAGATTATTGACTCTAGTGCAAGTGGGAGACTGTTGGAAATATGCCCTAGAGGCAATAATAAATTAGTTATTAGTATATTTCCTTGTTCATGATAATCGTTTATTATCCATGCTATAATTGTATTGAAAGGAAACTCAGATACATGTGTGGGTACATAGACAACACCATGTCCCTAGTAAGCCTCTAGTTGACTAGCTCGTTGATCAACAGATAGTCATGGTTTCCTGACTATGGACATTGGATGTCATTAATAACGGGATCACATCATTAGGAGAATGATGTGATGGACAAGACCCAATCCTAAGCATAGCACGAGATCGTGTAGTTCGTTTTGCTAGAGCTTTTCCAATGTCAAGTATCTCTTCCTTAGACCATGAGATCGTGTAACTCCCGGATACCGTAGGAGTGCTTTGGGTGTACCAAACGTCACAACGTAACTAGGTGACTATAAAGGTGCACTACAGGTATCTTCAAAAGTGTCTGTTGGGTTGACACGGATCGAGACTGGGATTTGTCACTCCGTATGACGGAGAGGTATCACTGGGCCCACTCGGTAGTGCATCATCACAATGAGCTCAAAGTGACCAAGTGTTTGGTCACGGGATCATGCATTACGGTACGAGTAAAGTGACTTTCCGGCAACGAGATTGAACGAGGTATTGGGATACCGACGATCGAATCTCGGGCAAGTAAAATTCCGATTGACAAAGGGAATAGTATACGGGGTTGATTGAATCCTCGACATCGTGGTTCATCCGATGATATCATCGAGGAGCATGTGGGAGACAACATGGGTATCCAGATCCCGCTGTTGGTTATTGCCCGAGAGCCGTCTCGGTCATGTCTGCATGTCTCCCGAACCCGTAGGGTCTACACACTTAAGGTTCGGTGACGCTAGGGTTGTATGAATATGAGTATGCAGCAAACCGGATGTTGTTCGAAGTCCCGGATGAGATCCCGGACGTCACGAGGAGTTCCGGAATGGTCCGGAGGTAAAGATTTGTATATAGGAAGTCTTATTTTGGTCGCCGGAAAAGTTTCGCGCGTTATCGGTATTGTACCGGGAGTGCCGAAAGGGGTCCGGGGGTCCACCGGGGAGTCCACCTGCCCCGGGGGGCCACATGGGCTGTAGGGGGTGCGCCTTTTCCTATATGGGCCAAGGGCACCGGCCCCAAGAGGCCCATGCGCCAAGATATAAGAAAAAGGGGAGAGTCCTAAGAGGGGAAGGCACCTCCGAGGTGCCTTGGGGAGGATGGACTCCTCCCCCCCTCTTTGCCGCACCCCTTCCTTGGAGGAAGGGGCAAGGATGCGCCCTCCCCCCCCCCTCTTTTGCACCGATATAAAGGGAGGGGAGGGAGGGGTGGCCGAACCAATAAGCCCTGGCGCCTCCCTCCTCCCTGCAACACCTCCTCCTCCTCCCGTAGTTGCTTAGCGAAGCCCTGCCGGAGATCTGCTGCATCCACCACCACGTCGTTGTGCTGCTGGATCATTATCAACCTCTCCTTCCCCCTTGCTGGATCAAGAAGGAGGAGACGTCATCCGCTCCGTACGTGTGTTGAACGCGGAGGTGCTGTCCGTTCAGCACTAGGTCATCGGTGATCTGAATCACGGCGAGTACGACTCCATCATCCCCGTTCCATTGAACGCTTCCGCACGCGATCTACAAGTGGTATGTAGATGCAATCACTCTCCCATGACTCGTTGCTAGATGAACTCATAGATGGATCTTGGTGAAACCGTAGGAAAATTTTTAAATTTTCACCAACGTTCTCCAACAGTTCTTATCTTCTTTCTAAAAGAAAAAAGTTCTTAGTGTTATTATATAGTGCGATGGTTTTCGTATCCGCCTCTGTTGGCCCTCGTCCTGTCTATGATTCGGATGTGGGATATATACATTGTATTTTATGACTATTAGTTTCGTTTAGTGTTTCTGACAATTATGTCGAGCAACGTGACATAGATTTTTGGTGTGGATGCCTCCAGTGAAGTACTCCTCCTCAAAGCAATGATCTATAATCGACATCAAGCAAACAATGGATAATCAATATAGATAAACAAGTCATTGCTTTTCAAGTGTGAGTCTTGGCACCATGAGGTTTTGGCTAAAAGAACATTAATGATGGTTTGTAAGAATCAATTGAAGAAAGGCTAACATAATTGAAAAGTGACCATTAGACAAGGGAAAGTCTTATAGTCGAAACTATCTCTAGTACCCCCGACTTCTATTCACACAATTTTTACCCCCAGTTGCAGACAATTTCCTAAAACGTATAGTCAAGTGGGTTGGCGATGGGGATGCCGATCGCTAATGGTAAGGAAAATCATGGGCACTGTGATGATTCATTAACCACAGTTGTACAAAACAATCGTGTGTGATTGGACAAGCACACACACACACACACACACACACACACACACACACACACACACACACACACACACACACACACACACACACACAATTGCATTTGATGAACCGTGGGTGATATTGGAACAATGAAAAAGAGCCCCTGAGTAATAATTGTATCTGATTGTTCCACTCATCTCACACATTTGCCTTTGTCAAATACTTGGAGATTGCTGAAGTGATCAAACACAATTTCCATGTTTATAATGTGTGGGAACAATGTTGACGACTGACAGTTTTCAAAGGTTGATGGTATGCGATCGTATATTATTGCACACGATTTGTGTATGTGGACCATGTGAAGCTTCAGCCAGTTCTTACGGTTTGCATACCTATACACCTATGGGCTTTGTTTTCGACATCGCATATCATTGTCTTGTCATACGTGTGTGCTCCGTTTTTATTACCGCATATTGTTGGTTAATTCAAAAAGTGTGTTGTTCCTTGAAATCATTTCGCCATTTTAAATTATCAGCCACACACATTTGATCAAATAGGCCGTTTTGCAGAAAGCATGTGCAGTATACAATCAACATCCACATGAACATATTTTGTGTGTGTGTGTGTGTGTGTTTGTGTGTGTGTGTGTGTGTGTGTGTGTGAGTGTGTGTGTGTGTGTGTGTGTTGTCAAATAATATGCAGTACATCCGTCATATCATCACAACACATGTGGTAGCAACATGAACATAGAGTCAAATTTTCATCATAGTAAAGGCAGTATCACAGTCATCCCATATATAACATATTTGTCGAGGGATGAAGCAATCTTTATTCTCATCTCCCTCATTTCATCATCAGGCATTGGTTGCCCATCCATCAATGTTAGGATCTGCGTTATTATGTTATAATTTGATGTGCATGTATTAATAGTACTGAAGTACTATAAAGATATGGTCTTACTGAGATTAAGTTCTACAGTCTTCGCAGGTTTGCTGAGTCTAGCCATATGTTTGCAAACATAGTAACCCCAAAGATCGTCCCTGGCTGGCTTTGAGGACACTAAACTCATGCTCAAAAAATGAGTAATGCCATATGGTTAAGAGTATATAATCAAATTTCGCACGTAATATAATCATGTATTAAGAATGTGTTTGCAAGGATACTTCAACACATTACTACATTATGAAAAAGGCTTCTGTAAACTATAGTGTGTAAGCAACTTGAAATCAGGTATCGGTATCTCAGATACCTTAATATTGTCTATGTGTTGCGACTTTTTCTTGTTATCGATGGCCCTTGAGCTACATAGTAACAGCTGGTTGTACTCAGCAAATGCTCTACAAAACAAGATGGACAGTTCAGTAACCAATTATAATTAAAAGGGAGATGGGTACGAGCTATGAAACAAAATATCCAATACCTTCCCAATTAATCTTTAATGACTGCCAAATACAAAGGTATGAGAGAATTCTTCAGAGAATTAAGGTAGTACCGTATGCTATGCCTTGGTAAAATCACAATCAAGATCTAGTTGTCACTTCAAGACGAAAAAACTTCATGAAAAAATATGATTGATGGAGACAAGTAATATAGCTAGATGTTTAATCGAAGTTACTGTTGTAAGTATGGATGTAGGAAGAAATCTGCAAATTGTTGGTTATGAAGCACACTAACCACATGTTTGAAGGCAACGCCCTTCTGGATGTCAATAAATTCTACCGAGGTACTTACTGTGTCGAAGAACCAACCAATTGAGTGTTTTCTCTCTCCTTAGTCGGCATTAGCCTGACAGAATAAAGGAATCATCATTTATATCAGTTAGAGACATTTAGAAAAGACAAGATGACGACTATACTTACAAGACAAAGTATCTAATAAGACTCGCATGAAGAGGTTTGAAGTTGAAGATTGAGAACAAATCTTCATATAATACAGTGAAGGAACCCTGGCTTGTTCTTGCCTAGGAGTAGTATGATCAGAAGGTCCACTCCTCAGTAGGAGGCAGGTCAGCACCGGCTTCGGTGTCGATGTGAATGCGGGGTTGGTCTCCTAGTATACCCGTCGTCCCAAGAAGCCATAGAGGTCGGCCCAATCCCCGAATAATAGCTTGTACCCTATTTCTACTGGAATTAGTTTTTTAGCATGTATGCCGGGTATTATATCAGCAAAACTACACTCGGCAAGAACCTGACCGCCAAAAAGAAAAGTTGAAGGAGTGTCAAATATCGGGAATGTCGGCATAGCGTATACCGTATTTTGGCGCTACACTCGTAAAAATAAATTTATGCTGACCGTTTGACACTAGTAGAAAAAGGCCCATTTGTCCCGGTTCATAAGGCCCATTTGTCCCGGTTCTCGAAACCGGAACTAAAGGATCGGTACTAAACCCAATACCTTTAGTCCCGGTTTGCCCAGGAACTGGGATAGATGGGGCTCGACCTGGCCGCTGCGGCTTGCCCAGGCAGGAGGGCCTTTTGTCCCGGTTGGTAGTACCAACCGAGACCAAAAGGCATCCACGCGTCAGCAGTTCAAGGGCCCGGGTTTTTGTTTTTTAAAGGGGGGAGGTGGTTGGCGTTTTTGGGGTTTTTGTAGTGTTAATTTAGGGGTTTCATATATTGTGTTAGCTAGCTAATATAGAGAAGTGTCCTCTCTTATCTCTGTGTTTGGTCGATGCTACGTACTATACGTATAGAGAGGACTCGACACACTAGCTAGATAGTAAGAAAATAAAGGAAACCATTAAGTACAGAAGATTTTCATGAACATATACAGAGAGAAGTGATCGACCTCTCCTTCTCCAAGAGATTAGTCGAACAACAAGTTTTCACATATCTATCCGACGCTACTGGCTACATATATACAATATAAGATCTCTTACAATCCCCTAACATCTGAACTCAAGTTCCACATGGTATTCTCCGTCTTTATCTATGGCGTGGTCATGAAAGAATCTCGCCAATTCCTATTGAATTGCTCGTATGTGATCTTGTGGTAGGAGTTCATCCCGCATCTGAAACATCTAATTTGAAGAAGGGGGTCAATACATATATATGAATGAAACTCAACACAAATGATGGTATTAAAGTAAAATTGTGAATATTATTTCTTACGTACTTTATATTGTTTGTCAGAGTAGCCCCACTCACAGGTCGTTTGGCGGATGAACTCGCAAATGTAGTATCCAAAGTGATTATTCATGGGTTCCTGCCACAACCACTTTACAAGAAATAGAGGTCAATCAAACTAATAAGCAAGCATGCTAAATGGTATTGATGAAACTAGCTATAATCAGTGGGATATGCGCGGAACTAGCTAGTAGTACTTACTTGCGGGGGTTTAAATGGCAGCTCTGCCGGTGATATTTTTCCAAACCCTGCCAGACAAAGAAAACAATTACTTGATATCAAGAAATTAACAAAGTTTCCGATATGGTGCGATAATGATCGATTGGACTTACTTCTTGAGCATTTTAGTCATGGTCGCATACTCCTTGGGATATTTTTGTCTCGAGTCTATGACGGTTACTAGTCCCTTCACAAGCTTAATCTCTAGCAGAATAAAGCAGAAGCTGCGCAAGCATGCATAACTCATCAGTTACATTACTATAACCTCGAGTAATAAGGGAAACCGAATATGCACAAGACAGTAACACTCACTTGAATTCGTAAGGGAAGAGTATTGTACCATTGTTTTGATTTCAAAGTAACAACTGTAGCAAGTTGGCCTCGGTTCCTTTGGCATCATGTTTGACACTCCATTCATCTATGAGATTTGTGTTAATGAACCCAAAATCACCGAATTTTCTTTCCTTGCATTCGGCGATCCTCAATGTGCATAATAAGTGAGGATAATTATATATACATGCAATGAAAGAGCTGAGCTATATATAGAGACTTAATTACAGAAGTAGTACTTATAGACAGTAGCAAGTGATGATTACTTTGTCGAGGGCCTTTTGATTGAAAAACGGGAAGCAATCCTCATATGGAACAGACAACAGATCAATTCCAAGAAGGTCGTGCTCCTCTTTAACTCTCAACGTCAAAGTATCCTTCCGAGACATGCTGCAGATGTCCATGTACCAATCCTGGAATCTTCGCATCATCGTTGTTAGAGGAGGATGACCATATTTGACGAGAGGGTTCCTCTTCTTATTTTCCTTTTTCCTATCCTTCTTTTTCTTCTCTTTCCTTCTTCCTTCTTCCTCTTTTCTTGTTTCTCCTTATTTTCCTTCTTCCTTGATGACCCTAACCCTAATCAGTACAACTAACGACAACGACTTCGCTTGCATACATATGAAATATGATCGATCATCTATGAACAATAAAAACGTCCTATGATATATGAACAAAAAAAAGAGTTTAAAAAGTTTAAAAAATCGTTTGCATACATTTTTTCGACATCCCCCCCCGTCATGTCATTTCCGACGTCCCCCCTCATGCCATGTCCGACGCCCACCTCATGTCATGTCCGACGTCCCCCCTCATGTCGATGTTATCAGGGAGGGGGTAGACGAAAATGAAGCTCACCCCCTCATCACATGTCCGACATCCCCGCCCCCTCACACTACTAGGGAAAAGCCTAGCAGTAGCGCTGGTTTTTTGGCCTATCAGTAGTGCGGGTAAGTGTGCTACTGATACGGCTCTACAGCTAAAGCTTAGCAGTAGCGCCTACCGACCCACGCTACTGCTATATCTACTTAGTAGTAGCGCTTTCCAAAACAACCGCTACTGCTAATTACTAGTAGCGCTTTAGGAGACAACCGCTGCTACTATTACTCTGTATTCCATTTATTTTTTAGGTCGTATTCATACACCTTTATACAATTTTTCATACAGTATCAATTTAGAGATTGTTTTTACATTATAATGAGTTATTAAATCACTAGGTGAAAGAAGCTTGGATTAGTTTCAAGTGCACATCCATTTGAAACTAATCCGCGGTTCTTTCACCCAATTGTAGGGGAATGCAACGGAAAACGAAAATTTTCGGTATAGAGAGCACACCCGGGACCACTATGGAGACTGCATACAAGGTTGGATCTGATCCGTACCGACTCGAAGCGCAGCGGAGGAAGAGTCGGTGTAGATCGTCGGTGCAGATCCCCGCAGCTAGGATTTACAACCTCCCAACCGCGAGTATGTACTCCCTCTCCGGACAGCCCTCCGGGAGGCGGTCGGACAGTCCCCCGGACGATGTCGCGGACAACCCTTCCGGAGGACCCTTGAAACTCGGACGGAGACCCGGACAGCCCTTCGGGAGGACACTCGAACAGCCCCTCGGGCAAAAGATCGAAACTACAATCTCTCTACGGGCATGCACACATACAGTGTCAGCTATCCAGCAGGGCTTCGCCATCCAGAACTAGTTCCTGCTGGAACCCAGACAACCTTACGACTCTACGAAACTCTTTTCGTGGGAGGGAGAGAAGAAGCCAGATATTGCATGGCATGTGTATGAGAGCAAGGGATGATCCTTTAGGCAGCCCCCTTCACCGCTATTTATAGGCCAATCCCAAGGGTGGCTTCTCCAAGAAGCCAAGGGGGGAAATACCAAAAAGGCCCTCAAGGTGGCTTCTCCAAGAAGCCACCCAAAAAGCACTTTCACTATTCATGACGACATTTTTCAGCGTCCGTTCGAACCAAAAATATTTATGTGAGCCTAGAACATTTCCAGTACCCACTTAAAATAATTTTTGATGCGTTCTGGAACAATTACGGATTAGTGATTTTCATCTGTGAAAAGCAAACACGAATGCGATTTCACTATTCATGACGACAGTTTTCAGCGTCCGTTCGAACCGAAACTATTTATGTGGGCCTAGAACATTTCCAGTACCCACTTAAAATAATTCTCGATGCGTTCCGGAACAATTTCAGATTAGTGATTTTCATCTGTGAAAAGCAAACAAGAATGCGATTTCACTATTCATGACGACAGTTTTCAGCGTCCGTTCGAACCGAAAATATTTATGTGGGCCTAGAACATTTCCAGTACCCACTTAAAATAATTTTTGATGCATTCTGGCACAATTCCAGATTAGTGATTTTCTCCCAGACTCCCTGTCTAGTATTCAACAGATAGATGACCCTTAAGCGTGTGACCCTATAGGTTCGGTGAAGTATAGACATGACCGCAACACCTTCCGATCAATGATCATCATCGAAGCCGTGGACAGACATATTGATCCCTATACCCACACGAAGAAATATTCAAGTGAACCTCCAGTTGCCGTGTGCTATTCCCGTTGCTTCACGATATGTTACAAATACCCGAGGTGATATTTATCTGCATCCCTGTGGATCAACAACTTGTCCACTATGCAAGTTACCTTGTTACCGGTTTTGTTCTCTTTTCATGTTTTTGTGTTCCGGCATCCCTGTGATCAAATCACATTGTGTCTGGCCAGACGATGATGGATACCGTGACACCGAGAGGGCCCGAGAATATCTCTCCATCGCCGGAGGAGCAATTCCCAATCTTGAGCTATCTGGTTTCTAGTCATACTTTTCCGTGAACCCGTAAGCCGCCATAATAGCCACCCATTTACGGATGATGGTTAACAAACCCCAAAGTTCACGAATCACGCACAAAGGAACTCGATACTCTCATGGTCTAAGGAATCATGCAAACATTAACTTATATATATTATTAACCATTAACATGTGACGAATGTATCTCATGGCACAACATCAATTTGGGTCGATCCAACACAAGTGTTCTACTAACACCGTGCCCTCAAAATTGCAGCATAGACATGCGCATGATCAGGAAAACAGGATAATCATGCAATACTTGAGCCAGTCTTAGAGGGAAGACTAGGAATACATTTTACCGTTTATTATACCACATGTGCATATGAGTTTCCCTCCGAGCCTCATGTTATTGCAGACTCGGGAATCATAGCAGTTATAGCATGGAACATAAACATTCACTACAAACTTGGAGATACAAAATAACTATTATTACTGCCTCAAGGGCATATCTCCTACAGACTCCCACTTGCACTAGAGTCATAATCCAGTTACATGGCTTCCCTTACACCAATGGCTATCCGGTGCTGCTCATGCTTTGCTCGTGGCAGAGGCTTTGTCAGGGTCTGACACATTCAGATCTGTGTGAACTTTGCGTACTTTCACTAAACCCTCTTCGACATGATGTCGAATGAGTTTATATTTGAGTTGAATATGTCTTGTCTTATGGTGCGAACTTGGCTCCCTTGCCTGGGCCAGGGCGCCACTATTATCACAATAGATCTCCACTGGGTCCTGGGCACTAGGAACCACACCAAGGTCTTCAACAAATTGCTTGATCCATACCGCCTCCTTGGAGGCTTTAGAAGCAACATATTCTGCCTCCATCGTAGAATCCGCCACAGTCTTTTGTTTGGAATTTCTCCAATCTACTGCGCCACTGTTCAATATGAAAACATAGCCTGATTGAGATTTGAAGTCATCTGGGTCAGTCATGAAGCCTGCATCAGTGTAATCACTTACAATGAGCTCTTCATCACCTCCGTACACAAGGATTAAATCCTTGGTCCTTCTGAGGTACTTAAGAATACCCTTGACTGCGGCCCAGTGTTCCAATCCTGGATCACTTTGGTACCGGCTGCTAACACTTAGCGCATAGGAAACATCCGGTCTTGTACATAGCATGGCATACATAATAGAACCAACTGCCGAGGCATATGGAACATCATTCATTTGTACTCGCTCATCGAGAGTCCGAGGACACGGATTCTTGCAAAGCACTGTGCCAGGTGACATGGAGAGAAGGCCCTTCTTGGAGTTCTCCATGTTGAACCTTTTCAACACCTTGTCAATGTACGTGCTTTGGCTAAGCGCTATCAGGCGTTTTGATCTATCTCTATAGATTCTGATGCCCAATACATATGCCGCTTCGCCTAAGTCTTCATTGAAAACCTCCTTTTCAATGAGTCTTTTATTTCGCTAAGAAAAATCACGTCATTTCCAATCAACAATATGTCATCCACATACAAGATTAGAAATGCTTTTGCGCTCCCACTAAACTTCTTGCAAACACAAGATTCTTCGTCATTCCTGATGAAGCCAAACTCTTTGACCAGTTCATCAAAACGAATGTTCCAGCTCCTTGATGCCTGCTTCAGACCATAAATGGCTTTCTCAAGTTTGCATACCTTTTCAGCATCCTCATGAATGACAAAACCTTTTGGCTGTATCATGTATACATCCTCTTTGAGGTTTCCATTTAGGAAAGTCGTTTTGACATCCATCTGCCATATTTCAAAGTCAAAATAAGCAGCAATTGCTAGCAATATCCGAACAGAGCTAAGCATAGCTACGGGCGAGAAAGTCTCGTCGTAGTCCACTCCTGGAACTAGCGTGAACCCTTTCGCGACAAGTCTAGATTTGTGGATAGTAATGTTACCATCCGCGTCCGTCTTTCTTTTGAAAATCCATTTACAACCAATCGGCTTTACACCTTCTGGAAGTTCTTCCAAGTTCCAAACTTGGTTTTCGTACGTGGATTCCATTTCGGATCTCATGGCTTTGTGCCATTCTTTTTAGCTGGGCCCCGCCATCGCTTCCTTGTAGTGCGCAGGTTCATCGTCTTCAAGAATGAAGATTTCGTTATGAAACCACTCAGGTGGCGGGATAGCCCTACCTGATCTGCGCGGTTCAGTTACAACATTGTCTGAAGTCTCGGCATCACATGCAATAACTTCCTTCTTGGTTGTAGGGATAATTAGCGGAATTTCTTCCGGTTCCTTAGCCATATCAACGGTTGCCGAAGATTCACTAATCTCATTAGGTTGTACTGTCCTCCCACTCACTTATTTAGTGAGAAACTCTTTCTCAAGAAAGACTCCATGTTTTGCAACAAAAACTTTGTTCTCGGAGGCGTGGTAGAAAGAATACCCAACTGTCTCCTTGGGATAACCTACAAAGTAACATTTTTCTGATCTAGGATCAAGTTTGCTTGGCTGTAAACGCTTTACATAAGCTTCACAACCCCAAATTTTGAACAATGATAGGTCAGGTTTCTTCCCGTGCCACATCTCATGTGGTGTCCTCTCAACAGATTTAGGTGGTGCTTTGTTTAGTGTGTGAGCAGCAGTAAGTAGTGCGTGACCCCAAAAAAGATATCGGAAGATTTGTAAGAGACATCATTGACCTTACCATGTCCAACAAGGTTCGATTACATCGTTCTGATACTCCATTTCTCTGTGGAGTTCCTGGAGGCGTAAGTTGTGAAACGATTCCACGATCACTCATATGTTGGCCAAACTCATGACTAAGATATTCGCCTCTGCGATCAGACCGCAGAAACTTAATCTTAGAACTTTTCTGCATTCTTCTTAGGCTTGTTGGTTCGCCATTATCTTTGATGGAGATCGGGAGTTAGTCCTTCACAAGAACTCCGCACTGACGAACAAACTTTTCTGCATTCTTCTTAGGCTAGCTTTAAGTTTTTGGCCGGGCCTCGCACTCTCTGTCGGTGTCAAAACCGGCGGATCTCGGGTAGGGGGTCCCGAACTGTGCGTCTAAGCGGATGGTAACAGGAGACAAGGGACACAATGTTTTTACCCAGGTTTGGGCCCTCTCGATGAGGTAATACCCTACTCCTGCTTTATTAATATTGATGATATGGGTAGTACAAGAGTAGATCTACCGCGAGATCAAGGAGGCTAAACCCTAGAAGCTAGCCTATGGTATGATTGTTATTTGTCCTACGGACTAAAACCCTCCGGTTTATATAGACACCGGATAGGTTAGGGTTACACAGAGTCGGTTACAATGGTAGGAGATCTACATATCCGTATCGCCAAGCTTGCCTTCCACGCCAAGGAAAGTCCCATTCGGACACGGGACGAAGTCTTCAATCCTGTATCTTCATAGTCTTGGAGTCCGGCCGTGATGATAGTCCGTCTATCCGGACACCCCCTAGTCCAGGACTCCATCAGTAGCCCCTGAACCAGGCTCCAATGACGACGAGTCCGGCGCGCACATTGTCTCCGGCATTGCAAGGTGGGTTCCTCCTCCGAATACTTCATAGAAGGTTTTGAACACCAGGATAGTGTCCGGCTCTGCAAAACAAGTTCCACATTCCACCGTAGAGAGAATAACTTTTGCACAGATCTGCTGACGTATTCCGTGGCGTGACATCACACTACGGCCAGGCCTTTATATGAATCGTTTTTTACCGTACCACCTTAGCGCGTTTAGCGAGGCGGTTTCCCTGGCACGTCTTATCAAAGCATAGATCGTGCCGCCTTATTCCGGGATTCCCATCAATACGGATGTGGGTAACCCATCCACGCCATTGATTACGGTGCTTGGGAGATAAGCGAGTATTAACAGGCTTGGTGGGGGACGTATAACTCCGTCCGTCCATATACGGGGATAAGGATCCACCTTTTCACCTACGCCTTCTGCCTCCTTTGCTTATTCATTTCCGCGCACTCGAGCTCCAGCGCCCAAGTCCGCACATCCCACCTCAACCTTCTCCAACCATGTCAGGAGCGGGAGGCAGGTGGATTGCCTCCTCCGTCACGGAGGGGCACATCACAAGACTGCGGGAGGCCGGATACTTGTCCGGCGACATCGCGCACACGCTGCCCGACGCGGGGCAGCTCATTCCGACCCCTAGGCCCCATGAGAGGTTGGTGTTTCTCCCCCACTTCCTCCGTGGACTAGGTTTTCCACTTCACCCATTTGTCCGGGGGCTCATGTTCTACTACGGCCTGGACTTCCACGACCTGGCCCCGAATTTCATCCTCAACATCTCGGCGTTTATCGTCGTGTGCGAGGCCTTCCTCTGCATCCAGCCCCACTTCGGCTTGTGGCTGAAGATCTTCAACGTCCGGCCGAAGGTAGTGGGCGGCCGTCAAGTGGAGTGCAGAGGCTCCATGGTTAGCAAGATGGCCAAAGTCCCATGGCTCGAAGGCGCCTTCGTGGAGACAATAAAGGTGTGGCAATCGAGGTGGTTCTACATCACCGAGCCCCGCGACACCGAATGGGCGGCGGCCCCCGAATTCAGATCTGGCTTCCCCACACGGCTCTCGTCATGGAAAGAGACGAGCCTGACGTGGGGGAATTCGGACGAGACATCCGGACTCCAAACATGCGTCCGAAACCTGGTGGCCAAGAATCTTAGGCTTGTCGACGTAATCCAGGTGATGCTCATCCGCCGGATTCTCCCATGCCAACAACGGGCCTTTAATTTGTGGGAGTTCAATCCGGCACAGCACCGAACCTTGAGCCGGCTCTTCGACACTACGTACGAAGACGCCTAGAAGGTGCTGTTCAAGGGCGCCGAAGCCCCAGCATCCGCTAACAAAGATCGCGGATACAGCTCGCGGCGTCAAGCCGACGAGGTAAGTTATTTTACCCTTTACGGGACTCTTTTTTCATAGATTGAATCTACGTGGGATCTAAAACTCCCTAAACTTTGACAGGACTGGCTGAAGATGTCCGGACAGATTAACTGTCCGGCACCTTTGCCGGAAGACCCAGCGGACGCCCAATTGACGGGGCTGCTGGCTCCGGCACCCCATGTGGTGCCAGAGAAGAAGGCCAAGAAGGAGGCCACAGGAACTCGAAGGAGCTCCCGACGCCAGGTGCTGTCAGATTCTGAAGCAGAATCTTCTCTTGAGGACAAGGAGGAGGAAAAAGAAGCTTCTCCCCCAGCGGGGGAGGAGAGGAAAAGGAAGGCGGCCCCAACTGGGGAGGCCGAAGGGTCCAAGAAGGGAAGAACCCTTCCTCCGGACTTCTCTACCAACATCGACAGCGACGAGGAGGATTGGCCAACAAGGGCCAAGCCCCTGGCGAGATCGTAAGTGTCCGGATACCCATGGCTTTTTTATTATTACATAGTGTTCTCTAATGTCGAACAATTATGCAGCCCGCCCAAGAGCGAGCTAGCCGCTTCGACGAGCGGATCCCTGGGTTCGTCGGAAATGGAGAGTACTTCGCTTCCTACCGCCTCCTCGCCTCACGTTGCGGACGACGCCGAGGCGGTGCCCCAAGGGGGGCTCGGTCAAGAGGAGGTGGCGCAGGAGGTGCCACAAGGCAACCTCACGGACTCCAGGCGCGCGGGGGGCAAGACCCCCAGGGGCTTTAAGCCCGACCCTTGTCCGGACTCCATGCCGGAACCTTCGGCGGTTCCGGAGTCCGGCAAGCGGTCCCTTCGTAAGAAGGGTTAGACGCCAGTGTCCTCCGTCCAACCGGAGGCACCAGATAGCTTACTGGAGGCGCTTAATAGCGCCTCCATCAAGGAGGAGCACCGCACTGTTATGAGTGCAGTGATCCGGACAGTTCAGTCCGCCAAGAGCGGGCTGACCGAAGCCTGTACCAGCCTTCTAACAGGCTTTGAGGTAAGTTTTAGAATATGTAAAAATATTTACCGCATAGACAGTAGCCCCTGATGCTTAGTTCGGTGTTCGGAAAGAAAAACCGGACTAAGGATCTAAAAAGATATGCACAGGAGTCTAACATAAGTATGTCAATATGGGAATGCAGGCTGCGCTGCTGACCTCTGCCGCATTGATCATGGAGGTCAATGCATTGAAGCGAAACTCGAAGGTCCGAGAACGAGCTCGGACAAGCCAAGAAGGAGCTCGAGGACAAGGAAGGTAAGTAATACCTTATTAAAGAAATACCTTATAGAAAAGGTTTTGGTTGCAAAAAATAACAGGAATAACATGGGTACTGCAGGGGCCACGAACGAGGTGGAGACCCTGAAGGAAGCGGTGTCCGTGGCCGAAAACAAAGCGGCTGCGGAGCGCACCGAGCGAGAGAAGGGGGAGGCGCAGCTGGCCAAGGTATGGCAAGAGCTCCAAGCTCTCGTGGAAAAACACGAGAGTTTGGAGCGTGGCTCGAAGACTCGAGAGTCCGAGCTCGCCTCGGCTCTTGAGAGTGCCAAAGCTGCTAAGGCCGAGGCCCAAAAAGCCCTCCAAGAAATTGAATCATTAAAGAAGATAGCGGCGGGTAAGGCATTCTTTATGCAAAGCAAGCATGTGAAAGTGAATTACCTATTACTTACCCGGATTCAGAGCTCTCCAGGAGCATTCGCAGATCTGCCTCGTAGTGTATCGGATGCTACCGCGTTATACCACGCGAAGGAAGGGAGTTTGACGGAGAAGGTGTTCTGGTCTCAGTACGCTGAGGCCGAACGTCTGGTGCCCCTGAGCGACCAGCTGAAGCAGCTGGTCGAGCTCCACAAGGTCGCCGAACAGGCCATGAGGATCCTTATAGTTCGGCTGTGGCCATTGGAAGCCATGACTGGGAGCTACTTCGGCTTAGTGCAGCGGCTGGTAGACGCCTGTCCACGAATTGAAGTCATCAAGCGCTCCGCCTGCATCGAAGGTGTCCGTCGGGCCCTTGCCCGTGCTAAAGTGCACTGGGGCAAGCTGGATGCGGAGAAGCTTGTGACGGACGGGCCACCGAAGGGCAAGGAGCATCGCACGCCTGAAATGTACTATGAGGGCCTCCTGAAGGGTTCCCGCCGAATAGCGGATGAGTGGTCCAAAGATGTAATTTTTTAGTAGACTCGCATTTGTTATCCTGTACGCTGAAAACTTGTTCATATGCGCTAAGCAACGCTTGTTAATTTAAAATATTACCTTCTGTCCGGCCGTTTATCAAATTTGAGAGATGTTAAGTCATTGGCTTCAGCCCCCATGCCACGAGTGCTGGGGTGTTCGGGATAAACTTGAGCACTCTTGTTCCCATTATTGGGTCCATCTAGGGAGGCGCTAACCACAACGAACAAGGCAACCAGACTTATAATGCTTGAACACTCTCACTTAGCCATAGAAATCTATAATTTTAAATTTCAGCGAAGCCCCTAGTATTCGGAAAACCGAGTTCGGGGCGCTCTCCACGCCTTGGCCGGACAATTCCGGCTCCTCGCTCTAAGCGGCATAAGTCTTTAGGGACCCGAAAAAACCTCTCGAACAGCGACCGGCTCTCGCCCTATCATGACGGTCAGTTTTAGCTTTCTCCACTGAGGTGCTCGACCCAGCTCAACTGGGGCACAATCGCAGTGGTTCTCCCGGTGCTACCTTAGCTGATATAGCGGAACGTAAGGTACCAAAACACGGGAGCCGGGCAAACCCAACTATTGACCCAAGACATGATTCGGAGCCGATTCATATAATGCTATAAGTTCGGGGTGCCGCACTTGTGAAAGTGTTCGGACTTATCACACCATAATTTTGAGGTACTTAAGCCCCTGGTGTATTGGCCGTACCAAAGTGTACGGGTGCAACATGTCATGAAGTGAACATATATATATTGAAAAAGAAAGGAGTGCAATAATAGGCAAAAGCTATGTATTGTTTATTCAAAAAGGTATTGCAATGAAAGCAGAACGATACAAATAGTGCGATAAGCAAGGGATGGGACTATCTAACATGTCCCCCTCCAGGGGTAAGCTGCGGGATGGTATGTAAAACAGGTATAATGCTCGTAATAGAGACCACCTGAACACTCGGCGGAGTTTTACTGCTTCCCTGGCGGTTGCATCGTGAGTTCGGCGATTCTAGTGCCGGACAGGACTTCTGAAAAACGGAGTCCTGAAAAAAAAAGAAAAAAGAAAAAGAATGACACAATCGGGAGCCCCTGGTGCGGTTGAGCCGCATTCTTGGCGTGCCGTGGTCGTGCCCCTCCCCATATGCCCATGGTATCTCCAGAGTGTAGTTATGTACGCGTAATACTGGCTTCGCAATTTTGCGAGGGCTGGGGTTGGGGCCGGATTGCTACGCGTGCTTGAATCGTGCCAGGCGGTCTTGTTGTAGGTTGCTCCGGGCGCGCTTGGCGGTGTCCGGACGCTTAGTGGCCGGACTCGAGAATTGCCGTGAGAGGCTGCTTTGCACCTCCGCCGCGAGGTCCGCCATGTGCTCCTCCGTTCGGAGAGAGCGTTCGGTGTTTCCATTGACCGTGATTACTCCTCGAGGGCCTGGCATCTTGAGCTTGAGCTATGCGTAGTGCGGCACCGCATTGAACTTTGCAAATGCGGTTCGTCCGAGAAGTGCATGATAGCCGCTGCGGAACGGGACTATGTCGAAGATTAACTCTTCGCTCGAAGTTATCCAGGATCCAAGACCACTTCGAGTGTAACGAGCCTGTATAATTGGCCTCTACACCGGTATGACGCCTTTAAAGGTCGTCTTTGTAGGTTTAATCCTTGAGGGGTCTATGCCCATTTTGCGCACTGTATCCTGATAAAGCAGGTTCAGGCTGCTACCGCCGTCCATCAGGACTTTGGTGAGGTGAAATTCGTCAATAATTAGGTCAAGAACCAATGCGGCGAAACCGCCGTGACGGATGCTAGTGGGGTGGTCCCTTCGATCGAAGGTGATCGGGCAGGAAGACCATGGGTTGAACTTTGGGGCGACTGGCTCCATCGCATATACGTCTCGTAGTGCACGCTTCCGCTCCCTTTTGGGTATGTGGGTTGCGTATAACATGTTCACCGTCCGCACTTGTGTGGGAAAACCCTTTTGTCCTCTATTGTTCGGCGGCCGGGGCTCTTCCTCGTCATCGTTATGCAGCCCCTTGTCATTGAGTTCGGCACCTAACTTGCCTGCTTGCTTGAACACCCAACAATCCCTGTTGGTGTGATTGGCTGGTTTTTCGGGGGTGCCATGTATCTGGCACAAGCGATCGAGTATGCGGTCCAAGTTGGACGGGCCCTGGGTATTTTCTTTTGAGTGGCTTCTTCCGCTGACCGGGTTTAGAGCCTCTGAATCCGGCATTGGCGGTCGTATCTTCAGTATTATCGCCGTTGATGCGGCGCTTGTTGTTGTTGCGATGCGACCTGCCATTGCTGTCCTCGGTATCCGAACTATCAGGGTGTTTGGCCAAGTTGTTGCTTCGAGCTAGCCAGCTGTCCTCTCCCGCGCAAAAGCGAGCCATGAGGGTTGTGAGGGCTGCCATAGATTTCGGCTTTTCCTGTCCTAGGTGCCGGGCAAGCCACTCGTCGCGGATGTTATGTTTGAAGGCTGCAAGGGCCTCTGCATCCGGACAGTCAACGATTTGATTTTTCTTTGTGAGGAACCGTGTCCAGAATTGTCTGGCTGATTCTTCTGGCTGCTGAATTGTGTGGCTAAGGTCATCGGCGTCTGGTGGTCGCACATATGTGCCCTGGAAGTTATCGAGAAATGCGGCTTCCAGGTCCTCCCAACAACCAATTGATTCTGCTGGCAAGCTGTTGAGCCAATGCCGAGCTAGTCCTTTAAGCTTGAGTGGGAGGTATTTGATGGCATGTAGATCATCACCGCGGGCCATGTGGATATGGAGGAGATAGTCCTCGATCTAGACCGCAGGATCTGTGGTACCATCGTATGATTCGATGTTTACGGGTTTGAAGCCCTCGGGGATTTGATGATCCATTACTTCATCTATGAAGCATAGTGGGTCTGCGGCGCCTCTGTATTGGGCTATATCACGACGCAGCTCAAATGAGCTTTGTCTATTGTGTTCGGCCCTGCCGGAGTTTCTGTATCCGGCGTGACGGTTATCATCACGTGTCGTGGGGCGCCCATGCGATCCGTAGATCGATCTTGTATGTTTTGCCTTATCCTCCAATATATCTCGCAAGTCCGGCGCGTTTTCCCGTGCCCTGGTACTTTTTGAACGGCGTCGGGGTACGGCTTGAAGGAGGGTCTAGAGGCCTCCCTATCGCGGCCACGAGGTGGCCGATCTGCCATGTCGTACGCTGGTGACTTGGGTGCTTCCTCTGATCGAGGCAACGACCTCTGTTTGGGGTAGCTTTTGGACGGGCGTTCGAGTTCATACTCTTCGGCTGCGAGGACTTCAGTCCATCTGTCAGCTAGCAGATCTTGGTCAGCTCTAAGCTGTTGCTGCTTTTTCTTGAGGCTGCTTGCCGTGACGAACAAACTTTTCTGCATTCTTCTTAGGCTTGCTTCAACTTTTTGGCTGGGCCTCGCACTCTCTGTCGGTGTCAAAACCGGCGGATCTCGGGTAGGGGGTCCCGAACTGTGCGTCTAGGCGGATGGTAACAGGAGACAAGGGACACGATGTTTTTACCCAGGTTCGGGCCCTCTCGATGGAGGTAATACCCTACTCCTGCTTGATTAATATTGATGATATGGGTAGTACAAGAGTAGATCTACCGCGAGATCAAGGAGGCTAAACCCTAGAAGCTAGCCTATGGTATGATTGTTATTCGTCCTACGGACTAAAACCCTCCGGTTTATATAGACACCGGATAGGTTAGAGTTACACAGAATCGGTTACAATGGTAGGAGATCTACATATCCGTATCGCCAAGCTTGCCTTCCACGCCAAGGAAAGTCCCATCCGGACACGGGACGAAGTCTTCAATCTTGTATCCTCATAGTCTTGGAGTCTGGCCGTGATGATAGCCCGGCTATCCGGACACCCCCTAGTCCAGGACTCCCTCACTCTCCCTGCAGACGATTTGCTCGATCTGGAGGCCTGAAAGAAGAAAGATCTTAATTAGTCAATATATATATATATATATATATATATATATATATATATATATATATATATATATATATATATATATATATATACAAAATCATTTAAAAACACGTGATGATCACTAGATGCCTGCTTCTATAAAGATGTACCTCGCCGGTATTTGCTATTTCAAGATCCTCATCATAGTTCGGCACTTCATCAATTCGGTCATCTCGATCGAATATTATATCACCCTCCCCGGTATTGTTTAGATATTGGGAGCCATCATCTTCTTCATTCAGATCGTCATCTGGCCGGCTTGTGGAGCTTATGAGATCGAACATAGCCTCTTCTCCTTCGTCTCTGCCGGTATTGTCCGCAATAGCTTTTATTTAACTAATCCAGAAGAAATATAAAATAATTTAGTACGCATCTCAAATAATAGTACATAATTGATATGCATCTAGAATAATAGTAGATAATATATATGCATCTCGAAAGAAAAACCTGAATTATAGTAGATAACTAATAATTCAAACCTAAGAAGACTCCAGAAAAGTTCGTTCGTCAGTGTGGAGTTCTTGTGAAGGACAAACTCCCGATCTCCATTCAAAGATAATGGCGAACCTAAGCAAAGATATGGAGAACCTAAGAAGAATGTAGAAAAGTCCGTTCGTCAGTGCGGAGTTCTTGTGAAGGACTAACTCCCGATCTCCATTCAAAGATAATGGCGAATCATCAGAATGCAGAAAACTTCGTTCATCAGTGCGGAGTTCTTGGGAATTGCGCCATTATCTTTGATCAGCCCGTACTAGTAGCAGAAACTCATGACCCAACCTCAACCTATATATACAAGCCTATGCTGAGCATCTCTTTAACCGGGTCGGCCACACCATCAGAGATGATAGGGAATTGGGCCGGGGACGAAGACCTCTTCTTGACACTCAACATTGTGTTTGCTCGTGATACCTTGTGTAAGTGCACATTTTTTCAAACATGCCAGTTTTTTAAACCATCCTTTTGTATTGTTTTCGACTATTTATTTAACCATCCCATTAAAGAAAAATAAAATATAATGCAGTTACAATGGCAATGCTAGAACCAAAATTTTGAAATTTACTTATACGGAAATTATCTGGAATACAACCATTAATCGTTCCACGTGTTTATAGCAACCCTCTATTGAAACATATCACCGAGGGTGGAAGTCAACTGTCGGTTATTGCTATCCCCCGCAGAGTATTTAAACTAATAACCGACAGTGACATATGGACCGTCGGTCATTTCCACTCATAGCCAAGAGTTTTATTTTGACCTTCAGCTATTAAATTTCACCGTCGGGTATTACATGTAATCCCCGAGGGTAGAACAAAAACTGTCGGGTATTACAACGACCCGTCGGGCATTACATTGGATAACCGAGAGTTGGGTTTTCCCCGTCGGTAAATTCTGTACACCGTTGGTTATTAGTGGTCATACCTGTGAGTTGACAATAACCGTCGGACACTACCACCACCGTCGGTTATTATAGAAATGGCCGACGGCCTGTCGGCTATTAGATTTCACCGTCGGTAATTTGGGGATTTCTAGTAGTGTAAGCTGACAATTATAAATAAATAAGGTTAGTACGAACACCAAATATTTTTAAATTAACAACATAAATTACTGAACTTAACAAATTAGTTTGACAAACTCATATCTAGGTAAAACTGGAGGCATATCCACATCCACCCAGATGTCGATATTATCGTCATCATCATAATCTTCGGGACGAATATCAAATCTTATTCGCCTTTCCTCGTCAAATCCATATGCCTTGCAGAGAGCTTCCCAATTAGAACAACTGAAATGGGAGCGATCGACCGCATTGTAGAACTTAACCAGAAACTGATCATAACCATGTTTAGTTCTTAAGTGAGCCCTCCTCGTCTCCACATTCTCAAAGTCATCTAAACCAAAACCAAACTTCTCCAATACATATGGTCTAGCATGGCACGGGATGTACTAGTCAAATTGAAAAAAAATCCATAAATTACACGTTGAACAAAAGAAGCACAAGTGATGATATTTATTACGATGAAATGCTTGTCGTTGCATACCGTACAAACATCGAAGGTCTCTTCCAGCTTCACGGTGAAAAACCTATCATTTTGCAGGTGAGGAAACCTGTCGCACACACCATGGTCATCGTAGCAGTACCCGCACTCAGGGATCCCATCGTCATCAGACATCTCTTGTGTTTAAACTTCAAAGATTATAACTCGACAGCAAAACCCAAAAAATCCGGCATGACCTTTGCTAAAAAAGGCATATCGAGCGCCTGAAATTTGCAGGAACGGAAATTAATCAACACTCCGGCAAAACATAGGCCATTTATCGATGGTCATTGCATTTCAATGGTTCAAAATATGAAAATATCTTATATATAATCCTAATAGTAAATAAACTAGTTTTATTAACTACTTACTAAATAAACTAGTTTTATTAACTACTTACTGAATAAAGTAGTTTTATTAAGCACTTATTATAAATAAACTAGTTCTATTAAGAACTTACCAAATAAACTAGTTCTATTAAGTACCTAATATAAATAAACTAGTTATATTAATCACTTACTAAATAAACTCTTTTCTGTTAAACACTTGCTAAAAATTCTACTACCCTAGTTCTACCCTAAATTTTCTTACTTCTATTTTATTCAAAACACCTACGATTTGCAAGAACAGAGACAAGGGAGGGAGGGAGGAGAGAGGAGGGGGAGGGGGCGGCCGGAGGAGGAGGGGGAGGGGCCGGACAGAGGAGGAGGAGGGAGGGGCGATGGGAGGAGGGCTGCCGGCGGAGGAGGGAGGAGGGGGCGGCCGCAGACGGAGGGAGGAGGGAGCGGTGGGAGGAGGAGGGAGGAGGGCGCGGTGGGAGGAGGAGGGACGGAAGGAGGGAGTACCTCGGTGGCGGATGGACGATGGCGGCGGCGGCGACGGACGACAGCGGTTGTCGGCGCGCGCGAGAGTGAGGGGGGAGAGTGAGTGAGCGAGAGGGGCGGGTCGGCCGCGCGTGTGGGGATAAGGTAGGGTTAGTAGTAGCGCGGGTAGCAAAACGCGCTGCAGGTAAGGAGAATAGCAGTAGCGAAGCGCTGGGATGAACGCTACTGATAAGTTGGACTAGCATCAATGCTTTGCTACTAAACGCGCTACTGCTAAGTTGTCTGTCAATGCAAAAATACATTGGCTATCAATGATCTTTTTGTGTACAATCTGAATTATCAATATGAGTCCACTCCGGTAGGAACCGGAGAAGACTCATATTGCAGACACAAATTCTACACATAGAGTTCAGTGAAGACCAACTGGGTGCAATAGTTTGAGGAGTCACATATTTAAGGTGGTAAACACCCTCTTCGCGGAACGAGGTGGGACTAAACTTGTGGGCTGAACTTAGCAGTAGCGAGTTTCAAAGAAGTGCGCTGCTGCTAACATCTGTAGCAGTAGCGCGGTCCATTATAGGGCGCTACTGCTATAACTAGCTGGACGGCCAGGTCATGGCAATTAGAGCAGTAGCGTGGTTTTGTGGGAACGCGCTACTGCTACTTTTCTTTTAGCGGCGTGTTTTCCAGGAGGACGCTGCTGCTAAGTAGCAGTAGCATTGTATTTTGAAGATCGCTGCTGGTAATATTCTGTGTATAAGGTTTTCCCTAGTAGTGCATGGACGGTTTTTATGACCAGGTATCCTGTAAATATTCTACATGTGCTATTTTGGTAGTCTCCGTCTTCTTGGATGGTTTTTGTTCCTTTTTAGAGAAACGGGACTTAGATTTGCATGAAGACGTTGTGAAGTTACAAAACATGAACCCGGCCTAGACTCATCCAAGCCAACCTCAGTTACCATACCAACCAAATGGGATAGAAGCGGGCCATTGTATATGGCCTCCTCCTCGATATTGGTGTAAGGCCGGGTACAAGTGCAAGAAAACAACTCACAGTGTCAAGATCCAGCACTGAAGCAGAGTACAAGTCCCTTCAGAATGCAACAACAGAAGTAATCTGGGTTCAGTCATTGTTGCAAGAGCTTGGAACTCCATTCGTTCTATAATGTAGTGCATATATATTTTTAGGAAAGTCAAACCTCACAAGCTTTGACCAAAATTGTAGAGAAAAACATTGACATCTAGAATGCCAAACATATATCATTACATTCATCGTAAGATTAGTACGACCTAAAGCAGTAAAATTATGGTGTGATAATCTTGGTACCATTTATCTGTCGGCCAATCCCGTGTTTCATGCATGTACTAAACATATTGAAGTGGATTACCACTTGGTCAGCGAAAGAGTAGCAAACAAGTCGCTCAAATTCGTTTTATACCCACAAGAGATCAGGTTGTAGGTTTACAAAACCATTGACAGTGCGGCAGCGAGAAGCATTTAGGTGCAATCTCAACTTAGATAAGTTGTGATTGAAAGAGGATCTTGAAATACTTTGTACTATTTGTATCCAGTATGTGTGGTTGTTGTAATGCTGGTGATTGGTTTGTGTACGATTGGCCATATCTCCTGTATAGCTTTCGTAGAGGGCACAACCGACCCATAATAACACGTACGAGTCCCTGCTGATCGACACACAGCAAACTCTTCCGCCTAGTTTTTACTGGCATGGGTGCTAAATCTCTCCGTTGGTCCAATCCTTCAACTAGGCCATTCCAAAATCATGCAAAGTGAAAACCCACTATATGCCAAACCTAGAGAAGAGCCAAGAAGGCTGAAAAGAACTTAATCTCGGGAAACAAAGTTATGTACAGCATCTAGCGCTAAGACAGTCAGTCGGGCGGCAACCAGCTGGCAGTGTTCTTTCAGATGCCTTTGATTCCTTGCACCTTGGAGGAAACAATGGCTAATCCACCGTCATCTCGGAGGTCGACGGTGATGCAATGCAACCCATCCAGTCCCACCATTATTTAAGTGTTCCATCGGTTGGAATTGTGTGTCCTGCAACTATATTCATATTGCTTGGAATTGTTAATATTCGGAATACCTTATTATGGAATTGTACATGTATTTATACATGGAATTGATTTACATGTTTAGCATGGAATTGTTACTTGCTGGAATGTACTTAAGAAATATATGCTTAAGGAAGTTGGTTGATTATCAGTGAAATATAATATACTATTTATATTGGAAAGACTACTCGGGTATACCGATGATTGGAAGGAGCTAGATCATATAATTAGATAACAACCCTAATGTTGATCTATATAATTAGAGTAATTTACACTCTATTATGGGGCATTGCTCACAAGGGCGTGCTCTAGGGACATAATGGGTAGAATCCGTTAATACACAAATATGATCGTGGTTGATAACTTGATCTGGACTCTATCCCGGAAACAAGTGGGAAAAAAATAGGAATCTTATATCTGTATAAGAGGTGGACTCTTTGGAATGACAGTATAAGAAGGTCCCTACCCCCTAGCCTCAGACATGCGAATTGTGAGCGGCATCACGGATAAGCGCAGAGGAATAGGGGGTAGACCACAAACCCTAAATTTATAACATTGGTATCAGAGCCGAATAAGGGTTAACGACGTACTCATCGACTCGATTTGATCTGTAGTCAACTCCGCTGCGTACTCTACAGATTTGCAAACCTTGGTCAACTTGGAGATCGATTTGTTCTCCTCTTCATAAAGATAACCTTTCTACAGATCGGTCCATTCACTACTAGGAAAAAGCCTAGTAGTAGCGCAGGTGCCCGCGCTACTACTACGGCGCTACAGCTCACTGGTAGTAGTAGCGCGGTGCATTCTAGGCTACTAGTACGTGTGTTAGTAGTAGCGCGTGTTTATGACCCGCGCTACTACTATTAATTTCAAAAACCAAAAAAAAATCTCGACCCCGTGCATGCTGCCAATAGTGTCAATCGTTCGATCCAGCGATGACAGGGGTCACCGAAGCCCGGAGGTGCGCATGGGTAGCGGCAGACCAGATCCGGCGATTTCTGTTGGAGAGGGACCGGATCCAGTGTAGAGCAAGACGACGGTGTGATGATCCTCTTCGCGACCAAGGCGAATAGCTCCTGATTGGCCACGCCGACGACCTGCGCTTGCATGGGCATGGGAGGTGAGTAAAATCGAAGGGAGAGGGAGAGTGAAAAAAGAGAAACAAGGGAGAAAGGAAGGAGATGGTGTTGGAAATATGCCCTAGAGGCAATAATAAAAGGATTATTATTATATTTCCTTGTTCATGATAGTTGTCTATTATTTATGCTATAATTGTGTTATCCGGAAATCGTAATACATGTGTGAATACATAGACCACAACATGTCCCTAGTAAGCCTCTAGTTGACTAGCTCATTGATCAACTGATAGTCATGGTTTCCTGGCTATGGACATTGGATGTCGTTAATAACGGGATCACATCATTAGGACAATCATGTGATGGACAAGACCCAATCCTAAGCATAGCACAAGATCGTGTAGTTCGTTTGCTAGAGCTTTTCCAATGTCAAGTATCATTTCCTTAGACCATGAGATCGTTTAACTCCCGGATACCGTAGGAGTGCTTTGGGTGTACCAAACGTCACAATGTAACTGGGTGACTATAAAGGTATACTACGGGTATCCCCAAAATTATCTGTTGGGTTGACACGGATCGAGACTGGGATTTGTCACTCCGTATGACGGAGAGGTATCTCTGGGCCCACTCGCTAATGCATCATCATAATGAGCTCAATGTGACCAAGTGTTTGGTCACGGGATCATGCATTACGGTACGAGTAAAGTGACTTGCCGGTAACGAGATTGAACGAGGTATTGGGATACCAATGATCGAATCTCGGGCAAGTAACGAACTGATTGACAAAGGGAATTGTATACAGGATTACTTGAATCCTCGACATCGTGGTTCATCCGATGAGATCGTCGAGGAGCATGTGGGAGCCAACATGGGTATCCAGATCCCGCTGTTGGTTATTGACCGGAGAGACGTCTCGGTCATGTCTGCATGTCTCCCGAACCCGTAGGGTCTACACACTTAAGGTTCGGTGACGCTAGGGTTGTAGAGATACTAGTACGCGGTAACCCGAAAGTTGTTCGGAGTCCCGGATGAGATCCCGGACGTCATGAGGAGTTCCGGAATGGTCTGGAGGTAAAGAATTGTATATAGGAAGTCCTGTTTCGGCCATCGGGAAAGTTTCGGGGGTCACCGGTATTGTACTGGGACCACCGGAAGGGTCTCGAGGGTCCACCGAGTGGGGCCACCTATCCTGGAGGGCCCCATGGGCTGAAGTGGGGAAGGGAACCAGCTCTTGGTGGGCTGGTGCGCCCCCCTTGGGCCTCCCCCTGCGCCTAGGGTTGGAAACCCTAGGGGTGGGGGCGCCCCACTTTGCTTGGGGGGCAAGCCACTACTAGGAAAAGGGCTATAGATAGGACTGATTCTAATGGCGCACCAGGTAAGTAGTGCGCCACTACTATATACTAATGGCGCACCGGTTGCTCGTGCGCCATTAGTGTGGAAGACACTAATGGCGCACCGTGCTCACGGTGCGCCACTACTATTGATTTTTTTCCATTTTCCATACAAACTAATGGCGCGAGGATGGCAAAGTGCGCCATTACTAGTTAGAACTAGTAATGGCGCACGACCAAGACAATCGCCATTAGTATATAATTTTTAATTTTGCAAACCTACTAATGGCGCACTATGCCAAAGCCCAGTCGTGTTTATACCCGAAGCCAAATCCAAGACCGCGGGCGCAAACGTCACCGCAAAAATGAGCCATGGGTACTGGCTTCCCAAGTGGACCAATGCTTCTTCATTACCGACCCGCCAAAGCCCAGTCGTGTTGTCGTGAGGAGAGGCAAAGGAAGATCATCGGAATGGATGGAGTAGCCAATGAGCAAGACTTGACAAGTCTGGCGACCAAGATCGAACATGGCGACGATTTATGAAGTAGCAGCACACACCACAAGAAGAAGCAGGACCACCCTACCTAAGGGCGTCCGTTCCACGTAAGAACTCCATTTGCGAAAAAGAAGGGCAAGAAGATTGTGAACAGTTAGCTAGCTAAGATCGATTGTATTTAAATTGTAGTCTTCATTTCTCGATTGTATTTCATGGGCACTTTTTGATATCATGAATATTTTTAAATTTCATGGGCACTTTTTGAATTCTTGAGGACACTTGATCTCGATCCCCCTCCATCTCGATCTCGATTCCCCCTCCATCTCGATCTCGATCCCCGCACCCTCCCCCGCTCCACCGCCGCCGCCGCCGATGATATTTTCAAGTAAGAAATTTGAACATATTTTTTAAAAAGTTATTACTGTTTTTATAAAAAAATATTACTGTTATGATTTAAACAAGTTTGAACATATTTAAACACAAATAAATATAAAAAACAGAATTTAAAATGCATAAAAAAATATTGGGGAGCCCGGGAATCGAACCCAGGACCTCCTGGTGTGTGTGCTGCGTGCTGACCAGTCGGGCTAGTGGGTGGGTTCTGTTGTTGATAGGGTTAGGTTGTAGATATGGTTAGTGGGATAGATTAAAACAAAATTCTAATGGCGCACCGAGGGGTTGTGCGCCATTAGAATAGTCATACTTATGGCGCACGACTGGACGGTGCGCCATTAGAACCCTCCCCCTAGCTATCCTCCCTCCCTCTCACCAGATCCCTTGACCCTCTCTCCTCGCCACAGATCCACCAGCTGCCCGACCCACGCCGCCGCCGCCCCCGCGCCTCCGTCTCCGTCGCCGCCCCCAGTCAGCCCCTGCCCTGCCCCCCATCGCCGTCCGCTCCCAATCCACCCTCCCTCGCCTTCACCGCACCCACCCACCCCTCCCTCGCCTTCCCAGCCCTCGAGCTCCACCGTGCGGGCGGCAGGCAAGGCGGCGGGTAGAATCTGCTTCAACACTGGGCGGCGAGCCGCGGAACCAGGGCGCGACGGCGCTCGACCCTCCACCCCCCCCCTCCACCTCTTCTTCCTCGGGTGCGCTGTCTTCCTCAACTTGACCACCTCTGTTGCTACTAAGCTGTCATGAGGCCTCCTTGTGCCTCCCAGTAGCTCCGCCTCCTCTCCCTCTTCCTTCTCGCGTGCCAAGAAATGCATAGCAATTATTTGCTTCACTTAGTCATTGATGGTCATTCAGTATGAAATTACAACCTGCATGTATTGGTTGGAATGTGTAACTAGAATTTACAGGGGAAATGTTTGCAGTTAAGTTATGTGGTTGGAAAGATCATGTGTCATTAGAAACTTGGAAGCTAAAAACATTGCGATCCTCACCATAAGGATGATTATATCTTCCATGCCTGAATAGCTCTGCCTACATAATAAATAGATAAAGGTAAAACTAAACCATGCTCAGCGATGAGATGATGTCAACTGACAACCAAAGCAAACTTGTTCAACATAACAAAAGCAAACTTGTTCAACATAACAAAAGCAAACTTGTTCAACCACATAACTACAAACTGAGACACAGTAGTAGGGGTCATCCCAATACCACAAACAACTCAATATCCCCAGTAGTAGGGGTCATCCCAATGATCCTCCGCCTCTTGCCAGAGCTTTAAACCTTCTTTGGTGATTTCGATTTTCTTCCATGCCTCGTAGGTGACGTACGCATCTTTCGCGGCGTACTCAATGAGCTTGTTTGGCAGTGGGCTGTCCCCCCATAGTAGGTGGTCCGAATTCCTATCGATCTTCTGCTTCATTTTTTAGTAGGATGGGTGGATGAGGCTGGCTGCAAACTCAGCCAAAGACTGCCACTTCTTTCCATTGTTTGGAACTCTCCATTTGCGCTGCAACTCGGCGTGCTTTGTCGGGTTGATCTCAAACCAAACAACTTCAGCTTCTCCTTATCGCCTCCAATGCGAAAGCCAACAAAGGTGTACAGCTTCTTCTCCTGCAGGAGCGGGCGGAGTTCCTTGGGCTTGCATCAAAATAATCTTTAGCATTCAAATTCATCTACTTCAAAAACTTCAGAAACTACAGAATTAAAATGGGTTCAGTTGAAGCAAAATTCAGTTAAAATAGCATCTTCAGTTCTGACCAAAATTCAGTTAAAACAGTATGATCACAACAACTACTAAATGATCACAAAAACTACAAGACAACATTCTGTATGATCAAAACAGCAAGCATAACATCTCAATGATGTATTTTTTTTGCAATCTTTTGCATTACAAGACAACATTCAAAATAATCTTTAGCATTCAAATTCATCTACTTCAAAAACTTCAGAAACTACAGAATTAAAATGGGTTCAATTGAAGCAAAATTCAGTTAAAATAGCATCTTCAGTTGTGAGCAAAATTCAGTTAAAACAGTATGATCACAACAACTACTAAATGATCACAACAACTACAAGACAACATTCTGTATGATCAAAACAGCAAGCATAACATCTCAATGATGTATTTTTTTTTGCAATCTTTTGCATTACAAGACAACATTCATAACAGCTACTAAATGATCACAAAAACTTGTAGACAACATTCTGTATGATCACCAAAAAACTACTTCAGAACTGGATGTTTTTACCATTTGGTTTCCGCGGTGATGTGGTATACCAGGACGAGATCCTCCACGCATAACTGCAGAACTACAGCAATTTGCGGAGGTTTGTCTTCCCTGGTATACTCGACATCAACGCCGATATTCCGAGAAAGCATGCCGCCGAGCCTCCTCCTCATCTTGCGGATTATCTTGTCGGCTTGCGATTGCTGGTGCATCGACATCCAGCGGCTCCTTTAGGTGGATATCAACCTTGAGCGGCACGGTGTAGTCCCGCTTCGCCGGGGACCGAACGTTGTCGTCGACCACCAGCGGCTCCTTGCTAGGCGCCTCACCATGGTGATGCTTGGCGACGCGGAGGAGTTGCTCCACGATGCCTCCGCCATTCTCTTGGCGAGCGGAGGAGTTGCTCCACGATTCCTCCACCATTGCCCTCTGGCCAGCGATCTTTGGAGGCGAGGGAGGTAGAGGAGGAAGATGGGCGGCAATGGAATGAGGAGGGAGGCAGAGGGAGGAAGATGGGCGGCAATGAAATAGGAGGAGTTACGGGCGTGGGAAGAAAAGCCCCTCTGCGTCGTGGGGAGTTGCCGGTGGAGGGAGGCGTGGGGAGTTGCCTCAAAACTCAAGCGTCCTGCCCTTTGGAGGGAAGGCGTGGGCCCTCGAAAACTCTGGAGGGAGGCGTGGGAGTTGCCTCGAAAACTCAAGCGTCCTGCTCTTTGTCCCGCTTCAACCGCAGCTTTTCTGCTCTCTATTTCTCTTCTTATTCAGCGATTACACAGCTAACAGAAAACGAGAAACTAGGCCACTTCCGGGTCGTGAGCACTGCCATCCCAGCGCTCCCCGCGCGTCACCCGCGATGCAGCCATGACCGTCTAGTTCGTGCCATCCCATGGTCGGGTCAGGGCTGCGGAGAAACCTAACAAACTACGACCGAGGCGCAGCTCGGATTATTTGAAACTGAAAGCAAACTTCTCTGATGAAACTGACAGAGACTGAAAACTACACCTATATCTGACGAAACTGAAGGTGTTCTTCAGCAGCTGATTAAAATTCAGTTAGCAACAACATCAGTAAAATTCAGTTAATTAACTGAAGAAGAGAAGAGAGAAAGTAGAGAGCAAGAGGAGTACTTGCATTAACTGAAACGTTTTACTTTAAACTTGCATGCATTCTTTGCTTGTTTATATTCATTCTTGTAAACTGAACATGCTCATCTATCTATCTATCTATCTATCTATCTACCTGCTTAAGTATGTATGTATGCATTGTATTTTTATTTCCTTTGGAAAGTAAAGTTTATTTCCTGGCTGGTTGGCATGATGGCTCATGGATCCCTTAGCTGCAGCTACAGTTGGAGCTCAATCTGATCTCATCTGAAATGAATCTATAAAATACAGAGTGTAGTTAGTTACAGAGTAGCAGAAATAGTTGCTGGATCCAGTTACTTGCATGGGCCTGGCTGATGAAGAAAAACTTCATATATATTCATACTGATGTTGACTCTATAAATCATACTTATTGGACATGTTTTATGTGTTGATCCATCAATTGATCACAATGAGAAAGACCATCATGTCTCCGACCATTTTGCAAAGGTCATGTCTCCGACCATCGTGTCGTGATGAATTTGCAGGTACCCCGAGAGGCCCTTGAGTTTGTCGGAATCTTGATTAACTTCCGTTCCGGCAAATTCGGGTACTCCATATGTCCTATTTTCAGCAAAGGTCATGCTGAAATTTTCCGTGAATTTTAGCACGACTTTGCTAAAAATAGGACATATGGGGTACTTGCGACTAATGCATGGGCCGGGGCATCTTAGTACTTAGTTAAGTAGGATCAACTGCCCCGCCATTCTTGCTGCATTAAACCATAGGTGGCAATAGAGCCAAGTGATTAGGCCCAACTTAGAATTCTCCTTAGCATCGATAAACCCTAGATGATAAACCCAACATAGGTGGCAATAGAGCCAAGTGATTAGTGCCAAGTGATTAGGCCCAACCTAGGGTGCCTCGGCATCGATAAACCCTAAATGATGAAAACTTAACTTGGCTGCCCCGGATGCCTCGGTGTCGATGAGAACCTAAATGATGTTCGCTTAGGCTTTTAGGGTGCCTCGGCGTCGACAAACCCTAAATGATGAAAGCTTAGGCTTTTAGGGTGCCTCGGTGTCGACAAACCCTAAATGATGAGACCATGATCTTGTTCCTTGACAATAAGCAACTTTTGACCAAACTTTTTCCTATTTAGAGCGAAACATGGCCCACAGCGATGAGGCCGGTGGTTGGGCGGCAAGCAATTCTGGAGTTGTCCCAGAGATGGAGGAACAACCTCACCGCTATGAGGGCGCCATGGAAGACACCGATCCTGATTACACAACCCCTAGTGGCGTCGGGATGACACCACCGATGGTGCCGCCGAGGATGCCACCACCGATGATGGCGGCGCACACACTCGATGATGGTAGTTTAGATGATCGATATCGACTTGTAATGTGAAGACAAGCTCGATACTCATGGTCTTGAGACTTGTAATGTTTTATCTTTGTTCGGTCTTTTGAATTCAGAGACTAATATGATGAATTGTATTAGGAGACTAATCTTCTATTGTATTCGATGAATCTGATGTTGCTGTGTGCTGCTGTCTATATTCTGTCCAATAATATATTTTGTAACCTGTGCAAAAATCAGAAAAGCAAAAAGAAAAAAACCAAATATTCATACTAATGGCGATCAAGGCAGAGTCGCCATTAGTATGCCAAAGGATACTAATGGCGATCAAGGCAGAGTGTGCCATTAGTGTGACAAAGCACATGGTTACATATGGCCCCGGGAGGCATACTAATGGCGCATGGAGTTACATACTAATGGCGCATGCCAGTGCACCATTAGTATACCAGATACTAATGGCGCACGGTGGTGCGCCATTAATAAAAATTCTAATGGCGTGCTACTAATGGCGCACGGTAGTGCGCCATTAGTAAACAAACTACTGCGCCATTAGTAGGCCTTTCCTAGTAGTGAGCCACCCCTTGCCCCCCCCCTTGAGATCCAATCTCTAGGGGCCAGCGCCCCCCCCCCAGGGCCCCTATATAAAGAGGGGGGGGAGGGCTGCGCACCCCTGCTCCTGGCTCCTCCCTCTCCCTCCGCACAACCTCTCCCTCTCGCTGGGCTTGGGGAAGCCTTGCCGAGATCACCGCTACTTCCACCACCACACCGTTGTGCTGCTGGATCTCCATCAACCTCTCCCTCCCCCTTGCTGGATCAAGAAGGAGGATACGTCTTCCCAACCGTACGTGTGTTGAACGCAGAGGTGCCGTCCGTTCGGCGCTAGGATCTCCGGTGATTTGGATCACGACGAGTACGACTCCCTCAACCCCGTTCTCTTGAACGCTTCCGCTCATGATCTACAATGGTATGTAGATGCACTCCTCTCTCTCATTGCTAGATGACTCCATAGATTGATCTTGGTGAAGCGTAGAAATTTTTTTATTTTCTGCAACGTTCCCCAACAGTGGCATCATGAGCTAGGTCTATGCGTAGTTTCTTTGCACGAGTAGAACACAAATTTGTTATGGGCGTAGATGTTGTCAATTTTCTTGCCACTACTAGTCTTATCTTGTTTTGGCGGCATCGTGGGATGAAGCGGCCCGGACCGACCTTACGTGCACGCTTCGTGAGACAGGTTCCACCGGTGACATGCACTAGTTGCATAAGGTGGCTAGCGGGTGTCTGTCTCTCCCACTTTAGTCGGATCGGATTCGATGAAAAGGGTCCTTATGAAGGGTAAATAGAAATTAGCATATCACGTTGTGGCTTTCACGTAGGTAAGAAACGTTCTTGCTAGAACCCTACTGCAGCCACGTAAAAACATGCAACAACAATTAGAGGACGTCTAACTTGTTTTTGCAGCATATGCCTTGTGATGTGATATGGCCAAAAGTTGTGATGAATGATATATATGTGATGTATGAGATCATGTTCTTGTAATAGGAATCACAACTTGCATGTCGATGAGTATGACAACCGGCAGGAGCCATAGGAGTTGTCTTAATTATTGTATGACCTGCGTGTCAATGATTAAATGCCATGTAATTACTTTACTTTATTGCTAAACCGTTAGCCATAGTAGTAGAAGTAATAGTCGGCGAGCAACTTCATGGAGACACGATGATGGAGATCATGGTGTCATGCCGGTGATGAAGATGATCATGGCGCCCCGAAGATGGAGATCAAAGGAGCTATATGATATTGGCCATATCATGTCACTATTTGATTGCATGTGATGTTTATTATGTTTTTGCATCTTATTTGCTTAGAACGACGGTAGTAAATAAGATGATCCCTCATAATAATTTCAAGAAAGTGTTCCCCCTAACTGTGCGCCGTTGCGAAAGTTCGTTGTTTTGAAGGACCACGTGATGATCGGGTGTGATAGATTCCAACGTCCACATACAACGGGTGCAAGACAGATTTACACATGCAAAACACTTAGGTTAACCTGACGAGCCTAGCATGTACATATATGGCCTTGGAACACAAGAGACCGAAAGGTCGAACATGAGTCGTATGGAAGATACGATCAACATGGAGATGTTCACCAATGATGACTAGTCCGTCTCACGTGATGATCGGACACGGCCTAGTTGACTCGGATCATGTATCACTTAGATGACTAGAGGGATGTCTAATCTGAGTGGGAGTTCATTAAAAAATTTGATTAGATGAACTTAATTATCATGAACCTAGTCTAAAAACCTTTGAAAAAATGTCTTGTAGATCAAATGGCCAACGCTCATGTCAACCTCAACTTCAACGCGTTCCTAGAGAAAACCAAGCTGAAAGATGATGGCAGCAACTATTCGGACTGGGTCCGGAACCGAGATCATCCTCATAGCTGCCAAGAAAGCATATGTCCTAGAAGGACCGCTAGGTGAAGCACCCATCCCAGAGAACCAAGGCGTTATGAGCGCTTGGAAGTCACGTCTGATGATTACTCCCTCGTTCAGTGCGGCATGCTTTACAGCTTGAACCGGGCTCCAAAAGCGTTTTGAGCAACACGGAGCATATGAGATGTTCGAGAGCTGAAAATGGTTTTCCAAGCTCATGCCCGGTCGAGATATGAAGTCTCCGACAAGTTCTATAGTTGTAAGATGGAGGAAAATAGTTCTGTCAGTGAGCACATACTCAAAATGTCTGGATTACACAACCGCTTGTCCCAGCTGGACATTAACCTCCCGGACGAGGCGGTCATTGACAGAATCCTTCAGTCGCTCCCACCTAGCTACAAGAGCTTTGTGATGAACTACAATATGCAGGGGATGGTGAAAACTATTCCTGAAGTATTTTCAATGCTGAAATCAGCGGAGGTGGAAATCAAAAAGGAACATCAAGTGTTGATGGTCAATAAAACCACTAGTTTCAAGAAAGGCAAGGGTAAGAAGAACTTCAAGAAGGACGGCAAGGGAGTTGCCGCGCCCGGTAAACCAGTTGCCGGGAAGAAGCAAAAGAATGGACCCAAACCTGAGATTGAGTGCTTTTATTGCAAGGGAAAGGGACACTGGAAGCCGAACTTCCCCAAATACTTAGCGGACAAGAAGGCCGGCAACAATAAAGGTATATGTGATATACATGTAATTGATGTGTACCTTACCAGTACTCATAGTAGCTCCTGGTTATTTGATACCGGTGCGGTTGCTCATATTTGTAACTCAAAGCAGGAGCTGTGGAATAAGCGGAGACTGGCGAAGGACGAGGTGACGATGCGCGTCGGGAATGGTTCCAAGGTCGATGTGATCGCCGTCGGCACCCTACCTCTACATTTACCTACGGGATTAGTTTTAAACCTCAATAATTGTTATTTAGTGCCAGCTTTGAGCATGAACATTGTATCTGGATCTCGTTTAATACGAGATGGCTACTCATTTAAATCCGAGAATAACGGTTGTTCTATTTATATGAGAGATATGTTTTATGGTCATGCCCCGCTGGTCAATGGTTTATTCTTGATGAATCTCGAACGTGATGCTACACATATTCATAGTGTGAATACCAAAATATGTAAGGTTGATAACGATAGTCCCACATACTTGTGGAACTGCCGCCTTGGTCACATTGGTGTCAAGCGCATGAAGAAGCTCCATGCTGATGGACTTTTAGAGTCTCTCGATTATGAATCATTTGACACATGCGAACCATGCCTCATGGGCAAAATGACCAAGACTCCGTTCTCTGGAACAATGGAGCGAGCAACCAACTTATTGGAAATCATACATACTGATATGTGCGGTCCAATGAGCGTTGAGGCTCACGGAGGCTATCCTTATGTTCTGACTCTCACTGATGACTTAAGTAGATATGGGTATGTCTACTTGATGAAACACAAGTCTGAGACCTTTGAAAAGTTCAAGGAATTTCAGAATGAGGTAGAGAATCAACGTGACCGAAAAATAAAGTTCTTACGATCAGATCGTGGAGGAGAATATTTAAGTCACGAATTTGGTACGCACTTAAGGAAATGTGGAATCGTTTCACAACTCACGCCGCCTGGAACACCTCAGCGTAACGGCGTGTCCGAGCGTCATAATCGCACTCTATTGGATATGGTGCGATTTATGATGTCACCCACCGATTTACCGCTATCATTTTGGGGATACGCTCTAGAGGGAGCTACATTCACTTTAAATAGGGCACCGTCTAAATCCGTTGAGACGACACCGTTTGAATTATGGTTTGGGAAGAAACCTAAGCTGTCGTTTCTAAAAGTTTGGGGATGCGATGCTTATGTCAAGAAACTTCAACCTGAAAAGCTCGAACCCAAGTCTGAAAAATGTGTCTTCATATGATACCCTAAGGAAACCATTAGGTATACCTTCTACCTTAGATCCGAAGGCAAGATATTTGTTGCCAAGAACGGGTCCTTTCTGGAGAAAGAGTTTCTCTGGAAAGAAGTAAGTGGGAGGAAAGTAGAACTTCGATGAAGTACTACCTCTTGAACCGGAAAGTAGTGCAGCTCAGAAGATGTTCTGTGGTGCCTACACCGATCGGAGAGGAAATTAATGATGATGATCAAGGTACTTGGATCAAGTTGCTACTGAACTTCGTGGGTCCACAAGGACACGTTCCACACCAGAGTGGTATGGCAACCCTGTCCTGGAAATCATGTTGTTAGACAACGGTGAACCTTTGAACTATGAAGAAGCGATGGCGGGCCCAGATTCCAACAAATGGCTTGAAGCCATGTAATCCGAGATAGGATCCATGTATGAAAACAAAGTATGGACTTTGACAGACTTTCCCGATGATCGGTGAGCGATAGAAAATAAATGGATCTTTAAGAAGAAGAAAGACGCGGATGGTAATGTTACCATCTATAAAGATCGACTTGTCGCTAAGGGTCATCGGAAAATTCAAGGGGTTGACTACGATGAGACTTTCTCTCCCGTAGCGAAGCTGAAGTCCGTCCGAATCATGTTAGCAATTGCCGCATACTATGATTATGAGATATGGCAAATGGACGTCAAAACGGCATTCCTTAACGGCTATCTTAAAGAAGAACTGTATATGATGCAGCCGGAAGGTTTTGTCGATACTTAGAATGCTAACAAGGTATGCAAGCTCCAGCGATCCATTTATGGGCTGGTGCAAGCATCTCGGAGTTGGAACATTCGCTTTGATGAGATGATCAAAGCGTTTGGGTTTATGCAGACTTATGGAGAAGCCTGCGTTTACAAGAAAGTGAGTGGGAGCTCTGTAGCATTTCTCATATTATATGTGGATGACATACTTTTGATGGGAAATGATATAGAACTTTTGGACAACATTAAGGCCTACTTGAATAAGTGTTTTTCAATGAAGGACCTTGGAGAAGCTGCTTACATATTAGGCATCAAGATCTATAGAGATAGATCGAGACGCCTCATAGGTCTTTCACAAAGCACATACCTTGATAAGATATTGAAGAAGTTCAATATGGATCAGTCCAAGAAGGGGTTCTTGCCTGTGTTGCAAGGTGTGAAATTGAGCTCGGCTCAATGTCCGACCACGGCAGAAGATAGAGAAAAGATGAGTGTCGTCCCCTATGCCTCAGCCATAGGATCTATCATGTATGCCATGCTGTGTACCAGACCTGGTGTAAACCTTGCCGTAATTTTGGTAGGAAGGTACCAAAGTAATCCCGGCATGGAACACTGGACAGCGTTCAAGAATATCCTGAAGTACCTGAAAAGGACAAAGGACATGTTTCTCTTTTATGGAGGTGACGAAGAGCTCGTCTTAAAGGGTTACGTCGACACTAGCTTCGACACAGATCTGGATGACTCTAAGTCACAAACCGGATACGTGTATATTTTGAATGGTGGGGCAGTAAGCTGGTGCAGTTGCAAGCGAGGCGTCGTGGCGGGATCTACATGTGAAGCGGAGTACATAGCAGCCTTGGAGGCAGCGCATGAAGCAATCTGGATGAAGGAGTTCATCACCGACCTAGGAGTCATACCCAATGCGTCGGGGCCGATCACTCTCTTCTGTGACAACACTGGAGCTATTGCCCTTGCCAAGGAGCCCAGGTTTCACAAGAAGACCAGGCACATCAAGCGTCGCTTCAACTCCATTCATCAAAATGTTCAAGATATAGACATATATATTTTCAAAGTGCATACGGATCTGAATGTCGCAGATCCATTGACTAAACCTCTTCTGCGAGCAAAACATGATCAACACCAGAACTCTATGGGTGTTCGATTCATCACAATGTAACTAGATTATTGACTCTAGTTCAAGTGGGAGACTGTTGGAAATATGCCCTAGAGGCAATAATAAAAGGATTATTATTATATTTCCTTGTTCATGATAGTTGTCTATTATTCATGCTATAATTGTGTTATCCGGAAATCGTAATACATGTGTGAATACATAGACCACAACATGTCCCTAGTAAGCCTCTAGTTGACTAGCTCATTGATCAACTGATAGTCATGGTTTCCTGACTATGGACATTGGATGTCGTTGATAACGGGATCACATCACTAGGAGAATGATGTGATGGACAAGACCCAATCCTAAGCATAGCACAAGATCGTGTAGTTCGTTTGCTAGAGCTTTTCCAATGTAAGTATCATTTCCTTAGACCATGAGATCGTGTAACTCCCGGATACCGTAGGAGTGCTTTGGGTGTACCAAACGTCACAACATAACTGGGTGACTACAAAGGTATACTACGGGTATCCCCGAAAGTATCTGTTGGGTTGACACGGATCGAGACTAGGATTTGTCACTCCGTATGACGGAGAGGTATCTCTGGGCCCACTCGGTAATGCATCATCATAATGAGCTCAATGTGACCAAGTGTTTGGTCACGGGATCATGCATTATGGTACGAGTAAAGTGACTTGCCGGTAATGCATTGGGATACCGACGATCGAATCGCGGGCAAGTAACGTACCGATTGACAAAGGGAACTGTATATGGGATTACTTGAATCCTTGACATCGTGGTTCATCCGATGAGATCATCGAGGAGCATGTGGGAGCCAACATGGGTATCCGCTGTTGGTTATTGACCGGAGAGTCGTCTCGGTCATTTCTGCATGTCTCCCGAACCCGTAGGGTCTACACACTTAAGGTTCGATGACGCTAGGGTTGTAGAGATATTAGTATGTGGTAACCCGAAAGTTGTTCGTAGTCCCATATGAGATCCCGGACGTCACGAGGAGTTCCGGAATGGTCCGGAGGTAAAGAATTGTATATAGGAAGTCCAGTTTCGGCCATCGGGAAAGTTTCGGGGGTCACCGGTATTGTACCGGGACCACCGGAAGGGTCCCGGGGTCCCATCGGGTGGGGCCACCTATCCCGGAGGGCCCCATGGGCTGAAGTGGGGAAGGGAACCAGCCCCTGGTGGGCTGGTGCGCCCCCCTTGGGCCTCCCCCTGCGCCTAGGGTTGGAAACCCTAGGGGTGGGGCGCCCCACTTGGCTTGGGGGGCAAGCCACCCCCTTGGCCGCCGCCCCTTGAGATCCAATCTCTAGGGGGCCGGCGCCCCCCAGGGCCCCTATATAAAGAGGGGGGAGGGAGGGCTGCGCACCCCTGCTCCTGGCGCCTCCCTCTTCCTCCGCACCACCTCTCCCTCTCGCTGAGCTTGGCGAAGCCCTGCCGAGATCACCGCTACTTCCACCACCACGCCGTTGTGCTGCTGGATATCCATCAACCTCTCCCTCCCCCTTGCTGGATCAAGAAGGAGGAGACGTCTTCCCAACCGTACGTGTGTTGAACGCAGAGGTGCCGTCCGTTCGGCGCTAGGATCTCCGGTGATTTGGATCACGATGAGTACGACTCCCATAACCCCGTTCTCTTGAACGCTTCCGCTCGTGATCTACAAGGGTATGTAGATGCACTCCTCTCTATTGTTGCTAGATGACTCCATAGATTGATCTTTTGGTGAAGCGTAGAAATTTTATTTTATTTTCTGCAAGGTTCCCCAACAGATGGAGGGCACATCGGGGCCGGTCAGCGGTGGTGAGGTGCTTCGTCATGGTGGCACGGAGGCAATGGGGAATATGGGCTAGCTCCTGGATGCCAGTGATAACCCACAAGTATAGGGGATCGCAACAATTTTCGAGGGTAAAGTATTCAATCCAAATTTATACATTCGACACAAGGGGAGCCAAAGAATATTTGAAGGTATTAACAGCTGATTTGTCAATTCAACCACACCTGGAGATTAATTATATGCAGCAAGTGATCAGTAGCACAGTAATATGATAGTTTTGATGATAACAACAGTAGCAACAGTAACGATAACAAGGATAGAGGTGATATTGTAGTAGTAACGATATCAGTAGCAACAGTAGTAACTTAGCAAGAACAATATAAGATAAATTCGTAGGCATTGGATCGGTGACTCGTTGGATGATATTCATCATGAGACAGTTATAACCTAGGGCGATACCGCACTAGCTCCAGTTCATAAATATAATGTAGGCATGTATTCCGTAAATAGTCATACATGATTATGGAAAGAACTTGCATGACATCTTTTGTCGTACCCTCCTGTGACAGCGGGGTCCTATTGGAAACTAAGTGATATTAAGGCCTCCTTTTAATAGAGAACCGGAACAAAGCATTAACACATGATGAATACATGAACTCCTCAAACTACGGTCATCATCCGGAGTGGTCTCGACTATTGTCACTCCGGGGTTGCCGGATCATAACACATAGTAGGTGACTATAACTTGCAAGATCGGATCTAGAACATGGATATAATGGATAACATGAACGGTTCATATCTGAATTCATGGCACCCAAGCCCAAAGTGACAAGCATTAAGCATGGCAAAGTCATAGCGACATCAATCTCAGAACATAGTGGATACTAGGGATCAGGCCCTAACAAAACTAACTCGATTACATGATGAATCTCATCCAACTCCTCACCAACCCACGAGCCTACGAAGGAATTACTCACTCTCGTTGGGGAGCATCATGGAATTGGCGATGGAGATGTGTTGGTGATGACAAAGATCAAATATCCCCCTCTCCGGAGCCCCAAACAGACTCCAGATCTGGCCTCCCGATGAAGAATAGGAGACGGCGGCGGCTCCGTCTCGTGAAACGCGATAGTTCTTTCTCTCTGATTTTTCTGGAATAATGTGATTTTATAGCGTCGGTTTCAGGGTCAGCAGGGCCACCAGGTGGGCAGCACCCACCTGGGCACGCCCGGGGGGGGGGGGGCAGGCGAGCCCTGGTGGGTTGTGCCTAGTCCTGGCCATCTCAGGCCCGGCCCTGTCGGCCCACCCAGGACCAGCCCTAAAATCCAGGGCCTAGGCCCGATGTGCTTGCTCCTGGGCAGGGCTTGGCCCTAAGTTTTGAGCCCACCACCAGGGCCTGGACGAGCTTGGGCTTGGCATATTGGCATTTTAAGGAAGAGGCCCGGCCCACGGCCCTACGCCCTAAGGGCTTTTGAGGGCTTTTGACCAGATGGGCCGGGCTTGGGCTTGAATAGTAGGCCCAATGGTAGGGCCTGGGAGGGGCTGGACCTTAGTTTTCTGCCGTGGGCTTTTTTAGGCCCAGCCCAAGCCCGGCCCGGCCCGGCACATGGCCAGATATAGTTGTGCCCACCCAGGTGCCCCATTAGGTATCCCTTGGCTCCAGAAATTCTGTTTATTGATATAAAAAATTCTCGCAAAGTTTCGTTTCATTTCGAGAACTTTTATTTGTGCACAAAAACAACACCATGGTAGTTCTGCTGAAAACAGCATCAGTTCGGGGTTTGGTTCATTCAAATCATGCAAATTAGAGTCCAAAACAAGAGGAAAAGCGTTAGGAAAAGTAGATACGTTGGAGACGTCACTAGTAGAAAAGGGGCCTATTGACCCGGTTGGTGAGGGCCTTTAGTCCCAGTTCATGAACCGGGACTAAAGGGTCGGTACTAATACCTGGCCCTTTAGTCCCGGTTCAATCCGAACTGGACTGATGGGCCTCCACGTGGCTGTGTCGCTGAGCCCGGCAGGAGGGCCTTGGTCCCGGTTGGTAGCACCAACCGGGACCAATAGTCATCCACGCGTCAGCATTTCTGTGGCTGGGTTTTTTTTTTAAAGGGGGGGAGGAGTTTGGGGGTTTTGGGGGGTTAATTTAGGTGTTTCATATATTGTGTTAGCTAGCTAATTAATAGAGAGAAGTGTCCTCTCTTTTGTCCGTGCTTGGTCGACACTACGTACTATACATACGTATAGAGAGGACTAGCTAGACACGCTAGCTAGCTAGTAAGCAAACAAAGAAAACAGAAGATCGTCATGAACATATATGCATACAGAGGGAAGTGATATCGACCACCTCTCCTTCTCCGAGAGATTGGTCGAACAACAAGTTCTCGTATATCTATCCGACACTACCGGCTACATATATACAATAATTATCTTTTACAAAAATAATCTCCTAACATACGGACACGTGGTCCACATAGTATTCTCCGTCTTCAGCGATCACGTGGTCAAGAAAGAATGCCGCCAATTCCTCTTGAATTGCTCGCATGCGATCTGGTGCTAGTAGTTCATCCCGCATCCGAAACATCTAATTTTAAGAAGGGGGTCAATACATATATATATGAATGAATGAATGAAACTCAACACAAATGATGGTAATAAAATAAAATTGTGAATATTGTTATTTACGCACTTCATATTGTTTGTCAGAGTAGCCCCGCTCACAGGTCGTGTGGCGGATGGACTTGCAAACGTAGTATCCACAGAAATCATTCCCTTGTTCCTGCCACAACCACTTTACGAGAAATAGAGGTCAATCAAATTGATAATTATCAAGCATGTTAAATGGTATTGATGAAACTAGCGCTTGAATCACTAGGATATGCGTGGAATATGCTACTATAGTACTTACTTTCAGGTGTCTAAATTGCAGCTTCTTCGGCAGTCCCGGAGCTTCTTTGGTGAATTTTCTCCAAACCCTGCCATACAAAGAAAACAATTACTTGATATCAGAAATGTACAAAATAGCTAATATGGTGGATAATGATCGATTTAACTTACTTCTCGAGCATTTCAGTCATGTCCGCATACTCCTTGGAATCTTTTCGTCTCGAGTCTAAGACAGTTACTACTCCCTGCTCAAGCTTAATCTCTAGGAGAATATAGTGGTATCTGCGCACGCATCCATAACTCATCAATATTACATTACTATAACCTGGACTAATAAGGGAAACCGAATATGCCACAAGACAGTAAGACTCACTTGAAGTTGTAAGGAAAGAGTATTATATCCTTGTGTTCATTTATTACGAACGATTGTAGCAAGTTGGCCTCGGTATTTTCGGCATGAAATTCAACCTCAGTTGCATCTATGAGATATGTGTTAATGAACCCAATGGAATCCACTTGTCTTTTCTTCAATTCGGCGATCTTCAATCTGCATAATATAGTGAGGATAATTATAAATACATGCAATGAAAGAGCTGAGTTATATAGAGAGACTTAATGACAGAAGTAGTACTAACAGACAGTAGTAGGTGACCGTTGCTTTATCGAGGGCCAATTGATTGAAACTGATAGAACTCCTCAAATGGAATAGGCAACAGTTCAATTCCAACGAGGACATTCTCCTTTTTAACTCTCACATACAAAGTACTCCTCCCCACAGACTCTCTGCAAGTTTTCATGTACAAATCATGCAATCTTCGCATCATCGTTGATAGAGAGCTTTCATCTTTGACGAGAGGCTTCCCGTACTCGTATCTTTGTATCTGCACCTCCAAGAAATCATAATGTACATCGTTGGGCAGGTAATCTTCAGGATTGCCATAACCGGGCACCATCCTCGGATCGATGATGTCGCTAGCAGGCACCTTGAGCGGGGGGCACGATTGCTTCGCTTGTTCGCCGAGCTGGGCAATTTGTTTCCCAGCTCGTTGTTCTTTCATTCTTTGATCACTTTTAGTACTTCCCGACCTCTCCGCTTCGGCAAATGCCTTTCCAATAATGCGCTCATAGTTGCCTTTCGGCGGAGACTTGGGTGGTTTTGTCAGGGCAGCCAGAGTGCGCTTCACTTTCACCGGATCTACCTTCTCCTCCGGAGGTCTATGTCTCTTTGCTTTCAACCCTTCAAACCAGTCATGCACTTCGGTCTGCGCGATCTTCGCATTTTCCTCGTCGGTCCTCTCGTACGGTAACTTCTCTGGATTCTTCAGAGAAGGACCGAATCTATATCTCCTCCCGCCTTTGGATGTACTGCTAGACGTCGGCAGAGCAGACGGAGCGGATGTATTATTTCCTTGCTTACGAGGCGGAGGAGAAGGACTACGACGCGCCGGAGCAGCCGGAGCGGCGGCGGGTCTCTTCCGCCCTTGCTGACGAGGCGGAGAAGGAGAAGGCTGGCTGCTCGGGCACGCCGGTGCAGGCGGAGAAGGAGGCGGAGTGCCGCCACGCGCCGGAGAAGGAGCCGGCCGAGTGCCCTGATCGTCACTTGCCGGAGGAGGAGGCGGTGGAGGGGGCGGAGTGCCCTGACTCGCCGGAGGAGGAGGAGGAGGAGGAGGCGGAGGCGTCCAGTTCGGAAGGTTGATGAGATCCTTCCGCCATAGGCATGGAGTCTTCAGAGCAGAACCCAGCCGATACTCCCCTTCACCGGTAGGGTGGTCAAGCCGGAGGTCCTCAAATCCCTCCGTTATTTCATCCACCATCACCTTAGAAAATCCTTCTGGAATCGGCTGGCAGTGAAAAGATGAGTCGGGTTTAGTAGGATAAACAGAGCCAACAGCCGCCTTGACCTTAAAATTGCTCCATTGCGCCATAAGGTGGCAATTTTGAGACTCCGTGATAGCATCCACGGGATAGCTGGCAGGAGCCGTCAAGGCATGCTCCGGCTGAAGCAACTCGGTGGAAGCCACGCTGCTTCTCCGCTGAGATGGCGGGGTAGTTTTGGGGGAAGCTTCGGCAGGTCGTTTGCTGCGATCTGCTGCTTCTCATTCCTCTTCTCGTTCCTCTAGCCCCATTACCCTTTCGTGCAGCGCCTGCATTTGGCTCTGCTCCAGTTCCTTCCTCCTCTCATGGGTTTTGTAACCCCCTGCGTCCGGAAATCCAGCCTTCCACGAAAGGGAGCCTGGCGTGCCTCGTGTCAGTCCAGGGTGCTCAGGATTCCCGAGAGCCATTGTGAGAACGCCCTTCTCCCTGTCTGGAACGAACTTCCCTTGTTGCGCTGCTTCGATATATTGCTTTAGCCTCTTGACTGGTATGTCCAATTGCTCGTCCGTCCAAATGCACTTCCCTGATACAGGGTCCAAGGTTCCACCAGCCCCGAAGAACCAAGTCCGGCAACGGTCTGGCCAGTTCATTGTCTCTAGTTCGATCCCTTTATCAAGCAGATCATTCTCAGCCTTGGCCCACTTAGGCCGGGCTATGAGGTAGCCACCTGACCCCGTGCGATGGTGAAGCTTCTTCTTCGCAGCATTTTGCTTGTTTGTCGCCGACATCTTTTTACTCTTTTCTGATGTCCTGTGGGCCACAAATGCGGGCCAGTCATCTCTGATCTTCTCATATTTTCCCTTGAATTCTGGTATCTCTTTTTTATCGACAAACTTATTCAGGTCTTTCTTCCAATGCCTGAATAGGTCTGCCATCTTCTTAAGAGCAAAAGACTTGATTAATGGCTCTATAACTGGCTTCTCCGGATCATCCTCTGGCGGTAGGGTGAAATTTGACTTCAGCTCAGTCCAAAGATCATTTTTCTGCAGATCATTGACATAAGACACCTCAGGGTCTTCGTTCTTAGGCTTATACCATTGCTGGATGCTGATCGGGATCTTGTCCCTAACCAGAACCCCGCACTGAGAAACAAATGCCTTCTTTGTCCGGATGGGTTCAATCGGTTGGCCGTCGCGCGCGATTTCTATGATCTCAAACCTTTCATCCGAGTTCAACTTTTTCTTCGGGCCTCGTCTCCTTACCGAAGTTGTGCTTGATCCGGAGGTCTAGAAAAAGGAAGAAAGACGAGAGTTAATTAATATGTGTACATACCAAAACAATGAATGCAGCAGACTAAGGCATAGCCTAGTGGTGGGAAGGGGCTGATGCCTTCCCACCCACCCAGGTTCAAGGCATGGTACTTGCAATTTGGGTTTGTTGCACCAATTATACTGTAAGGGGTTCCCTTACAGTCTTTCTGTCAAAAAAACAATGAATGCATCAATTAGCTAGTCAGCACAGGCTTAACTAATATATATACCTGGCCGGACTCAGTTCGGTGATCACCGGAGCAGTCCTCACGGTCTACTTCTTCACCCTCTCCTTCCACCGGCATTGGGTCATCGGAGCCATCATAAGCATAGCCAGCTGCTTCTTCACCCTCTCCTTCCAGACCATCGGTGTCGTTGAGAAACATCATCGAGTTGACGGCATCACTTCCTTCTGCGATTATGTGCCTCAACAACGCTTCTTGTGCTTCGTCTCGGGGCGGGGTGTCCATAGTTTCTACAAATATTTACAACATGGCAATTATTATTCAAACATGACAGATATGGATATATTAGTGGCAAACGTAGAACTAGCTAGCTAATCACAATAAGGAATCATATTAATTAGTGGCCTCGACGCTGCTTCTCTAGGGTTTCGGGTGGCCTCGACAACGCTTCAAGGGTTAGGGGGTGGCCTCGAGAACGCTTCAAGGAGGGGGTAATATCGACCCCCACGTGTTGAAGCTATCGGGAGGGGGTATATTGACAACAACAACGACGACACTACATCTATGTCCCACAAGTGACGTGGGCATCGACGCCAACGTCACTTGTGGGACGTGGATGTAGTGTCCGACACCGACGGCCACATGTATCTCACACCGACGATACTTGCTATTTAATTAGGGTTTCCTCTACCGCTCGGCGACCCTCGATGACCCTCGTTCCCGATAAAAAAGAGAAGAAGAAGAAAAAAAAGAGAAGAAAGAATAGAGGAGAAGAACTCCTCTATTCTTTCTTCTCCTCTTTTTTTCTTCCTCTTCTTTTTTATCAAGGGTAGGATCGCCGAGGGTCGAGGGTCAAGGGTCGAAGATCGCCGGCGATCGAGGTCAAGGTCGAGGATCGCCGAGGGTCGGGAGGTTGCCTAGTGTCAAAGGATTCAACAAAACCATGTCTTCATCATTAGTAAAATGTGAGGTGCATGATGGTGCAAGCTCTCAAAGTTATTTTGGAGCGGAGTCCCAGATAGGATAATTAGCTTTTTGGTACAAAGTTCAGCAAGAACCTTCCGAATATCGTTATTTGGAAGGCCTTTGCTGAAATTAGTACAAAAGGCAAATTATCCTATCCGGAACTCCATTCCGAATAACTTTGAGGACTTCATACCATCATGCCTGTTACTCCGGCTAATGATGAAGCCACGGATTTCTTCAATACTTTGACACTAGGAAACCTCTCTCGACCCCTCGACCCCTCGACAACCCTGGAACCCTCGACCCCTAGACGACTCTGGAACCCTCGACCCTCGATCCCTCGATCCTATAGAACCCTCGAACCCTCGACCCTGAAACCCTCGACCCTTGACCCCTTAACGACCCTCGACCCTCTACCCTAGTTCCCGACCCTCGACCCTCGGCGATCCTCGGCCTCGTTCCCGATAAAAATTAAGAAGAAGAAGAAGAAGAAGAAGAAGAAGAAGAAGAAGAAGAAGAAGAAGAAGAAGAAGAAGAAGAAGAAGAAGAAGAAGAAGAAGAAGAAGAAGAAGAAGAAGAAAAAGAGGAGAAGAAGAAAGGAATAGCTAGAGGAGAAGATCGAAGAAAAAAAAGAAGAAAAAAAAGAGGAGAAGAAGAAATGAATAGTGGAAGAAGAAGAAAATAGAATATTCTATTTTCTCTTCTCCACTATTCCTTTCTTCTTCTCTCTTTTTTCTTTTTCTTCTTCATACTTATTTCTCCTCTTCTTTCCTCTCCTCTTCTTCTTTCTTTCCTATTCTTATTTTCTTCTTTCCTATCCTTCTTTTCTAAAATTGTAACTTTTGCATATATAAAACTTTTCTAAAATTCTAAATTTCTATATATGAACAAAAACTTTCTATGAACCAAAAAAACATTTTAACATATATATTTAGCAAATTCTAGCCACATACATCACATACACATATACATTATAGCCACATACACATATACATCACATATGAACAAAAAATAAACTAATAAAAATAAAAAACATTTTGCAACATATGAACAAAACATATAGCCACATACATACACATACATTATATATATATATATATATATATATATATATATATATATATATATGAAAAAAATTAAACTAAAAAACAGGGGCGTGGCGGCAGAGGTGGCGCCAAGCGAGGCAGGGCAGGGCAGGCGTGGGCAGGGCAGGGCAGGTGCTCACGGGGCGGCGGGCACGGTTGGCGCGCGAGGGCGCGAGGCGCGCCGCGGCGTCGGGGCAGATGGCGTCGAGGGCGGCGACGGCGCCAAGGCGGGCGGGACGGCGTCGGGCGTGGCGTGAAGGGCGCTGCCGGCGGCGGCATGGGCTCGAGGGCGGCGGACGGCGTCGGCGTGGGCTCGGGGCACGGGCGACGGCGACGGTGGCGGGGCAGCTGGCGGCGTCGTGGAGGTCCGCGGCGTCGTCGGTAACAATCGGCGATGAAATCTGAAAAAAATGCTAAGTGCTGGCTTATATAGAAAAGGCTTTAGTCCCGGTTCGTGGCACAAACCGGGACTAATGCCACCCTTTAGTCCCGGTTGGTGCCACCAACCGGGACCAAAGGCCGCCGCTTCCTGCCCTTTGGGCTGCTGAAAAAAGGCCGCGGCCTTTGGTCCCGGTTGGTGCCACCAACCGGGGCTAAAGTGCCATTACCCTTTAGCCCGGTTGGTGCCATCAACCGGGACCAAAGGCCTGTGCTGCCCGAACCCAAATATTTAGTCCCACTCGCTAGTTGAGAGGGGCGCACCTGTTTATAAGGTGCGGTGCGCCTTCCCTCTCGAGCTCCTCTCTAAAGCAGGCTTTCGGGCCTAACCCTGCAATCTGTGCCTGTGTGCCTACTGGGCCTCCCGCGGGCCTGAATCTTGGCCCATGGTAGGGTTTCTAGTCGTATTCAGGCCGTGGGGGCCCAGTAGGTGGCACTTTTTTTTTATTTATTGCTTTATTTAGTTTATTTTGTTTCTATTTACAACAAAATACTTATTGTTGCTATATTTATTTATTTTTCTAGTTTTTTTGTTTTGTTTTCTGCATTATTTATTTTCTTTTGGTTTTTTGCTTTATTTTTTAATTCTTTTTGCTTTTAGTTTTAGAAAAATTATAAACTTTTCGTTAGTGCCATTAGTTTTCAAGTTTGAAAACACTTTTTTTTATTTTCTTTGTGATTGGGATTGGGATTGGCCCTCTTCTTGCACCCATCCGCCTCGTGGAGCTTGGCCCTTGCGGCAGATTGGGATTGGGATTCCTGCTGCGCACGCGCCCTCGACCGGGTCGTCACCCCCAGCCCCGGCCCCGGCGTGGCTGCGGTGCTGCCGTGGCGGAGCGGACGGGTTGCCCTGGATTCCAGAGACTCCGTCGACGTCATTCTTCCCCTCCACCTGGTTTTTTTGGATCCAGAATTAGGACGGTCGGCGGTCCAAGGACGAGATGGAGAAGGAAATAGAGACGGGTGAGAAGCTTAACGTCAGTCGAAGCCGAATCCTTGACCACACTCTAACTCCGGGAGCCGCCGTATTCCGCCGCCGCCGCCGCGAACGCCGCCGCTCCGACTCACTCTCTGCACTGCTCTGCTCTGGAAAATGTGGCGCCTCGATGACAAACGAACACTTGTCTGTATCTGGGCCGCGCAGGGTTTCTTGCCTGTCAATGCTTCCGGCCCGCCAGCCCGCCTACCTTAACAGGCTGTCCTGCTAAGAACTCCTTGAAAAAAAGAAACGACGATACTTTTTGATGGACAGCCACCCCGCGCGCGGCCATTCTTTTGCCGTCAGGGGTGTGAGAGTGAGAGCGAGAAGATCGTTGGCGGTGAGAGGTGAGACTGTGGGAAGAAGTGTGTGTCCACTGGCGAGGAGGGGCAGCTTTTATAGCGGCTGGCGGGCGGCGAGAGAGCGGCATGCGTGAGCACGTGTGGCGGGTGCAGGCGGGACACGCGGTGGCGTACCTCCCGTGAGGAATCCCTGCCAGGCTGCCTAGCGTGGCAGCGCATTGATTCCCGTGAGAACCGAGGCGATGGGGACGACGAAGTGGCGAGTCGCTGACCCGGCGGACCCACCAGGCATTCGTGTGAAAACGGTTTGCCCCGGCGCCCCCGTGCGCCCACCAGTGCGTCGGTGTCGGGCTGGCTACACTAGCGCTAATTTCGGCCCTATCCGGCGAAAAGTGGGCTTCTTGGGGCGCGACTGGGCCGATTTTTAGGCGCCGATGATAAAAAAATGCCCTGGGGCCTGTTGGGGGGCGTGAGTGGAGATGCTCTAACAAAAAAACATAAGCCGGCTCATCAGCCGACAGATTGCCCGATGCGTAGCCGTTAGATTGGGTTAACACAGAAATGGGACGCAACAGCTCGCCCTTAATCCAGCAATGCCTTCTCTGCAGTGATGGTGCTTGCCGTCAATCCCACATCATCGTGGCGCCTGCGTTGGCGACATCATAGCACCCAAGCCACCGGTAGAGCTCCAACGTAGCAACACCGAGAACGGCATTCACGCGAGTTTACCGCAGAGCCACCGCCCAACCGCCCCTTCCTCCGTCACCGCGGCCCTCGCTGTCGGCGACTCCGGCTTCAGCTCCCTCTCCACGCCGCCAGGAGAGCCTCGCCTTCTTCGCCTTTCCCTCGGACGATAGCCACCAGCACCTATGTTTTACCTAGACTGGGATTGGGAGGGGTGGGCATGGGAGGCGGCGGCGACCTACCCTGGAATCTCGGTGGAGAGAGACGAGAGGTTAGGGATCGGGAAGTGAGCTCCACCACAAAGCCAGCCAGCTGACGAGTTGCGAGGAGAGATCAGATTTTATTTTTTTAAGTAATTGTAGAGATCAGAGAATTTTTTTCCTTTTTACAAGTTTTTGTAGGTATAGTTTACCAAGCTGATCGCTTGGGGGAGAGATCAGAGGTAGCACCGCACGGGGGAAGCTGACGTTCGTGTAGGTACAAAGGCGCAATCAACGGCAGACCAGAGTAGCGTCTCTATAGGACAGCTGGCCCGTTTGCTGGGGGGCGTGTGAGAACGGTAAACTAATTGCGATCTGACGGCTAATAATTGCTAGATCATGAGAATGAATGAATGGCTCTCGATGCTAATAGCCTAAGAGAGCAGGAATTAGGTGTAGTTTTACTGTCCAGACTTATACACGTGAGTTTTCCCAGATTGTAACTTGGTTAGGTATCGCTAATGCTGACTTTCAAATCGGACATCGCATCCGCCTGCAGGACGTTTCAGACTGGTGTCTGCTCATTGATACGGAAGCCGACCATCCAACCGTGTTGGCATCCATTTTAAAATAAAGTTAAATAAGCCAGACAAATTTCATTAAAAACGACCTAATTCACTTAAGTTTGGACACAATTTACATAAAAACATGCGTGTATGTACCTAGAAGGAACTTTTTCAGAATTCAAAACAGATCACTTTTCCTACACCATCCGCCATTTTGTTTTTTTGTTTCCACCATTTGATCCAGTGCTAATCAATGCTAATCAAATCAAGAACACCTTCCGCCGAATCTGTAGTACTGCTTCCACCAAATGCCAAGTGATAGTCATACACCTTCCGTCAAAGTCCCTAGTGCTAATCAACTTCCAGTACACCTTCCACCAAATACCATTTAGTCATTTTCAAAGATTCTGCGAAAGGTCCAAGTGCTAATCATCTTTAACATGCATGCTAGCCTTCATTAAAATAATTATGTTAACAATAACAGCCAGTGGTCGGTTCCGCCATCTGGACGGAGACGAGTGTACATGCTACCTTTTGATTGGCTAGACGAATGTCCGGACTCCGGCAAAGCCTCCACTATTTGTCTCTGATTTGCAAAAAAAATCAGATATCTGGACCTTTCCGCGGACCGATGTTGTACTGCGCTGGATGAAAAACTGTGTCTAGACAGCACGGTTAGGACGGATGCGGGCCATTTGATGGTCTGCTTCGGAGATGCCCTAGCGGGAGAAAAAGAGAGAAAGGAAAAAATGAAATAAAGAGGAAAAAAAGGGCAAGACAAGGGCCTTTGTCTAAAGTTTTTGTGCGCATACGTCATGATTTGATTTGATGTGATCAATTCTACGGGACGAAACTCCAACACCGTAATTGTCTTTATTGAATCCTTGCATAGATCTAAAGCACATAACACAAAATGACCTCATGAGAGAAACCCTAATCTCACCGTCCCAAGGAGACAACAGAAATCTACACCAAAGCTCCGTCGATTACGTCAATACGGACTAAATTGAGGAGGGTCGTAGCCAGGAAGACAAAATCGAAGAAAAAGTACCGTCATCCGTTCGAGCGCCGCACTTGCGAGACAAAAAAACTCTAACCTAAATTACTAGCCGGAGTGGAGGCACTGGATTGCCCTTCCCGAAGCCTGTGGTCAGAGCGACAGGCAGAGGGGAGGTAAATCGACGGGCTCGTCGGTAATGTCTGGAGAAGGAGAATTTGTTCTTCGGGTTGATGGAGTAAAGAACTCTGGATGCACATAGTGTGAACTAATAATTGAATGCTCTGCGTGCAGCTTTGACATGTCTGTCCTTTCGGGCAGTTGGCAGCTGTGCAGTGATGACCACACCGTCACTGTGGAAATGCTTCCACCGGACGTCATTATTGGACCGCTCCTTCACACCAGATTTGCAGTGGACCATTCCCTGCGTCAAGTCCTCGTCGTTAAAGTCAAGGTTCTCATTGCCAACTAGGCAATTTTGATGATGTGTCATAGCATTAAATGAAAAAAGAGGGGGTGTAGTATCATATCATGATACCGTATCATATTAAATGCTATGCTACTTTGTGTCATGAATGGCAATAAATAAAGTACAATATGATACTAATATATGATACTATGCATTAGGGAGGTAGTATCATACACTAGTATCATATGCACGATACTAGTATATGATACTCCCCATTACAACCAGCCTAATGCAAAGTAACATGATAGTAGTGTCATAGATGGCTTCATTTATTAGCTTGTAGACTCATCTTATATTGGGAAGCGCTATGTTACAGTAACATATTATGTTACCACCTCACATTAAATACTTGCCACATAAGCAAATTTTTTTTTAAAGTGCGCTATGTTACTAGCTAAGTTACTCCCACTATGACTAGCCTAAGAGCATCTCCGGCCGTTGGCCCCCATGAGGCGCTAAAAATCGTCCCAAGGCGCGCACCGGCGCTAAACCGCGCGCTGAGAGCGTGATGCCCCTAGTCGCAGCGCCCAAGTTTTTTGAAAAATTTAAATTACGGCACAAACACGACGCAAATTCAAACCAAACTTCGGCGAGTTCGTTCATATTTAAAAATATTTTACAAAAAGGAAAAAAAACTACTAGGCTGCTCCTCGCCGCTCCTCGCCGCCCCGCCCGCCGCCCTTGCAGTTCTACATGTCGAGGAGGCTGTAGAACCGCGTGTAGACGCCGTCGTCGTCATCGTCGTCGTCGCCGCCGCGGCCGCCGTCCCTGCTGCAACCCTCCCCCGGTTGGCGCGGCGGGTTGGATGGTCTGGGGGCGTCCTCATCGTCGTCGCTGTCCAAGATCACGACGCCGTGCTCGTCCTCGCGCCCATGTTTGCGCGCGGCTATCTCATCCAGATGCGGACGCCGGAGCTGCGGGTGCGGCCGCTGACAGGTGTGTCCTAGTGTTCCGGCTTGACGGGGCGGAGGCAGGGAGCGCTGGACGAGCGGCCGGACGAGGAGAAGGACGCCCCGGGCTGCTCCATGCGCCTCGGCGTCCACGAGCTCCCACGTCGGCGAGAGAAGGACGGTGGATCGGGGTACTCGAGCCTCGGCGTGTTGTCGCCCTTGATGTACTCGAGGACGGCCTCTAGCGTGCGGCCGGGCACGCCCCACCATCGGCGCCGCCCCTCGGAGTTGAGCCTTCCGGAGGGCACGATGCCGTTCGTGGCCTCGAGCTGTTCGGCGTGGCGGCGGCGGAAGAATGACTCCCAGAGCGGGCTGTCGGGGACGTACCGCGACCCTTTCCTCGCCGCCCGCGGCAGGGAGGCGTGGATACGCACAATCTCCGCACGTCGCGCCACCCCGGTGGGCGGTGGTGGCATCGGTACGCCGCCGGCGCTGATTCTCCACGCCCCGGGCACCCGCATGTCCGGCGGGACCGGGTACTCGGCCTCGAAGAGGAGCCGAGTTTCAACCTCGTAAACGTGGCGGCGGCCGAAGCCGTTCACCGCCGCGCCGTCGCCTTGGAAGCGCTCGACCATGCTTTGAACTGGAGATGGCGAGAGGAGAGGGAGGAAGGGGAAGAAATGGTGCGTCGGCGGTGGAGGCTCTGTGCGTGCCTCCGGCACGCTGGGGGTCGGCTTATATAGGCATAGGCGCCGCGTACGCGTGGCCGCCCGCGTGTACGCGTGGCGGGCGAGGGGACGCGCGTCGTCCGGTCTTCACTGTGCCGCCCGCGAGGCATCAACGGAGGCTGACCGGCGCGGCAGCGCGCGGCAGCTTTGGCATTGATTCGCAGCGGGAAACGAGGCGATGAGGACGACGAAGCAGCGAGAAGAGAGACGAGTCGTTGGCAAGGAGGGCCCGCGGCTCTTTCTCGCCAAAAAGGCCGGCGCCCCCGAGCGCCCCCCAGCACGCCGGGTTCGGGTTGGGTCCACCGGCACCAATTTCGGCCCGAGCCGGCGAAAATTGGGCCCTTGGGGCGCGATGGGACCCGATTTTTGGCGCGGCGGCGAAAAAGTCACCGGGGCTTGTTGAAGCGGCCGAGATGCTCTAACGGGGAGTCCGTCGTATAGACAGTGGGTGCATACGAAAATAACGCACAAACTTAGAGCATCTACAGTCGGGCGCCCTAAATCCGACCCCATAAATGGTCGCGGACGTGAACGGGCGCGTCCACGGAAGTGACCGGTCACGTCTTAAATATTTGATTATACAATCGGACACCTCAAAGTAAAAACCTCAAAATCAAATTATTACACGCACTGTAAAACCTAATCTAAGCAAAGCTCGCCCGATTCTGTCGTGGCCATGTCTGGCGGCCGGCTGCGCTTCCCAAAATGTTGTTCCAGTCGCCGCCGCATCCCACGCCTGATGCCTCGCACGATGGGCACACCGCGCCATGATTTCGTTCGACGACGCACATGGCGCGTCGATGGTCTCAGCACGCCAACAGAGGGGTTATGCGTCCGCCACCGCGTTTGAACGCCAGCCGGACCGCACCGCTTCGGGTGAACCAGCAACGGCTGCCCTAGTGCCGGTTCCATGCATCATTTGGACGGACGCAATGGATTCCCGACGGAAGGAGTCTAAGCGTTGTTGTGCACGGGCCTCCTCCCGGGAGCAGCGGAGCCCAAGACGGACGGCCATCTCCTCCTGGGAGGGCGTGTGAGATGAGCTCGGGGTCGACGGATCTGGAGGTGAACGACTCGGATCCATTGCCTGCCATGTCGGAGACCGCCGGAGATGAGCTTGGATAGTGGAGTGAAGTGGCTAGGGTTTGGTTCAGCGAGGGGATGGGGACGAGTGAAATAGAAAAACTCGCAAAACGAATGTTGTGAGGAACTGCGAGATTAGGCTACTGGTCAAAGAAAATTTCAAACGGTCAATTGTGCGCGACGAAATTGACAAAATTGAGCATTTACGGTCGACGAAACTACGAATCGATAGCATGAATGGAACCATAACATTGATGTATCTTTTTCGTGTAGAGCTTATCTCAAATTGAATCATCATTGTGCAGATTAGAAGGGAGAAGGAAGAAAAGAGATTAAGAAGGAGGTTAGTGGAGGTAGAAGAAGAAGCACGTACATCCTTCTCTCGTGCAAGGGGCCATCCATGTGCACTTGTTGTGCCTCGGCTCGGCTGGCTTGATAAAAACTGCCGATCTAAAAGTTCCTAGCAAGACAGGCTGAGAGTTGTTTTTTTCTAAACATCAGTACACACAAGCGTTTATATGCGCGCGCTTACACTCACGCCTATAAATGTACACACGCATATCCTACCTCTATGAGCACCTTCAAAAGACTGAGCCGGCATATTATCTTAAAATTTACGAAGTCACCGTAGGCACTTCGTTGACGGGAACATTTTCTCTCACTAAATGCGCATCACCGGAAATCCTGAGATAAATACAGGAATAAATGTGAGCATCAGGATTTGAACCCTGGTGGGCTAGGATACCACAGTCCCTCTAACCATCCAAACACAGGTTGGTTCGCGGCTCAAAGTTGTTTTAAAGTTCCTGCGATGCAGATCCAATAGTGTATGCGTGTAATCAAAGAGGCCAGATTCTTTCCGCGTCGGCCTGGTTGGACCAAATGCAGGCAACCAAGACACGTCATGTCCAATCGTATGAAGTGCGCTTGGAAAGGAGCCCAATACGTCAGATATGACTACTAGAAATGAGAAGTGCTACGGTGACCGGACAGGTATGACCGTATGAGCTAGGGGTGCTTTTTACGGTTTTTTTTAAGATAAGGTGGTTGGGCTTGCTCATTGCTCTAGTGGTCCTACGAAGAGGACGAGTTTTACTGTTTGTGACGTTGATCCTTTGACGTTGAAGCCGATGGCGCACTCGTGTACTGCTCCATGGCCACATAACAGAACAGAACGCTTTCTTGCGCCTTGCCTCGCATCTCCTCCACAATCCCTTCATCTTCAACACCCAGGTTGGTGCCGTCTGCTTCTTTTCCTCCATACTTTCCTCTGCAACCTAGATCCGTTCTGCCCATGAAATTTTGTTTGATTTTGGGAACAGAAAAGATTTGCCCTTCTCTTCCTGTAGCTGGTTCACACGATTAACTTGGTCTAGAACACTTTCCCTTCTCTCCCTGTCGCTACTTCACTCGATTACCTGTTTTAGATCTGATTGTTTGGTATGGGAAGAAAATATCTATTGTTGAGTTGCCTCAGTTGGACAAGCATCATGTTTTGTTTCATTTCCTCTATACAATTTGAGTTTATTGCAGGTTATGACCACATCGCTTGGACATCTGCGGAGCAATTTGAGTGTGTACTTTGTAGACCACACACAGGGGTACCGGCTAGTTCTCCAGTAGGTACGGATCTCCTTGCTATGAATTTCTGTTTGAAGTTTTTTTTTTCCATGTCCAGCTATGTATATTTGCTCCAGGTTGAAACTTTACCCTTGAACAGCAGGAAAATATCTCAGTTTCGCAATTATGTGTATATACTACTAGTAGTAGTTTTGCTATATACATCTGGTGTATGTCTGAGAAACATTCTGGCGTCTTACTTAATTCATATCATGATGTTCAATTTCTGCTTTGCAGATCACATACAAGGCTACCGGCTAAATCTCCAGTGGGTAAGTAATACTTACTGTGTATTTATGCAGTGCAAGCATGTCTAAAGGAAACTAATTTGTGCTTTCTCTTGTTTTCAAGAGCACCGTGCACTTAGAATGGGGGACGGAATTGTCCTGGAGCGCATACTTTGCGGATTTGAGAAACCGACGAACCTCGCATTAGCACTTTTACAGGAGATCACTGAAAATTTCTCTGAAATGAGAAAAATTGGGGAGGGTGGATTTGGGGAGGTTTACAAGGTAAGATTTACCTTTTCAAGAGTACGCAAATACAGATTGGAAGTAGAGTAAAATATTACTAGTTCCATTAATAAGTGCAATAAGTCTCTGTTTTGGCGTCAGAGGGCTGAGAATGACCACATTTAAATGCTTACCAACAGGGTGTGCTCCACAATAGGATTATAGCCGTGAAGAGGATAATTGTGAGCGAACACACAATCGACGACAGGTTATTTAATCGTGAGGTTAAAAATTTGATGAAGATTATTAGCCATCGAAATGTAGTCCGTTTTCTCGGCTTCTGTTCAAATACACATCATGAAGCGATAAAAGAGGAAGGATCAACAGAATTGGTTTTGGCCCAGATAAGAGAAAGATTACTTTGTTTCGAGTATATCAGCAACAGAAGCCTTGATAAACATATTACCGGTATGACAATGTTACTTTTCATGCAGCTCTTTCTTTACTTAAAATTTCTCTCTTTTATCCTTAAAAAGTTGACTTTTTGCGGTACATCATACTACTAGTATTAAGTTAGACCAATGGTTGATATATATCGGCTTAAATTTTGGTCGAAGACAGCTTCCTAATTTCCCCGTGGGTAGATTTATGTCCACAAGGGCACGGTCGATTCAGTCCTCCAACCAATCAAGCAGGAAAATGAATATTACTAATCGATAGCCGCGTCGTATGCCCTCTCCTCCCTACATATGTGTTTTCGGCTGATTTTCCTTACATATGGGCCAACTACTAAGGGGTATTGATGCTCAAAAAAGAAAAGATGCTAAAAAAAAACTACTAAGGGGTATTTCACAAAAAAACTGCACTACGAGATAGTATCAACCTGTCGTCCTCACAACACCGCTAATGTACTATTGTCTGGTCAATGAGATCTAAGCACCGCCTAGTGGCTGATTGCGTGCTTGGCGGCACACGGGCGAAGGAGAGCAGCGTATTCCCAGACCGTACACCCTGCGGAGCCCAACGTTCATCCCCATCCCCGTACCTCCACTATCCCCTGCTTCGCCAGCAACGCAAGTGTCAGCTCCGGCGATCACTCATCGGTGCGGGAGGATAGGTAGGTTATCTGCAGGGTCTTCAAGAGAACTGGCCTGGTCCGCGACCATGCAGCACAACCTGAATGACAGCTCCAGCAAGAGCCGCCTCGTGCGTGGACTGACCAAGCGAAAGCTGGCAGCGGGATTCTATCTATAATATAATATAAAAATAAAAATGACCAAAGTGTCCTTCACGCCTCAATATACTAGTACACATTTCTGGATGTAGTATTGCCCTATCTCCACCGTTGGATCACAAAAATGAAAGGACCAAAAAAGTTAGATGTACTGTAAAAGGTCTCAAAAAGAATCTCTGTCTTACTAGTACATTTAATTCCAGGGGTTGTACAAATTCTTAGGGACGTACTTTCATTAAAATGTTTTACGTTCCTTATTATACAGTTTAATTAGCATGTTAGTTTGAACATTTTGTTATTCTCTCTTCTTGTCCAGATGAATTACGAGGACTTGAATGGAGTATACGATACGAAATAATCAAGGGAATTTGTCATGGTTTGTATTACCTTCACGAGGAAAATAATATTATCCATATGGACCTCAAACCTGGCAATATAATGATAGATGAAGATATGGTGCCAAAGATAACAGATTTTGGTTTATCAAGACTTGATAAACATACACACACCAGTGGTACCCGTTATATAACACAGTAAGCCCTGCGTTAAGAGAACCTATTGTCTTTTGTGGAATTTACACTTACAAATATCCTGATGATATAATGCATCAATGTGGAATTTTTTTCTTTGTAGAGGATACTGTGCTCCAGAATACGTGAATGGTGGCAAGACATCAAAAAAGGCTGACATGTATAGTTTGGGTGTTATACTCACGGAACTGATAACGGGACTTAAGGGCGATCCAGATAATGTTAATGTAAGAGCCATTTGTCTCATTGTGCAGATATTCCATTTTTCAAACTATGTAAAGTTCTGCATTTCATTTTCTTAACTTTTCGTATGTACTACTTAATTTGCATACATTTGGTTAGATAAAGGACTTATTTTGCATCCCACAATATTGAATTGACATATCACCCCTTATTTGAATAATATACTAGTAGCTTGTTGGGGCTAACCCTCATCTTTCTCTTTCTCTCTCTATCCCCTCTCCCGCTTGACAGAGATTTTACCGGCGACAAACACCGCACGAATGGCCTTTTCTTAAGCTCAAACTCTGGCACCGAACCAATGACCATCGAGCAGTACAGGAGGGATTTTATACCCAGGTGCACACACACTAGCACACGCACAGCACACTTGACGCGTCCACCACACCAGCCACTAACTCAAAGCATCTCCACTCGCCCCCCGCCAACAAGGCTCCCCAAGGCCTTTTTTTACCACCGGCGTTAAAAGTCGGCCTAATCGCGCCCCCAGAGACCCAAAATTCGCCGGCTAGGGCTGAAATTGGCGCCGGCGGACCCAAGCCGAACCTGGTGCGCTGGGGGCGCCCGGGGTACCGGTGGTAGCAATTTTCGCGCGAAAGTCCTGCGGGCCCGTCGAGTCAGCGACCAGTCGCGTCTCGTCTTTCCCGTCGCCTCGTTTCCCGCGGGGAATCAATCCAAGGCTGCTGCCGGTCAGCCTTCCGCTGATTCCCCACAAGCGGCGCAGTAATTGCCCAGCGACGCGCTGTCCCACTCCCGCCATGCATACACACACGTCTGCCGCCCCATGGGCGGCTATAAAAGGCTACCCCCTCCTAGCCGGTGAACACACTCTCCTTCGCCCGCAGTCCCTCTGTTCTCGCTGTCGCCCATCCCGTCTCTCTTCCCCAACACCAGCCACCGCGTCCGCTGGGCGAGCGTTTCCCTGGCGACGGTGCGGCCGCCAACGGCTTCGACTGCCGCACCCTGCACGAGTGAGAGGTGCACCTCCTGTTCAAGGCCAACTACCCAACACTGCCCAACATGCTTGCGACGGGGCGGTGGTGGCTCAGCACCGGAGGCGTCCCAATCCCCCTGCTTCCCAACGCCGAGCACCACGGCTACTTCCGCGACAAGATCAAGCACATACAGGCCTCCCTGCCAGAGGAGGTGGGCGGACGCTGCACTTCGTCCTCGAGCACCTTGAGGGCGGCAACCAACCGCCGCTCTAGTACCTGACGGCCCCGGCTCCTGTCGCGCGCCGGAGTGGCGGTGTCATTTGGCTGCCGCGGCGCATGGCGGGGTTTTCGTCCTCATCATCCTCCTCCTTCCGCACCCACTCGTCCGGGTCGCCAGCGCTCGCTAGCATCAAGGCCGAGCCCGCCGAGCGAGGCGCCGCCCTCGTCATCAACAAGGGCGGCCGTGGCTCCTCCTCCTCCCGCCTCATCAAGCCCAAGACAGAGCACGTCCACACGCACCGGAGCAACCAACTCGTGCATGCCTCTAAACACTAGTCTAATGAAGATTACTACTAAAAATTTCCCTCCTAATCTTGACTCGGCTAGTCATCAAAATCGCCGCCGGACGCCATGGCGTGCGTCTACGCGGCACTGCGCCATCACGGTGGCCGCTCCACGGCCACCACGCTGTGCCGCCACGCAGCTCCTGCAAGACGTCACACAGCCTCGCCTCTACATGGCCGTGTAGTGCCTCCACGTCGCTGCGCCGTGCCACGCCTTCGCGGCCTCGCCTTCGCGGCCTCTGCGTCACCACGCAAGTCCTCCACGGCCTCCTCGCCATGCCGCCGCTGTCTCCACGCCACCATGCAGCACCTCTGCAACCTTCTCGCTCGTCGCATGCACGTCGTCGCAGCACGCCGCCCCCGCACCGCGGACTCATCGTGGGCCACATTCTCGAATCGTGAGGCTCTATATACCAATAGTTAGGGCTAACCCTGGTCTAGCGCGAGCGCTCTCTCTCTCTCTCTCTAAAAAACATATTTAAACATCCCACGCTCCAATGAACCGCCATGCACAATTTTTTTTAACATCAGTCACAAGCGCTCATACATATGCGCATACACTCACCCATGAACACACACGCACACCCTACCCTTATGAGTACCTCCGAGAGACTGAGCCGGTATATTATCTTGAGATTTACGAAGTCACCGGAGGCACCTTGTCATCGATAGGAACGTCTCCTCTCACTGAAAGCACATCACCGAAAATCCTGTAATAAATCCAGGAATAATGTGAGCACCTGGACTTGAACCCTGGTGTGCCAGGGATGCCACTGTCCCTCTAAGCATCCAACCACAGGTTGGTTCGCACAAGTTTTTTTTTGTGAAGTAGACTTTGGGATGATGAACTAACACACACTGCCCTAATAACATCATCTGATTACTGTGTGTAAATAACATATAAAGTGTCATTTGTGAAATGTAGGTGCTTCGAAGGTGGATGCACAGGTGGAATAAATCACCAAAACATACAGTACTGTCCCAGTACCAGCAAGTAACTAAATGCATGAAAATTGCAGCATGCTGCAGGAAAAAAGAACCAGCAGATAGACCTTTTATATTGGATATAATTGGCATTCTCAATGAATCTGAAGAAATCACGAATGAGCACATTGACAAGGTAATGTAGATTGTACCATTCACTTAAATAAATACATTGTTTAAGACACATGCATCATTTAAGACTAGCCTTAGTGGAGAGTAACTTACACTAGTAACATACACGCTACCTTAGGCTATGTTACTACCTTCATAGTGGGTAATGCAAACCTTCATTTATTAGTTTATAGATTCATATTGTATTAGGATATGTGATGCTACGGTAACTAGCTAAGTTACTCAAACTATCTCTCTCCTTATTAACTCATAGTGGGAGTAACTTCAGCAGTAACATCGAGTTCAACTCAGCAAATTTGCTTATGTGGCAATGAGTTAATGATGAGAGAGATAAATTGAGTAACTTAGCTAGTTACTGCAACATCACATGTGTCAATGCAATATGAGTCTAGAACCTAATAAATGAAGCTTTGCATGACACCACACTTATGTTACTACCCACTATGAAGATAGTAACATAGTCTAGGTATATGTGTATGTTACTAGTGTATGTTACTCTCCATTGTGACTAGTCTGACCAGTCTAATGTGAGCAGAGAGACAAATGCATCATTAAAAGTGATAGAGTTTTGAATTCCAATCATTTTTCTGCAATTGGTCTACCGCTTGATGGGGGTCGTCCCCGGCATCTAGGGTGTCTTTGAAAGATCTGACGGTTAGAGTTTCCTCTGAATTTGGCTCTATGCATGTGAACCATGAGCCCTCGTCCATTACCCATTTCTGTCCATTCAATGAAACTAACATCATCCTTCTAGGATCTAACCTTGTGCATTCAGTCAGTTGAGGGAGAGAGAATATAGAGCACCGATGCATCATCAAAATATACTAACCATCACAAAACATTTACAATACAACTTACAATTTTTTTCTCCGGAGGGAGTAATACAACATATCTAGCTTTTCTCTCCCAGATAAGCCTTTACTCGGATGACATGCTTGGAATTAAGCCGCTCGAACTACGGTTTCTCTTTGAGCGTCAGAAACAGATATCATCCGTAGTTAAGCTAATCAACAAGACAAAGGATTACTACGCCTTCAACATCGAAACACCAAGCCAACAGTACTGTGCACAACCAAACAAAGGCATTGTGTGTCCACAATCCAAGTGTACTATCCAGATAACAATGCAAATGCATGAGACTACACCACAAGATATGCCGTACACCGTCGATTTTATCGTTCAAAGCACAAAAGTCGACGGGGACCTTAGAGCAGGGGATATCACTGATGTCTTGTTCAACAAAGAGCCGGGTAAAGTGGATGAGGTAACTTTGACGGTTGTGGTATATCTGCCTGAGAAATCTAAGGGAGATCTCAAGAGTCGAGAAGACACCAAGGTGACCCGTTTGACCGTCGTTGTATATGTATGCATCCTCTCTCATTTTCTCCCTATTTCCTTTCTGATAGAATGTGTGTGTTACCAGAAAAAACGGAATATGGTTGAATATGCTTTTAGCAAGGACAAACCTGGCGTCGGCGCAACTATGCAATCAGAGGTAGTTTCCATGGCGAGCCTTGTCAAATAATTCAACAAGCATCATTGCTTAAACAGGTTTATTTAATCTAAATAATTTATTATTCTGCATGCAAGGACATTAATTCTATCGGTTACAAAGATATGCGAGGACAATGTACTGAGCAACCTGAGCACCATAGCTTCCATGCAGCTCCAAGCATGCAAACCAAGATGAGCAACAGAGTTGTGGATCTTGCAACAGGGGCCATGGGCAGCCTTCTCTACAAGCTTGGCGACCTCCTCAAGGAAGAGTACAATCTAGAGATTGGTGCGAAGACAGACATAGAGTATTTCTCAGATGAGCTTTTGGAGATGCAGTTAGCGCTCTGCAAGGTGTCCAAGGTACAACGAGACAACCTCAATGACCAGGTCATACACTGGGCCAACAATGTTAGGGATATGTCATATGACATTGAGGATGTGGTTGATGGCTTTTTGGTACACATCGAGCATGCCTCTAATATAGGCTTCTTCATGGGGCTCATGCAGAACATGTTTAATCTCTTCAAGTGGGGAAAGACTCACAAACCGATCGGTGACACGATCAAAGACATAAAGAAACAAGTTAAAGATGCGGCTGATAGGCGTAGAAAATGCAAGGTTGATGAAGTCGTGGCTAATGTAGCTGCCGTGACTACAATTGACCCTCGCATTTCAGCTATATACAAAGATCAGAAAGAGCTCGTTGGAATTAAAGAGCCAAGAAATGAGCTAATCAAGTGGCTCTCTGATAAGGAGGGGGGTGGAGATGTGTCTAAGAAGCAACTCAAGATAGTCTCTATTGTTGGATTCGGAGGATTGGGCAAGACAACACTTGCCAAGGCAGTGTATGACAAGCTTCAATCCCAGTTCTATCCTATGGTTTTTGTTCCAGTGGGTCGGAATCCTAATGTGAAAAAAGTTTTTGAGGCAATTCTCCATGAGCTTGGCTATGGTTTCAATGCACTAAACTTAAATGAAATGCAGCTCATCAACAAAATCCGAGAATTGCTCCAGAACAAGAGGTATGCACCATCAATCTCTGTCGCAGTACAGTCATTAATGATGTAAATACATTAACCTAAAGAATCTAGTGCGATATTTTCTTGGTGACTTGTCTGTCATTACTTTGTTCTACTTTGCGAGGATATATCATCGAAGTCTTTTGGTATTAACCCAATCCAATGGCCAATATACTCAAGGCACCATAAGCCAGTGGCGGCATGATGTTAATATTGAAATGCATGAAGCTTTAAAATGCCATTTTGAATCACAAAATATTAACTTACATGAAAAAAAATCTATTGGGTTAATTGGGATTTTCTCAATTATTTTGTTCTTGCCATAAATATGATTCAATAAAATGCATGGGAACATTAAAATTTACATTATACTCCCTCAGTTCCTTTATGTAAAGTGTATTAGTTTTTCCTAAAAATTTCATAATGTAGGGTGTATTTCTTTTTTCATCTCAGTTTTTCTTGTGTGCCATTCCACCATCCATTGCATGCCGTAGATGAAAAATAGTATGTAGTCCCCAATTGGAAGGTGGTAAAGAAAGAATCTCTCTCCCTGATTGCATGCACTCACATTTCTCTCTCTCCCATCCCACCGACTGATTTTATTCTGGTGCAGCGAGATTCGGTTGCCTTTGTTAGGTCGCTGGTTATTTAGCTGGCACTAATTAAGCTGCTAACTACTCTCTCCGTTTCAAAATAGATGACCCAACTTTATACTAACTTTGTACTAAAGTTAGTACAAAGTTGGATCATCTATTTTGGAACAGAGGGAGTACCTAATTAGTTAAGGGTATTTTTGTCCAAAATACTCCTAAATTTCGTGCCTTGGTCACCGCGCCCAAAAAATAAACTCTACATAAAGGAACAAAGGGAGTATAATTTATTTGTTTTCCATATAATACGAACTTATGAAAACTTTTAGAATTTTCCTAGTTGATATGGTATTTCTTCCACGCCTAGGGATTGAAGAGGTGAGGGAGTAGTAGCCTATATAAAAAGTACAACTTCACCAATAGTTTGCCTTGTCCGTTGGATGGAAATCATCAAGAGCTCAGAATTAGAGAGTCATTCCTATCTTGTCCGTTGGACAATGTGCATAACTAGTATGGATTAATCAACCCTCCCATTGTTGCACAATAGTGGTAGGGATAAGCAGTACAAATATAGATACAAAAGACTGAAGCGTGGGGCAAGGTGCACATATAGAATCTAGCGGGATACGCACGAGATTAGGATTTTCCAAAAACTCAAATGTTTTCTATGGTTGACCAAGTTTTTAAAACATTTTGTCAGCAAATACAATACCAAATAAATATAATATGAATGTATGGCATAGTAAATATAATGATACTTATTTGGTGTTGTAGTTATTGATACTTGCCGTCTAAACTTGGTCAAACATAGAGAATTTTAACTTTAAAAAAAATTAGTACACCTTATATTTGGAACAAAGAGAGTACAAAAAACTTTGAAATGTGGGTGTGTAGCGCCATGTATACACGTGAGCGCATACCATTTTGTAGGCTTCAACGTACATTTTTAATTGGTGCTAAAAGACATACATGTTATGGATATGCTTTTGTTTAATATATTTGATATTATTTTTAGGTACTTCATAGTAATTGATGATATATGGGATTCCCCAGCGTGGGATATTATTAAATGTGCTTTGACAAATGACAATTGTGGCAGTGGAGTGTTGACAACTACCAGGATTCGCTCTGTTGCTGATGACTGTTGCATACATAGCAGAGGATATGTTTATATGATGAAACCACTAAATAACCAAGACTCAAGAAAACTTTTTGTTAGTAGAATATTTGGTACCCAAGAAGCTTGCCCTAATGTACCAGCAGAGATTTCAACTGACATTCTGAAAAAATGTGGTGGCTTGCCACTTGCTATTATCAGCATAGCAAGCCTTCTGGCTCATAACCCAAGGTCAAGATGGGATTCTATAAGGAATTCTTTGGTGTCTGTGTTTGCAGGAAATCATGATGATCTTAAAGATATGGAACAAATATTGGGTCTTAGCTACATGCATCTCCCTCACCATCTTAAGACATGCCTGCTTGATATTGGTAAGTACCGAGAGGACCAGGAGATAGAAAAGGATTATTTGTTGAGGCAATGGATAGCTCAAGAGTTTGTGAGCACAACTAGTGTGCGTGATGCCGAGGATGTCGCAGAAGACTACTTCTATAAGCTCATCAACATGAGCATGATCCAACCTTGGAAGATAGACTACAATGATGAGGTGTTGTCCTGCAAAGTACATGATATAATGCTTGATCTCATCAGATCCAAGGTCGCAGAAGAAAATTTTAGTCTTGTAATAGATGGGCCCGAAGTTGTGATAAGGGAACACAAAAGGGTCCGCCGAGTCTCCATTTATTACAATGGTGAAGATGATGGTGAAATACTAGAAGCAATCAGTGGGCCACTATCGCATGTTCGGTCGATCTTAGTTTTTAGAGGGCCTCTTGTGCCTTCTTTTTTGGTGCTGAAGTATGTCCGAGTTCTTCACCTTGAAGATGAGAGATGTGAGAGGCTAGACCTCACCGGTATCTGTGGGTTGTTTCTACTAAGGTATTTAAAGATTTTTTGCTGCAGGATACATTTGATACTACCTAGTAAAATTGGGGAGCTACGGCAATTGGAGACAGTAGAAGTGGAAGGGCAATATAAACCGACATCTCTTCCATCAGATATTGTTACTTTGCCCCGGTTGTCGCATCTCAGTTATTCAAATGGTCTGGTGTTGCCTGACGGGATTGGCAAGTTGAAATCTCTGCGCACCCTACGAGGTGCTGCATTTTTGGAAAGCTCGGTGGACAATATTAAGGGCCTCGGCGAGCTGACAAACTTGAGGGAACTTGAGATGTTTTCGGAATTGCGGTTTTATAATGAAGAGGATGAATTGGAGTGGAAGATGCATATTGATGCCTTGCGCTCTTCCATTGGAAAGCTTTCCAACACCCTCAGGAGCCTTTATATCGGAGAAAGATGCCCCATAGTACCGCTGGTCCATGGCTGGAGCAGCAAACTAACCCCACCTCGTCGTCTTCGGAAGCTTGATCTGACTGGCTGTGAGTTCCAAGGAATCCCCGAGTGGATTGCTCAGCTCCACGAGCTCTACAGTTTAACTATTTTCGTGAGGGAAGTGGCTGATTTTTTCAGTATTGTTGCAGGGTTGCGTTCCCTTGCGCACTTAGAATTGCGGGGACTCATGTATGGATTGTCTAAAAGGGAAAAGTGGGTAATCATCAATGCCAGGGCATTCGGAGCGCTCAAGCATCTGGAGTTGTACTGTCCTTATGTGTCACTGGTCTTTGAAGCGGGAGCTATGCCCAACCTAGAGAAGCTCGGCATATGCTTTCGTTTCTTCATATCTGCTGAATTGTTACCAGTTGGCATCGAGCACTTGCCAGCGGGCACTCTGCGGGATATCCATTTAACGTTGGCGTCCAACGGTAATGAGGTAGTGGCCTCCCAGTTCGAACAACATAAAGCAGCTGTTGGTATGCTGTTGAAGAGCGCGTTTGAGGCGCATCATCCTGCTGCAGATGTCACCATTGACTTTGATAACGTGCTCAAGAGATTGATGCAGTCGCTGTAACTCGTGTTTTAAGGAGGTCTTGCCGCCTACTTCAAATGTGCTTTCCTTTTAATGGTCTTCTATTAGCACCTGTTGTGTTGTATGGCTAAGATCTTAATCCTGTAGCAGTTGCTGCGACGCTGTATTACTGTCAGACAAACCATTTTCAGTCAATAGTGACGTTCTTCCTGGTGGTTTCTTCCATCAACAGCCCTTATTCCATAAATTACTACTTATTTTTGTATTGTTTGCGACCTTTTGCAATTTACTAGCAAACATACCCGTTCATTGCAATTGGAGAAGAAAAAATATCTTCGAAAACTTGTGGTTAGCCACGGAGAAAAAGCAGAGTTTGTCGTAAATCAAATTATAATTATATTTAATAAATGAAGTATAGTATTGTTTATCACCTAAAAATTAAACTAATTAGGGCATCTCCAACACCGACCCGCAAACCGAATACCACTTTCGTATGTGGACCTGGGGACCAGTCTGAAGACACTAATGCGGGAGCCGGCCATGCAACCGTAGCCGCATACATTTCAGACACTATTTGAACTAACCGGATGAAATTTAATTATACAGGGCGGAATTCATTCAAGTTTGGTCATAATTTACATAATTGACCGTTATTTCAGCCGTTCTACTCAAAACTAAAGCTTGTACCGGATTACCACCTCGTACGCGTGGCCTCCCCGCCCGGACGCACCGCGATCGCTGTACGTGCCGTTGTCATCGTTCCTCCAGTGGCCGTACGGTGTCGGTTTGCCACGACAGCCTTGTCCGGCTGCTGGCTGCCACTCGCGGAAGAATTGCTCCTCTTCCTCCTACACGGTGCGGATGGCTGCACCGACCAATGCCGACGGCGCCCACAGAGCCCTGCCGGCATTGGCAGAGGAATCACTAAGCGACCACTCCTCTCCGATCTTGGAGAGATCGCCGACAACGTAGCAGTGCCTGGTGGCCGTGTCCACGGCGGTGAAAAAGTGGTCCAGGGCCAAGGCAGCGGAGAGGTCTGTGTCGTTGTGGACCTATTCTCGCGCCGTGTCCGACTTGGCGAATGCAGACCGACGGGCGGCATTGTGCCGCTCATAGTGCGCCTATTGCCTCCCTGCTCCGGTGCACCATTGACACGATGACCCCTGGACCTGAGGGACCGCCGCCAACGCCGCCTACACTAGTAGAAAAAGAGGCTTTCCGTCCAGCCCCATAAGTCGCGAAGCTGTAGGAACCGCGACTAATGGGACCTTTAGTCGCGGTTCTGGAGGTGAACCGCGACCAAAGGCCTGGGCCCAGGCGCTCGGTGGCAAGCTGGTGCGTGAGGGGCTTTAGTCGCGGTTGGCGGGACAACCGCGACTAAAGGTCCTCGAGCTAACCGAAGGCCTTTAGATCATGATTGGCGTGCCAACCGCGATTAAAGGTTAGAACCTTTAGTCCCGATTAGTGCAGCCAACCGCGACTAAAGGCCGAACCTTTAGTCGCGGTTGGTTAGACCTTTAGTCCCGGTTGGTGCGCCAACCGCGACTAAAGGATTTTCAAACTCTACCCCCGGGATCGCCTTTTCAGTTTTAGAAAAACAAAAGAAAATTATGGAAATGTCAAAAAATAAAATAAAATAAGTTTTCCATGTGATATGTGGTCTAGTTGTTGGGAAAATTAACAAATATGAATTTCGACTTTATTTGCAAAATCTCTCTGAAATTCTTAAAATTGGCATAACTTTTGCATACGAACTCGGATGAAAAAGTTTTTATATGAAAATGATCTACTCGAAAAGTTATATCCGAATTTAGGGAACCCGTTAAACATTTTAGAATCCCCAAAACCTAACAGAAAAAAAAAGATACGGGGCTTTTAAGTTACGGAGAGGCAAAAAATTCAAAAATTTCAAATTGTGGTCAAACTGTGGTCAAACAATGGTCAAACTAATTATTCTAGAATATTAGTGTTACAAAATAATTATTTCAGTTTTTTAAATTTTGGTCAAATCTGGTCAAACTGTGGTCAAAAATGGTCAAACTAATTATTCCAGAAATATTAGTGTTACTAAATAATTATTGTTTTTAAAACAATAGTTTCAAACTCAAACAGTGAAATGTGTCACTTCATGCTCAAGCTAAATACCGAGGGTTAATAGAATTGACATCCTACTATTGTCGGAAAACAACAAGTGCAGACTTGGAAGCGAGGAGAATAGAACCGGAAGTTAAGCGTGCTCAGCTGGGGAGTGGGAGGATGGGTGACCGTTAGGGAAGTTAGATGATTTGGAATTATGAGGGTGATTAGAGATTAGAGGATAAATTGAGCAGTGATGAGGGGTGGTGATTAGAGATTAGAGGTTAAAATAATTCAGAAATTTGAAAATAAAAAAAATGAAAAATTCAAAAAAAATTAGTAAAAAATTTAAACCTGCGGAGGCTTTAGTCCCGTTAGCCACGAGAACCGGGACTAAAGCCTTTAATCATGATTAAGGAGGCAGCGACTAAAGGGGGTCTTTAGTCGCGCCTAGCTAGTCGCGGTTGCGCAGCCGCGACTAAAGGCCTTTGCCAACCGCGACTAAAGGCGTTTTTTCTACCAGTGCTATGAGGTCATGGAGGATGCGACCTCACGCTTTTTTCATCGGGGCGGCAGCTCCTCCTTAGGGTATCTTCAATGGTTGTAAGATAGTTGTTGGTAGATTTAGCCACATAGGATTTTTGATGATGTGTCATACAATAAATGAGGAAAGAGAGGAAGGTCGTATGTACATGAACCAACACCTCTTGCACAAACTCCAATGTTAGATGAGAGAGCACCTTATTTATTATCTTACATCCTATTGAGCAAACTAGATACAACCTATTGGAGTTCTTGTATATTAAGATGTTGGTTGATGATATGGCATATTTTACCAACAAACTAACATACAAACTGTTGAAGATGCAGTTGTGGCGGTTGCGGCGGGGCGGATAGCCCAATAGGACTGGCGTAGCGCCTGTGCACCAGCGGCGACGCCGGCTCCTTATTCACGTGGCGCCTGATTTGGACTTCGCATTTGTGTGGCAGGGATGACGGCTCCTTTTTGAAGCCGCGTCTGATCTACTCCCTCCGTTTGAAATTACTTGTCTCGGAAATGGATGTATCTAGAACTAAAATACGTCTAGATACATCTATTTCCGAGACAAGTAATTCCGAACGGAGGGAGTAGAAGTCGCTGCCATTGTATGGGAGGAACGCATACTGCTCCTTCATCCGCCAGAGAGGGGACACTGGCTCCTATTTGACGTGGTAGCGCAGCGGGGACTATGACTCCTCCTTGACCGCACGTTGCGACGAGAGTGTCGCTGGCCCATCTGACAGAGTGGAGGCTCTGTCATGAGCTTCATTTGACAAATGAATTACTCGTCCGTCAGAGTGACTTCCGCGAACGGGCATAGTTGTTGCTCCTTCGGCGGTGCCCGATCCTCCTTATTGTCGGAGGAACCAGCCATCATAGATGCCGAGGGGCTCGAAGAGTGAGAGCATTGAAACTAGAGGTTTTGGTATGAAGCGTATGCCTCCTGGCAGGGACGCGTGCGTGCTTATATACTCAACAAGGTACAAGATTCGGCAGGTGGTTTTGGGGTTGGCCCCTCCTCCAAGCTATACAGGATATCTACAAGAAGATAGAGCTCGCCTCTAACCACCTGCCTTAGGTTACAAGATAACACACACGCACATGATCACAACCGTGACATTGTCACATTACAACTTAAGCCTATCGTCTAACATCCTCCCTCAATCTAAACATGTCAAGGTTAAGATTGTTCTTGAAGGCTTGAAGTTATAGAGCTTGTAAAGACTTTGTAAAGCCATCAGCAACATGATCTCCAGTTGGTATAAACTTGATCTCCAAAAGTTTTCTTGCAACTCTTTCTTGAACAAAATGAAAATCAATCTCTATGTGTTTTGTTCTTGCATGAAACACAGGATTCACAGAAAGATATGTTGCTCCAAGATTATCACACCATAAGCAAGAGACTTGTGGCCTTTCAACTCCCAGTTCATCAAGCAGAGTTTCTATTCTGCCTCTGTGCTGGATCTGGAAACAGTTGCTTGTTTCTTGGCATTCCATGATATAAGATTAGAACCAAGAAAAACAGCAAACCCACAAGTGGATCTCCTGTCATCAGGGCATCCTGCCCAGTCTGCATCAGAAAAGGCACTTACTGTGGTTGATGATGACTTACATATTTTCAGCCCTATTCCAGCACTCCCTTGGATATAGCGCAATATTCTTTTAACAGTTGTCCAATGCATAGAAGTGGGAGCATGTAAAAATTGACAAACCTTATTAACAGAGAAAGATATATCAGGTCTTGTCAATGTCAGATATTGAAGTGCACCAACAACACTTCTATACTTAGTTCCTTCTTCTGAACTCAATAGCTCCCCTTCATGTAAGGACAACTTTTCTGTAGTAGACAGAGGAGTACTGCAAGGTTTACACCCCTTCATGCCCACACGTCTAAGAATATCATTAGCATATTTTTCTTGAGTCAACAAAATTCCATTAGGTATCTTTTTCACCTCAATGCCTAAGAAATAATGTAACTCTCCCAAGTCCTTAAGTGCAAAATCATTTTTTCAAACTCTTGAGTAAAGTTGAGGTAGCCTCTGGTGAGGAGCTAGCAACAATTATGTCATCTACATAAATGAGCATATAGATAATCACCTTCCCTTTCTGAAAGAAGAACAAGGAGGTGTCACCTTTGGAAGGCCGAAAACCAAGTTGCTGTAATTTTGTGCACAACCTGAAGTACCAAGCTCTGGGTGCCTGTTTCAGGCCATACAAGGCTTTGTCCAACTTACAGACATGCTGAGGTTTAGTCTTATCAACAAAACCAGGTGGTTGCTTCATGTAAACCTCCTCCTCGAGGAACATGCAATCTATAATATTCCTCCCTGACTTTGGAGGAACTAAATGCCAAGTTCTATTCGTCATGAGAGCATTATACTCTGTTTCCATAGCACACTGCCAGTTTTTATCTCCTAGAGCTTCTGCCACACTTCTAGGTTCTTGTGCAGCAGTGAGATTAGCAAATTTAAAATTTTTATCATACCTGGCCGTCCCATCTATGGGAACCAACGGTTTGAAAATACCTCTTTGGGCCCGTGTATGGGGGCGCACAGGAGCATCAGCCACAGAAGATCCACCAGGCGCAGCGGGCCGATCCTCCTCGACTGAGGCGCGGGCGGGCGTTGGATCATGTGCCTGCGCAGGCGACAAGACGAGGCGATCCGCCTCGGCTGAGACGCGGTCGGGCGTGGGATCGCGCGCCCGCTCAGGCGACACACGCCCGTGGGCCCGTCCGCCAGAGTCATCATGACGCGGAGAGGCAGCGGGGCTACGCGACGCAGCCGTGTTGGTCCCACCTGGACACGTGCGGCGCGCGGAGACGCCAGCAGCGGACCCGACACCAGCAGCGGACCCGACAGCCGCCAAATCAGCGCTTGCCGCCGCAGGCGCGCAGGATCCCGTGCCGCCAGATCTCTCGGGATCGGCAGCCGCAGCCGGATCAGTTTCGTGTTCTGCGCCGGGCATATTTGGACTGATGTGCTGCATAAATCATGATGCAAACTGCCATTTTCTACTGCATTTTTTTCACTGTTTTCTGCAGCATTAGAACTTGGATCAGTAGCACTATTAAACATATGATCAACACTATCATCCCCCTGATCAGTAGGATTTAGAAGCGCCGGTGATAACAGAAGGATTTCAGCTCTCAACCGTGCACCTGCATTCGGATGCAAGGTGGAAAAGGGAAAGATATTTTCATCAAATACCACGTCTCTGGAAATATAGACTCTGCTTGTAGATATATCTAGGCATTTATATCCCTTGTGAAGATTACTGTATCCTAGGAAGGCACACTGTTTGGATCTAAATTGAAGTTTATGAGTATTGTAAGGCCTAAGATTCGGCCAACAAGCACACCCAAATATGCGTAGGAAAGAGTAATTTGGTGTGTCACCAAATAGTCGAGTGAGTGGAGTCTCAAAGTTTATAACTTTGCTTGGCATCCTATTGATCAAATAGGTGGCAGCAATGAAGGCCTCATCCCAAAATTTCAAGGGCATGGACGCTTGAGCAAGCAATGATAGGCTAACTTCCACGATATGACGATGTTTACGTTCAGCTGACCCGTTTTGCTGATGAGCATGAGGGCAGGAGACATGGTGAGAAATTCCTATTTTGGTGAAAAAGGAATTCAACTTTTCATACTCCCCTCCCCAATCTGTTTGGAGAGCTAGGATTTTTCGATCAAATTGTCACTCAACAAGATTTTGAAAGTCATGAAATTTTTTAAGAACTTCAGACTTATGTTTGATAAGGTAGATCCATGTGAATTTACTGAAATCATCTATAAAACTCACATAATATTTCTTTCTACCTACGGTTTCAACGGCAGGACCCCACACATCAGAAAAGATAAGTTCCAAAGGAAATTTTGATTCACTCATAGATTGAGGATATGGTAGTTGGTGACTTTTGCCCTTTTGGCATGCGTCACATACAAACTTATTATCATCATTGCTAGCACTCGGGAGTTTATTCTCACTAATGATCTTCCTAACAACAATGGAAGATGGGTGACCTAAACGTCGGTGCCACCAATCCGAAGATGGCCTGGTGACACTTAGCACATGCTTCGTGACGTTTCTCCCGGTGTGTTTGAGAGGATAGAGACCTCTCCTACCCCTGCCGCGGAGTAGAACCCTCTTCGTTTCCAGATCCTTGACAAGAAAAAAATGAGGGTGAATTTCAACGAAGGTGTCATTATCAAGGGCAAGTTTGCTTGCAGAAATCAAATTTTTAGTGGTGTCCGGAACGTGAAGAACATCATTTAGGTGAAGATCACGATCTGGGGTATAGATAGTTTTATGACCAATATGATTAATCGCCATACCTGATCCGTTAGCTGTGTGAATTTGCTCATTGCCGGTGTACCTCTCCCGGACTGTGAGCTTCTCCGAGTCACCGGTTATATGGTCAGTTGCACCACTGTCCATATACCAGTTTGTGTCTACCCCATACTGAGGAGCAGCAATATTCGCCGAGCGTTCTTCCCCTCCCTGGTAAGAGGAATCGAAGCGCTTCCAGCACTTCCACGCCACATGCCCAACTTTGCCACAGATCTGGCACGTTGGTCTGGCGGCGGAGTTGTTGTTGAAGCCGCCGCCATTTCCGCCTGGGTTGCCACGGCCGCCACTGCCGTTGGGCTTGTTGTTGAAGTTCCGGCCGCGGTCACCACCGCTGCCGCTTGGTTTGTTGAAGGCGACACCGCAGTCACCACCACCGCCGCCGTTGCCGTTCTGTTTGTTGTTGGAGTTGTTGAAGCGCCCACATGACGCAGAGTTGGCGGAGGACTGGGAGGCTCCTCCGCGAAGATTCATACGCATCTCGAAGCTCAGTAGCTGCGAGTACAGCTCCGGGACAGGTACCGGTTTGACCCGTGAGCACATGGCAGACACCACGGGGTCGAACTCCTCCTCCAGCCCAGCCAGGATGTGCGACACCACATCTTCTTCGTCCACCTTCTTCCCTGATGCAACCAATTCATCACAAAGGGTTCTGATCTTACCAACATACTCTGTAATGGTGGAGTTGCCCTACTGAAGATTCGCCAGTGCAATCCTGACGTTGACAGACCGTGCTCGGGTATGCGAGGTGAGCATCCCCTGCACGGTGTTCCACAGCTCTGCTGTGGTGTGGCAGGTCGCCACCTGAATGGCCATCTCACATGGCAGCGTAGTCAACAGGTAGGAGAACACCTGCTGATCGCGAGCGTACCAGGTACTGAACTCAGGGTTGGGGGCCTTCGACTTGGTCTTGCCGTCGCTGCTTGTAACCTCGATCGACGTGGGTGGCACCTCCTGCTCCAGATCGAGGAAGCCCGCCATCTGCGCCCCCCCTGATGGCAGAGAGGACGATGACACGCCAGAGGGCTTCGTTCCCTTTCGAGAGCTTCTCTGTGGCGATGTGTGCAAAGGGAGATGAGAGGAACATATTTGCGGATGACCTCGCCATGGATGAATCCGAGGTAGTCTCTGATTACCATGAAAGAAACTAGAGGTTTTGGTATGAAGCGTATGCCTCCTGGCAGGGACGCGTGCGTGCTTATATACTCAACAAGGTACAAGATTCGGCGGGTGGTTTTGGGCTTGGCCCCTCCTCCAAGCTATACAGGATATCTACAAGAAGATAGAGCTCGCCTCTAACCACCTGCCTTAGGTTACAAGATAACACACACGCACATGATCACAACCGTGACATTGTCACGTTACAACTTAAGCCTATCGTCTAACAAGCACTGGCGCCATGATCCGCCTGATGAAGAAAAGCCGTCGCCTCCGCCAGCGATATGTACGTTGGTAGGCAACTCAACCAATAGGTCAACCCGCACGGTGATGCATGGATGGGGCGTACTCGCTCCTTGCCGTGCCTTCTTCCTCGTCAGGGGTGTGGGCCGTCCAGACGTTCTGACGATTCATTATTCTCCTTAATGGTAACGAACAGTCAGATAGTTATTTCCTCTTGACTTCGTCGTTCAACACAACAATTTACCTGCTACCACATCTTAGCAAGTTCTACTAAAATATTCTAAGTTGGGAAAATTTAGAAATTTCTTCTACAATAAGTCAAATAAAACCAACAATTTCTACTACAAATTTTGGTATAGATTCAGATACAGGACTAGTAAAGATTTATGTGTATATAAGTCCAACAAAAACAAATCATTCATATAGAATCTTGGTGTGGCTATACGCATGTTCCCGGTGGAAGATATTGGCGGTGAGTTCCCCGATGAGTTTCTTGTGCAGGACGGCCGCGTGATGTCCCGGGCCCATGGTGGAGTTCTTGGCAGCAGGACAGCGGCGCAAGAATGGGGCAGTGGGCAGAAAAAACTTGGGCGGAGAGGCTAGATAGGTTGCATGAGGTACCATGTGAAGATCCGGCCGAATGCGCCGCCCTACGGCACCGGAAGGCTGGCTGGACCTGTAGAAGCTGCAAGAGGGGAAAGAGGATGGAATAGGAAGGAGGGAGGAGACAGGAGAGTTGTAGGAGCATCACCTAGGGAGGCGGTGGAGGAGTGCTCCTGTCGGCGGCAGTGGTGAAGGGCCGGCAGCAGTGGCGATAACGCCCAACCTTAGCCGAACAACCTATACGTTCGTTTGACTACTAGGGGATTCTCTATTCGTTTGTGCGTGCGACCTGTAGGCAAATAGACCGAATTGGTATTATCAGTGGCACGGACATCTCTAAATGGTTGGCCGTGAAGCTGGAAAAGTTGGTGTTCGGTAGTTGTGAGAATTGCACTATGTGAAAGTTGTAGCATTTGTAAAAATTGCTACGAAATTTTCGCCTCCCGAGCCTGAGGAGGAGGATGAGAGTGTGAAGAGTGTTGAAGTTCGAACTTCAGAGACTGGTTGTGAGGACCGGCTGGAGAGTAAGAACATTCCTAAACGCAAATGGAAGCGGAAGATCTACCCGGGTTCCGCAGTGCGTAGGAGTGCTCGGATCCGAACGGCTAAAAAATTCCATGACGAGATATGAAAGGAATCTTTTGGAATAGCAGAGGTCTAAAAGACTTGGCTAAAAGAAGGTTTCTTGCAGAGGCATCTATTGAGCATAGGTTGGACTTTATCGCATTGTCGGAAACTGGTAGAGATAACATTTCGCCACAATTTCTCAATACTTTATCGGGCGGTACTGATTTTGATTGGCATTGTCTACCACCGCGAGGAAGATCGGGTGGGATCTTACTCGAAGTTCGATGCGATTCGCTAGAAGTCCGAAGTGTGGTCATGGGAGATTTTGCTGTTAAGCTTAGGGTGCAGTCGAAGGCCGATGGGTTTAACTGGGCTTTGGTGACGGTATATGGTGCCGTACAGCCCGAGCTAAAACTGGATTTCTTGGCTGATCTGGTTAAGATTTGCAGTTCAGAGCAACTTCCTATCCTGGTGGGGGGTGATTTCAACATTATCAGAAGGCGTGATGAGAAGAATAATGATAATTTTGACGGCAGATGGACGTTCATGTTTAGTACTATCATTGAAAGCTTGGATTTGAGAGAGATAGAGCTTTCAGGCAGAAAGTTTACCTGGGCTAACGCGATGCCAAATCCGACGTTTGAAAAGTTGGATCAAGTCCTGGCTAGTGTCGAATGGGAGCATAAATTCCCCTTTGTAACAGTTCAGGCACTTTCGCGTGGTATTTCTGACCACACGCCTTTATTTCTTGACTCTGGTGGGGCCACCCATTTGGGAAATAAAAATGCTTTTTCTTTCGAGCTTGCTTGGTTTGAGAGAGAAGGCTTGTTTGATCTCGTAGCCAGAGAATGGGCTAAGGATGCAGGAGGTAGGTCTGCGCTTGAGCGTTGGCAGAATAAAATTAGGCACTTGAGAAGTTTCCTACGTGGGTGGGCTAAGCATTTGAGCGGGATTTATAAGGTAGAAAAGGAACAACTCCTTACACTTATTCAGTCCCTAGATGTAAAAGCAGAAACCACGGTTCTGCCAGCCTCGGAGCTTCATGCCAAGCTTGACGTGGAGATGAGGCTGAAAGAGCTTCTTCGTGAGGAAGAATTAAAGTGGGCGCTCCGGGCCAAGGTACGAAGAGTAGTCCGGGGGATGCGAACACTCAATTCTTCCACATGATCGCTAATGGCAAGCATAGAAAGAAGAGGATCTTTCAGCTTGAACAAGATGAGGGAACGATTCTTGGTCAGGAAAACCTAAAGCTATACATTACTGAGTATTACAAGCAGCTGTTTGGGCCTCCAGAGGATAACTGTGTGTCGCTGGATGAGTCTAGGATTGAGGATGTGCCTCAACTTACTGCTGTTGAGAATGATATTTTAGCTGTTTCTTTTTCTGAGAAAGAGGTGTTTGAGGCCATTTCACATATGAAGAATAATAAGGCTCCTGGCCTAGATGGTTTCTCGGCCGAGTTTTATAAGAAGTGTTGGCATATTATTAAAGGAGATCTGTTACAGTTGTTCCATGATTTATTCTCTGGCCAGCTTCACCTTTTTCAGCTGAAATTTGGAACGATTACCCTGCTTCCCAAGAAGACAGAGGCAGTGAGAATCGAGCAATTCAGGCCTATATTTCTTCTTAATGTTAGTTTCAAAAAATTTGCCAAGGTCGGGACGAATAGGCTCACACAGATTGCGCATACTGTGGTGCAGCCTACTCAAACTGCTTTCATGCCGGACAGGAATATCCTCAAAGGGGTTGTGGTCCTTCATGAAACGCTCCATGAGATTCACTCGAAAAAACTTGATGGAGTTGTTTTTAAGGTGGATTTCGAGAAAGCGTACGATAAAGTCAAATGGCCTTTCCTTCAACAGGCATTACGCATGAAGGGCTTTGATGAAGCTTGGCGACGCCAGGTAGAATCTTTCACGCAAAAAGGGAGTGTTGGAATTAAAGTGAATGACGACATAGATCATTATTTCCAGACACACAAGGGCCTGAGGCAAGGTGGTCCAATGTCTCCTATTCTATTCAACATCGTCGTTGACATGTTGGCAATATTGATAGGTAGGGCAAAGGAGGCCGCACAGGTGGGTGGCTTGGTGCCTCATCTATTTGATGGTGGTGTGTCCATCCTGCAGTACGCTGATGATACAATCATCTTTATGGAGCACGACTTGGCAAAAGCGAGAAATATGAAGCTGGTGTTATGCTTATTTGAACAATTGACCTGTTTGAAGATTAACTTTCATAAAAGCGAGTTGTTCTGTTTTGGTAGAGCCAAGGAGGAACAAGAGGCTTATAAGCAATTGTTTGGATGCGAATTGGGAGCCTATGATTCTTATTAATTCGGTGCTCACGAGTATGCCTATGTTTCTCTTATCCTTCTTTGAAGTCCTAGTTGGGGTTAGGAAAAGGCTGGACTTCTATCGATCCCGTTTCTTCTGGCAGAGTGATGAACTTAAGAGAAAGTACCGACTCGCCAAATGGGATATCATCTGACGACCAAAGGACCAGGGGGGTCTTGGTATTAAGATGTTGGGTAACGTAGTAATTTCCAAAATTTTCCTACGCACACGCAAGACCATGGTGATGGCATAGCAACGAGAGGGGAGAGTGTCTGTCCACGTACCCTCGTAGACCGAAAGCGGAAGCGTTATAACAACGCGGTTGATGTAGTCATCGTCTTCACGATCCGACCGATCCAAGCACCGAGCGTCGGCACCTCCGAGTTCGCACACGTTCAGCTCGATGGCGATCCCGGACTCCGATCCAGCAAAGTGTCGAGGATGAGTTCCGTCAGCACGACGGCGTGGTGACGATGATGATGCTCCACCGACGCAGGGCTTCGCCTAAGCTCATGCGACGATATGACTTCTCCGGTGCAGGGCTTCGCTAAGCTCCGCCACGATATGACGAAGTGGAATATGGTGGAGGGGCACCGCTGCGGCTAAGGAACGATCCGTAGATCAACTTGTGTGTCATGGGGTGCCCCCTGTCCCGTATATAAAGGAGCAAGGGGTGCGGCCAGCCCTAGGGGAGGCGCTGGAGGAGTCCTACTCCCACCGAGTAGGACTCCCCCTCCTAGTTGGATTAGGATTGGAGGAGGGGGAAGAGGGAAGGGGGCGCCGCCCCCCCTCTCCTTGTCCTATTCGGACTAGAGGGGAGGGCGCGCCTGCCTGGCGGCCCTTCCTCTTCTCCCTATGGCCCATCAAGGCCCATTGACCCCCCGGGGGGTTCCGGTAACCCTCCGGTGTTCCGGTAACTTCCTGTTTTCATCCGGAACCTTTCCGAAGTCCAAACATAGGCTTCCAATATATCAATCTTTATGTCTCGACCATTTCGAGACTCCTCGTCATGTCCGTGATCACATCCGGGACTCCGAACAACCTTCGGTACATCAATACTTATAAACTCATAATGAACTGTCATCGAAACGTTAAGCGTGCGGACCCTACGGGTTCGAGAACTATGTAGACATGACCTAGAACCATTCTCGGTCAATAACCAATAGCGGAACCTGGATGCCCATATTGGTTCCTACATATTCTACGAAGATCTTTATCTGTCAAACCGCATAACGATATACGTTGTTCCTTTTGTCATCGGTATGTTACTTACCCGAGATTCGATCGTCGGTATCCAATACCTAGTTCAATCTCGTTACCGGTAAGTCTCTTTACTCGTTCCGTAATACATCATCTCACAACTAACTCATTAATTGCAATGCTTGCAAGGCTTATGTGATGTGTATTACCGAGAAGGCCAGAGATACCTCTCCGACAATCGGAGTGACAAAACCTAATCTCGATTCATGCCAACTCAACATATACTTTTGGAGACACCTGAGAGTACCTTTATAATCACCCGATTACGTTGTGACGTTTGGTAGCACACAAAGTGTTCCTCCGTAAAGGGAGTTGCATAATCTCATAGTTTCAGGAACTTTGTATAAGTCATGAAGAAAGCATAAGCAACATACTAAGCGATCAAGTGCTAAGCTAACGGAATGGGTCAAGTCAATCACATCATTCTCCTAATGATGTGATCTCGTTAATCAAATGACAACTCATGTCTATGGTTAGGAAACATAACCATCTTTGATTAATGAGCTAGTCTAGTAGAGGCATACTAGTGACTATCTGTTTGTCTATGTATTCACACATGTATTATGTTTCCGGTTAATACAATTCTAGCATGAATAATAAACATTAATCATGATATAAGGAAATAAATAATAACTTTATTATTGCCTCTAGGGCATATTTCCTTCAGTCTCCCACTTGCACTAGAGTCAATAATCTAGATTACACAAGAATGATTCTAACACCCATGGTGTCTTGGTGCTGATCATGTTTTGCTCGTGGAAGAGGCTTAGTCAGCGGTCTGCAACATTCAGATCCGTATGTATCTTGCAAATCTCTATGTCTCCCACTTGGACTTGGTCCCGAATGGAATTGAAGCGTCTCTTGATATGCTTGGTCCTCTTGTGAAATCTGGATTCCTTTGCCAAGGCAATTGCACCAGATTGTCACAGAAGATCTTCATTGGTCCCGATTCACTAGGTATGACACCTAGATCGAAATGAACTCTTTCATCCAGACTCCTTCATTTGCTGCTTCCAAGCAGCTATGTACTCCGCTTCACATGTAGATCCCGCCACGGCGCTTTGTTTAGAACTGCACCAACCGACAGCTCCACCATTTAATAAAAATCGATCCGGTTTGTGATTTAGAATCGTCCGGATCAGTGTCAAAGCTTGCATCGGCGTAACCATTTACGATTAGCTCTTTGTCACCTCCATATCGAGAAACATATCCTTAGTCCTTTTCGGTATTTCAGGATGTTCTTGACCGCTGTCCATGATCCACTCTGGATTACTTTGGTACCTTCCTGCCAAGCTTACAGCTAAGCATACGTCAGTCGGTACACAGCATTGCATACATGATAGAGCCTATGGCTGAAGCATAGGAACATCTTTCATTTTCTCTCTATCTTCTGTTGTGGTCGGGCATTGAGTCGACTCAATCTTACACCTTGTAATACAGGTAAAAACCTTTCTTTGCCTGATCCATTTTGAACTTTTTCAAAACTTTATCAAGGTATGTGCTTTGTGAAAGTCCAATTAAGCGTCTTGATCTATCTCTATAGATCTTGATGCCCAATATGTAAGCAGCTTCACCGAGGTCTTTCATTGAAAACTTTTATTCAAGTATCCTTTTATGCTATCCAGAAATTCTATATCATTTCCAATCAATAATATGTCGTCCACATATAATATCAGAAATGCTCTGAGCCCCCACTCACTTTCTTGTAAATACAGGCTTCTCCAAAAGTCAGATAAAACCATATGCTTTGATCACACTATCAAAGCGTTTATTCCGACTCGAGAGGCTTGCACCAGACCATAAATTGATCGCTGGAGCTTGCACACTTTGTTAGCACCTTTTGGATCAACAAAACCTTCTGGTTGCATCATATACAACTCTTCTTCTAGAAATCCATTCAAGAATGCAGTTTTTACATCCATTTGCCAAATTTCATAATCATAAAATGCAGCAATTGCTAACATGATTCGGACAGACTTAAGCATCGCTACGGTGAGAAAGTCTCATCGTAGTCAACCCTTGAACTTGTCGAAAACCTTTTGCAACAAGTCGAGCTTTATAGACAGTTATGTTACCATCAGCGTCAGTCTTCTTCTTAAAGATCCATTTATTCTCAATGGCTTGCCGATCATCGGGCAAGTCAACCAAAGTCCATACTTTGTTCTCATACATGGATCCCATCTCAGATTTCATGGCTTCAAGCCATTTTGCGGAATCTGGGCTCACCATCGCTTCTTCATAGTTCGTAGGTTCACCATGATCTAGTTGCATGACTTCCGAATAGGATTACCGTACCACTCGTGCGGATTTTATTCTGGTTGATCTCTGATTCGGTGACAACTTGATCTGAAGTTTCATGATCATTATCATTACCTTCCTCGCTAATTGGTGCAGGTGTCACAGAAACCGATTTATGTGATGAACTACTTTCCAATAAGGGAGCTGGTACTATTACCTCATCAAGTTCCACTTTCCTCCCACTCACTTCTTTCGAGAGAAACTCCTTCTCTAGAAAGGATCCATTCTTAACAACGAATGTCTTGCCTTCGGATCTGTGATAGAAGGTATACCCAATTGTCTCCTTTGGGTATCCTATGAAGACACATTTTTCCGATTTGGGTTCAAGCTTATCAGGTTGAAGTTTTTCACATAAGCATCGCAACCCCAAACTTTCAGAAGCGACAACTTTGGTTTCTTGCTAAACCATAGTTCATAAGGTGTCGTCTCAACGGATTTTGACGGTGTCCTATTTAACGTGAATGCGGCCGTCTCTAAAGCACAACCCCAAAGCGATAGCGGTAAATCGAAATAGACATCATTGATCGCACCATATCTAGTAAAGTACGATTCGACGTTCGGACACACCATTACGCTGTGGTGTTCCCGGTGGCGTGAGTTGCGAAACTATTCCGCATTGCTTTAAATGTAGACCAAACTCGTAACTCAAATATTCTCCTCCATGATTAGATCGTAGAAACTTTATTTTCTTGTTACGATGATTTTCAACTTCACTCTGAAATTCTTTGAACTTTTCAAATGTTTCAGATTTATGCTTCATCAAGTAGATATACCCGTATCTGCTTAAATCATCTGTGAAGCTGAGAAAATAACGATATCCGCCACGAGCTTCAACATTCATCGGACCACATACATCTGTATGTATGATTTCCAATAAGTCTATTGCTCTCTCCATACAACCGGAGAACGGTGTTTTAGTCATCTTGCCCATGAGGCACGGTTCGCAAGTACCAAGTGATTCATAATCAAGTGATTCCAAAAGTCCATCTGTATGGAGTTTCTTCATGCGTTTACACCGATATGACCTAAGCGGCAGTGCCACAAATAAGTTGCACTATCATTATCAACTCTGCATCTTTTGGCTTCGACATTATGAATATGTATATCACTACTGTCGAGATTCAACAAGAATAGACCATTCTTCAAGGGTGCATGACCATAAAAGATATTACTCATATAAATAGAACAACCATTATTCTCTGATTTAAATGAATAACCGTCTCGCATCAAACAAGATCCAGATATAATGTTCATGCTCAACGCTGGCACCAAATAACAATTATTTAGGTCTAAAACTAATCCCGAAGGTAGATGTAGAGGTAGCGTGCCGACCGCGATCACATTGACTTTCGAACCATTTCCCACGCGCATCGTCACCTCGTCCTTTGCCAGTGCTCGTCTATTCCGTAGTCCCTGTTTCGAGTTGCAAATATTAGCAACAGAACCAGTATCAAATACCCAGGTGCTACTACGAGCTCTAGTAAGGTACACATCAATAACATGTATATCACATATACCTTTGTTCACCTTGCCATCCTTCTTATCCGCCAAATACTTGGGGCAGTTCCGCTTCCAGTGTCCAGTCTGCTTGAAGTAAAAACACTCAGTTTCAGGCTTAGGTCCAGACTTGGGTTTCTTCTCTTGAGCAGCAACTTTCTTGCTGTTCTTTTTGAAGTTTCCCTTCTTCTTCCCTTTGCCCTTTTTCTTGAAACTAGTGGTCTTGTTGACCATCAACACTTGATGCTCTTTCTTGATTTCTACCTCCGCGGCTTTTAGCATTGCGAAGAGCTCAGGAATTGTCTTAGTCATCCCTTGCATATTATAGTTCATCACGAAACTCTTGTAGCTTGGTAGCAGTGATTGGAGAATTCTGTCAATGACACTATCATCCGGAAGATTAACTCCCAGTTGAATTAAGTGATTATTATACCCCAGCCATTTTGAGTATGTGCTCACTGACAGAACTATTCTCCTCCATCTTGCAGCTATAGAACTTATTGGAGACTTCATATCTCTCAATCCGGGCATTTGCTTGAAATATTAACTTCAACTCCTGGAACATCTCATATGCTCCATGACGTTCAAAATGTCGTTGAAGACCCGGTTCTAAGCCCTAAAGCATGGCACACTGAACCATAGAGTAGTCATCAGCTTTGCTCTGCCAGACGTTCACAACTTCTGGCGTTGCTCCTGCAGCAGGCCTGGCACCCAGCGGTGCTTCCAGGCGTAATTCTTACATGCAGCAATGAGGATAATCCTCAAGTTACGGACCCAGTCCGTGTAATTGCTACCATCATCTTTCAACTTTGCTTTCTCAAGGAACGCATTAAAATTCAACGGAACAACAACACAAGCCATCTATCTGCAGTAAACATAGACAAGCAAAATACTATCAGGTACTAAGTTCATGATAAATTTAAGTTCAATTAATCATATTAAAAAACTCCCACTTAGACAGATATCTCTCTAGTCATCTAAGTGATTACGTGATCCAAATCAACTAAACCATAACCGATCATCACGTGAGATGGAGTAGTTTTCAATGGTGAACATCACTATGTTGATCATATCTACTATATGATTCACGCTCGACCTTTCGGTCTCCGTGTTCCGAGGCCATATCTGCATATGCTAGGCTCGTCAAGTTTAACCTGAGTATTCTGCGTGTGCAAAACTGGCTTGCACCCGTTGTAGATGGACGAGAACTTATCACACCGATCATCACGTGGTGTCTGGGTACTCTGAACTTTTAGCAACGGTGCATACTCAGGGAGAACACTTCTTGATAATTTTAGTGAGAGATCATCTTATAATGCTACCGTCAATCAAAGCAAGATAAGATGCATAAAGGATAAACATCACATGCAATCAATATAAGTGATATGATATGGTCATCATCATCTTGTGCTTGTGATCTCCATCTCCGAAGCACCGTCATGATCACCATCGTCACCGGTAGCGACACCTTGATCTCCATCGTAGCATCGTTGTCGTCTCGCCAACTATTGCTTCTCGACTATCGCTACTGCTTAGTGATAAAGTAAAGCAATTACATGGCGTTGCATTTCATACAATAAAGCGACAACCATATGGCTCCTGCCAGATTGCCGATAACTCGGTTACAAAACATGATCATCTCATACAATAAAATATAGCATCACGTCTTGACCACATCACATCACAACATGCCCTGCAAAAACAAGTTAGGCGTCCTCTACTTTGTTGTTGCAAGTTTTACGTGGCTGCTACGGGCTGAGCAAGAACCGTTCTTACCTACGCATCAAAACCACAACGATAGTTTGTCAAGTTGGTGCTGTTTTAACCTTCGCAAGGACCGGGCGTAGTCACACTCGGTTCAACTAAAGTGAGAGAGACAGACACCGCCGGTCACCTTTAAGCAACTAGTGCTCGGCGGAAACCAGTCTCGCGTAAGCGTACGCGTAATGTCGGTCCGGGCCGCTTCATCTCACAATACCGCTGAACCAAAGTATGACATGCTGGTAAGCAGTATGACTTATATCGCCCACAACTCACTTGTGTTCTACTCGTGCATATGACATCAACGCATAAAACCAGGCTCGGATGCCACTGTTGGGTAACGTAGTAATTTCAAAAAATTTCCTACGCACACGCAAGACCATGGTGATGGCATAGCAAAGAGAGGGGAGAGTGTCTGTCCACGTACCCTCGTAGACCGAAAGCGGAAGCGTTATAACAACGCAGTTGATGTAGTCGTACGTCTTCACGATCCGACCGATCCAAGCACCGAGCGTCACGGCACCTCCGAGTTCGCACACGTTCAGCTCGATGGCGATCCCGGACTCCGATCCAGCAAAGTGTCGAGGATGAGTTCCGTCAACCTGACGACGTGGTGACGATGATGATGCTCCACCGGCGCGGGCTTCGCCTAAGCTCCGCGACGATATGACTTCTCCGGCGCGGGCTTCGCCTAAGCTCCACGACGATATGACCGAAGTGGAATATGGTGGAGGGGCACCGCACACAGCTAAGGAACGATCCGTAGATCAACTTGTGTGTCATGGGGTGCCCCTGCCCCGTATATAAAGGAGCAAGGGGGTGCGGCCAGCCCTAGGGGAGGCGCTGGAGGAGTCCTACTCCCACCGAGTAGGACTCCCCCTAGTTGGATTAGGATTGGAGGAGGGAAGAGGGAAGGGCGCCGCCCCCTCTCCTTGTCCTATTCGGACTAGAGGGGAGGGGGCGCCTGCCCCTGCCGGCCCTTCCTCTTCTCCGTATGGCCCATCAAGGCCCATTGACCCCGGGGTTCCGTAACCCCTCCGGTGTTCGGTAACTTCCTGTTTTCATCCGAACCTTTCCAAGTCCAAACATAGGCTTCCAATATATCAATCTTTATGTCTCGACCATTTGAGACTCCTCGTCATGTCCGTGATCACATCCGGGACTCGAACAACCTTCGGTACATCAATACTTCTAAACTCATAATGAACTGTCATCGAACGTTAAGCGTGCGGACCCTACGGGTTCGAGAACTATGTAGACATGACCTAGAACCATTCTCGGTCAATAACCAATAGCGGAACCTGGATGCCCATATTGGTTCCTACATATTCTACGAAGATCTTTATCGGTCAAACCGCATAACGATATCGTTGTTCCTTTGTCATCGGTATGTTACTTACCCGAGATTCGATCGTCGGTATCCAATACCTAGTTCAATCTCGTTACCGGTAAGTCTCTTTACTCGTTCCGTAATACATCATCTCACAACTAACTCATTAATTGCAATGCTTGCAAGGCTTATGTGATGTGTATTACCGAGAAGGCCCAGAGATACCTCTCCGACAATCGGAGTGACAAAACCTAATCTCGATTCATGCCAACTCAACATATACTTTTGGAGACACCTGTAGAGTACCTTTATAATCACCCAGTTACGTTGTGACATTTGGTAGCACACAAAGTGTTCCTCCGGTAAACGGGAGTTGCATAATCTCATAGTTTCAGGAACTTTGTATAAGTCATGAAGAAAGCATAAGCAACATACTAAACGATCAAGTGCTAAGCTAACGGAATGGGTCAAGTCAATCACATCATTCTCCTAATGATGTGATCTCGTTAATCAAATGACAACTCATGTCTATGGTTAGGAAACATAACCATCTTTGATTAATGAGCTAGTCTAGTAGAGGCATACTAGTGACTATCTGTTTGTCTATGTATTCACACATGTATTATGTTTCCGGTTAATACAATTCTAGCATGAATAATAAACATTTATCATGATATAAGGAAATAAATAATAACTTTATTATTGCCTCTAGGGCATATTTCCTTCATAAGAATCTTGAAGTCAAGAGCAGATGCCTTCTCAGTAAGTGGTTGTATAAGTTATCAGTTGAGACTGAGGCAACTTGGGCGCAGATTCTCCGTAGCAAGTATCTGCAATCTAAGACTTTGTCGCAGGCGACAGTGAGACCGACCGACTCGCCGTTTTGGAAGGGGCTTATGAGAGTCAAAGTTGCTTTCTTTAATTGAACAAAGTTTATTGTTGGTAATGGCAACAACACTCGCTTCTGGGAGGATACTTGGCTTGGTGAAACGCCGTTGGCGCTTCGGTATCCGTCCCTCTATTGTATTGTGCAGCGACGTGATGCTCTGGTTGCAATGATTTTGCAGTCCATTCCCCTTAATATTCAGTTTAGGAGAGTGCTTTTTGGTGACCGGTTGGAAGCATGGCTTCATCTGGTGAGTAGACTGATGGAGGTTCAGCTCGCTCATCAACCCGATCAGTTGTGTTGGAAGCTTACTAGGTTTGGAGAATTCACTGTCAAGTCGATGTATATTGATGTCATCAACTCTAGTGTTATTCCTAGCTCCAAACATGTTTGAAAAGTTAAGGTTCCTTTGAAAATCAAAGTGTTTATGTGGTTTGTACATAAACAAGTCATCTTAACAAAAGATAATTTGATTAAGCGCAACTGGACAGGATCTACTAGGTGTAGTTTCTGTGATCGGGACGAAACTATCAAGCACCTTTTCTTTGATTGCCCGTTGGCGACAGTGTTGTGGCGCACGGTGCAAATTGCCTTTAACATTAGTCCTCCGAATTCGGTCAGTTCGTTATTTGGAACAAGACTTGTTGGGATAGAGTCCGAAACAGCTAGACAAACTCGTGTAGGAGCATGTGCGTTGTTATGGGCAATTTGGAACTGCAGAAATGATTTGGCTTTTAACAGAACAACAACAACTCATTTTTTGCAGGTTTTATTCCGAGCTACTGCGCTGATCTGTATGTGGTCCTTACTCACTCCGAAAAAGGCCAGGGAGCGTTTGGTTACTGGATCTGTCCGGTGGGAGATGGTAGCGCGGGATATCTTCAACCGGTTTGGATGGCGGTCATGTAATAGGATAGGCGATTAGTTTACCTATCTTTCTTATGCCAACCGGTTGTGGCTTTTGGGCCTTTGTTTTTGGCATTGTGGCTCTTTGTGAGCTAGCCATTTATTTGTTTTCAGACTTTAAGACCTTGTTGAACTACTTTATTTTTATATATTCGTGGCCGTATGCATCGTTCTGATGCAGAGGCCGGGGAGTCCCCCTTTTCGAAAAAAAATATGTGTTATTTAACAGAAATCTATTCAAACATACTCATTGTAAACATATAACATGACAACCTAGGACTCATCAAGGTTATGTCCCTAGCCTTACTTATACATGATTTTACTACATAAATATTTATGGGTTCAAATATAGCAATTGTAAAACATGAAGAGAAAAATGGGAAAAGAGAAGCAAAAGAGATAAAACAGACAACTCCAAATGCAGTTTTCTGAACTTATTCTTCTTCTTAGAATAAGAAATAAGCAAAGGAATAAATCATCTCGAGAGTAGAATAGAGCTGAAAAGGAAACATACTGGAAGTTCCTCCATAGATGAAAGCACTTGAGTAAAACTGAAGAAGGTATAAAAGACCCTCCTGAACAACTGCCGATCATTCCCACAACCTTCCCATCTAAGTCAATAACAGGACCTCCTAGATCATACTACAACATTTGAATTGATAATATTAGAAGTTACATTCAAATAAAGCATTAAAAATACAACAGATACAACTCGAGTGGAGTATATATGTTTACCATACAATCTCGTTGTGGACCTTGAATGTACATGTGGTGATACCGCTCATCCCTGGATGGATTTGAATATTCCACTCTACCATGATTTATGAGTAGATTGAAACAGTCATCTCTTCCAAGCTCAAAAATGTCTTGAGCACTTTCCACTTTATCACTAAAAGAGGGTAACTGAACAGATGAATCCACTCTCACCCTGAAGAAAGCAAGATTATAGTGCTTCTGGTAGTAGAGCAGGTGGCCCTCTGCCATGATGTAACCCTTGTAACCCCGCAAGTCAACATGAACCTAAAAAGACATTTGTAAGAGAATGGTTACTAAAGAGACCATCTGCACACCATAACAATCCTTTGGACAAGACATGTAAAAAAACGTCGATAGAAAAGTAAACATAATCCATGTAAACTGCAACTTGCTAGTTATTTGAGATAACTTAAGATGGAACAAAGTCAGGTTAGACTAGAAGCAAAGTCAACCAGAACACTGGCGAGGCAAATGAATAGGAAATGCATTTGCCTATCAGCTCACCTTAGCATCACAAGCATATTGATCGCTGCAAAGCCAAGCACCTTTGGATATGTGCTTTGTGCGAATCAGAAGTGCAGTCGTCAGAACGGTACCAGTATTGTTCATATTATCAAAATCAATCCAGAAACCAGAGCACCACGCTAGCGCCTCACCATCTGCATATCCATGCATATGTATAGTAGTAGAAAATAAACATCAAGTTTTCCACAACAATATCCAAAATGAAAGAAACCGGATGATGTTACAGTACCGATCGAGGATGAAACCCTGATGACAAACTGAGCAGCATGAAGCACCGCATTCCTTGCAGGTTCACGGATGTGGAGAAGCGTTGGATCATCAACCAGGCAATTTGGAGGCATATCTTCAAAAAGCGTGGGCAACTGCATCTGCCGAACTATAAGAAGACCAACAGACGCAAAGTAAACACCAGTATCAATAAAAAGAAGGATTTATGCGGCAGATATTTGGACCTGAAATACTCTGTTTTGTTGGTTAGATTAGATGGTATGTGATGAGCAGAGAAGAGAAACTTGGAAATATGACGAGAGATGGAGTGGCACAAACATATTTTCCGTCCGAAGGCCTGATTCGCAGCCTTATTCGCCTTGGCCATCTCACTGTCGCCGTTTGAAGTCATGTAATCTTCAGGCACAGGCACGCGAATTGGAGAGCTGACCGCAGAGGAGGAGCCATCATCATCATCCTCCCCCCAACCAGAACCCCAACCCGAACTTTGACTATCCTGGCTGTAGTCGACGACGGGTTTCCCTTTCTTGGAGCTCTCCGCCTCCGGCTCCGGCTGGCTGGTCCCATCAAGCTTGGCCCTCTTTTTGCACCCATCCCCCTCGTGGAGCTTGGCCCTTGCGGCCGATTGGGATTGGGATTCCTGCTGCGCGCGCGCCCTCGATCGGGTCGTCACCCCCAGCCCCGGCCCCGGCGTGGCTGCGGTGCTGCCGTGGCGGAGCGGACTGGTTGCCCTGGATTCCAGAGACTCCGTCGACGGCATTCTTTCCCTCCACCTGGTTTTCTTGGATCCAGAATTAGGACGGTCGGCGGCCCAAGGACGAGATGGAGAAGGGATAGAGACGGGCGAGAAGCCTAACCGTCAGTAGAAGCCGAATCCTTGACCACGCTCTAACTCCGGGAGCCGCTGTATTCCGCCGCCGCCGCTCGGACTGCTCTGCTCTGCTCTGGAAAATGCGGCGCCTCGACGACAGACGAACACTTGTCTGTATCTGGGCCGCGCAGGGTTTCTTGCCTGGACCATGCGTGATGGCCTGTCAATGCTTCCGGCCCGCGGGCCCGCCTACCTTAACAAGCAGTCCTGCTAAGAACTCCTTGAAAAAAACGACGATACTTTCTGATGGACAGCCACCCCCTGCTAGAAAATTGTGGTCGGAGAGCTAGCAGAGGGTGGCAGTCGTGGTCGGAGAGCTAGCACACGGGATGCGAGGGCGGCTGCAACCTCAGCAAGACAGGACCTGGAGAGACGCAGGTCTGGACCGATGATGCCGGAGCCGCCAAGATGCTAACGAGCCAAGAAAACCGGAAACGACACAACTTTCTGAGCAATGGGGCTGAAGCCGCTACGGTAGAACGCCGGTGAGACATGAACGTCGGAGAACGCAGGTCCACGCCCATCGAGACGGAGCAACGGCGGCAACATCCACCGTGTGCACGACACGACGCCGCCGGAGACCGCGACATCCGTGCCACCACCTAGCATAATGGTTGCAGGCCCATATCGGACCCACCTGTAGCACCATCTCGTGGACTGGCCATCGACTCACGGAAGCAGCGGCAAGGCACACAAATACTGGCCATCGTCCGACGGATGAGTGACAAGACGCGCCGACGCATGCGGGAGCACTCTGGCATGGCCCCCAAGGCCAGGACCGCCGCCCAAAATCGCGCACATAACTAGGAGGAGGGAAGCTCCACTGCGAATGGGAGGGCTAGAGAAGGCACTGCAGGCGACTAGGAGGAGCGCTAGAAGAAGCTCTCGCGGGATGGAGCTCATCCCGCGCCGAAGGTCCCCATGCTGTGACGCCTCGGGGAGGCAAGAGTGCCACCCTGCCACCTTCCCTGGGCATCTGCGGGCTTCGCCAACGTCCCCTCTAGCGGCGGCGACACGAGGGAGAGAGGGGTCTTCGAGCGGTGGCAGCGCGGCTTAGGGTTCCCCCGTGTTGCATGGAGTGGGCGAACCCCAAAAATTCTACACCCCAATAGGTAGCCTGTTCATGGATGTGTGCCAGATAAACTAGATCATGATGGCGCGCGTTGCTGCGCCCGTTCATTTAAAAAAAATTAAAATATTAAATAAATATTTAAAAACATAAACTATCCTATATTAGACAATTATATCAATATAATATTTTACACAGACTATAGTAGTAAATAATTCTCTTCTAAATATACATGATGGTGCTGCTAAGGGGCAAAACTTTTAGGCTTGTCCCGTTGCACGACATCGCATTGACGGGTCAAATGGCACATACACTAATAATGCTTGTATAAAATATAATTACACACCCAAGCTTTAAAGGATCACCAACATAATTATTTTAGAAAAAAAAATCATAGACTGAAACAAACACGTGGCTATTTTTACAAAAATACCATTTTCGTTCTTTCATAGGCAGACACAACAAGTGACAATTTTCATAGAGGTAACATTTTTCTGGTGACATAATACATAAAATCTTTAAGCTTTGAAAAGAATTCTAAATAATAATTTTTTAGATATAATAATGAGTGACAATTTTCACAAAAAATATGGTTGTTCGAGATCCCTCTTTACACCTCATATTTGTTAGTTATTATTATTATGGTATGGTTTACATAATGGGTGCTAGAGAAAATTCTCTTAAGCCGTGTACTTTTCTTGACATCCACCTTTTGAGGGCTCAAAACCTTGGAGGTTTTCTAAATATCTAATACTTGAATAGCGAAATGTTCATCTATACCCTTTCGAAACATGTGTTTGCACTTTCGGAGAATATTGAGAAAACAGTATAACTAAGCGATCTAGGAGCCTCCACAGCGCTTTACCTTTGCTGGCCGTCCGATTATGTCGATCGCATGCTATCTGGATGTCCTGATGTTTCTCTAGGCCCGCTGCTCCATGGAGCTATCTGGGCCAGCTGTGATTGATCGGGGCTGCTGGGCTCGTTTTGGACGATGAAGTGTAAAACATGGTCATAGCACAAAAAAGTATTCTGAGTAGGTGGGTGCGTTCATCATCCCAGCGGCCATGACCAATCAAATCATTTTTGTTCGAACATCAACACTGAGTCAATTATCCTCTTGTTAAGTCTGGACGACATACCCGACTTAACCCCAAAAGGCGATGGGCAACTCTACATGTGCAGCACACACGAGGCTAGAAAAAGCACTCGACTCCAAAGATTACCACAATAATCAAGCATCTCACAATTTAGCTCAATAGGTGGATATAAAATTGTTTCCCGAGACATATAAGTAAGAGCAATTCTGCCCAGCCTTTCTTTTTACGGGAGCAATCATCTCCAGAATTCTTTTGAGAAATTATGTCCAGACTTAACAAGAGGATAATTGACTCAGTGTTGATGTTCGAACAAAAATGATTTGATTGGTCATGGCCGCTGGGATGATGAACGCACCCACCTACTCAGAATACTTTTTTGTGCTATGACCATGTTTTACACTTCATTGTCCAAAGCGAGCCCAGCAGCCCGATCAATCACAGCTGGCCCAGATAGCTCCATGGAGCAGCGGCCCTAGAGAAACATGCGATCGACATAATCGGACGGCCAGTAAAGGTAAAGCGATGTGGAGGCTCATAGATCGCTTAGTTATACTGTTTCTCAATATCTTGATTTCTTTAGGCAACTTCACGCTGAAGAAACTCTTCATGCTATTTGTCCACTCCCCTTGGTCAATTAACTGCCTATAATCCGAGCTAGTGGTAGACTGGCCAGAGTCGTTCAGCTCAGCTCATCCTCCCCAAAGAGAAGTTTTGTGACATAGCAGGGGGTGGACACCATTGAGGCAAAAAGAGGTGCTTGTGGGACAAAATAAATTTCCGGTATGTAGATAGAGTTTAGACACCAAACTTAGACATTCAGTCATTATGGACGAGTCTTGTTGTTGTTTGTTTGTTCATTTCGAAAAAACAGTCATACTGGAGAGATCAATATTAGACTCACTTTTTCCTTGCTAGCCCTTTTGCACTCCAGAACTAAATTTGTACTGTGTAGAACTTCTCTAATTATTTTAGTGAAAATTAGAGGCGATTGGCTTCGAACAGGGCATATAACAATTTCAGGAAAAATAAGTGATAACATCAGAAATCGGTAAAAAAACAATGATGAATACGCTGGATGTGTATCTTTGCATTGATAGAAGGGTAGAAATTACATAGTGCGATCATTAGGCAACGTACACAAAGAGGCGTCGCAGAGGATGCAAGGTGAGCAGGGAGATGTGTGTTCTCAGATGCACAGATCGGTAATTGTCAGTTTGAAAGCGTATTGCATGCAAGATGGCAAATGGCGAGATCCATATTTTGATCCAAACCAGCAGCAGTTATTAAAAAAAAAGGTGCAGTACTACCATATAGTGCGTACTTTTTTTTTTGCATGGTCATATAGTGCGTGCAACTTACGTTGGATACTTGAACGGGAGAGCGAGTCGGCAGCCTACCTATAAATACCTAATAAGACCTACAGTAATACGTTGGTCGTTGGATACCTGGACTCGAGAGCGAGTCGCCGACCCAAAAACCCTTAATCATCCCTTGAATTAATCATCCCGATCTGTCCAACATAGGTTTCACGCAGCCACGTGCTCCCTTCATAGAATTGGCGGCGCGGTCATGGCGGCAGTCTTGCTCCCGGACGACCTCCTCCTTGAGATCCTCATCCGCGTGAAGGATGCGGCTGCCCTGTTCGGATGTGCCACGACCTGCAAGCAGTGGTGCATTCTCATCACCGATCTCTCCTTTCTTTGACGCCGCTGGCCACAAGACGCCAGCCACTCATCCTCCACCTTCGTCGGCTTCCTCACCATGGGCGACAGCGGAGGGCCTTTTCCTGGCCGGGAGCTGTGGTTTGTCCCGACGCCGCGATCGGCTCTGAGCCCTGGCGCCCGCACCCTGAGTTCCTTCGTGCCCGCTGTCCGTGCAAGCCTATTTGACCATGCGGTGCCGCTCGTATCGCCCCATGGCCTTGTTGTCGTTCTCCTTGAACAGCGCGACGCCCATGACCGCGTGGACCAGACCATCGTTCAATTGGCGGTATGCAATCTGCTTGTCGGCACGTGCGACATGCTCCCTGCTCTAAAGTTCAGCTCGCCCTTTGATTACATGGACAACGGCTATGCCATTCTAACCGGTGCGGATTGTTGGTCCGACTGCAGTGAGTCATCGCAGCCGGTTGAGCCGCGCAACTCGTCTTTCTTCAAGGTGGTAATCGTCGGCTCGGGCTGCCATGATGTCAAATATAGTGTCTATGTGTTCTCGTCTGACAAAGGAAGCTGGAGTGTCGTGCATACCAATTTCTTGGACATTACTCGAGAATCGGGCCACTACGGGCTGTTTAGCGATGCCATTGTGTGCCGTGGCATGGCACAATGGGTATTTATTTATACCGCAGAACAATATTTTCGTGTCATAAGTCTGAATGCCCGGACCGGCAACATCTCTACCACAAAGCACCGTTTCAAAATTAACTACGACTTCCTCCAGACTAACCCATGCCTTACTCTAGCCATGGATGAGAGACTATCACTGCTAAGTACTCAATGGAAAATTCCCCAACTGGATATCTGGCAACAAAAAGAAAACCAACAAAATATTAACGCTACATCCGAATGGCTATGCACCCGGACCATCGAGCTGAAACTACTTGAGAAGATGACTCGAGGAAGAGAGCTACGTGTCTTGGGGGAGAAGTGCGGCACACTGCTCATCAGCGACGACCACCGCAAGCTCATTTACACCATCGCCCTCGAAACTGGGACGATTGGGGAGGTGGAGGATTGGCCACGTGGTGTCGACATCTCCCGTTGGGATGCCATAGCCATGGAGATTGAGTGGCCTGCAATCTTCATTTCTCGGCTTACAATGTACGTAGTAATGCTTAACATTCTGGCATGTATGCATTCATCATTTTTGGTTTCTTTTTGCAAAGTATGCTTGATAATTTATCTTGTTGTGCTCCAGGGTTATTACTCAGCTTGGTCGCTCATCTAATGCAATGTGTATTAATGGTATTCTCTGTTTTGAATAGGGAGTTCAAGTGTGCCCTTCGACCTCCAAATGATGAGACAACGTCAACGATTAAGAGGTGGCATCGAAAAAGAAGCAGCAGTAGGAAGGGTATTGTCCACAGCAGCATATCAAAGAAGGCGAAGCAGCACGGTGCGGCGGCATAAGGAACTGGATTTGTTCTTTATTATTGTTTAGAGCTCACTCCTTAAAAGAGGTATATGTTTTGCACAATTTCAGTTATTCTGCTGGGCCCTTATGATTGAAGTCATGTTAGCCTGAAGCGTTTGCAATCTCACAGCAAATTCCATAAGAGCATCGCTAATAGAAGAGCCTGCTGCCGGCTATATGCTAGTGCCACATCTACTGTAGCCTTTCTACAAAAGTACTCATATAATAAGCTAGTTGTAGATGAGCTAATATTCAATGTATGCATGCAGAGATGGGCAAAGAAGACGCACAGTGATTGGCTAGTAGGAATCAGCGCCTGCCTTTAGCCTTGCCACGGGCTGCATATTGGCTCTATTTCATTGTAGATTGTGCTATAGCCCGGCTCTACACAAAGCGCCTGCTCCCTTCTCTTTTGCCTTCTCTCTCCTCCCATTAGGATTTTGCTTCGGATTTTTTGTCCAAAAGGACCCCCTGCCGAGATGAATTGACAAAAAAGACTATCTCTGGATTATTTTGACAAAAAGGACCCCCTCAGCGGTGGCGGCAGGCGCGGCAGGCGACACGTGGCACCTGCCGCCACGCCAGAGGCGGCGGGCCCGCCGCCACCGCAGGAGGCGGCCACTCAGCGAACGGAATCCCGTTATCGTCGCGCCCGACGGCACGGGCGGGCCAGGTGGGCCACGCCGCCACCGCCGGAGGTGGCCGCCCGACGCTGTCGCTGGTGGGCGACAGCCCTGCTGCGTGCGGGCCCCGCCAGTGGGCCTCGCCGCCACTTGTGGAGGCGGCCACCCCTGCCGACAGCTGCTGGCCGACAGCTTCTGCTGCTCGCCGGCCGAGGCGCGGGCCCGGCCGCCACTAGCACAGGCGGCCCACTGCTGCATGCGCGGGCACTGATTCCTTGCAGTGTGGAACTGTGGCAAATGGCGCTCATTCCCATGCTTTGAAAATTGCTGCTGCAGGTGAGGTGATAGCACCCAAGAGCGTGATTTCCGCGCGGGGATATGAACGCTGATGCATGCTTTTGGTTATTTCGCCGGGGAATCAGTCCTACTTTTGCTACTTTTGCCTCATAGGATGCGACGGCACTGCGAGAATTTGTCTGGCTATTGCTTGAGCGGATCACGACGACGGTCGGTAATCAGTCACTCGCTGCGGGAATCCGATGCTGCGGGAACCTGTTGTGCCGACACTACAGGGATCCTAAAATATCCCGCCTAATTTTCTCTGTTCTCGCTTATTTTCTCGCCATCATTTATCGTCTGAGCCTATAAAAGGAGACACCGAGGCTCTCGGCCAGCCATCCTCGAAATCGCCAGTGCGCAAAGTGTGTAACGCATTTTTTCAGTCGGTATGAGTTTGCCTTGTTCGGATCAAAGCATTAGGCCGATGAAAATGAAGAATGCAAGTTTGCCTCTGGGGGTGGCAGTCCTGCGGTGTTGGTGTGGCGATCTTTGCAAGGTGAAGGAGGTGACGGATTTTTCAGATTGGTTGGGCATGAAGTTTTTCATGTGCGCCAATTATGAGGAAGATCCTGCCGTAGCTATTTCAGAGTACGACAAGCCTCCGGTATGCTTTAACCATCACGAATAGATATTGTTGGTATTTTGATTGATTCTTTAGTAACATTCTTGTTTCTTGTTGTAGTCTCCTCCGCCTCTGTGCATGTACTATCGTTGGATTGACACGGAGAAGCCGGCTTGGGCAGTGACTGAGATTCGTGAAAGAAGTCGCCGTGCGTGGGATAGTTTCTTTGCGGAAGAGCGACGCGAGAAGGCGGAAGCTGAGGAGAAAGCAGAGCAAGAGAGAGAGTTAAAAGAATACTATGCGGAGCAACACCGTTTTTTTCAGGATTTAGGAAAGAAAAACAGGGAAGAGGCTCGTCGCATGGAGGAGCAGGAACGACAGCGAAAGGAGGCTCGTGAGGCGGAGAGGCAGAGAAAGAAAGAAAGGGCTCGTGAGGCCAAGGCAGCAGAAGAAGCTGGCGATGGAAAAGGAAAATATCCACGCTGGACTCAGTAGATTCCTGTGGTAGTATTTTTAATTTCGCAATCATTTGTATCTTTGTTTCTGCACTTTAATGTAGCTTTATTTCAGGAGTTAAATGTAGCTTTATTCCTACGATGTATCTTATTTTCAGTTGTACCGTGTCGTAATGGAAAAAAAATATAGTTTTAGAATAAAGTAGTGGCATTTTATTTCCCTGAACTAATATCGAACATCGTGCAACAACTATAAAATAAAACAAAGATAGAACATAATGCCCTACAATAAGAGAGTACAAACTAATAATGGAAGTACATCTGAATTAAACGGTAGAACTGGAATACAGCTTAAAAACTACATGAAGGCATCATCGTCATCCTCCATCGATGCAGAATTCTTGCCCTTCGAGGATGCAGAACTCTTACCCTTGGACGATGCAGAACTCTTGCCCTTCGAGAATGCAGTACTCTTGCCCTTAGACGATGCAGAACTCTTGCCCTTTGACGATGCAGCACCCGGAAGCGGCGCCATGAAGATATCATCTTCGTCCTCGCTCTCCTCAGTCCATAAAAATGGATGCTTTTCTGCAGTCCTTCTGAAAGTTTCACTCTTCGGCTCCACTACCTTCTTCCACCTTGCATTCAACCTAAGAAGTTCTTTACGTACCTCCTCATAGTTCCTTTCAGGCCACCCAGACCTACGTAATTGGTGAGCCAACTCATTCATTATGGTGTCACTACCGGTGAGTTCGTCCCATGGAACTATCCTATTGTCCATCCTGAAATCGGTAGCTAGCCTCAGAAGAGTGCTGCTCATCCCAGGGTGAAAACTACGATCGAAAGGATAATGGGACATCTCGACTACACTACACTCGAATGCTTATCCACCTCCGTCTGAAGGGGGTTTTATAGGTAAAGAGGAGAAAATGGCGGGAAAGAACGACTGCGGTATGGAGGGAAAGGGTTGGCGGGAACATATGGCGGGAAACGGGTGGCGGGAAGATATGGCGGGAAGGGGTTGGCGGGAAACGGGTGGTGGAACATATGGAGGGAAAGCGTTTGCGGGAAAATATTGCGGCCTAACATAAGCAAAAGAGTGGAGCGGGATAGTATGGCGGGAGATATAGGCGGGAAAAATTGTTCCTGACTGGTGCATTTTTATTTCAGCATACATAGATGTTCAAATTGAAAAGTCTGATACACACATATGTAGATACAATGGGTCGCGCACGTGCATAGATGAATCACCCTACTTTACGACGACCACCTGGCCTTTCCTTACGACCGGAAGGCGACAAGCGATTAGGTGGCCGGGGCACACGAAGATCATGGCCGTACTCAATTCGGCTTCATGTGTCTGCGAGTCCTGCGTAGGTGGTGGAGTCGCGAATCCTTGTTGCGAACCTGAAGCGTAATTGTAGGCGTATGATTGTGAATCCGGGGGGATAAAAGATGGGCCAATAACGTCCCCTCCGAAGAACTCTGTAACTAATGATGTAACCGTGTCGCCAAGATCATGTGATGCTCCCCGGAGGCCTGTGTTGACGCCATGATCATGTGATGCTCCCCGGAGGCCTGTGTTGACGCCGCGTTGGGTGTTCTCATCGCCCCAATTAACATCAGGTGTGTCCTGCACATAGAAACATTTTAAACAAACTGTTAGAGGATAATATATGATATCATTGTAAATGCATTGAAATGTAAACATGACTACCTGAGCATATCCCTCTCCTATACTGTCTGGCCATTGTACGTGGTGCTGGTTTAAATCTGGTACACGAGTCTCCTCGGGCATGGGGATCCCTCGCGTGGAGAGATACGGCTGAGATCCCTCACCTTGGGTATATGCATCATATCCTGTGTACGCATATGGGTTAGGGGAAAGAAACTGCTCGGGCATCGAATCCAAGCCCGTGCCATGGTCCTGAGATGTCTGCCCCTGACGAAGCTGCATCGAAGAAGAGCGATGTAGCGGCAGAGATGAGTCATGTCGTGGCAATGTCGTTCTAGTACTCGGACCCTCCCCCCATTGCTCATGGCTCGTACGCGCCTCGCTCGGTCTGGACGACGGTGCCACACTTGGTCTGGCTGACCTCGCTACCGGCATGTATGCTCCAGTGGCAACGTCGTCGCCTCTACCGCATCTGAACTTCTTTGCCACGAATTGTTGCAAAAGTTTCTGGAATGTCTTGCGATATGGGCCCTGGGCCGGCATGCTATCCGTAGCCATCTGCCCTACTTCGTTGACATTTTCAAGCTGAACAATATTTGGATGTTATTTAGTTCAAATGATTATGAAATGATGGACCTAAAAAAGTTACAAGTGATTACCAGGTGGTCACGATAGTAAGCTGCATGCAGCTCAACATGTCTCCGCGCCTGCTCCTCTTGTGTGAGATGTGTTGGTATAGTAGCTGGCTGACTGGCCAGGCTAGCACGTGTGTTCATGCAGTACCACTGCTTGTACGCTTGATCTGTACTTCCATCATACGGTCTGCGAAATTAAATAATTACATAAACCGTTGTGATGAAAGCAAAGCATCTTCACGCATCGTATGATCATCGTAAAAAATAATGTACATAAAATATACCTAAGTTGGCGACTATATCTGCTAGCGCTTCATTTTCCCACTTGTGTACCCATTCACTGTTCTCTTCCCTCCAATCGTATAAACTCCAACCCCTGCCCATATTTGTTAACCTGCAAATTATGTAACAAAGTGTGAGTTTAGTAAATTAAAAATGACACTAACTATTTAGGGATGTCACATCTTACTTATGTGTTTCCTCGTCGATCGTCTGGGAAAAGGTGGTGGAATTTCTTGATAGAGACCGAACTGTCTCATTACACGCTCTGGGTTGTAAGGTTCAACACACCACAGGAACAATAAGTTGCAGCGAGTCAGCCAAAATGCACTATCGGTCAACATGCCTGGTGTGAAGTGTCGAGCATCAAAGACCATTTTTAGCTGGTCCTGAGTCCACGGGTTCCATGTGACTTCTGCCTCATCAAGTATCTCGAACTGCTGGTGGTACACAGGGTAACAATTTTTCGCAATATCTGGAGACCAACGTTTCCGTGCCTTTGTCCACCTGGTGGCCATAGTTGCGCTAGCACCCTCACCAAAGTCGTATGGGTATATGGGTTGTACTATACGAGGTCGCCCTACAGGAGGTATTCCCAGGACCACAACTGTAGAAACTCATAGGCGACACAAAGTAATGGAGCTTTTTGTGCGAAAGAGGTTTTTGCGTGGCATCACACAAGCCTCTGTATGTATGAGATAGCATGGCAGAACCGAAGCTGTATTTTGGCTGCTCGGGTAAAGGTTCATCTACCATATTCTCTGCAATGTAGATGAGACCAGGGACAACAACGTCCCCATGTGAATTTGGAAATAAATTCGAGGAGCCACAACAAATCGCAAACAGATGTCTTTTCTAGTCTCCTCATTGGCGAAGCTAGATAAATTAAGAAAGTTATCACGAAGCAGGGCAGGTGGGATGCCCGAGGGTTACCGAACGTTGTGATTCTGGCATTTCCATCCCAAGACGGGCTGCTATATCTAATGCCCAAGATGGAGACACTCGTGGAGAGACTACCGCTCACCTCTAATTGGTAGAGCAGTGATCATAGAAACATCTTTCAGTGTAGGTGCAAGCTCCCCAAAACGAAAGTGAAAGGTGTGGGTTTCAGGTCTCCACCGGTCAACGAGGGATGTCAAAAGGATGGGTCCGAACGCATTTGGTCGTCGATGATGTGAGCCTAGCAAAACCTTGTAGTCCATAAGCGTCAAGGTGAGCAAGGAAATGATTGTGTATTGGCCATGTTTTCTTTATGGTTCGAAGTCTGAAAGGCCGATAATCATGCTTAGTATTTGGTTTCAAAAATAGGTGGCAACGGTGGCCGGCGTCATGGGGCCCCTGCAAAAGCACTGGCACTTCACCCATAACCTGCACACAAACATACAAATATAAATTACGAGGAAGACAGAAATACAAATGCAAATCAAAATTAACTTAAAAAATATAAAGAGATACGATTTACATTAATTATCTGAAGTTAACATCAGGAGTACAATAATACAAAGAAAATCAATTTAAATTTAATATAAGTACACATAACGAGTAGAAATATAAATAGACATGGCGAGTACATATATATCAACATCATGTGTTGTTGTTGGCTCGATACGGGCAGTCTTTGCGTGAATGTCCAGGACACCTGCAAACGCGGCATCGCCTTGTTTCTCCCATCTGGCTATGGTCCATGTCATTGCGATGACGCCTAGACTGACGTCGTCCCTTTGCGGTTCTCATCAAGTCGGCGTTCGGAACCCATTTCGGCCCATCTGGCCACAACATTTTGTAGTTCATATCAATGCCCCAAGCCCAGAACTCACCGTTCCAAGTGTTGTACAGATTGTACATGTTGAAGTACGGCGATATGTATGGCTCGACGCTGATTTTTTGAACAGCAGCCGCCCGGAGCACATGACTGCAAGGGTAGCCCTCGAGCTTGGGCTTGTTAGAAGTGCACTCACAGGAGGTTGAGCCAAGGGTGACAGCTTGCTTTTTTGATCCTCTGTGGTGACCCTTAACGTACTTGGCTCGCACATTGACCTCCCACTTATTCCTAAGTGCGTCCACTTTCCTACAGCCATGACTTTGGGACTTCTTTGCTTTCTCGTCCAGATGTCTTTGCATCTTCTCGGACCATGGCTTGTTCAATTCAACTTGTGCTTTGGCGACGGTGACCCTATCTGCAAAGTATGACAGGGTCAGGTTCCAAGTTTCTTCAATTAGGGCTGTGATAGGCAGTGCTCGCACTCCTTTAAGAACACCATTGTACACCTCTGACATGTTGCTGGTCATTATTCCATACCGAGCCCCGGTGTCGTGAGCCTGCGCCCACTTCTCCAAATGAGGGCAATTCTCGGTGATCCACTGGCTCAAATTTATGGGCGTCCTACGACCCCTCCGGTCTTCTCTCTGCGGCAAGGCCGCGCGGTCAATCTCACCATTGATACCTGCCCAGATCGCATTCATTTTGGCTACAGTTTTTTGCATGCACATCCTCTTGAATAACTTGAACCAATCCTTGTTTTTGAATTTGGAGTAAAAGTTTGCTGCCAAATGCCTCATGCACCACCTTCCCTCTAGATCGGGCCAGCCCCACTCTTCTTCCGACGCCTTAATTATTTCAAGAGCGCTTAATAATCCAGTGTTGCGATCAGAGATGACGCAAACACCTTCACGCTCTTTCACGACACCCATCTTCACGCAGCTCAGGAACCACAACCAGCTATCTTTGTTCTCGCTCTCGACCAATGCATATGCAATAGGAAGAAGCTGATTATTTGCATCCGCTGCAATCGCCACCAATAGTGTGCCCTTGTACTTTCCAGTGAGAAAGGTACCATCAACAGATAATACCGGGCGACAAAGCACGAAGGCTTGTATAGTCTGGGCGAATGCCCAGAATAAGCGGTCCAGGATTAGCTCACCCGGGTTCATTGGGTTTGGACGTTCTCTCCGCCAAACTTGAGTCCCCCTATTAGCACTTGCTATCTGATGAAGCATTCTAGGGGCATAAGAATATGCCTCCTCATAGGTACCATACAAGTTCTTGAATATATTTTCCTTCGCGCCTAGCCTTGCTATAGCTAACAGGAATCCAATTAGATCCTCTGCATCTTTTGCGAGCCCTAACACTAATGTTGAGACTTCCTGCACAATTGTTTCCATCGTCATGCCACAAATTTTGCTGTCACATTGCAGTGATCTGAAAGAGTCCCAGTTTGCTCACAGGTATGCTCCACTATTTTTGTGATATGCCATGACTGACATACCCCAGGCTTCAGTCTAGCGAGAACTCTTCCGCGGCAACCTTTCGCGGTGTGGATGCATATGACCTTCAACTCTTTTTTATCAGACTGCTTCACTCTATGCTGGCGGTGGATGCCGATTGCATAGCTACCCATTGCCTGGTAAGCAGACTTCTTATCTGGGAAAACTTGCCCAACCTCCAGGCTTCCCGCTCCTAGGCCAGAAGCAGAGTGAAATTCGTTGGTGATGCTCATATCCTGTAAAAACCCAGGTTGCAGTGCCGCCGCGACCGCCCTCTGAGGAGGAACATCTTCTTCTCCGCTTGACTCCGAAGACGCAGAAGAATGATCATCATCATCTAGCGCCTCCGGCAATCCCTCCACGTGTTCACTCATGTCAACGGTCGCCGACCAATATCCTATGTCATACACAGGCTGGCCGCCCGTCGGTTCCGATGGGCCGATGCTAGGGGCTGATGTGATGGCCAACTCGACCTCACCACCCCTGCTACTGCATCCGGCAACATCAGTGACTGAAATGAACTCCACATACACCATCGGCTGACCATACATTGAGTTATTGGGATTGCTTGCAAACCTCATGTACGACCCCCACGACAGATCACCTGTGACAGGCCGCAAACCCCAACGGGCAACTGTCCCATCATTTCCTCCATCAACGACGAAGGCCTCCATTGTCATTTTTTTTTCCTGCATCACTGGGCCAAACACCGCTCGGATGCACCTTCTAAATGCTGCGTAACCCACGTTGACCATGTCTCTCACCACTACTGTAGTCGACTCATGAAGGACACATCCACCCCGCATGGACCGTCACAGTATGACGTTCCCATAGTACACTACTAAATTGTCCATAGTACCTAACCAACATACATGTTTACATTTCAAATAATTAGTAACTGAACATTTAGTAACGATGACAACATTTACATATCTTACGACTAAAATAATAACTGTATTTTCGTTATAAATATTCGGTTTATTTTAGAATCATTTGCTTAGACTTTAAGGGTTGTTTGGTTAACGGTATTTAAAGATCTATTTTCTCAAACTTGTCTCTGGCGTAACAAACTAAAACTCTGTTTGCTTTTCTCTAACTACCCCAAAAATATCCTAAAATAGTTCTCGTAACATGCAAAAACTTAGCTTCTGGAAAACGACTATTAGTAAAATATGGTAATAACATAATAGTACGATAATTACATTTTAATATAATATGGTAATTACTCGCTATCCAAACAACCAGTAAACATAATAGTACGATAATAACATTTTAATATCATATGAGTAAAACATTTAATTTCTTTCGCTTTATATAATTTTTTTCACATCATACGATAACAATCATTTATCTACAAATAATAATATTTGCAGCAGCATGCACATTATTCACAATAGTACATTAATACAAAAAATGTTAACAAAATTACAGTGTCATTTTTCACCTTAGCTCCAATATGGATGTGCTTGCGAATGCAATTTAAGCGTCAAAATAGTTCCAATAAATATCCGTCGCCAGTACTATATGAACCTCGTCAACCTATTATCACATTAACAACAATATTACACACGGATTTTTCTTCATGCTAACAAAAGTATGAAAATAGCACTTCCATGTATGTGTTCATCACCTCAAAATGGGACAGCGAAAATGGAAACACAATTTCTTCAATCACGTCTTCTCCTCCTTGTTTGCTACTAAGATGAATTATTTTACCTAATTACATACATCATTAAGTACATTAGCACCTAATCTGAACATATAAAATTTAGATTATTGCGACATAACAAAGTAGACCTACGGTCTCCTAACTATAGACTTATTAATAAACATACCACATAAAATAACATACCACATGAAATAACATACCGCATGCAATTAAAACTATTGTAAATGTTGTATCTGTCGTCTGAAATTATTTCTAAACTCTATGCACTAACATCGCATAGCTAATGACGAGCTAAAAGACTAACTAATTACCACCCTGCATGCACAAATAAAAAAATGTTTTGCAAAGCTCATACCTTGATCTTCAACTTCGTACTACACTTTCGCAACGCAAATCCTACTCCTCAAGCTCTAAATGACTCCAAATGACTCCTTCAAGTGCTAAAATTATGCCTAAAACAACAGAGAATACACACTTAGGAACTAATCAAACAAAACACAAACATCATGCATGTGAACGAAACCAACAAAAATGGATATATCTTACCTTAATCTAACTTTTCTTCAACTTCATCATCTTCGAAATCAAACTCCAAATCGACCAAAATCACGAGTAAAAGTGGCTAGTTTTCCTTTCTGTCTATGTATGCGCTCAGAGAGAGCTAAGAGGTAGAGGAGGCAACCAGAGATATGCGAGAGAGAGTGTATGCGCACGGAGTCGCGGATGTGCGTTTAAATAGAAGAGGACCACTGTATTGTCGGCAGAGCAAGCCAGAACTCACCTACCACGGCATCGGATTCCAGCATCGCGGTGTCTCATCATACGCAGCAACAACAACGCCTGAGTGTTGTCGCTTCGGCCGGAGAAATAGAAGGAAGCGAGAATCACGCACAGCTTTAATCAGTGTCGTCTACGTAGCAATCAGTACTACAAAGTTTAGGCGGGAATCTAATCATCGAAACTTGTGGCAGGCAAAACAAGGAGCTGAGAAAGCGCCGTGAAAATCTGCGCCATCGGAATCAGCGCCACCGGAATCAGCGCCGCGCCTCGGAATCAGCGTCGTTTGCGCACTGTTGCGCGTGGAGCATCACAGGGCATGCCGCCTCACCTGGTGGCGGCCGGGCCCGCTGTCTCGTCGCGCGCGCAGCAGGCCGTGTCGGCAGGGGAGCGACAGCTGCAGCTGCGGCCGCCTCACGCGGTGGCGGCCGGGCCCACGTGGCGCGCCCGTTCCGTCATGACACGCTGCACTGTGTGCAGAAGCCGTTGTGCCTCATGAGGCCGCCTCCCGCGGTGGCGGCCGGTCCCGCCGCCTCGTGGAGTGGCGGCAGGTGACACGTGTCGCCTGCCGCGCCCGCCGCTACTTGTGTAGGGGTCTTTTTTGTCCATTTCGTCCGTAAGGGGTCTTTTTTGGCAATTCCAGTCGGCAGAGGGTCTCTTTTGACAAAAAATCTTTGCTTCGAACATTTTATAGCCTGCTGACTAGAATCTATTATACTTTTTTGCATGATAATACGTGTCTCATTAATAAAATAAATATTCAGTTACATAACACGTGAACATCGATATTACAGGACTGAAAAGATATGATAATCCTATGAAAAAACTAGCGCCTGTTCCTCTCTATTAAAGAAAAGGAGACATATCACCTCTTCACCCGAGCTCGACGTGGCTCCATCGCTGATCAGCAGCTTTATGGACCTCCAAAGTAGTTTGCTTGAAGCAAAACCATTGTTGTTGAAAGAATTAGACCGGGGCAACATGTCCTCGGACATGCCATCGAAGTTCAGAACTGACACCCCCGCATGACTATCATGCCGGAGGAGGAAACAAGAACTGTCAGCCTCTTTCCACAAACCAAGCACAAGATGCACCATCTTCCAGCTGTCACTTGCGTAGACGACAAAAGCTCCCTGCTCCACCATGATGTCGGAGACAACGCCGCAACAACGGGGACATATAAGAAGGAGAGACACACCTGATGGAGTCACAACCGCCGCCTCGCCGACACTATCCATGAACCCTAACGCGCCGATCTGAAGGATCGGCAAACACACGATGTCATCAACTCCGAGACGCCGCCATGATGAGCACCGCCGGTGTGGGAGTGGAGTTGAGACAGATTTATTCACCCGGGCGCTGCTCACCACCCCAACAGCGCACCACGATCTACAAATCCAAACCCTAACTACAGAGCGGACGAACGGGGTCCCCCCTCACTACTGCCGCCGGAGCAGCAGCCGGAGGAAGTGGGGGCCAGCGCCCTGGCCGGTGGAGATCAGTGGAAGAAGATCCGCCTGCTAGCCGCCTGGCTCGTTGCGGCGGCTAGGGTATATTATACTTGCTCTAAGCGAAAATCACCCTGCACAGTGAACGCTCAGGAAACAGATGAAGAAGAGAGAAAAGGGTATGTGTGGACTGGAATCAATTGCGGCGGAGATGAGAAGAGAAATGATGTGGTTTGTGGGTCCACCAGGAAACTTTGCGGGAAGGTTAGCGTCTGCTCAAGGACGTCACATTGCTGTTGGATCGGATTATCCAACGCGGGTGCGACCGGCGTGAGCGCTAGCCGGCCGACTGCAGTGATCGTTTCGCAATAAAAAATCAAACCTTTCCGGTTTCAAAAAATCTAAAATATACACGTGTACATAAGGATGTAATGTGCAAGTGTGTAAAATTCCGTGGTAAAATATACTTTGAATTGTGAGCTAAAAAAAAGAAATCATCAAATTTGAGAACAGTTTTGCTAAGTCTTAGTCGACTGAGGTCTCAGTCGATGTTATATTTCTATGATTTTGCATGGAGATTCGTACAAAAAAATTATTTTCAGTTTTCTTTCTTCTTCTTACATACTATATCACTAGATTGAGACTTGGTCTTTTGAGAATGGACAATGCATGTGCTAAAAAGCAACAAATTCGTTTTTATATACCTCTGATTTTAAGTATTTCATCATGTAATTTTACACACACGTACATTACATCAATATGTATATGCTAGTTTTTTCAGAATTTGTAAAAACTTATAAGTATAAAAAAAATTGTTGAAACTTCAGGCTCCATGGAGCCCGAGCTCAAAAGTAGACTTTCGATAAACATGTCACTACATGTATTCCTCATCAGGCTCTTCTTCATGTCCAACTAAATAGCTGCCGCATCTGGGATGTATGAGACCTTCAGCCCGATCTTCACACCCTTTACAATGAGCTTAAAAAGAAAGACAATGCATAACAAAATGGCCAACGCAAATAAAAAAAAGATGATAATGGCCGTCATAGTTAGAACACAGTGTATTAGCACAAAAATATAAGGAAAATATGAAGATACCTTGGTCATTCTTTTTTGATAACTTGAAGTCATCCTCCCCCAAAGGCATGCAGAGAAGAACATCTTTCTCATCGATGGTCTTAAGACGCAATTCAGCAAAAAACATTGTATGTTTACCATCGAGTCCTTTCACTAAAAAGTTGAAATGCAAATATCTTTTCGCGTCCTCATCAAGTAATTCGTTTCTTTCTTTCACTTCCACAAATTCAAGTTCAGTAGGCTGTAATATAATAGAATTGTACGTCAATATTACAGGCCCACTTCAGATAAATAGTAAATTGCGTTTCACTATTGTGGGCATAAATCAGTGTTCTCACTTACAAAAGGAAAAAAAAACGCTCACTGTTGTGGGTGGGTCCCTTCTAACAACTTAATAAGAATCGTAAATTCGTAATGCACTACAATAACTAACTAATATGAGGTGGTTTAGATAAGTACTCCCTCTGTTTCTTTATATAAGGTGTAAAGTTGCATTTCTTCTAATTCCTAATAATTCCCTTGTTAGCCTTCTAGAAAAAAGGTAAGTATCTCTCGCCTGATTTGGATTTGTATCTCTCCTCGTAGGAAAAAAAGGAAAGTATCTCTCTGTCGACTGCATGTATCTCTTACTTTCTTGGATTACCTGATTTACTTGCCACCAACCAACAAATTTGCCAAGGGTAATTTTGTCCTAACATGTCTATAACTTTGTGCCTTGCTCACCATGACAAAAATAATATACCTTACATAAATAAACAGAGGGAGTAGTAAACTACACGTGCATTCTCGAAAAGAAACAGAAGTAGCAATAACAGAGTAATATAGGCATATGGAAGAATAACTAGAACACTATTATGGACTGATATGGGTGGTAACCTGCATGTTATTTTGCTTGGTATAGACTTCAAGTGCCATAATCAATCTCTTGCGATCACGCTCTTTGCTTTTCCTAACTTGCTCCTCACAAGCCTTAACACAAGCCGCGTGAAGATCCATGACAGTAAATTCTGATTCCCTAGGAGTGGGATCATCCCAACTCTCCAGCCTTGTGTCAAGACTGCATGAGTAAAAAAAAAGATAAACAGATAATCAATTAATCAAGAGTTGAATTGTTGCAGTCCTGGAAAAATGGTGCAGATAAAAGAAAGTCTGTCTTATGAAATTCAAAAAAGAGGTATCCTGACAGGGCAGGGGGCCATAATAATATCTCAATTTGCACATAAGAACCTATAACTGTTTGTATTTGTACCATTAATTCCACGTTGAACCCCAAATAGAAAACTTGTGGGCATGGATTGGTATAATCCAGCTCCCTCAATTAGTGAGTTGGGCCTCTCAGACCGTCGAATCAACTAACGCATATTAGTGCAAATCAAGAGATCGCAGGGTAGCTACATATGCTGATGCAATCTGATTTTTTTTTACGAGTCCATCCTTTGTTTTTCCTCCTAAAAACTAGTTACTCGTCAAGTATATACAGAGAGAAGAACAGTTGATGTAGATCTTGGTGCCATGGGTCAGCTGTCAATTCGACTATGTTGGATTTTGCGGAAGCTTGATTGTTGTTGAATTGAACTGACTTGAAGCACGTTGTATTTGGTTTGAGCCAGTTTAGAAGTGCTAATCATCAAACTTTTGGACTCTGTCCATGATGTAGTTTAGAAGTGAAGCTTGAGTTGTCATCAATTCATGTGCCATTTCAACTGGTGCTGTGTCCTCACATAGCGATTTGTTTAATTGATCTTTTTTATTTTGACGGAGAGGAGAATTTGTCCATTCCTGCCTTCCGAGCTGCTAAGCTTACTAGTCCATAGCAAGATTGGATCGGAACTCTGGTCTGGTCTTCTGGTTTAAGATTGGATTGGGTGTGCGATCTGCTAAGCTTACTACATCAATCCGAGAAAAGGAATATAAAAAAAACAGTTGCATTAAAAGATAGTAAGATGCTGGATATATGTATACGTACAAGAAGTAACGGTCACCGTCCCAACGTTTGACGAAATAAGAAGGTAGATTGTCTTCGTCCTCGGGGGTCCTCCGCTGCTTATCCATATCCTTCGTTCATTCACAAATCCATCATAAACATGGTAAACAAATCGGGCCGTTCGACAGGAAAAACAAGGGGGCAAAAGCGAATCACCTGCGACGGCGGAGTGGTTTCAGTGGAGGGGCGGGGGTAGGCGTCCTCGGGGTGAGCGTGCTGGAGGGAGAGCCGACGGCTGTGCGGGAAGGGGAAGAGAAAGAGGTCGGAGAGGAGGCCCGAGTCCATAGCAAGTTCCGGCGGCTTATTCCTTGATAGAGGCTCGAGATGGCGGACGGACGGCGTGAGGTCAGCGGGAAGCCACGGGCCAGTGGGTAGGGTTCGGCGCGAGGCAAGGGAAAAGTGGTAACCACAGGCAATATAAGGGGTTATTAGGGGCACCTATTCCGTCCTTTTATATATATATATATATATATATATATATATATATATATATATATATATATATATATATATATATATATATATATATATATATATATATATATCGGTATAAGACACGGACAGATGTTCTTCTCAATAAAAAAAACACGGGCAGAAGTTTAATATCCCAAGTTCTTTTATAGCAAATTTAAAATCCCAAGTTTGACCCTACATCGAGGCACAAACTAGGAGAGTACGAACATCCGGCAAGCCGGCCCAATAGTCTGCTCGCCTACCGCTTTTCAACCGGACCTCCTCCCTCTCGAAACAGGTTTGCACCCCGCTTTATATATAAAGCATCGATTATGTACAACCAACCACATACAAACACCTCCTCGCACACACTCAAAGCTGGATACAAAGATGTTGAACATCGGCTACACCCTATACACCACCAAGCAAATGGAACAGAAGAAACATAGCATCATGAGGTAGACGGAACCTTAAAAGTTACAACCTGAAGCCACCTGAGCGCCCCGAATCGTCCCCACCCTGGGCGACACCGGTGCCCCCAAACCCTAGCCGTCGGGCTCCTTCCTCCGCCGCCGCCGGAGGACGCCACCGGGCTAAGCCTGGTGGCCGACGGAGGTGGCGGGGGATCCCTCACTACTCGCGTTGGAGGAGGTGGGGCGGATAACATCCCGCGAGGAGGCGCGGCCAATCTGGATCTGGGGCTGAGGCGGCTTGCTCCGGGCGGCGGCGTGGCCGTCTGGTGGCAGGCCGGTGGCGGCGGCGTGCAGTGGATGCCGTGGAGGACTAGGCAGATCGGGTCGGGTGCATGCGGTGGTTGCCTCCGGTCATGGCCTGACTGGGGTGGTCGTCTCGCTGCTCCGCGGTGGTTTCTGGTGTGGCGGACAGTGAAGCCCAGATCGTCCTCGGCTGCATAGCGTGGACATACCCATGTCCAAGGTGGAGCTACTCCGACGGTTCATCGGATTCGACCACGGGTCCCGTTCGGTACAGAGACGGTGAAGAGCTTGCTTGGGATTCATCCTAACGGCTCTTCCGGCATGGCGGGTGGTGTGGCAGACCTCTCTCCATGCTCCAGTGGTAGGGCCCTTCGGGAGTGGTTTGAGCGTCAGGATACACTGTGCTGGCACTGCGGATGTGGATGGCCGCCGGATCTGGGTGGCTAGCTCTGGGGCTTTGAAGGTGGTCTTGCTGATCCACATGTTGTCAGTTGGATGTTTTTAGGACAGATACAGATGAAAACCTGGTCTTTGGTCGGTGGCTGGAGCCAGTGATGGTGACGCCCTTGGCGTCGCTTCCTTCATGAAGGCATCATCGCGGAGAAGCTCCCAACTCCTCTCAGTACCTCCCGGGGAAACTCTTGATCACCCGATGGGATGATGGCGATACTCTTGTGTTGCTCCCCTTTGGGGGCGTCATTCTTGAAGGTGTGCATTGGCTTGAGGGACCAGTGGACGGCTTTACTGGTGGAGCGGTGTCCCATGTCACGTGTCAATGATGTGGTGTCTTGGCAGAATGGCGCACCAGGGTCTGGGCAACAGATGTATGATGATGGCCGCGCGTAGAGAGGTGGCGTTGTCTGGCTGGTTGAATCGGCGGCAGACCCGCCAAGGTTCATGCGGCAGTACCTGCTCTCAAGATGAAATCGGTTGAATATGATGTATGTCCATCATTCCACCGTTTGCAGCAGTTTTTACCTCATCATTGCTGTAGTACTTTTCCCTGAAAGCAAGCTTCTCAAGCTCACTCATGATGTGATCGATTGTACCAGATTCGGCGTCACTGCTATCATAAATCTAATGCTCGCCACCATCAGCATGGCCACTCGACCCCTCAAGCGGATCCTGTTAGGTACCCCATCCGGACGTCTCCTAGCTAGGACGTAGCCTGGGCCGGAGTCATGTGGGCCCAAGTGTCCTGGCCCGAAGTCTAGTGGGCCGAAGGCCTATCGACCTGAGGCTCGTGGACCGGAGTCCGCGTAGCCTCCTCCTCAGACGTGCCCCCCTAACAGTCGTGTGCTCGGGTGACTCAGCTGGGGGTGGTGACGAGGAAGGCGTAGGAGCCTGCCTACCTCTCCCGCGGCCACGTCCTCCCCGACCTCCTCTCTTCCTCCTTCCTCGACCTCCTCTCCCGGTGGGCAATCATGCCGACGAAGAAGCGCCCACCGGTGAAGCCATACCATCGTACAACGCTCTCCAGAGAAGTATGGGTGGAATGGAAGTACCACTCCCACCATGCTGAGGACCAGCGCCCACCATCTTTCAACACCTGTCATGACAGAAGAGTAAACGGAATTAGTACAACATAAAAGAATTGAATACTGACATGAATAATAAAATGTATATTAACTCATCAGATAATAGGTAAAGATAGGTCCATCAACATGTATATTCATTAGTTAATCTAGTTTGTCAATTTTGAAACTTCAAACAACCAAACTGACTCCTGATCCTTGACCCTCGACCCCTCTACCCCTCGGCGACCCTCGACCCCTCGGCGACGAGGATTAAAAGCCAAGTTTTGAAACTTCAAACAACCAAACTGACAAAAAATCAGGGCATAGAAAGAGAAACAAAAGACAAAATAGTACATAGTGAGAGGTTGTGCAAGTAGGATGATTTTTTGTACTAGCTTTTTTAATGAATTGGAGAGATGATGGCGAAGAAGTCGAAAGACACCAATGGCTTTTGAGTTCTTCACCATCATTCTCTCAAGTTCGTTAAAAAGTTGTTACAGAATATCATCCTAGTTGCATAACCTCTCACTACGTATTGTTTCATCTTTGGTTTCTCTTTCTATGCTTTGATTTTTTGTCATGGGTCAGTTTGGGTGTTTCAAGTTTCAACACTTGGCATTTAATCCTCGGCGATCATAGGCCCCTCGATCCCTCAGCAACCCTCGACCCATCGAACCTTGACCCCTTGACCCTCGACCCCTCGCCCCTCGACACCTCGCCCCTCGACCACTCGACCCCTCGGCGACCCTCGACCCCTAACCCCTCGGCAACCCTCGACCCCTCAGTGACCCTCGACCCCTGACCGCTCGACAATCCTCGACCCTCGACCCCTCGGCGGTCCTATCGAATACCTTCACTATGAGCATGGTGCGGTTGTTGTCGTAGCTCAAGATGCAGACATGCCCGAGCATAAGGCCATCAGCGCAGGCGAACTGCTTCCATCCGTTCTTCGCGCACAGATGGAAGCAGTTCACCCAGTCTCATGACCTTCAGCTCTGGGACGTCCTCATCTTAAGTTGCGACACCAGTCGGTCAGCACTCGGACCTAAAGATCCTCGACCATCGACCCCTAAACCCTTGACCCCTCGCCCCTCGTTCCTCGACCGTCTGCCCCGACCCCTTGGCGACCGGCGATCCTCGATCCGGTTCCGTCGGTGCCGACGCACCCCTAACCTCAACCCGGTTCCGTCGGTGCCGACGCACCCCTAACCTCAACCCGGTTCCGTCGGCGCCGACGCGTGCTACTTCTTGATCTTGCGTTGGTTTTTCCCTTGGAGAGGAAAGGGTGATGCAGCAAAGTAGAGATGAGTATTTCCCTCAGTTTGAGAACAAAGGTATCAATCCAGTAGGAGACCACGCACAAATCACCGAATACCTGGACAAAGAATCAAACAACTTGCACCCAACGAGATAAAGGGGTTGTCAATCCCTTCACACTTATTTGCAAAGGTGAGATCTGATAGAGATAGATAAACGGTAAAGTAATATTTTTGGTATTTTTGGTTCATAGATCGGAAAGTAAAAGATTGCAAAAATAGTAAATCGGGAACTAATATTGTAGCTCGGAAACTTATATGATGGAAAATAGAAACTTATATGATGGAAAATAGACCCGGGTGTCGGTGTCAAAACCGGAGGATCTCGGGTAGGGGGTCCCGAACTATTCGTTTAAGGTTGATGGTAACAGGAGACGGGGGACACAATGTTTACCCAGGTTCGGGCCCTCTCTATGGAGGTAATACCCTACTTTCTGCTTGATTGATCTTGATGAATATGAGTATTACAAGAGTTGATCTACCTCGCGATTGTAATGGCTAAAACCCTAAAAGTCTAGCCTGTATGACTACGATTATGATTGTCTCTACGGACTAAGCCCTCCGGTTTATATAGACACCGGAGGGGACTAGGGTTATACATAGTCGGTTGCAGAGAAAGGAATCTTCATATCCGGGTGCCAAGCTTGCCTTCCACGCCAAGGAGAGTCCCATCCGGACACGGGAGAGAGTCTTCTGTCTTGTATCTTCACGGCCCAATAGTCCGGCCCATGCTACACAGTCCGGACGCCCTAGGACCCCTTAATCCTGGAGTCCCTCAGTAGCCCCCGAACCAGTCTTTCAATGGTGATATGTCCGGCGCGCAGATTACCTTCGGCATTGCAAGGTGGGTTCCTCGTCCGATTACTTCAAAGTACCTAACTTAAAGTGCAGTATTCGGCTTTCCATTTAATGTCGCGCCCATCGGCTTCCACGCCTTCATGACTTCAGCTTCCACGTGTCAAGCAAATACGAGAGGTCAGGGTATTTTTGCACATATCACCCTGACCATATAAGAAAGGCGTCTATTTAAAGAGATTGGGATCTTCAGATCCATTCCACACCAAGCGAGGGATCCTCAGAGTTCGCTAGGAGAAACCATTAAAACATGGCTAGCGCTCCCATCTCTTCCTCCCATACCCACGACACCGAAAAAGGCGATTGGGAGAAGTGTTCCGTATCCCACGGTCGGCTAGTGAAGCTGCGACACGAGGATCCCCGCGGATCTAGTCCCCGTTCGAGCAGGATTGACCTCCTTCAACGGCAGGGCTCAGGCGGAGAATTTCCCCAATCCATATAGGGGGAATGAGTGTGCTTCGTTCCCTACTTGTTGAGAGGCGTTGGATTTCCAATCCACCCGTTCCTCCGAGGACTTCTGGAGTATTATGGCCTCCAACTGCACAATTTCACTCCTGCCTCCATCTTGCACATCACGGGTTACGTTGCTCTTTGTGAGATATTCCTGGGTTGTGAGGCCCATTTTGAATTGTGGAGGAAGCTATTCTGCCTCGTCCCTCGTAACCAAAGGGATCAATATTTGAAGTGGGCGAAGCCGAGGTATGGCGCATCGCCGGGACCGGATACCTGTCCGGCACACCGAAGAAGGCATCCGAAGAGTGGCCTTCCAAATTGTTTTATATCGAGGACGTCGCCCTTCCCGACCTAGTTCGAATGGGTCTTCCCGAATTTACAAGTGTTCCCTTGAAGAAACGCCACAGCTGGCGCCCTCGGAGCCTCGAGGAGGAAGATAGTGCGGAAGTCCGTCAATTGATGAGCAAGATAAAGACGCTTGCCCAGTCCGGATTATTAGTAGTCGAGGTAATGGCGACTTCCATAGTACGAGGGGTTCAGCCACTCCAATACAAAGGGCTTCCCATGTGGCACTATAATGGGGAAGATGACGCCTCTCGCTGCGGTCGGAAGGGTCCGGACACCCCCGCCGCTTTGGCCAAAATATTGACCAAACTATTCAAAGGGGAGAAAGAGGAATTCATTCGTATTAAGCACCGAGATGGATTTTCCATGTACAATCCTCCTAGCTGGGTGAGTTCCAACCCCACTACTCTACTCAATCTACTCCCCGAGTCACATTTGACGAACATTAATCCGTCCATTTGTAACAGGAATGGCGAAAGATCACCAAGGGGCTCCACAACCCCGCCCCACAGCCAGAGGACCACAACCGGGATCTTGACCCCGGATTCAAAGAGGATCCGGACATATTCGTGGATCTCGAGGATGGGGTGTTCTACCAGGCGAGCTATGACGGCACAGAAGTGGCCATCACCGCCGACTACCCCGGTCTTCTCCCTGCCTCACACGTAAGTAATCAGGAGACATATCCTTCGAAAGAGCTTCCTCATTCTGCCTCACCCACCGCACTGTCTCGTGCTCCAAAGGGGAGGCGTTCGGCGCGCCATGCTACACCAGAGGCAACTCCAAAGAGAGCGGCGCCCATGCCTGGCAAGCCTTCGAAGAGGAAGGCAACGAGGAAACGACCGAGCCTTCATCAAAGAGGTATGGCTTTGTGAACATGCCCCTTGGCAGTCACATCCAACTGTGACATTGTCCGTTCGTGCCTTATCAGAAAAAGTGTTCGCCGGACTATGTCCGAGGGTCCTGCCAGTCACATTCCTAACAGCCAGGTTCCAGACCCTACCAGAAAGACGGGGGCTGATACGGGAGTGATGCCAAATTGTCCTTTGGTAGAGGATTCAGAGGATGTATCCGTCACAAAGTCGGAAGTGGAGAGCGCCATGAATCATCGGTGCCGGAGGGCCGTTCTACGCGACCCCGACTTTACAAAAGAGGCATTCAATGCCTTCAGCTCGGCTGTTGCATACATCCGAGGTGCTCAAGACGGGCTTACCAGTGCCACAAACCAACATTTGAAAGATATGCGGGTAAGTTTACATTGTCCAAATATGATAATTATATACCAGTAGCCCCTAAGACTTGAAGCAGTTGATACACCCGATTTAAGGACCATTGTATGACCAGGTGCTTACGGAGAAGAACAACCTATTGTCTCAAGAACTGGAAAAGTGTCGGACCGAGCTGAATGCCGCTACCGTCAAACTGGACAAATCCAAGAAGGCATCGCCTGGTAATATTCCCCTCCATTGAGAAAATATAGTTATATACCAACAATGCTAGTAGTGTTGCATATCTCATGGCATGATCGTTAGATAGACCGACGGAAGCACTGGAAGTCACGGAAGCGGTTGAACAAGAAGCCAAAAGGCAACGGGCCGCGGGCGAACGCATAGTGACACGGGTCAGGGAGGAGAAAAACAAACTCCAGGGTTCCAACACCCATCTAGGCAAAGAACTGAAAGATGTGTGGGCCCAGCTGTCTGACTCCGTGAAGGAAAATAAGAGGCTGCGAGGCGGCATATTTAGTATGTGTTCAAACTGAACTCTGTGTAATTAGGTGAGGAAAGGAACTGACAGAGTTATGTCTGTAGGTATGCTGATTGGCCATCCCGAAGAGGAGATGTCCGGATCGTCGGGCGATTTGCTACAAGAGCTGTCTCAAATCCACGAGGGAGCTCGACAGGCAATGCGAAGTGTTGCCAAGGCCTTATGGCCATCCGCCTCCCCTCCAGGAAGTATGGAGGAGCTTGTACAACTATTCAAAGGAGCATGGCGGCGTTTCTGATTATGGAAGATATCGGCCTGCCGGGAAGGTGCGCGAGAGGCCTGGGCCATGGTGAAAACACGGTATACCAAGCTTGATCCAAATCATATGGCCCAGGTCGGACCTCTAGGGTCAGATGGGAAAGAAATTCCCATTAACTTGGTATATGACCAAGTAGAAGTGGCTGCTAAATATTCCCAACAGGATTGTAAGTTAGACAGCCTGTTAGACGGTATAGAGGAGGAAATTTTTGAGTCCAAGTGACTATGTACTTTCCTTGACATATTTGTCCCTAGTCGGATTGTAAAACGATTGTCATGGTAGACCTTTTCACTTCGACCTCTGGACCCAAAGGTGTGGAGTGTTTCCGAATAGCTGAGCGGCAAAATAGACCGGGGTATGCATGGAAATTAGGCATAGGGGTCATAGTTACTTGAATGGACAAGTTGTATCTGGCTAGCTATGTTATATTACATTGTGATTGTAAGAAACATCTTCCAGATAGAATAGTTCCGTTAAGGGTTCCTTTCGCTGGGGTACATGCGTTAATATGCATGTTCGAACTGTGATTGAAAAAATCGCAGTATACGTAACGTCTGGGGCTTCATAGTGGAATGAATGTAAAAACATCTTTAGTCCGCTGACCGAATATTCCCTTAAGAACGCTAGCTTTCGGCTTCACCCAGTCTGAGGTACACATCCGGATGACCTGGCAGTAACAATTGCAGAGGTGCTCCCTTTATGCCCTAGCCGAACTAACGGGAACGTAGGGCATAAGCAAAGGAGCCAGGCAACCCAGCTTGGCCAAAACTTAAGTCATATCGATGCATATAATGGCGAAGAAAATGTACATATGAGGAAAAACGCATGTGTGATGAGCTTGATGGTTGGAAAATAACAATAATAAGCTTCTGTGCAAGAAGCCTCCAGGTATGATGGACGTACATATTTGAGGATGTGTACGTCATAGGTGCACGGTTTAGCCGCACGAAAGCTTTAAGGATAAAAAAATAAGAAGCAAAAAGAGAGGAAAAAAATAATGGAAACAATAGGGAGAAGGAGACGAACAAAGAGTTCGGCGCTAGACATAAAATCTTCGGAGTCTGGCCGCGTTCCAGGGGTTCGGCTCTAGGCGATTGTCTGATGCATCATGCAGGTGGTACGCTCCTCCAGTGAGAACTTCGTCAATGATGAAGGGACCCTCCCACTTGGGCTTGAGTTTGTCCTTTTTCTTCTCCGGCAAGCGTAGAACGAGTTCGCCAACATTATAAGTCTTGGCCCGCACTTCTCTGCTTTGATATCTGCGGGCCTGCTGTTGATAAAATGCGGAACGGGCTTTTGCAACGTCGCGCTCCTCCTCCAGGGCATCTAAGTTATCCTGCCGATCAAGCTCGGCCTCTCTCTCTTTGTACATGCGCACTCGAGGTGAGTCATGAATAATGTCGCAGGTAACACAGTCTCTGCACCGTACACCATGAAGAAAGGTGTATATCCGGTAGTGCGATTGGGCGTGGTCCGCAGCCCCCAGAGTCCGGAGTCGAGCTCCTCCACCCAGTGCTTGTCTGATTCTTTCAAAGACCGCACTAGTCTGGGCTTAATGCCGCTCATAATAGACCATTGGCTCGTTCGACTTGACTGTTTGTTTGCGGGTGATAGACAGAGGCATAATCGAGCTTAATGCCCAGATTAGCACACCAGGTTTTCACCTCATCGGCTGTGAAATTGGAGCCGTTATCGGTGATGATGCTGTGTGGAACACCATAACGGTTCACAACACTGGATATGAAGTCTATCACTGGTCCGGCTTCGGCCGTTTTAACTGGTTTGGCCTCTATCCACTTAGTGAATTTATCCACCATGACCAGCAGATACTTTTTCTTATGGCTTCCTCCTTTAAGGGGTCCGATCATATCAAGCCCCCAGACTGCGAAAGGCCAAGTGATGGGGATTGTTTGTAGAGCGGTGGGTGGCATATGGCTTTGGTTGGCGAAAAGCTGGTATCCGACGCAATGTTGGACAAGGTCCTGTGCATCTGCTCCGGCCGTCGGCCAATAGAAACATGTAGAGAAGGCCTTGCTTACAAGGGCCCGAGCCGCAGCGTGGCGACCACCGAGAAAAGCATGAATTTCAGCCAAGAGCTGCCGCCCCTCTTCCTCGAGAGACATCTTTGAAGTACTCCGGTAACGCTTTTCTTGTAGAGTTCTCCGTCATGAACCTTATTCGAGCGCCGGACAATGCGGCGAGCCTCATTCTGATCCTCAGGGAGTTCTCACCTATTAAGGTAGGCCAAGAAGGGTTCGGTCCATAGGGAAATGGTTGTCATGATAAGATGGGCCGACGGTGTTATTTCTGTGGCTGATCCCCCGATGATATCGGTGTGTTCCGAATCTGAGGTTATGGTTCGATCTGGACTGGTGTTGCCGCTCTCCCCTTGCCACACCACGGATGGCTTGGAAAGCATCGAGAGTATTAAGTTCAATAAGAACATAGTAACGCATTAAGTAAGTTCACATGATGTAGAGGAATTAAGTCAAGCAATATGATGAAAACCCCATCTTTTTATCCTCGATGGCAACAATACAATACATGCCTTGCTGCCCCTACTTTCACTGGGAAAGGACACCGCAAGATTGAACCCAAAGCTAAGCACTTCTCCCATTGAAAGAAAAACCAATCTAGCTGGCCAAACCAAACCAATAGTTCGAAGAGAATTACAAAGATATCAAATCATGCATAAAAGAAGCCAGAGAAGATTCAAATAATATTCATAGATAAGCTGATCATAAATCCACAATTCATCAGATCTCGGCAAACACACCGCAAAAATATATTTCATTGAATAGATCTCCAAGAACATCGAGGAGAACACGGTATTGAGAATCGAAGAGAGATAAGAATCCATCTAGCTACTAGCTATGGACCCGTAGGTCTGTGGTAAACAACTCACGCTTCAATGGAAGGGCAATAGAGTTGATGTAGAAGCCCTCCGTGATCAAATCCCCCTCCGGCAACGTGCCGGAAAAGGTCCCCTGATGGGATCTCATGGGTACAGAAGGTTGCGGCGGTGGAGAAGTGTTTTCGTGGATGCCTCTGGTGGTTTGGCGATATTTGGGAATATATAGGAAAAATAATTAGGTCAGGAGGCTCACGGGGCCCCCACAAGGGTGGGGGCGCGTCGTATCCCCTGGGCGCGTCCTCCGTCCTTGTGGCCGCCTCGTGGCTCCTCCGACTTCATCTCCAAGTCTCCTAGTTTTCTTCTAGTCCAAGAAAAATCATCATGAAGGTTTCATTCCGTTTGGACTCCGTTTGGTATTCCTTTTCTGCGAAACTCAAAAACAGGGAAAAACAGGAAATGGCACTGGGCCCTAGGTTAATAGGTTAGTCCCAAAAATAATATAAAACAACATATAAATGCATATAAAACATCGTAAACAGATAATATAATAGCATGGAATAATAAAAAATTATAGATACATTGGAGACGTATCAAGCATCCCCAAGCTTACTTCCTGCTCGTCCTCGAGTAGGTAAATTATAAAAACAGAATTTTTTATGTAGAATTCTACCTAGCATATTTATTCGTGTAATTTTCTTTGTTGTGGCATGAATTTTCAGATCCATAAGATTGAAAACAAAAGTTTAATGTTGACATCAAAACAATAATACTTCAAGCATACTAACAAGGCAATTATGTCTTTTCAAAATATCTTGGCCAAAGAAAGCTTATCTCTACAAAATCATATAGTCTGGCTATGCTCCATCTTCATCACACAAAATATTCAAATCATGCACAACCCCGATGACAAGCCAAGCAATTGTTTCATACTTTTGATGTTCTCAAACTTTTTAACTTTCACGTAATACATGAGCGTGAGCCATGGACAAAGCACTATGGGTGGAATAGAATATGGTGGTTGTGGAGAAGACAAAAAAAAGGAGATAGTCTCACATCCAATAAGCGTATCAACGGGCTATGGAGATGCCCATCAATAGATATCAATGTGAGTGAGTAGGGATTGCCATGCAACGAATACACTAGAGCTATAAATGTATGAAAGCTCAGAAATAAAACTAAGTGTGTGCCATTAGTATATCACACGGTGCACCATTACTATTTGACTTAGTAATGGCGCACCACATAGAAGTGCGCCATTACTAATAATTTTTTTCAAATATTTTTTTCGTTTTTTTCTTAAACTCGGGTCATTATGGCTTAATCTTGGATCAATATGCTTAACCTCAAGTGAAATGGCACTAAGTGGTCAAACTTCCCGGAAGGTCACCCATCCTCACATTACTCCAGCCCGAGCACGCTTAACTTCGCAGTTCTATCCAAACCCAGCACCACCTCACTTAACAGGCACTTGTTGATATATCTATCTTATCACTCCTATTAGACCTTGTTGATGTCTAGGACTTTGTTCATGTTCATGAGTATGATGAAATTTTGAAAAATATTTCAAACTTCCCGGTCATATTACGTATCACTTTTTGAAAAAAAAATCGAAAAAAAAATTCGAAACCATTTTTTTCGAAAAAAGTTTGAAATTTTTTCCATTTCCCCCCTCTAGATCTTAACAGCCCCGTAACTCTTTTTCTGTTAGGTTTTTGAGGATTTTGAAAATGTTTAACCGGGTACCCCCGTTAAATTGGATGTAACTTTTTGAGTAGATGATTATTCATATAAAAAACTTTTTAATCCGAGTTCGTATGCAAAAGTTATGCCCATTTTACAAATTCCAGAGAGATTTTGCAAATAAAGTCGAAATTCATATTTGTAAATTTTCCCAACAAGTAGACCACATATCACATGGGAAACTTATTTTCTTTTATTTTTTTGACATTTCTATCATTTTCTTTTATTTTTTTAAAACTGAAAAGGCGGTCCACGGGAGGGGGGGGGGGTGCATTCGGTGGAATTTTTGGGCCAAGTTAGTAATGGCGCACCGTGGGAGTGGTGCACCATTACCTTGTTCAACTAGTAATGGCGCACCACACACACGGTGCGCCATTACTAGTTTTCAAAAAAAAAATTGAAAAAAATACTAGTGGCGCACCGTGGATGTGGTGCCCCATTACTAGTTTAACTAGTAATGGCGCACTATCCCCTTGTGCGCCACTACTAGTTTTGAAAAAAAATGAAAAAAATTGAATGAAAATTACTAGTGGCGCACCATGGATGTGGTGCGCCATTACTAGTTAAACTAGTAATCGCGTACCATCCCCTGGTGCGCCATTACTAGTTTTGAAAAAGAAAATAAAAAGAATTGTTACTAGTGGCGCACCGTGGATGTGGTGCGCCATTAGTATTTGGACACTAATGGCGCACCAACACATGGTGCGCCATTAGTATATAGTAGTGGCGCACCACATGTGTGGTGCGCCATTAATGTCCATACTATCTATAGCTCTTTTTCTAGTAGTGTCAACATTAGCCATAAAGAACTCACATACTTATTGCAAAAATCTATTAGTTATCAAAACGAAGTACTACGTGCATGCTCCTAGGTGGATAGATTGGTAGGAAAAGTCCATCGCTCGTCCCCGACCGCCACTCATAAGGAAGACAATAAATAAATAAATCATGGTCCGACTTCATCACATAACGGTTCACCATACGTGCATGCTACGGTAATCACAAACTTTAACACAAGTATTTCTCAAATTCACAATTACTCACTGGCATGACTCTAATATCACCATCTATATCTGAAATCAATCATAATGAATCAAACTTCTCATAGTATTCAATGCACTTTATATGAAAGTTTTTATTATATTCCTCTTGGATGCCTATCATATTAGGAGTACAATTTCTATAAAATAAAACCAAAGAAAATTAACATGCTTTTTAAAGACTCTCAAAATAATATAAGTGAAGCATGAGAGTACAATTTCTATAAAATAAAACCACCGGCGTGCTCTAAAAAGATATAAGTGAAGCACTAGAGCAAAATTGCCTAGCTCAAAAGATATAAGTGAAGCACATAGAGTATTCTAATAAATCACGATTCATGTATGTCCCTCTCAAAAGGTGTGTAAAACAAGGTGATTGCGGCAAACTAAAAAGCAAAGACTTCAATCATACAAGAGAGTCTCCAAGCAAAATACATATCATGTGGTGAATAAAAATATAGCCTCAAGTAAAGTTACTGATAGACGAAGACGAAAGAGGGGATGCCTTCCGGGGCATCCCCAAGCTTAGGTCTTGCTTGTCCTTGAATATTACCTTGGGGTGCCTTGGGCATCCCCAAGCTTAGTCTCTTGCCACTCCTTATTCCATAGTCCATCAAATCCTTACCCAAAACATGAAAACTTCACAACACAAAACTCAACAGAAAATCTCAGAAGCTCCGTTAGTATAAGAAAATAAATCACCACTTTTGGTACCATTGTGAACTCATTCTTTATTTATATTGGTGTATTATCTACTGTATTCCAACTTTTCCATAGTTCATACCCCCCGATACTACTCATAGAACCATCAAAATAAGCAAACAACACAAAGAAAACAGAATCTGTCAAAAACAGAACAATCTATAGCAATCTGTAACTCTTGAATACTTCTGTAACTCCAAAAATTCTGAAAAATTAGGACAACATAATAAATTTGTTTATTAGTGTTATGCAAAACGAATCAGTATTTTATCGCGCTTGTGAAAAAATTAAAATTATTTTCCTAGGCGAAAAAGTTTTAGTTTTTCAGCAAGATCAAATCAACTATCACCGTCAGCTATCCCAAAGGTCTTACTTGGCAAAAACACTAATAAAAAAACACATCTAACTAGAGGCTAGATGGATTTGTTTTGCAAAACAGAACCTAAACAGCAAAAACAAAAAGAAAATTGGGTTGCCTCCCAACAAGCGCTATTGTTTAACGCCCTTAGATGGGCATAAAACACGAATAGATCTAGTTATTGTCATCTTTGGTATGCAATCCATAAGTGGCTCTCATAATAGATTCATAAGGCAATTTAATTTTCTTTCTTGGAAAGTGTTCCATGCCCTTCCTTAACAGAAATTGAAATCTAATGTTTCCTTCTTTCATATCAATAATTGCACCAATCGTTCTAAGGAAAGGTCTACCAAGAATAATAGGACGTCATTAATCCTTCCCATAGGTTTCTTAATAGTGCAATCTATATCAAGAACAATGAAATCTACGGGCACATAATTCCTATTTGCAACAGTAATAACATCATTAATCCTTCCCATAGGTTTCTTAATAGTGGAATCCGCAAGATGCAAATTTAAAGAACAATCATCAAATTCATGAAAACCTAGCACGTCACATAAAGTTTTTGGAATCATGGAAACACTAGCACCCAAATCACACAAAGCATGGCACTCATAATCTTTAATATTAATCTTAATAGTAGGTTCCCAATCATCATAAAGTTTTCTAGGGATAGAAACTTCTAATTCAAGCTTTTCTTCAAAAGATTGCATCATAGCATCAACGATATGTTTAGTAAAAGCTTGTTTTGATTATAAGCATGTGGAGAATTCAACATGGATTGGAATAAGGAAATAAAATCTATCAAAGACCAATTGTCATAATTAAATTCCTTTAAATCCAAAAGAGTGGGTTCATTGCTACTTAAAGTTTTGACCTCTCCAATCCCACTTTTATCAATTTTTGCACCAAGGTCTAAAAACTCCAAATCATTGGGATGCATTTTAACTAAAGTTGACTCATCTCCAGTCCCATGTTTATCAAGATTTATATTGGAAAATAAAGATTCAATAAGATCCACATCAATCACTATAATATCTTCATCTTTATTTTCACGGAAACTAGAAGAACATGTTTTTACAAACCAATCTCGTTTCACACGTATCTTAGCGGTTCTTTCTTTGCACTCATCAATGGAAATTCTCATAGTTTTGAGAGAGTCATTAATATCATGCTTGGGTGGAATAGATCTAAGTTTCAAAGAATCAACATGAAGAGAAATTCTATCAAAACAATGAAATTCTTTTGCGAACTCATAAATTCTATCACACTATTCTCAAAATTAGAGGCTATCTTATTATAATTTCCATAACAATTGTTGTAGGAATTACCATGATAATTAGAGGAATTACTAGGAAACAACCTAGGATTAAAATTACCTCTATACACGTTATTACCAAAATTGTTCCTACCAACAAATTCACATCTGTTGATTCATTATTATTTTCAATTAAAGTAGACAAACACATACCATTAGGATCAATAGAAGCACTCTTGCTTGCAAATAATTTCATAAGTTCATCCATCTTTCCACTCAAAACATTAATCTCTTCAATTGCATGCACTTTTTTACTAGTGGAAGATCTTTCGGTATGCCATTGAGAATAATTAACCATAATATTATCTAGGATTTTAGTAGCTTCTCCTAAAGAAATTTCCATAAAAGTGCATCCCATGGCCGAATCTAAAAGATTTCTAGAAGCAAAATTCAATCCGGCATAATTTTTTTGTATAATCATCCACAAATTCAAACCATGAGTAGGGCAATTTTGTATCATCAATTTCATCCTCTCCCAAGATTGCGCAACATGTTCATGATCAAGTTGCTTAAAATTCATAATCTCGTTCCTAAGGGAGATGATTTTAGCGGGAGGAAAATACTTGGAAATAAAAGCATCGTTACACTTATTCCATGAATCAATACTTTTTAGGCAAGAACGGAAATAGCTTCAATTTAACAATATCGTTATCCACATATTTTTTCTTTTGCAGATCACACAAATCAACAAAATTGTTTAGATGGCCAAAAAATTGATCTTTCATTACAAGATTCAGCAAAGTGGCATTAATTTCACAAGATTCCACACTAGTGGAGGGAGCAATCGAAGTACTAATAAAATCATTATTCTTGAGCTTGCGTTAGTTTTTCCCTTGAAGAGGAAAGGGTGATGCAACAAAGTAGAGATAAGTATTTCCTTCAGTTTGAGAACCAAGGTATCAATCCAGTACGAGACCACGCACAAATCACCGAATACCTGCACAAACAATCGAACAACTTGCACCCAACGCAGTAAAGGGGTTGTCAATCCCTTCACAGTTATTTGCAAAGGTGAGATCTGATAGAGTTAGATAAACGATGAAGTTAATATTTTTGGTATTTTTGGTTTATAGATCGGAAAGTAAAAGATTGCAAAAATAGTAAATTGGGAACTAATATTGCAGATCAGAAACTTATATGATGGAAAATAGAAACTTATATGATGGAAAATAGCAACTTATATGATGGAAAATAGAAACTTATATGATGGAAAATAGACCCGGGGGCCATAGGTTTACTAGAGGCTTCTCCCAAGATAGCAAAAAATACGGTGGGTGAACAAATTACTGTCGAGCAATTGATAGAAAAGCGCAAAGTTATGACGATATCTATGGAAATGATCATGAATATAGGCATCACGTCCGTGTCAAGTTGACCGAAACGATTCTGCATCTACTGCTATTACTCCACACATCGACCGACACCTGCCTGCATCTCTATTATTAAGTTCATGAATAATAGATTAACACATTAAGTAAGATGACATGTGTTGGGGAACGTAGTAATTTCAAAAAATTTCCTACGCACACGCAAGACCATGGTGATGGCATAGCAACGAGAGGGGAGAGTGTCTGTCCACGTACCCTCGTAGACCGAAAGCGGAAGCGTTTTAACAACGCGGTTGATGTAGTCATACGTCTTCACGATCCGACCGATCCAAGCACCGAACGTACGGCACCTCCGAGTTCTGCACACGTTCAGCTCGATGACGATCCCCGGACTCCGATCCAGCAAAGTGTCGGGGATGAGTTCCGTCAGCACGACGGCGTGGTGACGATGATGATGCTCCACCGACGCAGGGCTTCGCCTAAGCTCCGCGACGATATGACTTCTCCGGCGCAGGGCTTCGCTAAGCTCATGACGATATGACCGAAGTGGAATATGGTGGAAGGGGGCACCGCACACGGCTAAGGAACGATCCGTAGATCAACTTGTGTGTCATGGGGTGCCCCCTGCCCCCGTATATAAAGGAGCCAAGGGGGGGTGCGGCCAGCCCTAGGGGAGGCGCGCCTGGAGGAGTCCTACTCCCACCGGGAGTAGGACTCCCCTCCTAGTTGGATTAGGATTGGAGGAGGGGGAAGAGGGAAGGGGGCGCCGCCCCCCCTCTCCTTGTCCTATTCGGACTAGAGGGGGGGGGGCGCGCGGCCTGCCTGGCCGGCCCTTCCTCTTCTCTCTTATGGCCCATCAAGGCCCATAGACCCCCCGGGGGGTTCCGCAACCCCGGTGTTCCGGTAACTTCCTGTTTTCATCCGGAACCTTTCCGAAGTCCAAACATAGGCTTCCAATATATCAATATTTATGTCTCGACCATTTCGAGACTCCTCGTCATGTCCGTGATCACATCCGGGACTCCGAACAACCTTCGGTACATCAATACTTATAAACTCATAATGAACTGTCATCGAAACATTAAGCGTGCGGACCCTACGGGTTCGAGAACTATGTAGACATGACCTAGAACCATTCTCGGTCAATAACCAATAGCGGAACCTGGATGCCCATATTGGTTCCTACATATTCTACGAAGATCTTTATCGGTCAAACCGCATAACGATATACGTTGTTCCTTTTGTCATCGGTATGTTACTTACCGAGATTCGATCGTCGGTATCCAATACCTAGTTCAATCTCGCATCGGTAAGTCTCTTTACTCGTTCCGTAATACATCATCTTACAACTAACTCATTAGTTGTAATGCTTGCAAGGCTTATGTGATGTGTATCACCGAGAAGGCCCAGAGATACCTCTCCGACAATCGGAGTGACAAAACCTAATCTCGAAATACGCCAACCCAACAAGTACCTTTGGAGACACCTGTAGTACTCCTTTATAATCACCCAGTTACGTTGTGACGTTTGGTAGTACCAAAGTGTTCCTCCGTAAACGGAGTTGCATAATCTCATAGTTACAGGAACATGTATAGGTCATGAAGAAACCAATAGCAATATACTAAACGATCAAGTGCTAAGCTAACGGAATGGGTCATGTCAATCACATTATTCTTCTAATGATGTGATCCCATTAATCAAATGACAACACATGTCTATGGTTAGGAAACATAACCATCTTCGATTAATGAGCTAGTCAAGTAGAGGCATACTAGTGACTATCTGTTTGTCTATGTATTCACACATGTATTATGTTTCCGGTTAATACAATTCTAGCATGAATAATAAACATTTATCATGATATAAGGAAATAAATAATAACTTTATTATTGCCTCTAGGGCATATTTCCTTCAACATGATGTCGAGGAATTAACTCAAACAATACAATACGTGCCTTGCTGGCCCTACTGTCACTAGGAAAGGACACCACAAGATTGAACCGAAAGCTAAGCACTTCTCCCATTGCAAGAAAAACGAATCTAGTTGGCCAAACCAAACCGATAGTTCGAAGAGAATTAAAAAGATATCAAATCATGCATAAAAGAATTCGTAGGAGATTCAAATAATATTCATAGATAAGCTGATCATAAATCCACAATTCATTGGATCTCGGCAAACACACTGCAAAAATGTATTACATCGAATAGATTCCAAGAACATCGAGGAGAACATGGTATTGAGAATCAAAGGGAGATAAAAAGCCATCTAGCTAGTAGCTATGGACCCGTAGGTCTGCACTAAACCAAAACTAAACTATATATAAACCTAAACCTAAAAAAAGAAAAAAAAAACTCAATCCAAACCTAAACTACACTAACTAAACCTAGAAAACAGAAAAAAAAACTAACTAAACCTAACTAAACTAAAATAATCCTAAAACTAAACTAAACTAAACTAAACTTCTCCTCCTCCCTATTTTCTTTTTTTTTCATATTTGTCTTCCTTCTTTTCTTCTTCTTCTTCTTCTTCTTCTTCTTCTTCTTCTTCTTCTTCTTCTTCTTCTTTCTTCGTCTTCTTCTTCTCCTCCTCCCTTTTCGTCCCTCCTCCTCCTTCTCCACTTCTTCTTCTAAATTAAAACTAAAACTAAAACGTGAACCTAAAAGTAAAATTTAAAAATAGAATAAAGGGTGAGGAGCTCACCGCAGGGGAGGGGCGGCCGGTGGAGGAGGGGGCGGCCTGGTAGAGTAGCTCTGCCGCAGGGAAGGGGGGCAGCGTCGCGGCCTGCCGAGGCGGCGGGACGACCGCTGCAGGGGAGGGGCCGTGGCGGCAGGGACGAGGGGCGGCCCGTGGAGGGGCTGGGCGGCTGTAGGGAGGCGGGGTGGCCGGGGAGGCGGGGCGGGCGGGCGACGGGCCGGGCGACGGCGCGTGGGGTTCGAGGCGTGGTGGCCGGCTGCGGTTGGGGTCGGGTGCGCGCGGGGGGTTGGGTCATGGAGGGAGAGAGAGAGAGAGAGAGAGAAGTGAGAGAGGAGGGGGCGGGATGGATGTTACATACTCAATTCTTTGCCCTCTGCCAGCAGACGGGAAAGAGGTGAGGATGGTGGGCCGTTAGGGTTTGGGCCTCCACTGGGCCCCACCCACCTCTTTGTCGTCTGTCAGCGGACGACAAAGAATTGGCTGATGGCAAAAAGGGTCGTTGCCGTCAGCCAGTTCTTTGCCGTCCGTTTTTTAGAAGTAGACGGGAAGACCTTCTTTGCCGTCCACTAGCAGATAGCAAATATCTGACTGATGGCGAATTCTCTGTTTCGAGTAGTGCCTAGAGAGATACTGCTGGTTGAAGAAGATGAGGCGAAGGTGGATCTTGAGGATTGGGTAACTAGGGCGCCCATGGTGGATGCGTAAGTAGCAGTGCGAGCCATTGTTCTCTCGGGGTTTCTCTCTGGAACGCTAGATCGGATTTCTCTCGTAAGGCTAGATGGCAGAGGAAGAGGCTCTGATACCATGTAAGATCATTGGATGTGTTAAACGTTTTTTCTTGGGTCACGTCTTTATATATGGGACATATGTCGTAGCTTACAAGATTAGGAATATCGCTAGGATTCTTCAAAGTTACAATACACGCACATAGAGAGAGAGAGAGTTTACATCGTGAAGTAGAAGTAGATAGAAGAAGAATATACTAGGTTTGAACAATATAACTCCTATCTCTATCGTTAAACAATCTAATACACGCGAGAGAGAAAGGAAGAGGAAGAATACAGAGAGAGTGGTGGTGAGAGAGAAAGAAGAGGAAAAAGAGAGAGAGAGTGGTTGTGAGAGAGAAAGGAAGAGGAATAAGAGATAGAGAAAGTGGTTGTGAGAGAGAAAGGAAGAGGAAGACGAGAGAGTGGTTGTGAGAGAGAAAGGAAGAGGAAGCAGAGAGAGCTCGTAGTATACCGTGTCTTTGTTAGTATTTAAATCTTGCATGCAGTAGACTCTAAGAGAGCAGAAGTGGGATGAGAAGTAGGAGAAAGCGTTGTAACGGGCCTGCACATAGAATGACAACAAGATTGATCAGCTCCAGATTCGTTTAACAAATTACTCAACCCTACAGAACTGGTACAGTTAGCGGTCTAGATAGGATGTACCATGTTGCTCGGCCGACAAAAAACCACTCTTGAAGAACAGTCCCGAACCTTGTCTCTTTCTCTCCCTAGTGGGATTATGTTTCTCTTCCCCTGCTTAGTGCGTCTGTTTTCTACCAGTTTATAAGCGGTCACTCCTCTCTCTAGATGTGAAAACAGGCATCCGAGACCACACCTGTGCGTCTGCTCAATTGTTCGAGAGCTCTGCACCATCTATGTCCTTCCTGCTCCTCTTCTTGGCGTGCACCGCCAAGTGGAGCAAAAGGCTTCCGAAACTCTGCCTCTTGTGATCATGTAAATGGAGGGGCAATCAGGGTTTTGGGGACCCCCTCTAGCACAACTGCTGGGATCTTTGTCAACCTGGGTGTGTATGACTACTTCCTTGATGCCGACGATCTATTTAACGACATGACTTCTGATGGCAACATCACTTCTTTCGATGCATCGTGTGTGTTCTTATCCCGTCTATTATACATCGCTTATGTAACTCTCATGCTAGTAATTGATCTGGATATGTTATATCGTATAGATCTGACCACATGTCTACTACGTGTAGTACTTTTGGTGTCTGGATCATTATGTTTAATATGTTCATCATGTTTTATCTACCATATTTATGGATTTCATTCAATGGGAAATTGTTCATATATTCAACAATCACCCCTATGAAGCAGGATGGAAGCTTCGCAGGAATCGTCGTGGCAATTTTTTTATGGTTGTTATGATTGCTTGTTGTGTGATTTCCCCCTACTTTGTTAGAGCACATCCATGGGGGCCAACACCATAGCTCTTGAGTTAGCAATACTGGCTAAGTTCTCTAGTCCTATTATGTGGATGGATGAGGCTCCTGATGACATCATTCCTATGAGTGTAAACGTTTCAACCTTGATTACTCTAATGCACTTCAAAATCTTCATTAATGGACGCCAGCCAGTAGAGTAACGGAGTTGTCCCTGATAAAAGCCAGTAGAGTAATGTAGCAGTGTGCGCCAAAAGCCAGTAATGTATTGTAGCAGTTCGTGCCAAAAGCAAGTAAAGTACTGTAGCAGTTCGTGCCAAAAGTCAGTAGAGTAATGTGCAATCGTGGCCAAAAGCCAGTAGAGTAATTGAGTATTCCTTGACAAAAGGCTCCCAGAGAGACCCTCGTGAGTCGAGCTATATAATCCGCTCCTCTCCTCTCAATGTCCACTCTGTCATCGCAAAAATAATCATGAACCCTCCCCCCACACACACACACATACTCTCCCTCCAAGTCTCCCTGCACTCTTATCGGCGTCGCCCCATTGCAATTGAGGCCACCGCACTCAGGACTCGCCTCAACGCCCACCCCGCCAGCGTAAGTCCCTCCCCTCTAAAACCATCATGGTGATTGAGAGGAGGGACATACCATTGCATACACAAAGGCAAGGTGGGCGTTGAGCCGGGCCCTTAGTGCGTCGGGCTCTATGGTTGGTCACCATTAATGAAGAGCTTCGAGTGCATCAGTGCATGAATGGATGCAACTACGTTTAAGTGGATGGATGGATGCGGTCCACCTAGCTATATGACATTGGTAGCCAAACAACTTAGTTAAATCACTTGTTTCCAAAAATCAAACACGAGGCAAGTATTTTCATCCATCTAAATGAAATCAACTACACATATAAATATAGTTTTCAATGCACATTATTTCTCCGGTGTAGGATGATGATAGTTTGGCAATTGGTCAAGAAAATCTGCAAGCTATGGCAAGTTATTTCTACAACAACCTTATCAAAGCAGATCTTCATCCATAGTTGGTGATCCAATACATCCCGGGAAAAGTCACAACAAATATGTATGTATTTTTGTTTGCTCTATTCCCAGCAAAGGAGGTGAAAAAGCTACTATTTATGATGAGGCCCAACATATCACAGGCATTGATAGTTCTACAACACCAAGAGCACTGGGGCCTAATTGGCGAGGCCATCATTTAGGAAGTTCTTGCTTTCCAAATGGTGCACTTAGTCGGAATTCGCCCACATATCAATCACGTCAAAACATGAAAAACACGCGCAACGAAACAATTATAGCCAAGGGCCTTTGTCATGCCCTTGTTTCTATCTTTTTTTCTTTCCTTACCGATGAAATCTAATGTTACAGCCTAAACTTCTGGTCTATATAAACACGCAGCCATTGCCACCATAGGCAAGTCTTAATTGGACTCAAACTCAACAACGTAACTAGTATTATCTTTAACCTACTTTGCTACAACTAATAATAAGCCCACATATTGCAATAGAACATGTCACGAGTACTAGTCCTAGCGAGACAAAATATACACCCACTACTAAAGGAAAATAATTTTCTTAGTCTATTTCTCCCGGCCCATCGCACCAATTTACTTGTCTTATAACTGGACCATTAATTATATGAAAAACAAGTAGGTACCCTATAACATACAGAGATACCATTCCTGCAAGTGAACATGTATATACGCAGGCGCACATCCTATGTGTGTAGCAACCTCTACATGAGGTTCTACCATTTGCAAATCAGTGGAAGATCTCTCTAGTTGATTGAGGAGGGTCAAAATGTTTCATCAATGCATGCATCTAGATTCCAAAAGACGAGCAGACCTGCCATGGGCCCAACTTAGTGCCACTCCACCATGCACATTGTTTCACCCTACCACCTTGGGTGTCTCTTCAAGCTTTGCTTGTGTTGCGCTCTTATGCAACTCTTTTTGTGTGTCTGTTTGCAAGAACTCATGCTATGTTCGGTCAACTTTGGGAAATTTCTTTTATAATAACATGCAATTAATTTGGTCACATCTGTCTTCTACTTTCATGGCTCCTGTTGTCTTATAGCTAGCTGGCCTAACATCCATCCATCCACACAAACATATCTACATGTATAAATACACTGATCCACTTCAAACTCTTAATGAATGGAAGCCGACCAGTAGAGTAACTGAGTTGTCCCTGACAAAAGCCAGTACAGTAATGTAGCAGTGTGCGCCAAAAGCCAGTAGTGTAATGTAGCAGTCTGTGCCAAACGCAAGTAGAGTAATGTAGCAGTCCGTGCCAAAAGCCTATAGAGTAATGTGCAATCGCAGCCAAAAGACAATAGAATAATTGATCATTCCTTAACAAACGGCTCCTAGAGAGACCCTCTTGAGTCGAGTTATATAACACGCACTCCTCTCCTGTCAATGTCCACTCCGTACGTCATCACAACAACAATCATGAACCCACCCACCCACCCCCACCCACATACTCTCCCTCCAAGTCTCCCCACACTCTTATCGGCGTCGCCCCATTGTAATTGAGGCCGCCGCACTCATGACTCGTCTCAACGCCCATCTCGCTAGCGTAAGTCCCTCCCCTCTAAAACCATCATGTGATTGAGAGGAGGGATGTACCATGGCATACACAAAGGCAAGGTGGGCGTTGAGCTGGGTCTTTAGTGCGGCGGGCTCTATGGTTGGTCACCATTAATGAAGAGCTTTGAGTGCATCCGTGCATGAATGGATGCAACTACGTTTACGTGGATGGATGGATGGTAGTCCACCTAGCTACATGTCATTGGGAGCCAAACAACTGAGTTAAATCATATTTTTTTTCTTGCAAAAATCAAAGACGAGGCAAGTATTTCGATCCTTCTAAAGGAAATCAACTACACATATAAATATAGTTTTCAATGCACGTTGTTTCACTGGTGTAGGAGGATGATAGTTTGGCAATTGCTCAAGAAAATCTGCAAGCTGTGGCAACTTATTTCTACAACAACCTTTTCCAAGATGATCTTCATCCATAGTTGGTGATCCAGTACATCCCGGGAAAAGTTACAACAAATATGAATGTATTTTTGCATGCTCTGTTCACAGCAAAAGTGGTGACAAAGGTACTATTTATGATGAGTCCCAACATATCACAGGCATTGATAGTTTTATAACACCGAGAGCACTGGGGCCTAATTGGTGAGACCATCACTAAGGAAGTTCTTGGCTTTCCAAATGGTGTTCTTAGTTGGAATTCGCTCACGGATCAATCACGTCACACATGAAAGACACGCAACGAAACTATTATAGCCAAGGGCTTTTGTCATGCCCTTGTTTCTATCTTTAATTTTTGTATATTCCCCCTGGTAAAATCTTATGTTATAGCTTAACCGTCTGGTCTATATAAACACGCAGCAACCGCTACAATAAGCAAGTCTTAATTGGATTCAGACTTGGCAATGTAACTAGTATTATCTTTAACCTACTTTGCTATGTGTGTGTAGCTACCTCTACATGAGGTGTTACCATTTGCAAATCAATGGGAGATTGCCTTTTATGTAGGCCATCATCTCTCTAGCTGATTGAGGTGGGTCAAGCTGTTACATCAGTACATGCATACGGATTCAAAAAGCCAAGCAGCTCTGCTATGTGTTGGAAATAAGAGCAAATTACTACGAGATTTAATCCGAATAAACAGATGATAAATTATGACTACAGTAGCAGAGATTGAACTAATCATGCGAACTAGCATAGCAGATGAACATATCACATCTAGGGCACATACTAGAAACATGAATTCTACCACGATCTCGAACAGGAAAGATAGAGTCACGTAAGGTGCAGGGGGAGCAGCACTGCCGGCGTTGACATTGTCGCCCATGTCGTCGAGGATGAGGTTGCCGAGGTCGGGGAAGAAGTCGTCGTTCGCGAAGTCGTCGCTGCCAGCAGTCGCGCGAGTGCGCTTCCCCAAAAACCTGATCGCCCCTCTCCCGTACAGGATCACGAGAGGCGGGGTTTCGGGGGCCTGCTATCCCTTCTCTCGGTGCACGCCGAAAGGAGGGATGGAGAAGACTTGCTTGGCGGCGCAATGATATGGAGCACTGATGAGAAACCATATGTTTAGTTTAGATTTAGTTTTAGTTTTAGTTTTAGATTTAGATTTAGGTTTAGTTTTTGGTTTAGGTTTAGGTTTAGGAAAGAAGAAGAAGAAAAAAAGAGGAGAGGAGGAGAAGAAGAAGAGGAAAAAGGAAGGAAGAAGAAGAAGAGGAGGAGGAGAAGAAAAAAGAAGAAGAGGAAGAAGAAGAAGAAAAAAGAGGAGAGGAGGAGAAGAAGAAGAGGAAAAAGGAAAGGAGGAAGAAGAAGAAGAAGAAGAAGAAGAAGAAGAAGAAGAAGAAGAAGAAGAAGAAAAAAAGGAAGAAAAGGAAGAAAAGGAAGAAGAGGAAGAAGAAGAAAAGAAAAAAGAGGAAAAAAAACCCGACCCGACCCGGCACCCCGACCCCGACCCGGCACCCCGACACGACACCCCGACCTGACACCCCGACCCCGAGACCGACCCCGACCCCGACACCCCGACCCCGAGCCTGACCCGACACCCCGACCCCGAGCCTGACCTGACCCGACACCCCGACCCCGACAACCGACCCCCTGACCCCGACACCCGACCCCGACACGACACCCCGACCCCCGACCCCGAAACAGCACCCCGACGCCGACACGGCACTCCGACACCGACACAACACCCCGACCCTCGACACCTCCCGAAAAGGTGTTCTTTGGCATTCCAGAGGCCGGCGGGGTCATATATTTGTGAAGTATTAGTTAGGTCATATATTTTTCGATTTTGTTATGAAAAACATCATATATAATTGTGTTGATCGGGTAGTTTTAAATGTGCAGTTGATTCATCGCTGCGTGGTTTGGTGTTCGACGACCTCGCCGTGCGTTGGACTAGCTGTGCCCCTTCGTTCGTGGGTGAGCAGAAATGACATGTCCTCCTCCCCCATTAATTATTTGATCTATTCCGATGAAACTTGATAGCTAGCTATATATGTGTCTTGAATCATCAGTATGCGTAACCAATATGTGTCTCCCGTTCGAAAGCGTCATAGTTATAAATATGCATGCATTTGCATATTTATAACCTTGATTCTTTCGAATTGTCCAACGCTATCCATGGACAGCCCGAGTATGTGTAGATTGGGTTCATTTTCCCATATGCTTTGCTCCGGATCCGACGCATAAATTTCGTCAGTGCCTCCCTGTTGTTCTCCGGTACACATCCTCTCTGCTTATTGCGAGACGTGTATCGAGAGAACAGCGGGAGGTGCTGCCAAATTTTACGCCGGATCCGAGCATATCATGGGAAAATGAACCCAATCTACACATACTCGGGTGGGATTAGGACCTATCGTTACCTATTAGAGTGTAGGTTGCATGGACGTAATAAAATTGACAAAGTAGATCAACTGATGAATATAAACATGGTGAATTATATATATAATTGTTGTGTGTCCAGTAGCTCTGAAAGTCAAGATAAGTGATCGTGCATGGATGTATACCGGTCACACTGGTCAGAACAAATGGAGCGCTGGATGGTTCACAAAAACCAAGGGGTTTATGCAAGCCGCATTTGCAAATGGCCAGAGGAAAACCTGGTGCCCCTATTTCCGATGCGGCAATTGGGAAAAGAGGACAGAGTCTGAAATGGGTAAACACCTGCAGAAGAATGGTTTTACGCCCGATTATACGGTGTGGACATTTCATGGTGAGTCTGCCCAACGTGACCGAGCTGAGGTGGATCGTCGTCGCACCAACGAGCATGGTACCGGGATGGTAAACATGGTGCAAGACTATGATGATGCTCGGGATTCGGACGAGGAGATGGAGGAATCTGCAAAGGCCTTCAATGAAATGTTGGAGTCTTCAAAACGTCCGCTCCACAAGCACACTGAGCTTTGTCAGTTGGATGCCATCTCACAAGTAATGGCTCTGAAGGCTCAGTTCAACTTGGGTAGAGAATGCTACGACGCGATTATGACAGTATTTGGATGCTTTCTACCCAAAGGCCATGTAATGCCTGCAAACCTGTACCAGTCGGACAAAATCCTCCATGCACTTAAGATGCCCTATGAGAAGATACATGCCTGTGAGAAAGGATGTGCCTTATTTAGGCTTGACTATGCGGACTTGAACTATTGTCCCATTTGCAAGTCTTCCAGGTATATTGTGGCAGACAACGGTATGGGTGAAAAGACACAGACCAAAATCCCCGTTAGTGTTCTTCGGTATATGCCAATCGTACCAAGACTTCAACGTCTTTTCATGGTCGAAGAGACGGCCAGACAGATGACATGGCACAAAACAGACAAAAGAACCGAACTAGATGCAAATGGGAATCTGATGATGGTACACACATCGGATGGTATTGCATGGAAAAGGTTTGATGAATTACATGCAGACAAAGCGGCAGAACCGAGGCATCCTCGAGTCGGCATCAGCACAGATGGGTTCAATGTGTTTGGTATGACGGCAGCCCAATACAGTTGTTGGCCCGTATTTGGCTTTCCACTCAATCTCCCGGACAGATTATGCAAAGAAAGAACATTTTCCTGACGTTGATAATTCCAGGGCCCAACTATCTGGGGAAAAATATGAATGTGTACATGCAGCCACTTAAGGACGAATTGCAAGAAGCCTGGGATAATGGTAGAGTTGTCAAAAACTCTGCACCACCTGCATTCACAAGCCAACAGACCCTGGATCAGTTAAACGCTCTCGAGCCAGATCCACAGCGTCCAGGGTACTTCAAGGGGTATAATACTAAGCACGCGTGGACTCACAAAACATGCTTATGGGATCTGCCTTACTTCAAAGACCTCCTTTGCCCACACAACATCGACGTGATCCACACTGAGAAGAATATTGCCGAGGCACTTTTTGGTACATTGTTCGGCATAGATGGGAAGTCAAAGGATAATACTAAGGCTAGAGTCGATCTGGAGGCGCTATGTGATAGGCCGTTACAAAACATGAAAGAACCGAAAGGAAAGCAGAACTGGACGAAGCCAAAGGCATGGTTCAATCTTGGAAGGCCAGCTATGAGGGAAATTATCTTATGGGTGCAACAGCAGTTGATATTCCCCGATGGGTATGCAGCGAATCTAAAGAGGGGAGTGAATCTTGATAAATTGAAGATATTTGGTCTCAAGAGTCATGATTGGTACATATGGATTGAGCGGGTAATGCCGGTGATGTTGCGTGGCTTCATCCCTGAGGATGAATGGCTAGTACTGGCAGAACTCAGCTATTTCTTCCGTGTTCTTTGTGCGAAAGAACTATCGCCTGGCGTGCTAGAAGAAATGGAAGAGTTGGCGCCGGAGTTGATCTGCAAGTTAGAGAAGATCTTTCCACCGGGCTTCTTTAATCCAATGCAGCATTTGATTTTGCATCTCCCGACCGAGGCAAGATTGGGGGGCCCGTGCAAAATCGTTGGTGCTACCCAACTGAGAGGATGCAGAAGACGCTTCGAGAAAAATGTAAAAATAAACGTAGAATTGAAGCATCGATGGCTGAGGCATTCATCACAGAGGAGGCGGCAAACTTCGTAACAGCACACTACGAAGCCAAAAATCGTCATTTACATAATCTGAAGCCTCGGTACAATGCTAACGACCCTAAAAAGGGTGGATCCAACCTCAGCCTATTCAAATGGAATCTCGCACCAGCTAGTGGTTCACATCCAGTATCTTTGGATAACGAAGAATGGCGGACCGTTTCGTTGTATATCTTCAACAACCTGATAGAAGTGTGGCCGTACATCAAGTAAGTTCTCGGTACATTGTTTCGCAACTTCTATTTCCTTTGAACTGCTCTTATTCCTGGATATGTCATACAGTCGATACGTCGCCATATTCTCGTATGGAGCGGAGATCCAAAATGATTCCGTCGAAGAGTATGAGCTTCTCGCAAAGCAAGGAGGCGGCTATCCCGGTTTCATCTCTTGGTTGAAACAAACGGTAATTTCTATTAGACAATTTCATTTCATTTGCTAATTTGTGCATAATGCAACAATCCTTTCATATTAAACTTGTAGGCTAATTCAGAGTCTATGGACACCGAATTGAGACAAGTCGCTAATGGTTTTGACTATAAGGTCCGTTCATTTGACAAGTACGACATCAACGGGTATCGCTTTCGTACCTATGGCAAAGAGCTATCTATGGCCGACCGAAAGTCTACAAATTGTTGTGTATCTGCTATCGGCGAAGGAGGTACCGAGTATTATGGGAGAGTTGAAGCAATTTATGAACTTCTGTTCTATGGTGAAAACCCACCGAATGTCGTAGTCTTCAAATGTTATTGGTTTCAGCCGAAGGAGACTAGAAGGACTCATGAACATATAGGGCTAGTTGAAATCAACCAAAGCACCCATTTAGATGTTCCTGATGTCTATATTACGGCTCAACAGGCGGCCCAAGTATTCTATCTACCGTGGGCCTGCCAAACTAATCCAAATCTGAAAGGTTGGGATGTCGTTTATGAAGTGCCGCCACGTGCTAGACTTTCTCCCCCAAAGGAGGAGGATTATGAACCTCACATTAACCCAGACACATATGAAGGAGAATTCTTCCAAGAGACACGTCTTTCCAAAAAGTGTTTCAAGAACTGCTATACTTCACCCCAAAACATTGAAGTAGACAGCGACAGTGAATCCGACATCACCCCAGAGGAGGAACAAGAAGAGCCGGAACAAGAAGAGGTTACTGCTGCGGATGACCTTTCTCCATTACATTGTGTGCGCTTCCATCAATGATTACAAATGGTCATGTGAGTGGTGTTGCAGGCTGCTATACAGAGTGAGAGCGATAGAACAGAGAAACTTCTGGCGGAGGCGGCGGAGAGGCAGCGGGAGTTGGAGGAGAGGACGACAAAGATGTTGGAGGAGGAGAGGGCATGGAATGACATGCAGGCAAGGGTCATGTACGAGCTCCTTGTGGTAAGTTTCTTCTGCAGATTACTTGCTAGTCTTAACATTTGAGTCTCATTACTAACTAGTATGACTCTGTTGTGAAAACCAAATGTGCAGTCTGTCTGCGAGAAGTCCGGTCAGACCTCTCCGCCGATGCCAGTGATTGCTCCTGGGAGCACGGTGAGTTTAATTAGAATGGGCATTACTTGCTAGTCTTAACATTTGAGTGTCATAATGCTAATGAGACATTGGAAATGATCTTTGGTGCAGCTTAACTCCAGAAACGCATTGCACGATCCTTCTCCAGCTACAGGCGTGAGCCAGCCCGCTCGTACACCTCCCTGATCACGGTAAGTTTCTCTAGTGTTTTGCTTAACAAATACATAAAGACCTAGACTTGGCTTTATTTCCTCCAATATGCTTACCATAATGACCTAGAGTTATCTTCTTTTCCTCCAAAATGACTTAATAAGCTTACTGACCTCATAAACCATCCATTCTACCTAAATTAGCTCTAAAACGATATGTACTTAGCTTAGTTATGTCAAAAATTGCATAATTAGCTTAGTTAGCTCATAAACGATCCATTTTACCAAGTTAACTCTAAAATGACTCATTTTACCTTAGTTAGCTTACAAGTGATCCAATTTATCCAAGTTAGCTCTAAAATGACCCATTTTACGTAGATTAGCTCCTAAGTGATCCATTTTACCTACGTTAGCTTTAAAATGACCCATTTCATCACCTAGGTTAGCTCCAAAATGACCCATTTCACCTAGGTTAGCTCTAAAATGACCCATTTCACCTAGATTTGCTCCTAAACGATCCATTTCACCTAAGTTAGCTAAAAACGATCGATTTCACCTAAATTAGCTCTTAAATGATCCATTTCACCTAAGTTAGCTCAAAAACGATCCATTTCACCTTAGTTAGCTAAAAAACGTGGCATTGCACCTTAATTAGCTCATAAACGACCCATTTCAACTAAGTTAGCTCATAAAAGCTCATAAATGATCCATTTCACCTAAGTTAGCTAAAAACGATCCATTTCACCTTAGTTAGCTCAAAAATGTGGCATTTCACCTTAGTTAGCTCATAAACGACCCATTTCAACTAAGTTAGCTCATAAAAAGCTCATAAATGATCCATTTCACCTAAGTTAGCTCAAAAACGATCCATTTCACCTTACTTAGCTCAAAATGATGCCCTTCACCTTAGTTAGCTCATAAACGACCCATTTCAACTAAGTTAGCTCATAAACGATCCATTTCAACTAAGTTAACTCATAAACAACCCATTTCAACTTAGTTAGCTCATATATGATCCATTTCACCTAAGTTAGCTCATAAATGACATATACTTCTTGTTCTAGTCTTCTTCTTGTTCTAGTCACCTATTTCTAACTTTCTTATTTACCATTTTGCAGATTTCATTCACTTCATGGAAGCTAGCTTGCTATGATTGAGTGCTTGCTTTTCCTTTGATGAAACTTTGCATTGTATCTAGCTTGCTATGATGGAACTTGCTATCTTGATGAAACTTTGCATTGTAATATGTATATGGATGGAACAATGTGTATGGATGGAACTTGCTTATGTATGAACAATGTGTATGGATGAAACTGATGTGATATGTGATATGTGATATGAAACTTATGTGCTGGATATGTGATATGGAAATATATCTATATATGTCATATATATTTGCTGTGAAAATTGTTGAATTAAAAAAACAGAAAATAAGAGACAATATGCAGGCTCTTTGTCGTCTGCCACCGACGGCAAAGGGCTCTTTGCCATCAGCAGCGGACGGCAAAGAGGCCACGTGGCAGGCAACTGTGCTTCCTGGGAGGCTGCCCAATTTGGTCAGTTTGCCTACAGTGGCTGACGGCAAAGGCTTCGCCGTCCACGGCGGACGGCAAAGTGAAAAAAGCTTTGCCTACGGCGGCGGACGGCAAAGGCCTGCCATGTAGTGACGTCGGCTGACATCATTCGGCTGACGACAAAGGCCTTCTGAAGTTTGCCGTCAGTGGCGGACGGCAAAGGCCTGCCGTTAACCACCTAATGGAGTAACAACGCATTTATTGCCGTCTGCATTCTTTGCCGTCCGCTGCTGATGGCAAAGGCCCCTTTGCCGTCAGCCGCCCGAAGCAGACGGCAACGTAGCTCTTAGCCGTCCCCTACTTTACTGTCCCCTTTTGCCGTCTGCGGCGGACGGCAAAGACCTTTGCCGTCCGCCGTGGCAGATGGCAAAGTGGCTGATTCCTGTAGTGTTTGATCAATGATAATTTCAATCACCTTTTCTAGCATGATAATATGTCATAACAGTAGTTCATCTCATAAAACTTCTCACGATAAAGTAACAAGCAATTCACATGTTAAAGCATAGACCATAAACATTCTTGAAAACTATCAAACTTCATTCTTAGTCATCAAACAATTGCAATTCATCTTATTTTCAGGAATAACAAACTCCACATACTCAACTATCACATAGTCTTCTACAATTGCTAACACTCACGCAATACTAATGGTTATGGAGTTTTAATCGGACACTGAGAAAGATAGGGGCTTATAGTGTTGCCTCCTAACGTATTCACCTTTGGGTGATGTCAACAATAATAGTTCATGCTAACTTACATCCAGTTGGATATATATATATCAGGATCTTCCCAACACGAGGAGCTTGCCAAAGGATAAAATGAAAAAGGGAAAGGTGAAGATCACCTTGAATCTTGCATAAAAGTAAAAGACATAAAGTAAAAGATAGGCCCTTCGCAGAGGGAAGCAGAGGTTGTCATGCGCTTTTAGGGTTGGATGCACAAAATCTTAATGCGAATGAAGGTCACTTTATATTGCACTTGCATATGGACCTTTATTATGCAGTCCGTCGCTTTTATTGCTTCCATAACAAGATCGTATAAAGCTATTTTCTTCACACCAAAAGATCATACATATTTAGAGAGCAATTTTTATGATTGCACCGATGACAACTTACTTGAAGGATCTTACTCAATCCATAGGTAGGTATGGTGGATTCTCATGGCAAAACTGGGTTTAAGGATATTTGGAAGCACAAGTAGTATCTCTACTTGGTGCAAGGAATTTTGGCTAGCATGAGGGGGAAAGGCAAGCTCAACATGTTTGAATGATCCATGACAATATACTTTAACTGAGATGTCAGAAAACATAAACCATTACGTTGTCTTCCTTGTCCAACATCAACTCTTTAGCATGTCATACTTAATGAGTGCTCCCAATTATAAAAGATGTCTAGGATAGTGTATTTATATATGAAATCTCTCTTCCTTCAATATTCTTTCATGAAATTGTTCAAATGACCAATACAATGCTCGCTAACCTTCAATAAATTTACAACCTCTACTTCTTAGACGTGAAGTCATTAATCCCCATGGGATAAGCAAATGAGACATATATAATTTCAGATTTCTTACAATCAACTCATTCAACAATTTACTCATAGGATATAAGTGAAGCACACGAGTAAATGAAAACTACTCCAAAAAGATATAAGTGAAGATCAATGAGTAGCTAAAAAATTATGCAACTATGTGAAGACTCTCTCTCATTTAAGAATTCCAGATCTTGGTACTTTATTCAAACAGCAAGCAAAGCAAAAGAAAATGGCATTGCAAGGATAGCACAACTCATGTGAAGAAGCAAAAGCTTAGGCTCAACCGATACTAACCGATAGTTGTTGAAGAAGAAAGGTGGGATGCCTACCGGGGCATCCCCAAGCTTAGATGCTTGAGACTTCTTGAAATATTATCTTGGGGTGCCTTGGGCATCCCCAAGCTTGAACTTTTGTGTCTCCTTAATTCCTCTCATATCATGGTTTCTCTTTTTATCAAAAGCTTCATTCACAACAAACTCAACAAGAACTCGTGAGATAGGTTAGTATAAACCAATGCAAAACCTTATCATTTTCTACTGTAACAAATCACTAAAATTATTATTCAACATTGCATACTAAATGCCTCTGCATATTTAATACTCCTATCCTCAAATAGAATCATTAAACAAGCAAACATATGCAAACAATGCAAACATAACAACAATCTGCCAAAACAGTACAGTCTGTAAAGAATGCAAGATTCATCACACTTCCCTAACTCCAAAAATTATGAAATAAAATTCCCAGTGTAGTAAATTTATCATATCTCATTATGCAAAAAAGTTCAACATTATATCATGCTCTGACTTTTCTAGGACATTTTTGCAACAGCGGTAAACTTTCTGTTTTCAAACAGCAACATGTATACTTGCAAAATAAGCATGGCAAAGGCTATCCTTGACATTTTTATTGAAAATATAGATACAAAACATAATAAGAGAAAATGACGATCCTAGCAAAACACATATCATGTGGCGAATAAAAATATAGCTCCAAGTAAAGTTACCGATGAACGAAGACGAAAGAGGGGATGCCTTCCGGGGCATCCCCAAGCTTAGGCTCTTGGTTGTCCTTGAATATTACCTTGGGGTGCCTTGGGCATCCCCAAGCTTAGGCTCTTGCCACTCCTTATTCCATAGTCCATCGAATCCTTACCCAAAACTGAAAACTTCACAACACAAAACTCAACAGAATACTCGTAAGCTCCGTTAGTATAAGAAAATAAAACCACCACTTAGGTACTGTAATGAACTCATTATAAATTCATATTGGTGTAATATCTACTGTACTCCAACTTATCTATGGTTCATACCCTCCGATACTACTCATAGATTCATCAAAATAAGCAAACAACACATAGAAAACAGAATCTGTCAAAAACAGAACAGTCTGTAGTAATATGTATCAAACATATACTTATGGAACTCCAAAAATTGTACCAAATTAGGAAGACCTAAGAAATTTGTGTACCAATCCAGAGCAAAAAGAATAAGATCAGAAGCACGTTTCTGTGAATTAACAAAACTAATTTACTCGGTGCAAAAGTTTCTGATTCTCAGCAGGATCAACACAACTATCACCGTAAGCTATCCTGAAGTTCTTACTTGGCACTTTATTGAAAAAAAGCTATAAAACATGATTACTACAGTTGCATAATCATGTGGGCACACAAAAACAGTAAGAATAAATATTGGGTTGTCTCCCAACAAGCTCTTTTCTTTAGTGCCTTTCTAGCTAGGCATGGTGATGACAATGATGCTCACATAAAACATAAGAATTGAAACATAACGGGAGCATCATGAAGCATATGAATAGCACATTTAATCCTAACCCACTTCCTATGCATAGGGATTTTGTGAGCAAACAACTTATGGGAACAATAATCAACAAACATAGGAAGGCAAAACAAGCATAACTTCAAAACTTTAAGCACATAGAGGGGAAACTTGATATTATTGCAATTCCTACAAGCATATATTCCTCCCTCATAATAATTTTCAATAGCATCATGAATGAATTTAACAATATAACCAGAACCTAAAGCATTCTTTTCATGATCTACAAGCATAGAGAATTTACTGCTCTCCACATAAGCAAAATCCTTCTCATCAATAGTAGTGGGAGCAAACTCAACAAAATATCTATCGTGTGAGGCATAATCCAATTGAAAACTAAAATCATGATGACAAGTTCATGGTTATAATTATTCCTAATAGCATACAAGTCATCACAATAATCATCATAGATAGCAACTTTGTTCTCATAATCAATTGGAACCTCTTCCGAAATAGTGGAATCATCACTAAATAAAGTTGACACTCTTCCAAATCCACTTTCATGTTCATCACAATAAGATTCAACATCCTATAAAATAGAGGGATCACTACTTTATAAAGTTTATACTCTTCCAAACCCACTTTCATCAATATAATCATCATAAATAGGAGGCATGCTATCATCAAAATAAATTTGCTCATCAAAACTTGGGGGACAAAAATTATCATATTCATCAAACATAGCTTCCCCAAGCTTGTGGCTTTGCATATCATTAGCATCATGGATATTCAAGGAATTCATACTAACAACATTGCAATCATGCTCATCATTCAAAGATTTAGTATCAAACATTCTATAGATTTCTTCTTCTAGCACTTGAGCATAATTTTCCTTTTCATCATACTCATTGGAAATCGTGTAAAGATTATTTGGATTTGATACAGCTACTTGTGCAAGCATTTTACGATTAAGCTATACTCGAATCTGATTCTGCTGCAGCTTGACAAGGACCTGTGAAAATGCTGATATCTCGAATCCCTATCTTATTAAAATGGGGCCTAAGATCCATATTGAAATAAACCTAAGATCGAGGGATAAAGCACTCCTCGGTTTGGGATAATGCACTCGTATGTTCAGCGGAGATCGGTACTGGATACGGGCTTGGGAGAAGGAAGCTCGGGTATTGTTGGAAGCAAGCAGCTGTCTGGGAAGATATTAAAAAGACGAAGCGTATGAGACAAACTCAACTCCATTTTTTGTAGTTTTCTTTTATAAACTAAACTAGTGATAAAACAAGAAACAAAAATATTCGATTGCAAGATCTAAAGATATACCTTCAAGCACTCACCTCCCCGACAACGGCGCCTGAAAAGAGCTTGATGTCTACTACACAACCTTCTTCTTGTAGACGTTGTTGGGCCTGCAAGTGCACAAGTTTGTAGGACAGTAGCAAATTTCCCTCAAGTGGATGACCTAAGGTTTATCAATCCGTGGGAGGCGTAGGATGAATATGGTCTCTCTCAAGCAACCCTGCAACCAAATAACAAAGAGTCTCTTGTGTCCCCAACACACCCAATACAATGGTAAATTGTATAGGTGCACTAGTTCGGTGAAGAGATGGTGATACAAGTGCAATATGGATAGTAGATATAGGTTTTTGTATCTGAAAATATAAAAACAGCAAGGTAACTAATGATAAAAGTGAGCACAAGCGGTATTGCAATGATAGGAAACAAGGCATAGGGTTCATACTTTCACTAGTGCAAGTTCTCACAACAATAATAACATAGATAGATCATATAACAATCCCTCAACATGCAACAAAGAGTCACTCCAAAGCCACTAATAGTGGAGAACAAACGAAGAGATTATGGTAGGGTACGAAACCACCTCAAAGTTATTCTTTTGGAACAATCTATTCAAGAGTTCGTACTAGAATAACACCTTAAGACACAAATCAACCAAAACCCTAATGTCACCTAGATACTCCATTGTCACCTCAAGTATCCATGGGCATGATTATACGATATGCATCACACAATCTCAGATTCATCCAACCAACACAAAGTACTTCAAAGAGTGCCCCAAAGTTCCTACCGGAGAGTCAAGAAAACGTGTGCCAACCCCTATGCATAGGTTCATGGGCGGAACCCTCAAGTTGGTCACCAAAACATACATCAAGTGGCACGTGATATCCCATTGTCACCACAGATAAACACGGCAAGACATACATCAAGTGTTCTCAAATAAAGACTCGATCCGATAAGATAACTTCAAGAGGGAAACTTATTTCATCACAAGAGAGTAGAGGGGGAGAAACATCATAAGATCCAACTATAATAGCAAAGCTCGCGATACATCAAGATCGTTCCATAGAGAGAACACGAGAGAGAGAGAGAGAGATCAAACAGATAGCTACTGGTACATACCCTCAGCCCCAAGGGTGAACTACTCCCTCCTCATGATGGATAGCACCGAGATGATGAAGATGGCCACCGGTGATGGGTTCCCCCTCTGGCAGGGTGCCGGAACGGACTCCCAAGAGGTTTTTGGTGGCTACAGAGGCCTGCGGCGGCGGAACTCCCGATCTATCTTCATATTTGATGTTTTTACGTAGGCTTATATAGGTGAAAGAAGTCGGTCGGGAGGTGCTCGAGGGGCCCATGAGACAGGGGGCGCGCCTAGTAGGGGGGGGGGGCGCCCCCTATCTCCTGGCCTCCTGGAGGATCTTCTGACGTGAACTCCAAGTCTCCAGGATCATATTCTTCCCAAAAATCACGCTGCCGAAGGTTTCTTTCCGTTTGGACTCCATTTGATATTCCTTTTCCTCGAAATACTGAAACAGGCAATAAAACAACAATATGGGCTGGGCCTCCGGTTAATAGGTTAGTCCCAAAAGTAATATAAAAGTGTATAATAAAGCCCGTAATCATTCAAAACAGATAATAAAATAGCATGAATGCTTCATAAATTATAGATACGTTGGAGACATATCAATGATCCCCTGGCTTGCTCTCCAAGTCTCCTGGGTCATAATCTTCCAAAAAATCACGTTGTCGAAGGTTTCATTCCGTTTGGACTCCGTTTGATATTCCTTTTCTTTGAAATACTGAAACAGGCAATAAAACAGCAATATGGGTTGGGCCTCCGGTTAGTAGGTTAGTCCCAAAAGTAATATAAAAGTGTATAATAAAGCCCGTAATCATTCAAAACACATAATAATATAGCGTGAATGCTTCATAAATTATAGATACGTTGGAGATGTATCATGAACCACGATGTCGGGGATTCAATCAATCATGTATACAATTCCCTTTGTCAATCGGTATATTACTTGCCCGAGATTCGATCGTCGGTATCTCAATACCTTGTTCAATCTCGTTACCGGCAAGTCTCTTTACTCATTCCGTAATGCATGATCCCGTAACTAACTGCTTAGTCCCATTGAGCTCATTATGATGATGCATTATCGGGCCCAGAGATACCTCTCCGTCATACGGAGTGACAAATCCCAATCTCGATTCGTGCCAACCCAATAGACACTTTCGAAATACCTGTAGTGTACCTTTATAGCCACCCAGTTACGTTGTGATGTTTGGTATACCCAAAGCATTCCTACGGTATCTGGGAGTTGCACAATCTCATGGTCTAAGGAAATGATACTTGACATTAGAAAAGCTCTTAGCAAATGAACTACACGATCTTGTGCTATGCTTAGGATTGGGTCTTGTCCATCACATCATTCTCCTAATGATGTGATCCCCTTATCAATGACATCTAATGTCCATGGTCAGGAAACCATAACCATCTATTGATCAACGAGCTAGTCAACTAGAGGCTCACTTGGGACATGTTGTGGTCTATGTATTCAGACATGTATTACGGTTTCCGGTTAATACAATTATAGCATGAACAATAGACAATTATCATGAACAAGGAAATATAATAATAACCATTTTATTATTGTCTCTAGGGCATACTTCCGACAGCAAGCACCAAGGGCACCGCATGCGCCAATGCCGGGGGCACCAGGGGCGCCAGCGCCGCGGCTCTAGCAGGCGCCGCATGCGGGGGGCGTGCCTCAAAGCCAGGGCGGGCCAAGAGAGGCGCGCGAGTGCCCTGGGAGAGGCATCGAGGAGCCCGCGTCATCAGTGGCGGGAGGAACAGCCGGGAGTACCTGCTGAAACGGAAACACATGCTCATCAAAGTAAATGTGCCGGGAAGTGAACACACGGTGGGAGACTGGATCGTAGAACCGATAATCCTTGGAGTTGGAGGGATAGCCGATGAAGATGCATGCGACGGAACGGGGTGCGAGTTTGTGCGGAGCGGTGTCGGCAGTGCTAGGTTAGCAAAGGCACCCGAAGATACGCAAGTCATCATAGGATGGAGGTGTACCGAAGAGAAGATGATGAGGTGCATAGTTCCAAAGTGGGCGGCAGGGTCGAGGGTTAATGAGAAGTGAAGCAGTAGCAAGTGCGTCCGGCCAGAAACGGGGTGGAACATTAGCATGGAACAAGAGCGTGTGAACACAGTCATATAGAGTGCGAAGGACGCGTTCGGCTCGATCATTCTGCTGTGAAGTATACGAGCATGTGAGATGAAATATTGTGTCGTGGTGCGACATAAGAGTGCGGAAAGCAAGATTGTCGAACTCTTCTCCATTGTCAGTCTGAAGAGCAAGAATGGGATGCCCAGACTGCATGCTGACATAGGAGTAAAAATCCGTCAAAGTGGTGAGCGTCATCGCAAAGAAAAAATCCACACATAGTGAGAATAATCATGAAGGATAACCAGATAATATAAATAGCCTGAATTACTAGGAACCGGAGAGGTCCACACATCCCTATGAATCAACTAAAAAGGAAAAGAAACTATGGTGATGGAGTTATTAAACGGAAGGCGAACATGTTTGCCGACACGATGGCATGGCAAGTGTGATCCTCTATCTTACTAAAATTGAAACTAAAAGTCCTAAGTATATGATGAAGTGTGACAGGGTTGGGATGACCCAAACGAGCGTGCCAGAGGTCGACGCCAGCGGAGAGAGCAACCGGTGCGGTGGTGAAGGTGGACAGCGGATCCACCAGATAGAGCTCGTCGGGGCTGTCACATCGGTGAAGTACCATCCTGGTTCGAGCGTCCTTGACACAAAAACCAAGCTCATCAAATTCAATAGTAACATGATTTTCATGAGTTTAACAACGAACAAAAATAAGGTTCTTAATAAGATGAGATGACACAAGTATATTAGACAAAGTTAAAGGCATGTAATTGGAAGGAAATGAAGTGTGCCCGACGTGTGTGATAGGGAGTGTGGAACCGTCGCCGACAATGATGCGGCGGTCAGTGGTGACGGGAGTGGAAGAGGCAAGATTACCAGGATGAGTGATAACCCACAAGTATAGGGGATTGCAACAGTTTTCGAGGGTAGAGTATTCAACCCAAATTTATAGATTCGACACAAGGAGAGCCAAAGAATATTTGAAGGTATTAGCAGCTGAGTTGTCATTTCAACCACACCTGGAGATTAATTATCTGCAGCGAAGTGATTAGTAGCACAATAGTATGATAGTTTTGATGATAGCAGCAGTAGTAACAGCAACGGTAACAGTGATAGCACTGATATTGTAGCAGTAACGATAGCAGTAGCAACAATAGTAACTTAGCAAGAACAATATATGATAAATTCGTAGGCATTGGATCGCTGACTCGTTGGATGATATTCATCATGAGACAGTTATAACCTAGGGCGAACCAGCACTAGCTCCAGTTCATAAATATAATGTAGGCGTGTATTTTGTATATAGTCATACGTGCTTATGGAAAGAACTTGCATGACATCTTTTGTCCTACCCTCCCGTGGCAGCGGGGTCCTATTGAAAACTAAGGGATATTAAGGCCTCCTTTTAATAGAGAACCAGAACAAAGCATTAACACACGGTGAATACATGAACTCCTCAAACTACGGTCATCACCGGGAGTGGTCTCGACTATTGTCACTCCGGGGTTGCCGGATCATAACACGTAGTAGGTGACTATAACTTGCAAGATCGTATCTAAAACATGGATATAATGGTGATAACATAAACAGTTTAGATCTGAAATCATGGCACCCGGGCCCAAAGTGATAAGCATTAAGCATGGCAAAGTCATAGCAACATCAATCTCATAACATAGAGGATACTAGGGACCAGGCCCTAACAAAACTAACTTGATTACATGATGAATCTCATCCAACTCCTTGCTCAAAGCTCCATTCACAAAACTGCTTTGGGGGATTGTTCTTTGGTATGTGACTCCTCCAATGGTCCAATTTGTTTTTGTTCTAGAGTTTCATTTGTTGCAAATTTTTGCTGCTGTGGTGACCCTGTTCTTGAGCTTGCATGTCAAATTTGTATGGTCCAAAGTATTTTTAATGCATGATATATTCTCTAGGCACTTGTGCGAGTAGTTGGTATAAATCTTGTTGTGTTTGGTTCACTTTTATTTTGAGTCACAAAAAATTTCAGAAATTTTCAGCGGAAGAAAATGTTGAGGAGATTGTTGAGAGGCTCCTCGAGTCGGGGTTCAAAGGAAAAGGAGAATAAAGAGAATGAAAAGCCCAAGTACAATCTTCCTTGCATCACGGAGGTCCGACCGTGTGAATGGTCTTGTGATGCATTCTTGAAGGCCGCTGGAATATATGAAGACTTCTATTACTTGGCTGAGAATGCAGGCATCACCGACTTTATCCACGATAAGTGTGATCAGAACATACCTTATCATGCCCACCGACATTCATGCATACTGGGAGCGGACACGATCCCCAGATCCTGAGCCAGAGCCATCACCCGATCCATATCAGGAGTCTATTTATCAGTGGGATCTGCAGGAGCTCGCTAACCAGTGGAACCCCGAGGATCCTCCTCAGTACACCGGAGAGGACTACTTTGATCCATGGGCGTAGACCAAATTACGCCAAAAGCCTAAGCTTGGGGGGGGGATACGTATTTCTTACTGACATTACATTCATGTTCACACACTCATTCTAGTTGTCGGTGTTCATACTTTTTCATTGTATTATCCATGCTAGTTTATTTTCTTTTCTTTCTTTCTTCTTGTGTGTTTGAAAAACTTTGAGAAAACCAGAACCAATAAAATTAGTTGTAGCTTTTAGGTAGTTTAATTTTCATGCTTGTAGTAGTAGTAATAAAAAGGAAAACCCGAAAAGATTACCGTTCTTCTTTTGCTTGTTGGGAGCTTTCCCGTGTAAATAGTTTTTCTCTTTGTTTGAAATTCTTTTCTTTTCTTTGGGGGTCAAGAGGAGAAGACCACGATGAAAATGTTGAGTGGATTTAATTTGCGTTATTTTTGCCTTGTCTTCTCCTTTGAATTAAATGTTTGCAGATTCCAGCTTAGTCCAATGCACATGCACTATTATTATTATCCACACCGTTCGGTCGTGCAAGTGAAAGGCAATAATGACGATATATGATGAAATTGAGATGAGGAAAAGCTGGTATGAACTCAACCTATCTTGTTTTTGTAAATGTGATTAGTTCATTGTTCCTGATTCAGCCTATTATGAATGAAACATGTTTGCAATGACAATTAGAGATTATAGTTACTCATGCCATGCTTAATTAGCTAGGAGTCTATAATGGTTTACCTTGCATGCCAACGTGCTATTAAAATGGTTGTGATGTAGTATGATAGGATGGTATCCTCCTTTTAATGATTCGAGTGACTTCGTTTGGCACATGTTCACGCATGTAGGTGAAACAAAATCAACATAGCCTCCACGATATTTATGTTCATGGTGATTTATATCCTACTCATGCTTGCACTCATTGTTGGTAAATTCTAATGCATTTTTATGACTGTGTCGCTCTCTAGTTGGTCGCTTCCCAGTCTCTTTCTAGCCTTCACTCGTACTAAGCGGGAATACTGCTTGTGCATCTACCTCCATAAACCCCAAAGTTGTTCATATGAGTCCACCATACCTACCTATATGCAGTATTTACCTGCCGTTCCAAGTAAATTTGCATGTGCCAAACTCTAAACCTTCAAATGAAATTCTGTTTTGTATGCTCGAATCGCCCATGTATCAACTAGGGTTATCTATATCGGAAGGAAATATGCCCTAGAGGCAATAATAAAAGTTTTATTTATATTTCCTTATATCATGATATCTTTTTATTATTCATGCTATAATTGTATTTAATGGAAACTTAGTACATGTGTGAAAACATAGACAAAACATAGTGTCCCTAGTATGCCTCTACTTGACTAGCACGTTAATCAAAGATGGTTAAGTTTCCTAACCATATACATGTGTTGTCATTTGATGAACGGGATCACATCATTAGGAGAATGATGTGATGGACATGACCCATCCGTTAGCTTAGCATTATGATTGCTACAGTTTCATTGCTACTGCTTTGTTCATGACTTATACATGTTCCTCAGACTATGAGATTATGCAACTCCCGAATACCGGAGGAACACTTTGTGTGCTATCAAATGTCACAACGTAAATGGTTGATTATAGAGATGCTCTACAGGTTCTGCGAAGGTATTTGTTGGGTTGGCATAGATCGAGATTAGGATTTGTCACTCCGTGTTTCGGAGAGGTATCTCTGGGCCCTCTTAGTAATGCTCATCACTATAAGCCTCGCAAGCAATGTGACTAATGAGTTAGCTGCGGGATGAAGTATTACGGAACGAGTAAATAGACTTGCCAGTAACGAGATTGAACTAGGTATGATGATACCGACGATCGAATCTCGGGCAAGTAACATACCGATGACAAAGGGAACAACGTATGTTGTTATGCGGTTTGACCGGTAAAGATCTTCGTAGAATATGTAGGAGCCAATATGAACATCCAGGTTCCGCTATTGGTTATTGACCACAAATGTGTCCGCACGCTTAACATTCGATGGCGATATGTATTATGAGTTATGTGTTTTGATGGCCGAAGTTTGTTCGGAGTATCGGATGAGATCACGGAAGTGACGAGGAGTCTCGAAATGGTAGAGACATAAAGATTGATATATTGGACCATGTTATTCGGACACCGGAAGAGTTCCAGGAAGTTTAGGGTAAAACCGGAGTGCCGGAGGGGTTACCGGAGCCCCCCGGGGGAACTAATGGGCCACCATGGGCCTTAGTGGAGAGACAGGAGGGCAGCCAGGCAGGCCACCACCCCATGTAGTCCGAATTGGACAAGGGAAGGGGGGCGGTGCCCCCCTTTCCTACTCCCTCTCCCTCTCATTTCCTTCCCCCTCTCTTCCTTGGAGGGGAATCCTACTAGGACTAGGAAGTCCTAGTAGGACTCCTCTTTGGGCATGCCCCTAGGGCCGGCCGGCTTCCCCGTCCCTCCTTTATATACGGGGGCAGGGGGGCACCCTAGAACACATAAGTTTCTCTTAACCGTGTGTGGTGCCCCCCTCCACAGTTACACACCTCGATCATACCATCGTAGAGCTTAGGCGAAGCCCTGCTCCGGTAACATTGCTACCTCTTGAGCACTGAGTTGGTTTTCCCTTGAAGAGGAAAGGGCGGTGCAGCAAAGTAGCGTAAGTATTTCCCTCAGTTTTTGAGAACCAAGGTATCAATCCAGTAGGAGGCTCCACAGAAGTCCCTCGTACCTACACAAACAAACAAGAACCTCGCAACCAACGCGATAAAGGGGTTGTCAATCCCTTCACGGTAACTTGCGAAAGTGAGATCTGATAGAGATAAAAAGATAAGATAAATATTTTTGGTATTTTTATGATATAGATTGGAAAGTAAAGATTGCAAATAAAAGTAGATCGGAAACTTATATGATAAAAGATAGACCCGGGGGCCATAGGTTTCACTAGTGGCTTCTCTCAAGATAGAATAAGTATTACGGTGGGTGAAAAAATTACTGTTGAGCAATTGATAGAAAAGTTCATAGTTATGAGATTATCTAGGCATGATCATGTATATAGGCATCACGTCCGCAACAACTAGATCGAAGCGATTTTGCATCTACTACTATTAATCCACACATCAATCGACTCCTGCCTGCATCTAGAGTATTAAGTTCATAAGAACAGAGTAACGCATTAAGCAAGATTACATGATGTAGAGGGATAAACTCAAGTAATATGATATAAACCCCATCTTTTTTATCCTCGATGGCAACAATACAATACGTGCCTTGCTGCCCCTGTTGTCACTGGGAAAGGACACCACAAATTTAACCCAAATCTAAGCACTTCTCCCATTGCAAGAAAGATCAATCTAGTAGGCCAAACCAAACTGATAATTCGAAGAGACTTGCAAATATAACCAATCACACATAAAAGAATTCAGGGGGGATTCAAATATTTCTCATAGATAAACTTGATCATAAACCCACAATTCATCGTATCTCGACAAACACACCGCAAAAAGAGTTACATCGGATAGATCTCCAAGAAGATCAAGGAGAACATGGTATTGAGATCCAAAAAAAGAGAAGAAGCCATCTAACTAATAACTATGGACCCGAAGGTCTGTGGTAAACTACTCACAACTAATCGGAGAGGCCTTAGAGATGATTTAGAGGCCCTCCGTGGTCAATTCCCCCTCCGGCGGAGCACCGACGAAGGCTCCAAGATGGGATCTTGCGGATATAGAAGGTTGCGGTGGTGGAAATAGTTTTTCATGGTGCTCCTGGATGTTTTCAGGGTACGTGGATATATATAGGCGAAGGAGGTAGGTCAGGGGACCCACGAGGGGCCCACGAGGGTGGGGGCGCGCCCACCCCCCTAGGGCACGCCCTCCTGCCTCGTGGCCGCCTCGGCTGCTTCTAGACGTCCACGCCAAGTCTCTTGGATTGCGTTTGTTCCAAAAAGATCCCTCCTGAAGGTTTCATTCCGTTTGGACTCTGTTTGATATTCCTTTTCTTTGAAACACTGAAATAGGCAAAAAAAATAGCAATTCGGGCTGGGCCTCCGGTTAGTAGGTTAGTCCCAAAAATGATATAAAAGTGTAAAGTAAAGCCCATAAACATACAAAACGGGTAATATAATAGCATGGAACAATCCAAAATTATAGATATGTCGGAGACATATCAAACATCATTATCACCGTCGCCACGCCGCCGTGCTGACGGAACTCACCCTCGTCCTCAACTGGATCAAGAGTACGAGGAACGTCATCGAGCTGAACGTGTGCTGAACGCGGAGGTGCCATACGTTCGGTACTTGATCGGTTGGATTGTGAATAAGTTCTACTACATCAACCCCGTTATTCAAAATCTTCCTCTTTCGGTCTACGAGGGTACGTGGACACACTCTCCCCTCTCGTTGCTATGCATCTCCTAGATAGATCTTGCGTGATCGTAGGATTTTTTTTGAAATTACCGCGTTCCCCAACAATATCTTCCATGCTAGATGGGTTATTCTCACGATGAGTGGACTCCACTCATCATTCATGAGAAAATGGCTGGTAACTGCTATGTCTAGAGCTTGCGTTGGTTTTCCTTGAAGAGGAAAGGGTGATGCAGCAATAGTAGCGTAAGTATTTCCCTCAGTTTTTGAGAACCAAGGTGTCAATCCAGTAGGAGGCTCCTCAAAAGTCCCACGCACCTACACAAACAAACAAAGAACTCGCAACCAACACAATAATGGGGTTGTCAATCCCTTCACGGCCACTTGCGAAAGTGAGATCTGATAGAGATAATATGACAAGATAAATATATTTTTGGTATTTTATGATATAGATTGGAAAAGTAAAGATGCAAATAAAAGTAGATTGAAATCTTATATGATAAAAGATAGACCCGGGGGCCATAGGTTTCACTAGTGGCTTCTCTCAAGATAGCATAAGTATTACGGTGGGTGAACAAATAACTGTCGAGCAATTGATAGAAAAGAGAATAACTATGAGATTATCTAGGCATGATCATGTATATAGGCATCACGTCCGTGACAAGTAGATCGACTCCTGCCTGCATCTACTACTATTACTCCACACATCGACTGCTACCCAGCATGCATCTCGAGTATTAAGTTCAGAAAGAACAGAGTAACGCATTAAGAAAGATGACATGATGCAGAGGGATAAACTCATGCAACATGATATAAAACCCATCTTTTTATCCTCGATGGCAACAATACAATATGTGCCTTGCTGCCCCTGCTGTCACTGGGAAAGGACACCGCAAGATTGAACCTAAAGCGAAGCACTTCTCCCGTTGCAAGAAAGATCAATCTAGTAGGCCAAACCAAACTGATAATTCGAAGATACTTGCAAAGATAACTTAATCACACATAAAAGAATTCAGAGGATATTCAAATATTTCTCATAGATAAACTTGATCATAAACCCACAATTCATCGGATCTCGACAAACACACCGCAAAAAGAGTTACATCGAATAGATCTCCAAGAAGATCGAGGAGAACATGGTATTGAGATCCAAAAAGAGAGAAGAAGCAATCTAGCTAATAACTATGGACCCGAAGGTCTGTGATAAACTACTCACAAATCATCGGAGGGGCTATGGTGTTGATGTAGAAGCCCTCCGTGGTCGATTCCCCCTCCGGTGGAGTGCCAGCGAAGGCTCCAAGATGGGATCTCATGGATACAGAAGGTTACGGTGGTGGAAATAGTTTTTCGTGGTCGCCTTTGATGTTCTCGGGGTACATGGGTATATATAGGAGGAAGAAGTAGGTCGGTGGCCGCCCGAGGGGCCCATGAGATAGGGGGGCACGCCCTCCACCCTCATGGCCGCCTCGGTTGCTTCTTGACTTGCACTCCAAGTCCTCTGGATCACGTTCGTTCCAAAAATCACGCTCCCGAAGGTTTCATTCCATTTGGACTCCGTTTGATATTCATTTTCTTCGAAACACTGAAATAGGCAAAAAAAAAAACATCAATACAGGCTGGGCCTCCGGTTAGTAGGTTAGTCCCAGAAATGATATAAATGTGTAAAGTAAAGCCCATAAACATCCAAAACGGGTAATATAATAGCATGGAACAATAAAAAATTGTAGATACGTTGGAGACGTATCAAGCATCCCCAAGCTTAATTCCTACTCGTCCTCGAGTTGGTAAATGATAGAAATAGAATTTTTGATGTGGAATGCTACCTAGCATAATTCTCAATGTAATTTTATTTATTGTGGCATGAATGTTCAGATCCAAATGATTCAAAATAAAAGTTCATATTGACATAAGAAATAATAATACTTCAAGCATACTAATCAAAGCAATCATGTCTTCTCAAAATAACATGGCTAAAGAAAGTTATCCCTACAAAATCATATAGTTTGGTTGTTGCTCTATCTTCGTCACACAAAGTATTTAATCATGCACAACCCCGATGACAAGCCAAGCAATTGTTTCATACTTTAGCAATCTCAAACTTTTTCAACTTTCACGCAATACACGAGCGTGAGCCATGGACATAGCACTATATGTGGAATAGAATGGTGGTTGTGGAGAAGACAAAAAGGAGGAAGATAGTCTCACATCAACTAGGCGTATCAACGGGCTATGGAGATGCCCATTAATAGATATCAATGTGAGTGAGTAGGGATTGCCATGCAACGAATGCACTAGAGCTATAAATGTATGAAAGCTCAACAAAAGAAACTAAGTGGGTGTGCATCCAGCTTGCTTGCTCACGAAGACCTAGGGCATTTTGAGGAAGCCCATCATTGGAATATACAAACCAAGTTCTATAATGAAAAATTCCCACTAGTATATGAAAGTGACAACATAGGAGACTCTCTATCATGAAGATCATGGTGCTACTTTGAAGCACAAGTGTGGTAAAAAGGATAGTAGCATTATCCCTTCTCTCTTTTTCTCTCATTTTTATTTTTTTTCTTTTTCTTTTTTTTCTTTTTTTATTTGTCCTTTCTCTTATTTTTCTTTTCCACTTTTTTCTATAAAGTCCGAAGCCTCATCCCGACTTGTGGGGGAATCATAGTCTCCATCATCCTTTCCTCACTGGGACAATGCTCTCATAATGAAGATCATCACACTTTTATTTACTTACAACTCAAGATTACAACTCAATACTTAGAACAAGATATGGCTCTATATGAATGCCTCCGGCGGTGTACCGGGATATGCAATGAATCAAGAGTGACATGTATGAAAATTATGAAGGTGGCCATGCCACAAATACGATGTCAACTACATGATCATGCAAAGAGCAATATGACAATGATGATGCGTGTCATATAAACGGAACGGTGGAAAGTTGCATGGCAATATATCTCAGAATGGCTATGGAAATGCCATAATAGGTAGGTATGGTGGCTGTTTTGAGGAAGGTATATGGTGGGTGTATGGTACCGGTGAAAGTTGCGCGGCACAAGAGAGGCTAGCAATGGTGGAAGGGTGAGAGTGCGTATAATCCATGGACTCAACATTAGTCATAAAGAACTCATGTACTTATTGCAAAAATCTACAAGTCATTAAAAACAAAGTACTACGCGCATGCTCCTAGGGGGATAGATTGGTAGGAAAAGACCATCGCTCATCCCCGACAGCTGCTCATAAGGAAGACAATCAATAAATAAAATTGTGCTCCAACTTCATCACAAAGCGGTTCACCATACGTGCATGCTACGGGAATCACAAACTTCAACACAAGTATTCTTTAAATACATAATCACCCAACTAGCATGACTCTAATATTACCACCTCTAATATCTCAAAACAATTATCAAGTATCAAATTGACCATAGCATCCAATTCACTTTCTATGATAGTTTTTATTATACCCAACTTGGATGCCTACCATTCTAGGACCAATTTTATAACCATAGCAAATACCATCCTGTTCTAAGAGACTCTCAAAATAATATAAGTGAAGCATGAGAGACTAACAATTTCTACAAAATGAAGCCACTGCCGTGCTCTAAAAGATATAAGTGAAGCACTAGAGCAAAAACTATCTAGCTCAAAAGATATAAGTGAAGCACATAGCGTATTCTCATAAATTCCAATCAAGTGGGTTTCTCCCAAAAGGTGTGTAAATCAAGGATGATTGTGGAAAACTAAAAGAAAATATTAATATCATACTAGACGCTCCAAGCAAAACACATATCATGTGGCGAATAAAAATATAGCTCCAAGTAAAGTTACCGATAAATGAAGACGAAAGAGGGGATGCCTTCCGAGGGCATCCCCAAGCTTAGGCTTTTGGCTGTTATTGAATATCTTGGGGTGCCATGGGAATCCCCAAGCTTAGGCTCTTGCTACTCCTTATTCCATAGTCCATAAAATCTTTACCCAAAACTTGAAAACTTCACAACACAAAACTCAACAGGAAATCTCATAAGCTCCGTTAGTGAAAGAAAGCAAAACCACCACATAAGGTGTTGTAATGAACTCATTCTTTATTTATATTGGTGTTAAACCTACTGTATTTCAAGTTCTCTATGGTTCATACCACTTAATACTAGCCATAGATGCATCAAAATAAGCAAACAACACACGAAAAACAGAATCTGTCAAAAACAGAACAATCTGTAGCAATCTGTAACCCTTTAATACTTCTGGAACTCTAAAAATCGTACAAAAATAGGAAGTCCTGGAAATTTGTCTATTGATCTACAGCAAAAAGAATCAACGAAAATCGCATTTCTGTGAATTAACAAAACTAATTTCGTGCGTGCAAAGTTTCTGTTTTTCAGCAGAATCAAATTAATATCACCATAGGTTATCCTATAGGTTCTACTTGGCACAAACACTAATTAAAACATAAAAACACATCTAAACAGAAGGTAGATGCACAATTTATTACTAAACAGAAACAAAAACAAAAAACAAAAATAAAATTGGGTTGCCTCCCAACTAGCGCTATCGTTTAACGCCCCTAGCTAGGCATAAAAGCAAGGATAGATCTAAGTAGTGCCATCTTTGGCACTCAATTCATAAGTAGCTCGCATGATAGATTCATAAGGTAATTTAACTTTCTTTCTTGGAAAGTGCTCCATGCCTTTCCTTAATGGAAATTGGAATCTAATATTCTCTTCCTTCATATCAATAATCGCGCCAATCGTTCTAAGGAAAGGTCTACCAAGAATAATAGGGCAAGAAAGATTGCAATCTATATCAAGAACGATAAAATCTATGGGCACAAAATTTCTATTTTCAACAATGAGAACATCATTGGTCCTTCCCATCGGCCTTTTAATGGTGGAATCCGCAAGGTGCAAATTTAAAGAGCAATCATCAAGATCATGGAAACCTAGAATATCACATAAAGTTTTCAGAATCGTGGAAACACTAGCACCCCAAATCACATAAAGCATAACACTCATGATCTTTAATTTCAATCTTTATAGTAGGTTCCCACTCATCATTAAGTTTTCTAGGTATAGAAACTTCCAAATTAAGTTTTTCATCAAAAGATTGCGTCAAGGCATCAACAATATGTTTGGTAAAAGCTTTATTTTGACTATAAGCATGAGGAGAATTCACAACGGATTGCAACAAGGAAATACAACCTTCTAAAGAACAATTATCATAATTAAATTCCTTGAAATCCAAGATAGTGGGTTCAATGATATTTAAAGTCTTGACCTCTCCAATCCCACTTTTACCAAATTTAGCATCAAGATCTAAAAACTCTGAATTATTGGGACGCCTTTTAACTAAAGTTGACTCATCTCCAGTCCCATCATTATTAAGATTCATATTGCAAAACAAAGATCTAATAGGGGACACATCAATAACTTTAAGATCTTCATCAATTTTTTCACCTAACTTTTCTGGTTTGGCAGCCATCTTATTGACTAAGGTAGCTTGCTTATCAGAAATTTGGGCTATAGAATTTTCAAGCCGAGTAATTTGAGAGTTCAAACCATAAAATTCTTTAGACATATCATCAAGATCTTTGTTCATAAACACCAAAAAACCTTTTGTTCTTTAAGTTCTTTGTTCATAAAACTTCTAACATTTGATTCAATCTCTTCCAACCTTCTAAGAAGGAGGTCGGTGTTCTTAGGCAAAGCCATAAGGACAAACAGGCACACAAAAAGACAAGCAAGAGGGAGAGGAGATTGGGAAAGAGAGTGCGAATAAAACGGCAAGGGTGAAGTGGGGGAGAGGAAAATGAGAGGCAAATGGCAAATAATGTAAATGCGAGGGAGATGAGTTTGTGATGGGTACTTGGTATGTCTTGACTTGAACAAAGACCTCCCCGGCAACGGCGCCAGAAATCCTTCTTGCTACGTCTTGAGCTTGCGTTGGTTTTCCTTGAAGAGGAAAGGGTGATGCAGCAATAGTAGCGTAAGTATTTCCCTCAGTTTTTGAGAACCAAGGTATCAATCCAGTAGGAGGCTCCTCAAAAGTCCCACGCACCTACACAAACAAACAGAGAACTCGCAACCAACGCAATAAAGTGGTTGTCAATCCCTTCACGGCCACTTGCGAAAGTGAGATCTGATAGAGATAATATGATAAGATAAATATATTTTTGGTATTTTATGATATATATTGGAAAAGTAAAGATGCAAATAAAAGTAGATGGAAAGCTTATATGATAAAACATAGACCCGGGGGCCATAGGTTTCACTAGTGGATTCTCTCAAGATAGCATAAGTATTACTGTGGGTGAACAAATTACGGTCGAGCAATTGATAGAAAGGCGAATAATTATGAGATTATCTAGGCATGATCATGGATATAGGCATCACGCCCGTGACAAGTAGACCGACTCCTGCCTGCATCTACTACTATTACTCCACACATCAACTGCTATCCAGCATGCATCTAGAGTATTAAGTTCATAAAGAACAGAGTAACACATTAAAAAAGATGACATGATGTAGAGGGATAAACTCATGCAATATGATATAAACCCCATCTTTTTATCCTTGATGGCAACAATACAATACGTGCCTTGCTGCCCCTGCTGTCACTGGGAAAGGACACCACAAGATTGAACCCAAAGCTAAGCACTTCTCCCATTGCAAGAAAGATCAATCTAGTAGGCCAAACCAAACTGATAATTCGAAGAGACTTGCAAAGATAACTTAATCACACATAAAAGAATTCAAAGGAGATTCAAATATTTCTCATAGATAAACTTGATCATAAACCCACAATTTATCGGATCTCGACAAACACACCGAAAAAAGAGTTACATCAAATAGATTTCCAAGAAGATCGAGGAGAACATGGTATTGAGATCCAAAAAGAGAGAAGAAGCCATCTAGCTAATAACTATGGACCTAAAGGTCTGTGGTAAACTACTCACAACTCATCGGAGGGGCTATGGTGTTGATGTAGAAGCCCTCCGTGGTCGATTCCCCTCCGTGAGCGCCGCGAAGGCTCCAAGATGGGATCTCGCAGATCTGTAAGGTTTCGGTGGTGGAAATAGTTTTTCGTGGTCGCCTTTGATGTTCTCGGGGTACGTGGGTATATATAGGAGGAAGAAGTAGGTCAGTGGCCGCCCGAGGGGCCCACGAGATAGGGGGGGCGCCCAATAGGGGTGGGCGCACCCTCCACCCTCTGTTGGGGAACGTAGTAATTTCAAAAAATTTCCTACGATCACGCAAGACCATGGTGATGGCATAGCAACGAGAGGGGAGAGTGTCCGTCCCACGCACTCGTGAGACCGAAAGCGGAAGCGTTATAACAACGCTGTTGATGTAGTCGACGTCTCCACGATCCGACCGATCCAAGCACCGAACGTCGGCACCTCCGAGTTCTGCACACGCTCAGCTCGATGACGATCCCGGACTCGATCCAGCAAAGTGTCGGGATGAGTTCCGTCAAGACGACGGCGTGGTGACGATGTTGATGCTCCACCGACGCAGGGCTTCGCCTAAGCTCCGCGACGATATGACTTCTCCGGCGCAGGGCTTCTCCTAAGCTCATGACGATATGACCGAGTGGAATATGGTGGAAGGGGCACCGCACACGGCTAAGGCAAGATCCGTGAGATCAACTTGTGTGTCTTGGGGTGCCCCTGCCCCGTATATAAAGGAGCCAAGGGGAGGTGGCGGCCCTAGGGGAGGCGCACTAAGGAGGAGTCCTACTCCCACCGGAGTAGGTCCCCCCTCTCCTAGTTGGACTAGGATTGGAGGAGGGAAGAGGAAGGCGCGCCCCCCCTTCCTTGTCCTATTCGGACTAGAGGGGAGGGGGCGCAGCCCACCTTGGCCTGCCCTTCCTCTTCTCCCATGGCCCATTAAGGCCCATAGACTTCCGGGGGTTCCGTAACCTCCGGTACTCGATAAATCCCGATTTCACCCGAACACTTCCGATGTCCAAATGTAGGCTTCCAATATATCAATCTTTATGTCTCGACCATTTCGAGACTCCTCGTCATGTCCGTGATCACATCCGGGACTCAACAACCTTCGTGCATCAATACTTATAAACTCATTATGAACTGTCATCGAAGCGTTAAGCGTGCGGACCCTACGGGTTCGAGAACTATGTAGACATGACCTAGAACCATTCTCGGTCAATAACCAATAGCGGAACCTGGATGCCCATATTGGTTCCTACATATTCTACGAAGATCTTTATCGGTCAAACCGCATAACGACATCGTTGTTCCTTTGTCATCGGTATGTTACTTACCCGAGATTCGATCGTCGGTATCCAATACCTAGTTCAATCTTGTTACCGTAAGTCTCTTTACTCGTTCAGTAATACATCATCTCACAACTAACTCATTAGTTGTAATGCTTGCAAGGCTTAAGTGATGTGCATTACCGAGAAGGCCTGGAGTTACCTCTCCGACAATCGGAGTGACAAAACCTAATCTCAAATACGCCAACCCAACAAGTACCTTTGGAGACACCTGTAGTACTCCTTTATAATCACCCGATTCGTTGTGACGTTTGGTAGTACCAAAGTGTTCCTCCGATAAGCGGGAGTTGCATAATCTCATAGTTATAGGAACATGTATGGGTCATGAAGAAAGCATTAACATACTAAGCGATCAACTGTTAAGCTAACGGAATGGGTCATGTCAATCAGATCATTCAACTAATGATGTGACCTTGTTAATCAAATAACAACTCCTTGTTCATGGTTAGGAAACATAACCATCTTTGATTAACAAGCTAGTCAAGTAGAGGCATACTAGTGACATACTGTTTGTCTATATATTCACACATGTATTATGTTTCCGGTTAATACAATTCTAGCATGAATAATAAACATTTATCATGATATAAGGAAATAAATAATAACTTTTATTATTGCCTCTAGGGCATATTTCCTTCAGTCTCCCACTTGCACTAGAGTCAATAATCTAGATTACAAAGTAATGATCCTAACACCCATGGAGTCTTGGTGCTGATCATGTTTTGCTCGTGGAAGAGGCTTAGTCAACGGGTCTGCAACATTCAGATCCGTATGTATTTTGCAAATCTCTATGTCTCCCACTTGGACTTGGTCCCGAATGGAATTGAAGCGTCTCTTGATGTGCTTGGTCCTCTTGTGAAATCTGGATTCCTTTGCCAAGGCAATTGCACCAGTATTGTCACGGAAGATCTTCATCGGTCCCGATGCACTAGGTATGACACCTAGATCGAAATGAACTCTTTCATCCAGACTCCTTCATTTGCTGCTTCCGAAGCAGCTATGTACTCCGCTTCACATGTAGATCCCGCCACGGCGCTTTGTTTAGAACTGCACCAACCGACAGCTCCACCGTTTAATAAAAATACGATCCGGTTTGCGATTTAGAATCGTCCGGATCAGTGTCAAAGCTTGCATCGACGTAACCATTTACGACTAGCTCTTTGTCACCTCCATATCTGAGAAACATATCCTTAGTCCTTTTAGGTATTTCAGGATGTTCTTGACCGCTGTCCATGATCCACTCTGGATTACTTTGGTACCTTCCTGCCAAGCTTACAGCTAAGCATCGTCAGGTCTGGTACACAGCACTGCATACATGATAGAGCCTATGGCTGAAGCATAGGGAACATCTTTCATTTTCTCTCTATCTTCTGCTGTGGTCGGGCATTGAGTCTGACTCAATCTTACACCTTGCAACACAGGTAAAAAACCTTTCTTTGCCTGATCCATTTTGAACTTTTTCAAAACTTTATCAAGGTATGTGCTTTGTGAAAGTCAATTAAGCGTCTTGATCTATCTCTATAGATCTTGATGCCCAATATGTATGCAGCTTCACCGAGGTCTTTCATTGAAAAACTTTTATTCAAGTATCCTTTTATGCTATCCAGAAATTCTATATCATTTCCAATCAATAATATGTCGTCCACATATAATATCAGAAATGCTACAGAGCTCCCACTCACTTTCTTGTAAATACAGGCTTCTCCAAAAGTCTATACAAACCCATATGCTTTGATCACACTATCAAAGCGTTTATTCCAACTCCGAGAGGCTTGCACTGCACCATAAATTGATCGTTGGAGCTTGCACACTTTGTTAGCACCCTTTGGATCGACAAAACCTTCTGGTTGCATCATATACAACTCTTCTTCTAGAAATCCATTCAAGAATGCGGTTTTTACATCCATTTGCCAAATTTCATAATCATAAAATGCGGCAATTGCTAACATGATTCGGACAGACTTAAGCATCGCTACGGGTGAGAAAGTCTCATCGTAGTCAACCCCTTGAACTTGTCGAAAACCTTTTGCAACAAGTCGAGCTTTGTAGACAGTTACATTACCATCGGCGTCAGTCTTCTTCTTAAAGATCCATTTATTTTCAATGGCTTGCCGATCATCGGGCAAGTCAACCAAAGTCCATACTTTGTTCTCATACATGGATCCCATCTCAGATTTCATGGCTTCCAGCCATTTTGCGAATCTGGGCTCACCATCGCTTCTTCATAGTTTGTAGGTTCGCCATGGTCAAGTAACATGACTTCCGAATAAGATTACCGTACCACTCTGTGCGTATTTTACTCTGGTTGACCTCGAGGTTCAAGAGCAACTTGATTTGAAACTTCATGATCATCATCATTAGTTTCCTCACTAATTGGTGTAGTTGTCACAGAACCATTTCTTGTGATGAACTACTTTCAATAAGGGAACAGATACAGTTATCTCATCAAGTTCTACTTTCCTCCCACTCACTTCTTTCGAGAGAAACTCCTTCTCTAGAAAGGACCCGAATTTAGCAACGAAAATCTTGCCTTCAGATCTGTGATAGAAGGTGTACCCAACAGTCTCCTTTGGGTATCCTATGAAGACACATTTTTCCGATTTGGGTTCGAGCTTATCTGGTTGAAGTTTCTTTACATAAGCATCGCAGCCCCAAACTTTAAGAAATGACAACTTTGGTTTCTTGCCAAACCACAGTTCATAAGGCGTCGTCTCAGCGGATTTTGACGGTGTCCTATTCAACGTGAATGCGGCCGTCTCTAAAGCATAACCCCAAAGCGATAGCGGTAAATCGAAATAGACATCATAGATCGCACCATATCTAGTAAAGTACGATTCGACGTTCGGACACACCATTTCTCTGTGGTGTTCGGGTGGCGTGAGTTCTAAACTATTCCACATTGTTTCAAATGTAAACCAAACTCGTAACTCAAATATTCTCCTCCACGATCAGATCGTAGAAACTTTATTTTCTTGTTACGATGATTTTCCACTTCACTCTGAAATTCTTTGAACTTTTCAAATGTTTCAGATTTGTGTTTCATTAAGTAGATATACCCATATCTGCTCAAATCATCTGTGAAGGTGAGAAAATAACGATACCCGCCAAGTGCCTCAACATTCATTGGACCACAAACATCGGTATGTATGATTTCCAACAAATCAGTTGCACGCTCCATAGTTCCGGAGAACGGCGTTTTTGTCATCTTGCCCATGAGGCACGGTTCGCAAGTACCAAGTGATTCATAATCAAGTGATTCCAGAAGCCCATCAGTATGGAGTTTCTTCATGCGTTTTACACCGATATGACCTAAACGGCAGTGCCACAAATAAGTTGCACTATCATTATCAACTCTGCATCTTTTGGCTTCAACATTATGAATATGTGTATCACTACTGTCGAGATTCAACAAGAATAGACCATTCTTCAAGGGTGCATGACCATAAAAGATATTACTCATATAAATAGAACAACCATTATTCTCTGAATTAAATGAATAACCGTCTCGCAATAAACAAGATCCAGATATAATGTTCATGCTCAACGCTGGCACCAAATAACAATTATTTAGGTCTAAAACTAATCCCAAGGTAGATGTAGAGGTAGCGTGCCGACTGCGATCACATCGACTTTGGAACCATTTCAACGCGCATCGTCACCTCGTCCTTAGCCAATCTTCGCAATCCGTAGTTCCTGTTTGAGTTGCAAATATTAGCAGAACCAGTATCAAATACCAGGTACTATGCGAGTATTAGTAAGGTACACATCAATAACATGTATATCATATATACCTTTGATCACCTTGCCATCCTTTTATCCGCCAAATACTTGGGGCAGTTCCGCTTCGAAAGTCGATCGCTTGCGGTAAAACACTCAGTTTCAGGCTTAGGTCCAGACTTGGGTTTCTTCTCTTGATCAGCAACTTTCTTGCTGTTCTTTTTGAAGTTTCCCTTCTTCTTCCCTTTGCCCTTTTTCTTGAAACTAGTGGTCTTGCTGACCATCAACACTTGATGCTCTTTCTTGATTTCTACCTCCGCGGCTTTCAGCATCGCGAAGAGCTCAGGAATTGTCTTAGTCATCCCTTGCATATTATAGTTCATCACTAAGCTCTTGTAGCTTGGTGGCAGTGATTGGAGAATTCTGTCAATGACACTATCATCCGGAAGATTAACTCCCAGCTGAATTAAGTGATTGTTATACCCAGACATTTTGAGTATGTGCTCACTGACAGAACTATTCTCCTCCATCTTGCAGCTATAGAACTTATTGGAGACTTCATATCTCTCAATCCGGGCATTTGCTTGAAATATTAACTTCAACTCCTGGAACATCTCATATGCTCCATGACGTTCAAAACGTCGTTGAAGACCCGGTTCTAAGCCGTAAAGCATGGCACACTGAACTATAGAGTAGTCATCAGCTCTGCTTTGCGAGATGTTCACAACTTCTGGCTCAGCATCTGCAGCAGAGCCTGTCACCCAGCGGTGCTTCGGGGCGTAATTTTTCTGTGCAGCAATGAGGATAATCCTCAAGTTTACGGACCCAGTCCGTAATTGCTACCATCATCTTTCAACTTTGCTTTCTCAAGGAACGCATAAAAATTCAACGGAACAACAGACGAGCCATCTATCTACAGTAAACATAGACAAGCAAAATACTATCGGTACTAAGTTCATGATAAATTTAAGTTTAATTAATCATATTAAAAACTCCCACTTAGACAGACATCTCTCTAGTCATCTAAGTGATTACGTGATCCAAATCAACTAAACCATGTCCGATCATCACGTGAGATGGAGTAGTTTCAATGGTGAACATCACTATGTTGATCATATCTACTATATGATTCACGCTTGACCTTTCGGTCTCGTGTTCCGAGGCCATATCTGTTATATGCTAGGCTCGTCAAGTTTAACCTGAGTATTCGCGTCGCAACTGTTTTGCACCCGTTGTATTTGAGCGTAGAGCCTATCACACCCGATCATCACGTGGTGTCTCAAACGAAGAACTTTCGCAACGGTGCATACTCAGGGAGAACACTTCTTGATAATTTTAGTGAGAGATCATCTTATAATGCTACCGTCAATCAAAGCAAGATAAGATGCATAAAGGATAAACATCACATGCAATCAATATAAGTGATATGATATGGTCATCATCATCTTGTGCTTGTGATCTCCATCGCTGAAGCACCGTCATGATCACCATCGTCACCGGCGCGACACCTTGATCTCCATCGTAGCATCGTTGTCGTCTCGCCAACTATTGCTTCTCGACTATCGCTACTCCTTAGTGATAAAGTAAAGCAATTACATGGCGTTGCATTTCATACAATAAGCGACAACCATATGGCTCCTGCCGATTGCGATAACTCGGTTACAAAACATGATCATCTCATACAATAAAGTATAGCATCACGTTTTGACCACATCACATCACATCATGCCCTGCAAAAACAAGTTAGGCGTCCTCTACTTTGTTGTTGCAAGTTTTACGTGGCTGCTACGGGCTGAGCAAGAACCGTTCTTACCTCGCATCAAAACCACAACGATACTTCGTCAAATAGACTCCGTTTAACCTTCTCAAGGACCGGGCGTAGCCACACTCAATTCAACTAAAGTGAGAGAGCAGACACCCGCCGGTCACCTTTAAGCAACGAGTGCTCGGGCGGTGAAACCAGTCTCGCGTAAGCGTCTGGCGTAATGTCGGTCCGGGCGCTTCATCTCACAATACCGCTGAACCAAAGTATGACATGCTGGTAGGCAGTATGACTTGTATCGTCCACAACTCACTTGTGTTCTACTCGTGCACATGACATCAACGCATAAAACCAGGCTCGGATGCCACTGTTGGGGAACGTAGTAATTTCAAAAAATTCCTACGATCACGCAAGACCATGGTGATGGCATAGCAACGAGAGGGGAGAGTGTCCGTCCACGTACCCTCGTAGACCGAAAGCGGAAGCGTTATAACAACGCGGTTGATGTAGTCGTCGTCTCCACGATCCGACCGATCCAAGCACCGAGCGTCGGCACCTCCGAGTTCTGCACACGTTCAGCTCGATGGCGATCCCGGACTCGATCCAGCAAAGTGTCGGGGATGAGTTCCGTCGACCGACGGCGTGGTGGCGATGTTGATGCTCCACCGACGCAGGGCTTCGCCTAAGCTCCGCGACGATATGACTTCTCCGGCGCAGGGCTTCTCCTAAGCTCCGCGACGATATGACCGAAGTGGAATATGGTGGAAGGGGGCACCGCACACGCTAAGGCAAGATCCGTAGATCAACTTGTGTGTCTTGGGGTGCCCCTGCCCCGTATATAAAGGAGCCAAGGGGAGGTGGCGGCCCTAGGGGAGGCACACCAAGGAGGAGTCCTACTCCCACCGAGTAGGTCCCCCCACCTCTCCTAGTTGGACTAGGATTGGAGGAGGGAAGAGGAAGGCGCCCCCCCCTTCCTTGTCCTATTCGGACTAGAGGGGGGAGGGGGGCGCGCAGCCCACCTTGGCCTGCCCTTCCTCTTCTCCCATGGCCCATTAAGGCCCATAGACTTCCCGGGGGGTTCCGGTAACCTCCCGGTACTCCGGTAAAATCCCGATTTCACTCGGAACACTTCCGATGTCCAAATGTAGGCTTCCAATATATCAATCTTTATGTCTCGACCATTTCGAGACTCCTCGTCATGTCCGTGATCACATCCGGGACTCCGAACAACCTTCGGTGCATCAATACTTATAAACTCATTATGAACTGTCATCGAAATGTTAAGCGTGCGGACCCTACGGGTTCGAGAACTATGTAGACATGACCTAGAACCATTCTCGGTCAATAACCAATAGCGGAACCTGGATGCCCATATTGGTTCCTACATATTCTACGAAGATCTTTATCGGTCAAACCGCATAACGACATACGTTGTTCCCTTTGTCATCGGTATGTTACTTACCCGAGATTCGATCGTCGGTATCCAATACCTAGTTCAATCTCGTTACCGGTAAGTCTCTTTACTCGTTCCGTAATACATCATCTCACAACTAACTCATTAGTTGTAATGCTTGCAAGGCTTAAGTGATGTGCATTACCGAGAAGGCCTGAGATACCTCTCCGACAATCGGAGTGACAAAACCTAATCTCGAAATCGCCAACCCAACAAGTACCTTTGGAGACACCTGTAGTACTCCTTTATAATCACCCGATTCGTTGTGACGTTTGGTAGTACCAAAGTGTTCCTCCGTAAACGGAGTTGCATAATCTCATAGTTATAGGAACATGTATGGGTCATGAAGAAAGCATTAACATACTAAGCGATCAACTGTTAAGCTAACGGAATGGGTCATGTCAATCAGATCATTCAACTAATGATGTGACCTTGTTAATCAAATAACAACTCCTTGTTCATGGTTAGGAAACATAACCATCTTTGATTAACAAGCTAGTCAAGTAGAGGCATACTAGTGACATACTGTTTGTCTATATATTCACACATGTATTATGTTTCCGGTTAATACAATTCTAGCATGAATAATAAACATTTATCATGATATAAGGAAATAAATAATAACTTTTATTATTGCCTCTAGGGCATATTTCCTTCACCCTCGTGGCCGCCTCAGTTGCTTCTTGACTTGCACTCCGAGTCCTCTGGATCACGTTCGTTCCAAAAATCACGCTCCCGAAGGTTTCATTCCGTTTGGACTCTGTTTGATATTCCTTTTCTTCGAAACACTAAAATAGGCACACACAAAAACAGCAATACGGGCTGGGCCTCCGGTTAGTAGGTTATTCCCAAAAATGATATAAATGTGTAAATTAAAGCCCATAAACATCCAAAACGGGTAATATAATAGCATGGAACAATCAAAAATTATAGATACGTTGGAGACGTATCAGTAACCGGGATAGCCTTTACCATGCTTATTTTGCAAGTATACATGTTGCTGTTTGAAAACAGAAAGTTCACCGATGTTGCAAATATTCCCTAGAAAAGTCAGAGAGTGGTATAATGTTGAATATTTTTTGCATATTGAGCTCTGATAAATTTATTACAGTGGGAATTTTAGTTCATAATTTTTGGAGTCAGGGAAGTATTGATACTCTTGCATTATTTACAGACTGTACTGTTTTGGCAGATTGCTGTTATGTTTTCATTGTTTGCATATGTTTGCTTGTTTAATGATTCTATTTAAGGATAAGAGTATTAAATATGCAGAGGCGTTTAGTATGCAATGTTGAATAATAATGTTAGTTATTTGTTACAGTAGAAAATGATAAGGTTTTGCATTGGTTTATACTAACCTATCTCACGAGTTCTTGTTGAGTTTGGTGTGAATGAAGCTTTTGATAAAAAGAGAAACCATGATATGAGAGGAGGAGACACAAAAGTTCAAGCTTGGGGATGCCCAAGGCACCCCAAGATAATATTTCAAGAAGTCTCAAGCATCTAAGCTTGGGGATGCCCCGGTAGGCATCCCACCTTTCTTCTTCAACAACTATCGGTTAGTATCGGTTGAGCCTAAGTTTTTGCTTCTTCACATGAGTTGTGCTATCCTTGCAATGTAGTTTTCTTTAGCTTTGCTTGCTGTTTGAATAAAGTATCAAGATATGAAATTCTTAAATGTTAGAGAGTCTTCACATAGTTGCGTAATTATTCGACTACTCATTGATCTTCACTTATATCTTTCGGAGTAGTTTGTCATTTGCTCTAGTGCATCACTTATATCTTTCGGAGTAGTTTGTCATTTGCTCTAGTGCATCACTTATATCTTTTAGAGCATGCTGGTAGTTTTATTTTTAAGAAATAGATGAACTCTCATGCTTCACTTATATTATATTGATAGTCTTAAATAGCATGGTAATTTGCTTAAATAATCATAATATGCTAAGCATACAAGATTTGTAAGAATTCTTATGAGTGCGTCGAATACTAAGAAAAGTTTGATGCTTGATAATTGTTTTGAGATATGAAGATGGTAATATTAGAGTCATGCTAGTTGAGTAGTTGTGAATTTAAAGAATGCTTGTGTTGAAGTTAGCAAGTCCCGTAGCATGCACGTATGGTTAAAGTTGTGTAACAAATTTGAAACATGAAGTGTACCTGGCTTGTGCATCCTTATGAGTGGCGGTCGGGGATGAGCGATGGTCTTTTCCTACCAATATATCCCCGTAGGAGCATGCGCGTAGTACTTGGTTTTTGATGACTTCTAAATTTTTGCAATAAGTATATGAGTTCTTTTGACTAATGTTGAGTCCATGGATTATACGCACTTTTACCTTTCCGCCATTGCTAGCCTCTTCGGTACCGTGCATTGCCCTTTCTAACCATGAGAGTTGGTGCAAACTTCGCCGGTGCATCCAAACCCCGTGATACGATACGCTCTATCACACATAAACCTCCCAATATCTTCCTCAAAACAGCCACCATACCTACCTATTATGGCATTTCCATAGCCATTCCGAGATATATTGCCATGCAACTTTCCACCGTTCTGTTCATCATCATCATGACATACTTTACTTCTGTCATATTGCCATTGCATGATCATGTAGTTGATATGGTATTTGTGGCAAAGCCACCATGCATAATTTTCATACATGTCACTCTTGATTCATTGCACCATCCCGATACACCGCCGGAGGCATTCATATAGAGTCATATCTTGTTATAGTTTTGAGTTGTAATCCTTATGTCATAATCAATAGAAGTGTGATGATCATCATTATTAGAGCATTGCCCAAAAAAAGAGAAAGGACAAAAAGAAAAAAGGAAGGCCAAAAAAAGAGGGCAATGTTACTATCTCTTTTTCCACACTTGTGCTTCAAAGTAGCACCTTGTTCTTCATGTAGTGAGTCTCATATATTGTGCTTCAAAGTAGCACCTTGTTCTTCATGTAGTGAGTCTCATATTGTGCTTCAAAGTAGCACCATGTTTTTCATATAGTGAGTCTCATAAGTTGTCTTTTTATACTAGTGGGAATTTTTCATTATAGAACTTGGCTTGTATATTCCTACGATGGGCTTCCTCAAATGCCCTAGGTCTTCATGAGCAAGCGAGTTGGATGCACACCCACTAGTTTTATCTTGTTGAGCATTCATAGCTCTAGTGCATCCGTTGCATGGCAATCCCTACTCCTCATGTTGACATCAATTGATGGGCATCTCCATAGCCCGTTGATTATCCTCGTCAATGTGAGACTTTCTCCTTTTTTGTCTTCTCCACACAATCCCCATCATCATATTCTATTCCACCCATAGTGCTATATCCATGGCTCACGCTCATGTATTGCGTGAAGGTTGAAAAAGTTTGAGATTATTTAAGTATGAAACAATTGCTTGGCTTGTCATCGGGGGTATAGAAGTTGGGAACATCTTTGTGTGACGAAAATGAAGCATAGCCTAACTATATGATTTTGTTGGGATGAACTTTCTTTTGCCATGCTATTTTGAGAAGACATGATTACTTTGATTAGTATGCTTGAAGTATTACTATTTCTTTTATCAATATGAACTTTTATTTTGTATTCATTCGGATCTGAATATTCATATCACAAGTAAGAAGAATTACATTGAAATTATGCCAACTAGCATTCCACATCAAAATTATCTTTTTTATCATTTACCTACTCAAGGACGAGCAGGAATTAAGCTTGGGGATGCTTGATACGTCTGCAACGTATCTCTAATTTTTGATTGCTCCATGCTACTTTATCTACTGTTTTGGACTATATTGGGCTTTTTTTCACTTTTATATTATTTTTGGGACTAACCTATTAACCGGAGGACCAACCCAGATTTGTTGTTTTATGCCTATTTCAGTATTTCGAGGAAAAGGAATATCAGACGGAGTCAAAACGGAACGAAATCAACTAGAGAAGTTATTTTTGGAAGGAAAGCCACCCGATGGACTTGGAGTGCACGTCAGGAAAGAAGGGAGGTTCTCACGAGGGTGGGGGTGCGCCCACTCCCCTGGGGCGCGCCCCGTGCCTCGTGGCCCCCCCCTTCGGTCCACCGACGTACTCCTTTCACCCATATATACCCACGTATCCTAAAACTTCCAGAAAGAGATTAGATCGGGAGTTCCGCCGCCGCAAGCCTCCAGAGCCACGAAAAACCAATCGGGACCCTGTTCTGGCACCCTGCCGGAGGGGGGAACCCTCACCTGTGGCCATCTTCATCATCCCGGCGCTCTCCATGACGAGGAGGGAGTAGTTCACCCTCGGGGCTGAGGGTATGTACCAGTAGCTATGTGTTTGATCTCTCTCTCTCTCTCTCTCTCTCTCTCTCTCGTGTTCTTGATTTGGCACAATCTTGATGTATCGCGAGCTTTGCTATTATAGTTAGATCTTATGTTTCTTCTCCCCCTCTACTCTCTTGTGATGAATTGAGTTTCCCCTTTGAAGTTATCTTATCGGATTGAGTCTTTTATGAGAACACTTGATGTATGCCTTGTCGTGCATATCTGTGGTGACAATGGAATATCACGTGATTCACTTGATGTACGTTTTGGTGATCAACTTGCGGGTTCCGCCCATGAACCTATGCATAGGGGTTGGCACACGTTTTTGTCGTGATTGTCTGGTAGAAACTTTGGGGCACTCTTTGAGGTTCTATGTGTTGGTTGAATAGATGAATTGAGATTGTGTGATGCATATCGTATAATCATACCCACGGATAATTGAGGTGACAATGGAGTATCTAGGTGACATTAGGGTTTTGGTTGATTTGTGTCTTAAGGTGTTATTCTAGTACAAACTCTAGGGCTGTTTGTGACACTTATATGAATAGCCCAACGGATTGATTGGAAAGAATAACTTTAAGGTGGTTTCGTACCCTACCATAATCTCTTCGTTTGTTCTCCGCTATTAGTGACTTTGGAGTGACTCTTTGTTGCATGTTGAGGGATAGTTATATGATCCAATTATGTTATTATTGTTGAGAGAACTTGCACTAGTGAAAGTATGAACCCTAGGCCTTGTTTCCTATCATTGCTATACCGTTTACGCTCACTTTTACCACTTGTTACCTTGCTGTTTTTATATTTTCAGATTACAAATACTTATATTTACCATCCATATTGCACTTGTATCACCATCTCTTCGCCGAACTGGTGCACCTATATAATTTACCATTGTATTGGGTGTGTCGGGGACACAAAAGACTCTTTGTTATTTGATTGCAGGGTTGCTTGAGAGAGACCATCTTCATCCTAGGCCTCCCACGGATTGATAAACCTTAGGTCATCCACTTGAGGGAAATTTGCTACTGTCCTAAAAACCTGTGCACTTGCAGGCCCAACAACGTCTACAAGAAGAAGGTTGTGTAGTAGACATCAGTGTGCATTGGCTTGAGGGACCAGTGGACGACTTTAGTGGTGGAGCGGCGTCCCTTGTCACGTGTCAATGATGTGGAGTCTCGGTAGAACAGCGCAGCAGGGTCTCGACAATAGATGTATGATGATGTACGCGCGTAGAGAGGTGGCGTTGTCTGGCTGGTTGCGTCAGCGGCAGACCTGCCAAGGTCCATGCGTCAGTACCTGCTCTGAAGATGAAATCGGTCGAATATGATGTATGTCCATAACTCCACCGTTTGCAACCGTGTTTACCTTATCATTGCCGTAGAACTTTTCCCCGAAAGCAAGCTTCTCAAGCTCACTCATAATATGATCGGTTGTACCAGATTCGGCGTACCAAATAGTGTCCGTTCACCTCCTAGCTCCTCATTGAGCAGCAAGATGACGTTCATCACGATCGTAGTTTTCGTTGTAGCGGTGCTAACACTCGATGACCTCATGACCTGGTTTTCTCCATAGTTGGTACCGAGGTTTTGAGTTGGAGTAGGATGCACCTCATGTGTTGTAGGAGCCACTAGATGGACGTGGGCCATTGTTGTTGGAGCGCCCGTTGTCGGTGTCAAAACCGGCGGATCTCGGGTAGGGGGTCCCGATCTGTGCGTTAAGGCTGATGGTAACAGGAAGCAAGGGACACTGATGTTTACCCAGGTTCGGGCCCTCTCGATGGAGGTAAAACCCTACTTCCTGCTTAATTAATATTGATGATATGGGTAGTACAAGAGTAGATCTACCACGAGATCATAGAGGCTAAACCCCAAGAGCTAGCCTATGATGGTATGATTGTAATTGTGATCGGCCTTCTAAGGACCAACCTCTCCGGTTTATATAGACATGGATAGGGCTAGGGTTTACATGGAGTCGGTTACAAGGAAGGAAATATAATATCCGGATCGCCAAGCTTGTCTTCCACGCCAAGGAAAGTCCCATTCGGACACGAGCCAAAGTCTTGAGTCTTGTATCTTCACGCTTCAATAGTTCGGACGTCGTATACAGTCCGGCTGTCCGGATACCCCCTAATCCAGGACTCCCTCAGTAGCCCCTGAACCAGGCTTCAATGACGATGAGTCTGGCGCGCAGTATTGTCTTCGACATTGCAAGGCAGGTTCCTTCTCCGAATACTCCAAAGTACCTGTTACGACGAATAGTGTCTGACCTCCAATCAATGTTGTGCTCCTCGGCTTCGGTGCCTCAGTAATGACCATCTCCACGTGTCGGGCGAATGCGAGGATTCGAGGCATTTTTGCATTTGCCACCCTCGATCCTTCGGGTTAACCGTCTATTTGAAGGGACGGGGATTCCTAGATCCAAACCTCACTCTCCCTCCCAGAGCCAGCATCCAACAGGGCACTCCGCGAAAAGCCATTCCAACATGGCCGGCCGTCGCAGCTCTTCTGCTTGCCCTTCTCATTCCAAGTCGGGGGATTGGGGAGAGTGCTCAGTTCCTCATAGCCGTTTGATAAAGTTACAAACCCAAGGGTTTCTCCCACCAGCATTCATGGTCTCCGTCCGGGCTGGAATAGCCACTTATGACATAGGGGAACAAGCAGAGGGATCTCCTGATCCATCTCCAGAGGAGCGTGTATGCCTCATCCCACATCTGTTGAGGGGCGTCGGATTTCCTATCCACTCGTTTCTTCGCGGGCTCCTGGAGTTCTACGGCCTCCAGTTACACAATCTTACCCCTGCCTCTATTCTGCGCATAGTGGGGTATGTTGCCCTTTGCGAGCTGTTTCTAGGCTACGAACCACACTTCGGATTATGGAGGAAGCTGTTCTGCCTCGTCCCCCGCACCCAGGGGGAGTCCCTATGTCAAGTGGGCGGGGCCGAAGTATGGCGCATTGCCGAGACCGGATACTTGTCCGGCACTCCTGAGAAGGCACCAGAAAACTGGCCGTCAGAGTGGTTCTATATAGACGACGTTCCCCTTCCGGATCCAGTCCGGACAGGTCTCCCCAAGTTCAGCAACGCCCCGCCGAGGGCACGCCTAAGCTGGCACCCTCGAGGCCCCCAAGAAGAGGACAGAAGGGAAATACTCCTCCTGATGAACATGATAAAGTTACTGGCCAAATCCGGACTGATGATAGTTGAGGTCATGGCGATATGCATAAAGTGAGGCGTGCAACCGCTCCAATATCGAGGGAAGCCCATGTGGCATTTCAACGGGGAAGACGACGCCACCCGTTGCGGCCGTAAGGGTCCGGACTCTGTTGCCGCTTTGGCGAGGATATTGTCCGATTTGTACAAAGGGGAAGAGGAGGAATTCCTTCGCATCAAAACGCGGGACGGATTCTCCATGTACAACCCCCCAGCGTGGGTAAGTTGCCATTCTTTTTCCCTACTTCATTTACTCTAGCATTCTTCTGCTAAGATTACTTGCATCAACGCTTCTGAGCAGGAACTGAGGAGGGTCTTAGAAGGAATCTTCAGCCCTTCCCCGCAACCAGAGGACCCTGGAAGGGCCCTAGATCTGGGACTAAAAGTGGATCCGGATATAACTTTGGAGCTTGCCAACGGGGTATTCTATCAAGCGAGCTGGGATGGGGCCCTAGTGGCCATTACGGCCGACTATCCTGGACTGTGCTCCCTGCGTCGCGTGTAAGCCGAACTTAAAAAACCCTATACTTCGAAGAGGACTCCTTGCAGGTATTGTAATTTACCCATGAGGCGTCGTTCTGTTTGCAGAAATGACGGCCGGAGCGAGGGGCCGAGCCTCTAGGGACTCGTCAACCACGGGCGTCCAGATCGGGCAGGCTCAAGAGGAAGGCGGTGAGGGTTGACACACCGCTACAGAGCTAAAGTAATAACCTATCCTGTAGTTATAAAATTTGAAATGTGACAGCGCCCTTTGTGTCTGGCAGGAAGAGGAATAACCGGACTATATCCGGAGACCCCACCAATCACGCCTCCGCCAGCCGGGTTCCAGAACCGGCTTCGGGGGCGGAGGCGGACACAGGGCCCGCACCGCATAGTCCCCCGACGGAGGATGCGGATATGTGTTCGGCCACAAACTCCAAAGTGGAGAGCACCATCAATCACCGGCACCGGAGGGCCGTGCTCCGGAACAACATCTTTTCCGAAGAGGCATTTAATGCCTTGAATTCGGCGGACGCATACGTCCGAGCTGCTCGGGGCGGGCTTGCCCAAGCGACGAACCAGTATACCAAAGACATACGGGTAAGAAATTTTGATAAGTATGTATAGCAGTAGCCCCTGAGACTTGAAACGGTTGAAACAATAGTTTTAAGGATCAATCTATGCACAGGACCTTGTAGAGAAGAACGAGCAATTGTCTCGGGAGCTGGAGGGATGCAAGGCCGAACTGAGGGCCGCAGTTGCCAAATTAGAGGAACCCCAAAAGCCCTCATCTGGTAACAATTATCACAATTGCACGAAGATGCACCAGTTAGTAAATGGTTGATGAGACAAGTCTAACAGAAAATTCTACAGATAATCCCGGGGTGAATCCGGAGGGCGTAAGAGAGGACGCATCGCATCCCAAAAAACAGCTGGAGGCTGGCGAGCGCATTCTTACACGAGTTAGGCGGGAGAAGAACGATCTTCAGGATGCCAAAGTCCAGCTGGACGTGGAGTGAAAAGATCTCCGCGCTCAGCTGGCGGACTCGGTGAAGGAGAACAAGAGGCTTCGACGCGGCATTTAGAGTAAGTGCCTAGACGAACTGTAGTGTAGTTCGGTGAGGAAGTATATTGAAAGAGTTTTGTGTGCAGGGATGTTAACGGGTCGCCCTGAGGAGGAGCTGCCCTCATCTGCAAGTGATTTACTGCAAGACCTTTCGCAACTGCACGAGCGAGCGATGCAAGTGATGCAGGGTGTTGCTCAGGCTTTATGGCCATCAAGCTTGCTGCCGAATGGCATGGCGGAGCTTGTGGATATGCTTCAAGGAGCACGGCGGCGCTTCCGACTCTAGAAGGTGTCCGCTTGCCGGCAAGGCGCAAGAGAAGCCTGGGCTTTGGTGAAGACGCGCTACACCAAGCTGGACCCGAACCATATGGCCGAAGTAGGACCGGCGGGGCCCGATGGGCAAGAAATTCCCGTGAGTCTGGTGTATGACCAGGTAGCGTTAGCCGCTAAGTATTCTCAACAGGATTGTAAGCTAGATAGCCTGTTGGACGGTATAGAGGAGGAATATAGTCAGTCCAAGTGACTGTGTAATTTAATGGGCATGATTAGCCCCTAGCCGGATTAAAATCATTTGTCATGGCGGACCTTTTCGCTTCAGCCCCCGGATCCTATAGTCCGGGGTGTGTCCGAATACCCACTTGATGACCCACAAGTATAGGGGATCTATCGTAGTCCTTTCGGTAAGTAAGAGTGTCGAACCCAACGAGGAGCAGAAGGAAATGATAAGCGGTTTTCAGCAAGGTATTCTCTGCAAGTACTGAAATAAGTGGTAACAGATAGTTTTGTGATAAGATAAATTGTAACGAGCAACAAGTAACAAAAGTAAATAAGGTGCAGCAAGGTGGCCCAATCCTTTTTGTAGCAAAGAATAAGCCTGGACAAACTCTTATAATAGGAAAAGCGCTCCCGAGGACACATGGGAATATCATCAAGATAGTTTTCATCACGTTCATATGATTCGCGTTCGGTACTTTGATAATTTCATATGTGGATGGACCGGTGCTTGGGTACTGTTCTTACTTGAACAAGCATCCCACTTATGATTAACCTCTACTACAAGCATCCGCAACTACAACAAAAGTATTAAGGTAAACCTAACCATAGCATGAAACATATGGATCCAAATCAGCCCCTTACGAAGCAACGCATAAACTAGGGTCCAGGAATCTGTCACTCTAGCAACCCATCATCTACTTATTACTTCCCAATGCCTTCCTCTACGCCCAAATAATGGTGAAGTGTTATGTAGTCGACGTTCACATAACACCAGAGGTTAGACAACATACATCTCAATAAAATATCGAACGAATACCAAATTCACATGACTACTAATAGCAAGACTTCTCCCGTGTCCTCAGGAACAACGTAACTACTCACAAAGCATATTCATGTTCATAATCAGAGGGGTAATAATATGCATAAAGGATCTGAACATATGATCTTCCACCAAGTAAACCAACTAGCATCAACTACAAGGAGTAATCAACACTACTAGCAACCTACTAGCACCAATCCCGGACTTGGAGACAAGAATTGGATACAAGAGATGAACTAGGGTTTGGAGATGAGATGGTGCTGGTGAAGATGTTGATGGAGATTGCCCTCTCCCGATGAGAGGAGCGTTGGTGATGATGATGGCGATGATTTCCCCCTCCGGGAAAGTGTCCCCGCAGCACAGCTCTGCGGAGCCCTAGATTGGTTCCGCCAAGGTTCCGCCTCATGGCGCGGAGTCTCGTCCCGAAAGGTTGCTTATGATTTTTTCTCATCGAAGACTTCATATAGGAGAAGATGGGCGTCGGAGAGCCACCAGGGGCCCACGAGGTAGGGGCGCCCGGAGGGCGCGCCCCACCCTCGTGAGCAGGGTGTGGGCCCCCTGGCCTTCATCTTTGGCGACGATTTTTCTTTATTTACTTTAAGACATTCGTGGAGTTTCAGGACTTTTGGAGTTGCACAGAATAGGTCTCCAATATTTTCTCCTTTTCTAGCCAGAATTCCAGCTGCCGGCATTCCCCCTCTTCAGGGTAAACCTTGTAAAATAAGAGAGAATAGCCATAAATATTGTGACATAACGTAAAATAACAGCCCAAAATGCAATAAATATCGATATAAAAGCATGATGAAAAAATGGACATATCAACTCCCCCAAGCTTAGACCTCGCTTGTCCTCAAGCGAAAAGCCGATAACAATAAATATGTCCTCATGTTTAGAGGTAGAGGCTTCGATAAAAATAAAATACGGATATGAAGGCATCATGATTATTCTCATAACAGCAACATATATAAATTTTGTCATATGATTACTTATGTTCAAGTGATGATCTTCTCATAATGCAAAAGTATGAATCAGAAACTCTATTGGGCACCAATAAATTATAACCTCAGTCATTGAAGCAATTGCAATTTATCATAACATCGGAAAGAGTCTATGTCAAAGCTCAAAAGCAAGTCCACATACTCAACTATCACTTAGTCCTTCATAATTGCTAGCACTCACGCAATACTTGTGGTTACGGAGTTTTAATCGGACACAGAGAAAGATAGGGGCTTATAGTTTTGCCCCACAACCTTTTACCTCAAGGATAATGTCAACAATAATAATTCATGCTCCCCCACATCCAATTAGATATATATATCATGTTCTTTCCAACATGCTGGGCTTGCCAAAGGATAAAATGAAAAAGGAAAGGTGAAGATCATCGTGACTCTTGCATAAGGTAAAGGATAATAATAAAAGATAGGCCCTTCGCAGAGGGAAGCAAAGGTTGCCATGCGCTTTCACGGTTGGATGCACAAAATCTTAATGCACAAGAACGTCACTTTATATTGCCCCTTGTATGTGGAACTTTATTATGCAGTCCGTCGCTTTTATTACTTCCACAACAAGTTCGTACAAAGCTTATTTCTATGCACTAATAAGTAATGCATATTTAGAGAGCAATTTTTATTGCTTGCACCGATGACAACTTACTTGAAGGATCTTACTCAATCCATAGGTAGATATGGTGGACTCTCATGGCTAAACTGGTTTAAGGGTATTTGGAAGCACAAGTAGTATCTCTACTTGGTGCTGAGAATTTGGCTAGCATGAGGGGGAAAGGCAAGCTCAACATGTTGGGAGATCCAAGACAATATACTTTATCTCAGATATAAGAAAACATAACTCATTACGTTGTCTTCCTTGTCCAACATCAACTCTTTAGCATGTCGTATTTTAATGAGTGCTCCCAATCATAAAAGATGTCAATGATAATATATCTATATGTGAAACCTCTCTCTCCTTATTACTTCCTATTAATTGCAATGATGACCAAAGCTATATTTGCCAACTCCCAACAACTTTTAATCATCATACTCTTTCTATGTGAAGTCATTACTTTCAATAAGATCAATATGAACTCTTTGTTTCTTTTTGTTCTTTTCTTCTAATCACTCAAGATCATGGCAAAGTAATCAAGCCCTTGACTCAACACTAATCTTTATTATATATAGCGCACGGACTCGATTGCATAGAGGGATCATAAAGCAAAACTTCAAAACTAGATCATGCCATGACTTTATTCTACTATATCAAGATACTACTAATAGGATCGAACTAAGAAAAACGGTAAAGATAGGAGTTGTGATGGTGATACGATACCGGGGCACCTCCCCCAAGCTTGGCAGTTGCCAAGGGGAGTGCCCATACCCATGTGATTATGCCTCCTTCTTTGTTGTTGGTGGTGGAGGTGTTGTTGATGATGCAAGCTTGTCGTCCACCTTCCATGGCATAGGCTCACCCTCATAGAAGGATGATCAAGTCTCCACAATCCTCAAATCTGCAACGGAAACAGCTCGAAACGAAAACAAAGGATATTTCCGTGATACGGTCGTCAAACCTTCGGGAGAATGTATGATGAATTTTTACCGACCGAAATACGTATCGTACAAGAAAACGGAGTCCGGAGGACACACGGGGTGCTCACGGAGTCCGGAGGACACACTAATTTTTACCCTCGTGGAGGCCTCGTGTCCTCCCCGGACTGCTACTTATTTTTCTATTTTTCTAAATATTCCAAAACATAGAAATATTGCTTTAAAAATTGTTTTGGAGTCGGTTTACTTACTGTACCACATACCTATTCCTTTTCGGAGTCTGAAACGTTCCGGAAAGTGTCCCTTATGTATTCCTCCGGGGTTACGGTTTCAATAACATTGGTTTCAACATTTATAGGATTACCTGAGATATAGTGTTTGATTCTTTGACCGTTTACCATCTTCGGACTTGTGCCTTCGAAATTGTTGATTTTTATGGCATCGAAACGATAGACCTCCTCGATAACGTAGGGACCTTCCCATTTAGAGAGAAGTTTTCCTGCAAAAAATCTTAAGCAAGAGTTGTATAGCAATACATAATCACCTACATTGAACTCACGCTTTTGTATCCTTTTGTCATGCCATCTTTTAACTTTTTCTTTAAATAACTTGGCATTTTCATAGGCTTGGGTTCTCCATTCATCAAGTGAGCTAATATCAAATAACCTCTTCTCACCGGCAAGTTTGAAATCATAGTTGAGCTCTTTCATAGCCCAATATGCCTTATGTTCTAGTTCGACAGGTAAGTGACATGCTTTTCCATACCATAGGATTTTTATATGCAGTTCTATAGGCCCACAATGCGTCATCAAGTTTCTTGGACCAATTCTTTCTAGACCTATTAACAGTCTTTTGCAAAATTAATTTTAGCTCTCTTTTGCTCAATTCTACTTGACCACTAGACTGCGGGTGATATGGAGATGCAATTCTATGATTAACATCATATTTAGCAAGCATTTTACGGAAAGCACCATGAATAAAGTGTGAACCACCATCAGTCATTAAATATCTAGGGACACCAAACCTCGGAAAAATAACTTCCTTAAGCATATTGAAGTGTTATGATCAGCACTACTAGTTGGAATAGCTTCTACCCACTTAGTAACGTAATCAACAGCAACTAAAATATGAGTGTATCCATTGGAGGCACGAAAAGGTCCCATATAATCAAAGCCCCAAACATCAAATGGTTCAATAACAAGTGAATAATTAATAGGCATTTCTTGACGCCTAGTAATATTATCAATTCTTTGACATTCATCACAGGACAAAACAAACTTACGGGCATCCTTGAAGAGAGTAGGCCAATAAAAGCCAGATTGCAATACCTTATGTGCAGTCTATCTCAAGTGTGGTGTCCTCCATAAGCTTCAGAGTGACACTTGCGTAGGATCTGTTCCTGTTCATGCTCAGGTACACAACGTCTAATAACACCGTCTACTCCTTCTTTATAAAGATGTGTATCATCCCAAAAGTAATGTCGCAAATCATAAAAGAACTTTTTCTTTTGTTGGTATGTGAAGCTAGGTGGTATAAATTTAGCAACAATATAATCTTATATTTACTAATTGGAGGAACCATTCAAGTCCTCTCATTAATCCACATCATCAAATTTAATTACACCGTTGGATTTCAGAATTTGCGCTCAGGATAAAAATAAAACTTGCGTAACGTAGATGGTCCCTGTCCCACAAAGAAGGCATCTGACACGTCAACATTAGCATTGTACAAACTAAAAAAAAGAATGGCCCCATCCGTAATGAAAAAAGGCTTCCATCCGTAAAAAAACATGAAAAGAAAGGAAATAAATCTACGACCAAAAATAGGAGTCCTAAAAACTGCATCACCAGTATAAAAAAGAGTCCTTAACACGTCCAGTTTCCACACAAAAAAGACCCACGTCCAGGACACAAAACCACGTGCCTTCTCTCTTGAAAAAGAAAATAACTTTAAACAAGAGCACTTACTTAGCTGTGATTTACCCGGACGTATTTAAAAGAGAATCTGCGTCCAAGATTTTAAACAACACATGTCTTCTTCCATGAAGAAAAAACTAAAGAAAAGGATCTAACGCACACGTAAAAAAGGGAACTTTCAGACCCACATCCAATTCCCACACAAAAAATGCCCACGTCCTCCCCTTAAAAAATACCCACGTCCAAGACAAAAAATCATGTGGCTTCTTTCTTAAAAACAAAAAAAGATTTTAAAGAACATGTACAAGATGGGATAGAGCCCACACGTATTAAAAAGAGAGTCCTTATCACGTCCTTATGTTAGAAATACTGCATCCACGCCCAAGATAAAAAAAACAGGTGGCTTCTTCGATGGAAAACGAAAAAAAATGTACAAATAAGTGATCGTTGGCTCTCTCCCAGTAATGTTCCTCTCCAGCAGTTTAGTCTCATGTTTCCAATTACAACAATCCATGTTGTAAATTTCAAAAAATATATACATGTTGTAAATTAACTGTGGTCTACCTCATGCTTTGAATCTCACTTTTCAAGTTCAGGAATCCATCATGTATATGCAAGTACATGATCTTACTACACGATGTTGATTTAGCACATAAGATCCTATCGAGCAATCTTGAATGTGTACTCATGTACATGATGTTATCCCATGATATGTTGATTTAGCAAGTACGATCCACTCAAATAGAAGGAGCTAGATGAACTTTGAAGTTGTTCTATTTTCCTTTTTTAAGAATTCAATCTATCATACATATGATTTACTTTTCTATATGCTAGCTCTGAAAATAAACCTCTCATAATATATATATTATTTGTTACAGTGTCAAAAATGTTGGTACAAAACAATGGATACTGTTGTCTATACAAATATATTTAAATAATCAAACAAAACTAGGTGCAATCCAATGTCCTTGAGGGACAACTTCTTTTTAAATTTTGTACACATACAAAATCTAATCCTCGAAGCCAATGGTTTCAAGATCAAATTCTACCATAACTCTGTGGCAGAAAATGAAGATGTATGTTTTTAGATAGAGAAAAGAATATATATGTCATAATTGGGGTCTTGATCAAATACCTTTTAAAACTTTATTATCATGAGTAACAACATTTATATTTCTAACCATGTTGTCTACCAACATAATCATAACAATCAAATAATAACATGTTCATATTATTGTCCAACATTTCTGATTGCTACCCATTTTGTCATATTTAAAATTATATAAATGCTAGCCCGTGCAGATGCACGGGTTAATGACTAGTTAGCATAATCAACATACCATGGAGTGCTACGAGAAGTGCTTACGACATTTAATTGTTCATCAGGAAAGCTATCATCAATAGGTAGTGGGTCATCAAGAACATTCTCTAACCTAGATAAGTTGCCTGCAACGGGGTTCTCAGCTCCTTTTCTATCAACAATATGCAAATAAAATTCTTGCAGCAAGAGAAACCATCTAATAAGTCTAGGTTTAGCATCTTTCTTTTCCATAAGATACTTAATAGCAGCATGATCGGTGTGAATAGTTACTTTAGAATCAAAAATATAGGGTCTGAATTTATCACAAGAAAATACAACTGCTAAAAGTTCCTTTTCGGTAGTAGCATAATTTCTTTGAGCATTGTCTAGAGTCTTACTAGCATAATGGATAACATTTAATTTCTTATCAATGCTTTGCCCTAGAATAGCACCTACAGCATAATCACTAGCATCACACATAATTTCAAAGGGTAAATTCCAATCAAGTGGCTGAACAATAGGTGCAGAGACTAATGCTTTCTTAGATATTTCAAATGCTTCTACACAATCATCATCAAAGACAAATGGTACATATTTTTGTAAAAAATTAGTCAGAGGCCGAGAAATTTTTGAGAAGTCCTTAATGAACCTCCTATAAAACCCGGCGTGACCAAGGAAACTTCTTATACCTTTGATGTCCTTGGGACATGGCATCTTTTCAATAGCATCAACCTTGGCCTTATCAACTTCAATACCTCTTTCAGAAACTTTGTGTCGCAAGACAATACCTTCATTAACCATAAAGTGGCACTTTTCCCAATTCAAGACAAGATTAGTTTCTTCACATCTCTGCAAAACTCGATCAAGATTGCTCAAGCAATCATCAAAAGAGGAACCATAGACGGAAAAGTCGTCCATGAAAACCTCACAAATCTTTTCACAAAAATTCGAGAATATAGCCATCATGCATCTTTGAAAGGTAGAAGGTGCATTACATAAACCAAAAGGCATACGTCTATAAGCAAAAGTACCAAAAGGGCATGTAAAAGTAGGCTTTGATTGACCTTTAGCCGATACGGGTATTTGAGAGAAACCAGAATAACTATCTAGGAAGCAATAATGTGTATGTTTGCATAATCTTTCTAGCATTTGATCAATAAAAGGTAAGGGGTAATGATCTTTCTTAGTAGCTTTATTTAATTTGCGAAAATCAATTACCATCCTATAACCTGTAATAATTCTTTGCGGAATCAATTCATCTTTATCATTAGGGACAACAGTAATGCCTCCCATCTTGGGGACACAATGGACAGGACTTACCCACTGACTATCAGCAACGGGATAAATTATACCTGCCTCCAGGAGCTTGAGTATTTCTTTTCTTACCACTTCTTTCATTTTAGGATTCAAACATCGTTGAGGATCACGAACTGGTTTGGCATCCGCTTCCAAATTTATTTTATGCTGACATAGAGTGGGACTAATGCCCTTAAGATCATCAAGAGTATATCCAATAGCGGCACGGTGCTTCTTCAGAGTTTTCAATAATATTTCTTCTTCATGCTCTGAAAGGTTAGCACTAATAATAACAGGATATATTTTCTTTTCATCAAGATAAGCATATTTAAGATCATCAGGCAACGGTTTAAGCTCAAACACGGGATCACCCTTGGGTGGAGGGGGATCCCCTAGGATTTCAACAGGCAAATTGTGTTTCAGAATAGGTTCTTGTTTAAAGAATACTTCATATATTTCCCTTCTTTCATTCATAAACATATCATTTTCATGGTCTAGCAAATAGTGTTCTAAAGGATCACTAGGAGGTACGGCAATAGAAGCAAGACCAATAATTTCATCCTTACTATGCAATTCTTCCTCATGATGTTGTTTACTAAATTTAGAGAAATTAAACTCATGAACCATATCATCCAAGCCAACAGTAGCAACACTCTTTTTGCAGTCTATCGTAGCATTAACAGTATTCAAGAAGGGTCTACCAAAAATAATGGGACAAAAGCTATCCTGTGGAGAACCAAGAACAAGGAAATCAGCGGGATATTTGGTTTTTCCACACAAGACTTCAACATCTCTAACAATTCCCATTGCAGATATAGTATCTCTATTGGCAAGTTTAATTGTAACATCAATATCTTCTATCTCAGCGGGTGCAATTTCATGCTTAATTTCTTCATACAGAGTAATAGGTATAACGCTAGCACTAGCACCCATATCACATAAGCCATGATAACAAGGATCTCCTATTTTTACCGAAATAACGGGCATGCCTACCACAGGTCTATGTTTATCTCTATCACAGGGTTTAGCAATTCTAGCACTTTCACCAGAGAATTGAATGACATGCCCATCAATATTATCAGACAAGAGATCTTTAACAATAGCAATATTAGGTTCTACTTTGACTTGCTCAGGAGGTGTATAATTTCTAATATTGCTTTTACGAACAACAGTTGAAGCTTTAGCATGATCCTTTACTCTAACAGGGAAAGGTAGTTTCTCAACATAAGAGGTGGGAACAATAGGATCATTATAAGTGATAGTCTTTTCTTCAACTTTAATAGGTGCAGCTACTTTTACTTCTATGGGAGGATGATATTTAAACCACTTCTCCTTAGGGAGATCAACATAAGTAGCAAAAGATTCACGTAAAGAAGCTACTATCTCGAGTCAAGTCCATATTTAGTGCTAAACTTACGAAAATATCGGTATCCATAAAAGATTTAACACAATCAAACTTAGGTGTCATACCTGACTCCTTACCTTCGTCGAGGTCCCAATCTTCAGAGTTGCGTTTAATTCTATCCAATAAATTCCATCTAAATTCAATAGGCTTCATCATAAAAGAGCAGTACAAGAAGTATCGAGCATGGTTTGATTATTATGAGAAAGCCGAGCATAAAAACTTTGCATAATCACTTCTCTTGCGAGCTCATGACTGGGGCATGAATATAACATTGACTTAAGCCTCCCCCAAGCTTGAGTGATGCTTTATCCTTCGCGAGGCCAAAAATTACATATATAATTGCGATCACGATGAACAAGATGCATAGGGTAATACTTTTGATGAAATTCCAATTTCACTCTTTTATAGTTCCATGATCTCGTATCATCACATAGCCTATACCATGTCAATGCCTCTCCCTCCAAAGATAAAGGGAAAGCCTTCTTCTTAACAACATCATCGGGTATACCTGCAAGCTTAAATAGTCCACAAATATCATCCACATAGCGAAGATGCTCGTCAGGATGCTTTGTTCCATCTCCTGTAAAAGTATTAGCCAGCAGTTTTTCCATGATACCCGAAGGAAATTCAAAAGGAGTTTCATTTTCAATAGGTTCAGTAGGTTGAGGAGCAACTCTTTGCTCTACTGGAAGGGGTGAAGATACCCCGAACAAGCCCCTCATAGAATTACTTTCCATAGTAACAAGTGACAGAAAAATTCAGCACACTATATAAATTTTTCCTTACCAAATTCTACCTACCAAAGGCGCTACACTCCCCGGCAACGGCGCCAGAAAAGAGTCTTGATGACCCACAAGTATAGGGGATCTATCATAGTCATTTCGATAAGTAAGAGAGTCGAACCCAACGAGGAGCAGAAGGAAATGATAAGCGGTTTTCAGCAAGGTATTCTCTGCAAGTACTGAAATTAGTGGTAACAGATAGTTTTGTGATAAGATAAATTATAACGAGCAACAAGTAACAAAAGTAAATAAGGTGCAGCAAGGTGGCCCAATCCTTTTTGTAGCAAAGGATAAGCCTGGACAAACTCTTATAATAGCAAAAGCGCTCCCGAGGACACATGGGAATATCATCAAGCTAGTTTTCATCACGTTCATATGATTCGCGTTCGGTACTTTGATAATTTGATATGTGGGTGGACCGGTGCTTGGGTGCTGTTCTTACTTGAACAAGCATCCCACTTATGATTAACCTCTATTGCAAGCATCCGCAACTACAACAAAATTATTAAGGTAAACCTAACCATAGCATGAAACATATGGATCCAAATCAGCCCCTTACGAAGCAACGCATAAACTAGGGTTCAGGAATCTGTCACTCTAGCAACCCATCATCTACTTATTACTTCCCAATGCCTTCCTCTAGGCCCAAATAATGGTGAAGTGTTATGTAGTTGACGTTCACATAACACCACTAGAGGTTAGACAACATACATCTCATCAAAATATCGAACGAATACCTAATTCACATGACTACTAATAGCAAGACTTCTCCAGTGTCCTCGGGAACAACGTAACTACTCACAAAGCATATTCATGTTCATAATAAGAGGGGTAATAATATGCATAAAGGATCTGAACATATGATCTTCCACCAAGTAAACCAATTAGCATCAACTACAAGGAGTAATCAACACTACTAGCAACCTACTAGCACCAATCCCGGACTTGGAGACAAGAATTGGATACAAGAGATGAACTAGGGTTTGGAGATGAGATGGTGCTGGTGAAGATGTTGATGGAGATTTCCCTCTCCCGATGAGAGGAGCGTTGGTGATGATGATGGCGATGATTTCCCCCTCCCGAAGGGAAGTGTCCCCGGTAGCACAGCTCTGCCGGAGCCCTAGATTGGTTCCGCCAAGGTTCCGCCTCGTGGCGGCGGAGTCTCGTCCCGAAAGGTTGCTTCTGATTTTTTTCTCATCGAAAGACTTCATATAGGAGAAGATGGGCGTCGGAGAGCCACCAGGGGACCCACGAGGTAGGGGGGCGCGCCCAGGGGGAGGGGGCGCGCCCCCCATCCTCGTGAGCAGGGTGTGGGCCCCATGGCCTTCATCTTTGGCGACGATTTTTCTTTATTTACTTTAAGACATTCCGTGGAGTTTCAGGACTTTTGGAGTTGCACAGAATAGGTCTCCAATATTTGCTCCTTTTCCAGCCAGAATTCCAGCTGCCGGCATTCCCCCTCTTCAGGGTAAACCTTGTAAAATAAGAGAGAGTAGCCATAAATATTGTGACATAACGTAAAATAACAGCCCAAAATGCAATAAATATCAATATAAAAGCATGATGCAAAGTGGACGTATCACCACTCAGTTATACAAAACCGGGGTATGCGTGGAAACAAGGCGTAGGGGTCATAAGTGCTTGAACGGACAAGTACCCAACTAGTTATGTTATATTACATGGATAGTAAGAAACATTTTCCTGAGAGAATAGTTCCGTTAGGGGTTCCTTTCCCTAGGTACGCGTGCGACGATGCACATGTCCGGACTGCGAACGATGGCGCAGGATACAAGACTTCTGGGGATTTATGTTATAATAAATGAATATATCTTTTGTTCACCGACCGAATATTCTCTTAAGGAAGCTATCTTCGCTTCACCCAGTCGAGAATACGATCCGGCTGAACCGCAGTAACAATCGCAGAGGTGCTCCCCTTATGCCCTAGCCGAATTAACGGGAACGTAGGGCATAAACACAAGAGCCAGGCAACCCAGCTTGGCAACATCTTAAGTCATATCGATGCATATAATGGCGAAGAAAAGGCACATATGGAAAAAGAATGCATATGTGATGGGCAGAAAGCCATGTGAGTAATCATTTTTAGCTTCCGTATAGGAAGCCCCCAGGTATTGCTTACACACTTAGTGCGGCCGGAGTGATCCGGAAATTCGCACTGTATTGAATACTTTGTGTGAAGAGAGAAAAATGTTGAGAAAGGAAAAAAGGATGGAGCGTAATTAAAAAGGAGGGGTTAGGAGACGAACACTGTGTTCGGCGCTAGGCATAGAATCTCCGTAGTGTGGCCGCGTTCCATGAGTTCGGCTCGAGTCTGTTGTCGGATGCATTACGTAAGCGGTACGCTCCTCCGGTGAGAACTTTGTCAATGACAAAGGGACTATCCCACTTGGGTTTGAGTTTGTCCTTCTTCTTCTCCGGTAGGCGTAGAACGAGCTCGCCAATATTGTAAGTTTTGGCCCGCACTTCTCTGCTTTGATATCGTCGAGCATGTTGCTCATAGAATGCAGAACGGGCTTTTGCGACATCGCGCTCCTCCTCCAGGGCATCCAAATTATCCTACCGATCTAACTCGGCTTCCTTCTCTTCGTACATGCGTACGCGTGACGAATCATGTATTATGTCGCAGGGTAATACTGCTTCCACACCGTACACCATAAAAAATGGTGTATATCCGGTGGTGCGATTGGGTGTGGTCCGCAGCCCCCAGAGTACGGAGTCGAGCTCCTCTACCCAGTGCGTATCCGATTAGGTTAGAGATTGCACTAGTCTGGGTTTGATGTCGCTCATGATGAGACCGTTTGCCCGTTCGACCTGGCCGTTTGTTTGGGGATTGTAGACGGAAGCGTAATCGAGCTTAATGCCCATTTTTGCGCACCAAGTTTTCACTTTGTCGGCTGTGAAATTTGAGCCATTATCAGTGATGATGCTGTGGGGGACACCGTATCGGTGTACGACCCCAGATATGAAGTCTATCACGGGTCCGGATTCGGCCGTTTTGACTGGTTTGGCCTCTATCCATTTGGTGAATTTGTCGACCATGACCAGTAGGTATTTTTTCTTATGGCTTCCCGCTTTAAGGGGTCCGACCATATCCAGCCCCCAGACCGCGAAGGGCCAAGTTATGGGGATGGTTTGAAGAGCAGTAGGGGGCATGTGACTCTGATTGGCGAAGAGCTGGCTGCCGACGCAATGTTGGACGAGGTCCTGTGCGTCTGCCCGGGCCGTTGGCCAATAGGAGCCTGTACGGAAGGCCTTGCTGACTAGCGCTCGAGCCGCGGCGTGATGTCCGCCCAGTCCGGCATGGATTTCAGCCAAGAGTTGCCGCCCTTCCTCTTCGGAGATGCACCTTTGGAGCACTCCGGTCGCGCTTTTCTTGTAGAGTTCCCCTTCGTGGACCTTGTAAGATTTAGAGCGCCGGACTATGCAGCGTGCTTCGTTTTGGTCTTCGGGGAGCTCCTGCCTATTTAGGTAGGCCAAGAAAGGCTCGGTCCACGGGGCAATTACGGCAATGATTTCGTGGGCCGAAGATGTTATTTCGATGGCAGAGCCTCCGATTGTGTCTGATGGTTTGGGATCTGGGGATGTGCTCGGGTCCGTGCTGGTATTGCTGGACTCCCCTTCCCATACTACGGATGGCTTGAACAGCCTTTCCAGGAATATGTTAGGCGGGACAGGGTCGCATTTGGCGCCGATGCGGGCAAGGACGTCCGCTGCTTGATTGTTTTCTCGAGCCACATGGTGGAATTCGAGCCCCTCGAACCGAGCTAAAATTTTGAGGACGTCATTATGGTAGGCCGCCATTTTCGGATCCTTGGCATCGAAGCCTCCGTTAATTTCTGATATTGCGAGGTTCGAATCCTCGCGCACTTCTAGGCGTTGGATGCCCATAGAGACCGCCATCCGAAGACCATGCAACAAAGCCTCATATTCGGCTGCATTGTTGGAGTCTGTGTAAAGTATTTGGAGGAAGTACTGGACCGTGTCTCCGGTGGGAGACGTCAGGACTACACCTGCTCCCAGTCCGGCCAGCATTTTAGAGCCGTCAAAGTGCATGATCCAGTTGGAGTATGCGACGTACTCTTTAGGGAGTTCGGCTTCCGTCCATTCGGCGACGAAGTCGGCCAGTACTTGCGATTTGATGGCCCGCCGAGGTTTTTACATTATGTCGAATGGAAGGAGCTCGACTGCCCATTTAGCAATCCGGCCCGTGGCGTCGCGGTTGTTTATTATGTCATTGAGTGGTACTTCGGAGGCTACTGTGATCGAACACTCTTGAAAGTAGTGTCGCAGCTTCTGGGATGCCATGAAGACCGCGTATGCTATTTTTTGATAGTGTGGATATCGTGATTTGCACGGGGTGAGGACTGTGGATACGTAATAAACCGGCTTTTGGAGCGGGAATTTGTATCCGTCAACCTCTCGTTCGACGACGAGTACTGCGCTTACAACTTGGTGTGTTGCCGCTATGTATAATAGCATAGGCTCGCCGGTGTTCGGCGCTGTTAGGACTGGATTACTGGCCAGTAAGGTCTTTATTTCATCGAGTCCGGCCGCGGCTGCATCCGTCCATACGAAGTGTTCGGTGCGCCGTAGGAGGCGGTAAAGAGGCAATGCCTTTTCTCCTAGCCTGGAGATAAAGCGGCTCAAAGCAGCCACGCATCCGGCTAGCTTCTGGATGTGCTTGAGGTCTGTTGGTATAGCCAACTGAGACAGAGCTCGGATTTTTGCCGGGTTCGCTTCAATTCCTCTATTGGAAACAATGAAGCCCAGCAGTTTCCCCGATGGGACGCCGAAGACGCATTTTTGCGGATTCAACTTAATGTCGTATGTCCGGAGGTTTTCGAATGTGAGCCTCAAGTCATCTATCAGGGTTTCGACGTGTCTAGTTTTTATGACCACGTCGTCCACATATGCTTCTACTGTTTTGCCGATATGTTTTTCCAGGCATGTTTGAATCATGCGTTGATAGGTTGCACCGGCATTCTTGAGCCCGAAGGGCATAGTGTTGAAGCAAAAAGGGCCATATGGCATTATAAAAGTTGTTGCAGCTTGGTCAGACTCTGCCATCTTTATTTGATGGTATCCAGAGTATGCGTCGAGAAAACACGGCGAGTCGTGTCCCGCTGTGGCATCGATGATTTGATCGATGCGAGGGAGGGGAAAGGGATCCTTGGGGCAAGCCTTGTTGAGGTCTTTGGAGTCAACGCATAGGCGCCAGGATTTGTCGTTCTTTGGTACCATCACCAAATTTGCCAGCCACTCCGGATGTTTGATATCTCTGATGAATCCGGCCTCGAGTAACTTGGCTAACTCTTCCCCCATTGCCTGTCATTTGGGCTCTGAGAATCGCCTTAGGGTCTGTTTGACTCGTTTATATCCTTTTAGAATATTGAGGCTGTGTTCGGCCAGTCTGCGCGGGATGCCTGGCATGTCCGATGGGTGCCAGGCGAAAATGTCCCAATTCTCGCGTAAGAAATCTCGCAGTGCGGCATCAATCGCGGGGCTCAGCCGTGTCCCGATGGAAGCAGTCATCGTGGGGTCTGTTGAATGGACCTGGAATTTGACTATCAAGTCTGCAGGTTTAAATGAGGTGGACTTGGGTCGCTTGTCTAGTATCACGTCGTCCCTGTCCATGGTGGCACGCAGTGTTGCTAACTCTTCGGGTGCTAGGGCCTCGGATAATGCCTCCAGGGCTAGTGCTGCGGTTTTGTTTTCGGCGCGAAGTGCGACGTCCGGATCACTGGCTAGAGTGATGATTCCATTGGGCCCGGGCGTTTTAAGCTTCATGTACCCGTAATGGGGTATAGCTTGAAAGTTTGCAAACGCGTCCCACCCTAAAAGTGCGTGGTATCCGCTGCTGAAAGGGGCCACTTGGAATGTGATTTCTTCGGACCTATAATTCTCCGGGGTGCCGAATAGCACGTCAAGTATGATTTTTCCCGCACACCGTGCTTCCCGACTAGGGATAATTCCCCTGAAGGTTGTGCCGCTTTGTTCAATGCGGCCTTTGTCAATTTCCATCATGTTGAGTGTCTCTTCATAGATCAGATTTAATCCGCTCCCACCGTACATGAGCACTTTGGTGAGCCGAAATCCTTCCACGATTGGGCTAAGAACAAGAGCGGCTGGTGCCCGGACAGTCCGGGATCGAGGTTCGTCACTGGCATTAAAAGTTATAGCAGTGTCGTTCCAAGGGTTTATTTTTGCCACATGGTAAATTTCAGTGGAGCTTCGACGAGCTCGCTTGCGCCTATTGTTCGAGGCAAATGTCTCGAAGACTGTTAGTACCGTATTGTGTTCGCTGGCAGGATGTTGTTCCGCTTTATGGCCCATAAGAAGATCCTCGCCACTTTTTGCCACCTGCCGGAGTATCCAACATGTCTTAAGGCTATGAGTAGGTGATGTATCCGGAGTACTGTGGAGCTTACATGGCCCGTCGAGCCATTCTTCCAATACGGATCTCCGCCCTGGAGTGGGCTTTGGTTTCTTGGGGGTTGGGTCGGACGACTTACGAGAGTTCGTCCGTTTAGTTCGGACAAAGGTTGTGGTGAGAGCAGTACTATCCCAAAATTCTGCTTGGGTCTTCCAAGCTCTCTCCATCGCACAGTACTTCCACACTATGGTTGCCAAGTCCGCGAAGCGTATTATGTCGCGGCGGCTTATAGCATTGAGGAGTCCTTCGTCCGTGCAGTTTTTGCAGAAAACTGAGACCATGTCCTCTTCGCGGCAGTCCCTGACCTTGTTGAGCGCAAGGAGGAATATGGCCCAGTAACGATGTATGGATTCCTGGGGCTCTTGCCTGATGCGGGAGAGACAGTTTAGGTCCAGTTTAGAGTCTGGATTTTGAACCGATCTGACGCCCGAGGGCGCGGGCGGTCCCGAGCTCAACAGCTCAGAATCCGGAGTGCCCAATTTCTTCGGTCCAATGCACGATTCTAAGTCCGGGACCTGGGTCAGGTTTTCCTTTGATCAGGTCTTTGGCTCAAGGAGTTCGGTGATCTGAACATAACTTGTCCTCAAAGTTGAGGGGCAATCCGCGTGTGGTTCCTCCATTATCGCTATTTCATGGGTGGCCGGCGGGGACCTGATGTCCCTTTGGTCGGGTTTAAGCCCAATCCGTCGTGGTCTGTAGCGACTTCATGAGATGCGATCACGATCCAAGAGTTCGTTAAGGGAGGAGAGCTCCATTGGATCCATCTGTTCGGCAAGTTCCCAACTGACGTGAAGGTTATGATTGATGACCCGAGAAGTCATCGTCGGCGCCACCACCGATGGGGTGGCCATGATAAAGCCGCCGAGCCGGAGCGTCTGGCCTACAGCCGGAGCCCCCTCCGAGGTAATGTCATCCTTGACAATGAGACGAGCCATCGAGCCTCGTGGCTACGTCATAGATAAACTCTCAATGAAAGCACCAATGTCAGTGTCAAAACCGGCGGATCTCGGGTAGGGGGTCCCGATCTATGCGTCAAGGCTGATGGTAACAGGAAGCAAGGGACACAGATGTTTACCCAGGTTCGGGCCCTCTCGATGGAGGGAAAACCCTACTTCCTGCTTGATTAATATTGATGATATGGGTAGTACAAGAGTAGATCTACCACGAGATCGTAGAGGCTAAACCCTAAGAGCTAGCCTATGATGGTATGATTGTAATTGTGATCGGCCTTCTAAGGACCAACCTCTCCGGTTTATATAGACACCGGAGAGGGCTAGGGTTTACATGGAGTTGGTTACAAGGAAGGAAATATAATATCCAGATCGCCAAGCTTGCCTTCCACGCCAAGGAAAGTCCCATCCGGACACGGGCCGAAGTCTTGAGTCTTGTATCTTCACGCTTCAGTAGTCCGGACGTCGTATACAGTCCGGCTATCCGGATACCCCCTAATCCAGGACTCCCTCACCCGCGCCCGCCGCTGTTGCGGCCATGCTCCTGGTGACCACGGCCTCAACCGCTGTTGTCATTGCCTTGCAGCAAGTTGACCCGCACCTTGAAGTTGAGTAGCTTGCTGTAGAGCTCCGGGGCTGTGATTGGCTTGTCACAGGTAAAAAGGGCCAAGAACACCGAGTTACTCAAGATAAGACCCTTCAGAGCATAGGATGTAATCTCCCGATTAGTGAGAGGAGCGTTGTAGGTGGCTATCTCATCTGCGAGAGCCTTGCTCTTTGCGAGGTACTCCGCCATGGAGGTGTTCCCCTTCTAAAGATTGGTGAGGGCGATCCTGTTGTTGATCTCATGCGCGTGAGTTTGGGTAGAAAAGTGGCATGGATAGTTTGCCATACCTCGGCCGACGTCTGTAGCATCACAACCTATGCAAGAACCTCATGTGAAAGTGAAGCCATCAGATATCCCTGTACCTGTTGCTGTTTCCCATAACAGATCGGTCGGGCGTAGATGATGACCTGATCCTCCTTCCCATCCTTGGTGATGGTGAGGGTCATAGGCGACGCTGGGCTTGCGATATCAAGGAAGTGCTCCATCTGTGCCCCTCTTATCTGGGGAAGCACGATGGCCTTCCATAGGAGGAAGTTTGTCCTCATAAGCTTTTCTGCTGGTGGAGGGCCGAGAGAGATACTGCTGGTGGAACAAGATGAGGCGAAGGTGGAGCTTGAGGATTGGGTAATTGAAGGAAATATGCCCTAGAGGCAATAATAAAGTTGTTACTCATATTTCCTTGTATCATGATAAATGTTTATTATTCATGCTAGAATTGTATTAACCGAAAACTTAGTACATGTGTGAATGCATAGACAAAACATAGTGTCCCTAGTATGCTTCTACTTGACTAGCTCATTAATCAAAGATGGTTATGTTTCCTGACCATAGACATGTGTTGTCATTTGATGAACGGGATCACATCATTAGATAATGATGTGATGGACAAGACCCATCCATTAGCATAGCATAATGATCATTAAGTTTTTATTGATATTGCTTTCTTCATGACTTATACATGTTCCTCTAACTATGAGATTATGCAACTCCCGAATACCGGAGGAACACCTTGTGTGCTATCAAACGTCACAACGTAACTGGGTGATTATAAAGATGCTCTACAGGTGTCTCCAAAGGTGTTTGTTGGGTTGGCATAGATCAAGATTAGGATTTGTCACTCCGTGTATCGGAGAGGTATCTCTGGGCCCTCTCGGTTATGCTCATCACTATAAGCCTTGCAAGCAATGTGAATAATAAGTTAGTTGTGGGACAAAGCATTACGGAACAAGTAAAGATACTTGCCGGTAACGAGATTGAACTAGGTATGATAATACCTACGATCGAATCTCGAGCAAGTAACATACCGATGACAAAGGGAACAATGTATGTTGTTGTGCGGTTTGACCGATAAAGATTGTCGTAGAATATGTAGGAGCCAATATGAGCATCCATTCCGCTATTGGTTATTGATCGGAGATGTGACTCGATCATGTCTACATAGTTCTCGAACCCGTAGGGTCCGCAAGCTTAACGTTCGATGACGATTTGTATTATGATTTATGTGTTTTTGATGGCCGAAGTTTGTTCGGAGTCCCGGATGAGGTCACGGACATGAAGAGGAGTCTCGAAATGGTCGAGAGGTAAAGATTCATATATTGGAAGGTTATATACGGACACCGGAATGGTTCCGAAGAAGATCGGGGATTTTTTGGAGTACCGGGAGGTTACCGGAACCCCCCGGGAAAGTAAATGGGCCTCATGGGCCATAGTGGAGAGAGGGAACGCTGCCACAGGAGGTGGCGCACTCCTCCCCCGTGCCCAAACCGAATTGGACAAGGGATGGGGGCGCCCCCCCTTCCCTTCTCCCTCTTCCCCTTTCCCCTTTCCCCTCTCCGTTGGTTGGAAGGGGGGCGAATCCCACTTGGACTAGGAGTCCAAGTAGGATTCCCCCTTTCGATGTGCCCCTCCTAGGCCACCGACCTCCTCCTCCCCTCCTTTATATACCGGGGCGGGGGGCACACCAAGAATTCTGTTAGCCGTTTGCAGTGCCCCCTCCACAGTTTACTCCTCCGGTCACAGCGTCGCAGTGCTTAGGCGAAGCCCTGCACAGATCACATCATCAAGCCGCCGCCACGCCATCGTGCTGACGGAGCTCTCCCTCGACCCTCTACTGGATAAAGAATTTGATGGACGTCATCGAGCTAAACGTGTGCTGAACACGGAGGTGCCGTACGTTCGGTACTTGGATCGGTTGGATCGTGAAGACGTTCAACTACATAAACCGCGTTAACTAAACGCTTTCGCTTTCGGTCTATGAGGGTACGTGGACACACTCTCCCCTCTCGTTGCTATGCATTTCCTAGATAGATCTTGCGTGATTGTAGGAATTTCTTTTTGAAATTGCATGCTACGTTCCCCAACAGTGGCATCCGAGCCAGGTCTATGCGTAGATGATATGCACGAGTAGAACACAAAGAGTTGTGGGCGATAATAGTCATACTGCTTACCACCAACGTCTTACTTTGATTCAGCGGTATTGTTGGACGAAGCGGCCTGGACCGACATTATATGACCGCGTTCATGAGACTGGTGCTAACGATGTGCTTTGCACACAGGTGGCTGGCGGGTGTCTGTTTCTCCAACTGTAGTTGAATCGAGTTTTACTACAGCCGGTCCTTGTTGAAGGTTAAAACAGCACACTTGACGAAAAATCGTTGTGGTTTTGATGCGTAGGTAAGAACAGTTCTTGCTAGAAGCCCATAGCAGCCACGTAAAACTTGCAACAGCAAAGTAGAGGGCGTCTAACTTGTTTTTGCAGGGCTTGTTGTGATGTGATATGGTCAAGACATGATGTAATATAAATTGTTGTATGACATGATCATGTTTGGTAATAGAGTTATCGGCAACTGGCAGGAGCCATATTGTTGTCGCTTTATTGTATGAAATGCAATCGCCATGTAATTGCTTTACTTTATCACTAAGCGGTAGCGATAGTCGTAGTAGCAATAGTTGGTGAGATGACAATGATGCTATGAAGGAGATCAAGGTGTCAAGCCGGTGACAATGGAGACCATGACAGTGCTTTGGAGATGGAGATCAAAGTCATAAGATGATGATGGCCATATCATGTCACATATTTTGATTGCATGTGATGTTTATCTTTTATGCATCTTATTTTGCTTATTACGGCGGTAGCATTATAAGATGATCCATCACTAAATTTCAAGGTATAAGTGTTCTCCCTGAGTATGCACCGTTGCTACAGTTCATCGTGCTGAGACACCACGTGCTGATCGGGTGTGATAAGCTCTACGTTCACATACAACGGGTGCAAGCTAGTTTTGCATGTGCAGAATACTCGGGTTAAACTTGACGAGCCTAGCATATGCAGATATGGCCTCGGAACACTGAGACCTAAAGGTCGAACATGAATCATATAGTAGATATGATAAACATAGAGATGTTCACCATTGAAAACTACTCCATCTCACGTGATGATCAGACATGGTTTAGTTGATTTGGATCACGTGATCATTTAGATGACTAGAGGGATGTCTATCTAAGTGGGAGTTATTTAGTAATATGATTAATTGAACTTTAATTTGTCATGAACTTAGTCCTAATAGTTTTTTGCATATCTTTGTTGTTGTAGATCAATGGCCTGTGCTACCGTTCCCTTGAATTTTAATGCATTCCTAGAGAAAGCTAAGTTGAAAGGTGATGATAGCAATTACACGGATTGGGTCCGTAACTTGAAGATTATCCTCATTGTTGCACAGAAGAATTGCGTCTTGGAAGCACCGTTGGGTGCAAGGCCTGCTATAGGAGTAGATGCTGATGTTATGAACGTCTGGCAGACTCGATCTGATGACTACTCGATAGTTCAGTGTGCCATGCTTTAAGGCTTAGAATTGAGACTTCAAAGACGTTTTGAACGTCATGGAGCATATGAGATGTTCCAAGAGTTGAAGTTGATATTTCAAGAAAATGCCCGAGTTGAGAGATATGAAGTCTCCAAAAAGTTCTATAGCTGCAAAAAGGAGGACAATAGTTCTGTTAGTGAAGACATACTCAGAATGTCTGCGTACCATAACCACTTGACTCAGCTGGGAGTTAATCTTCCTGACGATAGTGTCATTGACAGAGTTCTTCAATCACTGCCACCAAGCTATAAAGGCTTCGTGATGAATTATAATATGCAAGGGATGGAAAAGACTATTCTCGAGCTCTTCGCAATGCTAAAGGCTGTGGGGGTAGAAATCAAGAAGGAGCATCAAGTGTTGATGGTTAACAAGACCATTAGTTTCAAGAAAAAGGGCAAAGGGTAGAAGGGGAACTTCAAGAAGAATAGCAAGCAAGTTGCTACTACCGGGAAGAAGCCCAAGCCTGGATCTAAGCCTAAAACTGAGTGCTTCTACTGCAAAGGGACTGTTCACTGGAAGCAGAACTGCACCAAGTATTTGGCAGATAAGAAGGATGGCAAAGTGAAAGGTATATTTGATATACATGTTATTGATGTGTAACTTACTAATGCTCGTAGTAGTGCCTGGGTATTTGATACTGGTTTTGCTGCTCATATTTGCAACTCGAAACAGGGGCTACAGATTAAACAAAGATTGGCTAAGGACGGGGTGACGATGCGCGTCGGAAATGGTTCCGAGGTCGATGTGATCGCCGTCGGCATGCTACCTCTACATCTACCTTCAGGATTAGTTTTAGACCTGTATAATTGTTATTTGGTGCCAGCGTTGAGCATGAACATTATATCTGGATCTTGTTTGATGCGAGACGGTTATTCATTTATGATTATTAAATCTGGCAAATGGACATCAAAACTGAATTCCTTAATGGATATCTTAAAGAAGAGTTGTATATGATGCAACCAGAAGGTTTTGTCGATTCTAAAGGTGCTAATAACAAAGTATGCAAGCTCCAGAAATCCATCTATGGACTGGTGCAAGCATCTCGGAGTTGGAATATATGCTTTGACGAGGTGATCAAAGCATATGGTTTTATACAGATTTTCGGTGAAGCCTGTATTTACAAGAAAGTGAGTGGGAGCTCTGTAGCATTTCTAATATTATTTGTAGATGACATATTGTTGATTGGAAATGATATAGAATTTCTGGATAGCATAAAAGGATACTTGAATAAGAGTTTTTCGAAGAAAGACCTTGGTGAAGCTGCTTACATATTGGGCATCAAGATCTATAGAGATAGACAAGACGCTTAATAGGACTTTCACAAAGCACATACCTTGATAAAGTTTTGAAGGAGTTTAAAATGGATCAGTCAAAGAAAGGGTTCTTCCATGTGTTACAAGGTGTGAAGTTGAGTCACACTCAATGCCCGACCACTTTAGAAGATAGAGAGAAAATGAAAGTCATTCCCTATGCCTCAGCTATAGGTTCTATCATGTATGTTATGTTGTGTACCAAACCTGATGTGTGCCTTGCCATAAGTCTGGCAGGAAGGTACCAAAGTAATCCAGAAGTGGATCACTGGACAGCGGTCAAGAACATCCTAAAGTACCTGAAAAGGACCAAGGATATGTTTCTCGTTTATGGAGGTGACAAAGAGCTCGTCGTAAATGGTTACGTCGATGCTAGCTTTGACACTGATCCGGATGACTCTAAGTCACAAACCGGATACGTATTTATATTGAATGGTGGAGCTGTCAGTTGGTGCAGTTCCAAGCAGAGCATCGTGGCAGGATCTACGTGTGAAGCGGAGTATATAGCTACTTCGGAAGCAGCAAATGAAGGAGTCTGGATGAAGGAGTTCATATCCGATCTGGGTGTAATACCTAGTGCATCGGGTCCAATGAAAATCTTTTGTGACAACACTGGAGCAATTGCCTTGGCGAAGGAATCCAGGTTTCACAAGAGAACCAAACACATCAAGAGACGCTTCAACTCCACTCGTGAACAAGTTAAGGATGGAGACATAGAAATTTGTAAGATACATATGGATCTGAATGTGCAGACCTGTTGACTAAGCCTCTTCCGCGAGCAAAACATGATCAACACCAAGACTCCATGGGTTTTAGATTCATTACTATGTAATCTAGATTATTGACTCTAGTGCAAGTGGGAGACCTAAGAAAATATGCCCTAGAGGCAATAATAAAGTTGTTATTTTATATTTCCTTATTCATGATAAAGGTTATTATTCATGGTATAATTGTATTGATTGCAAACCTTAATGCATGTGTAAATACATAAACAAACATAGTGCCCCTAGTAAGCCTCTACTAGACTAGCTCGTTGATCAAATATGGTTAAGATTGAAGGAAATATGCCTTAGAGGCAATAATAAAGTTGTTATTTTACATTTTTTTATTGCATGATAAATGTTTATTATTCATGCTAGAATTGTATTAACCGGAAACTTGATTCATGTGTGGATACATAGACAAAATACCGTGTCCCTAGTAAGCCTCTACTAGACTAGCTCGTTGATCAAAGATGGTTAAGCCCTGCTGGAATTGCACCACCACCATCTCCACCACGCCATCGTGCTAGTTGAGATCACATCTACTTCTCCTCTCTTGCTTGCTGAATCAAGAAGAAGGAGACGTCATCGAAACGCACGTGTGCTGAACGCGGAGGTGCCGCCCGTTCGGCATTAGATCGGATTGGATCATAATTGGATCGCAAAGAGTACCGCTACTTCAACCGCGTTATATGTGCTTCCGCTTTCGATCCACAAGGGTATGTAAATACACTCCCCTCTCGTTGTTATACATATCCTAGATTCAACCTTGGGTGTTTCGTTGGCTTTTTTTTTATTTTCATGCTTTGTTCCCCATCACAGATGATGTATGTCCTCGGTGCCTTGGTCACAAAGCACACATCATGGTGGGTGAGCCAAGCCTCGTCTAGCCAACCTCTCGTTCGTCCAGCACCTGTCCTGCTTGGCGAGCCAGAGGAATAGCTTGGCGTCGGTGCGAGCCAAACCCTTCCAAGTCAGCCTCCAGTCCATGTCCTCAATGGAGCCTTGGAAGAGAGCTTTGTAGCATGACGTGGCGGAGTAAGAGCTACTGTTGGTCCATCGCCAGCATGTACAACATAATTATGATGATCAATCAAAAAGAAAGAAAAAATAATTAAAATCATGTTCCATCATATTCAGTGACCATCATGCTAAATCTTTAATCAATAATCAAGCAATATATTACATCGGCCATATCGAATATCTAGAAATATTCTTACAGTGGCGGGCCGGAACTCCGAGTAGCTACTTAAGAGTTTTGGCCAAGGACTTGAAGGATGTGAGATTCACTATTTGACAAAATCACAACATAAACTCCGAAAGAAATTCAATGGTGATGTTAGCAGAAGGATGATGTGGCCAAAATGCTCTCATCAACTGCGACCTCACAGCTGCTTTGTCATTGTAGTCGCCGTTGTCGTCATCACCATGACCTCCAAAACAATCAGCGACCACTAAACGGATCTCACGAAGAGTGCCAGATGGCAAGTTCTCAATGCCAACCGGTACGAATTCGGCAGAAATGTGGTAACGGCATCGCATCAAAAGCGTCTCTATCTTGGGCAGAGCCCCCACTTGAAAGACCAGCGACAGATATGGACATTCCAAATTCATGTGCTTGAGTGCTCTGAATTCCCTGCCGGAGATGATTACCCTTTCTTCCCTTTTGTCAACCGAACGTATATATAGTCTTAGGTAGGCAAGGGAAGGCAACCCTGCAACAATACTGACACCATCAGCAGCCTCCCTGACGGAAAGGGTTAAACTGTCGAGCTCGTGGAGCTGAGCAATCCATTGGGGGATTTCTTGGAATTCACATCTATACATATCAAGCTTACGAAGACGACGAGGTGGGGTTAGTGTGCTGCTCCAGCCATCGATCCATAGGTCCTGAAGGCATTTGGACCCAATACTAAGGCTCCTGAGACTGCAAGAAAGCTTTCCAATGGAAGAGCACAAGGCATCAACACGCATGTTGACCGCTCCCTTAACAAATTTCCAAGCCATCTCAAGTTCCCTTAAGTTTGTCAGCTCACCAAGGCCCTTGATATTTTCTACCGAGCTTTGAATGAAATCAACACCTCGCAAGGTGTGAAGAGATTTCAACCTACCGATTTCGTCAGGCAACAACACATGATTTGAATAACTGAGATGTGACAACCGAGGCAAAGTAACAATATCTGATGGAAGAAATGTTCGCCCTTTAATTTCTATTGTCTCCAATTGCTGCAACTCCCCAATTTTACTAGGTATGATCAAATCTTTCCTGACACAAATCTTCAGATATCTTAGTAGAAACAACCAACGAATATCGGTGAGATCTAGTCTCTCACATCTCCAATCTATAATGTAAAGAACTCGGATAAACTTCAGCACCAGAAAAGAATGCACAAGAGACCCTCTTAAAAGTAAGACTGACCGGACATGTGATAGTGACCCATTGATTGCTGCCAGTATTCCGCCATCGTCTTCACCATTGTACTGAATGGAGACTCGACGGACCCTTCTTTGTTCTCCTGTCACAACTTCTGGCCCATCAATAACAAGATTAAAATTCTCTTCAGCAGCCTTGGATCTAATGAGATCAAGCATTATATCATGTACTCTGCAAGACAACACCTCATCATTGTAGTCTATCTCCACGGGTTGGATCATGCTCATGTTGATGAGCTTATAGAAGTAGTCTTCTGCGACATCCTCTGCATCACGCAGACGAGTTTTACTCACAAAGCCTTGAGCTGTCCACTGCCTCAACAAATCCTCTTTTTTTATCTCGCTATCCTCTAGATACTTACCAATATCAAGCAGGCATGTCTTAAGATGGTGAGATAGATGCGTGTAGCTAAGATCCAATACTTGCTCCATATTTTTAAGATCATCATGATTTCCATCAAACACGGACACCAAAGAATTCCTTACAGAATCCCATCTTGACCTTGGGTTATGAACCAGAAGGCTTGCTATACTGATAATAGCAAGTGGCAAGCCACCACATTTTTTCAGAATATCACTTGAAATATCATCTGGTACATAAGGATGAGCTTCTTCGGAACCAAATATTATACTAACAAGTAGTTTTCTTGAGTCTTGGGGACTTAGTGGTTCCATCTCATGAACATATCCTTTGCTATGTCTGCAACAGTCATGTGCAACATTGTGAATCCTGGTAGTTGTTACCACAATACTGCCACAATCGTCTTTTGTAAAAGCACATTTAATAACATTCCACGTCGGGGAATCCCATATATCATCGATTACTATGAAGTACCTGCAAATAAAGTCACATATATAAAATAAAAACAGAGCCATAACGTAGTATGTTCAAACCTACAAAATGGTGTCACCCACGGGTATCCATGCCACATTGCTCACAGTCACCCGGTCAAGCACGCAGCCATTCCAACCCTAATACCTCCCACACACGCAAGCAGCCAGTCCTACCGGCCTCCTGGCATGTACACACAGAATGAGGGCGCCGTGCTGGTGGCGGCCAGCTGGACTAATCATGGTGCGTCAGTGGCAAGTACTTCCTCCGTAAAGAAATATAAGAGCGTTTAGATCACTCTTATATATCTTTTCAGAGGTAGCACATTAATCCGTGTGGGCTTGAGCTTGCACATGCGAGACAACTACATGCCAAGATGGGAAGAGTGGGCTTCCACCAATCTCTGTGGTGCATATTAGACATGAGTAGTGAGCACCGCCGCCATGGGATCGATTTTGCCAACAAGGGCGATGGGAGGAGAGAGATGGGGGTTGCAACAGCGGCTAGTCATTTGGCCCATAGCACCACCCCATGGGAGGCTTCGCAAGGGATACGTGGGTCCGAGGACAAGTGCTTCACTAGTTTATTGATGAAGACAAATACTAATTATTGGTGAGGACAAGTCACTTGCCTATTGGTGAAGACAAATACTTCACTTAGGGTATCTCCAACAGCAATCCGTAAATTTCTTCCCGCATGTGTCCACGCACAGAGGAGGCCAGTCCACGGACATGGATGTCGGAGGCTATCATCCAACCGTAGCCACATACATTTTAAACACTTTTTCAACAAGCCGGATGAAACTCATGCAAACACGGTCAGGTTTCATATAAACACGATGGATTTCATATAAACCGGACGAAAAACGTTTACATTTTGGACATATTTTAAGTAAAAAGGTAAAACTATATGCACATACGGTCGCGTGGACCTCCACTACCACGACACGGATACATTACACTAGTCTACGGCTGCCCGCAGTGGACCCCTTTGTCTTCCCCATGTCCAGCAGCCCGCTCATCGGACTGTCGAGAGCCCCGGAGGTATAGCTTCAGCTCAGACGGTGGCTCGCTTCCCCACTGCTCATTAGAGTGGAACCGACGGCTGATGCTTCAGCCGAAGGAGAAGGGGGGTGCCTCCCCTTCCGTGGAGCCAGGTATGGGTCAACGATGATCTGCGCTGAATAACCGGGCAAGTCACTGGCCATGCAAACTGGCGACACACCGACAGCGGCCTTCCTATGACCGAAGTGACAGCGGCGTCCCGTGTTCTACTTTTTCTCTATGTTGACGGCAAACACGGACGCGCTGGCCACCGACTCGTCGATCTCCACACATGCGACTTCTTTCTCTACCAGCAGGGCGCGGTTACGCGACACGGCGTCGTCGATGGCAACGGCGATGCCCATGCCGCCGTGCCGACCTGGAGCAACTCGCCACTCCTCTGCGAGCTGTCTAGGAGCGGCGAGTTGTCGAACCATGCACCGGCTTGGGGCTTGGGCGGCAACTTGCTCCATCGGGATAGGAGAGAGAGGAGGAGCAGCGAGCTGCCTCGCTCGTATCCTGTTGGCTCGGTTAGCCACCCTGCCCACTTTTTATGCTGAAGAACTGCTCTTGTCCGTCGGATTCCATCGAAATGGTGGAGAAAATGATGGAAGGAGGAGATGGGGAGCGGCGAAGTGGTGTGGTTCTTGCTCGGTGTCTATCCTCGTTTAAATAGAGTGCAAATGGGAGGAGCTTGCCTGGTGTTGCTTTTAATGCCGACCCGCTCGTCAACAGATGTGTGGCCGGAGTAGGTTTCTCAGAGGCGTTCAAATGCGGCGAGGAGGCGTGTTTAGGCCGGTCGTGCAGCGGTCTGCGAGCCACTTCAATGGCGGAGGCACTGAGAGGTTGCGTCCGTCCTAAGCCGTCTTCAATGTGGAGCTGGCACCGGGCAGGAAGCGCCCGCGAGAGGGAGGAGGGGTTTTGGGTTGCCAAGGCGGTCAAAAGTAGGCGTGGTAGCGGTCCGGACTTCCGCAACCCCCCAACGTTTGTCTTCGGTTTGGGGGAGAAAGTACGCCCGAACTGCACCGTGGACCGATACAGGCCCACGTTGAAACATTTTCGCTGTCCGGACAGCATGGTCCGGACGGATGCGGGCGTGTTGATGATCAGTGTTGGAGATGCTCTGATAGAGCAAAGTTTATGCAACACAAATTCTTCCTGCAGTTCCGAAACGTTGAAATGTGTATTTTAAACTTCCAGACTAAAATCCAGGAAAAACAGATTGCTGGCTTCTTAGCCACTGGAGAACGTAACCATACTTTAAACACCTTCTTATGCGCATTAGACCCTGAACAAACTAATAGTGTGAGATACATTGCAAGCGTGCATGGTATGAAGAGCTTCTGATTTTTGCAAAGTCTCCAATCTAGCCGAGTGTTTCCCAAAACATGTGCATGAGATTGGTATTTTCTAAAACTGAAATTGACATCATCTTCCATGTCCGTGATTGATTTTACAATAATTCGTATTGGTCTTTATTTCTCCATCCCTCTAATCTAATCAAACTTGCAAACAAATACACGCCTGTAAATCATCTTGAGGAATGTATTATTTTAAAATAAATAACTAAGTATCATCTCAATTACTAGATGACATGCCATGCAGTTGAGGTAAAAGTGCTAGAAGGATTGGCAGATGAAAGGAACTGAGGAAGATAATAGAGGTGGTTTTCTAAAGTGACTGCTGATGGCACATGAAAGACGACCAGATCAAAACCACTATGGAAACAACAGGAACAGTGTAGAGGATACTAGAGCACCAAATGGTTAGAGGTTTTGAAATCGAAGTTATTTTCATGCCCCCACGCACTTGGCCCCTGCCATGGCTTGTCCAAAACTAGTGGGTAGTTGCAGTATTCCTTAAGGTGGTATGTTGACCGTTGGGTTGGGTGCATATACAAAAGAGTTCGGTGATAGGACCTTGAAAAATAGCACAAAGTAAAATGGGCAACGAGTAACCAAGAAAATATTGCATTAGGATTCTTCAATTTGATGTAGTTTACTTAATTAATTACTGCTCCAAGTCTAATGGTTGACAGTGTATACCTGTCGTTCTGAAGCAATCTTCGCATTTTGTCGATGAGCTGCATTTCGTTTAACTTTGCTTCCTTGGAACCATAGCCAAATTTATCTAGAATATGCTCAAAAAGTTTCTTCACATTAGGATTCCGACCCACTGAAACAAAAGCTCTATGTTGGAATTGGGATTGAAGCTCGTCATACACTGCCTTGGCAAGTGTTGTCTTGCCCAATCCTCCAAATCCGACGATCGAAACTATCTTGAGTTGCGGTTTTGAGACATTCCCATCCCCATCCTTATTAGAGAGCCACCTGATTAGCTTGTTTCTTGGCTCTTTGATGCCAACGAGCTCCTTTGGATCTTTGTATATAGCCAAAATGCGAGGATCAAAGGTAATAGTGTCAGCTACATTAGCCATGACTTCATCAACCTTGCATCTTTCACGTCTATCAGCCACAACCTGAACTTGTTTCTTGATGTCTTTGATAGCGTCTTCAATCGGATTGTGAGTCTTGCCCCACGTGAAGAGGTTGAACATCCTATGCATGAGCCCCATGAAGAGGCCCATGTCAGAGGCATGCCCAATGTGTACCAGGAATCCATCAACAACATCCTCAATGTCATATGACATCTCCCTGACACTGTCAGCCCAGCGCTTGACCTTGTCATCGAGGTAGTCCCGATGTACCTCCGACACCTTGCACAAGGCTAGCTGCATCTCCCTCAGCTCTTCTGATAAAGACTCTATGTCTATCTTCACGCTTATCTCTAGATTGTACTCTTTGTTGAGGAGATCGCCAAGCTTGTGGCGCAGGCTGCCCATGGCCCCGGTTGCAAGATCCACAATTCTGTTGCTCATATTGCTGTGTTGGTTGCCCAAAATACTTGGAGTTGTGTGGAAGCTAAGGCACTCTAGTTGCTTGGGAAATTGTCGTCGTGTATCTTTGTAGCTAATAGAATTGTTGCCCTTGCACGCAGAATAGTGAGGTATTTAGATTAAATAAACTAATTTCTTAAAAGATGCAAGTTGGATTATTTGAAAAAGCTCACCATCGGAACTGCCTCTTCTTGATGAGTTGCATTGATGCTGGGTTTGATCTCGCTAAAAGCATACTGAACAATCTTATTCTTTTTCTTCTAACAACATACACATTTTGTTAAGAAAATAAACGGAGACAAAAAGAGAGAAGATACATATACAAGTGTCAAACCGGTCACCTTGGTGTCATCTCGAATCTTCATATCTCCCCTAGGTTCCTCGGGATCATATACCACAACCGTCAAATTCACCTCATCTAGTCCATCCGGCTCTATAATGAACATGTGTTCAGTGATATCCTCGGCTTTGACCTCCCTGTTGACTTTTGTGCTCTGCACAAGAAACACGTCGGTGTATGGCATACCGTGTGGTGCATTCTCCCGTGCTTGCATTGTTATTTGGATAGCACACTTGGATTGTGGTGACACAATGCCTTTGTTTGGTTGTGTGCAGTATTGTCGGCTTGGCATATCGATGTTGAAGGCGTAGTAACCTTTTGTCTTGTTGATTAGCTCAACTATGGATGATATTGACTTATGAAGCTCAAAAGGAAACCGTAGTTCGAGCGGCATAATTCCAAGCATGTCATCCGAGTAAAGGTGTATCTGCGAGAGAAAAGCGAGATACATTATATACTCCATCCATACCATAATTGTAAGTTGTATTGTACTTTCCTTGTGATGCCTATTATAAGTTGGTGATGCATCAAATGTGTTGTATACTCCATCCCTCAACTGAGTGAATGCACACGGTTACATCCTAGAAGGGTGATGTTAAACTCATTGAATTTACGGAGAAGGGCGACGTACGAGAGCGTCTCGGCTCACCTATCTTTATGGTGCAGGGCACTCAGATTACTTTCATAGAGCCAGATTCCGAGGAGCAGAACTCTTACCCTAAGACCTTTCAAGACACCCTGGATGCTAGGGACGACACACATGAAACGGTAGACCTACTGCAGATGTTGGCGCCAAACCTGGCAGCGCCACTTCTTCTTCCACCTCACAATCTCTCTACATACTCTCTTGTTTCTCTTGAACACACAAGCACACATGTGAAAACTCAAGAAAACACACACGCACGCACCCACGCACATAACCAAGAAAGATGACCAGATGCTTTGCCCAGAACACTTCCTGGGTGAACACAAATACTACATTGTTTCTTCTGCCAACACGGCTGCTTTTCTCATTCCTTTTCTTGACTTAAATAGGCAGTATAAGATAAGGACTCACAGATCTGCTGATCCTAAACTTAAGCCAAGCCCATGCACCCCTGGAATCTCTCCACGATGCAGAAGACTCGGCCACCACACACACGTACACACCTAACCAGCTAACCCATGCACTAACTAATCCCTAACTACACGCACACGCACAGTACTTGCGCAGCGTCTACTCAACGGCCAGCATACACATGCACATGGCTAGCTAACAAACTCCATCCGTGACTAAATCAACTAACTATGCTGATCCACTACTACTAGCTTGCATGCACACACATGATCTTGACCTTTACGTGAGTACACAGGCGCAGCCTAGTGGATCGACACGACTACATGCATGAATGGAAAAAACAGGAAACAATCTAAACCTAGCACTAATAACAAGATTAGTTCCAACATATTGCAGAAAAAAATTGGAATCCAAAATTCTCACTTAAAATGATACATGCGTCTCTCTGCTCACATTAAATGATGCATGCGTCTTAAACAATGCACTTATTTAACTGAATGGCACAATCTGGCTTACCTGGTCAATGTGCTCATTCATGTTTTCTTCAGTTTCATTGAGAATACAAATTATATCCAATATAAAAGGTCTATTTGATGGTTCTTTTTTCCTGCAGTGTGCCGCAATTTTCAAACATTTAGTTACTTGCTGGTATTGGGACAGCACCGTATCTTTCGGTGATTTATCCCACCTGTGTATCCACCTTCGAAGCACCTGCATTTCCCAAATGACACTTTCTATGTTAATTAGATGACGCTAGCCCGGTAGTGTGTGTCCTCAAAGAGTGCATCGGCTCACCTCATACCACAACATAAATCCATATATATATATATAACCAAAACTAGAATGTTTTTCTTTCAAGTTTGTGAACATGTATTATTCTACTTTGGATCCATTGCAAATGCACGGGCACATTGCTAGTCATATTTAAACAGTCGACACTCAAATGTATTGTGTGTGCGCGCGCGCGTGGAGTAGATGAAGCTTTGACAAAGAGTAGTGGTTTATGTGGTGTGGTGTGTGTGTGTGTGTGTGTGTGTGTGTGTGTGTGTGTGTGTGTGTGTGTGTGTGTGTGTGTGTGTGTGTGTGTGTGTGTGTGTGTGTGTGTGTGTGTGTGTGTGTGTGTGTGTGTGTGTGTGTGTGTGTGTGTGTGTGTGTGTGTGTGTGTGTGTGTGTGTGTGTGTGTGTGTGTGTGTGTGTGTGTGTGTGTGTGTGTGTGTGTGTGTGTGTGTGTGTGTGTGTGTGTGTGTGTGTGTGTGTGTGTGTGTGTGTGTGTGTGTGTGTGTGTGTGTGTGTGTGTGTGTGTGTGTGTGTGTGTGTGTGTGTGTGTGTGTGTGTGTGTGTGTGTGTGTGTGTGTGTGTGTGTGTGTGTGTGTGTGTGTGTGTGTGTGTGTGTGTGTGTGTGTGTGTGTGTGTGTGTGTGTGTGTGTGTGTGTGTGTGTGTGTGTGTGTGTGTGTGTGTGTGTGTGTGTGTGTGTGTGTGTGTGTGTGTGTGTGTGTGTGTGTGTGTGTGTGTGTGTGTGTGTGTGTGTGTGTGTGTGTGTGTGTGTGTGTGTGTGTGTGTGTGTGTGTGTGTGTGTGTGTGTGTGTGTGTGTGTGTGTGTGTGTGTGTGTGTGTGTGTGTGTGTGTGTGTGTGTGTGTGTGTGTGTGTGTGTGTGTGTGTGTGTGTGTGTGTGTGTGTGTGTGTGTGTGTGTGTGTGTGTGTGTGTGTGTGTGTGTGTGTGTGTGTGTGTGTGTGTGTGTGTGTGTGTGTGTGTGTGTGTGTGTGTGTGTGTGTGTGTGTGTGTGTGTGTGTGTGTGTGTGTGTGTGTGTGTGTGTGTGTGTGTGTGTGTGTGTGTGTGTGTGTGTGTGTGTGTGTGTGTGTGTGTGTGTGTGTGTGTGTGTGTGTGTGTGTGTGTGTGTGTGTGTGTGTGTGTGTGTGTGTGTGTGTGTGTGTGTGTGTGTGTGTGTGTGTGTGTGTGTGTGTGTGTGTGTGTGTGTGTGTGTGTGTGTGTGTGTGTGTGTGTGTGTGTGTGTGTGTGTGTGTGTGTGTGTGTGTGTGTGTGTGTGTGTGTGTGTGTGTGTGTGTGTGTGTGTGTGTGTGTGTGTGTGTGTGTGTGTGTGTGTGTGTGTGTGTGTGTGTGTGTGTGTGTGTGTGTGTGTGTGTGTGTGTGTGTGTGTGTGTGTGTGTGTGTGTGTGTGTGTGTGTGTGTGTGTGTGTGTGTGTGTTACATTTCACTCAAAATATATTCATCAGGGTGCTTTGATGAGGTGAGGGAGAGGGATGTGGTCAATTTCAAGATACTAAGGGGTTTTATGCAAATTGCAGCAGAGAACTGGGGTATTTTTGCAAAAATGTCGTAAATGACCTCACAACCATTAGATGCAGATCTGATGGTTAGAAATAACAAATGACAGACAGACCATCATCACTAACTGAGTCTTCTATAGGAGTAGAGATTTTATCGAGCTACCAATATATTATTCATATAAGGGGTGATATGTCAATTCAATATTGTGGGATGCAAAATAAGTCCTTCATCTAAACAAATGTAAGCAAATTATGCAGTACCCACGAAAAGAGAATCAAAATAAAGTGCAAAACTTTGGCATAGTTCTAAAAATGGAACATCTGCATAATGAGATAGTTGGCTCTTACATTAACATTATTTGGATCACCCCTACATCCCGTTACCAGTTCCGTGATTATAACACCCAAACTATACATGTCAGCCTTTTTTGACGTCTTGCCACCATTCACGTATTCTGGAGCACAGTATCCCCTACAGAAGAAATGCCATATTGATGCATTATATCATCAAGAGACTTGTAAACTGTAAATTCCACAAAAAGACAATATGTTATATTGATGCATGGCTTACTGTGTTATAAAACGGGCACCACTGGTGTGTGTGTGTTTATCAAGTCTTGATAGACCAAAATCTGTTATCTTTGGCACCATATCATCATTTATCATTATATTGCTAGGTTTGAGGTCCATATGGATAATATTATTTTCCTCGTGAAGGTAATGCAAACCATGACAAATTCCTTTAATTATTTCATACCGTATACTCCATTTAAGTCCTCTTAATTCATCTGCACATGAAAAGGTGGGAAGTGAAGTAGGAAGAATAAAATATTCAAACAGACATGCTAAACTGTATACTAAGGAGTGTAGAACATTTTAATGGAAGTATGTCCATAAGAATTTTTCAACCCCTGAAATTAAATGTACTAGTAAGCAATGTTGAGGAAATCGTTAACTCGTAGCTGCTCGGTTGGCCGGTAAGTAAGGGATTAATAGGCTAATCGGCAAATTAATCCATTAATTGGATGATTTATTAGTCTATCGGCCACTCGGTGAGGAAATCGTTAACTCGTAGCTGCTCGGTTGGCCGGTAAGTAAGGGATTAATAGGGATTAACGACAAGTTAATTGGTTAATCAGACAAATTCTTGAAGAGCGCTAGTAAGAGAGAGAAATTATGAACTAAATGAAGATCTGCATGAAATGTATCTTTGTCATACCTGTAATATGTTTATCAAGGCTTCCATTGCTGATATACTCAAAACAAAGTAATCTTTCTCTTATCTGGGCCATAACCAATTCTGTTGATCCTGCCTCTTTTATCGCTTCACGATGTGTATTTGAACAAAAGCCAAGAAAGCGGACTACATTTCGATGGCTAATAATCTTCATCAAGCTTTTAACCTCACGATCAAATAACCTGTCGTTGATTGTGTGTTCACTCATAATTATCCTCTTCACGGCAACAATCCTACTGTGGAGCACACCCTATCCGTAAGCATTTAAATGTGGTCATTCTCAGCCCTCTCACGCCAAAACAAAGACCTATTGCACTTATTAATGGAAGTAGTAATATTTTACTCAACTTCAGATCTTTAATAACATACTCCCCCCAAAACAAAATCTTACCTTGTAAACCACCCCAAATCCGCCCTCGCCAATTTTTCTCATTTCAGAGAAATTTTCTGTAATCTCCTGTAAAAGTGCTAATGCCAGATTGGTCGGTTTCTCAGATCCGGAGAGTATGCGCTCCAGGACAATTCCATCCCCCATTTTAAGTGCAAGGTGCTCTTGAAAACTAGAAAAAGCACAAATTAGTTTCCTTGAGACATGCTTGCACTGCATAAATATACAATAAGTAATTACTTACTGTTGGCTTTATAAGCTAGGATCAAACTCACGTGTAAGTATGATCCTCGGCTACACGGGCGCGTACTACTCCAGGAAGAAGTCATGGTTCCAAGGCAAACAAGTCCGGCAACGGCGGTTCGAAGACAAACAAGAATGGCGACAAGGTGAAGAAGGGTGGCAAATCAGCGACTATTGGTGGAGGAATGAGAGAAGCGCCAAATTATCATCGCACTGCAACATCCCCATCTAGAACCCGATGCTGACCTACACCAACTGTGGCGTGTGGCAGGGAAGATGAAAATTATTCTCTAAACCCTACAAGTGTAGCAGGCAATCATGGACAACGACGTAACCCAGTCTGTGTTGATGACATTGGCAGAGTTCGCGGCGGCAAGAGAGACGTCGGACACATGCATGAGAATTGGAGAAGATCGCGTCATGAAGGCTCTGGCACAAGTACTCAAGAGGCAATTTCACAAGCTGCAGATGGAGGAAACTGAATCCATGAACGACTATGCCATGTGTCTCATTACCTTGGTGGGAACGATCCGCACGCTTGGTGGAAAGCTCGAGGTCGGGATTGTGGAGAAATTTTTATGTTCAACGACTGATAAATTCACATACATCATCTGCATGCTCGAGCAGCTATACGACATCGCGGACATGTCCATAATGGAGGTGACTGGACACCTATGGACATGCAAAGAGATGCACGTGGTTGTCGAAAAGGCAAGGGAGAAGGTGGTGACCAACTCCTATACTAGTGCACAGATTGGGAGTCGCCAAGTAGCAAATGAAAGCATGACAGCTGCGAAGGCTCAAGTAACACAAAGCACGACAGATAGACCAGAAAAGGCAAGCCACAAGGTTGTTGTAAGGCGTGCTGATCTAATGAGCGAGAGCCACGTGACTTGGATATGTCCAAGGTCGAGCGCTATCACTTCAACGAGATGATGAGTCACTTTGCGAACGATTGTCCGTAGCCTAACAATAGGGAGATCAAGAAAATTTGGTGTAGCGGAAAGATGAACTTTTAGGTCTTCTCATGGCTGACGTTTTCGACCTTGCCCAATCCGTGTTTGTGAAACCAAACCAGAACGTGCTACTTCATCAGAAGAAAATAATACCAAAATTATCCAAAAACTAGAACACGTTGGGTAACTACACGGGTGATAGTAATCACATGACGGGGTGCAATAAAAAATTCCTCGAGCTAGAATACGGTGGTGAAGGATATGTAAAATTCAGTGATGGTTTGGTTGTGGAGATTTGCGGTAAAGGTTATGTCCTCTTCGAGGGTCTCACACTAGTAGAAAAAGGGTCAAATGTGAAGCATATTAGTGCCGGTTTGTAAAAAAACCGGCACTAATGTGATCAATAGTGTCGGTTCGTGGCTGCGATCAATAGTATCGGTTCGTGTTGAGCCTTTAGTACGGTTCGTGCCACGAACCGGTACTAAAGGGTAATGAATGGTGGCTGGCGTCGGGCGGGTCCCCACGAGCCCCTTTAGTACCGGTTTGTGTTACCAACCGGTACTAAAGGTCTAACCTATAGTACCGGTTCGTGCCACGAACCGGTATTAAAGACCAATTTTCAAACTCTACCACCCCACCCCCCCCCGCCGTGTATCGCCATTTCAGTTTTTGAAAAAATCAAAAGAAAATGATAAAAACTTCAAAAAATAAAATCCTTCGAGAGGTAGTTATATTACTATATCTAACTAGAAGTTAGGAAAATTTAAAAACTTAAATTTGGACATGTTTTGCAAAAAGTGTAGGGAAAATGAAAATCCGCATCCGATGGAGACCGCCTACGGCCTGTATGTAATTTTTTAGAATCCTCAAATTCGAAAAGGAAAAAAAGATATGGTCAAATTTCAGTTTTTTTAAAAAATTTGGTTAAATTTGGTCAAACTACTTATTCAAGAAGTATTAATGTTACTAGATAATTATTCAAGAATATTAGTGTTACTAAATAATTATTTCAATTTTTTGAATTTTGGTCAAACTATGGTCAAACTTATTCAAGAAATATTAGCGTTACTAAATAATTACTGTTTTTTTAGAATAATAGTTTCAAACTCAAACAGTGAAATGTGTGACTTCATGCTCAAGCTAAACTCCTGAGGGTTAATAGGATTGACATCTTACTATTGTCAGGAAAACAACAAGTGTAGACTCGAAAACGAAGGAGAATAGAACCCAAAAGTTAAGCGTGCTCGGGCTGGAGTAGTGAGAGGGATGGGTGACCTGTCGGGAAGTTAGATGATTTGGAATGAGTGATCCACACTTGAGCAGTTAAGAGAGGTGATTAGAGACTAAATCATCAAATAATTCAGAAAAATTAAAAATCAAAAAATCAAATTTTTTTCCAAAATTTTCAAAAAAAAATTCAAAAAAAAACCTTTAGTACCGGTTGGTGTCCCCCATACTAGGGCGCGAGCTCACGCCACGTGGTGGCACTTTAGCGCCGGTTCGTGCCGAACCGGTACTAAAGGGGGGCCTTTAGTGCCCACACTTTAGTGCCGGTTCCATAACCGGCACTAAAGGCCGTTACAAACTGGTTTTAAAGCTCCGTTTTCTACTAGTGTCACAGGCGAACATCGCATTCTCACCTGAGTATACTACATCCCACGGGTTCGCAACAACATCATCTCTGTCAGAAAACTTGAAGACCCTCGAAGAAAACTTGAAGAGAATGGACACCAAGGTGGATATTTAGAACAAAGTAATGACGATCTTTGATAAGGTCCGACACGTGCTAGCACGTGTAAATCACACGTGGAACAGGTTCTACATCCTCAATCTTGCTCAATCTCAACCGTAGTGTTGGTTCATCAAGAGTGATGATGACTCCTGGTTATGGCATGCTAGATTTTGACACGTTGACTTTTACGCCTTGAAGAAGATGTAGAAAATGAAGATGGTACCTGTGATGCCATTTATCGACATGTTGATCGAGTATGTGACGGGTGCTTGGTTGGAAAACAACATCGAAACCGTTCCCTGCCTAGTCTACCTATCGTGCGAGTGTTGCACTTGACCTGCTCCATGATGATCTATGTGGCCCTATCACCCCAGTAACTCACACAGGAAAGAAGTATTTCTTTTTTTTTTGGTAGATGACTATTTGAGATACATGTGGGTCATTCTCGTACGACCTAAAGATGAGGGGTTTGAAGCTTTCAAGAAGGTGAAGGCTGCAACGGTGATGGAGCACAAGTTGAAGGTTCAAGCTCTACGCACATATCATGATGAGGAATTTATGTCTGGATGATTTCAACGAGACAACGACTACTGTGATAAAATTGGAATAAAAGGTTCCACACGGCACCTTATATGCCACAGCGGAATGGTGTAATCATGCGTGTGTAGTACAACCAAAAAGTTGTGGTAGCACCCGGGGGTCCCGACCCCCTTTATCTGGTCTGTTGAGCCTTGATGAGATTCGTGGATGGGTCTGTCGAACAGCATAACATTTGCTGGGGCAGCGAATTAATCCAGTCCATTCTGACTTAGCTAAGAGCATCTACAGTTGCCATGGACATATCCGGTCCCTTAAATGCTTGCGGGCCTGTCCGGGCGCGTTCTGGTACAGTAACTAGTCACGCCTCAAATAATGCAATCCACATCCAGACTCCTCAATTATCATATCTCAAATACATATAAACTCATGCAACTACGTCGATGCATTTTACACACATCGTCCGGCCACACCGTCAGTACTAACATGCCATCGGACTACTAAAATTTGGCATGTTTGGGTATGGTGGAGATCATCCACGACTGCCCTTGCCCTTCCCGGAGCCCTTGCCTTCCTTCTCGCGAAAGTGTCGGTCGAAGTCACAGTAGGGATCGAGCCGAATCTGCTCGTCATTGGAGTTGTCCTTGTCGTCGTTGTCCTCCTTCTCCTCCTTCGGTGGCAGTCCGGCCTTGGCATGGACCGCCCGATTCTGCTCTCGGGTGAGGGCGTGCATGTTCCTCCGCTGTCATTTCTTCACAATACAGACGCGGATGGCTTCCTCTGCTGCGGCCGCCCGCGCCGCCGTATCAGCCGCCTCCGCTGCCGCCATTTCCGCCGCGATACGGGCCTCGGCGACCCTTATCCTCTCCTTCCTACAGTGGGCTGTCGTTCCCGGTTGGACTCATAGTCTGCCCGACGGGTGATGGGGAAGAAGAGATTTTTCGGCTGCCGGGACCGCGATGATCCAGCCCTAGAGGAACCGAGCACCCGTTGAGCCCACGATGTGGAGTCGCGAAAGATCCGTCCGTCGGCCGCGCACTGTCCTCCCGGGAGCGGGGAGTGCAATGCAGACCACCATTGCCTCCTCCAACCCGCATGGGATGACACCCCAGTCGACGGATCCGGATTGGTCGGAATCAGATCTGTTGTCCGTCATGCCGGAGACGGCCGGAAATCACTGAAGGTGAGCTCGGGTGGCGGAGAGAGTGAAGGGGAGAGGAGTGTGAAGTGGGTAGGCTTTGGTCCGATGAGCAGATGGATACGAATATATATGAGGTCGGGTGGGCTAGCATGGGCCGGATCCGACATGCCGGATGCGCATGGGCGCGTTCGGGAGGTTCATATCCGCTCATATTTTGGTTGGATATAAGAGGTGCCGGTCAGTCTGTGCGTTTGTAGCGTACGTCTGGGTCAAAATTTTATGGCCGGTCTAAAATGGGGCAAGCCGCTTGAACGTTTGAGGAGGGTTCAAGGCGCCGGCTGTAGATGTTCTAACAGCGCTGCTCCTAGCGACAAGTAGGGCATAGGGGTGGCAGGTATATAGCAGGTCTGCCGATTACTGTTCAGAAGACCACTCATTGTTTTCGTAAAGGAGAAATGACCACTCAGAGGCGCTGCATGTGAGAGGATAATATCAGGTTGAGCGAGTGGCCTGAGATGTTTGATTTTGACATACAGATTCCCACGGCGAGCTCAGTATTTTTAGCTATCCTCCTAGAGAAGTATGGATACTCGATGTAACAACTGAGTGTATCGAACTTTGCAATTTTGTGAGATGTTCGAATTCTATCTAAGATATACCTCCTCATCAATTTTTTGCATTCTCTCTATGTGAATAGCATCGATAGATAGGCGTTAATTGTAGGCCAAATTCTTGAGAGATTAAACTTAGGTCGGTATTGAAGTCCTACTGTCCTAGTGAATCAGGTGCATACGGAAATATTAAACTAAATGGTAACTTCGGCGGACTGAACCACGGGCCGACAGGTCAGTCCTGATATCGACATGAGCCACAGGCCCGACGGGTGACACATGCAGGGGATTCCGCCGACACACGAACAGTGCTACGCTGGGCTCAGTTGTATTTTAAATACTGTCATGCTCACGCGCTTAGAGAATATACATCTTCAAAGCGGAAGAAACCTCCTCTAATCGATAATGTAGATGACAAAACTTTACGTCTCCATCTCTTAGAAGATCTGAAATACAACACCTGGGGTTATAAATTTGCATCACCTCCAGGAGATGCAAAACTGACGAGCGCGCGCCAACCGCCTTACCGCTTTCAGTTTTGTTCTGCCCGCCGCCTCCTCCGCTGCAGCCACCCACGCCGCCACGGCCTTCACTCGGGCGACCACCATCCCCAATCCTGCCTCCGCCTCCAAGCCGCTGCCGCGGTTTTGCCCCACCCTGTCCGGTCGCCGTCACGGCTGTGCCGCCAGCAAAGAAGCAGCGGGCCGGCAATCCCCGTGGTGGAGGTGTGAAGCGGTCGGCGACACGCTACTTGACGTCGAACCCATCTCGGCTGACCAAGAAATCTAAGGCGGACGCGGCTCCGTCGGTCGATTAGCTGCTGCCGATAGCCGTGGCGTCTGCATCCGATCAAGGAACCCCTACTCCACCCGCCGTCGGCCATAGAGGAATACGTAGTCACACCCACGGTCGCCGCATCCAACGTGTTCGACGCAATGTCCAACAATGGCGACGAAATGTCCAACAGTGGCTGTACAGTAGCCGCGCAGCCGTCGGCCGGTTTTACATCTCCATTTGCAGCATTTATTGGAGTTGGTGTTTTACATCACCAATATTCATCATCTGTTGGAGTTGCCTCCTTTTTGAGATGTAAAATGCACTTTTTGAAGATATAAATTTATGTCTCCTAGTTTCACATCTCCAAATTTGCATTATTTATTGGAGATGCTCTTAGTATTGCAGTAGTCTGCTAAGGGCATTTTCGACGGCGACCCGTAAATTTTCTCCCGCATCCGTCCACGCATAGGGGACCAGTCTGCAGACATGGATACGGGAGGCCGTCATCAATGTTGCCCGGATATATTTCAGCCACAATCCAAGGGACGAAATTCGTTCAAACACGAAGGGTTCTGTTAAAATTCAGACATAATTTGCATAAAAGGGTTCATATTTCATTGTTTAACTAAAAAACAAAACAAACCTAAGCGCTATATCGGGCAACCACCTCGTACCTTGACCGCCCTGCCCTGCCGAACCATCGTCGTCGTCCGTGTCGTCGTCCTTGTCGTTATCGTCATCATCGTCATTGTGGTCCCTCCAGTGACCGTACGACGCCGAGGGGCCACGACAGCCTTATCCGGTTGTTGTCTGACGCTCGCAGAGGAGCCTCTCTGCCTCCTGCTGCACTGCGTGAAGTGTCGCCGCGGTCTCTGCCGACATAGCCTTCAGAGCCCTGGCGGCGACAATGCCACGACCGGCATTGGCGAAGCAGCCGTTAAGCGACCACTCCTCGCCGATCTTGGCGGGCTTGCCGTCAAGGCGACTGCGGCGCCTGGCGGGCGTCTCCACGGTGGTGACAGGGCGATCGAGCGCCCACGCGGCGGTGAAGTCAGGGATCCATTCTGGCACCACGTCTAACTTTGCGAACACGGGGCGGCGATTGACATTGCACGCAGTCGTACCTCACATGCCTCCTCGAAAACCACGACCCAAGATCCGGAGGCACTACCGTAACCGCATCCATCGAGGTAGTGGAGGATGCGGCCCTGCGCCTTCGTGATCGCTGCGGCCTCCGAGAGGAGGCGAGGCCGCTACGGCGGCGGCTCCTCCGGCGACTGCGGTGGCGGCTGGTCCGAAGGAGATGACGATCTCCTTCTTGGCGAAGGAGCCGGCCGCCGCCGATGCCGGAGGGCCCGGAGAGTGATGGCGGTGGCGCCAAGAACCAACGGAGGAAGAGCTTTCGTCAACGCCTGCTGCCGATGCGGAGCACCATGACTTCGGCATCACCTCTGGGTTCGAAGAGGAGGAAGGGCTCAGCGAGGTGGGTGACGGGGAGGCGGAGGCCGTCGGTAATCAAGAAGGGAGGTTGCGACTCTGTGTTTTGTCGGAGCACGGCTTATATAGCCGCTGCCAGGCTAGGCCAGGCGATAGGGCGGTCAGCCCGCTTCAATGCGGTGCAGCGGCCAGAGTTGGTTCTTAGGAAGTTGCGTCCGCATTGAAGCGGAGCCTGCCGAGAGGTCGCGTCGGTTAGTGCTGCCCTACCTCCGGTCACACGCGACATCAATGCCGATCGTCATGTGCTCTGGGCCAGCATGAATGCGACGTGATAAGTGACGCGTGCATCGGCAAGAAAAGCGTGGGATGTACGGATTGAGGGTTTGAGATGGGCCAGTGTGGTCAGAAGCGGCCTTAGAATTAATCCGGACGCTCGCGAGGCTTCCGCACGTTTGTCTACCGTTTGCGAGAGAAAGTACGTCAGGACCATGCCGCGGACCGGTCCGTGTTGAACTCCCTCCGCAGTTCAAAGGGCGCGGTCTGAACGTATGCTTTTGAGGACCGCCGTTGGACATGCCCGGATCCAACCGGCGGTCAAAGGACATGGCACGTATCCACGTGAGATACTGCACAGGCGGCTAAGATAACCGGCATTACAGGCCTCCGGGTGCGGAAAGGCCAGACTCAAACGAGAATAACCGAACAAATGATAACAAATATATTAAAAAGAAAAAAAATATTAGATACATAAGTCTTAAAGAAGATGTCAGTCTGTTTCTCAGACATATACCAGATGTATATTAGAAAACTTGTACTTCCTCTGTTTCATAATGTAAGACGTTTTTTTAGATTAAACTAGCTTGCAAAAACATCTTACATTATGAGATGGAGTAGTACTGTATATGCATCAATGGGGTAACTAAGAATTTGACTGTTGTTCAAAGGTAAAATTTCAATCTTGAGCTAATCTACATAGCTGGACAGGGAAAAAACTTCAAACAGAAATCCATAGCAAGGAAGTGCGTACCTAGTGGAGAAGGAGCCGCGGTACCCCTATGTGTGGTCTACAAAGTACAAACTCAAATTGCACTGCAGATGTCCAAGCGATCTGGTCATTACCTGCAATAAAGAAGATTCGAAGAATGGTTTTAAGATGTACGGCAATGTATCATTCGCAAAAAAGGAAAGAAAGATGTACTCCCTCGAAATGGTTGTATCTAGACTTACTTTAATTATAGATACATCCATTTTATCCATTTCTAGGACAAGTATTTCCAGACGGAGGAAGTACATCAATGTATAAAGGAAAATGAAACAAGATATGATGCTTGTCGAACTGAGATGAAAATAGAAATTTTCCTAGTCACAAAGTTAAGTCTAATTTGTTGTCACTGCCTATGAGATTGCCAACACAGGAATTTGCTTAAATAGTTGTTTGATGGCAGCACAGGAACTCAAATCATGAACACACTGCTGGTTTATCAATAACACAGTTCAGAGCAATACCTAATTCTTGATGAGGCCCTGCAGTCCTATCATCAATCTCGGTATCAATTGTCCCCTGTGACTGCAAATGACGGCCTCTTCACTGTAACAAACAGAGTAGACCCGCCACGTCTATCACATAGGCATCACGGCAATCTCTCTTCCTGTACGAAACCAAAAAGATCTAAAACAAGTTAATCGAGTGAACCAGCTTCACGAAGAGAAAGAAAAGAGTTGTGAAACAGGTTAATCGTGTGAACCAGATACAGGGAGAGAAGGAAAAGTGTTGTAAGACAAGTTAATCGTGTGAACCAGATACAGGAAGAGAAGGAAAAGTGTTTTCTCTTCACCAAATCTCTGTTGATTCTCTCTAGGTTTAGGAATCCCCAAATCAACCAAAACATGCGCAGTGCGTGGATGTACATGGTATCTTCAAGATTCAGGGCAAAGGCTCATGGTAACAAAGGAAGAAAACTTTGGAGGGGGGGAGGGGATGGAAGAAAAGAGACGGCACCAACCTGGCTGTTGGAGATGAAGGGATTGTGGAGGAGATGCGAAGCAAGGTGCACGAAACCGTTCTGCTATGTGGCCATGGAGCAGTAGGAGTGCGCCATCGGCTTCAACAAAACGTCAATGGAGGAACGTGAGGAAGACGGCATTCTGTCCCCCACATTAAAGCTCGTCCTGTTCGTAGGACCACTAGAGCAAAAGCCCAACCATCTTATCTTTAAAAAAAAAAGAAAAAGAAAAACGTAAGAGCACCTCTACCTCATATCTGTCCGATCAGCACTTCTCATTTCTAGCCTTCCTTTAGTTATATCCCCACCTCATATGAGATGACAGTGGTTAGGCATGGGTTTATGCAGTCTAGCTATCCGGGTTCAATTCTAATAATTGACATGTGATTTTTCGAAAAGGGAATTGACATGTGATTTTTCGAAAAGGGAATTGACATGTGATGCACATGAGTTTTCATCTATTTATTGATGATCAGTCCTGGTGTGGTACGACCACTTATCAAGATACAAATTTGGTACTCATTAAAAATATATTGGTCGTTGCATCTTGGCACTCGTATAAAAAGGTTGTATGCATGTCTAGTTTGGGCCATGGATGGAGATTGAAATTCTCTCCAAAATTTTAGAAGCCGAATGGATGGCCGGGGCTCCCACTCCCGCTGGGCTGCGGCGGTCGTGGCTGCTGTGGCTGCTACGCCTAGATCCAGATGCATTGTTGCGCTACTGTGAACTTTTGGCGGTGGCGCGACAACACAGTTGAGGTGCGACAACATGTGAGCTCGGGGCGGGCGTAGTGCCTCGGTTAGGAGACGCAACATTGATCTGTTGGTTGTGCGCTCCTAATCTAATGGAGGGCGTGAAACGATCGTGATATGCCTTTCGTGCTTCAACTTCAGCCATGTCATCCCCTGGATGGACGAGTCTGGACAAGGCTTTATCTAACGAGGTGGTAGTCGATGATGGTGTACTCCGCCATCGGTGTTGGTCCTTGTGGTGATGACCACTCTGTCCCATGGCTATGGACTCACTACGGATTCGGTGACCATCGGAAGGTCTTTGTGAGGGTTTCTCTTTTGAGATCCGGTGCTTGTCTTACATAGGGAGATGCAAACTATGAACGACGACTTGGTGCAGAGGAATGGTTATGCAGCGGCCGCGATCACGTATCGCATGTAGCTGCTAGGATCACGAAAAAGTGGTGACGACAACACATAAAAGATGTCGATGGTGGTGCTACTCGAGCACCCGGTATGTCGGTTTCTCGTTTTTTTAGACTTTTGATGTTTGACTGTATGCATCTTCGTTACGCGGAGACTTGGTGTTACTGATCATGATTTGTATCCATTTGATGTTATATTTTTAGTTAATAGAAGTGCACCGGAAAGAAAATATGCCCCAAAACAAAAATCACACTCCAATCATGCAACTTCTAATGAGAACCTTGAATTTAGCGATGACGACTTGATGCAACGAATGGTCCACTACGAATCTTGGTGGCAAGGAGCGGTCCAATAATGATGTCCGGTGAATGCAAGTACTACAGTAACGGCCAAGAGACCTCACTGTGCAGCTGTCAGCTGCCCGAAAGGACTTTGACAATGCCAAAGCTGGACACAGACCATTCAATTCTCAGTACACACCATGTGCAGCCACAGTTTATTTTTTGACGGAACCTCGAGAGCCAGGAGTTCCTAAAGATTAAAGAAAAAATAAAGTTAGCCGTTTATAAAGAATTAGGACCAAAACCACATAATTACTTGATTGATTTAGGGGCATAAATAAAAACTATGACCAGGAGCACAAAATTAACACAATGAGGCCGCAACCGGCCCACTCAACCTCCACGTCTACGTTTAGATAAATTAGCAAATTTTTAATTGATTTAATCTAAAATAAATCATGATGATAACATTAGCAGTATTTATTCATACTGATGTTGAAATATGCAATGTGATCCAACCCGTGATTGGATGATTAGGAGCATAGTGGTATCCTCAACTCATCAGAGTTAAAGTCCTAGATCTGACGTTGGTGCTTGCATTTTTGAATTATTTTAGGCCTTTTCGGCAATGTGCATTCAGTGAGATGAGAGGTCTCATCGACTACGACAGCGTCTATGACAACTTCGTGAATCTCAAGATGATTTGTCAGCTCAGTCTCTCGGGGGTGCTCATAGGATAGGGTTTGCATGTGTGTTCATAGGGGTGAATGTATATGCGTATGTATGAGCGTCTGCGCCTGTACTGTGTTAAAAAAACAATATTCAAATTGTTAGGAATAGCAGCTTGTATTAGCAGGAGGTGAAAGCCGACATATATGCATGTCTAAGAGAATTTCAAAAGACAAGAATATAGAAGGCCAAAAGACATCATCAATATAACTCTAACACTCCCTCAAACTCATGGTGGATCCACAACACTGAGTTTGGAGAAGTGAAATCCATGTTGCGCTCTAGTCTGTGCCTTCGTGAAGAAGTCTGGTAGTTGTAACTTGGAAGGCACATATTGAAGAGCAATAATACGATCCTGCACAGTAGCGCACATAAAAAAGTTTCAACACCAATGTGCTTGGTAAGCTCATGATTCACGGGGTCCCCCGCAATACTGATAGCACCTATACTGTCGGACAAGAGGGTGGTAGGTGTAGTAACAGAAACATCAAAATACTCCAGCAACCATCATAACCAAGTCACCTCTACCATCAGAAGAGCCATAGCTCGCAATTCGGCCTCCGCACTCGAGCTGAAAATTGTAGTCGGTTTCTTCGTCTTTCAAGCAATGAGAGAACCACAAAGAAAGACATAGTAAACAGAAAGTGAACAATGATCCAAAGGATCACTGCTAGCCCACGTAGCATGCATCCGAATAGGCCTAGAGCTGTAACGAGCTGCAACGGGAAAAAAAGAGACGTTGAGAGATCGTGCCACGTAGATATCGTAGAACACGACGAAGGTGACTATAATGAACTGAAGTGGGGTAGAAACAAACTGACTTAGAATATGAACATGATAGGAGATATCCAGATGAGTGACAACAAGGTATACAAGACTCCTAGTAAGATGACGATAACACGTCGGATCAGACAAGAGATCACCATCAGAAGCATGAAGGTGTGAACTCCATAGGAGTCTCAACAGTGCGTCATCACTAAGTGCCGCATTATCAAAAATATCCTTGATATAATTTTTGGGAAATAAAAAGCCATCAGAGGTGGAGAAAACCTCAATCCCAAGAAAATAACTAAGACGACCAAGATCAGACATAAGAAATTGCTCGCTGAGATGGGCCTTGACAAAGGCAATGTACTCAGAATCATCGCCAGTGATGATCATGTCATCGACATATAGGAGAAGAAGAAGAAGAGTCCTACCACGAGCAGAATGATGGACAAACGACACTAGATCATGAACACTAGGTGAAAAACCAGCGATAGTCATCATAGAGGTGAAGCGCTCAAACCAGGCACGAGGGGCTTGCTTAAAGCCATAGAGAGACCGACGAAGATGACAAACCATGACCTCAGGGACATAATACCCAGGTGGTGGTTGTATATAAATCTCCTATGCAACTTACCATTTAGAAAGGCATTCTTCATATCAAGCTGAGACACAGACCAATGGCAAACAGAGGCCACGACAAGAAATGTGCAGATAGTGGTCATATGGGCCATGATGAGTGATATTTTTACACTCATTCACCCTTTCTTTAAACCGAGATATTTCACTTAAATAAAGATATTCGCTCTGATATTACTACTAATGACTAATGAATGCAAAGGATTGCACAAATCCTCTCCCTGATCTGTTTCCAGAGGAAATTGGCTAAATATGGACGAAATCAAGTGAGAACAAGGAAAAAAGTGAAGTAGGACGTAGGAGAAATCAGGAGGAGCTACACCAGAAGCCACAGAGCAAAAGATGGCGTTCATATTTTCTAATTCATGAACAAAATTTAAAAACGCAAACACTTTTTGGATTTGTGAACAAAATTTTAAATGTGAATATTTTTTAAAAAAATTAAACAAATTTTGAAGATGGGAACATACTCCTTAAATCAAACATTTTTTAGTTTGTGAACAAACTTTAAAAATATGAACACTTCTTGAAATTTGAGCATTTTTGAAAAAAAACAAAATTTGATATTCTAAACTTTTATGAAATTTCTGAACAAAAATGTGAAAACAGGAATTTTTTCTGAAAACCTGAAAAATTCAATTTTTTAAAAAATTTCTGAACATTCGTTGAAAATAGAAAAAAACTGCAAAAAGAAAAGACCAAGAAGAAAGAAAAAGAATAAACCAGTTCAGGAACCTTCTAAAAGGTTCCCAAAACAGGAAAAAACCAGGCTAAGAACATTCATATATGGTCCCAAAAACCAATAGGGTTGGAACGCTTAACAGGCCGGGCCACCCTGCAGCGCTCGGTCGATAGGCAGTGCGAAATCCTGACTGTTTGCCGGATATCGCGGCAAATAGGGATTTTCCTCGCGTTCGCATCGAGGCAGCTGCAAGTGGGCCGGCCCAGGTTCGCTGGAGGGCACATTCTAAGTTTTATTTATACGTTTTCTGTTTTTTCTTCTTTTATTTTTCTACTATTGTTTATACTTGAAAATATTCTAAATGTATATATTACGAAAACATTCTTCAAAAAACATTTGAAAAATATTGAACGTGTATTTAAAAAAATGTTAAACATGTATTTGAAAAAATGGTGTACACGTATTTGAAGAAATGTTGATCATGCACATAAAAATAGTGAATAAGTATTTGTAAAATGTTGAAAAATATTTAGAAAAATAATGAACAATTATTTAAAAATGTTGTAAATATTGGGAAAAAATATTGATCATTTATATAAGTATGTTGAGAAAATATTTTAAATTATTGAACAAGTATTTGAAAAATGTTGACAGTTATTCGAAAACTTGTTGATTATTTATATAAAATGTTGAACAAGTATTTAAAAAATATTGAACAAGGTTTTGCAAAGTGTTGAACAAGTATTTACAGGATAAGCCGAATAAGAAACAAAAATCCGAAGAAGAAGAAACAAAAGAAAGCAAAAAAATGGAAAAGGAAAAAAAGGAAACTAAACAAAAAGTGGATAAGAAAAAATAAAACAAAGAAAAAAACGTTAAAACAAATGGAAACCCGGCTTCCCTCGCCTCAACTACGAAACGCGTCTCAAAAATATCACTAACGAAACTTGGGCGGAGTGGCTAGCAGCGCTAGCTCTCCCCAAGGAGACCAGCGGCGACTATCACCTTCGAGTCAAGGCAGGGGCTGGCCCAGTTAACAACCGAGATCATCATCCTTGCCACCTGCGACACCGGAACCTCGTCCGCCTCATTGGCTATTGTCGGCACAAGAAAGAGCTTCTCATGGCCTACGAGCGCATGCCCAATGGCAGCTTGGACGGCTACCTGCATGCTTAGACCAGGCCCGCCACGCTCTCCTGGACGCAGAGGCTTCACATCATCAAAGGTGTCGCGTCCGGGATCCTATACCTCGTCCGCCTCATTGGCTATTGCCGACACAAGGACGAGCTTCTCCTGGTATACGAGCGTATGCCAAACGACAGCTTGGATAGCTACCTACACACCCAGGCCAGGCGTCACCATGCTCTCACTGACGCAGAGGCTTCACATCATCAAAGGTGTGGCGTCTGGGCTCATGTACCTCCACGAGGATTGGGAGCAGGTCATCGTGCCCATGACGTCAAGGCCAGCAACGTCCTCCTCGACGGGGAGATGAATGCCCGGATGGGTGACTTTGGCCTCGCGAAGCTGCATGACCACGACGCCTATGCGCACACCACCCACGTGGCCGACACGAGGAGCTACCTCGCCCCTGAGCTGATGAGGTTAGGTAAGGCGACCAAGGCCACAGACGCGTTCGCCTTCGGCGCCTGCCTCTTTGAGGTGGCCTGCGGGAGGCGGCCGATGGTGCTCAACAGCTGGTGCTCGTCTAGTGGGTGAGAGACACGTGGGAGGGCTGCTCCGGCCAGATTGTCGACGCCGTCGAGCCGAGGCTGGATGACTTCGTCGCCGATGAGGCAGAGCTGGTGCTCAAGCTGGGGCTGTTGTGCTCGCATCCCTTGCCGGCGGCGAGGCCCGAAATGCGCCTTCTCATGCGGTACCTCAACGGAGACTTGCCTTTGCTGGAGTTCTCGCCCGGATACTTCGCCGTCACGATGTCGGTTAGGTTCTCGAAGCGCCTCCGTTGGCGGCGAACACCATCACAGGCCTGTCAAGTGGTAGATGACATATCCAGTCCTGCCAATAAAATGTTGAAAAGTTGGTGTACTATCTCCGGATTTCGGGTCTATTCCTCGCATTTGGATAATGCTCCTATGTGCCGCATTTTGCGGCAAACAGTCGCAGTTTCGCCTAGGATCGAATGCCTAACAAGCCGGCCCCGTGAAGGAGACGATCACCAATGAGTCATACTATATCTACAAGAAAACGCTAAAAATTTAAGCCGCACACGCAGGGGATCGGACACAAAATTAGATTCAATAGACCAAGCAGTACGATCGGCTAATCTATGAATGTTAGTGAACATACAGCAGCGTAAACCTTTAAGAAGCAACATCTAACAAAGATCCAACATATTTTCAGATATTCGAACCCAATTTTTTTTTAAATACCCTGAGTGTTTTATGAAACACAAAACTTTTCAACTTTGTAAAAAGACTTTTTTAGAAACAGAAACATTTTCAAAAACAGGAATATTTTCTGAATTTCTAAACAAATTTCGTAATTGGAACATTTGTGAAATTCCCAGACATATCTTAATGTGTGAACAATTTTGAAAAAGAACATTTATTGAATTTCTGTACAAATTTGGAAAAAATGAACATTTTGTAAAATTCCCAGATTCTTTTGAATATGCGAACAAAACTGAAAAACGTGAAAGCTTTCTGAATTTATGAAGAAATTTTGAAAATGGGAATAATTTTTATATTTTATGAACAATTTTCGGAAATTGGAATATTTTTTAAAATTCCTGAGCATTTTCTAGTTCATCAACAAAATTTAAAAAGGCGAACACATTTTTGATTTGTTGACAAAATTTTAAACCTGAGTATTTTTTTAAAATTCAACAAATTTTGAAGACACGAACATATTCCTTAAATCAAACATTTTTTAGTTTGTGAAGAAACTTTAAAAATACGGACACTACTTGAAACTCTGAGCATTTTCTGAAAAAGAAAACAACAATTTTTGAAATTCTAAACTTTTATGAAATTTCTGAACAAAAATGTGAAAACAGGAAAATTTCTGAAAATTTCAATTTTAAATTTTTTTCTGAAACAACCGTTGAAAATAGAAAAAATATAAAAAGAAAAGATCAAGAAGAAAGAAAAAGAAAAAAAATGGTTCCGGAACCTTCTAAAAGGTTCCCCTTTTTTGCGGAGATTCTAAAAGGTTCCTAAAACCAGAAAAAAACCGGCTAGGAATATTCATAGAAGGTTTCCAAAACCCCAATAGGGTTGGAACGCTTAACAGGCTGGCCCGCCCACCTGCGCTCAGTGGATAGGCAATGCGATACCCTGACTGTTTGCCGCAGAGCGCGGCAAATAGGGTTTTTCCTCGCGTTCACGTCGAGGCCGCTGCACATGGGCACGCCCAGGTTCCCTGGAGGGCACATTCTAAGTTTTATTTATACGTTTTCTGTTTTTTCTTGTTTTATTTTTCTATTATTGTTTATACTTGAAAATATTCTAAATGTATATATTACAGAAAACACTCTTCAAAAAACATTTTAAAAATGTTGAACGAGTATTCAAAAAATATTGAAAAAAGTATTTAAAAAAATATTAAACACGTATTTGAAAAAATGTTGTACACGTATTTGAAGAAAAGATTGATAATGTACATAATATTTCAAAAAATATGAAAAATATTTGAAAAAAATATTGATCATTTATATAAGTATGTTGAGGAATTATTTCCTCGCATTTGGGTGCTCCTATGCGCCGCATTTTGGGTCTATTCCTCGCATTTGGGTGCTCCTATGCGCCGCATTTTGCGGCAAACAGTCGCAGTTTCGCATAGGATCGAATGCCTAACAGGCCGGCCTGTGAAGGAAACGATCAGCAATGAGTCATACTATATCTACAAGAAAACGCTAAAAATTTAAGCCGCACACGCAGGGGATTGGACAAAAAATTATATTCAATAGACCAGGCAGTACTACCAGCTAATCTACAAATGTTATTGAACATAGAGCAGTGTAAACCTTTAAGAAGCAACATCTAACAAAGATCCGACATATTTTTAGATCTTCGAACCCAATTGTTTTTGAAAAACCCTGAGTGTTTTATGAAACACAAAACTTTTCAAATTTGTAAAAAGACTTTTTAGAAACAGAAACATTTTCAAAAACAGGAATATTTTCTGAATTTCTAAACAAATTTCGGAATTGGAACATTTTCTGAAATCCCCAGATATATCTTAATGTGTGAACAAATTTTGAAAAATAACATTTATGGAATTTCTGTACAAATTTGGAAAACAGGAACATTTTGTAAAATTCTCAGATTCTTTCGAATATGCGAACAAAATTGAAAAACGTGAAAGTTTTCTTAATTTATGAAGAAATTTTGAAAACGGGAATAAATTTTATATTTTATGAACAATTTTCGGAAATGGGAATGTTTTTTTAAAATTCCTGAGCATTTTCTAATTCATGAACAAAATTTAAAAACGCGAACACTTTTTGGATTTGTTGACCAATTTTTAAACATGAATATTTTTTAAAAAAATTGAACTAATTTTGAAGACGCGGACATGTTGAGAGAGAGCATGTGCAGGTACATACTTGTATTTTTATCACCCCATCAAGAAAAAAGAAAGAAGTCATTTCTTTTTTTTCTTCCTTAGATTAGATTTTTCTTTTCTTCCTAAGACTAGATTGAGATTGAGCAGAAGTCATTTCATGTTTAGATAAAGGACTTTGTACTTGTCCCCTCTGCAAAGAAAAAAAAGAAACGGAAAAGGCGATGGATTGACCGTAAGAAAGAGGAGCCAACGCCGACCGGGAGAGAGAGGTGAATTTGTTGAGTCGCCCATAATGCGGTCGCCGGTCTGTCTATTTTATACGCGCACATGAAAACGTATATATAAATGGACCTGTGATGAGCAAATGGTCACTTTGGAACCCAGGTGCATTGGAGCCCTATTTTGTGAACTGTGCCAAAATGCTATTTTGAAGTTTCAAAAAATTCTGAAAAGAAATCAATATGTTTATATGAATGTATATTACACATGTGCAAATTTTGATGCTGAAATAAGTAACCATGTAAGTTACACAAAAATGAAAAAAATCATGATTTTGGAAAGATGAACAGTGCATGCATTATTCACTATTTGGAAATCATCATTTTGTCATTTTTGTATAGATCGCATATTTAATTATTTCATTACCAAACTTTACACATGTGTAATATACATCCATATGATCGCGTAGAATTTTTTTCAGAATTTTTTAAAACCTTAAATGTGATTTTCAAAGTATTTAAAATAAAGTCCTCCAATACACCCAAGTTCCCTGTGATGAGCTGCTAGTGCTTGATGTATACATACCGCAGTAGCTTAGTGAGAAAAAGAGCATCCCATCCGATCCCTCCTCACATCAGCTTTAGGCAAGACGTGGTTAACGCAAGTCAAGACGGCGAAATAGTATCTGACACTCCCAAGTACGTTGAGATTCAAACACATCTCGGTCGAGCAAGGCAACGCAAACACACGCATGGAGATGGAGGGTCATCATTAAACACCAACAAGTGAGTAGAGCACTACACTACCTAGAGGCAGAGTAAATTAGGGTGCGTTTGGTTGCATTCTCAACTCAGCATAGTTGTTTCCAAAGGTCTATTGAAGTTTTTATTTATTATAAAAAGCAAGTAGTCGATCAAGTAGAAGCCCATAACACGCCCTTGAATTCTCTTCAACGAACACCAGTCCACTTGCAACATCATGTGAGAATGACATAAGATGTTTAGATGCCGCACTTGATAATCAAAGAAATAATTTCTAATTAGTTCTGGTGAACTAAGTAGTTCAAACACACACACATTAATTATGAGGAAGTGAGGTGTATGCGTACACATGATTTAATATGCAAATTTTTAGTGTGTGTACATATAGAGAGAACAGAAACATGAGGTATCACATATTATATGCATGTACTACCTTCGTCCCAAAATTCTTGTCTTAGATTTGTCTAAATATGAATGTATAAAGTCAGTATCAAGACAAATCTAAGACAAGAATTTTGGGACGGAAGGAGTACTACATATACATGTATTGATGTATGCGCACAACATGCATGTACTTATGGCTTTTATATGGAATTCGCTTTCTCACGTGCAACAAAAATTAGCACGAGAGTATGCATGGATAATTAAATTATATTAGTAAAATATGATCGGTAACTAGCAACACATATATTCAAGGAACAAGTAGGTCATATATTAGTAAAATTAATCTATATTTTTTTACGTGTCTCATTCATATCGTAAAGATTAAAGTACAAGTCACGTAAGGACCGACATGACAAAACTGAAAAGATAGCAAAACATCTCTGAGTCTGACACCAACGCCCATCACTTGCCTCCGGCACCACGACAACAGCCACCAAAGAAAAGAATGATGTATCACCTCCTCACCTGAGCTCGACGCGGCTCCATTGCTGATATGCAGCTTTGCGGACCTCCAAGGTGGCTCACCAAAAGTGAAGCCCTTACCGTTGAACGAATCAGGCCGGGGCAACACCCCGGACACACCATCGAACTCCAGATCTGGCACCCCACCGTGACTAAGACGTCGCAAAAGGAAACTATATCTGTTATCCACGAACCACGAACCCAATATATGTTCCATCTTCCAGATGTCGACGATGCAGACCACAATCTGCATCCGCTCCTGGACTACCTCCCAAGCTCCGCGCCGACGCTGGAGCAAACGCCGTCGTAACGGCGGAGCCCGAGGACACAGGTCCACCACGAGGATGCCGTCGCCGCCACGTCATCGTTTCCAAATCCGTCCTCAACCATAAGACCGATGGTCTTGTCAAGGAAGGATCCGAAAAATCTTTATTCAACGCTGTCATCGTCGCCGCCAAAACAGAGACGATAAACAAACTAAAAAATCTAGACTACGAGCGAGTAAAAACGATCCACACGCGTTGATCCGGCGACCCCCCTCACCACCGACGAGCGAGGTCGCCGGCGGAGGGGGGCCGCCGGAGGACTGTGCTGGAAGATTGGGCTCTCTTGGCGGCGTCTCGGGTGCGCTGGAATTGATGAGATCCCCGGCATTGATCAGACCGTCCGTCCGAGCATTTGGGGCGGATTTGGGTGTAGACGCTCATCGGCGGGATTTGACGAGCAGTTCCGGCATGGGCGGACCGGAGGCACTGTGCATAAAATTAATCCATATGTGCAAAGAAGATAGAAGCTAGGTAAGTATATACTAATATACATTAGCGAATTGCTGGTATATCTGCATACCTAAATTACTTGCTCCTGAAGTAGTTGATCAGCCACTTATCTGCATACCTATATACCTGCTGGCTTCTCCACGTCCTACTTGAAATACCACATTCCTGCCATCAAGGCTGATAAGGCACCCACTGTCACAGCACTACCCCGCAATTCACCGATGGGCGACTTGCATATTAAGGTTCAGGACTCAAACGGGTAAGCAACAGCACAACAAATACTACAGTTCTTAACGAATTGTCACATTGGCTGGCAGCTGTTAGCACAAAGTGCAAAACACAAGCCCTCCCAAGCCTCTAAAGTTGACCAATAAAACAGCTTATTCATGGCAATAATTAAATGGGATTGATTGGAACAAACAACCATCTGTGCTTTACCTTCACAGAAAAAATATTGCACTTTGCAAACAAGAACAAGGCAAGTTATATTTCTTGCTGCATTCTAAATATACCGCATACTTCAGAAACTGTCTTCGGAGAAAAAAACATACAAAAATGAAACCCCATGAAAAGTTATACTATTTCTTGCTGCATTATAAATATACCCCATACTTCAGAAATTGTCTTCAGGAAAAAAATGCATACAAAAGATTAAAATAGCACAAGATTCCTAAACTGACAACATAGTGGCATGCTAAAGTAGCACAAGATTAAAATATGTATGGTATTTACTAAGGTCTTGATGGAAATATAAAATTGACATGGGATTCAAAACTTAAGAATGTACATTTACCAACCAGATATTTATTAGTGTGTTCCTGTTGAAATAGGTATGACATTTATGGAGTGTTGATGGAAAACATCAAATTGATATATGGCTGCCTGGTTGAGGAGGAGGAGGAGCTCCATCTCCATGGCGCGCGGCGTCCGACAAACTCCTCCTCTCCGGGCGGGCGGGTGGTTGTGGAGCCGAACCCCTCCGTGGTGGCAAAGCTCGACGCCAGCGCGCGGATCCTGGGCCTTCCCTTGGGAGAGAAGGTGAGGGTGGGGTAGAGGTCGCCGGCGGCGGGGTTGGGGTTGGGCGAGAGAGATTTGGGGGAAGGACGGCGGCGTTTGGGTTTGGGATTGCTTTGGTTTGGTTTTGTTTGGTTTGGTGGTTTGGATTTCAATTTCGCAACCGCCAGCCCCAAAATTTTCGCCTGCAAAGGAGGGACGATTCCATATTTCGCGGGGAGTCCATGGGAATGGCTTAGGGCATTGATAAGACTTATCTTAAGTCATACTACAAGTAATTTAGAAATGACAAAAAAAATATTTACATGGGTCATCGCTTAGGCTTATCTTTATCTTTACTACTAATAAACAATCACATATAAACTTCTTTAAACACACCCCATAAATATACACGAACCCATTACGTACCACCGCAGGATTAGGCCCATTAAAAAACCGCTGGCCATCATCTAATCTGCATTCTGTGTGCTCTTAATAATTTACCTTGACTGACTGTACTCCACCCCGCGTCCGCAACCTCTCTTCCATGATTATCGCTCACCTCTCCACCCAATCCACCGCATAACAAACTCCGCGCCCGAGTCCTCGACCCCTACAATCACGCATCGCAAGGCAACAACAAGAAAAAGAAACTAGCGGCCATCAAGCAACGAAACAATCCAAAGGATGAGGAGTCTTCGTTCTCGCCCGTCGCTGAGATGGATTTCTTCAGGAGGGCCGTCGGGGTGCCGGAGTGGAGCCACGCTGTTGGTGATGAACCAGAGCGCGCGACGCTCGGCCCGCGATGGCTTGGCCCTTGTCAAGCAGCGATGGCGGTGTTAGCGTTATTCCTAAACGTCCGAGCGGCGACGGCGTACGATTAATGGTTGTTGACGATGGCAGGCGATGACGGCGTGCTCCGTCCGGAGGGGCCGGGCGGCGCGTGTGGCATCGCTGGGAGGCGGGCCTGTTATGAGGGTGTTTTGTCTCTACCTGGCCAATGCATGCAAATGGTTGATTTTCTCTTGCAGTAACATTGTAAAATATATTATTTCTACTTTTCTTGTATATATAATGATCAAGCATGGAGGTTTCATTCCGACATACCAGTGTTTATGATATCCCAACTTTTGACATCACTATATTTTTATAAGGCCAACACCTGATGAAGATCTTCTTTTGACAGTTTTTGACATCACCAACTTTTGACAGGTTTTATAACCAACTGTTGACATCACTATATATTATTTTACCATTGTATAGCTTGGGCACATCTTGAACACGAACCCGCTTTTAAAAAATGTACTTTAAACACATTTTGTACTGTAAAAAAATTAAAACAAAATTGTGTGCATATATAATGTGTCCACGGGACAAAGTTTTATAAAAAGAAGTCTTTTATTTTGTCTCGGCAAAAAAGATTTTTTAACCGCCACCCCCAAAATTTTCGCCTGCAAATATTTTGCGGGGAGTCCACGCGGATCGCTTACGGCTGATCGGTGGATCTCCGATTCCCACGGATCCCTCTTCAAATCGAATGGCGCAACAGTCAGGATTCAGAAATGTGCAGTGTTGGCACTCTTAGATCATGTTAAATCAGTTCAAGTCGTTTATACTCCCTGCGTCCGGAAATACTTGTCGGGGAAATGGATGTATCTAGATGTATTTTAGCTCTAAATACATTCATTTTATGCATTTCTACGACAAGTATTTTTGAACGGAGGGAGTAGTTGAGACCCAATCGAATAAACATTTGTCGACCATTTTCTGAATCCCGACCAATTTTACCATCTTTTGCTGGTATTTTCGCCGCTAGCACTAGGTATATTTTGGTCCGTCGTCCCTGGCACCGGCAATCTCACCTCGCTCCCTGCCCTTCGTACTTTCTTTCTTTGATTATTTGCTGGGACATGCCGTGGTTGTTGTTTTGCTGGGACATGCAAGTCAAGTGTTATGTGAAGAAACGCCAGGTTGCCCGTGCATCTTCCAGGTATAAGTGGCACATGACCAAATTTGCAAGTGCCAGGTTCAGGTTGTATATATATAGGCAAATTCCAGAACCTGTTTGTGTTGTGCTGGAGGTTTAGATGAACCTGATGCAAATTTTATTCACTTCACCATCCCTTGTACCTACAACTCACAAGAGCTGATGCGTCACTGGTCTGCATTTTGTCCGTTTTGCTCTGCATTTCATGAGCGTGATGTGATGGATCTGCATCCAACCTGACAGTGACTCATCTGTCGACGTCTGTATCCCAGCACATCGCGCTCTCAAGCCCGGGTCAGAACAAGTATTCAAGTATATACATACTCAACGCTTGAACTTTAACTTCAACTTGGATGTTGAGCAGTTGAAATTTTCAGCAACATGCAGAGATGCTGCACTGCACTAGGCAGGTATAGACAGGCATTGCAGCTTCTCCGCTCCAGCATGGATCATCGAGCAGGGGAAGAAGTTTCCATCGTATCTATCTAAAATACGTTTCCATCTCAGTCACAAAAGGCATGCGATGCAACCCACAAATGGAAACAAAATCATGTCTAAGACGATCGATCACGCATTATTCATTGCCATCAATTCCAAACGTTTTTCTTGGCAACCGAAATCAACTTGCCATCAGTTATATTTGTTCCTCGTTTGGCATGAATAATCAAGCATACATACACTGAATCAACATTACGTTAGTTCCACCAGGACACTCGGACAATCAGTAATGAGCATTCGGGTGACGGACATCTAAGCTAAATGTGATGACGGCTACCACCACTACTACTACTCTAGAGTTGCAACAAGTGCAATACCTCTCCTTCTGCACCTGCTGCCGAGAAAACACTAATAGCGACATACTAGATACTACTGCACAGTACTGGCAGGCTTCGTCGTCGTACGTGGAGTGCTCGGGGATTTCCTACTCATAGTGTCGTTACAAAATGCTAAACAAAGGTCTAATTAACTGCTACCTTCTCCTCTCCCTCCTGATGCTCCATTGGCAATTCGTCTGACCTGTCAAAGAAAAAGTACACATTATATTGCTGTAAAGAGAGCGCACAATGTAAGAGAGGAAAAATACACTACAGTACTCTTGCATGGCACTCCATCAAAAATATTCAACAAGTGTTTTCCAAGATCCCACCTCAAATATTTTTAAAACTAGAGAGCATTTTTTAGATAACAACATTTAAAATCCAATGTAGTCAAGGCAAAATAACTGTTCCACACAGCTACACATCCAATCGCTCTTTCATTTGCACCAGGTGGTCATTTTCGCCAAATATGTCACCCTTGTTTTAACTTTTGGTCCATATAATGGTAATCTAGGGAATATCTAGAGGAATATAAGAAATACTAATAATTTGAGTGTCTCCCAAAAGACTAGGCATTTGACGGACGCATGTAGAGTATAGGGATTTGACAAAACATCAATTTTTGTCATTTAAAAGATGACCTCCTTCCTATTTATTGTTCAAACATCACAGCACAACACAAATACTTCACACCACAATAAAAATGCAAAGAAATCAATTGTCACTTGCCTGGGCTCACTTGGTGAAGTGCTGCGTCAAGTTACCAGCGGGGAGCTACAAATAAGTAAATCTCAGTTGAAGCAAAAAATTACAAAGTTAAAAAACAATGCAAGTATTTATATCCATGTAAATGAAGTCAACTACACATATAAATATAGTTTTCTATGCACATTGTTTCTCTAGTGTAGGAGGATGATAGTTTGGCAACTGCTCAAGAAAATCTAAGCTATGGCAACTTATTTCTACAGCAATCTTTTCCAAGCTGATCTTCATCCATAGCTGGTGATCCAGTACATACCGAGAAAATTCACAGCTGATATGAATTCCGTTCAGTGTGCTCTGTTCTCAGCAAAAGAGGTGAAAAAGGTCCTGTTTACGATGAGCCCCAACAGATCGCGGGCATTTATGGTTTTACAGCAGGCTTTACCAAGAGCACTGGTGCCTAATTGGTGACACCATCACTAAGGAAGTTCTTGGCTTTTTAAATGGTGTTCTCATGCCGCAAGAGGTGATAGAGGAGTCTAGGTCCTCATCCCAAAGGTAAAAACATCCTCTGTCTCTTACTCAATTTCAGTAAATTACTTTGTGCAATGTAATATGTAAGATCTGTTAGAAAGCTCATACAGATAGACTGACCAATTCTGGATGGTGTTAACTGAGGAGGAACATAATGCATTAGTGCCAATCACATTAGTTTCGATAACGTTGTCATGGCTTACTGATGTATCCACTATCTGAGAAGAAATAAGGGCATATTTGGAGCTTGTGCTATCAAAGATTTAATAAGACCAAAGCATATGATTGGGTTGAATGGGCTTATCTCGAGTAGTTAATGACAAAGATGTACTTGAAACATGGAACAGACAATATAGATCATCTTTAAATAAGACTTGGCTGAGACAAGATGCATACGTGTTGTGTAATATGGTTCACAATATTCACCGTCTTCAGATACATTCACCGTTAATACTTTGATTCTCCGGAGATCTCTACCCGTGAAGTATACGTGAATCTGTAAAGCCAACAAGACATATATCTTAGTGAGTACATTGTGCTAATCACGGTTCCATATAAAGCACGAATGAACATATCAAGTAAATCACTATTAAAATAAAATACTAGTAAGTTTACCTCCAAATCAAGATCAGAATTAAGGTTATCTCCAATGTTCTCCATTATGCTCAGCAACATGTTTTCCAACTGATAAACAGCGGCAATAATTTAAAGGGATGAATAGCATAAAGTACTAATACTCCCGACAACTGAAAATAGATGACATTTTAGAGTTGCGCACAAGATTAAGTGTGAGTTGGCACTAGAATTAATTGTGTGTGAAATGTCAATATTTCCAGCAAACGGTATCAAGAAAGTTTCAGGTGATTTTGACGACAGTGCCTGAGAGAAGGAAACCAGAGCACCAAGTAACTCCATATGAAGGCAAGCTGTCATCAAAGGAAAGATAGGATCAAGAAACTGAAAGATGCAGATGGGAATTGGGTGGACAATGCAGAAACATCTCAACAGCTGGTCTCAGGTTTCTTCAAGGTGAAGTACACCAAAGACCCTGATGTGAACTGCAATCAGCTGCGAGACCCTGATGTTATCAATGCAGCCAAGGAATTCTTCAGATCAGGGATTATGCTGGCTGGGTTGGATAACACAGTTTTTGCCTTTCCTAAAAGGTAATTAACCATAAAAAACTCATATATGTCAGCCCTATTAACCATGTGATATGATTTGCAAAGTTGTGGCTGAATGCTTAATCCATTGCATGATCCTCTCGAACCTTAACTCTAAAGCTTAGTGAGGGAGTCCTGGACTAGGGGGTGTCCGGATAGCCGAACTATTATCTTTGGCAGGACTCCTAGACTATGAAGATACAAGATTGAAGACTTCGTCCTGTGTCCGGATGGGACTTTCCTTGGCGTGGAAGGCAAGCTTGGCGATGCGGATATGTAGATCTCCTACCATTGTAACCGACTTTGTGTAACCCTAACCCTATCCGGTGTCTATATAAACCGGAGGGTTTTAGTCCGTAGGACGAACAACAATCATACCATAGGCTAGCTTCTAGGGTTTAGCCTCTCTGATCTCGTGGTAGATCTACTCTTGTACTACCCATATCATCAATATTAATCAAGCAGGAGTAGGGTATTACCTCCATCGAGAGGCCCGAACCTGGGTAAAACATCGTGTCCCTTGTCTCCTGTTACCATCCGCCTAGGCGCACAGTTCGGGACCCCTACCGAGATCCGCCGGTTTGACACCGACATTGGTGCTTTCATTGAGAGTTCCTCGTATCGCACCGATAGGCCCGATGGCTCCTTCAATCATCAACAACGACGCGTCCAGCGTGAGACTTTTCTCCCGGACAGATATTCGTATTGGCGGCTTTGCTGCGGGCCAATTCGCAGCCATCTGGAGCAGATCGAAGCTACGCCCTGGCGTCAGGTCAGGTTTGGAAGTTTAAACTACACGGCCGACATCCGCGGAGACTTGATCTTCGACGGATTGGAGCCGCAGCCAAGCGCGCCGCACTATCTCGATGGGCATGATCTAACTCTGCTGCCGAATAGTGTCCTAGAGGCCGCACTAGTGTCCGCTCCGACCATCGATTCAGAGCCGATCTCGCCGATCGAGGATGGTTGGTTGGACACCACCTCGGGGGCTGAAATCTCTACGGCGATTGAGCCGAACACCATCCCTGTCCTTTGCGAAGACCATGACTCCAAGGTGCCGGACTTCTCTCCGGACTCCGAGCCCTCCGCGCCCCTGCCAATCGAATCCGGTTGGGCGCTGGTTATGGAGTTCACTGCCGCGGACATCTTTCAGCACTCGCCCTTCGACGACATCCTGAATTCACTAAAGTCTCTCTCTTTATCAGAAGAGCCCTGGCCGGACTACGGTCAGGAAGGTTGGGATGCGGACGACGAAGAAATTCAACGCCCACCCACCACCCACTTTGTAGCCACTGTCGAAAGCTTAAACGACGTGCTCAATTTCGACTCCGAAGACATTGACGGTATGGACGACGATGTAGAATACAACCAGGAACCAGCACCTATAGGGTACTGGACAGCCACCTCATCCCACGATGTATACATGGTGGATACACCTAAAGGAAGTGATGACGAGGAACAACGGGACACTGCGAAGGATAAATCCCTCGAAAAGCAGTCAAAACGGCAACGTAAACGCCGCACCAAGTCCCGCCTCGACAAAGACCCAGCCATAGAGTAGGGCGAACCGGTGGACGACGAACATGCTATCGAGCAACCGTCCGAACAGGACAACTTGGATAAACAACCCGTCCCCGGCGAAGACAACAATCCGGACGATCTCACGCCGGACAAATTGTTGGAGTAGAAGAACCTCCACAAAAGGCTCGTCGCCACTGCACATAGCCTAAAAAAGCAAAAGCGGAAGCTCAAAACAGCGGAAGATGCACTCAGAATCAGATAGAGCAAAATCTCGAACACATGAGACAAATACGGCGACGATCGCCAACAAAGAGCTACCCAAAGAGAAAACTACTGCCCGAATTTGATGAGGAGGCCGTAGAGCCCCCACAATCAAAAAACAAGAAGGCCACCCGGTCGGATGGACGACCCCACGGCAAAAAGAGAGCGGCAAATGGCGCCGCACACAAGCCGGCACGCGATCCGCATAAGGATTTGCATCAAAATGATGGCCCAGTCAGGTCCATCTATGGGCCGAGAAAGCAAGCTCTTAAAAGCAATGCAACACGCCAAATCTCCGAACATCACGGCACACCCAAATACAGGGGCGCCGCACATCCCCTATGTTTCACCGATGAGGTGCTGGATCATGAATTTCCAGCGGGATTCAAACCCGTAAACATAGAGGCATACGACGAAACAACAGACCCTGGAGTCTGGATTGAGGATTACATCCTCCACATACACATGGCTAGAGGAGATGATCTCCACGCCATAAAATACTTACCCCTCAAACTCAAAGGGCCAGCTCGGCATTGGCTTAAAAGCCTTCCGGAAAACACCATTGGAAGTTGGGAAGAGCTCGAGGATGCGTTTCGGGCAAATTTTCAGGGGACCTATGTCCGCCCTCCGGATGCGACGATCTAAGTCACATAACTCAATGACGGTGAGAGTCAGCCCGAAATTCTGGAACAGGTTCCTTACTAAAAAGAACCAAATAGTCGATTGTCCGGACGCCGAAGCCTTAGCAGCCTTCAAACACAACGTCCGAGACGAATGGCTCGCCAGACACCTTGGCCAAGAAAAGCCAAGAACAATGGCCGCATTAACAAGCCTCATGACCCGCTTTTGCGCGGGAAAGGATAGCTGGCTAGCAAGATGCAGCACCAGCGACCCAAGTACATCCGAAGTCAGGGATGGAAATGGGAAACCACGGTGCAACAAAGACCAGAGCCGGATCAAGGGGAACGGTCCAAAAGAGCGCGGCAGTGAACGCCGGATTCAACAGCTCATGGCAGAACAATCAAAAACTGCCCCTTAAGGACAATAGCGATGAGCTATCCAACTTAAACACAATCTTGGACAAGATATGCCAAATCCATAGTACTCCCGGGAAGCCTGCAAACCACACCCAAAGAGATTGTTGGGTCTTTAAGCAGTCCGGCAGACTAAATGCCGAACACAAGGGGCTCGACACACCAAGTGAGGATGATGACGAACCCCACAAGCAGAGCACCGGAAAACAAAAGAATTTCCCACAAGAGGTCAAGACAGTAAACTTACTTCAAGTAACAAAAGGGGAAAACAGAGCGGCACCCATTGAATTACGCGCCGCACAATCTACCCTAGCGGAGTACCGACACTGGTTGTCAAAACCAATCACCTTCGACCATCAGGACTACTCCGAAAGTATCCGGAACGCAGGATGGACTGCCTTGATATTGGATCCTATAATCGACGGATTCCAATTTACACAAGTCCTCATGGCGGCAGTGACATAAACCTGATATATCAGGACATAATCCGCAGGATGGGGATAGACCCAACCAAAATTCGCCATAGCAACACCTCCTTTAAAGGGGTAATGCCAGGCCCATATGCCCATTGTACGGGCTCCCTACTGCTAGAAGTTGTGTTCGGCTCATTCGACAACTTCCGCCGCGAAAAGTTAACCTTCCACATCGCCCCATTCGAAAGTAGCTATCAAGCACTACTGGGGCGTGAAGCTTTCGCCTGCTTTAACGCAATACCGCATTATGCATCTCTTACACTTAAAATGCCCGGTCCACGCGGCATTATCTCATTAAAAGGGAGTATTAAGTGTTACTCGAGCCCGGAAGAACGTGAGACTGCCTTGACAGCCCCACACCAATCCGGCTCCGCTAATCAAAGCACCTGAATAGGTCATTCAAACCCCGGATACGGCTAGACAAGTCCGGCGCCTACTAGCGGCATACCCCCATACAAGGGGCTGCACGCACAACAAGAGACAATAAAGCTCAATTTTATTCACCTTTCGAACCGTACTCTGTTTATTTAATATAAAGTACATTTTTTCTCGCACGATATTTTTTCTTTTTCAAACTAAGTTCCTCTCTTTTACAGATGAACGCCGTGCTATACCCGTCCAGGATACGGCACAACGGAGACACAGGCACAGACGTGCAGTAAGGACCCATTGCAAGGATTCTTTTCAGATTAAGACCCTGCGTAAACCTTTTTTACTGTCTCTTGTTGTTACTCATCCCCCGGTTTCTTATTATAACCGAGGAGGAGGCTGACGTTTTGGCATCGGCCGCGTCAGAATTTTGCACGTACCTGGACACCAGGGGCTTATTACCAAGGGCATTGTTCTGCTCGCTTTACAAAAGACCGAATACCTTAGGGAGTGTTCGGCGTCTCGAGTTAGGACTTATATGCATCAGCTCCGAATCATGTCTTTGGTCAAATGTTGGGTTTGCCCGGCTCCTGTGTTTTGCTACCTTACGTTCCGTTCTATCGGCTAACGCGGCACCAGGAGAACTACTGCGATTTTGCCCCGGTTCGGCCGGGCGAGCACCTCGATGAAAGCAAAACTGACTGTCATGATATAGCGAGACTGGTCAACCACTCGATGACTCACCGAATGTTTAGAATTCCTCCGCATTAAAGAAGGACCGTTTTCGGTCAGAACGCGACGCACCCAATTCGGGAGAGTGCGGTGCCACCAGGGGCTATATAGCAGCCCCACCCTCGGACCCCTATGGCTAAGTGAAAGTGATAAAGCATTATAGTCCGGTTGCCTAGTTTGCTACGCTATCACCTCCTTCACAGGACCAAAACGTTGGATCAAGTGTGAAAATGCGCCTTTTTTGCAAACACCCCCGCATTATGTGCGTGGGGCTGAAGCCAAGGACTTCCATCTTTCAGGTTATATACATATATACATCAACGGCCGCACAGGAGGTAGTTTACTACTTGAAGGCACAAGTATAAAAAGCTCTTAAATTAAATTGAAACATCGTTTTCACAAATCATACATGCCATTAAAGCATAACATCCTTCGAGCACTGCATCTCTATTAAACGAGCACCCTGCAGGACTTCCTTAAAATAGTGCTCGGCAGGTACTCGGCTTATGTCCGAATCTTGGGATGCAACTTCGGTGGCCTTCATCTCCGCCCAGTATGTCTTGACACGGGCAAGAGCCATCCGCGCTCCCTCTATGCATGCCGACCGCTTCATTGCATCGATACGCGGTACCGCACCAAGGAACTGCTGCACTAAGCTAAAATAACTCTTCGGCTGGGGTCCGCCTGGCCAGAAATGAGTCATGACATGCTTCATGGCAAGTCCGGATAATCGATTCAGCTCAGCCCATTCGGCCAACCGATCGGTCAACGGAAGAGGACGCTCCGGACTATGGAATTGCGACCAATATAGCTCTTCCCTTCTGTGCCCCTTCTGGCCTCGGAAGTGCTCAATCGCGTCCGCCGCGCTCGCCGCTAAGTCCAGATAAGCATCCTCCGAACTCCACAACTTGTCCAACTGAGCATACTTCGGATCCGTATATTTCCTCCGCAGCAGAAAAGGCTTTCCAGCAGCAACATCCACAGCCTGACGCAGCTCCTCCTTTGCAACTCTCATTGCGGAGCGGGCATCCTTGGCTTCAGCGGTGGCCTTTTTCAAGTCCTCTTGCTCCGCTTGACGCTCTTTTTCAAGAAACCCGCAGCGGTCGGTAGCATTCTTCAACTTTACAGCCATATCGGCCATTTCCTCTTTGCTTCGGCAATGAGCAGCCCGTTCGGCTTTTAGCTCTTCGGCCGCCCTTAAAGCGGCCGCATTACTATTTCTGGCTTGCTCTTTAGCTCGGGCGAGTTCCGCCCGTAGCTCCTCCACAGCAGCGGTACCACCTGCATTAAGCATACAAATAGTAAGGCATGGGCGTCAAGCTCCCTTACCAGGCGTCCGCGAAGAAGTCGCATACCTTGTGACTCGTCAAACCGCTTATTGACAAGCGCGATGTCCGCATCTGCCTCGTCAAGTTGCCGCATTAGTTCGGCAAATTCATCAGTCCGGCTGGCCACCGGACGCCCTGCCACCTATTCAGGAGCGTCGATATGTTACAACTGAGATTATGATCCTCGGCACGCTGTCAATTTTGACAACATACCGATTCTCAGGGGCTACTATCTATACAGGGCGCATTCTATATGCATAACTGTCGGAAGGTACGTCATTTTTGCGTACCTCAAACCCCGTCAGTAAGCTTCTGACGGCTTCATGCAATCCGCTCTCAGCCGGGCTCGGGAGTGGGAATGTTGCTCGGAGTCCCGAATGAGATCCCGAACGTCACGAGGAGTTCCGGAATGGTCCGGAGGTAAAGATTTATATATGGGAAGTCCTGTTTTGGTCACCGGAAAAGTTTCGGGTGCTATCGGTAACGTACCGGGACCATCGGGAGGGTCCCGGGGGTCCACCAAGTGGGGCCACCGGCACCAGAGGTCAGCATGGGCCAAGTGTGGGAGGGGACCAGCCCCAGGTGGGCTGGTGCGCCCCCCACCAAGGCCCAAGGCGCCTAGGGTTTGGGGAGGGGGCGCCTCCACCTTACTTGGGAGGCAAGTTTCCCCCTCTCCCCCCCTTGGCCGCCACCCTAGATGGGTTTTGGGGCTGCCGCACCCCTTGGGGTGGGAACCCTAGAGGGGGCGCAGCCCCCTCCCTCTCCCCTATATATAGTTGAGGTCTTTGGGGCTGCAAACACAAGAGTTTCCACCTCTCCCTGGCGCAGCCCTACCTCTCTTTCTCCTCATCTCTGCGTGCTTGGCGAAGCCCTGCTGAATACCACGCTCCTCCATCACCACCACGCCGTTGTGCTGCTGCTGGATGGAGTCTTCCCAACCTCTCCTCTCTCCTTGCTGGATCAAGGCACGGGAGACGTCATCAGGCTGCACGTGTGTTGAACGCGGAGGTGCCGTCCGTTCGGCACTAGGATCTCCGTGATTTGGATCACGGCAGTCGACTCCCTCAACCCCGTTCTCTTGAACGCTTCCGCTTAGCGATCTACAAGGGTATGTAGATGCACTCCCCTCTCTCTCGTTGCTAGTCTCTCCATAGATAGATCTTGGTGACTCGTAGGAAAATTTTGAATTTCTGCTACGTTCCCCAACAGTGGCATCATGAGCTAGGTCTATTGCGTAGATTCTTTGCACGAGTAGAACTCAAAGTAGTTGTGGGCGTTGATTTTGTTCAATATGCTTACTGTTACTAGTCCAATCTTGTTTCGACGGTATTGTGGGATGAAGCGGCCGGACCGACCTTACACGTACACTTACGTGAGACAGGTTCCACCGGTGACATGCACTTGTTGCATAAGGTGGCTAACGGTGCCGATCTCTCCCACTTTAGTCGGATCGGATTCGATGAAAAGGGTCCTTATGAAGGGTAAATAGCAATTGGCATATCACGTTGTGGTTTTTGCGTAGGTAAGAAACGTTCTTGCTAGAAACCCATAGCAGCCACGTAAAACATGCAAACAACAATTAGATGACGTCTAACTTGTTTTTGCAGGGTATGCTATGTGATGAGATATGGCCAAAAGAATGTGATGAATGATATGTGATGTATGAGATTGATCATGTTCTTGTAATAGGAATCACGACTTGCATGTCGATGAGTATGACAACCGGCAGGAGCCATAGGAGTTGTCTTAATTTATTGTATGACCTGCGTGTCATTGAACAACGCCATGTAATTACTTTACTTTATTGCTAAACCGTTAGCCATAGTAGTAGAAGTAATAGTTGGCGAGACAACTTCATGGAGACACGATGATGGAGATCATGATGATGGAGATCATGGTGTCATGCCGGTGACGATGACGATCATGGAGCCCCGAAGATGGAGATCAAAAGGAGCAAAAATGATATTGGCCATATCATGTCACTATTTGATTGCATGGGATGTTTATCATGTTTATGCATCTTATTTGCTTAGAACGACGGTAGTAAATAAGATGATCCCTCATTATAATTTCAAGAAAGTGTTCCCCCTAACTGTGCACCGTTGCAAAAGTTCGTTGTTTCGAAGCACCACGTGATGATCGGGTGTGATAGATTCTAACGTACACATACAACGGTGTAAGCCAGATTTACACACGCGAAACACTTAGGTTAACTTGACGAGCCTAGCATGTACAGACATGGCCTCGGAACACAAGAGACCGAAAGGTCGAACATGAGTCGTATAGTGGATACGATCAACATGAAGATGTCCACCGATGATGACTAGTCCGTCTCACGTGATGATCGGACACATCCTAGTTGACTCGGATCATATATCACTTAGATGACTAGAGGGATGTCTATCTGAGTGGGAGTTCATTAGATGAAATTAATTATCCTGAACATAGTCAAAAAGGTCTTTGCAAATTATGTCGTGAGCTCGCGCTTTTGTTCTACTGTTTTAGATATGTTCCTAGAGAAAATTTAGTTGAAAGTTGTTAGTAGCGATGATGCGGACTAGGTCCATAAACTGAGGACTGTCCTTGTTGCTTCATAGAAGGCTTATGTCCTTAATGCACCGCTCAGTGTGCTGAACCTCGAACGTCGTCTGTGGATGTTGCGAACATCTGACATACACGTTTTGACAACTACGTGATAGTTCAGTTAAACGGTTTGGAGTTGAGGCACCAAAGACGATTTCGAAACGTCGCGGAACATATGAGATGTTTCGAGGGCTGAAATTGGGATTTCAGGCTCGTGCCCATGTCAAGAGGTGTGAGACCTCCGACAAGCTTCTAGCCTATAAACTAAGGGAGAAGATCTGAATCGTTGAGCTTGTACTCAGATTGTCTGGGTACAACAATCACTTGAATCGAGTGGGAGTTAATCTTCCAGATGAGATAGTGATGTTTCTCCAAAGATGTTGCCACCAAGCTACTAGAGCTTCGTGATGAACTATGGCATAACAGGGATAGATAGGATGATCCTTGAGCTATTCGCGATATTCGACACCGCGAAAGTAGAAATCAAGTAGGAGCATCAATTGTTGATCGTTAGTAAAACCACTAGTTTCAAGAAGGGCAAGGGCAAGATGGGATACTTCATGAAACGGCAAAACAATTGCTGCTCTAGTGAAAACCCAAGGTTGAACCCAATCCCGAGACTAAGTGCTTCAGTAATGAGAGGAACGGACACTAAAGCAGAACCACCCTAGATAATTGGTAGATGAGAAGGCAGGCAAGGTTAACAGAAGTATATTGGATATACATTGAATTAAATGTGTACTTTACTAGCACTCCTAGTAGCACCATGGTATAGATACCGGTTCGGTTGCTAAGTGTTAGTAACTCGAAATAAAAGGCTACGGTATAAACGGAGACTTGCTAAAGGCGAGGTGACGATATGTGTTGGAAGTATTTCCAAGGTTGATATGATCAAACATCGCACGCTCCGTCTATCATCGAGATTGGTGTTAAACCTAAATAATTGTTATTTGGTGTTTGCGTTGAGCATAGACATGATTGGATGATGTCTATCGCAATACGGTTATTCATTTAAGGAGAATAATGGTTACTCTATTTATTTGAATAATACCTTCAATGGTCTTGCACCTAAAAGAATGGTTTATTGAATCTCGATCGTAGTGATACACATTTTGATGCCAAAAGATATAAGATAGTAATGATAGTACCACTTACTTGTGGCACTGCCATGTAAGTCATATTGGTATAAAACGCATGAAGAAGCTCCATGTTGATGATCTTTGGACTCACTCGTTTTTGAGAAGTTTGAGACATGCGAACCATGTCTATTGGTGTATACGCATGAAGAAACTCCATGCAGATGGATCGTTTGGACTCACTTGATTTTGAATCACTTGAGATATGCAAATCATACCACATGGGCAAGATGACTGAAAAGCCTCGTTTTCAGTAAGATGGAACAAGAAAGCAACTTGTTGGAAGTAACACATTTTGATGTGTGCAGTCCAATGAGTGCTGAGGCATGCAGTGAATATCGTTATGTTCTTACTTCACAGATGATTTGAGTGGATGTTGAGTACATTTACTTGATGAAACACAAGTCTGAATTATTGAAAGGTTCAAGTAATTTCAGAGTGAAGTTGAAGATCTTCGTGACAAGAGGATAAAATGTCTATGATATGATCATAGAGATGAATATCTGAGTTGCGAGTTTGGTACACAATTAAGACATTGTGAAAATTGTTTCACAACTAACACCGCCTGGAACACCATAGTGTTATGGTGTGTCCGAACGTCATAGTTGCACCCTATTGGGTATGGTGCATGCCATGACGTCTCTTATTGAATTACCACTATTGTTCATGGGTTAGGCATTAGAGACAACCACATTCACTTTAAATAGGGCGCCACGTAATTCCGTTGAGATGACACCGTATGAATTATGGTTTAGAGAAACCTAAGCTGTCGTTTCTTGAAAAGTTTGGGGCTGCGACGCTTATGTGGGAAAGTTTCGTCCTGATAAAGCTCGAACCCAAAGCGGATAAATACATCTTCATAGGACACCCAAAACAGTTGGGTATACCTCCTATTTCAGATCCGGAAGCAAAAGTGATTGTTTCTAGAAACGGGTCCTTTCTCCAGGAAAGGTTTCTCTCGAAAGAATTGAGTGGGAGGATGGTGGAAACTTGATATGGTTATTGAACCGTCACTACAACTAGTGTGTAGCAGGGCTCAGGAATTTGTTCCTGTGGCACCTACACCAATTGAAGTGGAAGCTGATGATAGTGATCATGATGCTTTGGATCAAGTCACTACCGAACCTCGTAGGGTGACAAGGATGCGTACTACTTCAGAGTGGTACAGTAATCATGTCTTGAAGGTCATGTTGCTAGACAACAATGAACCTACGAGCTATGGAGAAGCAATGGTGGGCCCAGATTCCGACAAATGGCTCGAGGCCATAAAATCGGAGAGAGGATCCATGTATGAAAACAAAGTGTAGACTTTGGCAGAACTACTTGATGGTCGTAAGTATCACCATTAAGAAAGCTTGACTTGTTGTTAAGATGTTTTCCGACAAGTTCAAGGAGTTGACTACGATGAGACTTTCTCACTCGTAGCGATGCTAAGAGTCTGTTGGAATTATATTAGCAATTACTGCATGATTTATGAAATCTTGCAGATAGGATGTCAAAACATTGTTTCCTCGATGATATCCTTGAGGAAAGGTTGTATGTGATACAACCAGAAGGTTTTGACAATCCTGAAAGACGCTAACAAGTATGCAAAGCTCCAACAATCCTTCTAAGGACTGGAGTAAGCATCTCTGAGTTGGAATGTACGCTTTGATGAGATGATCAAAGATTTTGGGTTTATACAAAGTTTATGAGAAACTTGTATTTGCAAAGAAGTGAGTGGGAGCACTATAGAATTTCTGATGAGTATATGTTGTTGACATATTGTTGATCAGAAATGATGTAGAATTTCTGGAAAGCATATAGGGTTATTTGAAAAGTTTTTTTCAATAGAAAACCTGGATTAAGCTGCTTGAACATTGAGCATCAAGATCTATGAGGATAGATCAAAAACGCTAAATGGTACTTTCAAATGAGCACATACCTTGACATGATCTTGAAGGTGTTCAAGATGGATCACCAAAGAAGGAGTTCTTGCCTGGGTTGTAAGGTATGAAGTTAAGAGTTAAAGCTCGACCACGGCGGAAGAAAGAGAAAGGACGAATGTCGCCCCTATGCCTTAGCCATAGGCTCTATACTGATATGTCATGCTTTGTCCCTTTTGATATGTGCCTTGCCACGTGTCTGGCAAGGGGGTACAAGAGTGATCCAGGAATGGATCATTGGACAACGGTCAAAATTGTCCTTGGAGTAAATAAGGACATGTTTCTCGATTATGGAGGTGATAAAGAGTTCGGCGTAAAGGGTTACGTCGATGCAAGCTTTAACACCTATCCGAATGACTCTGAGTAGCAAACCGGATACGTATAGTGGAGCAACCATTTGGAATAGCTCCAAGTGGAGCGTGGAAGCAGCATTTACAATATGACATAGAGATTTGTGAAGTACATACGGATCTAAATATTGCAGACCCGTTGACTAAAACCTCTCTCACAAGCAAAACATGATCAAACCCCAGAACTCATTGAGTCTTAATCACATGATGATGTGAACTAGTTTAGTGACACTAGTAAACTCTTTGGATGTTGGTCACATGGTGTTGGGGATACAACTACTGAGTGTGAACCGCCCCGGAAGGGCCGGTTTACCCTCGTCCATGATCCAGGCCCACGGTGGAGGCCTGGAGCCCAGAGGCGAATTAAGGTCCATGTATGTAAACCGCCTTAGTATTGTAACTTGTGTTGTAAGACAAGAAAGAAGAGACCGAGCCGGACGCTTGTATGAGCCGGATTGGGACTCTGTAGACCGGCCGGGCGTCAACCCGTGTATATAAGGGGACGACCCGGCGGCGAGTTAGGGACAGAGAATTCGAGGCTAAGGCAAAGCTATTGCTCCCTAGTCGCCGAAACCATATCAATCACATCACAACTGGACGTAGGTTTTTACCTTCATCGAAGGGGCCGAACCAGTATAATTCCCGTGTCTTGTGTCCGCTTTAACCCCTCTAGGTTAACCCGTACGATGGCCCTACGACTAAGTCCTTTCATGAGGACATCTGCCGTGACAATTCCACGACAGTTGGCGCCCACCGTGGGGCTAATGCACGATGGTTTGATGATCTTAGAGGGCAAGTTCGAAGGACTCGAAGGCTATGCAGTGGGCCGGATGACTAAGAGTCATCGCGGCAAGCTCTACATCGACGATGCGGACTGGGGCCTCGAGGCCGGCTCAGTTGAGTACGGGTACCGGGTCCCCTTTGGCGGCATACACGTGTTCATCGGCAAGATCGGCGAGCCAGGGCCTGGGCCGAACGCCTCGCGACCGACCTCGCCGAGACGGCTCAGCGGCGAGAAGAGTCCTGCCTCGCTAAACCGGCGGTCGGGCATGTTTTAGTGGGAGTCGCCCACGGAGGCTACGAGACGGATCAGCATCCGTGACGAAACTGTTGTCTACTCTGGCGGCGAATCGCCGGCCGGAGAAACCGAGTCTCTATACCAGCCGCAGGATGGCCGATCGGGGCTGTTCCGACGGTGAGAGTATTCCGAACCCCTTCGATCTACCCAACCGGGTTGGGATCTTCATGGCCGATACGCAGCGGCGCTTCACTCTTCGACCGCGGCGCCCCTGGTCGCCGGTTCAACAGCGGTGATGGCAGCCGGGGGCGGAGGCCCTGTGCGCCCGCCGGCTCAAGTTTTGTCAGAGCTTTTCGACGCATTGGCTGTGCTCATGGCGGAAGCTAATCCGCCGGATCAGGACCTGCACAACGCGGAGATTGCAAAGGTGAGGGAACAGATCACTAAAGCTAAAGCGGACCTGGCGGCCGCGGACGAACGGATGGCGGCGGAACGGGCGCTTTGGATGCGCAGAGCTTATAGGCTCAGCTGGACGGGCGCGTCCACAGAAGTCATGAAAAGGAAGTACAGGTCCCGCTTACCTTCAGTTTTTGAGGGAAGGAGCTTTTCAATACCCTGGGCAGGGACCATGATCCGCCGCCGTTAGTAAACCGCGGAAGCACTGGGGCGGCCGCACCGGTTCAGCCCGCAGTGATTGATCTACCTCGCCATCATACCGTGCGCCCGCACCGCGCGAGACACCTCCGGTCACTACTCCAACCCGATGGATAACCTCGTGGCGGCTGCGGCACGGTTGAGGCGATTCCAATCGAAGGCGATTCACCACAGGTGGTAGAGACACGCCGGGTTAAGGAGCTCCTCAGGACGGCCCTGGCTCAGCAAGAAGCGTATTCATACAGCCGGGATCGGATCCACTCCACCCCCCCGCCCAAGCCGGAGCTATAGCCGACGCGTCGGCGAACCGGCCGTGTCAAGCAATGCGCAGCGTGATCCGCCTCGCGGCAACAATCCGGCGGGCGGCTTTGAGGATGCTCAAGTGGTAGTGGACCGCGCCAGGGCACGTAGGGAGGCCGAGTTAGCAGCACAAGCAGAGGATCATCCACCCGCGCCGGTTCGTCCGACCATCATCGAACCAGGGTCACGTCGGCTCTTTGGGGTGCCTTGCCTCGCCCCGCTTTCACGCAACGTCGCGCTTGCCCAAGGACTTCAAGGGGCGCGCAAGGTGCCAAATTATACTGCCGATTTGGCTCCAGAAGCATGGATAGAAAGCTATGAGATGGCCATGGAGATGCTAGATGTGGATGGAGCCGCATGTGCGAAGTACTTCACAATGATGCTGGAAGGTACGGCCCGGACTTGGTTGAAAAATTTGCCGCCAACTCTATCAGCTCGTGGACCCGATTCATAACCCGATTCATTCAAAATTTCAAAGACACCTGTAAACAGCCCATGTCTGTGGTGGATTTAGCAGCTTGTGTCCAGGCGGAGGGAGAACCCACAACCCATTGGGTGCGCCGCGTTTCGGAAGTTTTACATTCTTCAGACCGGATCAACCCTGATTCCGCGATCTTGACCTTGGAAGCCAATTGCCGGTTCGAGCCATTGAAATTGAAGCTGGGCCGCATGAAGCGTTTTTGCCATGACATGGGCACTCTAATGGGCGTTTTGGTAAAGTACGCTGATTCTGATAGTACCAAGGATCCCGAATCTGAGAATGACGAAGTGGGGAAGGGAAAACAGAACGGCAACTCCAGGGGCCAGCAGCATCATTCGGCAGGCAATGGAGGGAACAAGCGTAAAGTTTAACGGCAACATGGGCTTTGTGGCCAACACCAACGCGCAGGACAAGGGTCAGCGGCGCAGGGGTAGGCAATCAAACCGGGGCGGTCACAATCCGGATCGTTTGAATTTCATATTGAATCAACCTTGTCCGAAGCATGGGACGAAGGAGGCACCGGCGAACCACCTTTGGAAGGATTGTTATATTATGCAGGAGTTCAAAAACTCCAACTCTTTCCGGTATGATCAAGGGCCCGTGGCGGTTCGTGGTCCGCCCGGTTACGGTGGAGAAATTCGCCCGAGATTCGTGGTAATCCGGGCGGGCAAGGCAATCAGAATAATCAAGGTAATCAGAACAGTCAGAACAATCAGAACCAAGGGGGCTACAATCAACAACAGCAGCAGTCGGGTTATCAAAGTAACCCAAAGCAGTTGAACGGTGGACAGTACCACGTCTTTACCACCAGCTTGGACAGACGAGACCGAAAACTTCAGAAGCGGGCGGTCAGTGTTGTTGAACCGGCTGCGCCGCATTACCTACGCTGGTCCGAGCAACCGATCGTGTGGAGCAGAGAGGACCATCCTCCCCGGGTTTACAATCCGGGTCAGTTAGCCCTGGTGGTGGCACCCCAGGTAGGAGGGTACAAGTTTACCAAGGTTCTTATGGATGGAGGAAGCAGCATCAACATCCTGTACTACGAGACCTTCCGGCGTATGGGGTTGACGGATAGGCATCTTAGGCCATCCAGCACAGTGTTTCACGGAGTGGTGCCTGGCAAGTCGGCGTACCCGGTCGGTAAGATAGCTCTGGAGGTGACCTTTGGGGACGAACATGACTCCAGATCAGAAACATTGACATTTGAGGTGGTGAAAATTCAAAGCCCTTACCACGCCCTCTTTGGGCGGCCGGCTTATGCTAAGTTTATGGCACGGCCCTGTTATGTTTACTTACAGCTGAAAATGCCGGGTCACAAAGGAACGATAACGGTTCATGGGAGCCGCCGGATCGCTTTGGAGTGCGAGGAAGGTGATGCGGCTTACGCAGAGTCGGTTTGTGCCACGGAAGAGCTAAAGTATTATAAAAACAATGTTGATCCGGCGGATATGACCCCTTTGAAGAAGCCAACTACGGAGCATGATCTGGACTTGAAGTTCAAATCGGCGGCTGAGACGAAGCTTGTTGATTTTGTGCCCGGCGATTCGTCCAAGCAGTTCACCATCAGTGCCAACTTGGATCCTAAATAGGAAAGCGCTCATCGAGTTCATCCGTGAGAATCGACATTTTGCATGGAAGCCTTCCGACATGCCAGTGTACCGAGGGAACTCGCTGAGCACACTCTTAATGTTGACCGAAATACAAACCGTAAAGCAGTTTCTTCGCGGTTTAATGAGGAAAGGCGCAAGGCCATCGGAGAAGAAGTTGCTAGGCTCTTGGCAGCAGGGTTTATCGCTGAAGTCTTTCATCCAGAGTGGCTTGCTAATCCGTGTTGGTCCTTAAGAAGAATGGCACTTGGCGCGTGTGCGTGGATTACACAGATCTTAACAAAGCTTGTCCAAAGCAGATCCTTTCGCCCCCCCGCATTGACCAGATCATTGATGCTACGGCGGGTTGTGAGCGTTTGAGCTTTTTGGATGCGTATTCCGATTATCACCAGATTAAGATGGCGGTTAAGGACCAGGAGAAGACGGCGTTTATCACCCCTTTTGGAGCCTTCGCTATGTATCTATGCCTTTTGGGCTCAAGAGCGCCCAAGCAACTTATCGCGTTATGCGTGTAATTGTTTGCATGAACAGATCGGCCGTAATGTGCACGCTTATGTGGATGATATCGTGGTGAAATCAAGGCAGAAGGAAACATTGATTGAGGATTTAAAGGAAACTTTTGACAACTTATGGGTGTACAAGATGATGCTCAACCCGGCCAAGTGCGTCTTTGGTGTTCCGGCAGGCAAGTTGTTGGGTTTCCTTGTGTCCAACCGGGGGATTGAGGCTAATCCGGAGAAGATTACAGCTATCACCTCCTTGGCTAAGCCAAAGTGTATCAACGATGTCCAACGTTTGAAAGGCCGGATTGCTGCGCTAAGCCGGTTTATTAGTCGCCTAGGAGAGAAGGCTATCCCTTTGTACCAGATGTCAAGAAGACGGATCAATTAAATGCGAGCTCACTAGCGATGAGGCATTGAGGATTTAAAGCGGCAGCTGGCCAACCCGCCTGTTCTTGCCGCCCCTATTGACAAGGAGCCGCTCCTGTTATATGTTGCTGCTAATGCCAGGGCAGTGAGTGTGGCCATTGTGGTGGAGCGCAAGGAGGCAGGGAAGGAGTATCCGGTTCAGCGGCCAGTTTATTACATCAGCGAGGTTCTCATCGAGTCCAAACAAAGATATCCGCATTGGCAGAAGCTGGTATATGGAGTTTTTATGGCAAGCCGGAAGCTAAAGCAATATTTCCAAGGGCACCCCATCACAGTGGTCAGTTCGGCTCCCTTGGGCGATATCATACAGAACCGGGAAGCGACTGGCCGGATTGCTAAGTGGGCTATAGAACTTGGGCCGCACGGTTTAAGGTATGTGCCTCGAACGGCCGTAAAATCTCAGGCACTTGTGGATTTCATTAATGATTGGACGGAGTTGCAAGCGCCAGAAGAGAAGCCGGATCATACCTATTGGACCATCCACTTTGATGGGTCCAGGCAATTGGAGGGCTCGGGGGCTGGAGTCGTATTAACTTCCCCACGAGGTGACAAGTTCTGTTACGTTCTCCGCCTAATGTTCCCTTGTACTAACAATGCAGCTGAGTATGAAGCTTTGCTCCATGGTCTCCGGATGGCTAAGGAAATGAATCTCAGCCGGGTTAAATGTTTTGGTGACTTCGGACTTGGTGGCCCAGCAAGTATCGTGTACTTGGGACTCCAAAGATCCACTCATGGCTGCATATCGTCGGAGGTGGATGTTGTTGCAGGGCATTTTAAAGGATATCGTGGACCATGTGGATCGCCGGAAGAACGGCGGCTGATGCTTTAAGCCGGCTGGGCTCTCAACGTAAACCGTCCCGCCTAACGCCTTCCTTGATGTATCGCACAATCCGCCGCTTAAGCTTCCCGATGAAATTGATTTGGCTATCCCTGATCCGGAGGCTCAATTGGTGGCGGCCCTTCATGTCATTCCGGATTGGGCGCCCCTTATTTGGCATACATGAACCGGGCGAAGTTACGAGAAGATGAGACGTTGGCCCGGCAGATAGTTCGGGCGGTCTAAGTCTATGACCATTGTTAATGGCGAAGTTGCACCGTTGCGGTGTGTCGAGGCGTTTCAGCGTTGTGTGTCCCCTCAAGAGGGCTGTGAGATATTGCGAGAGATCCATGAAGGGATTGTGGTCACCACGCCGGTTCAAAATCCTTGGTGGCCAAAGCGTTCCGCCATGGTTTCTATTGGTTGACTGCCCATGCCGATGCGGAGGATCTGGTCGACGATGTGATGGTTGCCAAAAGTTCTCGAGCGTGCTCATGTGCCAGCCCAAGAATTGAGGATGATTCCAATTACTTGGCCGTTTGCGACTTGGGGGCTGGATATGGTTGGACCTTTCAAAAGGTCCAAGGACAAAAAGACCACCTGTTGGTGGCGGTTGATAAATTTACCAAGTGGGTTGAGGCAGAGCCTGTTAGCAAGTGTGATGCGGCCACGGCGGTTTAGTTCATCAAAAAGGTGATTTTCCGGTTTGGGTTTCCACACAGTATCATCACGGACAATGGCACCAATTTGTCCAAAGGAGCTATGAAGGAATTTTGTGAACGAGAGCACATCCGGCTTGATGTTTCTTCCGTAGCCCACCCGCAATCCAATGGTAAAGCGGAACGAGCTAATCAGGAGATCTTGAAAGGTATCAAACCCCGACTTATGGTCCCTTTAGAGAGGACGCCGGGTTGTTGGGTGGAAGAGCTACCATCGGTGATATGGAGTATAAATACTACCCCCAACCGATCCACTGGATACACGCCGTTCTTTATGGTCTATGGAGCGGAGGCGGTCCTTCCCAGCGATATCCGTCACGACTCGCCTCGAGTGGCAGCTTATGTTGAGGCAGATAGCGAGGCAGCATGGCAAGACGATTTGGATCGACTGGACGAAGAGCGCGATATGGCAGCTGCTCGTTCGGCGGTCTACCAACAGGATCTTCGTCGGTATCACAGCCGGCGGGTTAAAACCAGAACCTTTCAGGAAGGAGACTTAGTGCTGCGGCTCATTCAAGACCAGAAAGATATGCACAAGCTATCCCCACCTTGGGAGGGGCCTTTTGTGGTCAGCAAGAATCTATACAACGGGTCCTACTATCTGATTGATGTTCGAGAGCGAAAGGACTCACGCACGTCAGAGGAGGAGACCAACAGGCCATGGAATATAGCTCATCTTCGGCCTTATTATACCTGAGCCATTGGCTCCACTTATGTACATATTAAGACAATGTATATATTATGAATAAAGGCAATAAACCGGATCCTCGGCTAAAGCGGGGTATCTGTTCTGTATAAAAGACCGGTTTGGGTACATGGAGATGCTGTCGTGAAGCGGCCTCCGGTTTAACCCTTGGCCTAGCTTTTCAGAAATTTTTATCACTTGGGGGCTTGGTCGTGTCCGAACCAATGCAACACCTCTTGGCAGGCGAAAGCCACCAGATCATTTGGGGACATGGTCACGTCTGAACCAGTCACGCCTCTTGGTCGGCCTAAGGCCATAGAATCACTTGGGGGCTTTGGTCGAACCCGAACCATTGCAATGCCACTTGATCGGCATCATGCCACGAGTTCAGTTGGGGACCCGCTGACTTGAACCATCGCTACACCTTATAGGGGCTTGGTCCTGTCCGACCATGGTAACACCATCGATCCGCTCAAGACAGCCTTTTCTTGCAAAACGATTTTTATCATTGCTTTTGCTTCCATGTGGTCTTTATACCAATCATTTGGCTTTTGTTGGCCTTCTTAAACCGACAAAACTCTTTAAACCGGATTTACGTTGTCAGAATTCGGTACATTTTTTATCCGGCGATTTTGTTCCGGTTTGATTTTTCTGTTAACATCCCATTATGGAATAACAGGGGGCTTATCATGCCCGACACGATTTACACGGTAAATCGGTATTATACACACAGGGATTGTTCTCCTTTGACGGTGATGGTTTATAAAGCCTCCGCTTCGGGATTGGCTAAAGCCAACTGTGTGCCCGACACTGGCAGGTATGTTTGTATCACACAATTTTGATCGTATACCTCGATATTTTCTTATATAAATATATTGGCATCACAATCCGGCTAGAGGCGCAAGCCGCCATGGCGGTTTAAGAATTTGTGATTGCAGGCAAAATATGTTGAAGGATTCACTACTTCAAAACCAAAGTATCCAGCACCGCCATGCAAAAGTTTACAGACTGAGGTTGTAACGGCATTGTTCAATATAAAGTACTGACTATCCTATTACAAAGCCTTTGGAGGCCCGGCGTTTCATGTGGGGTTATGCCTTGAAGCTTCGGATGCGTCACCCGGCTTGATTTAATTACGCTGCTTCGCCGGGTTGACGCGAGGTAGAGGGGGCGCCTGACGTCGGTTCAACTTCTTCTTCTTCCTCACCCAAAGCCCGGAAGTCATTGGTAGACCAGTCAATCCGGGTTAAGGCCTGAAAGACAGCTTCTTCACTTATCAGCTCAGCCGGATCAACGTCAGGGGCATAAGTGTGCTTACGGATTGGAGGAACAAGGCTCGCACTTTAGGGATGGCAAACTCCACCCGCTTGTTGTTTGCGCTATAAAAAGCGGTGAACCGCCAGTTGGCTTCAGCTGCCATTGACTCGCCAACGGACGATCTCCTTCGTTATCCGCTTTGGCGTCGTTATCAAAGGCCTCACCGCTTTCTTGAGCGCTGGGAAACCTTTAGCTATGTCCGCGGATCAAGATCTGCTATCCACGCCTTGGCGCGAGTCGAGCTAGTAGGGTACCAGCCCGGCCGCGGATCGCTTCAACTCTTCAAGCTGCCCGGAACCATGGACAGCCGGTCCAAAGGTCTCTCGATCGTGGGGCGGCGCCGTGTTGTCATATGATGTGGCACATATGACTCATTGGGCGCCGTATACAGCTGCTCAATCAGTGTATAAGCGGCCTTGAGCTTCTTCCGCACATCGAGCCCATATGCGCAATACGCTTGCTGCACCGGTTTCAGATAGCTCAGGTTAAACCGGCGGAAATATCAAAATTGAGATAGTCAGTGCAAAATTTTCTTACCAAAGATAGCAGAAGTCATAGCATGTATTTGGCGCTTGAGTCCGGTAAGTTCTTCCGTCACCGGTTTAAGGGCTGCTTCAGCTTCTTCCGCCCGCTTTATTAAACCGGCTTTCTCGGTGTCCCAGTTGACCCGCTCGGATTTATACCACTCCTTCAGCTGTTCCATGGTGGTCAGGGCAGTTTTTAACTCATCCTTGGCTTTGGTGGCTTCTGCCATTTGAGTTTCCAGATTGGCTAGAAGGTCCTTGAGTTGCACAGTTTGCTGGTATATTTCATTCTGATGACAAAGGGAGCATGTTAGTTGTTTCATTATACAAGTCCCAAGCTCAATACAAGTATTCAACTTGGCACTTGGGGGCTAATGGCTAGATGATCTCAGTTTGCTATGAGGAGACACACCTTAAGTCCCGGTTTAACTTTACAAAGTTAAACCGACCCTTGGGGGCTACTATACAGTTAAAGTACAAGAAAGGTCAACTCATTACCTCATAGCGGTCCTTCATGCGATTTACTAGACCGGCTTCAAAGCCACGGCTTGTGTAAAGCCGGTTCAGAAAGCCGGAATGAAGTTCTTGGGCAGAGAAATTGTCGTAAGCCGACATATCAGTCTTCCCCTTGTCTTTGCTCATAGTAGTGGAACCTTCCTTGATGTTGTGCTTTGTTAAAGCGACCGGTTGGCTAGGAGCAGTGTAGCCAGTACCTGTCACAATAACATCGTCATTTTCAGCGGTCTTCTTTGGGCTTGATGTCGTCTTGCTCTGGCTCGGCGGTTCAACAATCACGACCCGCTCTGTGGACGGGTTTGATGGAGCAGGCTGCGAGGTTTCCACTTGGACCTCGGTTCAACTTCCGCGGGTCAGCAGTATCGTTTTGTACAACTCGCCGAGCTATCTTTGGCGGCTTCAGGATTGTCGTGGGTTTGTTCTGGGGTCTTTTCCGGATCAGCATCCGCAGTAGGGTCAAGGGTTTTCGCTTTCTTACTCAAGCGAGCCTTGGTGCTGCAATATTCAGAATGGAATTAAGACAAATTGGACAAAGCAATTGTAAACCGAATTGACGGGACAGCGGTTGCGTACCCTGCAGCAAATTTAAGCGGAGGCAGTTGCGTGGTTGATGAACCGCCGGACGAACCGGAAGAGGCCTGATAATTTGGGTCAGATGGATTGAGAGGACATCGGAAGAAACCCTTTAAGGGATAACGCTTTTCAGGAGAGCAAGTCACCTCTGGACGACGCTTCCGGGTTGGTGTGTCTGGTAAACCGGATGAGGTAATCCGTTGGCCACTATGCCGGGTCGTGCGGCGCTCTTCAGCTTGCTGTGTCTTCAAAGAAAGTTTTGGATTTAAGTAAGCACAGGAATGATATTTTTTCACTTTCCGGACGGCGCGCCGAATTCTTTTAACCGGCACAAGGTCGGATTCAGAAGAAAGAAGGATTACCTCAACAGGGTCGGCATGGCTGGCTTCAGCATCATCCTGGGAAGTAAAGTTGTCAGTAAAAGGAATACAAAGGGAAAAATCATAAGCAAGAATGAACATAAAGCGGGAAGCCGGTTTACGGCGGCTCCCTCGTAAGAATGTCAAGTTTTACCTCAGCTTCTGATTCTTCGTCCTCTGGCGGATCAGAGGACTCGGCGGCTTTCTTCTTGCCTGCCTTCTTGGTGGCCTTGGACTTTACACGCGGCGCCCGAACCGGTTTAGTACGCTTCCGTAGGAGCTGTCACCGAGAAGTAACAAGGATTAATAAATATCAACAAAGTTTTAAGGACCCAAGAACGGTGAATAGAGCTTTACGCGGCGGTTTGTTGGCCACAGAATGGAGCCAACCCGGTTAGGCTGCAAACGGAGATCGGTTCATCAAGCATCTTCTTTACAATCTCTGTAACTTCAAGTTCGGTTATGGGCAGCTCGTGACGTCTTTGAGGGTCTTTGAGGCTGCCGGTGTACTCATGCATCAATCCGGGCCGGCGGCTTAGTGGCAAGACGCCCCAAGAAACCCAACACCGCACAAGGTCCACGCCGGTTAAGCCATTGGCCATTAGAGCCCGGAGCTTGATTATTTGAGGCGCGAAGTTCTTCCGTTCCGCGGCGGTTAAGCGTGCAGGCAGCGGATGCTGGTTGCTGAGCCGATGAGGGCGATAACCCGGCAAGGGGTTCTCATTGGCAGGAGCAGTGTTCCGGCAGTAGAACCAGGTTTGGTTCCAATCCTTTGGATGACTGTGGTGTTTTGCGTGAGGAAAATCCACCTCCTTCCTCTTTTGGATTGAAACGCCGCCCAGCTCTGTGTTCGGACCATCAGAAAATTCGGTACGGCGGTTCAAGTGGAAAAAATCCCGGAACAGCTCCACAGATGGTTCTTCCTGAAGATAGACTTCACAGAAGACTTGGAAGTTGCATATGTTTGACACAGAGTTCGGGCCGATATCCTGCGGATGGAGTTTCAAACTTGCGAGGACGTCCCGGAAAATTTTTGAACCGGGCGGGCAGAATCCCCGGTCTAAGTGCTGCATAAACACGATTACTTCTCCCTCTTGTGGTTCGGGAGGAAACTCGCCGTCCGGAACACGCCAGTGGAGGACATTTTTTGGAGCCAAACCGCCAGTGGTGACATAGCCGTTGAGTTGTGTTTCGGTGATTTTGGACCGGACCCAGTTGCAAGCTGAGAATTGAGGAGCCATTCCGGAAGATTAAGCTGCGAGAGAAAGGAAGAGACGGTTTACCATTAAACAGTTCAGGCATATCAGATATTGTTAAACCGGCGATTCAGCAGCGGGCTTCCTATTCCAGTTTAACTGAGGACTAATGGAGTGACAGATTAGCTATCAAAAGTTAAACCGCTGAATAAGGCAGAACTGAAAAATCTACTAAGCATGGACAGAAACAGTTTTCACATGCGAGTGGAAGTAATCGAGATCTACCGAAGCTCTAGTAAGAAAAGTTTTACGACCTATGTGAACCTCATGAAGAGCATGAGGGTTCGGGTATTATACACTCGAGGGTCTGAACAAAGGAAACGGTGCATAAAGAATTAATTGGGTGGCGGGGCAGCCACTTGCACAGGATGTGCGGTACGGCTGAGCCGTACGGCCATGGCGGAGCAAGTATGAAGAACTGGTATGAACACCTACGAGCTATGAGACGAACAGATTTTTCGGATGAGATCTAGGGTTTGAAAGAAATCTTACCTGACGAGCGGAAACCGCGGAGGAGCACTGAAACTCTGGTATGATCAGGTTGATGCAGCGGCCCGGCGTGAAGCGTCGGTCGAAGGTCGGGGGCGATGGCGGAGCTTCAGGGTCGGAGCGTTGCGAGGAAGGAGAAGAGCGGAAGAAGAAGAAGAGAAAGGCCCGACCGGTCTATTTATAAGGGACCAGAGCAATCAACGGGCGCGAGAATCGAGGAGTCAAAAGCGGCGGACGGTGCAGCGGCCGCCTCGATTTCCGGGATAGCATTAATGAAGGGAATCTTACCGTTTGGATTTATTTGTTAAAGATGACGCCAGGGTGCCCTGACACGAAGACCGAAGGATGACGTCACGGCGGTTCAAGCGGATGGCGGTTTACAAAATATGAAAGGAGATCAAGAGTTTCCTGAAGATGTTGAAGATTAACTTGAACCGGTTCAAGTCAATCTGGGGCCTAATGTTGGGGATACAACTACTGAGTGTGAACCGCCCCGGAAGGGCCGGTTTACCCTCGTCCATGATCCAGGCCCACGGTGGAGGCCTGGAGCCCAGAGGCGAATTAAGGTCCATGTATGTAAACCGCCTTAGTATTGTAACTTGTGTTGTAAGACAAGAAAGAAGAGACCGAGCCGGACGCTTGTATGAGCCGGATTGGGACTCTGTAGACCGGCCGGGCGTCAACCCGTGTATATAAGGGGACGACCCGGCGGCGAGTTAGGGACAGAGAATTCGAGGCTAAGGCAAAGCTATTGCTCCCTAGTCGCCGAAACCATATCAATCACATCACAACTGGACGTAGGTTTTTACCTTCATCGAAGGGGCCGAACCAGTATAATTCCCGTGTCTTGTGTCCGCTTTAACCCCTCTAGGTTAACCCGTACGATGGCTCTACGACTAAGTCCTTTCATGAGGACATCTGCCGTGACAATTCCACGACACAAGGCGATGTGACCTGTGAGTGTTAATCACATGACGATGTGAACTAGATTATTGACTCTAGTGCAAGTGGGAGACTGTTGGAAATATGCTCTAGAGGCAATAATAAATTAGTTATTATTATTATATTTCCTTGTTCATGATAATCGTTTATTATCCATGCTATAATTGTATTGATAGGAAACTCAGATACATGTGTGGATACATAGACAACACCATGTCCCTAGTAAGCCTCTAGTTGACTAGCTCGTTGATCAATAGATGGTTACGGTTTCCTGACCATGGACATTGGATGTCGTTGATAACGGGATCACATCATTAGGAGAATGATGTGATGGACAAGACCCAATCCTAAGCCTAGCACAAAGATCGTGTAGTTCGTATGCTAAAGCTTTTCTAATGTCAAGTATCATTTCCTTAGACCATGAGATTGTGCAACTCCCGGATACCGTAGGAATGCTTTGGGTCAAACGTCACAACGTAACTGGGTGGCTATAAAGGTGCACTACGGGTATCTCCGAAAGTGTCTGTTGGGTTGGCACGAATCGAGACTGGGATTTGCCACTCCGTGTGACGGAGAGGTATCTCTGGGCCCACTCGGTAAGACATCATCATAATGTGCACAATGTGACCAAGGGGTTGATCACGGGATGATGTGTTACAGAACGAGTAAAGAGACTTGCCGGTAACGAGATTGAACAAGGTATCGGGATGCCGACGATCGAATCTCGGGCAAGTACTATACCGCTAGACAAAGGGAATTGTATACGGGATTGATTGAATCCTTGACATCGTGGTTCATCCGATGAGATCATCGTGGAACATGTGGGAGCCAACATGGGTATCCAGATCCCGCTGTTGGTTATTGACCGGAGAACGTCTCGGTCATGTCTGCATGGTTCCCGAACCCGTAGGGTCTACACACTTAAGGTTCGATGACGCTAGGGTTATAGGGAATAGATATACGTGGTTACTGAACATTGTTCGGAGTCCCGGATGAGATCCCGGACGTCACGAGGAGCTCCGGAATGGTCCGGAGGTAAAGGTTTATATATGGGAAGTCCTGTTTTGGTCATCGGAAATTTTTCGGGTGCTATCGGTAACGTACCGGGACCACCGGGAGGGTCCCGGGGGTCCACCAAGTGGGGCCACCGGCACCAGAGGGCAGCATGGGCCAAGTGGCGGAGGGGACCAGCCCCAGGTGGGCTGGTGCGCCCCCACCAAGGCCCAAGGCGCCTAGGGTTTGGGGAGGGGGCGCCTCCACCTTACTTGGGGGGCAAGTTTCCCCCTCTCCCCCCCTTGGCCGCCACCCTAGATGGGTTTTGGGGCTGCCGCACCCCTTGGGGTGGGAACCCTAGAGGGGGCGCAGCCCCCTCCCTCTCCCCTATATATAGTTGAGGTCTTTGGGGCTGCAAACACAAGAGTTTCCACATCTCCCTAGCGCAGCCCTACCTCTCTTTCTCCTCATCTCTCGCGGTGCTTGGCGAAGCCCTGCTGGAATACCACGCTCCTCCATCACCACCACGCCGTTGTGCTGCTGCTGGACGGAGTCTTCCCCAACCTCTCCCTCTCTCCTTACTGGATCAAGGCACGGGAGACGTCACCGGGCTGCACGTGTGTTGAACACGGAGGTGTCGTCCGTTCGGCACTAGGATCTCCGGTGATTTGGATCACGACGAGTACGACTCCCTCAACCCCGTTCTCTTGAACGTTTCCGCTTAGCGATCTACAAGGGTATGCAGATGCACTCCCCTCTCTCTCATTGCTAGTCTCTCCATAGATAGATCTTGGTGACTCGTAGGAAAATTTTGAATTTCTGCTACGTTCCCCAACAGTAAACATATAAGATGACAACCTAGGACTCATCAAGGTTATGTCCCTAGCCTTAATTATACATGATTTTTACTAAATAAATATTTATGGATTCAAATATAGCAATTGTAAAATATCAAGAAAAAATGCATGGGAGAAGAGAATCAAAAGAGATGAAACAGACAACTCCGAATATAGTTATCCGAACTTATTCTTCTTCTTAGAATAAGAAATAAGCAAAGGAATAAATCATGTTGAGAGTAGAATAGAGCTAAAAAGGAAACATACTGGAAGTTCCTCCATAGACGAAAGAACTTGAGTAAAATTGAAGAAGGTATAAAAGACCCTCGTGAACAACTGCCGATCATTGCCACAACCTTCCCATCTAAGTCAATAACAGGACCTCCTAGATCATAGTACAACATTTGAATTGATAATATTAGAAGTTACATTCAAATAAAGCATTAAAAATACACTAAATACGATTTGAGTGGAGTATATGTGTACCATACGATCTCATTGTGGACCTGTAATGTACATATGGTGATGCCGCTCATCCTTGGTTGGATTTGAATATTCCACTCTACCATGATTTATGAGCAGATTGAAACATTCATCTCTTCCAAGCTCAAAAATGTCTTGAGCACATTTCACTTTATTACTAAAAGAGGGTAACTGAACAGATTGACCCACTCCCACCCTGAAGAAAGCAAGATTATAGTGCTTTTGGTAATAGGGCAGGTAGCCCTCTGCAGGAATGTAACCCTTGTAACCCCGCAAGTCAACATCAACCTAAAAAGACATTTATAAGAGAACGATTACTAAAGAGACCATCTGCGCACCATAACAATCCATTGAAGAAGACTTGTAAAAAAAGGTTTCTAGACAAGTCAACATAATACATGTAAATTGCAACTAGCTATGATACATGAAACCATAGTAGAGAGTTATTTGAGATAACTTAAGATGGAACAAAGTTAGGTTAGACTAGAAGCAAAATAAGTCAACTAGAACATTGGCAAGGCAGATGAATAGAAAATGTATTTGCCAATTAGCTCACCTTAGCATCACAAGCATACTGATCTCTGCAATCCCAAGCACGTTTGTATGGGTGCTTTGTGTGAATCAGAAGTGCAGTCGTCACAACGGTACCGGTTTTCTTCTCATTATCAAAATCAATCCAGAAACCAGAGCACCGCGCTAGCGGCTCACCATCTGCAAATCCATGCATATATATATAAACTTCAAGTTTTCCACAACAATATCCAAAATAGAAGAGAGTGGATGGTGTTACAGTACTGATCGAGGATGAAAACCCAACAACGAATTGAGCGGCACGAAGCACCGTCTTCCTTGCAGGTTCACGGATGTGAAGAAGCGTTGCATCATCAACCAGGCAATTTGGATGAATATCTGCAAAAAGCATGGGCAACTCCACCTGCCGAACTACAACAAGACCAACACACGCAAAGTGAACACCGGTATATTGCATAAAAAAATCTGTTTTGTTGGCTAGTTTAGATGGTATATGATGAGTAGAGAAACTTTGAAATATGACTGAGAGATGGGATGGCAGTGGCACAAACATAATTTTCGTCGGAAGGCCTGATTCGCAGCCCTATTCGCCTTGGCCATCTCACTGTCGCCGTTTGAAGGCATGTAATCTTCAGGCACATGCACGCGAATTGGAGAGCTGACCGCAGAGGTGGAGCCATCCTCATGCTCCTCCCACCAACCCCAACCCCAGCCCGAACTTTGACTATCCTGGTTGTAGTCGAGGACGGTTTTCCCTTTCTTGGAGCTCTCTGGCTCCGGCTCTGGCTGGCTGGTCCCATCAACTAGAAAAAATATATGAAATTATGCACATTTCTCAAACAGCTATACATCGAGTCGTAGAAGAAGCAACGGGCGTAGATGTAAATAGAACATGGTTTTTAGGATAAAGTATAAAATTTAATAAAAATACTACCTTCACAAGATTATATTACTTCTTATTCTTATTCTGAATATGTTGATGTAAAATAAGAGACCCGCTTCGGTACACCCCTCCCCCCCACAAACCGTATAAAGGGTAATATGGACCTTTCACACTTTCTTATGTATGATAAGTCGTCCGTCGGTATGTGTATACATATAGGCCCATATGTCTATCTTTTTTTTCTCTTCACTTAAAATTGCACCTTTTTTAAGTGTAAAAATAATGCAGCGAACAAGGTTCAAACTAGAGACCTCCGGTTAGATAATACACCAAGGTGACCAACAGGCCACTTTAGTAGTTGTGACACCAGTTTTGCTAAAGCACATCTAAATGTGCCATAAGTATTGCACATCTAAATCCTATGTCATTGATCTTACACGGAGATTTGTGTGGGAACTTCTTTTTCCTTTTTCTTTTTCTTTCCATACTTGATTGTGTCACTTAGGTGTGCAATAACTATGGCACATCTAGATGTGGCCTAGACAAACCCTTGGGACAATTATAGGTATGACATCTTTCTTAGTTATAATATTGCGATGGTTTTCCTTTTTTTTGGCCAGTTTTTCATCTGTTTATTTTTCTCTCTTTTTATTTTGTTTTTTAAAATTCATGAACTATTATTAAATTTATGAAATATTTTCCAAATCTGTGAACTTTTTCTAATCCTTAAAATTTTTTAAACAAATCCGTGAACCTTTTTTCAAAACATGTGAAAAAATTTCAAAATTGATGAACTTTTTTTCACATGAATTATTATACATAGCCACAAGCTATACCAAATTTTCTGAACACTATTGGGAAGAAAAAAATCACCTTGTTTTTATACAGAGCCACAAGCCATACCAAATTTTCTGAATACTATTGGGAAGAAAAATCACCTTGTTTTTATACAGAGCTACATCCACAAGAGTATCATGAAAAACCTAAGCAGTATTTCATAGGGAGTAATGTTTTGTTTTCCAATTTGTATGATATCTTCCGCAACATGAGTAAGAACACTGAACTAAACAAAATTATATAGTATGGCATGGTTCATGCACATCTAAACTCCAGAGAACACATGGAGATTGATATTAGATAGGAACACCCATAAATAGTGGATGGATTGGAGGACCAGTTGAAGAATATATAGATCCATATATATGTTGGCCTGAGCTCCACATAGGCACATAGAGATATGGACCGGCCAATATGCTATATGCAAAATTACTTTGAGGTGAGAATGAACAGGGCAAATGTTTTGATAGTGTACCTTCGATTCCACTGAACGATCTCAATGGCCAGAGGAATCCAGTAACACCTAATATGGTTTTAGCAATAGAACTATTCTCTACACACACTACGTAGCCTTTTTACCAAGCCGTGAAACAAGGAAGGCGGGCCAATCCATCTCCAAGAGCACGGTGTTTTTACGGCTGAGTTCGCAACCACGTGGCCAATCTGTCATACCTTTTATCACCCCTGTATTGGCATCAGCAACATAGACTCTCTCGTCGCCGCCGTTCAGTGGCGGTGCCAGAAATCATATCATGTGTAGTCAATTGGGTGTTGTGTAGTCAAATGTGTTGGCACGCGAAATCGCCGCGCAACACCAAGATATTTGTCGTGCTTTCGTGACGACGAACGATTGCTTTACGAGCAAAGCAACAAAGATTTCCTCGCTTTCGTGGAGGAGAACCGGCCGCTTTCCAGCGCAAAACGGCAAAGATCGCCAAACCCTAGGGCTGCTAGGGCTCGGCAGGAAGTAGCGACAGAAAATAGACGTACGTGAAAAAGTAGTTTTTGTATTGATAGATCGATTGCTTGGGCTTTTCCAATCGGCCGTGGCCTTATAAATAAGGTACGCTGGACTTTGCGTATACAAGACATGACTTGGTTCCGTAGCATGCCTTGCCGTACAGGAATACAACTCCAAAACTAAAACCGAACAGGACTTGATTTCGGTTACCATGTAACATGCGTACAAAAAATATACTTGCCAATCTAAGTACGTAACAAATCTAGGCCATATCCACGTACATGCAGTCTTGCATATATAAATAAAGTATTCCGGCCACGTCGCCATCACACTAAATATAGTGGCTAAGCATATGTATAAATACCTTGAGCCTACCAAGAAAATATTAAATATTCCGGCAACATCGCAAATCAAACTGGATAATGGCCATCAGGACTAAGCATACTTCTTCATATACGTAGATATATATCACTTGCATGCATCACGCCCATGGTCCAGTATAGCATATGCTTCTTCTTAAGACTTGTATCTTCACCTTTCATTAAATTTCCTGTGGCAATACTTCAACAATGCATTAACCGATCAGCTTGATAAATCATTGATTTAATTTGGCTCATCACATACTAAGTAGCCAAATTATACCATCAACACATGCCCCCCAGTTTTTGGTACAATTGCATTGACCAAAAATATATAGGAATTGCCGTAGGATAAAGTCGATCATTGATCACATCATCACTTAGGGCGATGTCCAACGATACATAGGCCAAATTTTCTTAGCGCGATATTTCAAATAATATATATCGGCCAAATTTGCTCAGGGCGATACTTGAAATAACATATGGGCCACAACATGTTCAGGCCTCTTGCCACATGCTAGGATAATACTTCTTCAAATATTTTCCATTAAGAGCTTTGGACAACTTCTCTCCCTGCAAAGATTGTACAAAATATGAATTTCCAGGAACAATCTCGATAATTTTATACGGGCCTTCCCAACTCGGCGACCATTTGCCGAATTTTCTATCTTTAGTTCCAATAGGTAAAATCGTTTTCCACACTAAATCCCCTATTTGAAACGATTTCTCTCTCACCTTTTTATTATAAGCCTTGGCTACACTTAATTTCTCCTTCTCAATTTCTCGCAAAGCTCTTAATCTCTCTTCTGAAATGTCATCTATCTTATCCATCATCAAATCATTATAATCTACAGCCGACAAATCATTTTGTCTGGCCACTCTAAGAGCTTGTAAATTAACCTCTACAGGTAACACCGCCTTCTGACCATATACTAGATCATACGGTGCTACTTGAGTCGCTCCATGTTTAGATATCCGATGAGCCCATAAAGCTTCCGATAGTACCTCATGCCATCTTTTCGGATGCTCCTCAATTTTCTTCTTTATAAGCTTAATTAAAGTTTTATTGCTAGATTCGGCCTGTCCGTTAGCTTGAGCATAATAAGGAGACGAATTTAACAATTTAATTCCTAAAGATTCGGCAAATTCACGAAATTGATGAGACATAAAAGAAGCACCTTGATCAGTAGTTAAAGTTTGAGGAATACCGAATCTATGAATAATATGCTCTAAAACAAAACTGATAACCTCTTTGTGAGTCATATTTTTCGAAGGAACTGCTTCAGTCCATTTAGTAAAATAATCTATAGCAACTAGGACGAAGCGATGTCTTTTAGAAGACGAAGGATGTATCTCACCAATAAAATCTAAACCCCATCCCCTAAATTGCCATGGCCTAATTATGGGATTTAACATAGATGCGGGCGCTAACTGTACATTACCAAATTTTTGACATGCCTCACAACCTTTATAATACCGAAAACAATCCTCTAGCAAAGTCGGCCAATAAAACCCCGCTCGTTTTAATAACCATCGCATTTTGTGAGCCGACTGATGTGTTCTACATATTCCTTCGTGCACTTCACCCATAGCTATTTTAGATTGATCAGAATCCAAGCATTTTAAAAATAACCCATCTATCGTTCGGCGATACAACTCGTCGTTAAACAAAGTATATTTTAAAGCTTGTCGCCGAATTTTTCTATCTCTCGTTTGACTTGGATCTTTTAAATGATCAACTAGTGGAACTCTCCAATCACTTAGTTCTAAATTATTTGCTCATTCGGTCGTTTGTGACCCATGCACCGAATCTGCACTACATTGTACAGTTAGTTGTTCAACTGTGCTAGGCCCAAGTGTATCCTGTGGCAAAGTATCCATCATTATAGACGTAGCATGCATCGGCTTGTCTAATATAAAAAACATTCCTTTACGAATATGATAACCGGATGCCTGCTGTGCTAAACAATTAGCTCTAGAATTCTCTTCTCTAGGTATATGATGGATGGTGAACGTATCTAGAGACTTAATTATGTCTAAACATCGGTCCAAATAACTATTTAATAACCCATCAAAACATTGAAATTCGCCTTTAATTTGTTGTACTGCCAGAAGCGAATCCCCAAAAGCATCTACATCCTTTACACCTATATCAACTAAAGTTTGTAAACCAAAGAGTAAAGCTTCGTACTCAGCTTGGTTATTAGTGCAAGGATATTCCAAACGGACGGATGTATCATAAACAACATTATTAGGTGAAACTAAAACATTACCGACGCCTTGCCCGTCCCTACAAACCGATCCATCAAAGTAAAGCTTCCATGGACACACATTAACATAATTAATACTTTCATCATCTGTAATCCTATGATCAACAATGAAATCGGCGATAACTTGACCCTTCATAGAACGCAACGATTCATATGTTAAATCATATTCTATTAGTGTGTAAGCCCACTTTCCAATCCTACCACTAAGAATCGGTTGTTGCAACATATACTTAATTCCAAGCAAAGCAATCAACAAATTCTTTACGTAATCAAAAAATCAAACACAATATGAACGAATTAATTACACCAAAAAAATCTATTAACAGAAAAAAAATCTAACACAATATGAACAAATTAATTACACCAAAAAATCTATTAACAGAAAAAAATCTAACACAATATGAACAAATTCATTACACCAAAAATCTATTAACAGAAAAAAATCTAACACAATATGAATAAATTAATTACACAATCTAAATTAACATACTATGAACTACATATCTAAAGTACTACACATCTAAGTTGCTCACGACGAGGTCGACGGCGACGGCGACGGCGAGTAGTGCGGCGGCGGCGGCGGCGGGCGGGCGGGCGGGCGGGCGGCGACGCCGGGCGGCAGGGCGGGCGGCGATGGCGTCAAGGGTCGGGTCGATGGCGCACAAGGCGTCGGGAGATCTAGGAGGAGGAGAGATCAAAGTGGGATGCGGTTCTGAAATTTTCCTTATATAGCAAAGTCTTTGGTCCCGGTTCGTGGCTCCAACCGGGACCAAAGGGCGGGCCGGGAAGCAGAGGGCTTTGGTCCCGGTTGGTGCCACCAACCGGGACTAAAGGGTGGGCATTGGTCCCGGTTGGAGCCACGAACCGGGACCAATGGCCGTGTGCTGGCATGGTGCGGCACGAAAGTTTAGTCCCACCTCGCTAGCTGAGAGGGTCGCGCAGTGGTTTATAATCCCCACTGCCGCTCCCCTCTCGAGCTCCTCTCCACTGCAGGCTTACGGGCCTACTTACTACTGCTTTGCCTGATGGTCCTACTGGGCCACCTGCGGGCCTGAATCCTGGCCCATGGTGGGTTTCTAGTCGTATCCAGGCCGTGGGGGCCCAGTAGGAGGCACTTTTTTTCTTTACTTATTTATTTTATGCAACTGTTTTTTTAGTCCCACCTCGCCAATCGAGAGGCACTCGCAGCTGTTTATAAGCCCTGAGTGCAGAGACGATGAAGAAGAGGCTCAATGCTCACCTGCACGTTGGTTCGCTTCAAGCCTTGAGGAATAGGGTAAACTGCACGGAGCTATGTGCAGTGCAGTTTACACTATTCCGAACGGCTTGAAGCGAATTAACTAGCATTGCGCCTCTTTTTTTTAATGACTTATTACCACACAGAAATAAATAGAAAAAAATATAGCAGAAAAGAAAAAAACTATATAAAAAACTACTCAGAAATAAATAGGCGGCCGAACTGCACCAGGCGGCCGAACTAGCCATGAAGGACTTGGTTGTCCGGCTTAGGCCGGCGGAGCCAATTCCGTGCAGTTACTTCAGGCTCGTGAAGCGGATTGTGGGCGCCTGTCCTCAGCTTGATGCTGTTAAGCGATCGGTCTGCATAGAGGGTGCGCGTATGGCATTTGCCCATGCAAAAGTGCATTGGGGGAAGCTTGACGCGGAGAAGCTGATGACTAAGGGGCCGCCAGAGGGTAAAGAGCACCGCAAGCCCGAACTATATGATATCCGCCCTGAGGGCGGGGTTCGGCCTTGCCCATAGGTGTGATTGCATCACATGGTGTTGGCCTGAGTGATTTACCATGTGGTATCTAGTCAATGTGGTTCGTCCCATTAGCATACGGTAAATTACCGCATGGTGGGAAGGTGCCAAAAAAGCTATATAAAAAACTACTCAGAAATAAATAGAAGAAAAAATAGTTGTGATTAACTTTACTAAAATCTTTTTTATTTTTAATGACTTATTGCAACTCAGAAATAAATAGAAAAAATAAATATAGCAGAAAAGAAAAAAAACTATATAAAAAATAGATGTGATTAACTTTACTAAAAAATGAGTATAGATGCTTATTTTTAATGACTTATTACAACTCAGAAATAAAAAGAAAAAAATAAATATAGCAGAAAAGAGAAAAAAACTATATAAAAAACTACTCAGAAATGAGCATATATGCGCTTATAGAGAAAATTCAACCTAAATTCATAATAATTTTTTACTAACTTCAGAGAAATTCAGTATGAATTTAGGTTAAATTCCCTGTATAAGGGCATCTATTTTCATTTTGAGAGGAGCTCAACATGGCAGAGAGGGAGGGGCTTATAAACCGGTCTGATTCCCCTTCGGTTGGCGAGGTGGGACTAAACTCTGGCCGCAACGAAGACCAACCATTTAGTCCCAGTTGGTGGCATGAAGCGGGACTAATGGGCAGCCTTTGGTCCCTTTTCAAGCCACCAACCGGGACCAATGGTGGTGGGCCAGGAGCGAGGGTCATTGGTCCCGGTTCGTCCCACCAACCGGGACCAATAGGTCCAGACGAACCGGGACTAACGGCCCACGTGGCCCGGCCGGCGCCCGGGGCTCACGAACCGGGTCCAATGCACCCATTGGTCCCGGTTCTGGATTGAACCGGGACTAATGGGCTGGACCGGCCTGGACCATTGGCCCGTTTTTTACTAGTGTCAGCACAGTTATAGAAGCGAGATAACCTGCTTGGGACTTGTTTTGTTAATCACAATTAACCAAAAGTGTTGTAACTGTTTACTGTTCCATGCCAGAATATGAATGAAGACAGTGCTTATCTTTTATCAGCGGAAGGGGAAAACAACCCAACACTTCCTACAAAGAAGAAGAGAAGAAACTGCAGAAGGAACTAATCTTAGGTCCATTATAAGTTAGAACCTTAAGTGGCCAAATTACTTAGAAGATAAAGATGGATTCCATTCAGCGCCTAACAATTTTGAATGAAGAAACATAACAAGAAAGATTCGTTCAAAATTTTCAAAAGTGAGAATATGATACCCACTTGCCGCTTAAGAATAAGCATCCTCATTGGCTTATAAAAGAGGACAAGAAAACATCACAGCTGCAAACCAATTCCTACCCGTCCAGCATTTCGTCGTAGCTCTTAAGCAAGGAGCCACAGACCAATGTCCCATACTTGTATGCTTTACTTCGAAGCCCACCAACACCATGCCAAATTTCAGGACAACCATGCCAGTGTTATGAAGAAAGAAGAAGCGACAGTAGGAGCAAATCCTGTTCAAGCCCACACAAAACAATAAAAATTTCAGGACAACCATGCCAATGATATCAAGATAGAAGACGTGAGTAAGGATGTGGATACAGTGGCTTTGGACTTCATCAACCGTAAGCACACGTCTTGGGCACTCCAGAAGAGCACAACCATGTATCCATCTTCTTAAGCGCACCATGGTTGCTTAGTCATGGTACTATCTTCTCATGCTTTGAGTATGAAAGTTTGAATAAGAGGTGCTGCTTGGAGGTAACCTGAATATTTAGTGGTACTATAGTGCTTTTACTTGCAATATCAATAAAAGTGATGTGAATATGGTGTACTGTTATTTGCAACATCGATGTATGGAGTTCTTATATATGAATGTCAGGTTATTACAATGATGCCGTTCAACTTGTGAAAGGATACACTTTCAGTGGCATAGTGGTTTTTCATTGACCATCAATTTAAGTGGAGCAAACGATGGACTCGCATGAGGGACAATTTATCACAAACTTCCCCTATGATGAAGACACTGATGCCAACCTAACCATCTTGCCTTAAAAATTTCAACAACTCAGTACTAGATTATAGCAGCTTATAACATAGAAAAAAATTATGCCGATAAGATAAATTTGACAAGGAGGCTGCAGTAAACATAACTCTCAGTTCACATGAACTCAACGAGAACTGTAGACAAAGGAGGTTTCCAGCCCTTTTTCATGTCCCTGACTAAAATAAAGGTTGCAACGGTTATCTAGCAGAATACAGATCCCAGACTAGTACCTTTATTTTAGCAAGACTCATTTAGTATCAGCATAAATGCCGAAGTAGAGGAACAAACGATTCAATTTTCCCTGCCAGGTTAGATATGAATCGTCTCAAGTAATTAATTTTTCCTAGCAATTTTTGCACATCCCTTTTACACGTGGATTCCTCCAAATTTCGAATTGCCTCCACTTTCTTGTGGTCAACCTCTATGCCATTTTCATGAATTATGAATCCTAAAAACTTACCAGCCAACACGCCAAAAGCACATTTGAGTGGGTTCATTTTTAATCCATACCGGCGCATCCTTTCAAAAGCTAATCTTAAATCGGCTAAATGATGATCAAACCCATCCGATTTAACAACTATGTCATCAATATATATTTCTAGTACAATGCCTAGAAGATCATGAAAAATTAAATTCATAGCGCGTTGGTATGTAGCACCGGCATTTTTTAACCCAAATGTCATAATGACCCACTCAAATAAACCAACAAAACCCGGGCATCGAAAAGCAGTCTTAGACATATCTTGTTCGGCCATAAATATTTGATTGTAACCTGCATTACCATCTAAAAAGCTAATCACTTTATGTCCCGACGCATCATTAATAAGCATGTCGGCTATAGGCATAGGATATTCATCTTTCGGAGTAGCCTTATTCAAATCTCTAAAATCAACACAGATTCTAATATTACCAGTATTTTTCTTTTAAACAGGCACAATATTAGAAACCCAATCTGCATATCTACACGGCCGAATAAACTTAGCTTTTAACAACCGATCAACTTCTTCTTTGATGCGGTCATACAAATTAGGATTAAAACTTCTACGAGGTTGTTTATGCGGCCTAAAACCATATTTAATAGGTAATCTATGCTCTACTAAATCTCTACTCAAATCGGGCATCTCAGTATAATTCCAAGCAAAGCAATCAACAAATTCTTTAAGTAATAAACATACCTTACTTTTCTGATCGGCTTTCAGGTTAGCTTTGATAAATGCAGGCCTCGGAATACTTCCATCACCAATATCAATTTCTTCAAGTGGATCAGCCGATGAGAATCCCTGTCCAAGCTTTTCCATGTTATCAAAATCTTCAATAGTTTCATGCATATCGTTCTTTCCAGAACGATACTCCTCGGTGCGTCTCCGTAGCCACTTAATACTATCGTCTTTGTTCATCATTTATATAGATAAATCATTAAGCCGAGCTATGTCAGCCGGCTGCGCATTTATAGGCACAAAACCATCTCTACTAATACTGATATAATCATAACCCGATAAATTCCTACCGGTCAAACATCGCATGTCACCGTGTTGCCAATCAACCGGCGCCTCCGTCAAAGCAATGCAAGAAGAATTGTCCGCCTCAATCACCTCGACGTCGTCATTAACCCACTGAATTAAGCATTGATGAAGAGTAGAAGGGATACAACAGTTTGCATGAATCCAGTCGCGCCCCAAAAGAATATTATACCGGCCTTTGACATCGACAACAAAAAACGCAGTCGGCAACGTTTTGCTTCCGACTGTGAGCTCCATAGAAATAACACCCTTAGCCTCGGACAATTCTCCTGAGAACCCACTAAGTCCCATGTTGGTCTTCATTAACTCGCTCTCTTTTTGCTTGAGTTTAGAAAATACCGAAAATGGCATAATATTAACACCTGCACCGCCATCAACAAGCATGCGACCAATAGGCTTACCATCAATGTGACCTCTGATGAATTATGGCTTTAGGTGTTGTCCATGCTTCTATGGCTTCTCAAATGTAGCATTCTTTGGGCCAAGAACAAGTTCAACAATTTCAGCCTCGGACGCGCGAAATTCAGCAGGCAATGCAAACACCATATTAACATCCATATCAGTTGGTATATCTTTATCATTCTCTGAATTTTTTGCAATAATGGTGTCATCCGTATTTTTATTTTCCTCCGCTGCGATGCGCTTCTCCTTCCAAGTTCTTGTGAGTATCATTGGTTTATCCTGATTGAACCATCTATCGCGCTTCTTCTCAGCTATCTCTTCCTTTATTTCCAATGTCCACAGTCGTTGTACACGTCGTTTCTGAGTGTGGGTAAGTCCATTTGGGCACCACTGCGGTGCTGGTTTAGTCCCTGGCGCGACAGGCTTAATTTGGCTGTCCCCCGGGTCCTTCAGCCTATACTGACGTACTGCTGTTTTTCTGGCAAACATTTCATCTCTGGCCAAAAAACTTCTCTGCTGATCATATACGGTACTGGAATTAAATCCCTGACCGCGTACATTGCCTGAGTCCCAACGTGTAGATGTACTAGTATTAGACTTGAAACTCCTCGGAGGCAAACTCTTGGACGTTCTTGTGCAACAATTGTTTATGATCAAATCAGCTTGTGTGCTAGCCGATTTAGGCTTCTGAATAGTACGTGAGGATATAGCATCTGGCCGTGCATGCAGGTTATGCCCAGAATTAGTTTGCTTTTCAAATTGATTAGACTGGACAGCTTGCCGCAACTTTACGCCATTACTTTTCTCCTCTGTACCGAGAGCTTCTTTTGAAACACTGCTTGTTTCTGTATAATTGACAACACCTTCATCTGACTGGTGTTCCGCTATTTTCAGACCATGATCAACATCCAAATCATCTGAATATTTTGCTGCTTTAGTTTCAGCACGCTTCACCGGCATCCATACGCGCTTGTAGTTGCCCTTATAGTTGTTGCACTCTGCACTGCGTACCGGTGATCGACCTCCTCGAATCTCGATAGCGTTATGTGATCTAGCCTCCTCATTGAAACGAGCCCTTTTCTCATGTACGTTTGGTCTGAACATAGGCCTCGGCGGGATCCATCCCGGCTGAAAATAACCTGCTGGCCCTGTAGGATATGGCGCCCAAGGATTAAACCCCCATGGAGGAAACTGCGGATACATAGGAGGTACACAACCCCAATATGTCGGCTCCATTGAAAAATATGGCTGTTGGTCATATGCACTTCCTTGCCATCGCTCATGACTGTGAGGTCCAGAAGGAGATCTAGGACGCTTATTACCTCCGAGCCGATTAAACACATTGTTGGTCTTGCGTGAGGTATATTTTTCCAACAACATGCTAACTGTCGGCTTTGGCCTTGGAGCTTGTCTCCTTCCTCCGTTGACTTTCCACGCTTCTATTTCTGGATTTTTTGGTTTGATCATCCTTGGAGGAGGATTGTTATCAACAACATTTTTCTCTCTTGCGGATTCGGTCTGATCCGACCGAATAAGCATTTTTTTACTCTCAAGCTCGATCACATTGATAGGAAAAGGGTCACTGTCGAGCTTCATCTTAGAACCTTCTGTAAATGTCAATCGTCCTTCATTGATGGCCGATTGTACCTGTCGACGAAACACGTTACAATCATTAGTAGCATGAGAAAAAGAATTGTGCCACTTACAATAAGCTCTTCTACCCAATTCTTCTGGAGGTGGAATTACATGACCTTCTCTCACACTAATTAATTTATTCTGCAGTAACATATTAAAAATTCTATCAAACTTGCTAACATCAAAAGTGTATTTAATTTCATCTCTTCTAGCAGGTGTAGGTTTCAAAGCAGAACATGCAAATGGTTTTGACTTTGGTGCTTGAACCCATTCGGCTACACATATGTTAACATCATCCTCACTAGCCGAATCACTATCATAATTTAAGGCATTAACCACATGGTTATCCTTCTCTTTATTTCTATTTTCTTTAAACCGGCTGTATTGTTTAATTTCCTTAGCCCGGTTTTCCTGCACCAAAGCCTTCTGCAAAACTTGATTAACATCTAAAAATTCCTGCCCTTCTAGTTTATCCTTAATATGAGCAAGTAAACCCGAAAAGGCAAGATCGGCTAAGTCCTTTTCGGCTATGGTCAAGCTGAAACATCGGTTTTTGACATCCCTAAACCTTCTAATATAATCATGAACATGCTCATTATACTTCTGCCTTACCATAGTTAAATCTCAAAGCCGAAGTTCTGTTTCACCGCTATAAAAATACTCATGAAATTTTTGCTCCAATTGTGCCCATGTTGAAATAGAATTAGGAGCAAGCGATGTAAACCAAGTAAATGCAGTACCGGATAGAGATAAAGGAAATAATTTTAATCTAAAAACATCCGATGTGCCGATCTCGCTGCATTGTGCTAAAAATTGTCCCACATGCTCAAAAGTAGATCTACCATCTTCCCACGTAAATTTAACAAAATCTGGAATTCTAAAACCACGAGGATATGGTGTTGAGTCAAAAAAATCAGGGTATGGTTTTTGATATGCACGTGCTCTACCCTTGGGTTCTAAACCAAATTCTCTAAGTATATTAGCAAGCTGATCCTTAAAATTATTATTGGGCTGTAGAGAACTGGCTTGTGGAGCAGATGAGACACCAGCACGTGGTGGAAATTCCAGCAAAGAAATTGGAGCATGTGAAGTTTGCAATGGAGACCCACTAAAATATGAATCGGGTAGAGGCCCGTACGGAACCCCGGTACCAACAGGCAGCAGTGGTGGCGTACAATATGCTACTGTCTGATAACTAGGCTGCTGCAAATTAGAATTAAAACCAAAACTTCGGTTATTGTTATTGTGATTTTATGGAACCAAAGTCGAAACAATAGGAGCAGTGGTACTAGGAACTAAATTATTAGCCGAACTACCAACATAGTTCCGGCCATCCATATTATTGTTTAAAGGAACGTGAGGCTGCATAGCATTAGCCGATGCACTAGGTGTATGTATATTACTTGAAAAATTGTTAAATCTGCTATTGTCTGGTGGCATCGGTCTTTTTCCAGAATACTCATCATTGACTTGCAGCACTAACGAGCGTACATGACCAGGTAGACATTTTTCAAGATCTCTATTAAACTGCTCCTTAAAGTCTTCAAGTCTATTAGCTACTGCTTGAGTAATTGTACGTGTCGTATTTTCCATATCAGAACCATATTTACTAGCTACGGACACATCAATTAGATGAGCAATTTCTTCAGTTGAGTTTTTTACTTGAGCATCGGAAGGGCTTGGAACTACCTTTTTGACGATGCCGTTCCTCGTCTTCGCGTATCCAGCCAACTTGAGCTTCAACCTCTCAACCTTTTCTTTCTCAAGCTCGCGCCGAACATCTTCCGACAGATCGTCGAGTGTGACGGCGATGACGTTCTCCGGGTCGATGTCGCTCCCGTTCTTGGACTCGGTACTCATCGTGTAGCTCTTCTTCTTCTCGCCCCCAGCGGAGTCGCCAATTGTGTTGGCACGCGAAATCGCAGCGCAACACCAAGATATTTGTCGTGCTATTGTGACGACGAATGATTGCTTTACGAGCAAAGCAACAAAGATTTCCTCGCTTTCGTGGAGGAGAACCGGCCGCTTTCCAGCGCAAAACGGCAAAGATCGCCAAACCCTAGGGCTGGTAGGGCTCGGCAGGAAGTAGCGACAGAAAATAGACGTACGTGAAAAAGTAGTTTTTGTATTGATAGATCGATTGCTTGGGCTTTTCCAATCGGCCGTGGCCTTATAAATAAGGTACGCTGGACTTTGCGTATACAAGACATGACTTGGTTCCGTAGCATGCCTTGCCGTACAGGAATACAACTCCAAAACTAAAACCGAACAGGACTTGATTTCGGTTACCATGTAACATGCGTACAAAAAATATACTTGCCAATCTAAGTACGTAACAAATCTAGGCCATATCCACGTACATGCAGTCTTGCATATATAAATAAAGTATTCCGGCCACGTCGCCATCACACTAAATATAGTGGCTAAGCATATGTATAAATATCTTGAGCCCACCAAGAAAATATTAAATATTCCGGCAACGTCGCAAATCAAACTGGATAATGGCCATCAGGACTAAGCATACTTCTTCATATACGTAGATATATATCACTTGCATGCATCACGCCCATGGTCCAGTATAGCATATGCTTCTTCTTAAGACTTGTATCTTCACCTTCCATTAAATTTCCTGTGGCAATACTTCAACAATACATTAACCGATCAGCTTGATAAATCATTGATTTAATTTGGCTCATCACATACTAAGTAGCCAAATTATACCATCAACAAAATGTATGAATTTATAAGATTTTGTTGCCTGATTTCTACTTGTTGTATGATGTATTTACAAAAATCTATGTAGTCAATTGACCTCACAGGTCAAGCGTGGCTTTGCCACTGCCGCCGTTGATGAGCAACTTGCCACTCTTCTCTCCTAAGCACGTATATCGCATCATACCAAAAGTGTTTGTTGGATTCAGACGCAGCAGCGTCAGAGTGTGGATCCGCCACCCAGTGTCGTGTAGGGTCTGGATCTCTAGCTTGTGACTTTGTCTTTGTATGTACATCATGGTGAGCCTTCCCTCGGCGTCGACACCAATGCTTGGTTCATCGTAGAGAGACCCCATTAAGTCGGGGCGTTCCGGGAATGCCGGAATCGCTGTAAAGGAGACGTGGCCCGTCTCGGCGCTTACATCAAAAGTGTAGAAGCCTGACGCGCTCTCAAAGAGCCACCGTGCTATGCCGCGACACACGACCGCTCTGTGCTGCGAAAACTGTGGGTGCATGCTGCCGCCCTCCATATTACCGGCGCACATGTTCCATCTCGGCTCACCGGCCGATGAGAATGTGCGGAGACGGTACCGCTGCGTGATGTCAATGACTAGCACCTTGAAGAAGAAGGTCACCCGTCGTTGCTGCTGGTCATTCTTTTTCGAGCCTGAAGTACAGTCCACAGTGGTGAATATTGCATAGCCGGTCTTGTCTAGGTCTTGGCTGACAGCACAGTCATGCTCGAGACGGGGGAGCACATCTAACGTGCCAGCGAGCAGGTTGCACACTGCCAGGAGGCCATTGTCCTTCTGGTCATCGCTGACGCCGGCATGATACAAATTGAGGCGCACAAGAAGGAGGCCATGACGCGAGTCGAGGGGCACGGCGTCGTCGAAGAAACGGGGATTGAGGTTGGGAATGAAGGAGCCAAGAGAGCGCCGACGACGGCCGAACACCGGTCGTCCCACGGGGACGAGGCGCAGCGGCGCGTGGGGTGGCCGCCGGTTAGCAAAAAAGCCCGATAACGGGTCCGAGCTGCAAGCGTCTTCTGGCAAGCTGCGGCGGAGGAAGGAGGGGTCGCTGATCAGGAGACGGCGCCACCCTTTGCAGGCCATGGCACATCGGAAGAGGGCGGCGACGTCCTTGACGCGTGCCAGGATCTCCAACACCATGTCTTCCGGGATGGCCGCCGCAGCTGCCTCCTCCTCCATCTTTCCTCGATTCTGTGGGTCGCCGCAGTTGCCAATCGGGTATATGATTGGGTATACGTTTGGGTTGACGTGTATCTTTGGTTGAATTCTTGGGGGTTGTTTTTCTTTTATAATCGGTTGGAATCTTGGGGTTGATACGTGTACGTTCCGGTTTCGTTGGATGTTTTTTTTTTTGCTACGATTTTTCGTCCTTTTTTGCTACGAATTTCGTTGGGTGTTTCACGTCCAATTTGGACACGTACGGCATCTTTTGCTGACCACGTACGTACTCCTACGTTGGATTGGCAGCCCAAAATTTCCAACACGTACTTCGAAACTTTCATCTTTGTTACATACTCCAGAGGGAGTACATAGTGTCGTAGCGTAAATAACCATCCAGCTGCTGTATGTGTCTCGCAATGACGCATACCCCAAAGGCTTAGGGTATATCAATCCACGTGACAAGAGGTGGCAGTGGCGAATATGGCAGCCTCTCGCTCCCGGACGACCTCCTAATCAACGTCCTCGTCCGCGTCAAGGACGTCGTTGCTCTCTTCCGTTGTGCCACGGCATGCAAAGGGTGGCACCATCTCGTCGTCGATATGTCCTTCCTCCGGCGACCCTGGCTAGAGGGCGGGTGGGACTCGTCCTCTTTTCTCGGCTTCTTCATGTTAGGAGAAGATAACATGGACTTTGGCGCAGGGCCTTTTCCCACCACGGAGCCCTGGTTCGTCCCGGTGCCGCGGTCCGCTCTGAGCCTTGGCCGCTGCGGCCTTGGCTCCTTGGTGACCACTTCCCATGCTGGCCTCTTTGACCATGCGGTGCCGCTCATCTAGTGCCACCACCTCCTCCTCGTGTGAATTCAAGACAAAGGCACTTCCTTCTACAAGGACCGGACCATCCTCCAGTTGACGGTATGCAACCTGGCACTTGTGATACGCTCCCTCCTCTAACCTTCAGCTCAGAGTTCAAGAGTGATTATTCCAACGGATATGCCATCCTAACCCTTAGGCATCAACGGTGTCATGGAGAACGAGGATGGAGGCATCAGTGCAACCCTTAGGCACCACAATGCCGTTGTGTGCGATGGTTCAGCGTACTGGCTCTTACGGGGCAAGTCTGAAATCTACACTCTTGCTGTGAACACCGAGACTGGCCACGTGTCTGTTACTGAACTGATGAGCATGCAACTCCATGACCTTCGGCAGTTGACATATGATGAACCATACCTTGCTGCCGACGATGGGAGGCTCATGGTGCTCAGCCTGCAAAAGGACGGTCGCCGACTAGAGATCTGGTCATCATACGACAAGGGGAAGTCGTTCCATGCTTTGATTCTTAGGTTAAAACAACCTGATCTGATGATGAAGAAGCCTAATCCGGTATATGCGTGCTTGGGAGAGAAGAGTGGCATGATGATTGTCAAGGACAATGACCGGCATGTCTACATCGTCCATCTCGAGACAGGGGTGATGCAGGAGGTGGTGGATTGGCCACGCAGTTGCGGTCTTAGCCGTAGAAAAACCGTTCCCTTTGAGGTGGATGGGCCGGCTTTCTTGGCTTCTAGGCCTGGTGTAGCAGATACAACCTGAATTTTTCATGCACTATTAGGTTCATCAAGATCGGTAGTTGCTCATGTTAGTCCTGAAATAAAACAAGTTGCATGCTTGTTAATCATTTAGTGATTTAAGTATCATGACGTCCCTTTGTGTTATTTCTGTTTTATGATATTAGTATGACCAATGGTTTGGATATCTCTAGCTAAGCATGGCACACTCTTCCAATACAGCAAGCCGACCATGGGATAACTTGTTACACAAGTATGTCTTGATAACTTTTGTCCCCAAAATACATATGCTAGATTGCACTTTTGTCTTCTCAAGCAACTTAGAATCTAAATTTATGTATTTCACATTTTTCTCCTTGTAACTGGATTTGTTCCATGTGGCTTTTTCTTTGTTTCGGCCATAATACTTCGAATGAAACCGTAAATCAAGTTTTGTTCCAAACAGGTTAATTTCTTGTCCGCAGATCTCAATGCACCATCATATTAGCCTAACTGAGCAAGAGAATGTCAAAATTTGAATTCGAATGAATTTTCTGTTACAGCGGTAATCGGAAATCTAAGCACCCCACAAGAGTTGATTTGCATACGGAATCCAAATCCTTGGTCCAGAGTTGTCTTTTTCTTCTACATATATAATGGTTCCAATTATAAAAAGAACAAGATCATATAGCACCATTTCATGTCATCTGTATTAGAATATGTCTTTTTCTCATGTAAATGAGCTACATTTTTTATTTTCTTACGAATATAATCGTTTTGCTTGCACTAGTGAACAACTTTAACCCAGAATCCAAACACTTATAGGCTTATAAGACACAATCGCATGTCGTGTGCGTTGTACCATGTTTTTGTTCGTTGTTTTTTGCAGGGCAGATACTTGTATTACCTAACAAGTAGGGTTACAATCAGTTTCACAAATTTCATGACCTTATCAGGTTCTGATCCTAAGCAAACAGCGATACGGCTTTGAATCCTACCAGAACTAGCAATGAAGTGGCTTACATTATTTTGAAGCGGTTAGGCCGCCTTGTGATTGCAGGATATTACTATTCCGAAACATGAAAAGTGGACGAAAGAACATGAAAAGCATCCAGTTCTTTTTGACAAATCGAAAGATGATAGATTGAGAATCATATGCGGAGACAAGGAGCAATGGTGATAGCTTTTTATTGCAAGAGAACATGTATAATAGCTGCAGCATCTATTCACTAGAGCACAGTTTTAAATTCCTGTGCACCTTTTGGAAAAAGTAACGCCTTCAAAGCAGTTCAATAGCAATTCTAATACGTGCCCTTTCAGAATAAAGAAAATCAAGTTAATATTTCCAGTTGTTTGATGCATGCATGGACTAAATATATTAGAAAAGCTGCGGCACAACTATCAGAGCTCCTGTCGATAAGGATGAATTTAAATATAGTGAAATCAGCACAGTTATAGAAGCCAGATAACCTGCTTGGGACTTGTTTTGTTAATCACAATTAACCAAAAGTGTTGTAACTGTTTACTGTTCCATGCCAGAATATGAATGAAGACAGTGCTTATCTTTTATCAGCGGAAGGGGAAAACAACCCAACACTTCCTACAAAGAAGAAGAGAAGAAACTGCAGAAGGAACTAATCTTAGGTCCATTATAAGTTAGAACCTTAAGTGGCCAAATTACTTAGAAGATAAAGATGGATTCCATTCAGCGCCTAACAATTTTGAATGAAGAAACATAACAAGAAAGATTCGTTCAAAATTTTCAAAAGTGAGAATATGATACCCACTTGCCGCTTAAGAATAAGCATCCTCATTGGCTTATAAAAGAGGACAAGAAAACATCACAGCTGCAAACCAATTCCTACCCGTCCAGCATTTCGTCGTAGCTCTTAAGCAAGGAGCCACAGACCAATGTCCCATACTTGTATGCTTTACTTCGAAGCCCACCAACACCATGCCAAATTTCAGGACAACCATGCCAGTGTTATGAAGAAAGAAGAAGCGACAGTAGGAGCAAATCATGTTCAAGCCCACACAAAACAATACAAATTTCAGGACAACCATGCCAATGATATCATGATAGAAGATGTGAGTAAGGATGTGGATACAGTGGCTTTGGACTTCATCAACCGTAAGCACACGTCTTGGGCACTCCAGAAGAGCACAACCATGTATCCATCTTCTTAAGCGCACCATGGTTGCTTAGTCATGGTACTATCTTCTCATGCTTTGTCCAGTATGAAAGTTTGAATAAGAGGTGCTGCTTGGAGGTAACCTGAATATTTAGTGGTACTATAGTGCTTTTACTTGCAATATAAATAAAAGTGATGTGAATATGTTGTACTGTTATTTGCAACATCGATGTATGGAGTTCTTATATATGAATGTCAGGTTATTACAATGATGCCGTTCAACTTGTGAAAGGATACACTTTCAGTGGCATAGTGGTTTTTCATTGACCATCAATTTAAGTGGAGCAAACGATGGACTCGCATGAGGGACAATTTATCACAAACTTCCCCTATGATGAAGACACTGATGCCAACCTAACCATCTTGCCTTAAAAATTTCAACAACTCAGTACTAGATTATAGCAGCTTATAACATAGAAAAAAATTATGCCGATAAGATAAATTTGACAAGGAGGCTGCAGTAAACATAACTCTCAGTTCACATGAACTCAACGAGAACTGTAGACAAAGGAGGTTTCCAGCCCTTTTTCATGTCCCTGACTAAAATAAAGGTTGCAACGGTTATCTAGCAGAATACAGATCCCAGACTAGTACCTTTATTTTAGCAAGACTCATTTAGTATCAGCATAAATGCCAAGAACTTGGCAACATAGCAACTAAGTGGTCAACTACAGCAATGAGAAACCAACCAGAACTATAACTTATATGAATGCAGAAGTTTTTTTGTCACGTTCCAGTAATTCTTGTTCAGTATCTTTAACATCCTAGTTTGACTACTCAATGGCGATCATATCTATTAGTACTCATATTACTTCTATCGTAAGTCAAACTTTCAAAATTTGAGCAAGTATATTGGAAAATATTAAGCATGTATAATACCAAATAAATACAATACGGAAACATATTTCACACAACATATCTATATTGATCAAAATTATGTAGAAGTTCATGCTCTCTATATGTCTTATATTTTAGAAAGTAGGGAATATATTCTTCCCGGAAGAGACAAAGATCTTTGGATGGTCAAGCTCATGCTTGCGTGCGTGTCAGCATCCTGCCTTTCCACAAAAGCTCTTGTAATTAATACGCACATATAAGACATAAACATGAATAGGCCACACCTAACCTTCCCCTAAAATACAGCAGCAGCAGCCACAACCACCTCACGCCGCCATCGTCTATACGAAGCATCTAACCTTTGTTATCATCCCAAACACGGATTTTCCTTGGCGGAATCCTCACGCCACAACAATTCCATCATCAAGGAAAATCGATTCAGATTAAGAAAATCTTGAAGAATGCATCTTCAATGGAAAATTTCCAGTTTAATCTACATCGGCTGCTGCAATCCTACGTCATGCTCGGTGATGCTTTTTAGTATTACGTGCACCCATATAATCATCTAGATATCGCCAATCTCCTAGATATCATCCCTATTCTTATTGTTCTTGTTTTCGCTGTGTCACCATGATCCGTCCCCTCGCCGCCTTTGGGCGCCGCGGGGGACCCTAGTCGCACTCCCGTCTTCCACCCTCCTCGCCGTCGTCCGCAGCGCCACCAGGGTAGCGGCGGGACTTCTTCCCCTTCAAACATCTCCACCAGCGCGGGACGGCTGGATTGCGAGGAGGCGCTGGGTTTGCCTGGGGTCCGGCGGTGCGGCGGCTGGGCTTCCCTTGTCGATGTTGTGCTTGGTGCGGCGGCGGCGGCGAGATCCCATCGCGCAGTGTGGTGATGGCTACGCGGCCGGAGGTTGCGGGTGCCGCCGGGTTCAGATCGGATCTTGATCTGATGCTGGACACGGTCGGCCGGCGCGGGGTTGTGGTCTTTGCCGCTGGCTACGTCGGATCGTCTGATTCGACACCTGGATATCTACCACGGATGTCTTCTCTACACCATGGCAATCTCATCTATGTAAGTACCGGTTTTTGGCTCACTGTCGGATCCGGAGCAGACGAAGGTTGGTGGTATAGGATGGAGATCTGAGGAAACTTTGGCCGGCTGGACCGGCCCGGCATCGGCGACGTCCCTCAAACATTGTTACCCTTCCTGGAGGCGAAGCCGAGGTCCCTCCTATCCACCTCCGAATACCTCCCGGAGAAAGTCCTAAATTCAGATTGGACTGGGCGGCAGCGGCGTCTTGCACGTCGTAACCTCCATGGAGGCGCCGTCTGGGTACCATCGATCACACGCGTCGACCGAGGCCGCAGGTGGTTGGGGCCCGCGGCGCTCCGCACTTGCCCTTTGGCTTCACCTCGAAGCCAAATTCGAGCGCGCCTTGGGCCCGGGGGCTACTGTCGGCGTTCTAGGAACGGGGATGCTCAGACTTGCCTGCCTGCGGCCCACGGTGTGGCTCCACCAACGGCCCGGTATGGCCCAGCTTCGGCAGCAACAAATCAAGACCCTCGCGAGGGGCCAAGCCTCGCGAGGCGGACGACGCCAAGACCTCCCTGGGGGCGGCCTCGCTAGGCTGGCTCCCGTGGAGCGAAGATATCTATGCAAGGTGCACCTCACGAGGTTCAAATGACGTGAGCCGTGACGACCAAGGCCAGGTGGGCGCCAGCGGGCGCAGTGCGCCAGTTTTCTCTTTGGTGCTAAAGAGGCAGGCGCAGGCGAGGAGTCCCGAGGCATCAGACAAAGGTTTTCATATCGGTGCAACAAGACCAAGACCAACAGGAGGGAGGTCACCACGGACCCACAGCAGCGTCACCACCAGAGCCTTTGGCAGGCGAAGACCGCATTTTGTCAGGATAGCTTGTACTAGTTGTCCTCCTTCAAACTTGGCCGTTGTAGGATCCCTTCCCGCCTAACATTTGGCAAGAGGACCGGGGCCTCTATAAATAGGACTAGCCACCACCGTAGGAGGGGAGCTCATCTTGGAGAGGGTCCATTCCACCAAGGCCATCTCACCAGCTCATCGAGCTCAAGAACACCTCTCCTCCTGAGGCTGTTCATCCACTGTACTAGTTCATCCTTAGCCCTCGGAGCAATCCACCACTACCACACTGGAGTAGGGTATTACACCACATGGTGGCCCGAACAAGTATAAATCTCTGTGTCTCGTGCTCTTTGGGTTCGTCGAGCTAGGCCGTGAGATCGTCGAGCGAGCGAACTAGGGAGAGATAGTTCTTCGTGTACACCCCAGAGTTCGAACCTCATAAGGGTTTGCCGGAACTCCGAATCCTGCAGCCTTGTGTTGACAAAGGGGCATGAACCCGGTGACGCCCTCCGAATACTGGTGCACATATTCCATCTAGGTCAGCCGGCCAATGAGAATGTGCGGAGACGGTACCATCGTGTGATGTCAATGACTAGCACCTTGAAGGAAGGCACCGGTTGCGTCGTCGTTTGAGCCCAAACGGGTCTATGTCGGTCAATATGGCATAGCTGATCATGTCTACGGCGTGGAGAGCGAACTCATGCGCTAGATGGGGGAGTACATCGAACGTGCCCGTGAGCAGGTTGCACGCGGCTAGGTGGCCATGTGCACAGTACACATGGAGGTCCAAGAGGAGGAGGCCATGACGCAAGATAAGGGGCACTGCATGGTCGAAGAAGTGGGGATCCTCTAGGTTGGGGATGAAGAGCGGAGAGAACGGCTACGATGGCCGAACACCGGTGGTAGCACCGGGGCGAGGCACAGTAGTGCGTGGGGCTGCCGCTGAGCAAAGAAGCTAGGGAACGGGGCCGAGCTGCAGGAGTCCTCTGGCAAGAAGCAGCGGAGGAAGGAGGGGTCGGTGACCAGGAGGCAGCGCCACCCCTTGGAGGCCATGGCACATCGGAACAGGGTGGCCACGTGCTTGACACGTTTAAGGATCTCGAGCACCATGTCGTCCGGCAGCGACACGGGCGCCGCCTCCTGCTTCTTTCTTCTATTCTATGTAGATCGATCGTGCGTTGGTGTTAAACACGACGCCTGTATTCCATATACGTGTACGTGTAAGTTGCATCCATGTGCACGTCTGCGTCCATGTAGGACAACTGTTTGTTCGGCCCCCAAGGGCTTGAAATAGCGCCGCCTGGAGGCGAACCGGTGATAAATTCGGCATGGGGGCGGCAGGTTTCCTAGCTGCCGCCTCAAGGTCGCTCATACGCCTATTTTTAACCAAACTCGGCCAAAAATCATCCACACACAACACAAATTCGGCCAAACTAGGCGATTTCATTGATATTTGTATAAAAAACTTAAAACATAATTAAAAACAGCTAAAACGAGTACTAAATACTACTACTACTACTACTAATACTGCCGCCGCTGCCCGCCCTCTGCATGTTGAGCAGCCTGTACATCTTGGTGTAGTCGCCGCCGCCGCCGCCGCCCTGCATGCCGCCGTCGTCCCTGCTGCATCCCTGAGCGTCACTGATGCATGCAGGATTGGACGGCCCGGGCGCCTCCTCGTCGCTGTCGTCGAGGATGACCATGCCGCCCTCCTCGCGGCCGCGGCACCGGGCCGCGATCTCCTCATGGGCACTGCACTGGCGCGCCATCTCCTCGTGGACGTAGTCCTCCCACGCGTCGGCCGTGCTTCGCTGCGTCAGCGGGGGGGGGGAGGGTAGAGGCGCGTCGGCGGTGAGAGCTCGAGAGTGGGAGAGGGTTCTACGGCGATGGAGTGTGCGCTCACCGCAAGGGGGGCTGGCTTTTATAGCGGCGGGGGCGGCATGTGTGCGTATGCGTGGCGGGAGCGGGCGGGACGCGCGTCGCCGCGCCTTCACTGCGCCGCCCGTGAGGCATCAATGGAAGGCTGACCGGCGCGGCAGCGCGGCAAACATGCCATTGATTCCCCGCGGGAAACCGAGGCGATGAGGACAACGAGCGCGTCTGGTACCAGGCTTTTGCGCCAAAACCGTTTCCCCCGGCGCCCTCGGACGTCCCCAGCGCGCCGTGTTCGGCCTGGGTCCATTGGCGTTAAATTCAGCCCTAACCGGCGAAAAATGTGCTTCTGGAGGCGCGACTAGGCCGATTTTTCGACGTTGACGATAAAAATGGACCTTGGGGGGGTTTGTTGGAGGCGCAGCTGGAGATGCTCTTAGACACCGAATAGGATTGGTACCGGTTGGTTAGCCACATCGTACCGTGGACTTTCGACTTTACAATCAATCAAATAAAACAAACAAGCTCGATATGAGCGTTTGGCAATAAATCGAGCAAGCTTTCGTGTGCAATGATCGAGCCAGTTTTCGTGTGCGGGTCATGTCTTCCGGCAGCGACACGTTGAAGGACCAGTGTTAGACACCGAATAGGACTGGTACTGGTTCTGGTTGGTTATGCTGGCTAGCTTGTATATATACCCAATGTATCCCCCTTGTAAGCACATCGGGACTTGGACTTTGGACTTTATAATGAATCAAATAAAACAAACAAGCTCGATATGAGACTTTGGCAATAATCGAGACAGCTCTCGTCTGCGTGAGTACAAGGGTATCTCAATCAACACGGAAAAGAAGAGGCGGCGGCGGCGGCGGCCATGACATCCTTGCTCCCGGACGACCTCCTCCTCGAGGTCCTCGTCCGCGTCAAGGACGCCAGTGCTCTCTTCCGTTGTGCCACGGCGTCCAAAGAGTGGCATCGTCTCGTCGTCAATCTGTCCTTCCTCCGGCGGTGCTGGCCCGAGGGCGGGTGGGACTCGTCTTCTTTTCTCGGCTTCCTCGTCTTGGGAGAAGATGACATGGACTTGGGCGCAGGGCCTTTTCCCACACAGGAGCCCTGGTTCGTCCCAGCGCCGCGATCCGCTATGAGCCTTGGCTGCTGCAGCCTGGGCTCCTTGGTGACTCCTTCCCGTGCTGGCCTCTTTGACCACGCGGTGCCGCTCGTCTCGCGCCACCATCTCGTCCTACTGCGAATTCAAGACAAAAGAAACTCCTTCCTCGAGGACCGGACCATCCTCCAGTTGGCGATGTGCAACCTATTCCTTGGCACGTGTGATATGCTCCCTCCTCTAAACTTCAGCTCGGAGTTCAAGAGTGATTATTCCAACGGATATGCCATCCTAACCGATGTGGATTGTCGATCCAAAGATGGGCCACCGTCATCTTTGCTACCGAGCAAATCGCCTTTCTTCCAAGTGATCATTATCGGCTCGGCACGCCAAGACCTGCAGTATAATCTATATATGATCTCTTCTGACAGAAGAAGCTGGAGCGTCCAAGCCAATTGCTTCAATAATAGTTTCCAACTAGAGCGTGACAGGTCGTTTAGCGATGCCGTTGTGTGCCGTGGCATCGCACACTGGGTATTTTGCTATCATGGAGGTATTCACGTACTTAACATGAACGCAAGGACGTACCACATCTCTACGTGGGAGTTCCCTAACACAACGAACCACTTCCTCACGGGTTACCCCTGCCTTACTCTAGCAAGCAATGGGAAGCTATCCCTGCTCCAGATGCGATGGAACCTTCCCCAAGTAGAGATCTGGAAGCATTATGAGGACCACGAAAACCCAGCAAGTATTAAGAATTGGTTATGTACTGGGACGATCAAGCTAAAACAGCCTTGGAAAGTGGCTGAACGACGACAACGACAAGATTTGAGAGAGAAGTGTGGTACACTGATCATCAACGATAGCCGCGGTAGCGTTTACACTGCCAACATTGAAACTGGGATGATGAAGGAGGTGGCGGATTGGCCTGAAAGGCGCTGCATCTTCCCCGGGGATGCCATGCCCTTGGAGATTGATTGGCCCACGTTCTTCGTTTATCGTCTTTCGAAGTATAGCTAGCCATTCTAAAATAGTATTAATTACATTACTTTGGGTTTTCTCGCCAATTGTGTTGGATAGCTTATGTTGCTACAGAATAGATGAATCCATTATGATTTTTGTTTGAATTATTCTTAAATTTAATGTCCTAGTGTTAATTGTGTTTTTGCATTTGGTGGGGGACTCTGTACGTCTCCTCCCATCTCTTAGAGGCAAGAGAACTCGCGTAAAGAAAGAGGAAGCACACACTACTAAAATTGATGAGTTCGCCAAGCAGTTTGTGAGTGTATTTTATTGGGCACTCAACAAGCATGTCATTTCCTGAGTGTTCAGGAAAGGCCACGGTGGCACATCGAACAAGGCATGAAATCCTCTAAATGAAATACTACATGCGCCTTACCAAAAGCCCGAAAAATATATTTGATGAAGATAGGCAGGATCCTTTGTAGACAAATAGAAATTCCAAATGAAAATATCTCACGAAATTAAATATTGTTGGGGTGATGTAGTAACGGTTTCTCATCGTGTGGCATGATTTGGTTGCAGGCACTTCAGATTTATGCAAGGGTTCGACGGCAACGACTGTGGCTCTAGGGTGATGTGTGAGGATCTCACTACTAGCTAATTCTTTCAACTGAGAGCAGTACACTCGACTTATAGAGGATTGAAGCTTGTCAATGTAGAATTTGGGAGGAATCTAGAGGAAGAAGAAGAACTTCCGAAGCCTCCTATCCTTGCTAGGCCGAAGACTTCCATCTGGTTCCAAGCCAACTCGCGTGTAGCTGCCTACCATGTATATGTAGTCCAAGTTTTCCTTGTGGGCTGGGTCCTGGCTGAGGCCCAACAAGGCGCAGGTCGCTGACAATCCCCCCTCCATAACATGAGGCTTGCCCTCAAGCCGACTATATGCCGAACTACCGGGATCCCAAGGAACACTTGAATGAAGCTTGACATCATCGGTAGCAGCAGCATATGCAACAGAAACTTTTACTATCACGAAATGAATAGTAACTATACTTGTCTTTGGATCAAGTAAGGAAACCTCTCCCGAAGTGCAGAGTTGCACGGAATTTGCTATGGATGGCTGAACAAATTCTTGACTAATAGCACAATACTCTAAGCAAAAAGACCAATAATTTAGTAGTGTGGAGAATGTGTATTGGGAGTTGCAAGTATCATCGCTAAGCATAGAATAGGGCACCCAAGCTATCTTCCATACCAACTCAAGATAAGAGCACTGAACCATGATTTTCAGATTATCGTCTTTCGAAGTATAGCTAGCCATTCTAAAATTATTTATTACATTATTTTGGGTTTTCTCGCGAATTGTGTTGGGTAGCTTATGTTGCTACAGAATTGATGAATCCATTAGGATTCTTGTTCAAATTATTCGCAAATTTAATGTCCTGGTGTTATTTGTGTATTATGCATTAGCTAGGGGACTTTACACGTCCCCTCTCATCTCTTAGCGGCAAGAGAACTCGACGTAAAGAAAGAGGAAGCACACACTACTAAAATTGATGAGCTCGCCGAGCAGTTTGTCGAGTGTGTTTTATTGGGCACTCCGCAAGCATGCCATTTCCCCGAGTGTTCCGGAAATGCCACGATGGCACATCGAACAAGGCAAGAAATCCTCTAAAAGAAATTCTACATGAGCCTGACTATTGATGAAGATAGACGTGATCCATTATACACAAATAGAAATTCCAAAAGAAAATATCTCATGAAATTAAATATTGTTGGCGGTGTGGTAACGGTTTCTCATCGTATGGCCAGATTTGGTTGCAGGCACTTCAAATATATGCAAGGATTCAACGGCGACAACCATGGCTCTAGGGCGCTGGTCGTTAGGGGCATGTGCACGAAAACTTCCCGACTATCATCTACAAGGTCAATCTGGCACCTGTATGGGAGAGGCTATAGCAGCGTGTTAGCGGTTCGTTTTGGCGGCGGTATTGGTCTCAGAATCCCGATGTAACTTTCGTTATGTTGGAGATGCTTTGTAGTTCCAATAAACTTTTATAATATATCTAATCTTTTTTGCTAAAAAATATATAAATAAATAAATATCTTTGCAGATATAGGAAATACTCTCATTGCTTTTTTAGACAAAGTACTTTCATTGCTTCTTTTTTTTTTGAGGGAAAAGTACTTCCATTGCTGGCTACATAATATTGGTCGTGGCAAAAAAAACTCCTCAAGGTTGGACCGTTCGAGAGGGACACCACACGTAGATATGGGCCATTGGGCCTACGTAGATGAAGCCGCGAGGATTGGTGACCGATCGTGTAGTCAGCCTTATTAATGCACATTAGATCGACTTTTCTCAACAACAAAAAAACGTACATTAGATCGATGGAGGAAGTCGCGGCGGCGGCCATGGCAGTTCCCCTCCCGGACGACCTGCTCCACGAGATCCTCGTCCACATGAAGGACGACGCTGCTCTCTTCCGCTGTGCCACGACGTGCAAACAGTGGCGCCGTCTCGTCGCTGATCCCGGCTTCCTCCGGCGCTGCTGGCCAGAACACCACTCGTCGTCCTCTGTCGTCGGCATCTTCACCCGCATCCGGGAACGTCGCCGCAGAGGTGGGGACGCCGATCCTACGCCCGTCATGGCACCGTGCTTTATCCCAGCACCGCAATCGACTCTGGGTCCTGATGGCCGCTACCTCATCTCCTTCTTGTCCACTGCCCCCGCCGGCCTCTTCGACGGCGCGGTGCCGCTCCTTTCCCACCGTGGCCTTGTCCTCGTGCGCCTATTCAAAGCTCGTGATACGCCAGGCTATGCCGACCCGACCATCCTCCAACTAGCGGTATGTAACCTGCTGGCCGGCACGTGCGACATGCTCCCTCTTTTGAAGTTTAGCTCGGCCTTCAACGACTACATGTGGAATGGCTATGCCATTCTAACCGGCACCGACTGTCCCTCCCAGGATGAGCCGTTGCTACCTGTGCCGCCGATCAACCCGTCATTCTTCAAAGTGGTAATCATCGGCTCCGGTCGCGACGACCTGATGTACACTCTCCATGTTTTCTCGTCTGACAAGGCAAGCTGGAGCGTGCGGAGCAACTGCTTCAACACTAATGCACAATCGCATCGGTATGGCTCATTTAGCGATGCCATTGTGTGCCGCGGCATGGCACATTGGGTGTTTTATTATTACGAATGCTTTCACCTTATTAATATGAACGGAAGGACTGGCCACATCTCCTGGACGAAGCTCCCTTTCAGCACAAACTTCCACTACAAGACTCAACCATGCCTTACTCTAGCAGTCAACGGGATGCTATCACTGCTCTGGATGCGGAAGAATGATTCCCAACTAGAGATATGGGAACAACAAGAGGACCATGAAAACACGGGTAGCACTTCAAAGTGGGTACCTAGTCGGACAATCAAGCTAAAACGACCTAGGAAGAGGATTCAAGGACGAGAATTGTGCATCTTGAGAGAGAAGTGCGGCACACTGCTCATCAGTGATAGCAACGGGTGTGTCTATACGGCCGACCTCGAAACCGGGATCATGGCGCAATTGGTGGATTGGCCTCACAAGCGCTCCATCTTGCCATGGGATGCCATGCCCTTGGACATGGATTGGCCCATGATCTTCGTTTCTCGGCTTATCAGGTATAGCTAGCAATTCTGAAATATATGCATTACACCTTTTTGGTTTTCTTTGCAAAGTACTCCCTCCATTCACAAATATAAGATGTTCTAAGTATTTTGTAAATCGGATAAGTATGTTTATTCACTCATTTTAATATGTTTGTTCACTCATTTCAGTCTATACCAAGTCCCGTATTGAAATATCAAAATATCATATACTTGTGAATGGAAGAAGTGTGTTGCAATTTGCAATCCTTTTTGGAGATGAGTATGATTGACTAATGGTCATTGTTTTTGCTCACCTTGTTTGCATATTTAGTGTTTGGGTGTTAATAAAGGTGTTCTGTTTATTCGATAGGGACTCCACACGCCTCCTCCCATCTCCTAGCGGCGAGACAGCTACAACGAGGAAGAGACATCACAGAAACCGAGACAAAAGGAAGGGTAAGGGCCGCGACTGCATATCCAAGAAGGTGAAGTATGGCGCAGCGGCGTAAGGATCTTAATTCGTCAAAGGAAAAACTTAAGAAACTCAAGAGCATATACATATACATATTTTTATAGTTATTATTTTTCTAAACCGTCGAGGCATAAACCTATGTCACCTCATCAATCGCACATTTTTTATGTAGAAATTGTGGCATTGAAAATTTATTGTTTTAGCGTCCGATATTTTTTACTACAGTATGTAAGCTGTATACCGTGCGCATTATGATGAAGATGAGGACTGCTGAATGATGATGATCTGAAGAAAGCTATTTAGTCAAGGGATTGGAGGATTAGTCATGCAGAAGTGTAGCTCAGACACATATATGAATTAGATTGTGCGAGTAGGGAAATAGATAGCGAATTGCATATCTTCAAAAAAAAAAAAGATAACGAATTGCCTGCCCTCGCAAAGAAAAAAAAAGATAACGAATTGCCTGGATGCACACTTACATACATGCCCTTCCTGTCAGGGTTGTAACCGTCTACAGTCTGAACCTGATAGCCGGCGATTTGGCAGAGCCTCCCTCGAATTCAAATGGAATGATGTTCGAAGAATTGCGGAGCTGTCAAGAAGATCCATCAGTGGTGCGGCAGTTTTGCTCTTTGTGTATTGTTGCCTTGACATTTCTGCCTCAGTGTAAAGAGAAGTGTCAAGAAGTGTCAGAAGAGTAACAAAAAAAAAAGAGTTTAAAAAACGAAGGACGACCACAGTGGGAGTCGAACCCACGACCTTCTGATCCGAAGTCAGACGCGCTAATCAACTGCGCTATGCGGTCATGTCGTCCCGTGGCTTTAACCACGCCGGAATATTCAAAATCTAATGAGCTCAGCGATGCCAAAAGGAGATGTTGTTTTGTTTGCGGATCTCAATCGCTCCAATAGAGATACACAAGTCGAAATCCAAATTCAGAACGCTAAAAGGGAACGAAAATCATACATTTTGCTTGAGATGCAACACTCCTTGGCCAAGCTAAGAGCATCTACAGCCATAGGTAAATCTGGCCCTGAAACACCCCAGATGACCAAGCGCGTTCGCGGGCACGTCTTATATTTTTGCTCCTTCCATGGCGGGCTGCCTCCGCCTTGGCCGCCGCGTCTTGTTCGCTTCACGCTCCGACAGCTCGATGGCAAGCCGGAGCGCCTTGGAATTCTGTCGGCCGAGGCGGCGTGCATCCTTTGCCGCCATCGTGAGAGAGTGACTGCGACCGACATGAGGAGCGCAACCTCAGGATCCACCGGCACGCGGCCAGCTCCACCCCCGAGTGGCGGGCTACCCATGCCTCTGATTCGGGCGTCCTCGTAGGTGGAGGTGGACTGGTACCAGTTCCTCCGCATAGGTGGAGGTCGACGGCGTACCCTCACGGGTGCAGGCGCGGAGCCACGCAATTGGCGTGATGGGCCGGCGACGTCGCCGCCGCAGCGTCGACGGAGCAGGAGTTGCCGATGCTGCTACCGCCTTTGTCGAGATGTGAATGCCTCAATACGACGCATAGGGTGACCTCCTCCACATCGTCGAGCTCCGCGTTGCGCAGCAGGCTCGACCAGTCATCGGAGCTGCTGGATTCACCACCGAAGCCAGCGCTGCTCCCTCATTCTCAAAATAAGTGTCTCTCAACTTTGTACTAACTTTAATACAACGCCAGGGGACCCAAACCCTAGCGCCGCCTAGGCCCCTCTCGTCTCCTCTCCTGCCATCGCTGTCGCGGCCAAGTCCGCGGTGTCGGCGGGCCCGATGCCAAAGCGCTAGGGCAGGTGGTGTGCTGCGGGATGTCCCGGAGGCTCCGGCGTTGGATCCACGAGGAGCAGGGCGACTCCGGCGTTGGATCCACGACCAACAGTTAGGGCGGCGCCTCTTGTCTGTGCGGCAGTGGCTAGATCCATGGGCAGCATGCTGCTCTTCACCTCGGTGGAGTCTGTGCCTAGGGATGGGTGGCGACAGAAGCCGCGGATCTGGCGTCCCGTCCAGCTCCGCCCCGGTGTGGTTTTTTTCCAACCGGCGGCGCTTGGAGGGACCGGTGAGGGTCGGCTGGAGGATCCCTGCCGGTGTGCCGACGGCGGCTTTCGTCTTCGCGGCAAGGCTCCGTATGGTTCTAGTCAGCTACGAGATCGGGAGCAGCGACTTCCGGTGTAAATCACGCTGAGAACGGTCATGGCGGACGACAGCGACGTCTTTTCCTTCTTGGGGCATCGTTGTTGTAGGTCGTGGCTGTTGGGGAACGTAGTAATTTCAAAAAATTTCCTACGCACACGCAAGATCATGGTGATGGCATAGCAACGAGAGGGGAGAGTATTGTCCACGTACCCTTGTAGACCGTAAGCGGAAGCGTTATGATAACGCGATTGATGTAGTCGTACGTCTTCACTATCCGACCGATCCAAGTACCGAACGTACGGCACCTCCGAGTTCAGCACACGTTCAGCTCGATGACGATCCCCGGACTCCGATCCAGCAAAGCGTCGGGGATGAGTTCCACAAGACGACGGCGTGGTGACGATGATGATGCTCTACCGGCGCAGGGCTTCGCCTAAGCTCCGCGACGATATGACCGAGGTGGAATATGGTGGAGGGGGGCACCGCACACGGCTAACGAACGATCCGTAGATCAACTTGTGTGTCATGGGGTGCCCCTGCCTCGTATATAAAGGAGCAAGGGGAGGAGGCCGGCCCTAGGAGGAGGCGCGCCAGTGTCGAGTCCTACTAGGACTCCTAGTCCTAGTAGGATTCCACCTCCCTTGTTGGAGTAGGAGAATGGGAAAGAGGGGAGAGGAGAAGGAAAGGGGCTGCGCCTTGTCCACCCGGACCAGAGGGGGCGAGGCCTCCTCCCTTTGGCCTCTCTCTCTATTCCCTGTATGGCCCAATAAGGCCCATATACTCTCCGGCGAATTCCCGTAACTCTCCGGTACTCCGAAAAATACTCGAATCATTCGGAACCTTTCCGAACTCCGAATATAGTCGTTCAATATATCGATCTTTACGTCTCGACCATTTCGAGACTCCTCATCATGTCCCCGATCTCATCCGGGACTCCGAACTCCTTCGGTACATCAAAACTCATAAACTCATAATATAACTGTCATCGAAACCTTAAGCGTGCGGACCCTACGGGTTCGAGAACTATGTAGACATGACCTAGAACTATTCTTGGTCAATAACCAATAGCGGAACCTGGATGCTCATATTGGCTCCTACATATTCTACGAAGATCTTTATCGGTCAAACCGCATAACAACATACGTTGTTCCCTTTGTCATCGGTATGTTACTTGCCCGAGATTCGATCGTCGGTATCCAATACCTAGTTCAATCTCATTACCGGCAAGTCTCTTTAATCGTTACATAATGCATCATTCTGTAACTAACTCATTAGCTACATTGCTTGCAAGGCTTATAGTGATGTGCATTACCGAGAGGGCCCAGAGATACCTCTCCGACAATCGGAGTGACAAAACCTAATCTCGAAATACGCCAACCCAACATGTACCTTTGGAGACACCTGTAGTACTCCTTTATAATCACCCAGTTACGTTGTGACGTTTGGTAGCACCCAAAGTGTTCCTCCGGTAAACGGGAGTTGCATAATCTCATAGTTACAGGAACATGTATAAGTCATGAAGAAAGCAATAGAAATATACTAAACGATCAAGTGCTAGGCTAACGGAATGAGTCATGTCAATCACATCATTCTCCTAATGATGTGATCCCATTAATCAAATAACAACACATGTCTATGGTTAGGAAACATAACCATTTTTTATTAATGAGCTAGTCAAGTAGAGGCATACTAGTGACTATATGTTTGTCTATGTATTCACACATGTATCATGTTTCCGGTTAATACAATTCTAGCATGAATAATAAACATTTATCATGAAATAAGGAAATAAATAATAACTTTATTATTGCCTCTAGGGCATATTTCCTTCGGTCTCCCACTTGCACTAGAGTCAATAATCTAGTTCACATCATCATGTGATTCAACACTAATATTCACATCTGTATGTGATTAACACCCATAATTCACATCGTCATGTGACCAACACCCAAAGGGTTTACTAGAGTCAATTATCTAGTTCACATCGCTATGTGATTAACACCCAAAGAGTACTAAGGTATGATCATGTTTTGCTCGTGAGAGAAGCTTAGTCAACGGGTCTGTCACATTCAGAGCCGTTTGTATTTTGCAAATATTCTATGTCTACAATGCTCTGCACGGAGCTACTCTAGCTAATTGCTCCCACTTTCAATATGCATCCAGATTGAGACTTATAGTCATCTGGATCGGTGTAAAAAGCTTGCATCGATGTAACTCTTTACGACGGGCTCTTTTATCACCTCCATAATCGAGAAATATTTCCTTAGTCCTCACTAAGGATGTTCTTGACCAATGTCCAGTGATCTACTCCTAGATCACTATTGTACTCCCTTGCCAAATTCAGAGCAAGGTATACAATAGGTCTGGTACATAGCATGGCATACTTTATAGAACCTATGACTGAGGCATAGGGAATGACTTTCATTCTCTTTTCTATTTTCTGCCGTGGTCGGGATTTGAGTCTTACTCAATTTCACACCTTGTAACACAGGCAAGAAACTCTTTCTTTGATTGTTCCATTTTGAACTACTTTAAAATCTTGTCAAGGTATGTATTCATTGAAAAACTTATCAAGCGTCTTGATCTATCTCTATAGATCTTGATGCTCAATATGTAAGCAGCTTCACCGAGGTCTTTCTTTGAAAAAACTCCTTTCGAACACTCCTTTATGATTTGCAGAATAATTCTACATTATTTTCGATCAACAATATGTCATTCACATATACTTATCAGAAAGGTTGTAGTGCTCCCACTCACTTTCTTGTAAATATAGGCCTTTCCAAAAGTCTGTATAAAACCATATGCTTTGATCAACACATCAAAGCGTATATTCCAACTCCGAGATGCTTGCACCAGTCCATTGATGGATCACTGGAGCTTGCACATTTTGTTAGCACCTTTAGGATTGACAAAATCTTCTGGTTGCATCATATACAACTCTTCTTTAAGAAAACCATTAAGGAATGCAGTTTTGACATCCATTTGCCAGATTTCATAAAATGTGGCAATTGCTAACATGATTCGGACAGACTTTTAAGCATCGATACGAGTGAGAAAATCTCATTGTATTCAACATCTTGAACTTTGTCAAAAAACCTTTTTCGACAAGTCTAGCTTTGTAGATAGTAACACTACTATCAGTGTGTGTCTTCCTCTTGAAGATCCATTTATTTAACTTGATTTGCTGATCATCGAGCAGGTCAACCAAAGTCCACACTTTGTTCTTATATATGGATCCTATCTCAGATTTTATGGCCTCAAGCCATTTCGCGGAATCTGGGCTCATCATCGCTTCCTCATAGTTCGTAGGTTTATCATGGTCTAGTAACATGACTTCTAGAATAGGATTACCGTACCACACTGGTGCGGATCTTACTCTGGTTGACCTACGAGGTTTTGGTAGTAACTTGATCTTGAAGTTTCATGATCATCATCATTAGCTTCCTCACTAATTGGTGTAGGCATCACTGGAACTGATTTCAGTGATGAACTAGTTTCCAATTCGGGAGAAAGTACAAATTACCTTATTAAGCTCTACTTTCCTCCCACTCACTTCTTTCGAGAGAAAACTCCTTCTCTAGAAAGGATCCATTCTTAGCAACGAATGTTTTGCCTTTGGATCTGTGATAGAAGGAGTACCCAACAGTTTCCTTTGGGTATTCTATGAAGACGCACTTTTCAGATTTGGGTTCGAGCTTATCAGGTTGAAAACCTTTTTTTCACATAAGCATCGCAACTCCAAACTTTAAGAAACGACGGCTTAGGTTTACTGCTAAACCATAGTTCATACGGTTTCGTCTCAACGGATTTAATGGTGCCCTATTTAACGTGAATGCAGCTGTCTCTAATGCATAACCCCAAAACGATATTGGTAAATCGGTAAGAGACATCATTGATTGCACCATATCAAATAAAGTGCGGTTATGACGTTCGGACACACCATTACGTTATGGTGTTCCATGTGGCGTGAGCTGTGAAACTATTCCACAATGTTTTATATGAAGGCCAAACTCGTGACTCAAATATTCTCCTCCACGATCAGATCGTAGAAACTTTATTTTCTTGTTACGATGATTCTCCACTTCACTCTGAAATTCTTTGAACTTTTCAAATGTTTCAGACTTGTGCTTTATTAAGTAGATATACCCATATCTGCTCAAATCATCTGTGAAGGTCAGAAAATAACGATACTTGCCACGAGCATCAACACTCATTGGATCGCATACATCGGTATGTATTATTTCCAATAAGTTAGTAGCTCGTTCCATTGTTCCGGAGAACGGAGTTTTAGTCATCTTGCCCAATAGGCATGGTTCGCAAGCATCAAATGATTCATAACCAAGTGATTCCAAAAATCCATCTTTATGGAGTTTCTTCATGCGCTTTACACCGATATGACCCAAAACGGCAGTGCCACAAATAAATTGCACTATCATTATTAACTTTACATCTTTTGGTTTCAATATTATGAATATGTGTATCACACGATCGAGATCCAACAAACCATTTTTATTGGGTGTATGACCATAGAAGGTTTTATTCATGTAAACAGAACAATAATTATTCTCTAACTTACATGAATAACCGTATTGCAATAAACATGATCAAATCATATTCATGCTCAACGCAAACGCCAAATAAAATTTATTTAGGTTCAACACTAATCCCGATAGTATAGGGAGTGTGCGATGATGATCATATCAATCTTGGAACTACTTCCAACACTCATCGTCACTTCCCCTTCAACTAGTTTCTGTTTATTCTGTAACTCCTGTTTCGAGTTACTAATCTTAGCAACCTAACAAGTATCAAATACTCAGGGGCTACTATAAACACTAATCCCGATAGTATAGGGAGTGTGCGATGATGATCATATCAATCTTGGAACTACTTCCAACACTCATCGTCACTTCCCCTTCAACTAGTCTCTGTTTATTCTGTAACTCCTGTTTCGAGTTACTAATCTTAGCAACCGAACAAGCATCAAATACTCAGGGGCTACTATAAACACTAGTAAAGCACACATCAATAACCTGTATATCAAATATACCCTTGTTCACTTTGCCATCCTTCTTATCCACCAAATATTTGGGGTATTTCCGTTTCCAGTGACCATTTCCTATGCAGTGTAAGCACTCAGTTTCAGGCTTTGGTTCAACTTTGGGTTTCTTCGTGGGAGTGACAACTTGCTTGTCATTCTACTTGAAGTTCCCCTTTCTTTCCCTTTGCCCTTTTCTTGAAACTAGTGGTCTTGTCAATCATCAACACTTGATGCTCTTTCTTGATTTCTACCTTCGTCGATTTCAACATCACGAAGAGCTCGGGAATCGTTTTCGTCATCCCTTGCATACTATAGTTCATCACGAAGTTCTAGTAATTTAGTGATGGTGACTAGAGAATTCTGTCAATCACTATCTTATCTGGAAGATTAACTCCCACTTGATTCAAGCGATTGAAGTACCTGACAATCTGAGCACATGCTCACTAGTTGAGCGATTCTCCTCCATCTTTTAGCTATAGAACTTGTTGGAGACTTCATATCTCTCAACTCGGTATTTGCTGAAATATTAACTTCAACTCCTGGAACATCTCATATGGTCCATGACGCTCAAAACGCCTTTGAAGTCCCGATTCTAAGCCGTTTAAGCATGGTGCACTAAACTACCAAGTAGTCATCATATTGAGCTAGCCAAACGCTCATAACGCCGCATCTTGCTCTTGCAATAGGTCTGTCACCTAGCGGTGCATCAAGGACATAATTCTTCGTGCAGCAATGAGGATAAACCTCAGATCACGGATCCAATCCGCATCATTGCTACTAACATTTTCAATACAATTTTCTCTAGGAACACATATAAAAACATAGGGAAGCAACAACGCGAGCTTATTGATCTAGAACATAATTTGCAAATACTACCAGGACTAAGTTCATGATAAATTAAAGTTCAATTAATCATATTACTTAAGAACTCCCACTTAGATAGACATCTCTAGTCATCTAAGTGATTACGTGATCCAAATCAACTAAACCATGTCCGATCATCATGTGAGATGGAGTAGTTTCAATGGTGAACATCACTATGTTGATCATATCTACTATATGATTCACGTTCGACCTTTCGGTCTCCGTGTTCCGAGGCCATATCTGTATATGCTAGGCTCGTCAAGTTTGACCTGAGTATTCCGCGTGTGCAACTGTTTTGCACCCGTTGTATTTGAACGTAGAGCCTATCACACCCGATCATCACGTGGTGTCTCAGCACGAAGAACTTTCGCAACGGTGCATACTCAGGGAGAACACTTGATTTTTAGTGAGAGATCATCTTATAATGCTACCGTCAATCAAAGCAAGATAAGATGCATAAAGGATAAACATCACATGCAATCAAGGATAAACATCATAAAGGATAAAGTGATATGATATGGCCATCATCATCTTGTGCTTGTGATCTCCATCTCCGAAGCACCGTCATGATCACCATCGTCACCGGCGCGACACCTTGATCTCCATCGTAGCATCGTTGTCGTCTCGCCAACTATTGCTTCTACGACTATCGCTACCGCTTAGTGATAAAATAAAGCAATTACATGGCTTTTGCATTTCATACAATAAAGCGACAACCATATGGCTCCTGCCAGTTGCCGATAACTTCGGTTACAAAACATGATCATCTCATACAATAAAATATAGCATCACGTCTTGACCATATCACATCACAACATACCCTGCAAAAACAAGTTAGACGTCCTCTACTTTGTTGTTGCAAATTTTACGTGGCTGCTACGGGCTGAGCAAGAACCGTTCTTACCTACGCATCAAAACCACAACGATAATTTGTCAAGTTGGTGTTGTTTTAACCTTCGCAAGGACCGGGCGTAGCCACACTCGGTTCAACTAAAGTGAGAGAAACAGACACCCGCCAGTCACCTTTAAGCATCGAGTGCTCGAAGCGGTGAAACCAGTCTCGCGTAAGCCTACGCGTAATGTCGGTCCGGGCCGCTTCATCTCACAATACCGCTGAACCAAAGTATGACATGCTGGTAAGTAGTATGACTTATATCGCCCACAACTCACTTGTGTTCTACTCGTGCATATGACATCAACGCATAAAACCTGGCTCGGATGCCACTGTTGGGGAACGTAGTAATTTCAAAAAATTTCCTACGCACACGCAAGATCATGGTGATGGCATAGCAACGAGAGGGAGAGTATTGCCCACGCACTCGTGAGACCGTGGCGAAGCGCTATGACAACGCGGTTGATGTAGTCGTCGCCTTCACTATCCGACCGATCCAAGTACCGAACGTCACGGCACCTCCGAGTTCAGCACACGCTCAGCTCGATGACGATCCCGGACTCGATCCAGCAAAGCGTCGATGAGTTCCGTCAACCGACGACGACGTGATGACGATGATGATGCTCTATCGGCGCAGGGCTTCGCCTAAGCTCATGACGATATGACCGAGGTGGAATATGGTGGAGGGGGCACCGCACACGGCTAACGAACGATCCGTAGATCAACTTGTGTGTCATGGGGTGCCCCTGCCCCGTATATAAAGGAGCAAGGGGAGGAGGCCGGCCCTAGGAGGAGGCGCCAAGTGTGGAGTCCTACTAGGACTCCTAGTCCTAGTAGGATTCCACCTCCCTTGTTGGAGTAGGAGAAGGGGAAAGAGGGGAGAGGGAGAAGGAAAGGGGCTGCCCCTTGTCCACCGGACCAGAGGGGGGGCGAGGCCTCCTCCCTTTGGCCTCTCTCCTCTATTCCCGTATGGCCAAATAAGGCCCATATACTCTCCGCGAATTCCCGTAACTCTCCGGTACTCCGAAAAATACTCGAATCACTCGGAACCTTTCCGAACTCCGAATATAGTCGTCCAATATATCGATCTTTACGTCTCGACCATTTCGAGACTCCTCGTCATGTCCCCGATCTCATCCGGGACTCCGAACTCCTTCGGTACATCAAAACTCATAAACTCGTAATATAACTGTCATCGAAACCTTAAGCGCAAGGGACCCTACGGGTTCGAGAACTATGTAGACATGACCTAGAACTATTCTTGGTCAATAACCAATAGCGGAACCTGGATGCTCATATTGGCTCCTACATATTCTACGAAGATCTTTATCGGTCAAACCGCATAACAACATACGTTGTTCCCTTTGTCATCGGTATGTTACTTGCCCGAGATTCGATCGTCGGTATCCAATACCTAGTTCAATTTCGTTACCGGCAAGTCTCTTTACTCGTTACGTAATGCATCATTCTGTAACTAACTCATTAGCTACATTGCTTGCAAGGCTTATAGTGATGTGCATTACTGAGAGGGCCCAGAGATACCTCTCCGACAATCGGAGTGACAAAACCTAATCTCGAAATACGCCAACCCAACATGTACCTTTGGAGACACCTGTAGTACTCCTTTATAATCACCCAGTTACGCTGTGACGCTTGGTAGCACCAAAGTGTTCCTCCGTAAACGGAGTTGCATAATCTCATAATTACAGGAACATGTATAAGTCATGAAGAAAGCAATAGAAATATACTAAACGATCAAGTGCTAGGCTAACGGAATGGGTCATGTCAATCACATCATTCTCCTAATGATGTGATCCCATTAATCAAATAACAACACATGTCTATGGTTAGGAAACATAACCATCTTTGATTAATGGGCTAGTCAAGTAGAGGCATACTAGTGACTATATGTTTGTCTATGTATTCACACATGTATCATGTTTCCAGTTAATACAATTCTAGCATGAATAATAAACATTTATCATGAAATAAGGAAATAAATAATAACTTTATTATTGCCTCTAGGGCATATTTCTTCAGTGGCACCCCATTCGTGATACACTGGGGGAAACCCTAGATCTGGGTGTACCAGATCGGACGATGATGGCACCTTCGATGCCGTTTTCCCTCCTGGGGACATGAGGGAACAAGAGGAGGAGCGGTGTTACATCTATCGCAAGGCCGATGGCGGATCCCGGTGGCATGGCGCTATGGAGGTTGGGTGACAGGCGCGTGTGGACGGATACGTGCAGGATGGTGGCGTTGTCTGACGCCGTGGTGGCATCGACGGAGCGAGGGGTATATCTTCCTTTTATAAAAGATACAAAGTTGTATTAAGATCGAGATAGTAAACAATCAAGAGAGAGAGAGAGAGAGCAAACCATTGATGTTGTAGGTATCTGCAACAAACAAATATACGGTAGATTTTTTGAACCACGTGGTCATTTGAGTTTTTTGAAAGAGCAAACCATTGATGTTGTGGGTATCTGCAACAAACAAAAATACGGTAGATTTTTTGAACCAACCGGAAAAGTCATAGTTTTATGCTATTTACTCTGAAATTTTACGCACAAGTAAATTACATCCCTATGAATGTGGTTTTTTCTTCACAATTTTCTAAAATTTAGAAGTATAATTTGTTTTAATTGTCAAACTTCAGGCTCCATGGAGGGCTAGCTCTAAAGTGGAATTTTGATAAATATCTCACTACATGTAGTCCTCATCTGGCTCTTCATCATGTCCAACTAAATGGCTACCACAACTGGGATGTATGAGAGCTTTAGCCCGATCTTCGCACCCTTTACAACAGGCTTAAAAATAAGGACACTGCATTAGTAAATGGCCGACGAAAATACAAAAAATAAATCAAAATGACCTTCATAGTTAGAGCACGGTGTATTAGTAGCATAAAAAACTAAAGAAAAATATGAAGATACCTTGGTCATTCTCTTTTGATAGCTTGAAGTCATCCTCCCCCAAAGGCATGCAGAGAAGAACATCTTTCTCATCGATGATCTTAAGCAGTGGCGGAGCCACCGCCCAGCGACCCTGGGCACTTGCCCGGGCTCGCTGGTTCCTAGTAGCAGCGATAGACAGATTAAATAAAGGGCTAAACTTTTTTTTCCAGAAATAAATAAAGGGCTAAACTGATCGGTAACTAAGTTACCCGGGCGAAAAAGGTACTGGGCCTTCGTTTCTCTCACGTCCACAGCCCAACAATCAACAAACGGATTAGTACGTGGCTACATGCCTACATGCAATCAGCCCAGGCCGCCGAAACAAAGACAAAGGGGCGCTGGCTTCATTCGGTCGCTCCAACTCTCTCTCTCTCTCTCTCTCTCTCTCTCTCTCTCTCTCTCTCTCTCTCTCTCTCTCTCTCTCTCGCCTCCTCGTTTCCCACGCACGACTAGCGCAGGGACTGGGGCGACAGAGGGCGGCGGCGGCGACTGAACCCTAGACGGCTCCGGCACCGGCGGCAAGCGACACCAGGCTACCACGCAGTCTATTCGTCCAGTCGTTCCTCAATCTCTCCTTCCTCTCATCTGGCTTCGGCTTCGGCACGGCTTCCTTCGGTAAGAAATCTCCATCGAATTTAGGTCCAAGGATCTCTCATCTCTGAAGTCTGAATAGCTGGTCTGGGAAGTAGGACTGATGTGAAGTCCGGATCGAGATACTGATTATACATGGTCTGAGATTTCAAGGTCGGACTTAGGGGTTAGGTCTTAAATTTAGGGGGAAATCGTTGGGGGTGATCATGAATTCATTACTAGAGAGAAATTGTATTTGTTTGTTGGCTATTCGAACTACAAAATCAAAGTATGTAAGAAGATGGCAACTTGCAGACTGGTATTCATGCAAATTTTTCTTACCTTCAAACTGAATACAAAGAATTCTGTACTATGAACTTGTTGTAGCTCGTCTAGCAACTAACTTCAAACTTGATCATTAAATTTCAGAGGATGAGGAGATTTTTGGTTAATAGAGCAAGCACTGAAAATGTGAATGGTGTGCAACCGGAAATAGAAGTGGAGGCACAAACCACCTCCTAACATTGCCAATGAATTTAATCCAAATGATATTGAGCGTGATCCAGGGAAGAGGAAACAAATTTGTGAGTATCCTTCTAATATTCAAGATCAAGTGAGAAGAGCATATGTATTGAAGGGTGCGATGCAACCAGATTTGAATAAATTTCCTCGTACTGAATTTGGAAGTTCACGTTCATCAAGAGCATTTTCTAAATCTTGGTACAAAACTCATCCATGGATTGAATACAGTGAGTGGAAGAAGGCAGCTTATTGTTTTTATTGCTTTCTCTTTAAGCAACCTGGAAGGGCTGAGCACTTTGGTTATGAAGTATTCACCAAAGAAGGATTTACAGATTGGAAGCATGCATCTAAAGCCTCCAAAGATCATATTGGTGGTCCTGGTAGTAAGCACAACTCTTGCGTCAAGCATTATGATGATTATTGTAATCAAAGACAAAGTGCGGCAAGCAATTTTGCTAGAACTAGCAAGGAATTGGAAGAAATGTATAAGATCCGCTTGACTTGTTCTGTAAGTTGTTCAAGATATCTCATCGCACAAGGCTTGGCTTTTCGTGGACATGACGAATCCTCTACTTCTCTGAACAAAGGAAACTTTAGAGAGATGATAGATTTGGAAAAAAACTAAAAATGAACAAGTGAGAGATGCTTTTGACCATGGTGGAAGAAATTGCACAATGACATCCGGTGACATTCAAAAGGAGCTTGCAATGTGTTGTGCACATGAAGTTACCAAGAGGATCATGGCAGAGCTTGGTGATAAACAATTCTCTGTGCTTATTTTGATGAATCACGTGATATATCTATGAAGGAGCAAATGGCGGTGATGTTGAGGTTAGTAATTTCACTTTCTTTCGTTATTTGTTTGTCATTTATTCTCTATGTTGCGCACTAACCTTCTTTTTTATATAGGTTTTTGAATGACAAAGGAAAGGTTGTGGAAAGATTTATTGCTCTTCACCATGTCAAAGATATTACATCCGAGTCACTAAAGAATGCTCCGTTGCTAGTAGTTGCTCTTCTATTCATGATTTCTTTGAGTACATCTCCTTAACTGTGACCACAACAACTACATCTTGCAAGAGAAGGGATGCATTGACAGAGGCACAACACCAAGATATTCTGGATAGACTTGAGAGTGGTGAGATATCTATAGGAAGGGGCTTGCACCAATCATCAACTCTTGCAAGGCCAGGTGACACTAGATGGGGTTCCCATGATACTACTTTGCTTCGTTTGAATCAATATGCGTGGAGATGGACCACCGCTTCAGTGAAGGAGCTAATGGTGTGCTTGATTGCTTCTCATGTCTTGACCCCAATAATTCTTTCTCAAAGTTTAATGTTGATAAGCTTGCGCATCTTGCTGAAATTTGTCATGATGACTTTTCCAATGAAGCATGGAACAATAAGAGAGCAGCTTCTCACTTATATAAGTCAAGTGAAAAGGCATGCTTCTTTTTCTACTTGTGATGATGTTCAAAGTTTGGCCATGAAGATGGTTGAAACTGAGAAACATTTGGTATTTCCATTGGTATACAAACTTATTGAGTTGGCTTTGATATTACCGGTGTCAACGGCATCTGTTGAGAGAGCTTTTTCAGCAATGAAGATTATCAAGACTAAACTGCGTAGCAAGATCAATAATGAATGGTTCAATGACTTGATGATATGTTACACCAAGCGGGAGTTATTCAAGTCAGTTGATGATAAGGATATTATTCGAACATTTACTGCAATGCGCTCTTGGAAAGGGCATTTGCCTCGTAATTTTCTTTAGTGCACTGTCGGTATGTTCCTTCTAACCATCTCTATTCTTGCAAGCTTTCGACTTCTCATCTCACAACTTAATTTATTTAATTACAAATTCATTTTTTGTATTGCAGTTCTTCTAGGCTGATTGTATGTCTTTCTATTGGCAAATAATGAACAAGTGAGAGATGCTTTTGACCGTGCTGGAAGAAATTGCACGGTCACATGTAGTGACATATGTATGTATATATAGCTTTACTTTTGTTGGCAACATGGCGAGTTGGTATCTATGCATGGATGGCTATGTATCTTTTGTTGTCATGTACCAACTTTATTTGGTCTATGAAGCGGATATTGAATATTAGCTCACTTTAAATGAAATTTTGTGTGACTATTATGGTTATGTTTTCACTTCATTGTTAGAGCAGATTTCTGAATCCGAAGCTTGGTGGTATATTACATGTTGTGTATTCGAATACCTGACTTGATTTCTAAATTATACGCTTAGACTTAAACTTGCCCAGGCTCCACGAAAGTTCTGGCTCCGCCACTGATCTTAAGACGCAATTCAGCAAAAAACAATGTCTGTTTGCCATCGAGTCCTTTCACTAAAAAGTTGTAATGCAAATATCTTTTTGCGTCCTCGTCAAGTAAAATATTTCTTTCTTTCACTTGCACAAATTCAAGATCAGTAGGCTGCAATATAATAGAAATGCATGTCAATATTACAGGCCCACTTCAGATGAATAGTAAATTGCATTTCAGTTCTGCAGCTAGCTTGAATAATGGGCTAAATAAGTGGTCTAACATGCAAAAGAATTTAAAAAAACTCACTATTGTGGCTAGATTCACTTTAGTAAACTGCATGTCCATTCTGAAAACTGAACAAGACTGGTAATACCGTACGATATAACAAACTAATTAAAGTGAGTTGGTTAAGATAAATAGTAAACTACGCGTGCATTCTTGAAAAAAAATAGAAGTAGCATTAACAGAGTAATATAGTCATGGAAGAATAACTAGAATACTAATTATTGACTAATATGTATGGTGACCTGCATGTTATTTTGCTTGGTACAGACTTCAAGTGCCATCATCAAGCTCTTGCGATCATCCTCTTCAATTTCCCTAACATACTCCTCACAAGCCTTAGCAATTGCCGCATCAAAATCCTTGACAGTAATAGATTCTAATTCCCTAGGAGTGGGATCATCCCAAGTCTCCAACCTTGTGTCATAACTGTGTGAGATAAAAAAAAGATAGAGAAAACAATAATCAATTAATCATGAATTGAATTGTTTCGGTTCTGAAAAACTGGTGTGGATGAAAAGAAAGCCGTCTCAGCAAATTCAAATTAGAGGACATGTTGATTAGATTTTCCTATGTAATAAAGCAGTAGCAGCCAAAAATGATAAGAGACATGGTCACCTGAGTTTATATATAATATGTTGGCAGTCCAACTTGAGATTCATCATGCAAAGGATATTGTGATGATTAGAAGATGTTTACATGTCTAATGCTATTTTTGCAGCCAAGGAGGTAGAAGTTATCCAAATTGAAGCAGCCGGGGCAACCAAAAAAAAAAAAGAAGTATAACTGTTTCGTTTGTGACATATAAGAGGCCTCAAATAAAACCCTTGTGGACATGCATGGATGGTTTAATTCACCGGCTCCCTTAGTTGGTGAGTTGGACCTCTCAGACGGGGCAGTTATCGAACCAACTAGCATATCATATTAGTAGTATAAATTAATCAAGAGATGGCAGGCCATGCTGACGCAAACTGAAAATTCCCAAGTCCTTTTGTTTTTCCTAGAGACTAGAAAGAAGTTACTCGTCAAGGAGTATATATCGGAAGTCTGGTCGTCTGTTTTATGATTCGATTCGATTGGGTGTGCGGTCGACTAAGTTTACTACATGGATGCAAGAAAAGGAATAAAAAAACAGTTGCAGTATAAGATAAGATGGTGGATATATGCATGCATACGTACTAGTCGAAACGCTGACCATCCCAAAGTTTGACGAGATAAGACGGTAGATTGTCTTCGTCGAACGGCAGATCTTCTTCGTCCTTGGGGGTCCTCCGCTGCTTATCCATGTCCTTCACTCATACACAAATCAATCGTAAACACACGCGACGCGAGGGGAGGGAGGGTATAATCCCCCGATCCGGCCGATCGACGAGAAAAACAAGGGGGCAAAAGCGAATCACCTGCGACGGTGGAGAGCTTTCAGTAGAGGGGCGGGGGTAGGCGTCCTCGGGGTGAGCGTGTTGACGGGGAGTTGGGGTGGCCCGAGTTCGGCCGCCTCGAGGAGATGGCAAGGGACGGCGCGAGGTCAGCGGGAAGCCACGGGCTGCTGGCTAGGGTTCGGCGCGCGCGAGGCTGGGCGAAAACTAGTAACTACGGGGAATAGGTGGAGTTAGGGCATCTCCAGCCGTTGGCCCCCCCAGGATGAGCACTGGGGGCGTGATGCCCCCAGTCGCGGCGCCCACGGTTAGTTAAAAATGTCAAATACAGCGCAAAAACGACTCAAATTTAATGCAAACATCGGCGAGTTCGTTTAAACTTAAACATATTTTACAAAAAAAGAAAAAAACTACCGCGGGCTACCCCGCCGTCTCCCCGCCGCCCGCTTCGCCGCCCTTCACGCCGGTTCTACATGCCGAGGAGGCTGTAGAACCGCGATGTAGTCACCGCCGCCGCCGCTATCGCCGTCGTTGCCGCCGCCGTCCCTGCTGCATCCCTCACCCGGTTGGCGCGGCGGGTTGGACGGTCCGGGGGCGGCGGCGTCGTCGTCGTCGTCGCTGTCGAGGACCACGACGCCGTGCCCGGCGCTGCCGGACCATCTCGTCGCGGAGGTAGTCGTCCTGCGCCCACCGCATGGCGCCCTCGCCGGAGAAGCCGCGCTGGCTATCTCTCGTACTCGCGGCAAGCTGGCTCCGCTTAGGCTTGACGAGGACGGCAGCCGGTGGGTGGAGAGACGTTGGCGCCGGCGCGGACGCCGGAGCTGCGGTGCGCGCGCGCCGACCGGCGTGCCTCAGGGCTCCGGCTTGACGGGCGGAGGCAGGGCGAGCCGCCGGACGAGGAGGAGGACCCCAGTCTCCATGCGCCTCGGGTCTGTGAGCTTCCGGGCGTGAGAAGGAAGGGGAGCGGGTACTCGAGGCGTGGCGTGTTGCCGCCGATGTACTCGAGGACGGCCTCAACGTCGCCGCACGCCCACCACCGACGCCGCCGGCGGCGTTGAGCTCGCCGGAGGGCTCGATGCCGTTGGTGGCCTCGAGCTGCCGGGACGTACTGTGGCCCCTCCTCGCCGCGACGCTGCAGGTTCGAGCGGATGCGGCGATCTCCGCACGCCGCGCCGGTGGGTACCGGGGCACGCACGCCGCCAAGGCTGATCCTCCACGCCTGGCACCCGCATGTCCGGCAGACCGGTACTCGGCCTCGTAAGGAGGCGAGCCTCGTCTTCATGAAGATGGCGGCGGCGAAGCCGTTCGCCGCCGCCGCCGCTCGGGAAGCGCCGCCATGGGTGTGAACCGAGACGGCGAAGAGAGGAGAGGAGAGGGAGGAACGACGACGGCGGGAGAGTGTGAGAAGCCGAGTCGCCGGGCGCGTCATATATAGGCCGAGGCGCGCGTGCCACCCTGTGTACGCGCGGGCGGGCGAGGGAGGGCGAGGGACGCGTCGTCCGGTCTTCATCTGCGCCGCCGTGAGGCATCACGGTGCAGCTGACCGGCGCGGCAGCGCGCAGCTTTGGCATTGATTCGCCGCGAAACGAGGCGATGAGGACGACGGCGGGCGAGAAGAGAGCCGTGTCGCTGACGCTGCTGGCCCGCGGCTTTTTCGCGCTAAAACAGTTCGCCTGGCGCCGGGCGCCCAACAGCGCCGGTTCGGATCGGGTCCGCCGGCGCTGTTTTCGTCTCAAGCCGGCGAAAATCGGGCTCCTGGGGGCGCGACTGGGCCGTTTTTTCGACGCCGGCGCGAGAAAAACGCCTGGGGAGGCCTTCCTGAGGCGCAGCTGAAGATGCCCTTAGGGCATACGAACAACTATTATGTCCTTTTTTATCTAACACGGTACAGACGCAAGCGCTCATACATTCACCTTTATGAACGCATGCACGCACACCCTACGCCTATGAGCACTTTCGAGAGACTGAGCCGCCATATCATCTTGAGATTTACAAAGTCATCGTAGACACATTAAAAACGCATCACCGGAAATCCTAAAATAAATTCAGGAATAATGCGAGCATCAGGACTTGAACCCTAGTAAGATGGGGATACCATTGTCCCTCTAACCATCCAACCACGGGTTGGTTCACTCCTTTTTCCGTCCTTATATACAAAGGACATGTTTAACTCTTCAACGTGGATGCTTATATATTGGGTCAGACACGGGCGGAAGTTCAAAATCCCAAGTCTGACACTAAATTGAGGGACGGACTAGGGGAGTACGAATGTCCAGCATGTCGGCCCAATAGTCTGCCCGCGGCCCGCCTACCGCTTTTCTTTTACTTTTCTTTGTTTTGCGAATTTTTAACCAGACCTCCACATTCTATCTAACTCCACTCACTACGATGCCGGTTTTGGCGGTGGCGGGAGCTTGGGCTCCAATCCACGGTGCCGTGGATACATGTCGTCATGGCGTGCTCACGCGAACAATGTGATGCCTTTCACCGGGCCCCTCCTCTTCAACCATAGCCTTCATCGTCAACAAGGAGCCGCCAACGACAACGTTGACTGGGACTGGCTTGCGGTGAAGTCCACCAAGGAGGAGCCCTTGCCGACCCATGGGCCTAAGGCCGCAGAAAGTGGAAGAGGAGTCGCTCCTGTTTGGGCTCTGGGCATCCCTCCTCGACGTGGTGGCACAACGGGTGTTGTCCCCGTCGAGATACCGAGGTGTTCAGATAGAATGGGAGCTATCCATGCCGGCCTCCTCACCGCATTGGCACCCAATGACATCCGCCCCCAATGAAGAAAAGGAAGCTCATCCCCGCCACAACCGTGCACCCACCTCGAGTATTATCTCGTCAATGCCAGGTCTAGGTGCACGTCCTTCCTTGTCTCGGTGCTCGAAACCCCTCGCTGTGGTGGAGCGGCGCCGGGCGCGGGGCTCATCATCATTCGTCAAGACGTAGGTGCCACCGACATGGGTCCTCGCCGACCTCAAGCTCGCAGCTTGCACTATTCCAAGACCACCAAGGAGGTCGACGCCCGACGCCGACGTCAAATCAGCTAGGACATCTTCTAGATCGAAATCTCCTAGTCGAAGAGTAAGCTCCGTGTCAAGGAGGAGACGCGGTGGTGGCACAGCAAGCACAACACCAACACCAAGCCCAGGGACAAATGTCGTGGCCGCTGGGCGGCTTCGGCAACCTCCCTAATGACAGCGACAGTGATCCCAACGACCCCCAAGACCATTCCTACAAAGTCACCTAGACGAGTTCCGATTTATGCTGATTCTATGTCCCCTATGAGAACTTATATGCCGCTTGAGTTTTCCAACGTAAAAACAAAGATTAGGTAATGATTCAGGAAAACATGTACGTATGTTCAAAAAAAGGAGGAAAACATGTTTTAGCTAGTACTGGCAAAAGAGCTCGTGCGTTGCAACGGAAGGAAAATAAATCATAATCTCCATTGTCTATGATCACATTTTCCTGCATCACTGAGATACACTATCAAACTCAATTTTGTGAAATCATAAAAAAAAAAAGTAAACTCGTGCACATATTTGAAATCCTGAACATTTTTCCAATGCATGACCAATTTTACAAATTTTCGAACATTTTCTAAAATCAAGAACATTTTTGAATCCATGAACAGTTTATACTATTTGCAAACTTTTAGTTAAACCTGTGAACATTTTTATAAACAATTTTCTTGAATCCACAAACATTTCTATAATCGATGAACTTTTTTTTAAATTGTGGGACCATTTTTAAATTCACAAACATTTTTTGGTTTAACAAACTTTTCTTAAAATCATGATAAGTTTTTGAATCATCGAACATTTTACGAATGAATAAACTGTTTTGTAATTCACGAACAGTTTTTTCATTTTTAGGATATTTTTCCATTCATGAACATTCTTTGAATTGGCGAAATTTTGTTCAATTTCATTAATATTTTTAATACATTATATTTTTCAAAAAATCTTGAATAATTTTGGATTTTCCATAAATTTATTTTCAAAATTGCAAACATTTTTTGAGTAAAAAACATTGGTACAAAATTATGAACTTTTTTTGAATCGACAAATGTTTTATGATTTATTAAACATTTTATTTAAAAATTCATATTTTATAATTTTCGTAACTTTTCTGAAGTCCCAAATTATTTAAAGTAGAAAAGACAAAAACGTAAAACAAAGAACGAAAAGGCCGCCCAGACATGGGCTGACTCAAACAAGCGAGCTGCATCTTCTCACAGGGCGTAGTATAGGAGCTCCCTACTGCATGGGCCGGCCCAGGCGAAGGATTCTGGTGACATTGGTGAGTAATATTTTACAACTTTGGAAGCAATTTCCGTGATGCTCCTGTGTAGCAAGGGGATCCTTCTAATTTTTCTTGTGGATGTCTTATCAAAGTGTTTTGCCTAATGAATAAAACCGCCATGAAGGCTTTTCCTAAAAAAGAGGAAAGCATGTATGTAAGTACGTTAGATTGGTGGCCGGGTTGAGACAGCCTCATAAAAAACAAAAACATGTGTAATAAAAGATTTAGTCTACATACGTAGGTCTCGTAACCTAATTTACCCAATCTTGAAAGTAGAGCCAGCGGCCATGGCAGCCTCGCTCCCTAACGACCCCCTCCAAGAGATCCTCGGTCGCGTCAAGGACATGGATGCTCTCTTCCGCTATGCCATGATGTGCAAAAGTTGCATCGCCTCGTCGTCGGGCCCTGCTTCCTCCGGCGCCACTCTCCAGAGGACGCGGGTGACTCATCCTCCTCCTTCGTCAGCTTCTTCACCAAGGGAAATCGCCATGACGATGAGGACCCCCCGGCTTTTACAGGCCCATAACCATACTTCGTCCCAGCATCACCATTGCCTCTCGGCACTCGTGATCCCTACCTACGCTGGCCTCTTCGACAAAGCAAAGCCGATCTTGTCTCACGCCATGGCCTTTGTTGTGCGCCTCCAAGTCGAAGCACACACGACACCCCCAGCAATCCGGACAAAACCATCTTTTAATTGGCAGTATGCAACCCGCTCGTCGGCACATGCGTCATGCTTCCTCCTCTAAAAGTGAGCCCACTCATTTAAGATCATGATTGTAATGTCTATGCCATTCTAACCAGCACAGATTGTTGCTCTAAAGATGAGTTGTCATCGCCAGTCCTACCGAGCAACTCATCTTTCTTAAAAGTGGTAATCATTGGCAATAACTGTGATGCCTTGAGGTATTGTCTCAATGAGTTCTCATCCAACAAAGAAAATTGGAGCATGGGTACCAATTGCTACAACATTAATGCACAATTGAACCACTACGTTGTTTGGCGATGCCATTGTGTGTCCTGGTGTGACACACTGGATATCTCATCATCTTGGAGAACAGTGCCTTCACGTCATCAATCTAAATGCTCAGACCAGCCAGGCATCAACGGAATGCTATCAGTGCTCTCGATGCAAAACGGAGGTCTCCAACTAGAAATGTGGGAACACAAGCCCCCCAAAAACATGAGCAGTACTTCTAATGGCTACGTACTCGAACGATCGAGTTAAGACGACCCGGGAAGGAGAACGAAGATAAAGAACTTTGTGCCTTGAGAAAGAAGTATGTCACAATGCTCATCGGCGACGACTTGTGGCGTGTTTACACAGTCGACCTCGAAACGGGGGGGGTTGAAGGAGCTGGTAGATTGGCCTCACACGCGCTCCATGTGACATTGGGATTCCATGCCCTTGGATATTGATTGACACACGTTCTTCATTTCTTGGTTCATTTGATTGGCACACGCCCTTGGAGAAATATATAGACACACATTTTAACGTGCCAGAGGGTTGATGAACCGCGGTGTTCCTGTTCAACTCGTTCTTACAACATTTAATGTTTTGGGTGTTAATCATGATTTTCGTATTTCTTGGGCTCTCCACGTGTCCCCTCTCATCTATTCCCTCCGTTCTGAATTATTTGTTTTAGATTTGTCTAGATACGGAGGTATCTAGCACTAAAATGAGTCTAGATACATCTGTATCTAGACAAATCCAAGACAAATAATTCGGAACGGAGGGAGTACTAGTTGTGAGACATGCATATCCGCCGAGGAAGAGGCGCATGGGCAGCGAGAATGGTAAGTTACACGGTGGCATATAGAAGTAGTGGAAGACATGCTCTAAGGAACTCATTTCACCAAATGAAATACGTGAAACTCAAGAGTATATTTCTTTTGTTCGGCTTGCTATGTTTAGACTTGCATTTCTGAAAATCATCAACTTTAGCTAACTTTTAATCTGTAGTTTATATATGGTGTTAGGTGAATCATTGGATGTTGAACAATGGCTTAAAAAAGGGACCAACATAAAAGTAATCCAGCCAACCTATAAGCGGATATGTTTCAAATACTCCCTCCGTCCCAAAATTCTTGTCTTAAATTTGTTTACATATGGATGTATCTAGTCACATCTTAGTGTTAGATAGATTCGTATCTAGATAAATTTAAGACAAGAATTTGGGACGGAGGGAGTATATCTTTTATGGTTTGACTATTTTGCTGCCAGGATTTCCCTAGACCTCAGCCACCATAAGCAGTTGCATATCGTCGATGTAGAAACTTAGGTACTCTACTGAAAATCTGGGAAAAATTTCAAATATGTGATTTTTCTTTACAAAATTGATATTCTTTTTTTGCAAATCCGTGAACGCTTGGGCCGGTCCAACAGGCGCCCAAATGGGCGATGCCGTTGTCTAGTTGGGCCAAGGCCTAATAATTTCAATTATTTTCTTTTTTCCATTTTTCTTGTATTTTTTGGTTAATTCTTTTTTTCCTTTTTGAACTTTATTGTTCATTCTGAAACCCGTTCAAAAATTTGAAAAATTGCTTGGAATACCATAAAATGTTGTTTTTTATGTTCTGCAATTTCAGAAAATGTTCCTGTTTTTCAAAAAAAATGTTCACAAATTTTTAAAAAAAATTGCGTTTCAAAAAATTGAAAATCTTTTTTAAAAAAGTACGTGGATTGCAATATTTGTTCGAAAATTATCAATTGTTGGGAATTTATGAACTGTTTTGGAAAAAGTATGCAAGTTTGTAAAATTTTCATACATTTCAAATTCCAAAATTGTTGAAAAATTTAAAGAAATTGTTAGGACATAAGAAAATGTTCATGTTGATTGTTAATGACGGAAATTGCAAATAACACCAGCATTGAAATTAGGAAAAACTACATGCTCATGGATGCACCGGTCTAGCATAGTCTGGCACACTCCTCTCAACTGGTATTTTTTGGACAATGGATAAATGACCCCAACTTCATAAAAACAGTGTAACATGGAAATATGAGGCGTCCATGCTAGCTTTAAACGACTTCCGACACCATATGCAGGTTGCGGCATGTCCGACCATTAATTTGCCTTTATATATGGTGTCAGTTGAATCGTTGGATGTTGATCAATGGCTTTAAAAAGGGACAAGCATAAAAGTATTCCTGCCAACCAATAAGCAGATATACTTGCAAAATTTCCATTTTATGGTTTTACTATTTCGCTGCTAGGATTTCCCTGGACCTCGGCCACCATAAGCTGCTGCATATCATCGATGTAGAAATTTAGGTACCCTATTGAAATTGTACAGTTTCATGGGAGCAAATATTTTTACACCGGAGTTTGTAATACGGTGTGAGGTGGAGATGTGGATTCACTGAACGGTGGTGATCTGAGGGACACCCTTGAGACTGGAGGACTGGTCAGGAAGAAGTGTTCGCTGGGACGGCGACCTGTTTGCCTACGATGTGAAGTTTCTGAATGTTCGTTTGAACCCTGAGGTCTGGGTTTTTGTTCTACCTGAAGGGCGTGAGTTGGTGATCTGTACTGCTTTAGACCTTATCTGTATGGATGAGCTGTGTACTCTGAACTTGACTGGCAGCGATTCGGCCTAGCCTGAAGTTTAATGGGATGATGTTCAAAAATTGTTAGAGCTCTCAGAAAATATTGTTGGAGCTCTTGTTGCTGTTAGTAGTCGTTTGTAATTTTATATATTTTGAGCCTGCCAAACTGTTGAAAGAAAGAAAATGGTAGTACTGTCTTCAGAGCCCTTCTAAGTGTCCTGAAGTTTCTGAATTTTCGGCCGGACAGACTCTGAAGAAAAGTTTGTGATAGAAAAAAAAAGAACGACCACAGTGGGAGTCGAACCCACGACCTTCTGATCCGAAGTCAGACGCGCTAATCCACTGCGCTATGCGGTCATGATGCCAAATGTACGACACTCGTCTCTAACCACACAGAATATTTGAAATCTGTACGTAATGTTTAGCGATGCCAAAAGAGATATCTGAAACAAGAACGTACTGCTCCGGATCATAATCGTTCAAATATGGATACACATGTCAAAGTGCAAATTCAAAACGAAAAAAAGGGGAAAGAAAAGTACTATCTGACATGGATGCACAGCCTGCAAGAGGAAGAGTCCAAAGCATACATTTTGCTGGACATGTTGGGCCAGGCTCACAATTAACAAGGTTAGGCCGGCGGTAGCACCGTAGCAGTGTAGTTTTTAGTGGTGTCTTTTGCTCTGTCAATTTTTATATATGTACCTCGAGCTGCTGATCGGTCGATGGATCCATGGATGGAGCTTTCCGAGTGATGGAGCTGTCTACGTGGTACCAGTGTAGTTTAGAGCAAACTAAAGTAGCCCGGTGTGCAAGTAGTAGTATATTTTTTGGGTATGGACCTGCCTATCCTGCCTTGATTTTCCTGATCCATCCATCTTATCGTATCAATTAATCATGACACCTCCACCCAAATCCACCAAAAATATCCTAGATAGATAAATCCCTGTGAAAGGGAAACAAAGTTTGTTTTTTCATATGACAGTAAGTCTTATAGATATTACGTTGACGACGAATTATTTTGAAGCTGCGACCATAATATTCTTACAATATTCTTAAAAATAATTCCATGGGATTCTGAATTAGTTCAATCGTATTTTGTTTACGTTAACTTGGAAGTATAATTTCTTCTTCTTGCTGCTCTTGAGGTAGGGACTGCATGGCTAGTGATGATTTAAATCATCTTTGAGGGGTGAGGTGTCTTGGCCTTTGCACCTTGCAGCTGCTAGTGATCGATGGAGAGAATAATATACTACATGCATAATCCAAAAACGCGATACATCTTATCTTTGTGGTTGATCAATCCATTCATCTAGAAATGTCCACAGGAGCAGACTCAAAACATGAATGCACCACTCTCCAATAAACAGACAATGAAAACCAAGCCGACGCCAGGATAAGTTCGAAAACTCATGAAATTTGTGCGCAACTTGATGTTTCATTTTGAGTAAATAAAACAAATCTTTTCTCGAAAAATCAAGAAGCTAGCTAGGCAAGTGGTTAGCAAATATACATTTGAAGCGTGAGTTGTCAATCAAGTGATGTCTTTTGGCTTTTGCTATGTTTGTAGCTAAATAGGAAACCGGGCGGAAGCTACTCATGGTTGGAACTTTCTGAGCGATGAGTGTTGTTGTTTTCTGAACATCGTCAATAATCGCTTTACCAGCAAGGTACTCGTGTAGAGCCCCTCTCAGTGTGCATATACTACTACGTACTATCCAAAGGAGTTGTATATATTTTAGTTTCGGACCTACTTTAGGCTTGATTTTCCTGGTCGACGGATCGATCTTATCGTATCAATCATGACACCTCCACCCAAACCAACTAAAATCAATTAAGAAGCACGAATCAATCCCTATGGATCTCTCTGATAGGGAAATAATTTGTTTTTCCTCAATAATATATGCAAAGTTGACGTCGAATTAAGCTTGGTGGCCATGAAATTCTACAAATTCGTCATTTGTTTACTGGTGCCTACCTTTGTCGTCAACTTGGAAGAAGGATTTCGTCTTTCACTGCCGTACGTCGATGTGCATGGCTAGCTAATGATGTGTCTTTGCTTTCTCGACAAAGATTAGGTGTATTTGCTAGTGATGAGAAAGAGGATACTTATATAAGTATAATCCAAAACCAAAAATGTGATACCCGTAGTTATCTTAATTTGTGCTGGATCGATCGGTCTCAGTCCACCGGAACAGAATCAGAGCAGCTAGCACGGCTGTCCATTAAACAATGACAAGCAGGACGGCACCAGCAGGATATGTTCGATTCTACACTTTCTTCCCCCACTCAACTTTAATTGTAGCTTTTGTTTTCACTCGATATTTTGGTTGCGTTCCTCCCTACGCGTGGCCGAGTGCACCATCTAGTAGCAGTGCTCATAGGTAATCCACTTCTTAGCCCAGGCTCAGCTGCACCCGCCGTGATAAAAAATTTCGAAACAAATACTAGAAAAGTTAAAAAAATTTAATTTTTTTGTGATAGATAATTTGATGCGTGAGGTTTTGCCTCAATTTTTAAATCGCTTGGACATCTGAGCAACTCTCGGCAAAAAAGACAAATCCAGGGTCTGTAAAAATGTTTACTGTTAACGCATTGTTCTGACCCGGTTTTTCTATTTTACTGAGAGTTTTTCAGATGTTCAAATGATCTAAAAATTAAAGCGAACATCAAGCATCAAATTATCTACCACCCAATTTTTCTTAATCTGGTGCAGATGAGCCTGGGTACCAAAACGCCGCACCCTGCTCATATGCAGTAAGTTTCGAATTCAGACAAGAAAGCAGAGCAAGGTAAAAAAAAGTAGCAGCAGTAGTAGTACTAGGAACTGTAGTATACTCCAGTAATATATCTCAATTCAGAGTACAGGCATAGAAAATCCATGGGTGCACATGCATGCAAGACAAGGAGCTTCAATGCCGTTTTCTTTTCATCAAGAAAAAAAAGGAAATAAATATGGAGCTACTACGTGCGTGGCAGCCGTCCGTCTCGCTCGAGATTCTACGACGTACTTCGATCGAGTGATCCGCCATGGACGACCACTGGTTGGTGCGTTCAGAAGGAAGCGGAGGCGCGGGGCGGGCACGGCTGGGACGGCCAGAACTGCGCGGGCTTGACCTTGGAGACGCTGGTGAGCACCCCCAGCGGCGTCACGTCGCCGACCACCGTCACCTTCTTGCTCGGGATGTCGATGTCGAACGACGTCACGCCCTCCATCTTGGCGATGTGCTTCTTCACCTTGCCCGCGCACCCCTTGCAGTGCAGCGACACGCGAAGCACCACCACCTGCGTCGTCCTCGCCGCCGCCGTCGTCGACGACGACCGCGCCAGCGCCGCCGGCTTGTGCTGCTCCTCTTCTTGGACGGCCGTGATCTCCGACGACGACGAGGCAGAGGAGGACGTCCCCGACGACGAAGACTCTGCTTGGTGCACAGTCGACGGCGGCGCGTCCTTGGCAAAGGGAGCCGGCGGCAGGGAGGCGTCGGCCGGGAACGCGTCGATGAAGGACGAAGGCGGAGGCTTCGCTTCGCCGCCAGGGAACTCGTCGATGAAGGACGGCGGCGGAGGCGGGGGCAGCGCGAGGACGTCGAGGTCGTCGGACTGCAGCCGGGATGAGTTGAGGAGGAACCTGGACGACGTCGCCGGGCTGACCAGCCTCTTCTCGGAAGACCTTCTCCCATCTGCAGCAGCACCAGCGGTGGTGCTATTCTTCTTCTTCTTGCTGCCATGCTGCTGTTTGGCGTCCTCGGAGGATGCCGAGTCTTTGATGGTGCTACTGGTGCTCGGCCTTGGCGGCTTGGAGGCGGAGGAGCGGTGCGGGTCGCGGAGGCGCGGCGAGTGGCGGTCGATGGCCCGGCCGCTGCTGCCGACGACGGCGCCGGTGCCGGTGGAGGCGATGATGTTGGTGGCGTCGGCGGAGGTGCAGGAGATGGAGATGGTGGGCAGGCCCAGGCGCTTGTGCACGCCCTTGAGAAGCAGAGACGCCATGGAATGGAACGAAGCAAGATGGCCGGCCGGATTACTCTGAGGAGTCTCTGGGTTGGGTTGGGTTGGTGGTGCTGCTGGTGCACAAGCGCAAGGAAGGAATGATGATTCTCCTCTTCTTCTTCTCGGCGAGAAAGGAGCTTTTAAACTTGGGGCTTTGGAAGGAAGGAAGGTAGCGGCCAAAGCAAAAGCCAAAACCGGCACCAAGGAGTGTACATGTACTCTGCTTCTTGGGTCGACGTGGGGCATGTACGTGGCGCAACTTGTGTGTCCACGTGTGCGTGCAGGTGCAGCATATGCATGCATGCTCCGGTCCAGCTGGACGGTTTCGGACCGTAGTGAGTGAGTGAGTCAGTGAGTGTGCTACTGGCCACTGGCTTCACCTACCGACTGTACCTACCAGCCGGACAAGACCAGCAGAGCTGTTCATCTGCATGCATACTGCACACTGACATCATCAGTCGGCTCATACATGTCCTGTCTGGATTCAGCCCGTTAGTACAACTGGAAGAAAGGGACCCGAATATATTCGAGACATTTGGTACAACAGCCGCCACTCTTTCTTCCTCCGTAGCACAGTCAGAAGGAGAAACAGCTACACATGTCATTGTGTCACTGTCCGCCTTTTATTTTGTTGACATTTACACGACCTGCGAGGAAGCAACGCAATGATCGATTTGGTGCAGATCGCTCTTATATATTGACCGACTCACTGCTGTTGACTGGTTTGTCTAACGCTTTTGTCTGGTGAAATGCATGAATTGCAATTTGATTAGTAATACTATTATAAATTGTTGCACTACTCATTAGTCTTCGTAGTAGTTGGAGTTCCGTTCATACTACTCGATTACTACTACAACTAATCATGACTTGTATCAGCTGGCTGTGCGCATCGCTTGATGCAGAGACCGGGGATTATCTTTCTTTTTGAAAAAAAATGACTTGTATCAGGCTCTAACGAACTTGCATTGCATGAGCTTGCATTGTTTTTAAGAACATTTCTTTTATTTAAAGGGGCCAAAAGGAAAGCTTCCATGAACCTAAGAAATGACGCACTAAACATGGAACATGTGGGACGCCGAGCTAGATGCATGCGCACCTGTAACTAGGCAGCGGCGGGAGACGGCTAGAAATGAAATACAAGAAAAAAAAATCAAAGGAAAGGAGAATTAATAGTGTTGTCATACATATATGTATGTAGAACATGCTAAGCACAGTTGGCTGGCACAATGGTCAAATTGATCCCTTAATTTGTGCACCGCAACTAGCCAGTAGCCACTTCTTGTCCACTATGGAAGATACTCAATTACTGCACCAGTACCTAGGCCAATACTTAATTTACTTTCTGATGTAATCATGGCCGGCCGGCATCGATCCTCGTCCGGACAAAGATGCACTGAAACAATGGCACGCAGACGCAGGTGAACTGTCTCCTTAATTTCTGCATCTTTTGGAGAGTAGTATAGCCTTTCTAGAGGATTTAGACTTGCTGCTTCCTTCCCATGCTTCCCATCCGTCTTTCCGACACGCCATTGATTTGATTGGAAGAAAATAAGGTCCGGCCCCACCCTAAAAAATCAGGAGGGGAGATGATTAGATTCAAAAAGAAAAAGGGAAAAGAATAGCCGTAGGATGAAGTGGGAGCACGGATGGGAGCATGGAGAGGGAGCAGGCAAGCCACATCCCTTTCCGGATTACTCTGAGGAGTCTCTGGGTTGGGTTGGGTTGGTGGTGCTGCTGGTGCACAAGCGCAAGGAAGGAATGATGATTCTCCTCTTCTTCTTCTCGGCGAGAAAGGAGCTTTTAAACTTGGGGCTTTGGAAGGAAGGAAGGTAGCGGCCAAAGCAAAAGCCAAAACCGGCACCAAGGAGTGTACATGTACTCTGCTTCTTGGGTCGACGTGGGGCATGTACGTGGCGCAACTTGTGTGTCCACGTGTGCGTGCAGGTGCAGCATATGCATGCATGCTCCGGTCCAGCTGGACGGTTTCGGACCGTAGTGAGTGAGTGAGTCAGTGAGTGTGCTACTGGCCACTGGCTTCACCTACCGACTGTACCTACCAGCCGGACAAGACCAGCAGAGCTGTTCATCTGCATGCATACTGCACACTGACATCATCAGTCGGCTCATACATGTCCTGTCTGGATTCAGCCCGTTAGTACAACTGGAAGAAAGGGACCCGAATATATTCGAGACATTTGGTACAACAGCCGCCACTCTTTCTTCCTCCGTAGCACAGTCAGAAGGAGAAACAGCTACACATGTCATTGTGTCACTGTCCGCCTTTTATTTTGTTGACATTTACACACGACCTGCGAGGAAGCAACGCAATGATCGATTTGGTGCAGATCGCTCTTATATATTGACCGACTCACTGCTGTTGACTGGTTTGTCTAACGCTTTTGTCTGGTGAAATGCATGAATTGCAATTTGATTAGTAATACTATTATAAATTGTTGCACTACTCATTAGTCTTCGTAGTAGTTGGAGTTCCGTTCATACTACTCGATTACTACTACAACTAATCATGACTTGTATCAGTTGGCTGTGCGCATCGCTCACGCAGACAGGATTATCTTTCTTTTGAAAAAAATGACTTGTATCAGGCTCTAACGAACTTGCATTGCATGAGCTTGCATTGTTTTTAAGAACATTTCTTTTATTTAAAGGGGCCAAAAGGAAAGCTTCCATGAACCTAAGAAATGACGCACTAAACATGGAACATGTGGGACGCCGAGCTAGATGCATGCGCACCTGTAACTAGGCAGCGGCGGGAGACGGCTAGAAATGAAATACAAGAAAAAAAAATCAAAGGAAAGGAGAATTAATAGTGTTGTCATACATATATGTATGTAGAACATGCTAAGCACAGTTGGCTGGCACAATGGTCAAATTGATCCCTTAATTTGTGCACCGCAACTAGCCAGTAGCCACTTCTTGTCCACTATGGAAGATACTCAATTACTGCACCAGTACCTAGGCCAATACTTAATTTACTTTCTGATGTAATCATGGCCGGCCGGCATCGATCCTCGTCCGGACAAAGATGCACTGAAACAATGGCACGCAGACGCAGGTGAACTGTCTCCTTAATTTCTGCATCTTTTGGAGAGTAGTATAGCCTTTCTAGAGGACGAGACTTGCCTGCTCCCTTCCCATGCTCCCATCCGTGCTCCCGCATACGTGGCTTGATTTGATTGGAAGAAAATAAGGTCCGGCCCCACCCTAAAAAATCAGGAGGGGAGATGATTAAATTCAAAAAGAAAAAGGGAAAAGAATAGCCGTAGGATGAAGTGGGAGCACGGATGGGAGCATGGAGAGGGAGCAGGCAAGCCACATCCCTTTCCAGATGCATCTTTTTCTCTCTTTCTATCTATATCCCTTTTTCCCCGTGAATTTGCTCTACCAAAGTCAAAGTGTGCCTTCCTTCCACAGTAGCATGGTGTTTACTACCAATGAGTACTGATTTTTTTAGAATAATATTTTAACTGCACAACGAAAACAGCCAGTAAAATCATATACATCCACAATGTAAACTGAAGTATCTTCAGCCACATTTTGCTTATACATACTACCTCTGTAACAAAATATAAGATGTGTTTTTGGTTTTGCACATGGCATAAAAAACGTATTATATTTTTTTTACAGTGGAAGTATTAAAATTCATCACCAAATAACCTTGTTAAACTGTACATCGAGAATATATGCGTTGTTCAGGGGACCCTTCCAATTTATAAGTATGTTTGGTTGGCACAATAGAAGTTCTACTTTTGGGAGTATCCTTGGTGCATGCAGTCCTAATTCGATTAGTCAACTGAGAAACGGGCACGGGTATGCAAAGCATCCTTTGAAAAACCCTGGCAAGACACGCACAAAAATCCCAGCGTGTTTCTAAATATCAACCTATCACTCCCATCTTTCTCCATCTCTTTTTCCCCTTTTCTCCCCCGTGTGTATGTATGTGCTAAGCTGCTTTGGGAATATTGTTTGGAAGGAGCTGCTTTCCTCTCGCGTGTGTATGTTTGTTTGGTCCACACACACACCACGCGGCACGTATACGTTTGGTAGAGGGAGCCACAACCACAATGGGCTCCAATAGAATCTGATGCTTCCTACCGGGGACACTTTCTTTCATTGGTTTCGTCATACAATGTGCGCATTGCTTTTTCGTTTTCTCAAAAAAATAGTGCACATTGCTTCCTGAAATTATCTGGAGATCGTGGAGGTACCTCATTGCTTTATTTTCAATTTAACTCCCAGTTAGTTTTTGTTTTGCGGGGATCTCGTAGCTACTTATGGATTTGTCGTCACACGCATGTGGTTCCGTTCATCCGATTTGAAAAACCGACAACAACACGGGGAACAAAGAGCCCTTGTAAAACTAAGCGTTACTTCCATAGTTCCATCCAAGAAAAATAACACTAAAAGTTGCACACTGCACCACCTTCCCCATCTTGACACTCATCCATTCCTAGTACCTTGTAGTACTAAGAAAAGACATGGCAGTTACTCCTATGACTGGGCTAGGTCTTGTTGGGAGAGAACGTGGCCTCACCTAATTGGCCCCCCATTTTCACTGGTGGGCCACCCTCCTAATTAAATCTCTGCCAATCACAGCCCATCAGCCCTGTAAACTCCATGTAACTTCCCGTACTTCTAGCATTGCTCCAATCGAAATCCCCATCTCAGAAGTCCCGCACAATTCAATTGTATCGCAGTTCCCAAAGGCCGACCGGCAGTCATGCATCTTATTCTTTTTTCTTTTTGGCATGTAGGGGTAACAATATTTTATTCTTGCTCAAAAGTTATTGTAGAAGTGCATGCTCTAGCTAATGCAACCAAAAGACTGATCTGATTGAAGAGACTATGCAGTGAAGAGGAGATAGACCTGGGGTAGGGTCATAGGCCTGACCTATACGTCCTACCCAAGGTCACTACCCAAGAAGACAAGAAGTTCAAGAGGCAGCATGAGACCCCCAGTCGAAGATGTCGAGTGCAATCCACTCGACATCATGTCACTTGGAATCTTCCTACCTACTGTCACTCGAACATCCAGAGAATCACTCGAGCTCCCGAAGATTAGGAGTCACTCAGCATTACAACAGGCAGGCATTCACTCCGTAGTCTTTAAGGTCATTAACAGCACTTAAGGCTAGCGTTACCAGTAACGCCACCACTTTATGTACATTAAGTCCCTTGTAATGGAGGGCGGGAAGGGTCCTAGTGAACTCTATATAAGCCACCCCCTCCTCTGGCACAAGGGTTCGCACCCCTGTAACATCACACATATAATCCAATCGACCACCGAGACGTAGGGCTATTACTTCCTCCGAGAAGGGCCTGAACTCGTAAAACCCGTGTGTACATCTTCACCATAGCTGCGATCTTGCCTCTTCATACTTACCCCTCTTTCTACTGTCAGTCTTAGTACCACGACAGTTGGCGCCCACCGTGGGGCAGGTGTCTTAGCGACTTGTTGGTGAAGTTGCAAGTATTTCCGATAATCATCATGGTTTCCGGCGGCGGATTGGATGAGGGCCGCGAGATCCGTCTCGGCGCGCTTGTTTTCGTCGCCGATGACTCAGCGTGGCGTCAGGAAGCTCCGCTTGACGTTGAGGCGCTCCTCGTCCGAGGGCCGACGCACTTTCATGCATGCGTTCGCGGCGTCCTTCTCCGGCAGCCGTCGACCCAGTATCAGTCGGCTCCGATGGTGCCTTCTCTCCCCGCTGTTCGCCGCCGCAAGCGATCCGGTCAATCGCGGCTTCAGCGGTGGGTGAAACACGTGGTGGCTCGACGTTCGGCCACCCACCAAGTCACGACAATCGAGCCCGACGAAACTCTCCACGGCTTGTTCGATCTGTCGACTGGCTTCGCGGAGACTGCGTTCGAGTGCGATAGCAGCGACCCTGCGGCTGAAGTCCTGATGGTCGATGGTCCGCATCTCCCACCTGGCTTCCGTCGCGAAGACGGCGAGGATGGTGGCGGCGATCCGTCACGCGTCCATGAGGAATATCATCCCGAACCCCTTTCTTCGCAGCAGAGGGAAGAACTTCGTCGCCGCAACATGGATGCACTCCACACGCCCATCGTTGGAGAAACCCCCGAGGCTCGGGCCTTGGAATAGGCGCGCTTGGCTAATTTGGCTGAGCGCACTCGACTGGAGAACCTGCAGCGCACTCTCGACGAGCGGGCTCGGGAGCGGGTCCCTGAGTCCAGTCGGCAGCAGCTTTTCCCGCCTCCACCTAAGGTATACCGTACTCCGATTCAGAACCTCACAGTTGCGGCCCGAATTGCAGAGTCGATCCAACCTTCCCAGTCGGAGGCTGGCAGAGGGTTGATGCAGATCCGAGCCTTGCTCCGGGAAGCAGGAGAGCAGAATACTGAAGTGTCACAGTCGCGGAATAAGATTCACAGCAGATCCGTTGTAGTGGATACAATTCAGTCGGCCCATAGCCCAAGATCGCCCCTGCGGCGTGAAGGCCGTGGACAGTATGATCGTCAGTTCAACCGCGACAATCGTCGTCAAGTGCCTACGCCTCCTCCGAGGAGTGCGTCATATGTGCCTCGGCAGAACGATGATAGACGTCGTCAGAGTGATGAGCGCAGAGCTCCAGTCGACCCAAGAGAGCCAGGCTTCGATGCGAGATCCATTCTTGTTCAAGGCTTGGTCGACCGGAACAGAGCGCATAGAGAAGACGCTGGCAAAGATCGTCCAAGTGGCAGCAGATTGCATGTTTTAGGTCCAGAGTGTTTCAGCAGAGCCATCAGGGCGGCAGTGATTCCTCCCAACTTCAGGTTGGCAACCGGAGTCAGTAAGTTCACTGGAGAATCCAAGCCTGAAACTTGGCTTGAGGATTACCGAGTGGCTGTGCAAATTGGAGGCGGAAACGATGAAATAGCGATGAAGCATCTCCCTCTTATGTTGGAAGGGTCGGCCCGTGCGTGGTTGACTCAGTTGACTCCAGGCAGTATACACAGTTGGGAGGAGCTGGCTCGAGTGTTCGTTAGAACTTTTGAGGGCACGTGCAAGCGACCAGCAGGATTGCCCGAGTTGCAGCATTGTGTACAGAAGCCGAATGAAACTTTGAGGGAATTCATTCACAGATGGACCACTTTGCATCACACCGTTGAAAATATATCAGAGCATCAAGCAGTGTGCGCTTTCAAGGAAGGCGTCAAATACAGAGAGTTGGTCCTGAAATTCGGTCGGACTGGGGATATGACTCTGACAAGGATGATGGAGATAGCCACCCAATACGCTAACGGGGAAGAAGAGGATCGACTCCGTAGCGGGAAGAGTAAACCAGTCGGCCAAGAGGCCGGTGGAGGTAACTCCAGTCGGAAACAGAAGCGTAAGGCCAAGCCAGCGGCACCCGGTGAGATTGCAGCAGTGGCTCAAGGAAAGTTTAAGGGAAAACCTAAGGGGCCCTGGACCCCTAAGAAGGTAAAGGATCAAGCAGGAAATGATGTGTTGGATTTGCCATGTCACATCCACACGAAGAAAGATGAAGAAGGTAATCTGATTTACCCAAAGCATACCACTCGACAATGTCGACTCCTGATCCAGCAGTTCTGAGAGAAACAACCCAATGAGAAGGAGAAAGAGTCAGACAAAGATGAGGATGAAGAGGAAGACGATGGTTATCCCAAAGTCAATTCCACTCTCACGATTTTGGTTGATGTTGAGAGTGCTACGTCTTGAGCTTGCGTTGGTTTTCCTTGAAGAGAAAAGGGTGATGCAGCAATAGTAGCGTAAGTATTTCCCTCAGTTTTTGAGAACCAAGGTATCAATCCAGTAGGAGGCTCCTCAAAAGTCCCACGCACCTACACAAACAAACAAAGAACTCGCAACCAACATAATAAAGGGGTTGTCAATCCCTTCACGACCACTTGCGAAAGTGAGATCTAATAGAGATAGTATGATAAGATAAATATATTTTTGCTATTTTATAAAATATATGCAAAAAGTAAAGATGCAATTGAAAGTAGATTGAAAGCAAATATGATAAGAGATAGACCCGGGGGCCATAGGTTTCACTAGTGGCTTCTCTCAAGATAGCATAAGTATTACGGTGGGTGAACAAATTACTGTCGAGCAATTGATAAAATAGCGAATAATTATGAGATTATCTAGGCATGATCATGTATATAGGCATCACGCCCCCAACAAGTAGACCGGCTCCTGCCTGCATCTACTACTATTACTCCACACATCGACCGACTCCTGCCTGCATCTAGAGTATTAAGTTCATAAGAACAGAGTAACGCATTAAGCAAGATGACATGATGTAGAGGGATAAACTCATGCAATATGATATAAACCCCATCTTTTTATCCTCGATGGCAACAATACAATACGTTCCTTGCAACCCCTGCTATCAATGGGTAAGGACACGCAAGATTTTACCCAAAGCTAAGCACTTCTCCCATGGCAAGAAAGATCAATCTAGTAGGCCAAATCAAACTGATAATTCGAAGAGACTTGCAAAGATAACTCAATCATACATAAATGAATTCAGAGGAGATTCAAATATTTCTCATAGATAAACTTGATCATAAACCCACAATTTATCGGATCTCGACAAACACACCGCAAAAAGTGTTTACATCGAATAGATCTCCACAAGAGAGGAGGAGAACATTGTATTGAGATCCAAAAAGAGAGAAGAAGCCATGTAGCTAATAAATATGGACCCGTAGGTCTGTGGTAAACTACTCACAACTCATCGGAGGGGCAAGGATGTTGATGTAGAAGCCCTCCGTGGTCGATTCCCTTTCCAGCGGAGTGCCGGCGAAGGCTCCAAGATGGGGTCTCGCGGATACAGAAGGTTACGGCGGTGTAAATTGTGTTTCGTTGGCTCCCCGGATGTTTTCGGGGTACGTAGGCTTATATAGGAGGAAGAAGTATGTCGGTGGCCGTCCGAGGGGCCCATGAGACAGGGGGCGCGCCCTATAGGGGGGCGCCCTCCTATCTCGTGGAGGCCTCGGCTGCTTCTTGACTTGCACTCCAAGTCCTCTGGATCACGTTCTTCCAAAAATCACGCTCCCGAAGGTTTCATTTCGTTTGGACTCCGTTTGATATTTTTTTCTTCGAAATACTGAAATAGGCAAAAAAACGGCAATACGGGCTGGGCCTCCGGTTAGTAGGTTAGTCCCAAAAATGATATAAATATGTAAAATAAAGCCCATAAACATCCAAAAGGGGTAATATAATAGCATGGAACAATAAAAAATTATAGATACGTTGGAGACGTATCAAAGAGCAAGAGTCGGTTGAAGGTTATCAACAGAGAAGTGAATATGGTCGCTCCAGCGAAAACGATCACATACCTGAAATGGTCTCAGACAGCCATCACATTCGACCAGTCTGACCATCCTGCTCGTGTAGCCACCCCCGGGAGGCAAGCACTGGTGGTCGACCCAGTGGTCGGAGGCACTCGACTGACTAAAGTGTTGATGGACGGAGGTAGCGGTTTGAATATCCTTTATAACACTAGTAGAAAAAGGGCCTATAGTCCCGGTTGGTGAGGGCCTTTAGTCTCGGTTCATGAACCGAGACTAAAGGGTCGGTACTAATACCCTCGCCCTTTAGTCCCGGTTCTATCCAGAACCGGGACAGATGGGCCTCCACGTGGCACCAACCGGGACCAATAGGCATCCACGCGTCAGCATTTCTTTGGCTCTGGTTTTTGTTTTTTTTTCAAAGGGGGGGTTGGGGGTTTTGGGGGTTAATTTAGGTGTTTCATATATTGTGCTATAGCTAGCTAATTAATAGAGAAAAGTGTCCTTTCTTTTGTCCGTGCTTGGTCGACGCTACGTACTATACATACGTATAGAGAGGACTAACTAAACATGCTAGCTAGCTAGTAATTAAGCAAACAGAAGATCGTCATGAACATATATGCATACAGAGAAGTGATATCGACCACCTCTCCTTCTCCGAGAGATTGGTCGAACAACAAGTTCTCGTATATCTATCCGACACTACCGCTACATATATACAATAATTATCTTTTACAATACGGACGCGTGGTCCACATAGTATTCCCCGTCTTCAGCGATCACATGGTCAAGAAAGAATGCCGCCAATTCCTCTTGAATTGCTCGCATGCGACGCACTTCAAATTGTTTGTCGGAGTAGCCCCTCTCACAGGTCGTGTGGCGGATGGACTCGCAAACGTAGTATCCACAGAAATCATTCCCTTGTTCCTGCCACAACCACTTTACAAGAAACAGAGGTCAATCAAACTGATAATTAGCAAGCACATGCTAAATGGTATTGATGAAACTAGCGCTTGAATCACTAGGAGATGCGCGTGGAATATGCTACTATATAGTACTTACTTTCGGGTGTCTAAATTGCAGCTTCTTCGGTAGTCCCAGAGCTTTTTTGGTGAATTTTCCCCAAGCCCTGCCATACAAAGAAAACAATTACTTGATATCAGAAATGAACAAAGTTGCTGATATGGTGGATAATGATCGATTTAACTTACTTCTCAAGCATTTCAGTCATTTCCGCATACTCCTTGGGATCTTTTCGTCTCGAGTCTAATACAGTTACTACTCCCTGCTCAAGCTTAATCTCTAGGAGAATATAGTGGAACCTGCGCACGCATGCATAACTCATCAATATTACATTTCTATAACCTGGACTAAATAAGGGAAACCGAATATGCCACAAGACAGTAACACTCACGTGTAGTTGTAAGGAAAGAGTATTGTATTTTTGTGTTCATTTATTTCCAACGATCATAGCAAGTTGGCCTCGGTTTCGGCGGCACGATATTTAACTTCATTTGCATCTATGAGATATGTGTTAATGAACCCAATATCACCCACTTGTTTTTTCTTCATTTCTGCGATCTTCAATCTGCATAATATAGTGAGGATATTTATAAATACATGCAATGAAAGAGCTGAGTTATATAGAGATACTTAATGAAAGAAGTAGTACTACTTACAGACAGTAGCAGGTGACCGTTGCTTTATCGAGGGCCAATTGATTGAAAAACTGATAGAACTCCTCAAATGGAATAGGCAACAGTTCAATTCCAAGGAGGTCATGCTCCTTTTAACTCTCACATACAAAGTATTCCTCCCTCGACTCTTTGCAGGTTTTCATGTACCAATCATGCAATCTTCGCATCATCGTTGTTAGAGAGCTTTCATCTTTGACGAGAGGCTTCCCGTACTCGTATCTTTGTATCCGCACCTCCAAGAAATCAAATTGTACATCGTCGGGCAGGTAATCTTCAGGATTGCCATAACCGGGCACCATCCTCGGATCGACGATGTCGCTAGCAGGCACCTTGAGCGGGGGGCACGATTGCTTCGCTTGTTCGCCGAGCTGGGCAATTTGTTTCCCAGCTCGTCATTCTTTCATCCTTTGATCACTGACAGTACTTCCCGATCTCTTCGCTTCGGCAAATGCCTTTCCAATAATGCGCTCATAGTTGCCTTTCGGCGGAGACTTGGGTGGTTTTGTCAGGGCAGCCAGAGTGCGCTTCGCTTTTACCGGATCTACCTTCTCCTCCGAAGGTGGATGTCTCTTTGCTTTCAACCCTTGAAACCAGTCACCCACTTCGGTCTGCGCGATCTTCGCGTTTTCCTCCTCGCTCCTCTCGTATGGTAACTTCTCTGGAGTCTTCAGAGAAGGACCGAATTTGTATCTCCTCCCGCCTTTGGCTGTACTGCTAGACGCCGGCAGAGCAGACGGAGCGGATGTCTTCTTTCCTTGCTTACGAGGCGGAGGAGAAGGACTACGACGCGCCGGAGCAGCCGGAGCGGCGGCGGGTCTCTTCCGCCCTTGCTGACGAGGCGGAGAAGGAGGAGGCTGGCTGCCGGACGCGCGGTGCAGGCGGAGAAGGAGACGGAGTGCCGCCACGCCGGAGAAGGAGCCGGCGAGTGCCCTGATCGTCACTCGCGGAGGAGGAGGCGGTGGAGGAGGCGGAGTGCCCTGACTCGCGGAGGAGGAGGAGGAGGCGGAGGCGTCCAGTTCGGAAGGTTGATGAGATCCTTCCGCCATAGGCATGGAGTCTTGAGCGTAACCCAGCCGATACTCCCTTCACCGGTAGGGTGGTCAAGCGGAGCTCCTCAAATCCTCCGTTATTTCATCGACCATCACCTTAGCATATCCTTCGGAATCGGTCGGCGGTGAAAAGTTGAGTCGGGTTTAGTAGGATAAACAGAGCCAACAGCCGCCTTGACCTTCAAATTGCTCCATTGCGCCATAAGGTGGCAACTTTCAGCATCCGTGATAGCATCCACGGATAGCTGGCAGGAGCCGTCAAGGCATGCTGCTCTGGCTGAAGCAGCTCGGTGGAAGCCACGCTGCTTCTCCGCTGAGATGGCGGGGTAGCCGGGGAAGCTTGGCAGGTCGTTTGTTGTGATCTGCTGCTTCGTTCCTCTTCTCGTTCCTCTAGCCCCATTACCCTTTCGTGCAGCGCCTGCATTAGGCTCTGCTCCAGTTTCTTCCTCCTCTCATGGGTTTTGTAACCCCTGCGTCCGAAATCCAGCCTTCCACGAAACGGAGCTGGCGTGCCTCGTGTCCGTCCGGGTGCTCGAGATTCGAGGGCCATTGTGAGCTCGTCCTTCTCCTGCACTCGAACGAACTTCCCTTGCTGCGCTGCTTCGATATAATGCTGAAGCCTCTTGACCGGTATGTCCAATTGTTCATCCGTCCAAATGCACTTCCCGTTATAGGGTCCAAGGATCCGCCGCCCCAAGAACCAAGTCCGCAACGGTCTGGCCAGTTCATTGTCTCGGTTCGATCCCTTTATCAAGCAGATCATTCTCAGCCTTGGCCCACTTAGGCGGGCTATGAGGTAGCCACGACCCGTGCGATGGTGAAGCTTCTTCTTCGCAGCATTTCTCTTGTTTGTCGCTGACATCTTTTTACTCTTTTCCGATGTCTTGTAGGCCACAAATGTGGGCCATCATCTCTGATCTTCTCATATTTGCCCGTGAATTCTGGTGTCTCATTTTTTCGACATACGTATTGAGTTCTTTCTTCCAATTCCTGAATAGTTCTGCCATCTTCTTAAGAGCAAAAGACTTGATTAATGGCTCTATTATCTGGCTTCTCCGGATCATCCTCTAGCGGTAGGGTAAAATTTGACTTCAGCTCAGTCCAAAGATCATTTTTCTGCATATCATTGACACAAGACACCTCAGGGTCTTCGTTCTTAGGCTTATACCATTGGTGGATGCTGATCGGGATCTTGTCCCTAACCGAACCCCGCGACCGAGCAACAAATGCCTTCTTTGTCCGGTAGGGTTCAATCGGTTGGCCGTCGCGCGTGATTTGTATGATCTCAAACTTTTCATCCGAGCTCAACTTTTTCTTCGGGCCTCGTCTCTTTACCGAAGTTGTGCTCGATCCGGAGGGCTAGAAAAAAGAACAAAGACGAGAGTTAATTAATATGTGTACATATATACCAAAACAAAGACGAGAGCTAGTCAGCACAGGCTTAACTAATATATATACCTGGCCGGACTCGGTTTGGTGATCACCGGAGCCGTCCTCACGGTCTACTTCTTCACCCTCTCCTTCTTGCACTAGCATTGGGTCATCGGAGCCATGTAAATCATAGCCAGCTGCTTCTTCACCCTCTCCTTCCAGACCATCGTTGTCGTTGAGAAACATCATCGAGGAGACGGCATCACTTCCGTGTGCGATTATGTCCCTCAACAACGCTTCTTGTGCTTCGTCTCGGGGGGTGTCCATAGTTTCTACAAATATTTACAACATGGCAATTATTATTCAAACATGACAGATATGGATATATTAGTGCCAACGTAGAACTAGCTAGCTAATCACAATAAGGAATCATATTAGTGGCCTCGACGCTGCTTCTCTAGGGTTTGGGGTGGCCTCGACAACGCTTCAAGGGTTAGGGGGTGGCCTCGAGAACGCTTCAAGCTAGGAGGGGTACGTATATCGACCCCCCACGTGTTGAAGCTATCGGGAGGGGTCGGCGTTGAACAGTACATCTATGTCCCACAAGTGGCGTGGGCATCGGCGCCTGATAGGGTAGAGGTCGTGGATCGCCGAGCGGTCGAGGTCAAGGGTCGAAGATCGCCGAGGGTCGGGAGGTTGCCTAGTGTCAAAGGATTCAACAAAACCATGTCTTCATCATTAGGCGAAATAACAGTGCATGATGGTGAAGCTCTCCAAAGTTGTTTTGGAGCGAGTCCCGAGATAGGATAATTCGCTTTTGGTACAAAGTTCAGCAAAAGGCAAATTATCTTATCCGGACTCCATTCGAAACAACTTTGAGGACTTCTACCATCATGCCATGGTTACTTCCGCTAATGATGAAGCCATGGATTTCTTCAATACTTTGACACTATAGGAACCTCGACCACAGAAACCTTCGACCCTTGACCCTTAACGACCTCGACCCTCTACCCTAGTTCCCGACCCTCGACCCTCGGCGATCCTCGACACCCTCGTTATATCGACAACGACGCAACATACATATACATGGGAAAATAATGTTATCGGGAGGGGTATCGGTACCCCCCCTCGTGTCAAAGTTTCTTCTTTCTCCTCTATTCCTTTCTTTCTTCTTCTCGTCTTCTTTTCTTCTTATCCCTCGAGAAAGGAAAATAAGGAAAAGGAAGAAAAGAGGAAGAAGGAAGAAGGAAGAAGAAGAAGAAAAGAATGAGAGGAAAAGAAGAAAAAAAAGAGGAGAAGAAGAAGAAAAATAGAAAAAATTCTATTTTTCTTCTTCTCCTCTATTCCTTTCTTCTTCTCCTCTTCTTTCTCGACCCTCGAACCTCGAACCCTCGGCCCCTCGATGACCCTCGACCCTCGAACCCTAGAACCTCGAACCTCGACCCTAGAACCCTCGAACCCTCAAACCCTTGTGCCTCGAAACCTCGACCGGCCTCGACGACCCTCGACCCTCAAAACATTGACCCTCGACCGGCCTCGACGACCCTCGACCCCTCTGTGACCCTCGCGACCCTCTAGCCTAGTTCCCGACCGTCGACCCCTCAGCGATCCTCGACACCCTCGTTCCCGATAAAAAGAAGAAGAAGAAGAAGAAGAAGAAGAAGAAGAAGAAGAAGAAGAAGAAGAAGAAGAAGAAGAAGAAGAAGAAGAAGAAGAAGAAATGAGAAGAAGAAAAAAGAGAAGAAGAAGAAAGAAGAAGAAAAATAGAAGAAAAAAGAGAAGAAGAAGAAGGAATAGAGGAGAAGAAGAAAAATAGAATTTTTTCTTCTTCTCCTCTATTCCTTCTTCTTCTCCTTTTTTCTTCTACTTCCTCTTCTTATTTTTTTCTCCTCTTCTTCTCCTTCTTCTTCTCCTTCTTCCTTCTTCCTCTTTTATTCTTTTTCCTTATTTTCCTTCTTCCTCGACGAACCTAACTCTAAACAGTACAACTTCCTCGACGTCCCCGCCTCTCTCATGAACAAAATAAAATCTATGAATAAAAAACATCATATTCTATGAACAAAAAACATCATATTCCATCCACATCGATCCATGCATACATCATATATATGATCATATCTATGAACAAAAAAAATTCATATGATCATCTATGAACAAAAAAACATCATATATATATGCAGAAAAAAACATTAGATCAACACATATGCAAAAAAGCATCATACATATATCCATACATCAATATATATACATGAACATTTATGAAAAAAAGCATCACATCTATGAACAAAAAAACATCATGGCGGCGGCGGCAGGGGGGCAGGGCAGGTGCGCGGGGCTCACTGTGGGCGGTGTCGGCAACGGCGATGTCGGGGCCGGCCTGATGCAGAGGTGGCGCACGCGGGGCAGGGCAGGGGAGGCGGAGGCGACGGCGAGGTCGGGGAGGCGTTGGACGACGGCGAGGTCGCGGAGGCAGGGCGGCGACGGCGAGGGCGCGCGAAGACGGGACGGCGGCGACGAGGCAGGCGGCAGCGTTAGGCGAATCAGATCTGGCGGCGACGGCGAGGCGGGGCGGCGGCGGCACGACGGCGCGCGACGACGGCGATGGTGACGGCACGACGGCGGCGACAACGGCGCGTGGCGACGGCGATGGTGACGACAGGCGTGGCGGGGCGACGGCGGCGGCGGCGGCGGGGGGCAGCTGGCGGCGTCGGGGAGGTTGAGGGCAAATCGCGATGAATTTGAAATTTCCCAAGTGTTTTCTTATATAGCAAGGGCATTAGTCCTGTTCGTGACTCAACCGGGACTAATGCACTTTTTAGTCCCGGTTGGTGCCACCAACCGGGACCAAACCGCTTTGGTCCCGGTTGGTGGCACCAACCGACTAAAGGGGCATTAGTCCCGGTCGTGGCACCAACCGGGACTAAACACTTTTAGTCCCGGTTGGTGCCACCAACCGGGACCAAAGGCCATGTGCTGTCCCCGCCAAATGTTTAGTCCCACTCGCTAGTTGAGAGGAGCCGCACCAGTTTATAAGGTGCGGTGCGGCTCCCTCTCGAGCTCCTCTCAAAGCAGGCTTTGGGCCTAACTCTGCATCTCTGCTGTGGGCTCTTTGGGCCTTCATGGGGCTGAATCCTGGCCCATAGGGTTTCTAGTCGTATTCAGGCCGCTGAGGGCCCAGTGGGTGGCACTTTTTTTGCTTTATATTTTATTTCCTTTTGCTTTTAGTTTTAGAAAAATATAAACTTTCTATTAGTGCCATTAGTTTTAAAATTTGAAAACACTTTTTTGTTTTCTTTGTTGCTTTATTTATTTTATTTTGTTTCTACTTACAACAAAATACTTATTGTTGCTATTTTTATTTTTTCAAGTTTTTTGTTTTGTTTTCTGCATTATTTACTTTCTTTTGGTTTTTGCTTTATTTTTAATTCTTTTTGCTTTTAGGTCAGCAAAATTATAAACTTTCTTTTAGTGCTTTTAGTTTTAGAAAAATATAAACTTTCTGTTTGTGCCATTAGTTTTAAAATTCAAAACATTTTTTTGTTTTCTTTGTTGCTTTATTTATTTTATTTTGTTTTTATTTACAACAAAATGCTTATTGTTGCTATTATTATTATTTTTTCAAGTTTTTTGTTTTGTTTTCTGCATTATTTATTTTCTTTTGGTTTTTGCTTTATTTTTAATTCTTTTTGCTTTTAGGTCAGCAAAATTATAAACTTTCTGTTAGTGCCATTTGTTTTAGAACAATTATAAACTTTTTGTTTGTGCTATTAGTTTTATAAAATTTGAATTCTTTGAAATTTGTGTGAATCACAAGTTTGTGAGCTCAACAAGGTGTAGAGGGACGGGCTTATAAACCGGTGTGAGCGCCCTTCGTTGGCGAGGTTTTCAAATTCATAGTTTTCAAATGAACTCTGAAAAAGTTGGCATAGCATGTTCATGAACAAAACGGACAATGGTATCATACTCGTGTGTTACAAAGTTGGCATGGTATCATCATAATAGTTGCGGAGAAAGTCTTCACTTTTTCTTCGCTTGTGTCGTTTGCTTATTGCGCCGTAACCATGGATAATCTTCATCGTTTATCGGGATGCTTGGGTCAGCCTTGACTTTGAAGGGGGAATTTCATGAAACTTTTCATACTCTTGAGACATGTCTGTCTTGCCCTCCACTCCCGGATGTCCCTTTTCCTGAAAGAACTATGTGGCGCTTTGGCTCATTGTATGATGTATTCGCTTCCTTATCTTTTCTTTTCCTCGGTCCAGTAGACATGTCCTTCACATAGATAACCTGTGCCACATCATTGGCTAGGATGAACGGTTCGTCAGTGTACCCAAGATTTTTCAGATCCACTGTTGTCATTCCGTACTGTGGGTCTACCTGTACCCCGCCTCCTGACAGATTGACCCACTTGCACTTAAACAAAGGGACCTTAAAATCTACTCCGTAGTCAAGTTCCCATATGTCTACTATGTAACCATAATATGTGTCATTTCCCTTGTCGGTTGCTGCATCAAAGCGGACACCGCTGTTTTGGTTGGTGCTCTTTTCATCTTGGTCAATCGTGTAAAATGTATTCCCATTTATCTCGTATCCTTTCCAAATCATTACAGTCGAAGATGGTCCCCTGGACAACAAGTAAAACTCATCACAAACAGTGCTGTCACCTCTGAGACGTGTTTCCAACCAACTGCTGAAAGTCCTGATGTGTTCACATGTAATCCAGTCGTCGCACTGCTCCGGGTGTTTGGAGCGCAGACTGTTCTTGTGTTCATCGACATACGGGGTCACCAAGGTAGAGTTCTGTAGAACTGTGTAGTGTGCTTGAGACCAAGAATATCCGTCCCTGCATATTATTGAGTCTCTTCCAAGCGTGCCTTTTCCAGTCAGTCTCCCCTCATACCTCGATTTAGGGAGACCTATCTTATTAAGGCCATGAATGAAGTCAACACAAAACCCGATGACATCCTCTGTTTGATGGCCCATGGAGATGCTTCCTTCTGGCCTAGCACGGTTACGAACATATTTATTTAGGACTCCCATGAACCTCTCAAAGGGGTACATATTGTGTAGAAATACGGGCCCCAGAATGACAATCTCGTCGACTAGATGAACTAGGACGTGCGTCATGATATTGAAGAAGGATGGTGGGAACACCAGCTCGAAACTGACAAGACATTGCGCCACATCACTCCTTAGCGTTGGTACGATTTCTGGATCGATCACCTTCTGAGATATTGCATTGAGGAATGCACATAGCTTCACAATGGCTAATCGGACGTTTTCCGGTAGAAGCCCCTCAATGCAACCGGAAGCGCTTGCGTCATAATCACGTGGCAGTCATGAGACTTTAGGTTCGGAACTTTTCTCGCATATTTATTATTCCCTTTATATTCGACGAGAAGCCACCGGGACCTTCATCTTGAGCAGGCATTGAAAGAATATTTCTTTCTCTTCTTTCGTAAGAGCGTAGCTGGCAGGACCTTCATCTGCTTCGGAGGCATGCCCTCTTTTTCGTGCAAGCGTTGCAGGTCCTCTCGTGCCTCAGGTGTATCTTTTGTCTTCCCATACACGCCCAAGAAGCCTAGCAGGTTCACGCAAAGGTTCTTCGTCACGTGCATCACGTCGATCGAAGAGCGGACCTCTAGGTCCTTCCAGTAGGGTAGGTCCCAAAATATAGATTTCTTCTTCCACATGGGTGCGTGATTCTCAGCGTCATTCGGAACAGCTAGTCCGCCGGGACCCTTTCCAAAGATTACGTGTAAATCATTGACCATAGCAAGTACGTGATCATCGATGCGCATGGCGGGCTTCTTCCGGTGATCTGCCTCGCCTTTCAAATGCTTGCCTTTCTTTCGACATTGATGGTTGGTCGGAAGAAATCGGCGATAGCCAGGTACACATTCTTCCTGCAGCTTCCCGGTATATACTATCGGTGTCAAGTAAACAGTGCGTGCATGCGTGGTATCCTTGTTTGTCTGTCCTGAAAGGTTACTGAGAGCGGGCTAATCGTTGATGGTCACGAACAACAACGCCTTTAGGTCAAATTCCTCCTTTTTGTGCTCATCCCACGTACGTACACCGTTTCCATTCCACAGCTGTAAAAGTTCTTCAACTAATGGCCTTAGGTACACATCAATGTCGTTGCCGGGTTGCTTAGGGCCTTGGATGAGAACTGGCATCATAATGAACTTCCGCTTCATGCACATCCAAGGAGGAAGGTTATACATACATAGAGTCACGGGCCAGGTGTTGTGATTGCTGCTCTGCTCCCCGAAAGGATTAATGCCATCCGCGCTTAAAGCAAACCATACGTTCCTTGGGTCCTTTGCAAACTCATCCCAGTACTTTATCTCGATTTTTCTCCATCATGACCCGTCGTGGGTGCTCTCAACTTCCGTCTTTCTTACGGTCCTCACTGTGCCATCGCATCAACTTGGCATGCTCTCCGTTTCGACAGACGTTTCAACCGTGGTATTATAGGAGCATACCACATCACCTTCTCAGAACCCTCTTCCGGGAGGCTCGCCGTGAACATCACCGGGTCATCTCGTCGATCTTATACGCAATGCACCGCATACCGGGATGCGTTCAGATCCTTGTAGGCACCACGGTAGAGGATGCAGTCATTAGGGCATGCATGTATCTTCTCCACCTCCAATCCTAGAGGGCATCGACCTTCTTTGCTGCGTATGTACTTGTCGGGCAATTCGTTATCCTTTGGAAGCTTCTTCTTCATTATTTTCAGTAGCTTCTCAAATCCTTTATCAAGCACAGCATTCTCTGCCTTCCACTGCAGCAATTCGAGTACGGTACCGAGCTTTGTGTTTCCATCTTCGCAATTGGGGTACAACCCTTTTTTGTGATCCTCTAACATGCGATCGAACTTCAGCTTCTCATTATGACTTTCGCATTGTGTCCTTGCATCGACAATGACCCGGCGGAGATCATCATCATGGGGCACATCGTCTGGTTCCTCTTGATCTTCAGCAGCTTAGCCGTTGCAGCACCATCGTGCACATTGTCAGTGCATCTTGATGTTCAGTAGCATCACCGTATTCAGGGGCACATAGTTGTCATCGTACTCTTCTTCCTCGCCGTCTTCCATCATAACCCCTATTTCTCCGTGCCTCGTCCAAACATTATAGTGTGGCATGAAACCCTTGTAAAGCAGGTGGGTGTGAAGGATTTTCCGTCGAGTAAGACTTCAGATTCCCACATATAGGGCATGGACAACACATAAAACCATTCTGCTTGTTTGCCTCAGCCACTTGAGAAAAGCATGCACGCCCTTAATGTACTCGGAGGTGTGTCTGCCACCGTACATCCATTGCCGGTTCATCTGCGTGCATTATATATAATTAAGTGTGTCAAAAATCATTACAGAACATCATGAATAGATAATTAAGTGACCAAATTAATAGAAGTTCATCATCACATAAAACCAAAGTACATACATAGTTCTCATCTAACAACATAAAGCTCTGCAGAGCATCTAAATTAATTAAACCATACATTGAAACTATGTAAAACATTTCAATGTGAAAACAAATCGATCATAATCGCAACCAAGGTAACAACTGATCCAACGGCATAATGATACCAAGCCTCGGTATGAATGGCATATTTTCTAATCTTTCTCATCTTCAAGCGCATTGCATCCATCTTGATCTTGTGATCATCGATTTACATCCGCAACATGCAACTCCAATATCATCTTATCCTCCTCAAGTTTTTTTATTTTTTCCTTCAAGAAATTGTTTTCTTCTTCAACTAAATTTAACCTCTCGACAATAGGGTCGGTTGGAATTTCGGTTCAACAACCTCCTAGATAAATAAAATCTATGTCACGGTGGTCGGCATAATTTTCATAAACAATAAATGAACCAATAGTTATGAAAAGATAATATATACCACATCCGAATCATAGACAGGACGAGGGCCGACGGGGGCGGATACCAAAACCATCGCACTATATAAGATGCAATAATAAAAGTAAGAAAATAATACAAGTAAGAATATTTCTCCTTTCGAAAGAAGATAAGAACAAGAGGCTCACCACGGTGGTGCTGGAGATGAGATCGGCGCGGGTGATCGACGGCGGTGAAGACGGGGACGGGGCGTGACGGACCGCTAAACCTAGACAAATATTGAGGAAAATGGAGGTTGGAGGTCGAGCTTGGAGAGGAGAAAGCTTAATTAGTGTGGCTCGGGCATTTCATCGAACACCTAATGTGCATAGGAGGTGAGCTAGAGCACCACAATGCCCCCCCTCGCCGGCAAGAGAAAAACAGAGCAATGGAGTGCTCTGCTGATGACGAGGGTATATATAAACAGCACTATTGGTCCCGGTTCGTGGCATGAGCCGGGACTAAAGGAAGCCATTGGTCCCGGTTCATGCCACGAACCGGGACCAATAGTGGTGGGCCAGGAGCCAGGACCATTGGTCCCGGTTCGTCCCACCAACCGGGACCAAAAGGTCCGGACGAACCGGGACCAATGGCCCACGTGGCCCGGCCGGCCCCCTGGGCTCACGAACCGGGGCAAATAGCTCCATTGGTCCTGGTTCTGGATTGAACCGGGACTAATGGGCTAAACTGCCCTGGACGAAAGCCCCTTTTTCTACTAGTGTAATGAAATCTTGAAGGGGATGGGCATTCCGATGTCCAAACTTAGCGAGAGCAATATGATCTTCCATGGTGTTATCCCCGGAAAGAAACCCGAATCACTCGGCCAGATCGCTCTCGACGTGGTTTTCGGTGATTCCAAGCATTACCTTAAGGAAAAGTTGACGTTTGAAGTCGTGGATTTCCAGAGTGCTTATCATGCCATTCTGGGGAGGCCTGCATACGCACGTTTCATTGCTCGACCATGTTACGTGTACCTCAAGTTGAAGATGCCTGGCCCCAAAGGTGTGATCACAGCTACTGGCAATCGACAGAAGGCGGAGGAAGGCTTCCAGAAAGGTTCCAAAATTGCCGATATGCAGATGGCAGCTGTTGAACTTCAAGAGTATCAGAAGAATGCAGATCCGAGTGATTTGCTCCGAGCCAAAAAGCTTGCCACAGATTTTGCATTTCAGTCGTCTGGTGACATGATGCCGATTCATATTCACCCGACCGATCCCAATGCCACGCCGACTCATATATCAACGACACTCGACAGCAAATAGGAAGAAGCGCTATTCCAGTTCCTCCGTGAGAACTGGGACATCTTTGCATGGAAACCCTCTGACATGCCGGGTGTACCTAGAGGACTGGCTGAGCACCGTTTGCGTGTCGACCCCAAGGCAAAACCCGTCAAAGAGCACCTTCGGCGGTCCGCCGTGCAGAAGAGGAAAGCGATTGGCGAAGAGGTGGCTCGGCTGCTAGCAGTAGAGTTCATCCGAGAGATCTACCACTCCGAGTGGCTTGCCAATGTAGTCATGGTTCCTAAGAAGGACGATTCACTTCGTATGTGCATTGATTTCAAGCATATCAATCGGGCCTGCCCGAAAGATCACTTCCCTCTCCCCCGCATCGATCAGATTGTTGACTCGACTGCGGGATGTGAGCGCTTGTCTTTTTTAGATGCATATTCCGGGTATCATCAGATTCGACTGTATGGCCCCGATGAAATAAAAACAGCCTTCATCACCCCATTCGGGTGCTTCTGCTATGTAACCATGCCATTCGGTCTTAAAAATGCCGGAGCCACATTCATGAGAATGATTCAGAAGTTCCTGCTCACTCAAATCAGTCGGAATGTGGAAGCTTACATGGATGACATTGTGGTAAAGTCTCGCAAAGGTTCCAACCTATTGACTGACCTCGCGGAGACCTTTGCCAACCTAAGGAGGTACGATATCAAGCCTAATCCGTCAAAGTGCATGTTCGGAGTTCTAGGAGGAAAGCTACTTGGTTTTCTCGTTTCCGAATGAGGGATCGATGCTAATCCAGAAAAAGTAGATACCATCCTCCGAATGAAACGCCCTGTGCGAGTACATGACATTCAGAAGTTGACTGGTTGTTTGGCCGCCTTGAGTCGATTAATTTCTCGTCTCGGTGAAAAGGCCTTGCCTCTTTACCGACTGATGAAGAAATCTGATAAGTTCGAGTGGACTGATGAAGCTGACGCAGCGTTTGCAGAACTCAAAACCTTGCTTTCCACCCAGCCGGTGCTCGCTGCGCCAATCAGCAAAGATCCTTTACTGCTTTATATTGCAGCCACTGGACAAGTTGTGAGCATAGTACTCACGGTCGAGCGAGTAGGGGAAGGAAAAGCCTACAAGGTTCAGCGCCCAGTTTATTATCTCTCCGAAGTTTTGACTCCATCCAAGCAACGATATCCTCATTATCAGAAGCTTGTCTATGGAATATTGATAACCCAAGCTTTCGAGGGTAGAGTATTCAACCCAAATTTATTGATTCGACACAAGGGGAGCCAAAGAATATTCTTGAGTATTAGCAGTTGAGTTGTCAATTCAACCACACCTGGATAACTTAGTATCTGCAGCAAAGTGTTTAGTAGCAAAAGTGGTATGATAATAATAGTAATGGTAGCTGAAGTAAAGAAAAATGTTTTTGGGTTTTTTAGTAGTTGTAACAGTAGCAACGAAAAAGTAAATAAGCGAAGAACAATATATGAAAAGCTCGTAGGCAATGGATCAGTGATGGATAATTATGCCGGATGCGATTCCTCGTGCAATAGTTATAACATACGGTGATATAGAACTAGCTCCAATTCATCAATGTAATGTAGGCATGTATTCCGTAAATAGTCATACGTGCTTATGGAAAAGAACTTGTATGACGTCTTTTGTCCTACCCTCCCGTTGAAGCGGAGTCCTAGCGGAAACTAAGGGATATTAAGGCCTCCTTTTATTAGAGAACCGGACCAAATCATTAACACATAGTGAATACATGAACTCCTCAAACTATGGTCATCACCGAGAAGTGTCCCGATTATTGTCACTTCGGGGTTGTCGGATCATAACATATAATAGGTGACTATAGACTTGCGAGATTGGATCAAGAACACACATATATTCATGAAAACATAATAGGTTCAGATCTGAAATCATGGCACTCGGGCCCTAGTGACAAGCATTAAGCATAGCAAAGTCATAGCAACATCAATCTCAGAACATAGTGGATACTAGGGATCAAACCCTAACAAAACCTAACTTGATTACATGGTAAATCTCATCCAACCCATCACCGTCCAGCAAGCCTACGATGGAATTACTCATGCACGGCGGTGAGCATCATGAAATTGGTGATGGAGGATGGTTGATGATGACGACGGTGACGAATCCCCCTCTCCGGAGCCCCGAACGGACTCCAGATCAGCCCTCCCGAGAGAGATTAGGGCTTGGCGACGGCTCCATGTCGTAAAATGCGATGAAACCTTTTTCTCCCCGAGACGGAATATATGGAGTTGGAGTTGAGGTCGGAGGAGGTCCAGGGGGCCCACGAGATAGGAGGCCGCGCCCTGGGGGGGGGGCGCCCCCTGTTTCGTGGACAGGCTGTGGGCCCCCTGGCATTAATTCTTTCGCTAAAAAATCTTATAAATTCCAAAAAGTGCCTCCGTGGATTTCCAGGACATTCCGAGAACTTTTCTTTTCTACACATAAAACAACATCATGGCAGTTCTGCTGAAAACAGCGTCAGTCCAGGTTAGTTTTATTCAAATCATGCAAATTAGAGTCGAAAACAAGGGCAAAAGTGTTTGGAAAAGTAGATACGTTGGAGACGTATCAACTCCCCCAAGCTTAAACCTTTGCTTGTCCTCAAGCAATTCAGTTGATAAACTGAAAGTGATAAAGAAAAACTTTTACAAACTCTGTTTGCTCTTGTTGTTGTAAACATGAAAAGCCAACATTCAAGTTTCAGCAAATATTATGAACTAACCATACTCACAATAACACATAGGTCTCACAATTACTCATATCAATAACATAATCAGCTAGCGAGCCATAATAATAAAACTGGGATGACAACACTTTCTCAAAATAATTATAACATGATATAACAAAATGTTATCTCGCTAGCCCTTTCTGAGACCGCAAAACATAAATGCAGAGCACCTTTAAAGATCAAGGACAGACTAAACATTGTAATTCATGGTAAAAGAGATCCAGTCAAGTCATACCCAATATAAACCAATAATAATGAATGCAAATGACAGTGTGCTCTCCAGCGGGTGCTTTTAATAAGAAGGGATGATGACTCAACATAAAGGTAAATAGATAGGCCCTTCGTAGAGGGAAGCAGGGATTTGTAGAGGTGCCAGAGCTCGATTTTAAATTAGAGATTGAATAACATTTTGAGCGTCATACTTTCGCTGTCAACGCAACAACTATGAGATGGCTGTATCTTCCATACTACATGCATTATAGGCAGTTCCCAAACAGAATGGTAAAGGTTTATACTCCCCCAACCACCAACAAGCATCAATCCATGGCTTGCTCGAAACAACGAGTGCCTCCAACATACAACAGCCCTGGGGGAGTTTTGTTTAATTATTTTGATTTGCTTTGATCTTTTGGATCATGGGACTGGGCATCCCGGTTACCGGCCCTTTCTCGTGAATGAGGAGCGGAGTCCACTCCTCTTGAGAATAACCCACCTAGCATGGAAGATATAGGCAGCCCTAGTTGTAACATGAGCTGCTCGAGCATACAAAACGGAATTTCATTTGAAGGTTTGGAGTTTGGCACATACAAGTTTACTTGGAACGGCAGGTAAATACCGCATATAGGAAGGTATAGTGGACTCATATGGAACAACTTTAGGGTTTAAGGAGTTTGGATGCACAAGCAGTATCCCTGCTTAGTACAGGTGAAGGCTAGCAAAAGACTGGGAAGCGACCAACTGAGAGAGCAACAACAGTCATAAACATGCATCAAAATTAATTCACACCGGGAACAAGCATGAGTAGGATATAATCCACCATGAACATAAATATCATGAAGGCTATGTTGATTTGATTCAACTACATGTGTGAACATGTGCCAAGTCGAGTCACTCAATTTATTCAAAGGAGGATACCATCCCATCATATCACGTCATAATAATTCTAATAGCATGTTGGCACGCAAGGTAAACCATTATAACTCATAGCTAATCAAGAATGGCACAAGCAACTATAATCTCTAAATGTCATTGCAAATATGTTTACTTCATAATAGCTGACTCAGGAACGATGAACTCATCATATTTACAAAAACAAAAGAGGTCGAGTTCATACCAGCTTTTCTCATCCCAATAAGTCTATCATATATCGTCATTATTGCCTTTCACTCGCACGACCGAACGATGTGTATAATAATAAGAGTGCACGTGCATCGGACTAAGCTGGAATCTGCAAGCATTCAACTCAAGAGAGAAGACAAGTAATATGAGCTCTAAGTTAAAGAGACATTCATGCATATAAGAGCCACTAAGCATTTTCAATACGGTCTTCTCGACCCCCAAAAGCAAGAAAAGAAAATAAAACTATTTACACGGGAAAGCTCCCAACAAGTAAAAGAAGAACGAGAAATCTTTTTGGAAGTTCATTTTAATTTCTACTACAAGCATGGAAATTAAACTAACTAATTTTTTTTGGTTTTTCTTAAGGTTTATCAAACACACAAGAAGAAAACTAGAAAAAGAAAATTAAACAGCATGGATAATACAATGAAAGAGTATGAGCACCGACGACTAGTGTGTGAACATGAATGTAAAGTCGGTGAGAAATACGTACTCCCCAAGCTTAGGCTTTTGGCCTAAGTTGGTTTAATACCAATGACCGCTTGGCTGATATCCATAAGTGAAACTGGGGTAGTACTGAGATGCAGAGGCGACCGCCTCCTGAGCAGCAGCGTGTTGGCGAGCTGCCTCCATTCCCCTCTCATATTCAGTTGCTTCTTCCCTGGTGACAACATATCTTCCTTTTGCCTGATAATCAAAAAGGTAGGGAGCAGGAAGAGTAACAGGGACGATGTTGCGTCTGTCATAGATTAGTCGATAATGGAGGAATTGTTCATTCCTCTCAAGAAAATGATGATCAAACATAGCTTATTTATCCAAATAAACAGGGGGTACAATCATATCTCCCTCTCGTCTTGCTATATTAAGAAAATTAGCCACACGGGTTGCATAAATTCCTCCAAATAAATCTCCCCTTCTACTATTATTTTGCAACCTACGTGCAACTATTGCCCCCAAGTTATAACCTTTATAACCTGACACAGCACTCTTGAGGACACAAAGATCAGGAGCACACATGTGACTTACTTCGTCCTTACCGTTAATGCATCTACCAATAAAGAGAGCAAAATAATGTATAGCAGGAAAATGAATGCTCCCTACGGTAGCTTGTGCTACGTCCCTAGATTCTCCCACAGTAATACTAGCAAGAAAATCTCTAAATTTAGATTTGGGAGGATCATTAATATTACCCCACTGCGGGAGTTTGCAAGCAGTTGCGAAATCCTCTAAATCCATGGTATAAGATGTATCATAAATATCAAACATGACACTAGGACAATTACGCGCAGAAATATATTCGAACCTCCGCACAAAGGAATCCGTCAATTGATAATATTGAGGACACTTATCTTGTAAGAAGTCCTCCAGCTCGGCATTACACACATATGCGTCAAATTCCTCCTTGAAGCCTGCTTCGACCATAAAATCATCGGATGGCCACTCACAAGCCCGTACATTTGCGTCCCTTGGCAAATTAACATCTTGTTCACGTATAGCAATACTTGGCCCTTTCTTTGCCGAGGAACCTCCTTGGTACAATCTTCTAAGCATGTTTCTTTTTCTGAAAATTTCTGAAATTTTAGTAACTTCAATATAAAGTGAATAAAACTAAACAAGATTGATAGCGACTACTCCTACAAGTGCCTAGAGCCTATATCATGCATTGGAATTGCTTGGGACCTAAAAAATTTAACATGCAAGCTCAAGAACATGGTCACCTATGCAGCAAAAATTTGCAATGAATAAAGCACTAGAACAAAAACTAATTGGACCAATGGAGGAGTCACATACCAAGCAACAATCTCCCAAAGCAGTTTTGCGAATGGAGCTTTGAGCTAAGAGATCGAAAATCGCAGCAAAACGAGCTAGAACTCATGCTTGAGCTGGATGGGGATTTTTTTGGGTAGAAGATGAAGTGTGTAGGTGCTGGCATAAGTGGAGGGGGGCCACCAGGGGCCCACGAGATAGGGGCGCGCCCTACAGGGGGGGGGCGCCCTCCTCTCTCGTGGCCTGGTGCTTGCCCTTCCTGCAGTGTTTTCAGTGCCTAAAATCCTCAAATATTCCAGAAAAAATCATACTAAGTTTGCAGGGCATTTGGAGCATTTTTATTTTCGGACTATTTTTTAATGCACGGATAATTCAGAAAACAGACGGATAATACTATTTTTGCTTTATTTATTCTAAAAGACAGAAAGTAAAAAGAGGGTACAGAAGGTTGTGCCTTCTAGTTTCATCCATCTCGTGATTATCAAAATGAATCCACTAACAAGGTTGATCAAGTCTTGTTAACAAACTCATTCCGAATAACACGGAACCGGAGAAATTTCGAATAACACTAAGTTACCTCAACGGGGATATGAAAATCCCCAACAATAAGAATATCATACTTTTTCTTGACAGTAGGGAGAGGAAATTCAAAACCTCCCAAATTGATATTTGGAATTTTTTCAATAGAATTGATGCTATGGACCTGAGATTGTTTCCTCGGAAAATGTACCGTATGCTCATTACCATTAACATGAAAAGTGACATTGCCATTGTTGCAATCAATGACAGCCCCTGCAGTATTAAGAAAAGGTCTACCAAGGATAGTAGACATACTATCGTCCTCAGGAATATCAAGAATAACAAAGTCCGTTAAAATAGTGACATTTGCAACCACAACAGACACATCCTCACAAATACCGACAGGTATAGTAGTTGATTTATCAGCCATTTGCAAAGATATTTCAGTAGGTGTCAACTTATTCAATTCAATTCTACGATACAAAGAGAGAGGCATAACACTAACACCGGCTCCAAGATCACATAAAGCAGTTCTAACATAATTTCTTTTAATAGAGCATGGTATAGTTGGTACACCCGGATCTCCAAGTTTCTTTGGTATTCCACCCTTAGAAGTGTAATTAGCAAGCATGGTGGAAATCTCAGATTCCGGTATCTTTCTTTTATTTGTGATGATATCCTTCATATACTTAGCATAAGGATTTACTTTTAGCATATCAGTTAAGCGCATACGTAAGAAAATAGGTCTAATCATTTCAGCAAAGCACTCAAAATCCTCATCATCCTTTGACTTGGATGGTTTAGGAGGAAAGGGCATGGATTTCTGAACCCATGGTTCTCTTTCTTTACCGTGCTTCCCAGCAACAAAATCTCTCTTATCATAACGTTGATTCTTTGGTTGTGGGTTATCAAGATCAACAGCAGGTTCAATCTCTACATCATTGTCTTTGCTAGGTTGAGCATCAACATGAGCATTATCATTAACATTATTACTAGGTTCATGTTCATCACCTGATTGTGTTTCAGCATCAGAAATAGGTGCAAAGTTCTATCGTTTTCATTGGGATTCTCAGGTGTGTCTACAGGTGTGTCTACAGTAGGTTCTCAGGTGTGTCTACAGTAGGTTCACTAGAAGCATGCAATGTTCATTGGGATTCTCAGGTGTGTCTACAGTAGGTTCACTAGAAGCATGCAAAGTTCTATCGTTTTTCTTCTTCTTCTTTTTAGAAGAACTAGGTGCCTCTAAATTATTTCTCTGAGAATCTTGTTCGATTCTCTTTGGGTGGCCTTCAGGATACAAAGGTTCCTGAGTCATTCTACCAGTCCTAGTAGCCACTCTAACAGCAAAGTCATTTTTATTGTTTAATTCATCAAGCAAATCATTTTGAGCTTTAAGTACTTGCTCTGCTTGGGTAGCAACCATAGAAGCATATTTGCTAACGCGGTGAAGTTCATCTTTAACTCTAGCCAGATTATCACCTACGCGTCCTATCTCGGAAGCATTATTCTTTAAATCTCTACCAACATAAGCATTAAAACTTTCTTGTCTAGCCATATAGTCATCAAATTCATCTAAGCATGGGCTATTAAATTTAGTAGAGGGTATTTCAACTTTATCATATCTATAGAGAGAATTTACCTTTACTACCTGTGTCGGGTTATCAAGACAATGTGGTTCTTCAGGCGGTAAATTAAGACCATGTATTTCTTCAATAGGTGGTAAATTCTTAACATCTTCAGCTTTAATACCTTTTTCTTTCATTGATTTCTTTGCCTCTTGCATATCTTGAGGACTGAAAATAAAACACCTCTGTTCTTGAGTGGGTTTAGGAATTAGCTCAGAGTTGGCTCAATTGGTTCAGGAATTACTTGAGAACTGGCTCGGGAAGAGTCCAATTATTTTCATTAGTCAACATATTATTCAATAATATTTCAGCTTCAATCATTGTTCTTTCCTGAAAACACAACCAGCACAACTATCCAAGTAGTCCTTGGAAGCATCGGTTGGTCCATTGTAAAAGATATCAAGTATTTCATTTTTCTTAAGAGGATGATCAGCAAAGCACTAAGTAACGGAGAAGCCTCCCCAAGCTTGTGGGAGACTCTCTTCTTTGATTTGCACAAAATTATATATTTCCATAAGGCAGCTTGTTTCTTATGAGCAGGAAATATTTAGCGAGAAGTAATAAATCATATCCAGGGACTACGCACACAACCAGGAGCAAGAGAATTGTACCAAGTCTTAGCATCACCCTTTAATGAGAACGGAAATATCTTAAGATATATAAATAGCAAGGCTTCTCATCATTAGTAAACAAGGTGGCTGTATCATTCAACTTGGTAAGATGTGCCACAACAGTTTCAGATTCAAGGCCATAAAAAGGATCAGATTCAACTAAAGTAATAATATCAGGATCAACAGAGAATTCATAATCCTTATCAGTAACACAGATAGGTGAAGTAGCAAAAGCAGGATCGGGTTTCATTCTAGCATTAAGAGACTACTGCTTCCATTTAGCTAATAATTTCTTAAGATCATTTCTATCATTGCAAGCAAGAATTTCCATAGCAGCTGTTTCATTCATAACATAACCCTTAGGAACAACAGGTAATACATAATCATTGGGGGAACCTTCATCATCACTATCATCAATAATAGGTTCTTCAATATTTTCATTCCCCCTAACTCTAGCAAGTTGTTCATCTAGAAATTCACCTAATGGCAAAGTAGTATCACGCACAGAAGTAGTTTCATCATGCATAGCAGAAGTGGCATCATCAATAACATGCGACATATCAGAATTCATAGCAGTAGCAGGTTTAGGTGTCGCAAGTTTACTAATAACGGAAGGAGAATCTAGTGCAGAGCTAGATGGCAGTTCCTTTCCTCCCCTCGTAGTTGAGGGCAAAATCTTGGTCTTAGCGTCTTTCAAGTTCTTCATAGTGATCAACAGATATAAATCCCAAGTGACTCAGAGAATAGAGCTATGCTCCCCGGCAACGGCGCCAGAAATTAGTCTTGATAACCCACAAGTATAGGGGATCGCAATAGCTTTCGAGGGTAGAGTATTCAACCCAAATTTATTGATTCGACAAAAGGGGATCCAAAGAATATTCTTGAGTATTAGCAGTTGAGTTGTCAATTCAACCACACCTGGATAACTTAGTATCTGCAGCAAAGTGTTTAGTAGCAAAAGTGGTATGATAATAATAGTAACGGTAGCAAAACTAAAGATAAATGTTTTTGGGTTTTTGTAGTAGTTGTAACAGTAGCAACGGAAAAGTAAATAAGCGAAGAATAATATATGAAAAGCTCGTAGGCAATGGATCAGTGATGGATAATTATGCCGGATGCAATTCCTCATGCAATAGTTATAACATAGGGTGATATAGAACTAGCTCCAATTCATCAATGTAATGTAGGCATGTATTCCGTAAATAGTCAAACGTGCTTATGGAACAGAACTTGTATGACATCTTTTGTCCTACCCTCCCGTTGAAGCGGGGTCCTAGCGGAAACTAAGGGATATTAAGGCCTCATTTTATTAGAGAACCGGACCAAAGCATTAACACATAGTGAATACATGAACTCCTCAAACTACGGTCATCATCGAGAAGTGTCCCGATTATTGTCACTTCGGGGTTGTCGGATCATAACACATAATAGGTGACTATAGACTTGCGATATAGGATCAAGAACACACATATATTCATGAAAACATAATATGTTCAGATCTGAAATCATGGCACTCGGGCCCTAGTGACAAGCATTAAGCATAGCAAAGTCATAGCAACATCAATCTCAGAACATAGTGGATACTAGGGATCAAACCCTAACAAAACTAACTTGATTACATGGTAAATCTCATCCAACCCATCACCGTCCAGCAAGCCTGCGATGGAATTACTCACACACGGTGGTGAGCATCATGAAATTGGTGATGGAGGATGGTTGATGATGACGACGGCGACGAATCCCCCTCTCCGGGGCCCCGAACGGACTCCAGATCAGCCCTCCTGAGAGAGATTAGGGCTTGGCGGCGGCTCCGTGTCGTAAAACGCGATGAAACTTTTTTCTCCCCGAGACGGAATATATGGAGTTGGAGTTGAGGTCGGAGGAGGTCCAGGGGGCCCACAAGATAGGAGGCCGCACCCTAGGGGGGGCGCCCCCTGTCTCATGGACAGGCTGTGGGCCCCCTGGCATTAATTCTTTCGCCAAAAATTCTTATAAATTCCAAAAAGTGGCACCGTGGATTTCCAGGACATTCCGAGAACTTTTCTTTTCTACACATAAAACAACATCATGGCAGTTCTGCTGAAATCAGCGTCTGTCCGGGCTAGTTTCATTCAAATCATGCAAATTAGAGTCCAAAACAAGGGCAAAAGTGTTTGGAAAAGAAGATACGTTGGAGACGTATCAAATATACATGACCATTAAAAAGGTTGCACATTACTTCTCTGATCACTCCATCACAGTCGTCAGCGACACACCATTATCTGAGATTCTGAATAGCAGAGATGCAACTAGTCGAGTGTCAAAATGGGCGATTGAACTCCTTCCATTGGATATCAAGTTTGAGGCAAAGAAAGCTATCAAGTCCCTAGCAGTCGCAGATTTCCTTGCCGAGTGGATTGAGCACTAGCTGTCGACTCAAGTTCACTTGGAGCACTGGACTATGTTCTTTGATGGCTCCAAGATGCTGAACGGATCAGGTGCTGGGGTAGTATTGGTGTCCCCCCGTGGAGACAAGCTTAACTATGTCCTCCAGATTCATTTTGATTCCTCCTATAATGAAGCAGAATATGAAGCACTTTTATACGGGTTGCGTATGGCCATTTCACTCGGCGTCCGTCGCCTTATGGTATATGGCGACTTAGATTTGGTGGTTAATCAAGTGATGAAGGAATGGGATGTCAGAAGTCCCGCCATGACTGGTTATTGCAATGCTGTTATAAAGTTGGAAAAGAAGATTGAAGGATTGGAGCTTCACCATATACCCCGATTGAAAAATCAAGCTGCAGATGAGTTGGCAAAGATAGGTTCAAAGAGAGATGGCCTTGATCCGGTCGACCATTTATCAGCAAGATTTGCGTCGATTCCACGCCAGAAACATAAGGGGTCGGGCATTTCAAGAAGGAGACCTGGTTCTTAGGGTGGACCAGCAGAAACCACACAAGCTCGCTCCTGCTTGGGAAGGCCCTTTCGTCGTCACCAAGGTGCTCCACAACGGAGCGTATCGTCTCTTCAACGTTGAACACAATAAAGATGAGCCACACGCTTGGAATGCGGAACTGCTCCGCCCTTTTTAGTCTTAAGTATTTAGACTGATGAGATGTAATAAGAAATACCTTTTAGTTTGAGTATCAAAAGACACGATTTTACATTCTTCCAAATGATTGTTGTTCATTTTTCGCATGTTCTAAAATCCCCCAGTGGGTGCCTTAGCTGAGAATCCGTTTCGCCTAAGTAATAAAAATCCTACCGAGTGAAGAGTCTGCCTCTCACTCGAGGGCTTAGCTGGAGTTCATTACTCGCCTAAGTAACAAAAAATCCTACCGAGTGGTGAGTCTGCATCTCACTCGGGGGCTTAGCTGCAGTCCAGTACTCGCCTAAGTAATAAAAATCCTACCGAGTGGTGAGTCGCCTCTCACTCGGGGCTTAGCTGCAGTGCGTGCTACCTAAGTAATAAAAATCCTACCGAGTGGTGAGTATGCCTCTCACTCGGGGGGCTTAGCTGCAGTCCAGTACTCGCCTAAGTAATAAAAAATCCTACCGAGTTGTGAGTCTGCCTCTCATTCGGGAGCTTAGCTGCAGTCCAGTACTCGCCTAAGTTTGAAAAAAGAAGTCCTACCCAAATGTACAGGTCGGCCACGCCCCCCCCCCGGGGTTGCACCGTCAAGAAGAAGGACGAGATTGTAAAAGGCTTAGCTGCAGTCCAGTACTTGCCTAAGTTTGAAAAATCCTACCAAGTGGCGAGCTATCCTCCCACTCGGGGGCTTAGGTGCAGTCCAGTACTTGCCTAAGTTTTAAAAATCCTACCGAGCGGTGAGCAATCCTCCCACTCGGGGGCTTAGCTGCAGTCTAGTACTCGCCTAAGTTTGAAAAATCCTACCGAGTGGTGTGCTATCCTTCCACTCGGGGGCTTAGCCGCAGTCCAGTACTCGCCTAAGTTTGAAAAATCCTACCGAGTGGTGAGCAATCCTCCCACTCGGAGGCTTAGCTGCAGTCCAGTACTCGCCTAAGTTTTGAAAACCCTCCCGAGTGAAAATTGATCTTCTCACTCGGGAACCTAGCAAAGTGCAGGCCGACCACGACCCCCACTTTAGACTTGTACCATCAAGAAGGACGAGATTGAGCGTGTCACCAAGGCGATCCACTCTTAGGAACGTCAAGACCATTGCTGAATACCTTGTTGATGAGTTAACCAGCCGCGCCAAATGGTGTGGGTCGAACGTGACCCCGCCCCGGGGCTACACCATCAAGAAGAAGGACGAGATTGTGCGCACTGACAAAGGCCCATCCAACGGTTGGCGCCAAAGCAGACGGCTGACAGGAACGTCAAGACCATTGCTGAGTGCCTTGCTAATGGGCTGATCAAGGCTGCTCAAGGATCGTCCAACTGGTCTAGTGCCGATTCTTCTTCAGGAGTTGCATCAAACAAACAGAAACCAATCCGGGAGAAGAACGAATTTCACTCGAAGGTAAACGCAACGAGTTCGAAGATAAATCCAAAGCTTCCTAACCGCAGATTAAAGTACTCGGGCGTCAGGCCCGAAGGAGTTTTAACGATTACAAAATCACTCGGCATTCCGAGGCAAATAAAGGTGAAGCATAATGTTTTTCAATCACTCGGCGGGAGAAGGACTGGACGGGTCACAGAAGGTGTCGAGGTCAATGCTGTCCGCAATACAAGTGGCTGCCTCGAGGAAGGTGTCCATGAAGGACTGGAAAGAGAGCTTCTTAGTATTCGCTACCTTGAGAGCAGCCAGCTTGTCTTCCTTAGCCTCCTTGCAGTGCACTCAGACCAATGACAAGGCGACGTCAGCACCACAGCAAGCAGAGGACTTCTTCCATTCTTCCACTCGGCCTGGGATCTGATTAAGTCGACTCATCGGTGACTCGAGGTCTTGGGAAAGTTCCGCCTGAGGCCAGAGTTCAGCGTCCACTCGGGTCATTGCCGCCTTCAGTCGAGCCAGATAAGCGACTGCACCATCCAAGCGCGACTCCAATCGCAGCAGATTCATGGCAACGTCATCTTTCATGGGACAATTGATGGGGTCGAGACCTGTCTCGACCCACCCAGTTTCAGCTTCAAAGTCCTGACATAGTTCTGTCCCATCGCGAAAAACGATGAGTCGACAATATAACAACAAACTTCAATCGACGACAAATTGACTAGTCGAATGATCATACCTTCAAGCTTCAGAACAAGCTTCGCGGCAAGTTATTCCAGATAAGACTCTAGCTTGTCTGTCTTGGCTCTGAGGCCGCCGACTTCTATGGTTAGGTTCTCCTTGTCCTTCCTCAGCTGATCGACTTCCTAATTAGCTTCCGAGATGGTGGCCTTCAACTTCGCGTTCTCCTCCTCCAATTTGCCGACTGAAGCCAGCTTCTGGTCCGCAAGCTTCGTCTTCTCACGCGCTTCCTTCTGAGCAGCGGCAAGGTCCAGGTCCTTTTTTTCCAAAGCCTCCATCATCCTCTCTAAAGAAACAACACTCTTCAGACGATCCTGAAGTTGGCGATTTTCACTACGCACATCTGCTTGTGTGAAGTCACTCGGTTCAAAGAGATTGAAAGAAAAACCAGTGCGAAGTGCGAGCTACAAAGCAGACAAAACGGTCGAATGATTACCTCCCATGATGGTCGTCTCTTCTTGAGCAGTCTTGAGATTCTTCTTTGCGAGTTCAAGGTCAAGTTCAACACTGATATGCTTCTTCTTTAACTCGGAGAGACGAGCTCCAAGATCACAAGACCTCTGCAGTCAGCAAGAGAGATATGTCAGCCGACAGAAATAAGAGACAGCGATAGAGAAAAATTACTCTAAGACTACGGCCGAATCACATATTCAACAGTAGTCTCGGGGACTACACCCAGTGGGTGCACTTAGCGTGCCCCCACTGGATCAGATCAATACTCAGCGGGGCCTGCCCAGGGTGAGTTCAAAAAAAAGCAAGAGGATACATAATTAGACCTCAGACGACTGCCATCAGTCGACTGTGGTCTCGGGGACTACACCCAGTGGGTGCACTCGGCGTGCCCCCACTGATTCAAACAGTTTACTGGGACTCAGCTCGAGGCGAGCGGAGTTGAATATTTCCTAAATTTTAAACAAAGGAACACCCCAGTGGGTGATCAGATATAAAGCAACACTCAAAAGTTCAGTCGGAGTTTTGCTGACCTGAACATTGGTCTGAAGGGCAGTGCTGGCGTTGTAAGCTACCTGGCTAGCTTCATGCATCACCTTCACCTGCTCCATGACAAGGTTCACCTGACGAAGAGCTTCCCTAGCGGCGCCCGGCGAGTCGTCTGGAGTTTGATACGTGGCAAAGAGTGATGGCTCCAAGGTGGTCGAAGCAGTTACCGGGTCGGACGAGTGGAGTTGCACTGGAGCGGCAGGAGTCTGTGCAGTCGATCCCAATGGATGATCAGTCGTCAGCGGGTTGGCGAATGTGACGTTGGTCCGAAATGGCCCTTCGGAACATTCGACCACCGCCTCAAGCGTCGGCGTCGACTGAGGGACTTCGATTTCAAGCCTCCTCCTGCTTGAGCCTCCACTCTTCTTCCTCCTCTCCTGTAGAGGCGCTTCTTCTTCCTCGTTATCAGGGAGCACAACGATCTCTTGCGGAGCTACAGAAAGAGAGAAGTATCAAATATTCAGCCGATTGATTACCCACTCGACTAAATGAAACTTGGTCGAACGAACTTACCAGATCGGGAGGTGGCCTCCTCGTCTCCTGGTGCCTTATCGACATCCATGTCAGTAGCAGCAGAGGTGGGTCTGGAAAGATGCATAATCCGATCGGTCAGAACAGAAATTTCAGTCGGTCTGTATAAGCACAAGTGTGTTACTCACCACGAAGCCACTGGGACGTCCATCTTGATCCGCGGCAAAGTCTTCCGAGTCTTGGGAGGGGCAACCTTGGGCTGCTTGGCGGTCTTCTCTATCGGTTCCGGAGTCGACGTCCGAGTGCGCTTCTGAGCGTGAGTACTTGGAGCCACGTTCTTCCCGCGCCCGCCCGCCGGGTCGTGTTGCTGCTTGGATCAACGCTCGGAACGCGGCGGTGAGTCGACCTCTTCCTCGTCGTCTGAGTCCTCGCTCTCCTCCTCCTCCTCTCCATCCGAAGAGTCCCAATCGCCGCTCTCGTCTGCTCTGGCCTCTTCCTCCTGGCCCTGCTCTAGGGCTTGTTCACCGTTGGGCATAGAGTACATCTCGGTGAAGACCTATAAGATGAAAAGTCAAGCAAAAATCAGTCGACATCGAATGCAGTCGGAACTTATGCGCCAAGCAGTCAGAACAAAAGGGCATACCTTGTCAGGTGGATTGTCGTCTCTGAAAGGGATAACTCGCCTGGATCCTCTGGGATTGTCCTGATTGCTGTGATACTCCTCAACCACATGGCCACGGTCTCGGACGACACTTCCTCTGGATGGACCCGAGCGGTGTCTTCAGGTCCAGAGTACAGCCACATAGGATGATCACGGGCCTGGAGAGGCTGGATGCGTCGACTGAGGAACACTTCCAGCAGGTCCAGGCCGGTAACACCCTCATTGATAAGCTGAACCACTTTCTCTACCAGCATCTTCGTCTCCACGTTCTCAGCAGCGGTCACTTTGAGTGGAGAAGGAGTTTGGACGCGATTGAATGTGAAGTGAGGGAGGCCTGTCGACTGACCTGGAGCTGCCTCGTCCTGGCAGTAGAACCAGGTCGACTGCCAGCCTCTAACCGATTCAGGGAGAGTCATAGCAGGGAAGGAGCTCCTATGCCTTTTCTGGATACCTAAACCCCCACACATCTGGATGACATTGGTCTTTGAGTCACTCGACTTCGCCTTTTTGACCGACTGGGATCGGATGGTGAAGATATGTTTGAAAAGACCCCAGTGCGGTCGACACCCCAAGAAATTTTCACACATCGACACAAAGACGGCCAGATACGTGATGGTGTTAGGAGAAAAATGGTGGAGTTGGGCGCCGAAAAAGTTCAAAAACCCCAGAAGAAAGGATGCGAAGGAAGCGAAAAACCCCGGTCGACGTGGGTGGCAAGCATAACGCACTCACCCGGTCGAGGCTGAGGATTCATCTCCCCCTCCGGCAACCTTGCCGCCCCCTTGGCGATCAGCCCAGACTCCGCCAGCTCGTCCAGATCCTCCTGCCGAATCGAAGACCGGATCCAATCGCCCTGGATCCAGCCCGGCGGCAGCCCCGCGCGCGATGACGACCCGCGGTGCTGCTTTTTGCCCTTCGCCACCCCCTTCGCCTTCTTTGCGCGTTCTAGCGCTGCCGTCTTGTCCTTCACCATGACGGCGGAGCGACGGCGTCGGAACAGAAGAGCTGGGCGCGATGGGAAAGTGGAGGAAGAAGGAGGAAAGGGCGTGCACAGTGTAGACGCCTCGGCCCCGTCACCTTAAGGGTCGCTTCCGAGTGACTGACGCGTGGGACCAGGCGATCCTATCAAATCCCGCAACAGTCGCGCGCAGCATACGTCGCGAAAAAGGCAGCGCAGAAATCGAGGCATCACAGTTTATCCGCTCCGCCCGCTTCGGCACTCCCCGTCCCGCGTGCTTCCCCGAAATTTCGTATCCCGCGAAATCCGGGATATGCAGCAGCCAATCGCGCTCAAGATCCTGCACTCTAATACAACACTCGACAAACGACGCCACAAGTTCAGTCGACGACTCCCTGAATGGATCAAGGCGACTGAATCGACGCTGAAGTACCAACGCGGGTTTTCCATCTTGCAGAAAACGCTCGCGAAGGCGCAAGACTCAGAACAAGTTCAACTCCAACCTACTTTCCACTCAAACCTTAATCCATTCGGGGGCTACTGATGAGGATACAGACCTGGGGTAGGGTCATGGGTTTTTTCACTGTTTTGACCCATGTGGCAAACTTTAGCACGATTTGACCCGCTTTTGAAACTTTTTTCGTATCTGACCCAAACCGAGACGCCAACATCCATGGCGTTCGCTTGCTTGAAAGACGCCATGGACCACGGTGTTTGGCCTGGCCCACCTCCTGGTCAGCCAGTTTGACCGTCCGACGTGGCAAAGTGCTAAGCGCCATGGGTCTTGGCGTTTACCCCTGGAGAGCAGAAAACCGGCCCGAGCCGGCTCGGGTGCAGCCAAGCCCATCCAGACGCTCGAGGCGTCTTCCTCCTCACGGCGGCGGCTACAGAAGCTCCGCTTCTCTCCTCCCCTCACCCAAATCAACCCCAAATCGCTTATTTTCTTCATCAAAAGTGTGGATCTGAGCCTCCCCATCTTCCTTGAGGTATTCTCCACCAGATCCTCCGATTATTTTGGGTTCAAATCTTGTATTTTGGCAGCATTAATTCATACTTGTTAGAACCCTAGGATTAGTATTCTTTGCACTTTTTGAGAATGGGGAGCCCATGGCTTGGTCATGTAGGTATGTTGTATACTTTAGAAGAGTTGGCATGTGTTTATATGGTAGGATTGGGAAGAGAAGGCATTTTTGATAGGGTTGGGCATTTTAAATTTAGTTGCTATGTATATGGATTTAGATAGATGATTGCTTGAAATATAATTCTAACATATTTGTGTATTTTGTATGCTTGATTCTTATAGAGATATGGTCATATAATTAGGATGTTATATTGAGACTTTGTTATGTTGTGTTGCCATTGAAATTTTGTCATATATAGATAATTGGTCTTGTTATCTTGACATTGAGATATGTTGCCCCGTGCATTCAGATTTTGTCATATATAGATAAACAGGTTTTGTTATGTTGCCATTGAGATATGCATTTATGTTGATATTGTTATGCCAAAAATATGATATGTAGGATGTTATATAGTGTTATGGATGTTTCATTTGTTCATGCTTGATTTGTAGGATGGCGGGGGAACGGTGGTACCACGGTCTTCATAAAGGGCGACAAAGACCATCGTCGCGGGACATTGAGAATAACGGGTAAGACTCAATCTATTTGAATTCTTGATTATTACTTGTCGGTTTTGCTAGGCACTAACCATAATGCAATGCTATTTTGCAGGAACTAACACCTATGCGCATGAGGGGTCATAGTGCCCACGACCGCCATGCGACGGCGTTATGAGCCATACTTGAGAGATTGGGCCTTCTCCGTTCGTGCTTCAGTTCAGCGACACGCTCCGTCGATCAACCATGGGCGATGACCGCACTTATTGACCGTTGGAGGCGAGACACACTCGTTCCACTTGTCATGTGGAGAGATGACCGTGACCTTGGAGGACATGGCGATGATCGGTGGCCTTCAATCAATGGAGAAGCTTTGACCGGCACCACCGTAAGTGCTAATTGGCGAGATCGTGTTGGCCAATTGACAGTGTTTTCCCGAGCCTCTGAAGAAGGCGGCGTGTGATGAGAAAGTGTTGCATCATTGGCTCCGAGGGAGAGAGGAGTAGTATGCCTCCGGACGCCAATGAGGTTGTTGTGCAGCAGCATGCCCGAGCATATCTGTGGTATCTGCTTAACGAGGTAGTGTTTCCAGATTCGACCGTAATAAAGCCCAGTGGATATTCTTGGACCTACTAAGTGGCGGGACCGTAAGTACAGTTGGGGTTCAGGAGCACTAGCATACTTATATCGTCGGTAATTAGTAACCAAATTGTCAATTTGTTTGCATTTGCAATTTCGCGGGCCTCTTATCAACAATTTCTGAATTTGCAGCTCGACGAGGCATGTCGTAGGAAGAAGGGCACATCTGGTATGGGTGGCTTTGTTTGGTGCCTTCAGGTTTGGATGTGGGAGCGGATGCCCGTTGGATGCCCCGAGAAAACAAGACACCTCCTGAAGGATGGGTCGCACATGACGGGAGGTATGGAGAAGATCCTTGGCGGTTTCCGGCCGTCGCCTCTGTTGGGAGATGGCGAATGTGTACACAGCAGCTCGGTTGCGCGATACAAATGCTACATCAACGAGCTGGATATGTTGACTCATAAGCAGGTAATGATAACTTACGTAAGAGCACATCAATTGTGATGGAACCGTGTACTTAACTAGTATCATCTTGTGTTGTAGGTCGATTGGATACCATATGATGCCGATTATGCTTTCCGGCTGAGCGAGATGTGCACACGTGACAGGAATATTTGGCGGGCGAGATGCCCACCGATATGCTTCTATGCTGTCGAGTGGCACTACCTGCACCGTGTCGCAAGACAATTTGGGAGAAGGCAAGGGACACCAAGGGATGAGAGTTTGAGACAAGCCAATTTCTGCATCGGTGAGATAGTTGTAGCTTTGGATATATAGTAGAGCATTATGAAATACATTTCTTGCTAATGCTTTCATCTTGTACATAATTTGCAGAATTAGTCGAAAGAATAACCGGAAACTTGACTTGGGCCATCAAGCACTCCGAGTGGATAGATTTGTGGAATCAAAGAGTGGCCCTAGTGGAGAAGGAAAGAAGACAACATAGTGATTCAGTATCTGAAGAGCATCTGAAGTGGCTTATGGGGCGTTACGGTTGAAGCTAAAGCCTAGTTGGAACCGTTCGAATTGGAAGAGTTGGATCGTGAAAGCGGGTATATGGACTTCAATGTACAAGCGAGAGACAACGAAGGACACAACTTGACTATGCACAACTACACGACCGAGTGGTATGCTCCACACAATTAGAACCTACTTGAGTGCATGTAAATGTACTTCAAAGATAATTTTCGTGATCTTCATTTTGCAGGGCATGGAGTTATTGCATTGTGTTAACGAGGCTGGTGTAGCACTTGGTGAATATGAGGAAGTAGATCATCCGAGAATTCTCTTAGGAAAACAATGAAGGTATATGTTACCTCTATTCAAAACCTCCATCTTTGCACACTTTTGACTTACTCTAGTATTGCATCTTTGTTATGTTGCAGAGTTTCGTGAGTCGATTCCACAAGATGGCAGCTATGCTCTCTTGCCATGGAAGTAAAGCCGTCCTCACGGCTGGAGCTTCTACTAGCGGGACAATAGGCGTCGTCGTCGTCGTCTTGTCTTGCAACAGGAACAACAAGAGGAGCAACTGCAAGAAGAGCGAGCAAGAGGAGGCGCAGCAAGATGAAGAGGAGTACAATCAAGGCGAAGAGGAGGTGCTTGGGATGTCCCAAATGGATGATCTTTGAGCCATCACAGCCCACAACGCATGCATGCGCAGCAAAAGAGGAAGGAAGAAGTGAATTAGTTAATACTAGATTCTCGCGAACTTTGTTATGTTTGATTCGTGAACTTTAGAAGTGGCGTGAACTTTGCTACCTGGACTTGTGTTTAATTTGCACTTATGGAGTGCACTTTGCTACCTTCATGTTGTTGTGTTGCTATGATGGCGTGAACTATGGTACCTTATTGCTGTCATCCTGGAAATATTGCTTAGTTTTGCTGTCATTTTGCTGTTATGTTTAGTTTTGCTGTCATCCTTACATTTTGCTGTTATGTTGAAGTTTCATACAGGCTAGGCGCCATGGTCTCTGGCGTTTTGACCCTAGACGCCAGAACCTTGGCGTCTGGTATGCTGAGATGAGCCACAGCAATTCCACCTTTCTGGATATGGCCAAAACTTATATCCGCGACAAATCCCAAATTAGAACAAACTTTTTGGAAACTCATAAATAAACGGTCTCAAATTCGTGACATATAACATAACTTAGATCCACGACATAAGCATTACATAGTTCAACTGACATACACAGTACAAACTTTAACGGACATAGTTCAAATGACATACAACATCACTTAGTTCCATGACATAGAACATCACATAGTTCAACCCCTCGAGTTCTTCTTGCATGAATTCTCTTTCTTATTTTTCTTCTGTGAATCATTCTTTTTCTTCTTCTTGCTTGCATTGGCCTCATCTAGCACCGAGGAACTTGGGTCGGTAGGTAGCATCGAGGAGCTTGGGTCGATATATAGCAGCGATAAGTCGGGCTCATAATCTAGCGGGATATGTTCCAATTGAATGTCATTGTTTGGTCCAGGGTTGCAATACATGACACCCGGTATTTCAAGAACCCAATCCCAACGAGCAGCCTGGGTCCGTGATCGGGACATAGCTTCATTGATTGCCCATCAATGATCTGTCCAGCCTATTCAAGTCCATCGACGATATTCTAGCATAGTTGCATAAAATGCTATTTGCCTACCTAGATCACTTCTACAATCAAGTTCAGCCCTTTCCATCTCGGCAAAATTATTTTGCGTTTCAGCGATGACATTATCTGAGTCATCAGAAAAATATAACCGTGCAGATTTCCTCGCAGCTTCATTCCTTGCATCGCAACTATTCACCCATAGAGTCATCTTTTCTTTAATGAGTTCGCGGTTTTTTTCATCCGCCACATCCATATATTTCTCAATGAAAACCATCTTTGCATCATTATTAAGTGCCATTCCTACAAGAGTGTCCTAACATTAAAATACAACTCTATAAAGAAGTATGTAACTCTATCACTAATCATAAGCATAACAACTAGGGTAATCCTAATCCTAATCCTAACCCAAATCGTAAGCATAACACTAGGAGCATGCATACTACACCAACTAAATTCATTAGGCTAAAGCTTCCTAACACCGTATAAAACACTACATATGTATCTTTTTTTGCAAAGGATTTGAAAAAAAAAGGAAAAACTAGGGTTTGAAATAATCCACTAACTGTGATGGATTGAACCAAACAAATCATGGGGGTGTATTGGATTTACCTCAATGGTAGTAAATGACTTCGATCCAACGGTCAAATGAGACCGATTTATGAGAGATTTGAGGGGGGGTTTGGTTGGGGAGAGAGAGCGTGGGGGGCAGCAGCTCGGGGTTGTGAGGTTGTGAGGTTGAAGAATGAGTTATGGAGTGGGCCCACAAGGCCTTATAATCTGCAAAAGGACCAAAACGCCACCGCCCTTGGCGTCTAGGTGGGAAGAGGGGCAACCGCACATTTTCCTCTCTGGTTAGGGCCAAAACGCCGTGGTCTCTGGCGTCTAGGCAGAGGTACAGACGCCGTGATCTCTGGCGTCTGGGTGGGCAGAGGAGCAACCACACATTTTCAAGTCTGGTAAGGGCCTAAACGCCGTGATCCCTGGCGTCTCGGTAGAGGTGCAGACGCCTTGATCCCTGGCGTCTAGGTGGGCAGAGGAGCAACCACAGAATTCCCTCTCTGGTTATGGCCTAAACGCCATGGTCACTGGCGTCTGGGGCAGAGGTGCAGACGCCGTGATCTCTGGCGTCTAGGTGTGCAGAGGAGCAACCGCCCATTTTCCTCTCTGGTAAGGGCCTAAACGCCGTGGTTTTTGGCGTCTTGGCAGAACAGAGCATTTCTAGCCTCTGGGCAGAACAGAGCATTTCTGGCGTCTGATATATGACAATTTTGTTGCACAATTCACTACATGGACAACTAATAAGAAAGTTCCTATCAAATAGCATAACTTAGGTTCATTACATAGTGTCCATCAAATAGCATAACTTAGGTTCATTACATAGTTCCGATCAAATAGCATAATAGGTCCATGACATAGTTCATCACAAATTCATGATATAATCCTCAAATAGCACATTCAACTAAATTATTGGGTCACACGCGGCCATTTCCCCTTCTTGTCGCGTGCCTCATCCTCCTCTTGTGCATCGCGAGCCCTCGCAAGCTTTCTTGCCCTCTCCTCTTGACGAGCTGCCTTCTCTTTGCGCGCCCTCTCCTCCTCACGCTTCTTCCGCTCCTTCCTCTCCCTCTCACGACGTTCCTCGTCCTCGGCTCTCTGTAAGGATTCTTCAAACCGTCGCTGTCTCCTAAGGCAATCTTGAAGTTGGTCTTTTTGGACATCTTCTGGCACTTCATGATCTATCCATGTGAAGTACTTGCAAAGAGGAGGAGGTGACTACACACAAAACAAGTTTTTGTTAGTAATATAAAATGAATCATAATGGAGAATATCCTACTTTTCTAACATACCGGTGGGATGTCATAGGCGTTAGTGGGATGCGCGCGATCATGTGCATAGTTGGGACACACAAAATATCTTCTTCCTTCCGTCCACGACTTCTTCCGGTCAGTGGAGACCTTCACCTTGCACTCATCTGCACACCAACATGAAGGGGTTTTCACATCCTTCTCCTTTGTCTTGTCCAACCTTGCCTCCTCCCACTTGCTCGGCATGTCCTCTTGGTCAGCGCACCGTGGCCTCGTCGTGGAACCGGATGAAGCCATGCCTATGAGAAGAAGAATTGTTAGAAAATTACATGAACAAACTTAATGCAAAAAAACACAATACAAGAAAACAAGAAAAGAATGAACAAATATTTACCATTCAAAATTGGTCAACCATTTGGATTATGCAAATAACCAAACGCCGACCCGTTATCGCTTGTCCGTACTCTTGTACCACCACCGAACCACCTCTCGAGCACCACTACTACCCCTCTAGGGCCTCCATTAGCGCCACCTCTACCACGTTGTCCACCCTAGCACCTCCTCTAGGGCCTCTAGCAGCACCGAACCACCTCTCGACCACCGGAACCCCTCCTCTCGACCACCGAACCCCTCTGCCACCACCGCCTGACTCGTGGTTGGATTGCCCTTCTTTGATGTTTTCCTTTTCTTAGAGCATGTTCTCACATTGTGTCCCGGATTGTCACATTGACCACAGTTGATAGTGTCCGGAGGCTCCATAAAGTGCCCGCTACCAAATTGGTTCATGCCAGTGTATCCAGCTAGGTTGTCCATATCGCCTCTCAACCGTTTACATGCGATTCTACCCTTGGGCTCAACCTTGACAAAGGATCGGGCCTAAGCTCCGGCCATTATAGTCGGGCCACTGCGATGGGTCTAGGAAGGGTTGGAATCTAGGGCCCATGTCAACCTAGTAGCTTCAAGATCGAACTCATGCATCCTCACGGTTGTCCCATCGGACACATGTATATTTCTTGACGACGCCGTCAAAAGATGAGAGCATGGCCAATGATACTTACTAGGCCTCTCGCACTGACACCACCGTCTCTTAAGGTGCACCTCGAATGCACGACCACCATATGACATACCATCTCTTGTTGTCCCACCAGGCTCGTCGATTTGGTAGGTCATATCGTAGGTGTTGAATAGCCTAAGTTTCGTCTTTGAGGACTTGCTTTGTTGTAACATCATCCACTCTTCAACCTTTGGTGGATATTCCATTTTTCACCAATCCACTTCACGGTTTCCTCTGAATGCATCGAAAATACTCATTAAGCTTGAAGAAAGTATATTCCACTATTGCGATGGCGGCAATGGGCGGGCACCTCTGAGCACATTGTTAAAACATTCGACCATGTTACTGGTCATGTCTCCATATCTCCAACCTCCTTCGTCATGGCGCGTGCCCACTTGTGTTTCTCCGGAAAATTTCGTGTTAAGAAATCTTTCCCTCCTTCGTTGCAGCTTCAGAGCTTGTCATAGCGAATGGTGAGCACGACCGGTGCTAAAGGCCACGCAAACATGGGTTAGATCCTTGCTCAACTCCTTGCTCTTACATGCCCTATAAAAGTTTGCCATGAAATGCCTCATGCACCATCGATGGTGGAGCTTTGGAAGTCTGGAATAACAATGTCCATGGCTTTCGGTATGCCTTGGTGCCGGTCGATATAATGCACACTTCTCTATCACCAATGACATTTTCCCTAACATGACGCATGAACCACTCCCGCTTGTCTTGGTGCTCGAAGGGCACCAAACCAAATGCCACCGCAACACATTGTCATTGGAGGAGTGCGCCATTGCTACCATGATTGTGCCCTTGTATCGGCCGGTCAAGAATGTACCATCAATAGACAAAATCGGACGGCAATGCTTAAAGGCCGTGATGCATTGTCCGAAACTCCAGAAGGCACGGTGAAACACCCCATGACCATCATCCTCGACCACATGGTACATGCCGGGGTTCCTATGGGCAATCGCTCCCAACAACCGCGGGAGGCGATTGTATGCTTCTTCCCAACTACCATACAACATCCTTAAAGCATTTGACTTGGCCTTCCATGTCTTCCCATACTTAACTTTGTATCCAAACATTTTTTCACCGTCGTCATGAGGAGCTTCACCTTCACGGTTGGATCACTTGATACTTCTTTCATTAATTTAAACCGAGAAACTCAGGCGTGAGTTGACGATGTGTTTTAGGCTTCTTTTTGACGGTGGCCTGCACGGTGAGTACACACACAACTTGTTAACAGCCATTGCCCGGTTTTAATTCTTCTTCCATGGACCGCCCATGGGCATCCTTCTTTGTCACAATGGATGGAGTAACGCACTTTTTGGTCCGAGTGCCCAACAAGATATGGTCTATGGATTCTAATAGCATAGTCACTTAGCCATACTTTAAAGGCCTGCAAACTCACAAATTTCAACCCTTTCTTCAAGTAAGCATTCTCGTCTTCACCCTTGACCCTTGGTTCGCCCGGTTCCGGGCAAGCTCTTGGTTCTATCGCCTTACTCATGCCACCATCAACTACCGCCTTGTGGGCCAGCCTGAGATCACGAAACAATGGAGTTCTTATTTCCAAACCGGTCACCTCTGTGTATATACGGTTCTCTCTCTCGTGAATCCATCCACGTCCAGTTCTTCCTCCGGACCTTCATCATCCGAGTCATATGCATATGCACGACCATAAGGGATCTCACGGTCCATGTCCTGCTGCCTGACAAACGCTTCCAAGTCACCGATGTCATTGCCATGAATCTCATCCTCTTGCTCATCATCATCACTACATCCATCCTCTAGTGCAAGACGAGCCCTTTCAAGCTTCCTCACTCTCTCCTCCTCTTGAGCCATCTTCTTGTTTTTGCATGCCATGTCCGCCTCACGCTTTAGTCGTTCCTTTTTCTCCTTCTCATTTGCATGAGTCTCATCCTCATGCATGTCATCATCATCATCACCATGACCACATTGGACATCACCATCACCATCAACATATTGTTCATTAACTTTTCAAGAGCATGCCCAACAACTTCATTTTCTTGGCTAGGTGACGGTTGGCTAGAAGTATTGGGGCATACACCTCGGCACTATCCACAACACGAGCCACACTTCTACATGGGGAGGACACTTGGCGGTTCAAGTCAATATCAAGCCGCGAACCTTGCCCTTCAGAGCAAACAATTCAAGTGACATGTCTTCCGGCGCAAACTTTACCCTTGTATATCCCCCAATGCAACTCGGAGATGATAGGCATATTCTTGATCGAGATTTTGTTCCCACCCCAACATCATACCTTCCAATTAATTCAACTTTATCATTGGGGTCCATCCAATTCAACTTATCTCTTACTTTAATAACAACCTCATCATAACTAGGACTTGTGTCGAATACCACCACTTCCTCGTTGTCACTTGCAGTTTGGTCACAAATGACGCTTTGTCCAAATAATGAACATTAACAAGTCTATCATCCATCTAAAAGGACAACAAACAAGATGAAATGACAATTATAATGCATAGTTGCAAAAACTATGCAACTCTAATGAAGCAATGGCAGCTATATATCCTAATGAGTTGTGTATCCAAAACAAATTAAAACTTATGTACTAAATAAATCATGTCATTAGCTTAACACATAACCTAACCATAACCATCATATTTATCAAATCCATCATTTGTACCCACAAAATTCATATCCCATTACTACTACCACAACTACATATTAATTAAAAGCCATCCAATACCAAAGGATTTGAATAAATCTAGAAACTAAGGTGCCACCTAGGGTTACATAATGCCACTAAAATAACAAGAAATTACCAACAAAATTTAGGGAGCCGGGGGAGATTACCACAAACAACAAGGGAGAGAAAGATCCACGGAGGAAAATCAAATTTGGAGTGGGATTTGAGTGAGCCTTGAGGTGGGAGAGAGAGGGGGAGCTCTCCTTTGTTCTTCTTTTTCGGGATGGAAGATTGGGAGAGTGTGTGGAGAGGCCCCACACACTTTTCCCGTGACCACTTATCTCTCAGGGGGGTAGACGCCAAGGTTCACGGCGTCTAGGGTCGGTGTCGACACTTGCCACGTCAGACAGTCAAACTGGCCGACCAGGAGGTGGGCAGGCCAAACGCTGAGGTCATGGCGTCTTGATGCAAGCGAGCGCCATGGATGTTGGCGTCTCGGTTTGGGTCAGATACGAAAAAAGTTTCAAAAGCGGGTCAAATCGTGCTAAAGTTTGCCACATGGGTCAAAACAGTGAAAAAACCCTAGGGTCATAGGCCTGACCTATACGTCCTACCCAAGGTCACTACCCAAGAAGACAAGAAGTTCAAGAGGCAGCATGAGACCCCCAGTCAAAGATGTCGAGTGCAATCCACTCGACATCATGTCATTCCGGAATCTTCCTACCTACTGTCACTCGACCATCCAGAGAATCACACGACCTCCCGAAGATTATGAGTCACTCAGCATTACAACGGGCAGGCATTCACTCCATAGTCTTTAAGGTCATTAACAGCACTTCAGGCTGGCGTTCCCAGTAACGCCACCACTTTATGTACATTAAGTCCCTTGTAATGGAGGGCGGGAAGGGTCCTGGCGAACTCTATATAAGCCACCCCCCTCCTCTGGCACAAAGGTTCGCACCCCTGTAACATCACACATATAATCCAATCGACCACCGAGACGTAGGGCTATTATTTCCTCCGAGAAGGGCCTGAACTCGTAAGACCCGTGTCTACATCTTCACCATAGCCGAGATCTTGCCTCTCCATACCTACCCCCTTTCTACTGTCAGTCTTGGAACCACGACAGGCAGCACATTATACGTCAACACTCCCCCTCACGTGTTGCTCCCTCAGCCGGGTCTTGAACTCAAGACCTCTTGGCTCCGATACCATGTAGAAGTGCATGCTCTAGCCAATGCAACCAAAAACGGATCTGATGGAAGAGACTAGGCAGCACATTATACGTCAACACTCTCCCTCACGTGTTGCTCCCTCAGCCGGGTCTTGAACTCAAGACCTCTTGGCTCCGATACTATGTAGAAGTGCATGCTCTAGCCAATGCAACCAAAAAATAGATCTGATGAAAGAGACTAGGCAGCACATTATACGTCAACAGTTATTACTCTACAGAGAAAGAAGATAACAACCTGATTTCTGGTGCGTCCACAACCAAACGAAACTACACATAGTATGTAACTACACAATAATGTCCTTGCGTAATGGCAGCTTAGTCGCCGTGGTGAGGCGGTGCGCGGGAAGAGGATGGGGCGCATGCATCAGCGGCAGGCGGCGGCGACGACGATGACTTTGGGCCCGGTGGTATTGGGAAGGGCTCCTCGGGGAGTGCAGGAACCCTGCCACTTTACTTCCTATCATCCTCGTTGTTGCTCCAGCAGCGTCAACGACAACTATGCTGCAATGGATCAGCACCACCACTATAACCGCCAGCCCAACCACCATCCTCAATATGATCGACAATCAAGCTCTCCGCATCTTTTGCATGACTGTATGCATGCGAGCAGACTCTATCGACGGGTGAGAACTACACCCTCTGGCCAGTTAGTCACTTTAAATAGTACATCCAATGAAGTGAGGTGAAGTGGAGGTGGTGCAGAAGCACAATGAAGGAATGATGATTCTCTTCTGCTTCTTCTCCGCGAGAAAGGAGCTTTTAAACTTGGGGCTTTGGAAGCAACGAAGGAAGTATATAAGGAAGGGGCCACATGAAAAGCCAAAACCGCTACCAAGGAGTCAGTGTGCAGTGTACTCTCCTTCTTTGGGTTGCTTCTTGGGTCGTTGACGTGGGGCATGGACGTGGCGCAACTTCCGGTCCACGTGTGCGTGCAGGTGCAGCATATGCATGCATGCTCCGGTCCAGCTGGACGGTTTCGGACCGTAGTGAGTGAGTGAGTCAGTGAGTGTGCTACTGGCCACTGGCTTCACCTACCGACTGTACCTACCAGCCGGACAAGACCAGCAGACAGAGCTGTGCATCTGCATGCATACTGCTCACTGACATCATCAGTCGGCAGATACATGTCCTGTCTGGAATCAGCCCGTCACTTGGCGTAATTACCTCGATCCATCGTGTAATCAGCAGCAGCAGGGTCTCATCTGTACTTGCCGTAAATTTTGTTGGTCAATGCGAACAAGCTCTGGAGCTGTCTGTACTTGTTTGACTAGTTTTTTTTTTTTGCGGGTTACTAGTTTGACTAGTTTAAAGGCGACCCAGCTGAGAGCCTAGAGATTGGGTAAGGTGTCGATAGATGGTGGAACTATTTTCACTGCTGCTAGTAATGCACATCTTCGTCTCTAACTAGTTTAAACATGACCCAGCTGAGATGGCAGCCACGATGGACGCGCGTGTGCAGGGCAGTGCATGCCTAGAGATTCGATGCAGCTGCACATGCATGCGAGCTCGCACGTAGAGAGAGATTCACTGCGACAGATCGTGGAGCTACTTCAGTGCCAATACTATATGTACTGCACATCTTCATCTCTGACATAAATAAACATACATGTATGGCATCCGATGTTCATGTTCAGATACGTCTGTCCGTGCGTATATTCCAGCCTAGTTTGGTGTAGAAGGAAAACAGGGACCGCCTATCCCTTGCTGGCCTGAAGATTTCAGATCAGAAAAAATAGTGTAAATTGATTCCCTCATCCTACCGTGCAAGTCAAATACATGTAGCACACTGCACGCGCACACAAAGCCAGATGAAGAGGCCGTGGAATAAAGACACATATTGTAGAGAGAGTGAGAGCGAGACATCGATTTGTACGGCTCCGTCGGATTACTCCTCGTCGCCATCCGTCCATAGGAGAAGAATAGGAAGAAAGGGACCCGAATATATTCGAGACATTTGGTACAACAGCCGCCACTCTTTCTTCCTCCGTAGCACAGTCAGAAGGAGAAACAGCTACACATGTCATTGTGTCACTGTCCGCCTTTTATTTTGTTGACATTTACACACGACCTGCGAGGAAGCAACGCAATGATCGATTTGGTGCAGATCGCTCTTATATATTGACCGACTCACTGCTGTTGACTGGTTTGTCTAACGCTTTTGTCTGGTGAAATGCATGAATTGCAATTTGATTAGTAATACTATTATAAATTGTTGCACTACTCATTAGTCTTCGTAGTAGTTGGAGTTCCGTTCATACTACTCGATTACTACTACAACTAATCATGACTTGTATCAGCTGGCTGTGCGCATCGCTTGATGCAGAGACCGGGGATTATCTTTCTTTTTGAAAAAAAATGACTTGTATCAGGCTCTAACGAACTTGCATTGCATGAGCTTGCATTGTTTTTAAGAACATTTCTTTTATTTAAAGGGGCCAAAAGGAAAGCTTCCATGAACCTAAGAAATGACGCACTAAACATGGAACATGTGGGACGCCGAGCTAGATGCATGCGCACCTGTAACTAGGCAGCGGCGGGAGACGGCTAGAAATGAAATACAAGAAAAAAAAATCAAAGGAAAGGAGAATTAATAGTGTTGTCATACATATATGTATGTAGAACATGCTAAGCACAGTTGGCTGGCACAATGGTCAAATTGATCCCTTAATTTGTGCACCGCAACTAGCCAGTAGCCACTTCTTGTCCACTATGGAAGATACTCAATTACTGCACCAGTACCTAGGCCAATACTTAATTTACTTTCGATGTAATCATGGCGGCCGGCATCGATCCTCGTCCGGACAAAGATGCACTGAAACAATGGCACGCAGACGCAGGTGAACTGTCTCCTTAATTTCTGCATCTTTTGGAGAGTAGTATAGCCTTTCTAGAGGACGAGACTTGCTCGCTTTCCTTCCCACGCTTTCCATCCGTCTTTCCCGTCGTGGGCGATTTGATTGGAAGAAAATAAGGTCCGCCCCACCCTAAAAATCAGGAGGAGATGATTAGATTCAAAAAAAAAAAAAAAAAGAATAATAGTAGGATGAAGTGGGAAGCGGATGGGAGCGTGGAGAGGGCGGGCAAGCCACATCCCTTTCCGGATTACTCTGAGGAGTCTCTGGGTTGGGTTGGGTTGGTGGTGCTGCTGGTGCACAAGCGCAAGGAAGGAATGATGATTCTCCTCTTCTTCTTCTCGGCGAGAAAGGAGCTTTTAAACTTGGGGCTTTGGAAGGAAGGAAGGTAGCGGCCAAAGCAAAAGCCAAAACCGGCACCAAGGAGTGTACATGTACTCTGCTTCTTGGGTCGACGTGGGGCATGTACGTGGCGCAACTTGTGTGTCCACGTGTGCGTGCAGGTGCAGCATATGCATGCATGCTCCGGTCCAGCTGGACGGTTTCGGACCGTAGTGAGTGAGTGAGTCAGTGAGTGTGCTACTGGCCACTGGCTTCACCTACCGACTGTACCTACCAGCCGGACAAGACCAGCAGAGCTGTTCATCTGCATGCATACTGCACACTGACATCATCAGTCGGCTCATACATGTCCTGTCTGGATTCAGCCCGTTAGTACAACTGGAAGAAAGGGACCCGAATATATTCGAGACATTTGGTACAACAGCCGCCACTCTTTCTTCCTCCGTAGCACAGTCAGAAGGAGAAACAGCTACACATGTCATTGTGTCACTGTCCGCCTTTTATTTTGTTGACATTTACACACGACCTGCGAGGAAGCAACGCAATGATCGATTTGGTGCAGATCGCTCTTATATATTGACCGACTCACTGCTGTTGACTGGTTTGTCTAACGCTTTTGTCTGGTGAAATGCATGAATTGCAATTTGATTAGTAATACTATTATAAATTGTTGCACTACTCATTAGTCTTCGTAGTAGTTGGAGTTCCGTTCATACTACTCGATTACTACTACAACTAATCATGACTTGTATCAGCTGGCTGTGCGCATCGCTCATCGCAGAGACGGATTATCTTTCTTTTGGAAAAAAAATGACTTGTATCAGGCTCTAACGAACTTGCATTGCATGAGCTTGCATTGTTTTTAAGAACATTTCTTTTATTTAAAGGGGCCAAAAGGAAAGCTTCCATGAACCTAAGAAATGACGCACTAAACATGGAACATGTGGGACGCCGAGCTAGATGCATGCGCACCTGTAACTAGGCAGCGGCGGGAGACGGCTAGAAATGAAATACAAGAAAAAAAAATCAAAGGAAAGGAGAATTAATAGTGTTGTCATACATATATGTATGTAGAACATGCTAAGCACAGTTGGCTGGCACAATGGTCAAATTGATCCCTTAATTTGTGCACCGCAACTAGCCAGTAGCCACTTCTTGTCCACTATGGAAGATACTCAATTACTGCACCAGTACCTAGGCCAATACTTAATTTACTTTCTGATGTAATCATGGCCGGCCGGCATCGATCCTCGTCCGGACAAAGATGCACTGAAACAATGGCACGCAGACGCAGGTGAACTGTCTCCTTAATTTCTGCATCTTTTGGAGAGTAGTATAGCCTTTCTAGAGGACGAGACTTGCTCGCTTCCCTTCCCATGCTCCCATCCGTCTTTCCATGACACGTGGCTTGATTTGATTGGAAGAAAATAAGGTCCGCCCCACCCTAAAAAATCAGGAGGAGATGATTAGATTCAAAAGAAAAAGGAAAAGAATAGTAGTAGGATGAAGTGGGAGACGGATGGGAGCGTGGAGAGGAGAGCGAGCAAGCCACATCCCTTTCCGGATTACTCTGAGGAGTCTCTGGGTTGGGTTGGGTTGGTGGTGCTGCTGGTGCACAAGCGCAAGGAAGGAATGATGATTCTCCTCTTCTTCTTCTCGGCGAGAAAGGAGCTTTTAAACTTGGGGCTTTGGAAGGAAGGAAGGTAGCGGCCAAAGCAAAAGCCAAAACCGGCACCAAGGAGTGTACATGTACTCTGCTTCTTGGGTCGACGTGGGGCATGTACGTGGCGCAACTTGTGTGTCCACGTGTGCGTGCAGGTGCAGCATATGCATGCATGCTCCGGTCCAGCTGGACGGTTTCGGACCGTAGTGAGTGAGTGAGTCAGTGAGTGTGCTACTGGCCACTGGCTTCACCTACCGACTGTACCTACCAGCCGGACAAGACCAGCAGAGCTGTTCATCTGCATGCATACTGCACACTGACATCATCAGTCGGCTCATACATGTCCTGTCTGGATTCAGCCCGTTAGTTGACGATCACGTAATTACCTCGATCGATCGCAGCAGCAGCAGCAGTGTCTAATCTGTACTTTGCCGTAAATTTTGTTGATGAACAAGCTCTCGAGCTATCTGTACTCGTTGGAGATTTGACTAGTTTAAAGGCGACGCAGCTGAGAGCCTGAGACGGCATCCACGTCGGACGGCCGGACGCGCGTGCCTAGGGATTCGATGCAGCTGCACATGCATGCGAGCTCGCACATAGAGAGAGATTCACTGTAACAGATCACGGAGCTACTTCAGTGCTAATACATATGTATTTATGGCATCCGATGCTCATGTTCAGATACTTCCGTACGTATATACAGTATACTCCAGCGTAGTTTAGTGTAGAAAGAAAATAGGGACCGTCTATCCCTTGCTGGCCTGAAAATTTCAGATCAGAAAATAGTGTAGATTGATTCCCTCATCCTACTGAGCAAGTCAAATACAACTAGCACACTGCACACGCATAGAGAGCCAGATAAAGAGGCCACGGAATAGACACACGTAGAGAGAGTGAGAGCGAGGCATCGACTTGTACAGCTTCGTCGGATTACTGCTCGTCGTCATCCATCCATCAATCAAAATCAGGTACTCCCTCCGTGCCAAATTATGAGAGCGTTTTTAACAATAGCATAGTGTTAAAAATATTCTTATATTTTGGGACGGAGGGAGTAGTACAAGTCAGTCAGAAGAACAATAGGGAGAAATGGACCCGAATAGATTCGAGACATTTGGTACAACAGCCGCCACTCCTCCTTCCTTCCTTTCTTTCTCACGTAATTAACTTGCAACTCTGGCTCCGAGAAGGAGAAAAGGACCTGAGAGGAGCACAGCCATCTTTGCTCGCAGTCTGCTGTAAGAAGCAGCTCCACATGTCACTATGTCACTCTCCACCTTTTATTTCGTTGACATTTACACACGACCAGCGAGGAAGCAACGCAAATTTATTTTTACTTACGCGTGTGATCGATTTGGTGCAGATCACTCTTATATATTGACCGACTCACTCTTGTTGACTGGTTTGTCTAACGTTTTCGTTTTGTGAAATGCGTGGATTGCATATTTGATTGTACCACTATAAATTGCGGCACTACTCATTAGTCATCGTCGTCGTAGTTTTTTTCCGATAAAGGGCTTTTCATTGAATTGAACTATCGAGTTGATCTGTGCATCAAAGATAACCTACCTCTGCGTATCTGATCTTACACACCCAAAAGTACCAGATCCCAAAAACAAAACAAAAGGCGGAACGCCAGCAGAGCGAAAAAAGAAAGATAAAGAGGCCTAAGGTGATGCCGGGCCTATCCGAAGGTCACACCGCCATCCATGGGGGTAGAAAATGTCCCTGGCCGAGCACTCCAACCGGGTAGAAGCCATCGTCGTCGTAGTTGGTGTTCCGTTATTTTCATACTACTGAATAACTATTACAACTAATCATGACTTGTACCAAGCTCCATCGAACTTGCATTGCTTTTAACATTTCTTTTATTGAAAGGTGCCAAAAGGAAAGCTCGCATGAAACAAAGAAAAGACGCACTAAACATGAACCACGTGTAACGCCGAGCTAGATGCATGCGTACCTGAAATTAGGCAGCGGCGGGAGACGGCTAGAAAGGAAGAATACACCAACAAATTCCAACGAAAGGTGAATTTATAGTGTTGCGATACATATATGTAGGTAGAACATGCTAAGCACAGTTGGTTGGCACAAATGGTCAAATCGATCCCATAATTTGTGCACCACAACTAGCCACTTCTTGTCCAATATGGAAGATAAGCCAATTACTGCATCAGTACCTAGGCCAATTTGGGCCACTTACTTAACTTTCTGGTGTAATCATGGCCGGCGGGCATGCATCCTCGTCCGGAGAAGCTGCACTGAAACAATGGCACGCAGACGCAGGTGTACTGTCTCCTTAATTTCTGCATCTTTTGTGGACTAGTATAGCCTTTCCAGATGCAACTTTTTGAAAAGAAGTTTTGATTAACCTATATCTTCATGAGAAGCTGAAATTGGTTCAGAAGGTAAGTAAATTAAAGTGACTGATTATCATAAGGAGAATGTTGAGCAAAGGGGTGGTGGGAAGAAAAGTGAAACATAGAACCTTACATTCTTTTTAGCTAGATATATAGATATAGATATAATAAAGAAGAGATATTTTTTCCCTTGCATTTGTTGTACTACCAAAGTGTGCTTTCCTTACACGGTCGCATGGTGTTTATCTTAACAATCTACTCACTACAAATTAGTACAAGTATCGTAGTAGAATAATATATTAACTGCACTACGGAAACAGCCAGTAAAATCATTTACATCCAAAATGAAAACTGAAATGTCTTCAGCAACATTTCGGTTATACATCTTTTAAAATTCATCATCAAATAACCTTTGTAAACGGTACACCGAGATTAGAATACATGTGTTGTTCAGCGGACCCTTCCATTTTATAAGTATGTTAGGCACAATAAAAAGTTCTGGTATGGGAGTATCATTGGTGCATGCAGTCCTAGTTCGATTAGTCAACTGAGAAACGGGCACGGGTATGCAAAGCATCCTGGAAAAACCCAGCGCGTTTCTAAAAAGCAAGCTATCACTCCTATCTCTTTTCGTGTGGTGATGAACCCTTCAGGAATATTTTTTTGGAAGGAGCTTTTTCTCTCGCGTGTGTATGCATGTTTGTTTGGTCCACACACACACCACCCGGCATGTATACGTTTGGTAGAGGGAGCCACGACCACAATGGGCTCGAATAGAATCTGGTGCTTCCTACCCGGGGCACTTTCTTTCATTGGTTTTGTCATACAATGTGCGCACTGCTTTTCCTTTTCTTAAAAAAAACGTGCACATTGCTTCTTGAAATTATCTGGTGAGTTGAAGGGCACCTCATTGCTTATTTTTAATTTAATTTAACTCCTAATTAGTTTTTATTTTGCGGGGATCTCCTAGCTAGTTATGGATTGGTCGTCTTTTACAGGCATGTGGTTTCATTCATCCGATTTGAAAAACTGACAACAACACGGGGAACAAAGAGCCCTTGTAAAACTAAGTGTTACTTCCATAGTTCCATTGATCCTCTCCGCCCTATTGATGGCGGAGAGGGCAGACGCCACGTCTCAATAGCACATCGTGGCAATTAATGGCAATAGACCACGTGCCAACTTTCTGCTGCCATTAACGCAACGTTTTCCTGCCTCTCGCCACCTTTCTTGACACATTTCACCGGCCGGCGCCCGCGTCTATAAGAAGACCGTCGCCATGACCAAATTGCTCATCCTCTTTCCCTGCTCCATGCACTTCCATCGCAATTACCATGGCTCAATAGCTCACCTCCACTATGACTAAATAGCATTCACGGTCAACAATATGAATTTCTATTTGGTGAGAACCAACTAGCTAGTGCGGTCTCCCATATGTAACTATTCTGCAATCCATTGTTTGTGCCCTTATGTAACAGAATATTTTTTTTCCCTCCAATTGAGTATGTGCATTTATGAGTTGATGCAACAAAAGAAAGCATGAAAAAAAGGGGGAAATAAAATAAAAAACAAGGCATAATTTTCATTGCCCATGCATTTCAAACAAGCATTACGTATATGCTCAGCCCGATCTTTGGAGTAGTACGTATATGCTCTGACTCCGAAATTTGAGTTCGTGAGAGAGAGTAGCTTAAGTCTGTATGTGATTATAGATACAAAAAAATCATTATAACATACAGGTACTAATTATGCAGCACTCCTTGCAGTATATAGCTAATTAAACACGGATTCATAATTAAGAAGACATGCTAGCTATCTAGGCCGGCGGTTAGTGTTGGTTTTTGTTATGTTTGTAGCGAAGTAGGAAACCATGCGGAAGCTGCCGATGGATGGATGGAGTGTTTGTTTTCTGTGTATTATCTTATCAGTCGCTTTGACAGCAAGGTACTCCGTAGTTTAGAGCAGACGAGCTTTTCGAGTGTGTATTATACAACTATGCAAAGAAGTGTCATATACTCATATATATTTTGGGTTTCGACCTATCTTACCTGTTAGAGTTGTGTCGAATATTGTGTACAAGATAGGTTACAGTTGGACTCTGAGTTGTATTGTGTTTAGATAGGATATGGAGTCGTGTCCTAATAGGGCACTTGTATCCTAGGGCTCTCTTATATAGCGAGGGTAGACACACGATGTAACCTATGCCAACATAATAGCACCGGAACGCAGGGGGAGCCGGCGGCATGTGCCGGTGTCCAGGGCGACCGGGTGCGGTATTGTAGCGGTATCATGGGGAGGAGCGCCCTTAGTCAGGCCCCGGGGATGTAGCCATATCGGTGAACCTCGTTAACAAATCTCGGTGTCGTGCCTTGTGTGATTGCTTGGTGCTCGGATGATCGACGGAGTGTCTCGGATTTATTCTAACAGGTGGTATCATGAGCAAGGTTCGAGAGGCTGTGGATAGTTGATCTAGAGGTGATGAGCCGGATGTTGCAGAAAAATCGTTTGATCTATGATGTGTCGAGCGATCGGAACCCGGGAGCAATCTCTAAGATTAAGTCGACGTAAAGTCAAGAAGATCCATGTGATTTGGAAGCGTATCGGCGAGATCGGAAAAAGCAATCTGCGTGCAAGCGGCGGCGGAATCATGCAGCGGCAGGAGTCTTGCGTCTCAATCGGAGCGGCGGCACTTGGAAGGGCGCTCGCGCGTGGCTCTGGCCGATCCGGACCGAGCAGGCAGCGCCAGGTGGGCCTCTAGTCCAAGGCGTAGGCTCATGCAGCGGTCGGTTTGTACGGGCGCGTACGGACGCAGCAAAGGCCAAGGCGTGGCCGTTTTTTTTCAGGAAAAAAGGGCAAGGGCAAGGCGTGGCTGCTCAAGTTCAAGGGGGCACTGGGGGAGCTTAGGCAAGGCCGAATGGGCCGTGGCCCGCCCAGCCCAGCCGAAAATGGAGAAGGATGAGATGAAATTTGGGCCTTAAGTACAAGTATTATGTGTAATTCCTTAGCCTGGCCCGCCCAGCCTTTTTCTTGTAGCTCCGCCACTGCAAGGGGGTTCCGAGGAGCAGCTTGACGTGAAGACGCACGGGGCTGCTGCATGCATGGTGTACAAGGAGGCCTCACGTAGTAAGGCAGATGGCCTGAAGCTGCTCGTGTGATGGTACTAACTTGTGCAAATCCAAGGATACCGCGAGATTTGTTTGTGAAAAAAAAAGGTGCAGTTTTTCGTGCGTGCATGGAGGAGCTATTAGTGGACCAAGACAAGAGAAGTGAATTGTGTGGAGGGATCACTCGGTCTGGTTTTGCATGAAAATTTCTCTTGTGGGTCATGTTTGCTAAGAGTGCTTGGTGCGTGTACGTTAAGGACGGCAACACGCGCATAAGGCCTGGAGGAGCTTGAAGTGCGGCGTGGCAGAATCATGCATACACATGGCGTCCAAGATATGCACATATGTGCGAGCAGTCATGGTGCAAGGTGGAGCATGGTTGTAGCTGAATAAGTTCGGCTTGGTTGGACTGGACAGTCTGACGGATCGACGCAAGTCGGTTGGTACAGAAGAAGGTGCGGGATCGGCGGCAGCGACATAGGAGCGTGATGCTGATGGTGACCGACTTCTGGTCGTGGAAACACGTGGTGCACATGCCCGAGGCTTGTGTGGCTTCAACAAGACTATGGCGCGTGGTTGATTCAAGGTGGTGTACACACGGAGCTTGAAGTCAACGGGGCGCAGGGTGGACTGATCATCTACCATGGAGTCATGTTGAAGGTGGAGCTGGATTGAGGGGCTACGATGTAAGGATCCGGAGAATCGAAGCCTATTCAGCGGGGAAAAGCAAGGGACACGTAATTCAGACCGGAGCCCAGTGGTCTGATGGAAGCGTGAAACTCGTCATCGGTCGGTGATGATCGGTGGTACTCTGCAGTGGGGGTTGAATGGTGTGGGTTCGCGACCCTTGAGACTCGACCGGGACAGCAGAGGCTCGACGCGGTAATAGCGACGAGGCGTGTGGTATGCACGGGACATGGAGACGGGCCAGGGCTCTGGTGGTCAGACATGTGGTGAGATAGCTGCGAATTTGACTCGGGATGACTACAAGCAATGGTGAAATTCCTTCAAGTTTCAGACAGGCGGTCAAGAAAGGAGCGGTGACGTTGAGTTCAGGGTATTCTTATGTGTGACACCCAATATGTGAGTTGTTCATTTTCACGCAGGTCAGTGATCAGTGTGTGATGGCGTTGAACGGAGCTCTGGAAGCTGGGAGCACAAACTAGAGTAACAAGGAACTTAATTTTGCTCGAGTGTTGACTGTGGTCAAGAAAAAAAGGGACTACAAGTTGCAGGTGGAGTCACGTGGAGTCTTTAGAGTAGCAGCGGTGCTCATGAGACAAGCTCAAGTCCAATGTACATGGAAGTTTGACGCGTTGACGAATTCAAGGTGGTGGAGAATATTCGCCAAGGTGGAGTTTGTTAGAGTTGTGTCAAATATTGTGTACAAGGTAGGTTACAGTTGGACTCTGAGTTGTATTGTGTTTAGATAGGATATGGAGTCGTGTCCTAATAGGGCACTTGTATCCTAGGGCTCTCTTATATAGCGAGGGTAGACACACGATGTAACCTATGCCAACATAATAGCACCGGAACGTAGGGGGAGCCGGCGGCATGTGCCGGTGTCCAGGGCGACCGGGTGCGGTATTGTAGCGGTATCATGGGGAGGAGCGCCCATAGTCAGGCCCCGGGGATGTAGCCATATCAGTGAACCTCGTTAACAAATCTCGGTGTCGTGCCTTGTATGATTGCTTGGTGCTCGGATAATCGGCGGAGTGTCTCGGATTTATTCTAACATTATCCGGGCTTCATTTTGCTGGTCGATGGATCGATGTTATCATATGAATCATGACCCCTCCACCCAAACCAACCAAAATCTCTTAACAATGAATTCCCCCCTATCGATCTCTGTGATAGGGAAACAAGTTGTTTTCTTTAGCCGATCAGAGCAACATATAAAGAATGTTGACGTCCAAGCTTCCAATTGCTCTTTCACTGCTGTTGATGTACTGCTACACGGCGGCTAATGACGGATTTCAATCAACTTAGAGGGATGAATATCTTGGCTTTTGCACTTTGTGCTGCTGCTAGTGGTCGATGGAGAATAATAAGATATGTACAATCCAAAAGAAAAATGTGATACTCGCAGTCATGTTTGTGAGACCCATCCATGTCGTCCACCTGAATAGAATCAAAATGTTAGTACTACTAAACAATGACAAACATGCACCACCCCGGATAAGTTCGATTCTCACTTTCTTCTCCACTCAACTTTAGTTTCCTCCTTTGTTTTCTCTCGAATCTCCATATTTTGAGTGCACGATCGATTAGACTAGTATATGCTTTGTCTCAAAATTCAGACAAGAACCGTAAAAAAAAGATCAGAAAAGAAAGCAGAGCATGGTAAAAAAATAATATTGGTACAGTAAATGTACAAAATTCAGTGCCGTTTCTTTTCTTTCAAGGGAAAAAAAGGGTGAAAGATAGAGCTGCAGCTATGCTATGCGTCGATTCCGTCGGACACCCGGTCGAGCTTCTATGATCCACCGTGGATGAAAAACACTCATGATGGCTAGCTATGCTCTGCTAATCGTCATGCTGTGATTCAGAGAGAGCAGAGACTGCCGGTGCGTTCAGAATGAGGCGGATGCGCGGGGCGGTTGCGGCGGCGACGGCCAGAACTGCGCGGGCTTGACCTTGGAGACGCTGGTGAGCACGCCCAGCGGCGTCACGTCGCCGACCACCGTCACCTTCTTGCTCGGGATGTCGATGTCGAACGACGTCACGCCCTCCATCTTGGCGAGGTGCTTCTTCACCTTGCCCGCGCAGCCCTTGCAGTGCAGCGACACCCGAAGCACCACCACCTGCGTCGTTCTTCTCTCCGTGGTCGTGGACGACCGCGCCAGCACCGCCGGCTTCTGCTGCTCCTCTTCTTCTTGGAGGGCCGTGATCTCCGACGACGACGAAGCAGAGGAGGAGGACGAGGAGGTCTCTGCTTGCTGTACGAGCGACGGTGCCTCCTTGGCGAAGTAAAGAGGGAGCGAGGCGTCGCCGGGGAACGCATCGATGAAGGACGGCGGCTTCGCTTCGCCGCCGGGGAACACGTCGATGAACGACGGCGGCGGCGGCGGGGCAAGCGCGAGGACGTCGAGGTCGTCGGACTGCAGCCGGGAGGAGTTGAGGAGGAACCTGGACGACGTCGCCGGGCTTACCAACCTCTTCTCTGAAGATTTAGTCCCAGCAGCAGCGGTGGTGCTCTTCTTCTTCTTCTTCTTGTTGTTGCCGTGGCCGTGCTGCTGCTTGGAGTCGCCGGAGGACGCCGAGTCTTTGGTGCTGCTGGCACTTGTGCTTGGCCTTGGCGGCTTGGAGGTGGATGAGCGGTGTGGGTCGCGGATGCGCGGCGAGTGGCGGTCGAGGGCCCGGCCGCTGCTGCTGCCGACGCCGTTGGTGGTGGTGGTGGAGGCGATGATGCTGGTGGCGTCGGCGGAGGAGCAGGAGATGGAGATGGAGATGGAGGGCAGGCCCAGGCGCTTGTGCACGCCCTTGAGAAGCAGAGACGCCATGGAACGGAACTCGGTCTGGGTTGGGTTGGTGGTGCACGATGAAATGAATGAATGATGGTTCTCTTCTTCTTCGGCTCGTATTGTATTTGTATGTGTGTGTGCCCACTGCTGCCTCGCGTGCTTTCCCAACTTGCAACTTTGGAAGGAATGGAAGGTCCAAAGCCAAAGCCAAAGCTGCCACGGAGTACTCTGCTTGTGTTGACGTGGGCCACCAGCCACGTGGCACAACTTGTTGTCCACGTGTGCACACGATGTTAGAGTTAGTAAAGCTAGAAGTCACTGATGTTTGTGAGTGAGTCGGCCATTGAGCTGCTGGGTACTACTACTTCACCTACCTACCCACCAAATAACTGGACAAGATCAGCAAGGACTGCATGCACGTTGCACACTGACTGACTGCAGATGCATGTCGTGGAATCAGCCCGTTAGTAACTCGAGTCCGTGCACGACCAGCATCGATCGATCGATCACACGAGCGACTACGGAGTCTAATCGACAATGTCAGTAACCACAGGCACCATTTTGTCGTCTAAGGTCTAACATGGCCGGACAAGTACTTCAGATGGGTTTGTCTGTTTTATATAAATGTGGTGTCAAAAAAAGTTCTTACATTATGATATGGTAAAGTTTAGAGATAAGATAATGCAGCCTGCCTAGAGATTCGATGAAGCTGCTGCTACGTGGTGCCAAGTCTGCACATGGGCCTGCTGAATCAAATCATGAAAACGAGCGTCTGCGACAGATAGATCATGCAGCAAAGCTCAGCGTAGTACTACATATGCTCAGCGTACCATATGTTCGTCAGTAGAAGGCATCCGATGTTCAGGTATGTAAACAGATATGCGAGTGTTTAGTTGATAGTAGAATGGAATTAACATCCATCCGTTCGCAAGCCTTTACCATACAACTAGCACGTTGCGCACGCAAGTAGAGTTAAGGGTCAGAGGAGTATTCATGCGTACCTTTCAATCGACCAACTTTCTTCGTCTCTGCAGCAAGTAACAGCTACATGAACTGATCCGTGTCCAGCAGCCTTTAGTTTTTTGACTTTTACAGCACCAGCAAAGAACCATGATAATCCTGTTTACGCGTGTGATTGATTCGGTGCACATCACTCTTAATTAAACAGTGTCTTATTGACCGACTCACTGACTGATCTCAACTCCACTGAGTGGTATGTCTAGCTAGTAGTAGCAGCATTTGGTTCGTAGAAATTCGTGCGTTAATGTTTGATTACCAGTGTAATCAAATTGCTGCACAAGTCGTGAGTAGTTGGTGTTCCGTTATTGTCATACTCAATTACTACCACTACTACTCATGACTATTCCTAGCTAGCTCCATCAAACTTGCGGGGCATGAGATGCTAGCATTCCTTTATTTATATTCTTATTTCATTCAAAGGAGCCAAAAGGAAAACATGCATGAAACTAAGAAAAAAGAGGCACTAATCATGAAATGGCTACCTAAAAGGGAAGAATTAACACACAAGTAAGAGAATTGAAGGAAAGGTCAGTAGTGTTTCAGTAGGCAGTAGCTAGATTCCGAAAAAAAAGGCAGTAAATATAGGATTTGTGCACAATGGTCAAAATGATCCCTTAATTTGTGCACCGCAACTAGCCACTTCTTGTTCAATATGGAAGATAAGCCAATGACTGCACCAATCCCTAGGCAAATTTGGGCAAGCATAATTTACATTTTTGTGTAATCATGGCCGGCCGGCATGCATCCTCGTCCGGAGAAGTTGCACTCAAACAATGGAACACAAACGCAGGTGTACTGTCTCCTTAATTTCTGCAATGGTAGTAGTATAGGCTTTTGAGTTGCATCTTTCAAGTATCTTATTCCCCCTTGTATTTCCTCCACCAAAGTGTGCCTTCCCCCCACAGTCCCATGCAGATTAGTCTTAACTACAAGGGTTGGACGCTTTGCCGCGGCGCCGTTGAATTTGTTGGGAGTCTTAAATTTCTTTACTCACCCTATTTCAAAATATATGGTGTATTACCTTTTTGAAAAGTCTAACATCTTTAAGTTTGATCAAATTTATAGATAAATATATCAAAATTCATAATTTCAAATCGGTGTTATTAGCTTCATCATGAAATGGATTTTCATTTTCTTGTGTTTAATATTGCGGATGTCGATATTTTTGGCTCTGAACTTGGTCAAAGTTAAAAAAATGACTTTCCAAAAAACCAATACCCCGTATATTTTGAGACTGATGGAATATTTAGGTTGGCAGGTGGGGGAGACGATGGAGTGTGTTTTATGTTTAATAATGCGGTTATTTGATGGGCCTTTCGCGGTGTGACTCTGTGCTATCCGCTAATCAACCCATATTTATGTGGGTATATTTTTTCATCAGTGGTCGCATGTACTGTATTCGTGCTATAGTATCACATGGTGGCTTTTTTCTATGTAATGGGAGTCTGCGAGGGGTTGATATATTTTTATAGGCCGGTTGTTGCTGATTGATTTGAAAATTCGTTGGCCTGATCAAAATTGTAAATCAAATTCAAAATTGAATACCTCAATCGAATGAAACAACTTTAAAATTAGGGACCATAGAAAATTAAAATAATTAAATGGGAGAGCCCCTTGAGAAATTGTTGTCCCAGTCAAAATCAGGTGACCCAATTCTTAATTATAGCCTCAATTAATTGTGAAGAATTAAAAATTAAAAAGCATAATTTGTTGTGTAAAAAAATAAATGAGAGTGTTGAGAAATTGTTGACCTGATCAAAATTGGGTGACCAAATCCCAGTTGAAGACCTCAATTGATTGTGAGGCCTCCAATCCTAGGGAGCTTAGTGATATACTTCCTCTGTCCGAAAATACTTGTCATCAGAATGGACAGGAGGGGATGTATCTAGATGTATATTAGTTCTAGATACATCTTTTTTTATACATTTTGATGACAAGTATTTTCGGACGGAGGGAGTAGTATATTACACTAGTAGTGGTATTAGACATTGCCGTAATTTTTTGAGAAATACTATTTTTTTAAACTGGACTACGAAAACATATACATCAAAACTGGAAACTGAAATATCTTCAGCAGCATTTCGGTAGTACAACTTTTAAAAATTCATCACCAAATGACCTTGTTAAACCATACATCGAGAAAATATGTGTTGTTCAGCGGCCCCTTGCGTGCTCCATTTTATAAATATATGTTGCGCACAATAAAAGCTAATGCCCAAAGTCCTGATTTGGAGGCATCCATCGTACTTACCTCCAAAGGCACAGGAATCCCCCTGAAATGGCTCGACTAATCTTTTTTTTTCCGAGGGGGCTCAACAAATCTTGTTCAGTGCTAGTAGCACGTACCCTTGGAGCATTCAGTCCAAATTTGAGTAGTCAACTGAGAAACGGGCACGGGTGTGCAAAGCATCGTGGAAAACACACGGCGTCTTTCTGAAAAGCTCCTGTCTTTCTCCATCTCCTCTTTCCCTTTTTCTCTCACGCGTGTGTGTGCGTGTGTGTGTGTGTACTGGCTTCGGAGCTGCAGCTTTGTGGTCGACCGTGGCATGTATGCATTTGGTTGAGGCTTCCTACCACGGCGACGATGGGCTCCAATAGAATCTTTCTTTGCTTTCTCATACAATGTGCATATTGCCTTTTTTCTTAAAAAGTGCATATTGTTTTCTGAAAATTTCTGGAGAGATGGAGGCACCCAAATGCTTTATTTTCTTATTAGTTAATTTAATTCGAAATAATTCTCGGCTAGTTTACTTTTTGTGAGGATCCCTAGCTAGTTTATTGTTTGATCGTCCTTCACACACATATGGTTTCATTCAACTGATCTGAAACCCAACAACAACACGGGCAACAACGACGACAGTGGACGATCTGCACATAGGGGCATCTGCACTCGCTTTTCAAAAATGTACTTTTTACGCGTTTTGTAATGTTCAAAAATTCTAAAAATAAATTATGCATACATGTTGGCAAAGGTATGTCCGCGGCACAAAGTTTTGTGTAAAAAAGTATTTTTGTTTTGTCTCAATAAAAAAAGGCAAATTTTACTGCTTCTAAATAGCGTTTCACGGCACAAAATTTTGTCTTTTTTGCACAGGCTGCAAAAAAAAGTTGTTTTTCTGTGAAACTTTCTGCACACACATAGAATATGGAGATGTCCGCGCGCATCTTTTTTCAGAATTTTTTGACATTTCAAAATGTGTTTTCCAAAGTGGATTCATATGTACCCGGGTTCATCCATGCACTTCTCCAACAACGACCCCTTGTAAAACTAACAGTTACTTCCACAGTTCCACCAAAAAAAACACCGAAAGTACACCGTACACTACCTTTCACTTCTCCACAATCAATTCCATTCTTACTACATTGTAGTACTAAGAGAAAACATGATATCTATCCCCATAATCCAAAACAAAGACATCACATCAATGGGTTAGCCCAATCGAAATAGGCAGTTCTCAAGGACCACACAATTTAGTTGTATCACAGTTCCCAAATGCCAACCGGCAATAATGCATCTTATTCTTGTTTTTTTGGCAGGTGTGGTAATAATGTTTTATTCTTTGTCGATCATTATTACTCGACAAAGCAAAACGGAAACACCTTGATTTGTCATGCCTCCACAATCAAATGAAACTACAAATAGTATGTAACTAAACAATAATGTCGACGTGCATTGGTTGCTTGATCTACGTGGTGTGGCAGTGAGCGGGAGGAGGATGAGGTGCATGCACAGGCGTCGGCAGCTGGGGCTTTGAGCTCTGCGAGATTGGGAAGGGATCCTCGTGTCCCAAGGGGACAATGACACTTTACTTGCTCCGCGGGAGTCAAGAATAATGACGGTGCAATGGACATGCACCACCACTATCACCGCCACCATGACCACCGACCTCGATATGATCCTTAACCGAAGTCTCCGCATCTTTTGCATCCCCTGTCCAATTACCGGATCATCGCGCATTGGTTTCTTGGTCTACATGGTGCGGCGGTGAGCAGGAGGAGGATGAGGCACATGCAACGGCGTCGGCAACGAGGGTTTTGGGATCGGCACCATTGGGAATGGATCCTCGAGATGGAAAGGGAATGCTGACACTTTACTTGCTCTGCCGGAGTCTGTGGCAACAATGATGCAATGGACCAGCACCACCGCGATTACCGACCTGGATATGGTCGACAACCGAACTTTTGCATCTTTTGCGTCGAGTATATGTTTGCAAACATACTGGATCGACGGGTGAGAACTGCATCCCCTCACTAGTTAGCCTGTTTAAGTAGTACATCCAACAAAGTGAGGTCATAAGGATTGCCAATAAAGTGGCATTTAATACAATCGATTCATATCAATTGCAACCTCGTTAATTCCTATCCTACCACGCTTGGTAATCTGAAATGGACGGAGTTGTAATCAACCTCGTTAACTGCCACACTACTGGAACTTGGCAAGACCAGCAGAATAGTGCACGCACGCTGCACACTGACTTCACCAGTCGGCAAGATATAGATCGACCGTAAAAACAAAATGTTGTTGTGTAATGCGGACAAGCTGTACGAGCTGGATCTGTCTGCTTAAACTACTAATAGTATTTACTAATTTACAGCCAAGAGATTCGACGATGATAGATGGTGCCAAATCTGCACATGCGCTTGTGCTCGAACCTAGAGAGCGAGAGATTCACTCAACAGATCGAGGCATGATCTGAATCATGATCCAAACTACCCGCTGCGATAAATCATTTAGCTACTTCCGTGCTGATTATATTACCACTGCACGTCTTTGTCTCCCACCATAAATAAATGTACATACATGGAATCCAATTTTCAGACTTGTCTTTGGCCTCAAGGCTTCACCGGATTTGACTAATAGTGAAATAAATTCTCAGTTACCTGAGAAATATCAAAACCAATGAAATCACCATCCATCCATAGTAAATCAGTCTAGAAAGAAGTAGGTTAAATTCATGCATACCTAAGTCAAATACAACTAGCACACTTCGTGGTGCGCAAACTTCGTGAAATAAGACATACACACACACACACACACACACACACACACAGAGAGAGAGAGAGAGAGACAAAGATCGACTTGTACATCTTCACTGGACGATATCTCGTCGCCATCCATCCACCGAAATTGTACACTCTAAGAAGAATGAGAAGAAAGGGACGAGAGGAATCGATTTGAGACATTTGGAACTACAGCCGCCACTCTTTATCTTTATGACAGTACTTTCTTTCTCACTGTATTATTAACTTGTACTCGTAGAAGAGAAGAAAATGACCTCAAAGGATCATGCATGTACCTTTCGGCCAAATCAGCTTCTTTTATTACTGTACTAAGTTACAGCTACAAAGTTCGGTGTGAGCTTTTTAGTTTGTTCACATTTACACCTGCACCAGCGAAGAACCAACAAAATTTATCTGCTTACGCATGTGATGGACTTGGTGCAATATTAATTAAGCTTGTCTTACAAGCTAGCTGGTGTTCCGTGATTGTCATATACTCCAGTAGCACTCCCTTCGTCCGGAATTACTTGTCATCAAAATTGATGAAAATGGATGTATCTAGAACTAAAATACATCTAGATACATCTATTTCAATGACAAGTATTTTCGAAAGAAGGGAGTACTACTCATGACTTGCCCCTACTTTGCATGAGCTACCAATTTTTTATACTCACTCCGTTCCTAAATAATTGTCTTTCTAGAGATTTCAAGAAGTGACTACATACGGAGCAAAATGAGTGAATCTACACTCTAAAACATGTCTATATACATCCGTATGTTGTAGTCCATTTAAGATGGCTAGAAAGACAATTATTTGAGAACGGAGGGAGTACAAAAAGAAGCTTCTTGCATGAAGCTAAGAAAAGACGCACTAAACATGAAACCATATGTGACGCCGAGCTAGATGCTTACCTGAAATTAGGCGGCGGTAGCGGCGGGAGAAAAGAATACACTAGAAATGTTTTGAAGTGTTGCGGTAGAACATGCTACGCAAGTTGGCACAATGGTCAAATCGATCCCTTAATTTGTGCACCACAACAAGCTCTACCTCTTGCCCAATATGGAGTAACTAGATAATAAGCCAATTACTGCACGAATACCTAGGCTAATTTGGGTACCTTTTTGACTTTCTGGTGTAATCATGGCCGGCCGGCATTCATCCTCGTCCGGAGAAGCTGCACTGAAAGTCTGAAACAATGGTGTACCGTCCCTTTAATTTGTGCACCAGTACTAGTATAGCCTTTCCAAGCATCTTTATGTTTTCCTTTCCTTGCATTGCTCCAGAAAAGTGTGCATGCCTTCTACTGTTACAATACATACAGGCTAATCTTTTCTTTACGAAATGCTATCTGGCAACCGTTCACCAGGAGGAAATCTCCAGCGAATGCCCTCATAGCCACAGGATCATGATCTGATGGTATCAGTTTTTGGATGAAACTTAATACTCCACGAATGAGTACCATCTATCTAGAATATGTGCTTTGTTATGTGGACCGTTACATGTTGCATTTTACATTTATAAATATGTTACAATAAAAGCTAGCGGCCAAACTTCTGGTTTGGAGGCATCGATAATACTACTAGTATCATGAATCCCTCTCAAACGACTCCAGTAATCTTGGTTAGTGCTAGTAGTCCGAACCCTAGGTGCATGTTGTGAAAATTCAAGTCTACTTAGAAACGGGCACACATGGACAAAGCATCAAGGTAAAACGAGCAAAACACAAATGAAAATCTCAACGTCTTTCTAAAAGCAAAGGTATCACTCCCATCTTTCTCCATCTCCTTTTCCCCCTTTTTCTCTCGCGTGTACATGTGTATCTGCTGCTTTGATTTTGATTCGTGTGGAGATGGATTGTTTGGAATATTTCTTTGGAGGGACTGGCCAGCTTTGTTTGATCGACACACACCGCGACACATATATATATATATACAGGCATAGTCGGCAGTGGATGTTTGTAGAGGGAGCCACAACGACGATGGGGTCGAATAGAATCTGATGCTTCCTTCTGGGGGGGTTTCTTTCTTGGTTTGTCATACATACACATTGCCTTTTCAGTTTTTCTGGGGTGCTTTCATGTTGACATGAATCTATTCGGCCCAATTGAAACAGGCATTCCCGAATTCCCGCACATTTCAACGGTATAGCAGTTCGCAAACACGGACACACAATCATGCATCTTATTTTTGTTCTTTTTGCCAAGTAGGGGTAACAATATCTTTATTCTTGGTTTATCATTATTATTATTACTCTACGAAGTAAGAAGGCAGCACCTTAATCTCTGGTGCATCCATAATCAAAAGAGACTACTACACATAGAACATAACTAAACAGCAACGCCGCCGTGAGTTGGCTGCTCGGTCGACGGGGACCGGCGGCGAGGAGGCGCATGTACCGGCGCCGGCGGTGGGTGCTTGTTGTGCGGTGGCATTGGGAAGGGCTCTGTCGGGATGGGTGGGAACCTCCGCTCCATTGTCGCTCCACCAGAATCAGCACCAACGGCGGTGCAGTGGACCAGCAGCACTGCTATCACCGCCATCGTGATGACCGACCTCGCCATGGTGGACAATCGATCTCTATGCATCTTTTGGATGAAGTATATGTCTGAATGGCATCCCCTAGACAATTAGCCCGGTTTAAATAGTAGCAGCGCTAGTAAAGTGAGGTGATTAGCAATTGCTAATTAGGTTGTCATTTATTAGGTTTGATCCATATCCATTGCAAACTCATTAATTCTTACCTTTTTTAGTCAAACTCATCAATTCCAACCATGCTAGGTTATGTGAAGGTAAACGTTTCCAGCCGGGGCGTCGGCGGAAACGCTGTGCCAGACGCACGCTGGCCACGTGATTTGTTTAGATCGCGTGCTTCGTAACCCACGCTCAAACAGGCTAAGCCCTCTATCTTTTTCTGAAAAAAGTCCAAAATAAACATTCAATTTGTAGACGAAAGCTAAATTGACCGCTGAATTTTCATTCCCTGAAATGGGCACATTAAATTTTTCGATCCCGGTCTATTTTGAGCCTTGAGTGCGTTCCCAAACAGGGATTATGGATGTGGCGGGTTTAATCCCGGGACTGTTCACCGCGGATGCGATTGGGCCGGTCCAACAGGCGCGAAGCGAGATTTTCTTTTTCTTTTTTGTTTTTAGTCTATTATTTTTCTTTTTTCACAATATGTGGTGTAAAAAGACCGAAATCACTAGTTGAGGAGTACTCGTTGCAAAGATCAATCCAACTCCCTGGTTGCGACAAGTGGCGCACATGCAGCACGCCACTTGTCACAACTTGAGAGTTTTCCCTTTTCCGTAGATCCGTTTATTCAAAACGTTTTGTCTCTCAAACCGTGCGTCCAAATCTCGAACCGCTTTCACCGTTGAATTCCTCGCGTCGAGATCTCCAAAACTAGATCCCATGTTGATAGGTTTTGACGACCTTTTTTTTTCACGAAAAAAACCGGACCGGGAGCACGGGTTTTTTCCTTTCCGAAAGAGGCACGCCCGTGCCTCTCAGGAAATCACAACTGTGCCTCTCGCGGAAGCAAAACCGTGACTCTCGCGGAAGGAAAAAAGAAGGGAAAACATGTTTTTTTTTTGTTTCCAAGAAGGCACGGCCGTGACTCTCGCGAAAGCACAACCGTACCTCTCCCGGAAGCAAAACCGTGACTCTCGTGAAAGGAAAGAAAAATAAAAAACGTATTTTTTTTCCGTTTCCGAGAGGCACGGACGTGCTCTCGCAAAAGCACAAGTGTGCCTCTCGCGGAAGCAAAACCGTCACTCTCGCGAAAGAAACAAAAACGGGAAAACACGTTTTTTTCCGTTTTCGAGAGGTGCGGCCGTGACTTTCGCTAAACCACAACCGTGCCTCTCGCGGAGGCAAAACCGTTGACTCTCGCGAAAGGAAAAAACAGAAAATGCGTTATTTTTCCGTTTTCGAGAGGCACGGGCGTGACTATCGCAAAAAAGAACGTGCCTCTCGCGGAAGCAAAACCGTAACTCTCGCGAAAGGAAAAAAAAAGAAAAGCCTTTTTCCGCGCAATTTTTTTTCTAATTTTTTTATTGAAAAGCAAAGGAAGACCGGTGAAAAACCAAAACGTCAAAAACAAAACTGGAAAAACCCGTTTAAAAAACCAAAAACGCGTGCATAAAAATAATAAAAAAATCAAGAGAGAGCGCACAGAGCGCGACACGTGGCGAATGGCTGAGAGCGCGCCAAGTGACACTGATCGTTGCGAGCGTCCCGAATGAGCGTCCCGAGGGATCAAACTTGAGACCAGGCAATACTTAACTCCTCACGCAAGCCGCTACAACAGCTGGCACTCATTGATTTATTGAGATGCTCGAAACATTTAACACACACTGCAACATCGAGATTTGGGAAAACATTTTTAAAGGCAAACAAATAAGAAAAACGTAAATAATTTCTGAAATCTCTGGAAAATAATTAAAGCGTGACTAGTTTTAAAAATCTTGAATATTTTTTAAAAATAGAACAACATTTTAAAAACAGAATAAATTTGAAAAAGGGTACCTTGTTTGAAACATAAACAATTTTGAACCTGAACAAAATGTTAAACAGAAAAAACTTTTTGAAAATTTTAAAATGCGAGCAACTTTTGAAACCTGAACAGGTGAGTTAGAAAAATGCGTAATAATTTTTTAAAAATGACCAACTTTTTGAAAATAGAATCAGTTTTGAAAAATTGAATACTTTTTGAAACTTATTGTTTTTCAAAAATTGGAACAGAATTTAAAACCTGAACAAAAATTTAAAGTCCGAACACTTTTTGATTTTTTAAATGGGAGCAACCTTTTAAACAATGTTAAAAATGTTCGTACAGTTTTATAAAATGTTGAACGTGTATTTAGAAAAACGTTATTGTGTATTCAAAAAAATGTTGAAAACATGTATTTAAAAAAATTATACATCATGTATTTGAAATATGTCAATAGTGTGCCAAAAAATATTGCATATGTGTGTTACAAATGTACTTTGTGCGCTGACAAAAAATAGACGTGTGTACAATTTTTTTTTAGTTAAAACCGGTAAAGAAACAAAAAGGAAAGAAGAAACAAACAATACGAAAAAAATCAGGAAATAAAAAATATAGCGAAGTAAAAAGAAAGCCGAAGAAAATCAATGAAAAATAAAAAACGAAAGAAAAACAAGTTAAAATCATAGCAGTGCCAGCGTGCGAGCGACTGCTCTAATGGGCTGGCCTGATTTCACTTGCTACGTCAGTGAATACCAGTGAAACACTCTCCGGGTACAAAATAGACCGGGATCGAAAAGTTCGATGTGCTGATTTCAGGGATTGAAAGTTCAGGATTTGATTTAGCTTTTGTCTACAAGTTTAAGGTTTGTTTTGAACTTTTCCCATCTTTTTTAACACAATCTTATCTCTTCAGGAAGTAGCCATCTCTGTTCCTTGTTCTTCCTTGTAGCAACACATTTTTCTTGAGCTCGCCTAAACCAGTGCTGCCACCAGCGAAGCACGGCCGCAACCAAGTCCCCGCCGACCCCCACCATGAACGAGTGGAGACACTAGCGTCGAAGCTTGCCGGCTCATCACACCGCTGATGCAGCAAATCGTAGCCACCGTTCTAGCTTGGCGTAGTGACTGCCGCAGCTTGCCGCAACCATGGTCCCAATCGCCATAGTGACCATCGCAGCTCTGCGCACTGACCATCGCAGCTCTGCGCACTGACCATCGCAGCTCTCGGTGCGTTGTAGCTTTTCCATTTGCAGGTTGTAGCGTTTTTGTCTGTGGTTTGCATCTCCCCTGATCGTTGGTTGTAGCCGTCTACCTTCACCGGCCACAAATTTCACCGTCGCCCATTATAATTCAGAGATTCGTGTGTGCTCTTACTGGGCACCTCGCTGCTATCTTCAGAAAAGAGGAATTGCCTTGAGATTGTGGAAGCCGTCGCCAGTCCAGATGGAGATCTTGCTCAGCGTGTAGCTCTCATCCAACTTGAAATCCATGTAGAGAGTAACAAGCTCGCCCCAACAACAAATTCAGAACAGAAAAAGGATCCCACACATAGAAGATTAGATATGTGTTTCGAATGGATGCCCTCATCTAGCTGGTTCTTGTCATTCGACTTCACCTGCCCTGCACATATACAAATACAGGTGACACGAGGAAATTAAGATCGATTTTAAGTCTAAAAGCATGCCCAGATTCAATTGAACTAATCAATGGACATTATATAATCACAGGTAAAAGCGCGCTGTGAGAAACAAGCACTGTATATAATAACCTGCAAACATCTTTCACTTTCTCTCTCTCGATCGCTACTCCATGGAACAAGAACAAATACTATTCGATACGTCTTGCATGTAGAAACTGCTCTAGTCTATTGGTGTTGTAATAAGATTCTATGTTATGTTACGCTGCCTGTTGTGGCCTTTATTAAGTTAAAGCCGGACGCATCTGGCGTCTTTGTTCTAAAAGAAAGAAACTGCTCTAGTTTATTGAAGACTCGATGCACAATAGTTTACACATGATTAGGCTCCTAATTAACTACTCTAGTAACTATTTGGTTTATCAAAGACTCGATGAAAGGAATCACGCACCATCCAAACAAAATTAAGCGGAAGGCAGCGGAAGATGGTTACCTGCAGATATACATTTTTCTGAAACTGGATGACCAGGTGTGGCTGCACATTGTCTGAGAAATATAAAATCCGCCAATGATGAGGGTGCCCCTGCAGTTTGTAAGATCAGCGATGATCAAAGAAAAAAAGCTATACCATGTGTTGGGGTGGAATGAGATAATGACGGGGTCAACTAATCCAACATTTATCTGTTTCAAGAAGAAAAGGGTAAACCATTTTCAATATACCACTGAAGTTTGTCTACATTACATTCAGATTGATGCGAATATGAAGTCACAACAGATTGGACAGTTTATCTCTAATATCTTCTTCCGACATTTGTGAATCAAAAAAAAAAAAATCTGAATCAGCCTAGAAAAGCAAGGAACCACGCCTACAAAATCGATTCCTATGCAGAGACGAAAATCCTAGAACTTGACATGGCCAGCATATGATTCACCGTAGCTTGATGGCTATAGCACACGGGCGCAGGTATGGGCGCACACACGAGGGAGAGCAGAGCGCACGGAATTACCTAGGCCGGAGTGGAAGAGGCGTCTGGCCACCGGAGGCGCAGGAGGAGAGATGGAGGGAGCAAGGCAGAATAGCAACCGCGCCGGTACCCGCCTCCATCGGGCCGCTGGCCGTGATCCGCGCTGCCAGAGATGGAGCGGACGTGGACGCTGCGGATCCGCCGCCACGGTTGCTCCGCCCAGCCTAGAGAAGAAGGGTCAGGGAACCTGAGGTGGAGTGGCCGTTGTTCGCAGACCACGGCTTCTGCCAGGCAGAACAATTGATCTCAGACGTTCATCGGATTGTTACCCCATTGATGTAATATGAGCAGTAGGATGCGTCTAAGTTGACTTAATCCGAGGGTCCTGGTTACTCTGTGTACAGTTTACTGTGTGGTGTTAGGGGAGTTTATGTTTACTCTTTTAATAGTAGTATAGATAGGAATGACACACCTCCTTCTCTCCATAGTTGGATTGACTATCTCACACTCGCATGTTTGTTTCACTCCAACATCTCACCCAAATTGTATACACATAGCTAATAACTTGGTTTTGAGACAAGCTAGCTAGTGTGAATTGAACATATAAACGTCGGTAGACTACCCGCGCATAATTGAGCCATCTGCGTTGCGGCTTCGATCTGGCTCGCACGATTTGCCTTGTTGGCAATTTTTACTGCGCTGTCAATAATCCAGCGGCTCATTTCTTTACACGTTGCTCTTCCTTGCTCAGCTGAATGACGGGTGGACCTTTGTTACTTGCGGGCCTAGATTCGCAGTGTGCGTCCCGTGTGCCTCTGGTAAAAAAAAATGGCGCATGCCCGATGTGCGGAGAGCGCGGTGAAAACCCTAGCCTCCAATCCCCTTCCTCCCTCGAGCCCCACTCATTCGCCTCTCCCTTCTTCCGCCGCCGCTTCTCCTTCCCTTCGCTTCTCTCCTCGTCTGCTAGCCCGTGGTTGCCAATACCTATCCTCAAGGCGCGCCACCAACCATCTCTCCGCCCCTTTCTCTCGTCCTTGCAAAATAGCGCCTCCCAACTCCCATGTTATCGATCTGATGTTGCTGTGCATGAGGAGGACAGACATGGGGAAGGCGCAGCAAGGCAGCACTCGCGTCGCAGTGGCGCTGTGCGTGAGGAGGACGGACATTGGGAAATGGGGAAGGCGCAGCAAGGTAGCACTCGCGTCGCAGTGGAGTGGAGCCGGCCGTCACTACCGACCGCTGCTCCCCGGTTGCCGTCCCTCATCCCCCATCTGGGTTGCACTTCTTTGGCCCTGTCATCTTCTTCCTCTCAGTTTTTTCCTCTTGATTTTTTTCTTTTGAACAAGATGTTTGCCAGGTGAAGAAGAGAGGAAGGATCCTTCGAAAGAGTTGCAACCCGACAGCTTAGGCGACAATGAGCAGGTATATTTCATCTAGACTCGGCCTCTTCTTGTTCATGTCGGGACTTGTTGCAGAGGTACCTCTCTAGAAGAAGAATGAGATAAGATTTGATTTTTTCTAACTGAGATGGGATTATAGTTTTTTTGCTTGACTATTTGGTTGTGTTTACTTAGGATAAGTCATTGATGGTTGATCTTGTTAACTACAGATGCTACCCCCTGTTCTGAGCAAGACTGAATATTGGTGGACTAAAATTAGTGTTTGATTCATTCTTCTTTGTAGGATGCTCCCAGTGTTATCCAATTTGATCAGATAGATTATCCAGATGCAGCTTATGTGCCGTCTACAACACATAAAAAGGAAGGTCTTGCATCTTAGGTACACATTGTTTCTGCTTTCATCTAACCTTGGCCAATGATGCTTTAGTTACAGGCTGCCATTTTTCTATCGCATAATCAGAACTTGATTTCCATCCAAGCCTGTGTTGTTACCTCATGAAGATGATAGATGTCCCTCGCATAAGTTCTGTCCTGACTCCTGAGTCCTGACATGAGTGAGACGCAAGATCGCCAATGGTATTGGCATTTTTGTTGTACAGTCATGATTCATGAGATCTCAAGGCATCTGGCTGGTGTCAATCAATCAGTACATTGTTTTTGTGCGAGTTCATATGGACAGCGTGTGTGGTGCAAAGTTACAGATGCTGGGCTAACTTAATTTACTGTTGATCGAGTGTGGACACTACCAAGAAATCCTACTTCTGCTGGTCAGTTTCTCGAACCTACGTATGTCGCTGAGCAGGCTCTTGCTGATCTTCCCAGCCAATGGAGGCCGTGCTCGTTCTGAAGCTCTATTGACTGGCAGGCAGGAACATCAGGTTTTGTCCTCGAAAGACTATTTACACATATCTATGTGTAATCATAGATAGTTGGTTGTAACAGACTAACAGTTCTCTCAGGCTCATTGGATAGATATTGGTTCTTTTTAGGCGATGGATATTTGTTCTGTTAGCTGCAACCTCTTAGATATATGTTCTCTCAGCTGCAGCTTGTCTTTTCTCTCTTTTAAACCAATGCTGCAGCCAAATTCCATGTTCTGATGTGCATGTGTGCCTTCATTTACATTATTATTGGAGGACAAATTGTTTTGTTTTGTGAATCTGCACTTCTCTATGCATATGAATGTTCAAATTTCGTTTTGAAGATTTTATATAACAAGCCTTGCCCCATCTCATAACAGAATATTAGTGGGATGTATTATCCAGTATGCTATCTCGGTATTGATGTCACTTATTGTGAATTGACGAGTACAGACTCGCACTGCTAGGCACATGCATATTGAAAATTTGTTTGTAAGGAATTTGTCCCCTGAAAATTGTGGTGAAACAAAGATTTAATTCAGAGGTATTTTATGTGCTAGGCCATCGACACACCTATTTTGAGGGCAAGGCCAGGAGAAATATTGCTGGTAAAAAAACAGGCCTCCCAGGCCATCCTCACCAAAATTTACTCCGTCATCTGATTTGGTTAAACAGTCCTGTATGGACGCCTAGCTGCCTCAACTGGTGGACGCCGCCGGCCGCCCAATGATCATCGACACATATGAGCTCACTTTAACCGGATGTAAGGCCCTGCTTCTTCCACAGTTTTCGTCTCTTCTTTTGTCAGTGGCGCAACAAGTCATCCAACATGGTGAAAGTAATGCTCTATCTATTCTTTTACTGTCTTGCCTTAAAGGATTGATAACCCTTCCTGTTCTTATCAATTATTTTGAAAGCTTTGTATACCATGTGCTTCAAGTTCTGATTTAATTATGTTAAAGCAAGAAAAACATTACTCTGTCATGACTGAGTCCATCCTGCACTAAAGGGATGCAAAAAAAGCCCTTTACTTTGTGTTGCTAAAAATTCAGGAGCATGTGAATTTTCCATGCCAACTTGATTAGAAATTAACATCTCTGATGCTATTTAGTACTGTCAGCCATTAGTATGTTTGCCCTAATTAATAATTCTTTCACTGTGCTATTTAGGTTATGCTCGAGCAAAAATTGACTCCCTGTTTGAGAGGGTCACTGATTGATCAAGGGCATAAGCTGTCTATGCCTTTGTTTATCTATAAAATTTACGGTTAACATGTGCAGTCAGCATCATTGAGAACCTATCTATAGCACTATTAAGCACGCTCAGAGCCAATGAATATTGAACCAGCCAATCAGGTACTTCTGCTATCCATGGACTACAAATAAAAGTCAGGTCTGGTGCTTTTTCTATCCCTGGACCATAAAAGCCAATGTCAGAGTCAATAAATATTTAGTTAGAATGTTAGAACAGTTTGTTAGTGCGACCCTACTCTTGAGAATACTCGAGAAGGCACGATGGGGGAGGCGGGGACACGCCATGGTTAAGGCACGTGGTTGGCAGGAGGTGTCGGGAAGGTGTTGTAGATGTACAATTGCGGGCACATAGATGTTATCATGGCATTGCCATGTTTTGGTCCACCGACACTACAAACCAAGGGGTTCCTTGCTATTACCACCTCGATAGCAGCATCATCCTGTGTGTCCCAATAGACAAATGATTGCCATATTTTGTTTTGAGGTATGGTATATGTTTTATTTTGCCAGACCAGCAACTCTATGTGAGTGCATGCTTATTTTTTTGCAGTACAAATTTTATAGCTGAGCTCACTATGCAAACCAAGAGAGTTGTGCTAGATAAAATGTGAATGCTATGGGTTTTGCAGGAAGCAAGTCACAGGAATAGTTGGAAGCTCTGTGATTTTGTTTACTATCAAATTCTTCCTCGCTTTTGATTTGTATGTCCAGATGGATGTTTTCTTAGTGTTTAGGCTCACATGTTCCTACATGGATTTTCTCATGTGGAGTTGAAACTACATTTGGTTTTGGCCGGTCAATAATCACATGTTTAACTCTGAAGTCATATTGCATATATGGAGTGCTCTTACATGAAAAATTGTCTCTCCTGCATTTCATTTTTACTTTTGATTTGCCAAAAGCACAAGGCTGGAGGTTATAGAGCAGCAGAATAATCTTGTATTTTCTTTTCACGTTTCTTCATCTTTTACGACTCATCTTTTTCTCCTTGCATGCTAATTATTTGAGAGGCAGTAGACAGTAGTGTTGGCCTACGAATCATCACATCAATCCCCTCATAAATGATCATGCATCGCTGGGGCGAACAGCACAACAAGCCCTTTTTGCTGGGGCGAACAGCACAACAAGCCCTTTTTGCTGGGGCCAACAGCACAATAATCATGTATCGGTGTTGGTTGCTTTGGAATACAAAGCGGGGGAAACCCTTTTTCGGTAATGATCATGCATAATTTCATTTTAGATTACTTTTCAACTTAGTATAACATTCTATTTAAACCTTTTTGTTTCCTGAAACTTCAGAATAGTAGTTGACATTTCACCATGAATATGCGTATTGCAGGATTTTTTATAGATATTCTCTGTAAATAAAACCTTTTTGCTTTCTTTAAGGGTTCATCTAGAACTCTGTTACAACATTGAACTAACTCTCGGATTCTTGATCCTTCCTTGTATAACCTTATCTCAGACGTACGTAAATCAAAATAAAGCTATGCACAGAGAAAAAGGTGTAGACTCGATTGCTGGGCATGAACTCCGGCATAGACTACTTTAGTTTTCTTCCAATAAAGGAGATGCCGGAAGAGCTGTTCTTATAACTTCTTCACTTATTAGAGAATATATATGCACAACCATTGGAGTAGCTATTTCAGTTGTCAAATTGTAAATTGTAGTATATAAATTATACATGTCAGAATTAGCATAGTGAAAACTGTTATGGCTCCTATATGACCGACTCATAATCAGAATATTATTCTCCCAGATAGCACCAGACAATATTTTCCCCTTGTTGTATTTTATCTTGGTCATTACCGTTAGGAATCACCCTCCAAAATATATACATTTGCATGATCTTATATGACTATCAGACTAACTATCGATAATCCTATATATAGACTTCTTGCAGAAAACCAACACAAGGAGGCCATTATTATATAAATAGACTGGAGGAACACAAGGAGGGCATTATTTGCTACAACAAATAATAATTACCACACGGATGAGGTGCCTTTTCTTACCCTAAATGAATGTGTAAGTAGATGTCGTTCTATCCCTAAATGAATTTCATTTCTTACCCCTGCACTTATGTTCACAACATTGTGTTAAATTGTTAGTAACTATGCATGCTTAAATTTTACTGGTCATTATTCTTAATAAGCACTTCATTTATACCTTGTACAGCCCTCTGGGTTTACTGTTTGAAAGTCATCTTCATGGAGTTGGTTGAGCTGTCTACCAAATCTCTGGCTGAAGCAATGTTTGAGAAGCTCAGGCTCCCTAAACCAGTTTACCATGTGCGTAAGCTTGAGCAAGGTGGATATAAATCAAAGATACAATTCCAGCATACAAAGGAAGGTTCTCGCACTTCAACATCCCGTGCTACACTGTCAAGCCCTATATGAGAGGATGGGGAAGAATCAATGAATCGTGCAGCCGATCTAGCCATTGAATACATGGAAACTAGAGAGAAGAAGGTGCTTGTTGACTATAACTATTATCAGCTAGAGCAACAGAAAAAGGCATATGCAAGAGTATCAGATAGGCTGTTAGAAAAATCAGAAGAAATTAAACAGCACAACAAAACCATCAAATAAATAACTGGAGAGGCGTGCGACTATGTGGAAGAAGTGCGTGCTGCAACAAACAAAATTCATTGTTTGGAGATTCGCGATGTGGTGGTTGCGCTTCAACACACTACAGCCATAACATGTCTCTCGCTGCGGCAAAAAGACATATGCCCATATGATGACGTGTGTCTGATCTATCTGGTGAAGGTTCTGATGAAGATGATCATCAAGACATGGATGATGACCAAGCTCACTCTGTGTGATCCCCATGAGCATCATATTCAACCTACTGAGCTATCTAATCGGCATGTGAAGCCCTATATGGAATACTCTGTGCTATTATAGCTTCATCTTGGGAACCTATTTCCTTTTCAAACAGCACTCTGATCATGTATAAATATGGAATACATTGTGCCATGTTAAACCAATGTAAATTATATATGCGACCTGCGTCTATTCCCTATCGTTTTATGAAAGTGTCTTATATTCAGATGACCCCTATTTGGTGATATGTCTACAAACAAGAAGAAAGAAGATATTTTACATATTTATTTTTGCCTGCTGATATATGCACCTGTATTCATTTACTGTACTCTTCCAATACCAAGTTCCCAAAATTAGCTAAGGCAATACACGCACAATCATTTGGTCTTGTTGCTTAGTTTTGCTTACTTATCAGCAGACCGGTGTTCAAATATTTGTATATTTTAAACTGATCCTACTACAACTTGCTTTATGAAACCAATGTATGTTATTATCAAATAATGTCATTACTTCCTTTTGATCTATCATGATACCATATATTGAGATAAAAGTATATATATCAAACTATTACATACATATGGTCCACCTTCCACTCAAAGGGATATAGCACTATCATTTAACACAGACTGTTCCAGTAAGTACTCATTATTTTGATCTGTGTCTGAGTTTTCCTATAACCGCTCTTACAATACTTGGCTTACCGTCGGCCTTTGCGCCATTGGCGCAACGGGTCATCTAGTTACTGGAATACCTACTATATATATTCCAGAACTACATGCTCCCATCTATATATACCATAGCTAGCTCACTTGCTACTAGTATTTGCTTCTGGAGCAAGATGTATATAATACCAGGCAAATGCATGCTCGCATCCGATATGCATGTATGTTGTCATGATTCTATTGTTGCACCCGACCAGCATGCAATTTGTTGTGATATATCTAATCCCTCACCTGAGTATTTAACAAAAAACTACCACATTTCACGCAACCGTGCCTACAAACTACCACTTTACGAATTTATGCCGAAAACTACCCTTTTTTTGACTAATCTTTGACTAAAAACTACCATGTTTGAAAAATGGCTGATTCGGCTAGTTTAAACTCGATTATGACAGAGTTGTCCCACATGTCAGGACTAAAAAAAGTCAGCACCGTCAAGTTTGACCGTCAACTCGTATGGGGCCCACATGTCATTTCTATCCCCTTCCTCTAAGATTCCGACGGAGGAAGACCAGGGATAGTCCCCGTTGCCGGCGGCGAATGACGGCAAGAGGGACGGCGGAGATCAACCGGAGCAGGTCAGCGCACGCCGCCCCGATCTCCTCTCCATACCCCTCGTCTTCTCTCTTTGGAGCAGGAGATCTGCAGCCATGCCGCACCGCCGTCCTGGAGAGGAGAGGCTCGCCGCGCCCGGATCCGCTTCCTCAACCCTCCCTTGGCTCAGCTCTCACAGGGCAGGCTGTTGGTGGTCGCCGACGGCCCATGGGGCGGCGATGCTCGACGTCTCCTCCCGGTCAAGCGGAGGCAGCGGCGTGGGTCAACGGGGCGGCGGGGGCGAAATTTTGGTTGGATCGACGAGGTGGCGGGGCACTGGAGGTTGGGGAACGCAAATCGAGCGGCGGAGATGCTCCGGCGTCGAGCAGGTGCTGTGGCGCGACGGGAGAGAGAGAGAGGGAGCGGTGGAGAGGTTAGGGGAGGGAGGGAGAGAGCGACGGGAGAGAGAGGGAGGGAGAGGTGGAGAGATTCCTGGCGAGGCGGCGGTGTCCTAAGGGCAGAAGGAGGCGCGGTTGGAGGAGCTAGCCATGGCCGCCATCGCGCCCGAACTCGAGATGGCGCCGTTCCGACAGAGACGGGCCGTTAACGGCCGTCACCGCGCGGCGGCCGTCAGTTAGCCACCGTGGCAACTGATTCGGGGTTAGCGCGGGCGAAGCGAGCGCTTTCGACAGTTGGTAGTTTTTTGCCAAGGTTTAGTTTAAATTTGGTAGTTTTTCGCACAAAAACGTAGAGTGGTAGTTTTCTATCACGTTTCCGTCAATTGTGGTAGTTTTTGGTTAAATACTCCCCTCACGTAGATCATATGATAGGCATGTATGTAATCAGCGGCAAGCGAGGGAGATGACCCAAAAGCCGGCTCAAAGGGGTCGCGGTCGCTTGAACAATTGTTTGCGTCGAGCTCCTGCACCAAAACAGGCAAGTGGAGTTCCATTCACCGATCTCAAGCAAAACATTTTCCCCGGGTTTTTTGGGGAGTTGATCGAGAGTTCTGGCTATATCACAAGTTATTCTTTCCTGGCGATTATTTCATTACTATTGTTGTACAAAGCAAGAGGAGGATGACGTCAACACAAATATCAACAGAGGCAGCTGGCTTGGTTTCTATAGGGCATATGGGGCTATAATTCTTTTTTTAAGAATTGGGCTGTAATTCCTTAAATCAGCTAATCACTGGCCAAGGTGTGGTGCGGTGCTTCCCTTCGACACACCATGTCCTGCAATGTGGAATGGTGCTTCCCCGGTCACCCGACGCGCTCAACCATGGCACCGGCCGTCACCAACTAAACCACACCGGAGCAACTCCAACCCATCCACACCTCATTGACTGGTGCGCAATCCGTCCTTTCCGCTCTGGCTGGTGCTCTCGACAGCGAGGACAACCTCCACTAGGCTCGGAGGCCACATCACTAACCACCAGAAACCTCACCGTCTCATCGACCTCTCGGGATTCCTCGTTGGCTACCTCACCGGATCCGTCTCTGGCCCTCCTTCCCATCGTTGAGCACTAGCTGTTCGATAGAGATGAATAAGTTCGATTGTTGAGGATTGAATACGGTGGCGGAGCTTAGTGCAACTATGCAGGGGCCACCCCCCAGGTTTGAGCAAATTGGTGAAGAAATTTTTCTGGGACAACATAGATTAGAAGAAATAGTATGCTTGACCTCCCCAAAAGTTCATATTTTCTAATTGGAGCCCCGTTAAACCTTGTCAAGCTCTGCCACTGATTGGATACATGCCAGATCATTTGGTGTGTTTGGCTTTTCTTGCCAAATAAATCCAGCAGGGAATAAATTGTGCCAAATTGTTTGGCGTCGTCACGTGTATTAAAAAAATGATAAATAGATTGGTGTGTTTATTGGGGGTCAGATCCGGAAATAAGATTGAAGGGGCCAGTGGACAAATTAAGTCTAAAAAGGGGTGATTTAGTAAAAAACACGGCCATTATTGGCAGGTCGGGCGAGGAACAGTCATAGGAGGTTGCCCTTCCATGAGAGTAGCTTTGTTCTTTCTCTTCACCATTTGTCTATGGATGGATTCCATGATTGTAATGGCATAGCCCTCACCCTTCTTTGCTGCATCGACTCTTTCACACTACCCGTATTTTTTGTTTTGCTACAACATGTTGTACAATTAATTGTGCGTAGACAATTACTAGAATGTCTACTAATCCAGGACTAGAGGTAGAGTTTGCGAAGATTTACTACTGTAAGCGGTATTTAGTATTTGTCCATGCTTCACTTTATATGGTGCATGCATGCAGACGTAGAAAATAAAACGTATGCATGCACAGCATGTATGACTCTTACGCTAGAAACAGCCCGGGTGCTGTGTGCCGATGTGCCCGGCCTGAATGCCGCGGATCAATGTTCTGTAGTAAAGATCAAAAGAAGGTTGTTTCAAGTACCTGAAAGATATAATTTGGAAAATAATCCAAGGTTGGATGGAGAAGAGTTTATCTGCCGGTGGTAAGGAAGTTATAATTAAGTCGGTTGTTAAATCAATCCCAACTTATTCCATGGCTTGCTTTAAGTTGCCTAGAGGTCTATGTGAGCACATTCATGGCCCAATCCGAAAGTTTTGGTGGGGTAGCAAGAATGAAGAAAGGAAGACGGCATGGGTGTCCTGGAAAACAATGACAAAACCAAAGTTCATAAGGGCTTGGCTTTTGCGATATCGAGCTTTTTAACCTCTCTCTCCTTGCTCGCCAAGCATGGAGATTGTTACATGAACCGGAGTCACTTAGTGCCCGAGTTCTAAAAGCAAGGGATTACCCCAACGATCATCTCCTGGACGCTACACCTCCCTCACAAATGTGGAGATCCATACTAGAATGAAGAGACACTCTAGCTTTGGGATTAATTAAGCGCATTGGATCTGGGTCAAGTACACATACATGGGAAAAGAATTGGCTCCCAAGAGACTACAAGCTCAGACCTTCATCTACATTTGCATGAACGAAAATGTAGATGGAGGAATGCGGCACTGATAAGGGACAAGGACGGTAACTATCTGGGTTCATCAGCTGTAGTTTTTGATGGACTAGTTGATCCGACTATTTTGGAGGCGCATGCTTGCTGCGAGGCCATTGTTCTGACACAAGATTTTAACAGTCGGCATTTGGTTGTTGCCTCGGACTGCCTCAAGGTCATCACAAACATAAGGAAGGGAGCTTCGCCTTCATAGGCACAGGTCATGAACGATATTAAACTTTGCTTTCATAGATTTCCAATTTGAGTTTAGAGAAAATAATTTTGAAGCCCACTCTCTATCAAAAGGAGTTGTGTCTCTAGAGGAGGGTCGCCATCTGTGGCTTGGGGTTCTGCCGAATATTGCTTGTATTCCACTCGTTATGATTTCTGAATAAACCCTAGTTACCCTAAAAAAAGCTATTCATTATGCTTTCCAAAAAAAAAAAAGAACGCGAGCACTACAGTCTAAGAAACGTCTATATATGTAGCTAGCTACGTACTGCAGGTACACAAGCCCAGAAATGTACGGTGTGCATGGATGTTCTCTGCAGATCGACTATCGAGAAATTAAATAAATCGAAGTGTAAAACCACCGTAACGATACTATCTAGTATGTAGAAGATAAATAATTAAGTAGCTGCATTGCAAAGATAAATAATTAAGTAGCTGCAAGAATAATCGATGGGAGGACCTCCACTGAATATTAATAATTTCAAAAGAGTATCACGAATACTAATTGACCATGATCATACCAATCTCCGGCTTATTATTACATCTGCGAATTCAATAACTGCAAGACACGTATTCCAATTTAACTATCCTCTCGATGCACGATCTAGAAAGAAAAGCTAAGCTCCTAGCATGCCGGAGACGGGTGTACTTCTGATCTAGTTGGGGGCGAAGAAGATCTCGGAGTCGAGCCTCTTGGAGCGGAACAGCTTCTCCATCTCCGGGGTTGTGTTGAATGCCGTCTCAAGCACTGCTGGCGAAATTGCCTTCCACACCGACGTCTTCCCTGCCAAGTGGCTAAAGATTGGGCTGCATTTGTTTGACATAATAACCCAACGTTAGTTAACCAGATTGATCAGAATATAATGGAAATGTATGGGAAATAAAAATGCAACATGCAGCAAGATTACAATAATTGTAGAAAAAAAATCACAAGGAATTGGCATGAAAGTATATGACAGTAGGAGATTAGTTTTAGTATCTGTTTCCTGTGTATGTGTAATTGTGTATCTACTTACAGTTAGAAAAGATACCTTGCAATGTTGAGCATATATGGAAATCCAAAAGGGTCTATCTAGGACACATCTATATGTCACATAGTTATGTCACATCTATCTTGATTTCCATTCTGATTGTGGTCTTTTTTTTTGTCCTAGTTTTTTTTTATTTCTTGTTGCTGCATTATATATTTATGTGATATATTTAAAAAACATCTAGATGTGAATTAGACAAACTGAATCCAAAATTATCGAATAACATTGAAGATTGATTTTGGAACTTCAATCTCAAAAGGTGCAAAACATGCAACAGAATTGTGGAGCTAATTAAAGTGGTATTTTAGAAAGAAGTTCCTAGCTGAATTTTGCAAAACCGAACCAAAATATACAGAACATTACTATGCATCAGATCAGACACGCATGACACATGCATGCTCAAGAGTTTAGTCTAGGTCTAGATCTTGTACTAGTACGTAGCAAGAGAAAGAGCGTATTTTGTACGTACTTGGGAGTGGTGATGATGGAGAACCACTCCATGCCGGTGTCGTCGGCGATCTTGGAGACGACGAAGAACCTTGGCACGATGAAGAGGCACCCTGCCTCCGCACGGGTCTCGAGCACGCGGGTGCCGTCGATGCCAACCACCTGGACGCGCCCGCCGCCGCGCACGATGTAGGTGACCTGGTACGCCGAGTCGCACGAGAATCCCGGCGAGCACATGGAGCGGCCGCCGATCCTCACAAGATCGGCACCCAGCCCGACCTCCTTCACCAGTGGCAGGTTAGCCGTGTTGAGCACCACAACGCAGCCACCCCCCGGGATGTCCACGTCCAGCGGCGCCTCAAGGCAGTTGAGCACCACGCCCTCCCGGTCCTCGGCGAGCGGCTCCGGCATCTTGTGACCCGCGGCGATCTTCACGACGCCGGATCCAGGCTGGGTGGACACGATCTTGGCGGCGGCGTCCTGGTCGAGGTCCCAGGCGCGCGCGACGAACTCGGTGGAGAAGCCGGTGAAGATGCCGCTGGCGCCGGTGAGCTGGAAGTTGGTGAAGCGGCCGGGGGTGTGGCCCTTGGAGGTGTCGCCGAGGAAGAGCACGACGAGCTCGGCGGAGGAGCCCTCGGCGTTGTGCCACCAGGTGACGGCGCCGAAAGGGAGCGCGAGCGCGTCGCCCTCCTTGACGGGGATGACCTTCTCCTTGGCCGCCTCCGGGAGCACGAGGCCGCAGGCGCCGGCGCCCTGGAGCACGTAGGCGACCTTGGCGGAGTCGGAGTAGCTGGGGAGGGCGAGGCCGCCGGCGGAGAGGTGCAGCTTGGCGGCGCCGATGGAGGCCGCGCCGAGCATGGGCAGGTCGGCGGGGGACCAGTCGTAGTAGGCGCCGCCGTCGCTGCCGTAGGCCTTGGCCGGCTTCTTGGGCGACAGGTCCATGGACATGACCTCGGCGTTGGAGCTGCGCTGCACCATTGTTGCTGTGGAGACGATGAGATTGTGGTTTGTGCGTGGGGGAGAAGGACGTGAATGAGATGGGATGGAGGAGGTGGCTGTGGAAGGGGTGCGTATTTATAGGTGCGTCACCTGGTAGTTGGATAAAGATTAATCGTGGGAATAGTTCTTCTTGCGGAGAGATTAACGAGCAGTTTGTTGGAGCTAACGACCTGATCAGGCGTGACTTGATCCCATCTTTGATCTTAATCATCCCGTTGAATAGGAAGTAACCGACTTCGCCATGAACGGATATGCATGCATGCATGCAGGAACGGATCTAGGATTATCTACTCGAGTCTAGATTTTTTTTTTCGAGATGAGATTTTATTTTGGTTTCTTTTAGGTGAGGGGATGGGGTCGCATGATCTGCATGCGCCCGCTCCACCATGAATGGGACGAGACTTGCCTGCTCCCTCCGTGTGTGCTCATCTGTGCTCCGCGTATGTGGCTTGATTTGATTGGAATAAAATAAGGCCCGGCCCCACCCCCTTAAAATCAGGGGGGGAGATGATTAGATTAGAAATAAAAAAGAAAAAAAGACAGCCGTAGGATGAAGTGAAAGCACGGATGGGAGCATGGGGAGGGAGCAGGCAAGCCGGATCCGTCTAGATGGGCTTTGGACTGCCAGCTGTTTTGATAAATACACACACACATCTATATAATAGTATACCTTTTGCTATCCCTCAAAAAAAGATAATATACCTTTTGCTATAAAAAAAACTAGATATATACCCCTCAAAAATATCTAGATATATTCTACTTGCCCTAAAACATATAGATATAATCTACCCTAAAAAATCTAGATATATTCTAGATATATTTTTTCTGACTATATATTACAATTTTCTGTTCTAAAAAAAACCTGAGTTTTTCTATTATCTATTAATGTCTATCTAACCTTACCGTAATATTTTTTAATAGTATGGAATTAGATAAATTTAGACGCTTTCTCATTCCATTCGCGAGGAGCTTGATGAGAAGAAACTTGCGTGTCCAGTTTTGCAAGCGCCCAACCCGTGAAACATATCTGTAACAATTCTAAAAAATGTTAGTTTCTACTTAAAAATTGCCCCTTGACATTTTTTTGCAGGGGAAGATTGTCCCTTCACATTAAGCTTTTTACTTTTGATATACTTATACACTCGCTACACGGGTTCCCCTTGCATCCCTACCAGCCGTATGGACGAACCTGTTAAGGTGAAACGTTGCAACAATGAGTATGAATTAGTATAAACTATTACTGATTGAGACGCTCGTACATGCTACATGCGGCCATACTTCTTTCTCTCGCTTCGATGGGTCTTCCCCTGACCGGAAGGTTAACGAGACGATGACGACATAGAGGAGGAAGCGGTTGTGCATCTAAATGGAAGTAACAAATAGTAGTAGTAGGAAGTTTGGCTAGCTATTGCCATACATCGATCAACTATTAGCAATCTACATATAGGTATACCTATATGAGACGTTGTTGTGAAACAAAGAAGCCTATTGTTTATGTGTAGGAACAGTGAGAAAGAGGCAAACATCGATCCTACCCCTATATATGCAAGTTCCATGTGACGCGCCATGGTCGCTTGGTAAAATGACGAAAGACATCACCCCACTCATCTTGGTGACCTCGAAACACAAAAGATGAGTGGTGCATGGCGCCATGCAGGACAATGCTTGGGTGCACAAGATCGACCCTTCCGCCAACCTCTGAGTGGATCACATCACTAAGTTTGTGGACCTTTGGTTTCGCCTGGAGCAGTTCCAACTTTGCACGGACATTGACGATGACATCTCCTGGATTTGTGGCAAATGGAGAGTACCCTGTGGCATCGCCTTAGATGATTCAGTTCCAACGATCCAGGTGCACCATCATGAACAAAATTGTTTGGAAAGTTTGGCCCCTCCTAAGCATTGTTTAAAAAACTAGACCAGACCGGCAGTCAGATAAAAAAACCGGAACCGATGGTCTCAGCAGGTTTTTTAAGCTAATAAGACCGTTCTGTTGGGGAACGTAGTAATTTTAAAAAAAATTCTACGCACACGCAAGATCATGGTGATGCATAGCAACGAGAGGGGAGAGTGTCGTCTACGTACCCTCGTAGACCGTAAGCGGAAGTGTTATGACAACGCGGTTGATGTAGTCGTACGTCTTCACGATCGACCGATCCTCAGTACCGAACGTACGGCACCTTCGCGTTCAGCACACGTTCAGCTCGGTGACGTCCCGCGAACTCACGATCCAGTAGAGCTTCCGGGAAGAGCTTCGTCAGCACGGCGGCGTGGTGACAGTGTTGATGAAGCTACCAACGTAGGGCTTCGCCTAAGCACCGCTACGATATGATCGAGGTGGATTATGATGGAGGGGGGCACCGCACATGGCTAAAAGATCGATGATCAGTTGTTGTGTCTCCAAGGGGTGCCCCCTCCCTGTATATAAAGGAGTGGAGGAGGGGGAGGGGGCCGGCCTCCTATGGTGCGCCCCATGAGGAGTCCTACTCACACTGGGAGTAGGACTGCCCCCTTCCAAGTAGGAGTAGGAGAGGGGAAGGAAGGGAGGGAAGGAGAGAAGGAAAAAGGGGGGCGCGAGGCTGCCCTGGCCACCCCTCCTCTTCTCCCACTAAGGCCCATTAGGCCCAATATACTCCCCGGAGAGTTCCGGTAACCCCCCGGTACTCCGGTATATGTCCGAAACCTCCCGAAACACTTCCGATGTCCGAACATAGTCGTCCAATATATCGATCTTTACGCCTCGACCATTTCGAGACTCCTTGTCATGTCCGTGATCACATCCAGGATTCCGAACTACCTTCGGTACATCAAAAACACAAAAACTCATAATACCGATCGTCACAGAACTTTAAGCGTGCGGACCCTACGGGTTTGAGAACTATGTAGACATGACCGAGACTCATCTCCAGTAAATAACCAATAGCGGAACCTCGATGCTCATATTGGTTCCTACATATTCTACAAAGATCTTTATCGGCCAAACCGCATAACAACATACGTTGTTCCCTTCGTCATTGGTATGTTACTTGCCCGAGATTCGATCGTCAGTATCTCAATACCTAGTTCCATCTTGTTACCGGCAAGTCTCTTTACTCGTTCAGTAATACATCGTCCCGCAACTAACTCATTATTTGCATTGCTTGCAAGGCTTATTATGATGTGCATTACCGAAAGGGCCCCAGAGATACCTCTCCGACAATCGGAGTGACAAATCCTAATCTCGATCTATGCCAACTCAACAAGTGCCTTCGGAGACACCCGTAGAGCACCTTTATAATCACCCAGTTACGTTGTGACGTTTGGTAGCAAAAAAAGTGTTCCTCCGGTATTTGGGAGTTGCATAATCTCATAGTCATAGGAACATGTATAAGTCATGCATGAAGAAAGCAATAACAACATACTAAACGATCAAGTGCTAAGTTAACGGAATGGGTCATGTCAATGACATCATTCTCCTAATGATGTGATCCCGTTAATCAAATGTCAACTCATGTCTATGGGTAGGAAACTCAACCATCTTTGATCAACGAGCTAGTCAAGTAGAGGCATACTAGTGACACTATGTTTGTCTATGTATTCATACATGTATTATGTTTCCGGTTAATACAATTCTGGCATGAATAATAAACATTTATCATGATATGAGAAAATAAATAATATCTTTATTATTGCCTCTAGGGCATATTTCCTTCAGTCTCCCACTTGCACTAGAGTAAATAATCTAGATTACATAGTAATGATTCTAACACCCATGGAGTCTTGGTATTGATCATGTTTTGCTCGTGGAAGAGGCTTAGTCAACGGGTCTGCAACATTCAGATCCGTATATATCTTGCAAATTTCTATGTCTCCCTCCTGGACTTGATCCCGGATGGAATTGAAGCATCTCTTAATGTGCTTGGTTCTCTTGTGAAATCTGGATTCCTTTGCCAAGGCAATTGCACCAGTATTGTCACAAAATATTTTCATTGGACCCGCTGCACTAGGTATGACACCTAGATCGGATATGAACTCCTTCATCCAGACTCCTTCATTTGCTGCTTCCGAAGCAGCTATGTACTCCGCTTCACACGTAGATCCCGCCACGACGCTTTGTTTAGAACTGATCCAACTAACAGCTCCACCGTTCAATATAAATACGTATCCGGTTTGCGATTTAGAATCGTCTGGATTAGTGTCAAAGCTTGCATCGACGTAACCATTTACGTCGAGCTCTTTGTCATCTCCATAGACAAGAAACATATCCTTAGTCCTTTTCAGGAATTTCAGGATGTTCTTGACTGTTGTCCAGTGATCCACTCTTGGATTACTTTGGTACCTCCCTGCTAAACTAATAGCAAGGCACACATCAGGTCTGGTAAACAGCATTGCTTACATGATAGAGCCTATAGCTGAAGCATAGAGAATACTTTTCATCTTCTCTCTATCTTCTGCAGTGGTATAAGCAGCTTCTCCGAGGTCTTTCATTGAAAAACTCTTATTCAATTATCCTTTTATGCTATCCGGAAATTCTATATCATTTCCAATCAACAATATGTCATCCACATATAATATTAGAAATGCTACAGAGCTCCCACTCACTTTCTTGTAAATACATGCTTCTCCAAAAGTCTATATAAAATCATATGCTTTGATCACACTATCAAAACGTTTATCCCAACTCCTTGAACTTGTCGAAAACCTTTTGCAACAAGTCGAGCTTTGTAGACAGTAACATTACCATCAGCGTCAGTCTTCTTCTTGAAGATCCATTTATTCTCGATGGTTTGCCGATCATCGGGCAAGTTAACCAAAGTCCACACTTTGTTCTCATACATGGATCCCATCTCAGATTTCAATGCCTCAAGACATTTTGCGGAATCTGGGCTCACCATCGCTTCTTCATAGTTCGTACGCTCACCATGGTCAAGTAACATGACTTCTAGAACAGGATTACCGTACCACTCTGGTGCGGCTCTTACTCTCACTAGTAGAAAAAGGGTCAAATGTGAGACACGTTAGTCCCGGTTTGCAACAGAACCGGCACTAATGTGGCCATTAGTGCCGGTTCCAACGGCTAGCCGGGAGGAGCTCTTTAGTATCGGTTCGTGACAAACCTTTAGCACCGGTTCGTGCCACGAACCGGTACTAATGAGAGTGGTGGCAGGATGTTGTCAGAATGGGGCCCTTCCAGCACCTTTAGTACCGGTTCGTGGCACGAACCGGTACTAAATGTCGTCCTATATAAATCCTTCGTCCACCCGCACTCTGTTCTTCCCCCTTTCCCCTCTCCTCTCCTCTCTGTTCTTCCTCTTCTCCCCTCGAGCTCATCACACATTTTGCCCAAAATTTGTCAAGATTTGAAGGCCCCCATCCATTCAAGTGATCACAAAGGTTAGCAACTTTGTCCTTTCGTCTCTCATTGCTAGATTAGCTCTTGCAATGCTTTATATAGTTATTAATTTGTGAGTTTAGTAATTTGGGAGGAAATATATATATGTGCTAGTATTTGATTTATATGCAATTTGAGGTCAAAATAACACTTAGTTTGCATATGTAGGTGTGGTTTACTTAGTGCCTTCTAAATCTCTGTCGTAACCACCGTCGATCGTCCGCACCGTCCCGTCGCCGGCACCACCTTGTGGTGAGCCTCTTGTTCATGATATTTTATATAAAAAATTGATGTTTGTGTGATTTGGATATATAGTTACTCGTATAATAATTATCTTACCCGTAAGTTGTTTGTTATACATAGTGCCATGGTTTTGATATCCGTCCCCGTCGTCCCTCGTCCTTGTTATGATTCGGATGTGGTATATTCTCTTTTAAAACTATTTGTTGCATTTCGTGTTTATGACAAATTATGCCCATCAAGTTGACATAGATATTTTTATCTAGGAGGTATGTGAACAGGAAATTCCAACCGACCCTATTGTCGAGAGGTTAAATTTAGTTGAAAGAGAAAACAAGTACTTGAAAGAAAAATTGAAAAGAATTGAGGGGGAGAAGATGGAATTGGAGTTGCATGTTGCCGATGTCGTCGATGATCACAAGATCAAGATGGAGAAAATGCGCTTGAAGATTAGAAAGATTAGAAAATATGCCATCGATAGTGAGGCTTGGTATCATTATGCTGTTGGATCAATTGTTACCTTAGTTGCGATCTTGATCGCATTTGTTGTTGCATTTAAATGCTTTAGCTAGAGAGTTATTTGTTTGTTGCATTTAAGTGTTGTATGAACTTTATGTATGAACTTGTATTAATTTGGTCTATTCGGTGTTGTGTAATGAAGATGAGCGGCAATGGATGTCGATGACCGATGCTCTCCCAGTTCGTTGAGGCGTGCATACTTTTCTGCTTGCGGCTGAGGCAAACAAGCGGCGGATGGTTTTATGCCTTGTCCATGTGCTGGCTGTAAGAATGGTCGCAATTACTCTCGTCAAGAACCATTCACGTCCACTGTTTGAGTCCGGTTTCATGCCCCACTATAATGTTTGGACCAAGCACGGAGAAAGAGGGTTATGATGGAAGACAATGAAGAAGAAGTGGACGACGACAGCTATCCTGGCCATGGGTTCCCTGAATACGATGATACAACAATGGGGAAGAAGCTGAGCGGTAATGCGGGAAGAAGCTGGGCGGCAATGCGGGAAGAAGCTGAAGAAGAGGCATCAGATGAGCCCGTTGATGATCTAGGTCGGGCCATTGCCAATGCAAAGAGAAACTAGCAAGTGATTTGGAGAAGAAGAAGTTGCAGCGCATGTTAGAGGATCACAAAAATTGTTGTACCAATTGCGTGGGTGACAAGAAAAAGCTGGGCACCACACTGGAATTGCTGCAATGGAAGGCGAGAGAATGGTGTATCGACAAGGATTTGGAAAGTTGCGGCAATGATAAAGGATATGCTTCCAAAGGACAACGAATTGCCCGAGAGTACGTCTGAAACAAAGAAGGCTGTCTTCCCTCTAGGGTTAGAGGTGCAGAAGATACATGCATGCCCTAATGATTGCATCCTCTACCGCGGTGAGTCTGAGGATTTGAGCGCTTGCCGGTATGTGGTGCATTGCGCTATAAGATCAGCCGCGATGAGCATGGTGATGTCGAGGGCGGCGCCCGGAAGAAGATTCCTGCCAAGGTGATGTGGTATTCTCCTATAATACCACGGTTGAAATGTTTGTTCCAAAACAAAGAGCATGCAAAGGCGATGCGATGGCACAGAGAAGACCGTAAGAAAGACGGAAAGTTGAGAGTACCAGGTGACGGGTCGCAGTGGAGAAAAATCGAAAGAAAGTACGGGAAGGAGTTTGCGGATGGCGCAAGGAGCGTATGGTTTGGTCTAAGCGCAGATGGCATTAATCCTTTTGGGGAGCAGAGCAGCAACCATAGCACCTGGCCTGTGACTCTATGTTTGTATAACTTTCCTCCTTGGTTGTGCATGAAGCGGAAGTTCATTATGATGCCGTGCTCATCCAAGGCCCTAAGCAACCCGGCAACGACATTGATGTGTACCTAAGGCCATTAGTTGAAGAACTCTTACAACTGTGGAAATGGAACAGGTGTACGTGCGTGGGATGAGCACATGGGGGAAGAATTTGACCTAAAGGCGTTGCTGTTCGTGACCATCAATGATTGGCCTGCTCTCAGTAACCTTTCAGGACAGACAAACAAGGGATACCGCGGATGCACGCACTGTTTGGATGATACCGACAATATATATTTGAATAGTTGTATGAAGAATGTGTACCTGGGACATCGTCGATTTCTTCCGAGCAGGCATCCGTGAAGAAAGAAAGGCAAGCATTTCAAAGGTGAGGCGGATCACCGGACGAAGCCTCGCCACCGTACTGGTGCTGATGTACATGATATGGTCAAGGATTTGAAGGTGATATTTGGAAAGGGTCCTGGCGGACAACCTGTTCCAAAGGACGCTGACGGACGCGCACCCATGTGGAAGAAGAAATCTATATTTTGGGACCTGCCATATTGGAAAGACCTAGAGGTCCGCTCCGCAATCGACGTGATGCACGTGACGAAGAATCTTTGCGCGACCCTGCTTGGCTTCTTGGGCGTGTATGGGAAGACAAAAGATACACCTGAGGCACGGGAGGACCAGCAACGTATGCACGGAGAAGACGGCATATATCAGGGTCATGCAAGCTACGCTCTTACCAAAGAAGAGAAGGAAATCTTCTTTGAATGCATGCTCGATATTAAGGTACCGTCGGCTTCGTCGAATATAAAGGGAATAATAAACATGGCAGAGAAAAAGTTCCAGAACCTAAAGTCTCATGACTGCCACGTGATTATGACGCAACTGCTTCCGGTTGCATTGAGGGGGCTTCCAAGGTGCCGGTTTAAGAAATATTGGTCTTGAAATACTCATCTGATATTCAACCGGTTTGAAGATGTAGAACTTGCCGGTTTATCATTGCCAAAACTGTCGGGTTATAAAAACTGATAATTCCAGGTTTATGATTGTTGCCAACGCCGGGTTATGATTGTTGCAAACACCGGGTCATAATGGTTGGTGACGCCGGGTCAATCCGGTTTGCTCAAAACAGAGAATAGTTCTTCCATAATAATATAATACCTGTAGCCCCCAAGGGCCGGGTCATTATGCAATAATAAGCAGGGACTTTGTAGGTATAATCATATAGATTTGAGCAATGATGTGTAGCCCCCAAGGGCCGGCTCAGTAAGATAATATTGAGCTGGGACTTGATATATACTTCAATGAAAATAACATCACATGATGTAACCCCCATCATGGGACTTGAATCCATGTCCACAAGATTAAGAGCCTTGTGTTGTACCAATTGAGCAGTGGACCCTTCAATATAATGAATAAAAGCTTTGTACCTTGAATTGTTTGACAGGAGCAATTGGTAGCCCCCAAGGGCCGGCTCATTATAATGTGATGAGTCGGGTCTTCAATAAGATAAACAAAGAATGGCTTTGCATTAGCCCCCAAGTGTCATGGTGCATGCTTGCAGCGACATGAGACTTGCATATTTGATGTAATCTCAACTTAAATAATGTAGCCCCCAAGCGGTGGGTTGTAAGCCTGCAGCAACTCGGGACTATTCCTTCAATTGTAGAATAAAAATCATATCCATTGATAATATGATAGCCATTGCGCTAAAGCGACTTTGAAAACCGTAATCACAATACTGGTTATTGATAATCATAATAGAAATCCAGCCACGTTTGGCTATTTGAATAATATACCCAATGATTATAAGCGCATGATTCCAATGGCGCAATCCAAATATATACTGGCGACGTATAGTCCAAAGCCAGGCCGGTTTAATAAACGCCGGCGATTTATAATCATGCTTTATTCAACCTGTTTCTGTATACAACAAGTTTAAAATGTCCTGGCGGTTTACCGCCGGACGGGTCAAGAATAATCAAATATGAAATATATCATACCTGTGATATTGAATCACATTGCTGGTTTGACCAACTTTATGTAGTAAAAGTGATAACCCCAATCTTGAGTAATGATAGCTGTTGGGTAACGTAGTAATTTCAAAAATTTTCCTACGATCACGCAAGACCATGGTGATGGCATAGCAACGAGAGGGGAGAGTGTCCGTCCACGTACCCTCGTGAGACCGAAAGCGAAGCGTTATATTAACGCTGTTGATGTAGTCGTCGTCTTCACGATCCGACCGATCCAAGCACCGTTACTCGGCACCTCCGAGTTCTTGGCACACGTTCAGCTCGATGGCGATCCCGAGCTCCGATCCAGCAAAGCGTCGGGAAGGAGTTCCGTCAAGACGACGGCGTGGTGACGATCTTGATGTTCTACCGTCGCAGGGCTTCGCCTAAGCACCGCTACAATATGACCGAGGTGGAATATGGTGGAGAGGGCACCGCTGCGGCTAAGGAACGATCCGTAGATCAACTTGTGTGTCCTAGGGTGCCCCCTGCCCCGTATATAAAGGAGCAAGGGGAGGGCGGCCAGCCTTGGGGCGCACCAAGGGAGGGGGAGTCCTCCTCCTAGTAGGAGTAGGACTCCCTTTCCTAGTCCTACTAGGAAGAGGGAAGGGGAAGGAAAGAGAGGGAGGGAGAGGGAAGGGGGCTGCGCCCCCTCCTAGTCAATCGGACTCCCCATGGAGGGGCGCACCACCTCCTGGTGCAGCCCTCTCTCCCCTCTTGGCCCAATAAGGCCCATAACTTCCCGGGGTTCCGTAACCCCTCCGGCACTCCGGTTTTCTCCGAAACTTCCGGAACCTTTCCGGTGTCGAATATAACCATCCAATATATCAATCTTTATGTCTCGACCATTTGAGACTCCTCGTCATGTCCGTGATCACATCCGGGACTCGAACTCCTTGGTACATCAAAATACATAAACTCATAATAACCGTCATTGAAACCTTAAGCGTGCGGACCCTACGGTTCGAGAACTATGTAGACATGACCTAGAACTATTCTCGGTCAATAACCAATAGCGGAACCTGGATGCTCATATTGGTTCCTACATATTCTCGAAGATCTTTATCGGTCAAACCGCATAACAACATACGTTGTTCCTTTGTCATCGGTATGTTACTTTCCGAGATTCGATCGTCGGTATCCAATACCTAGTTTAATCTCGTTACGGAAAGTCTCTTTACTCGTTCCGTAATACATCATCTCACAACTAACTCTTTAGTTGCAATGCTTGCAAGGCTTTATGTGATGTGTATTACCGAGAAGGCCTAGAGATACCTCTCCGACAATCGGAGTGACAAAACCTAATCTCGAAATCGCCAACCCAACAAGTACCTTTGGAGACACCTGTAGTACTCCTTTATAATCACCCGATTACGTTGTGGCGTTTGGTAGTACCCAAAGTGTTCCTCCGGTAAATGGGAGTTGCATAATCTCATAGTTACAGGAACATGTATGGGTCATGAAGAAAGCATTAACATACTAAGCGATCAAGTGTTAAGCTAACGGAATGGGTCATGTCAATCAGATCATTCAACTAATGATGTGACCTTGTTAATCAAACAACAACTCCTTGTTCATGGTTAGGAAACATAACCATCTTTGATTAACAAGCTTAGTCAAGTAGAGGCATACTAGTGACATCTTGTTTGTCTATATATTCACACATGTATTATGTTTCCGGTTAATACAATTCTAGCATGAATAATAAACATTTATCATGATATAAGGAAATAAATAATAACTTTATTATTGCCTCTAGGGCATATTTCCTTCAGTCTCCCACTTGCACTAGAGTCAATAATCTAGATTACAATGTAATGATCCTTACACCCATGGAGTCTTGGTGCTGATCATGTTTTGCTCGTGGAAGAGGCTTAGTCAGCGGTCTGCAACATTCAGATCCGTATGTATTTTGCAAATCTCTATGTCTCCCACTTGGACTTGGTCCCGAATGGAATTGAAGCGTCTCTTGATGTGCTTGGTCCTCTTGTGAAATCTGGATTCTTTTGCCAAGGCAATTGCACCAGTATTGTCACAGAAGATCTTCATCGGTCCCGATGCACTAGGTATGACACCTAGATCGGAAATGAACTCTTTCATCCAGACTCCTTCATTTGCTGCTTCCGAAGCAGCTATGTACTCCGCTTCACATGTAGATCCCGCCACGACGCTTTGTTTAGAACTGCACCAACTGACAGCTCCACCGTTTAATAAAAACACGTATCCGGTTTGCGATTTAGAATCGTCCGGATCAGTGTCAAAGCTTACATCGGCGTAACCATTTACGACTAGCTCTTTGTCACCTCCATATCGAGAAACATATCCTTAGTCCTTTTCGGTATTTCAGGATGTTCTTGACCGCTGTCCAGTGATCCACTCTGGATTACTTTGGTACCTTCCTGCCAAGCTTACAGCTAAGCATCGTCAGTCTGGTACACAGCATTGCATACATGATAGAGCCTATGGCTGAAGCATAGGGAACATCTTTCATTTTCTCTCTATCTTCTGCTGTGGTCGGGCATTGAGTCTGACTCAATCTTACACCTTGTAACACAGGTAAAAAACCTTTCTTTGCCTGATCCATTTTGAACCTTTTCAAAACTTTATCAAGGTATGTGCTTTGTGAAAGTCCAATCAAGCGTCTTGATCTATCTCTATAGATCTTGATGCCTAATATGTAAGCAGCTTCACCGAGGTCTTTCATTGAAAAACTTTTATTCAAGTATCCTTTTATGCTATCCAGAAATTCTATATCATTTCCAATCAATAATATGTCGTCCACATATAATATTAGAAATGCTACAGAGCTCCCACTCACTTTCTTGTAAATACAGGCTTCTCCAAAAGTCTGTATAAACCCATATGCTTTGATCACACTATCAAAGCGTTTATTCCAACTCCGAGAGGCTTGCACCAGACCATAAATTGATCGTTGGAGCTTGCACACTTTGTTAGCACCTTTTGGATCGACAAAACCTTCTGGTTGTATCATATACAACTCTTCTTCTAGAAATCCATTCAAGAATGCAGTTTTTACATCCATTTGCCAAATTTCATAATCATAAAATGCGGCAATTGCTAACATGATTCGGACGGACTTAAGCATCGCTACGGGTGAGAAAGTCTCATCGTAGTCAACCCCTTGAACTTGTCGAAAACCTTTTGCAACAAGTCGAGCTTTGTAGACAGTTACATTACCATCAGCGTCAGTCTTCTTCTTAAAAATCCATTTATTCTCAATAGCTTGCCGATCATCGGGCAAGTCTACCAAAGTCCATACTTTGTTCTCATACATGGATCCCATCTCAGATTTCATGGCTTCAAGCCATTTTGCGGAATCTGGGCTCACCATCGCTTCTTCATAGTTCGTAGGTTTCATCATGATCTAGTAGCATGACTTCCAGAATAGGATTACCGTACCACTCACAGTGCGGATTTTGTTCTGGTTGATCTACGAAGTTCAGTGACAACTTGATCTGAAGTTTCATGATCTTTATCATTATCTTCCTCACTAACTGGTGTAGGTGTTACGAAACTGATTTACGTGACGAACTACTTTCAATAAGGGAGCTGGTACTATTACCTCATCAAGTTCCACTTTCCTCCCACTCACTTCTTTCGAGAGAAACTCCTTCTCTAGAAAGGATCCATTTTTAGCAACGAATGTTTTGCCTTCGGATCTGTGATAGAAGGTGTACCCAATTGTCTCCTTTGGGTATCCTATGAAGACACATTTCTCCGATTTGGGTTCAAGCTTATCAGGTTGAAGTTTCTTCACATAAGCATCGCAACCCCAAACTTTCAGAAACGACAACTTTGGTTTCTTGCTAAACCATAGTTCATAAGGCGTCGTCTCAACGGATTTTGACGGTGTCCTATTTAACGTGAATACGGCCGTCTCAAGAGCATAACCCCAAAATGATAGCGGTAAATCTGTAAGAGACATCATAGATCGCACCATATCCAGTAAAGTGCGATTACGACGTTCGGACACACCATTGCGCTGTGGTGTTCCGGGTGGCGTGAGTTGCGAAACTATTCCGCTTTGTTTCAAATGTAGACCAAACTCGTAACTCAAATATTCGCCTCCACGATCAGATCGTAGAAACTTTATTTTCTTATTACGATGATTTTCAACTTCACTCTGAAATTCTTTGAACTTTTCAAATGTTTCAGACTTATGTTTCATTAAGTAGATATACCCATATCTGCTCAAATCATCTGTGAAGGTGAGAAAATAACGATATCCGCCACGAGCTTCAACATTCATTGGACCACATACATCCGTATGTATGATTTCCAATAAATCTGTTGCTCTCTCCATAGTACCGGAGAACGGTGTTTTAGTCATCTTGCCCATGAGGCACGGTTCATAAGTGCCAAGTGATTCATAATCAAGTGACTCCAAAAGTCCATCGGTATGGAGTTTCTTCATGCGTTTACACCGATATGACCTAAGCGGCAGTGCCACAAATAAGTTGCACTATCATTATCAACTCTGCATCTTTTGGTTTCAACATTATGAATATGTGTATCACTACTATCGAGATTCATTAAAATAGACCACTCTTCAAGGGTGCATGACCATAAAAGATATTATTCATATAAATAGAACAACCATTATTCTCTGATTTAAATGAATAACCGTCTCGCATCAAACAAGATCCAGATATAATGTTCATGCTCAACGCTGGCACCAAATAACAATTATTCAGGTCTAAAACTAATCCCGAAGGTAGATGTAGAGGTAGCGTGCCGACTGCGATCACATCGACTTTGGAACCGTTCCCACGCGCATCGTCACCTCGTCCTTTGCCGGTGTTAAGCAATCCGTAGTTCCTGTTTGAGTTGCAAATATTAGCAATGAACCAGTATCAAATACCCAGGTACTACTGCGAGCTCTAGTGAGGTACACATCAATAACAAGTATATCACATATACCTTTGTTCACTTTGCCATCCTTCTTATCCGCCAAATACTTGGGGCAGTTCCGCTTCCAGTGACCAGTCTGCTTGCAGTAGAAGCACTCAGTTTCAGGCTTAGGTCTAGACTTGGGTTTCTTCTCCTGATCAGCAACTTGTTTGCTGTTCTTCTTGAAGTTCCCCTTCTTCTTCCCTTTGCCTTTCTTCTTGAAACTAGTGGTCTTATTGACCATCAACACTTGATGCTCCTTTTTGATTTCTACCTCCGCAGCTTTTAGCATTGCGAAGAGCTCAGGCATAGTCTTTACTAACCCTTGCATATTATAGTTCATCACGAAGCCTTTGTAGCTTGGTGGCGTGATTGAAGAATTCATCAATGACACAATCATCCGGAAGATTAACTCCCAGTTGATTCAAGTGATTGTAATACCCGGACATTTTGAGTATGTGCTCACCGATGAACTATTCTCCTCCATCTTGCAGCTATAGAACTTATTGGAGACTTCATATCTCTCAATCCGGGCATTCTGTTGAAATATCAACTTCAACTCCTGGAACATCTCATATGCTCCATGACGTTCAAAACGTCGTTGAAGACCAGTTCTAAGCCGTAAAGCATGGCACACTGAACTATAGAGTAGTCATCAGCTCTGCTTTGCGACGTTCACAACCACGGCTCGGCATCTGCAGCAGGCCTGTCACCCAGCGTGCTTCCAGGCGTAACTTTTACGTGCAGCAATGAGGATTATCCTCGAGTTACGGACCCAGTCCGTGTAATTGCTACCATCATCTTTCAACTTTGCTTTCTCAAGGAACGCATTAAAATTCAACGGAACAACAGCACGAGCCATCTATCTACAGTAAACATAGACAAGCAAAATACTATCAGGTACTAAGTTCATGATAAATTTAAGTTCAATTAATCATATTATTAAAGAACTCCCACTTAGACAGACATCTCTCTAGTTATCTAAGTGATCACGTGATCCAAATCAACTAAACCATAACCGATCATCACGTGAGATGGAGTAGTTTTCAATGGTGAACATCTTATGTTGATCATATCTGCTATATGATTCACGTTCGACCTTTCGGTCTCCGTGTTCGAGGCCATATCTGTATATGCTAGGCTCGTCAAGTATAACCTGAGTATTCTGCGTGTGCAAAACTGGCTTGCACCCGTTGTAGATGGACGTAGAGCTTATCACACCCGATCATCACGTGGTGTCTCGGCACGACGAACTTTGGCAACGGTGCATACTCAGGGAGAACACTACTTGATAATTTTAGTGAGAGATCATCTTATAATGCTACCGTCAATCAAAGCAAGATAAGATGCATAAAGGATAAACATCACATGCAATCAATATAAGTGATATGATATGGCCATCATCATCTTGTGCTTGTGATCTCCATCTCGAAGCACCGTCATGATCACCATCGTCACCGGTAGCGACACCTTGATCTCCATCGTAGCATCGTTGTCGTCTCGCCAACTATTGCTTCTCGACTATCGCTACTGCTTAGTGATAAAGTAAAGCAATTACATGGCGTTGCATTTCATACAATAAGCGACAACCATATGGCTCCTGCCAGATTGCCGATAACTCGGTTACAAAACATGATCATCTCATACAATAAAATATAGCATCACGTCTTGACCATATCACATCACAACATGCCCTGCAAAAACAAGTTAGACGTCCTCTACTTTGTTGTTGCAAGTTTTACGTGGCTGCTACGGGCTGAGCAAGAACCGTTCTTACCTACGCATCAAAACCACAACGATACTTCGTCAAATAGACTCCGTTTAACCTTCTCAAGGACGGGCGTAGCCACACTCGGTTCAACTAAAGTGAGAGAGACAGACACCCGCCAGTCACCTTTAAGCAACGAGTGCTCACAGCGGTGAAACCAGTCTCGCGTAAGCGTACGCGTAATGTCGGTCCGGGCCGCTTCATCTCACAATACCGCTGAACCAAAGTATGACATGCTGGTAGGTAGTATGACTTGTATCGCCCACAACTCACTTGTGTTCTACTCGTGCATATGACATCAACGCATAAAACCAGGCTCGGATGCCACTGTTGGGTAACGTAGTAATTTCAAAAATTTTCCTACGATCACGCAAGACCATGGTGATGGCATAGCAACGAGAGGGGAGAGTGTCCGTCCACGTACCCTCGTAGACCGAAAGCGGAAGCGTTATATTAACGCGGTTGATGTAGTCGTACGTCTTCACGATCCGACCGATCCAAGCACCGTTACTCCGGCACCTCCGAGTTCTTGGCACACGTTCAGCTCGATGACGATCCCCGAGCTCCGATCCAGCAAAGCGTCGGGAAGGAGTTCCGTCAAGACGACGTGGTGGCGATCTTGATGTTCTACCGTCGCGGGGCTTCGCCTAAGCACCGCTACAATATGACCGAGGTGGAATATGGTGGAGGGGGCACCGACACAGCTAAGGAACGATCCGTAGATCAACTTGTGTGTCCTAGGGTGCCCCCTGCCCCGTATATAAAGGAGCAAGGGGAGGGCGGCCAGCCTTGGGGCGCACCAAGGGAGGGGTCCTCCTCCTAGTAGGAGTAGGACTCCCTTTCCTAGTCCTACTAGGAAGAGGAAGGGAAGGAAAGAGAGGAGAGGAGAGGGAAAGGGGCTGCGCCCCTCCTAGTCAATTCGGACTCCCCATGGAGGGGGGCGCACCACCTCCTGGTGCAGCCCTCTCTCTCCCTCTTGGCCCAATAAGGCCCATAACTTCCCGGGGTTCCGTAACCCCTCCGGCACTCCGGTTTTCTCCGGAAACTTCCGGAACCTTTCCGTGTCGAATATAACCATCCAATATATCAATCTTTATGTCTCGACCATTTGAGACTCCTCGTCATGTCCGTGATCACATCCGGGACTCGAACTCCTTGGTACATCAAAATACATAAACTCATAATAACCGTCATTGAAACCTTAAGCGTGCGGACCCTACGGTTCGAGAACTATGTAGACATGACCTAGAACTATTCTCGGTCAATAACCAATAGCGGAACCTGGATGCTCATATTGGTTCCTACATATTCTCTGAAGATCTTTATCGGTCAAACCGCATAACAACATCGTTGTTCCCTTTGTCATCGGTATGTTACTTTCCGAGATTCGATCGTCGGTATCCAATACCTAGTTTAATCTCGTTACGGAAAGTCTCTTTACTCGTTCCGTAATACATCATCTCACAACTAACTCTTTAGTTGCAATGCTTGCAAGGCTTTATGTGATGTGTATTACCGAGAAGGCCTAGAGATACCTCTCCGACAATCGGAGTGACAAAACCTAATCTCAAATCGCCAACCCAACAAGTACCTTTGGAGACACCTGTAGTACTCCTTTATAATCACCCGATTACGTTGTGACGTTTGGTAGTACCAAAGTGTTCCTCCGGTAAATGGGAGTTGCATAATCTCATAGTTACAGGAACATGTATGGGTCATGAAGAAAGCATTAACATACTAAACGATCAAGTGTTAAGCTAACGGAATGGGTCATGTCAATCAGATCATTCAACTAATGATGTGACCTTGTTAATCAAACAACAACTCCTTGTTCATGGTTAGGAAACATAACCATCTTTGATTAACAAGCTTAGTCAAGTAGAGGCATACTAGTGACATACTGTTTGTCTATATATTCACACATGTATTATGTTTCCGGTTAATACAATTCTAGCATGAATAATAAACATTTATCATGATATAAGGAAATAAATAATAACTTTATTATTGCCTCTAGGGCATATTTCCTTCAATAGCTCCTTTCATACTGTGCCGGTTGATGATAAACCGTACCGGGTTGTGATAAACACCGGTTTAACCATATATAATACTGGCGACTCGTAGTCAAACCAGACCGGGCTGATAGTCTCCGGATTATGATTTGATCATGTACTGACAACTTGTAACTGAAAGTCAAGCCGGATTAATGAATACCGGTTTACTCCATAATAAGATGGTAACATAAATCAAACCGGGCAGATAGTCTCCGGATTAAGATTTGACCGTGTTCCGCCAATTTGTAATTGACAGTTTGAACCGGATTAATAATGTCGGTTTGAAAACACAACAAAAGAAATAATTTAAAAGAAAACAAAATTCAAGCAAAGGCAAATATAAAACCATTGCAAATGAGGCTTTGAGCCGATCAAGAGGCATTACCATGGTCGGACACGACCAAGCCCCCAAAAGGCGTAGCTATGGTTCGAGTCAGCCAGGTCCCCAAATGATGCATTGGCATTACGCCGATCAAGAGGTGTAGCGATGGTTCGGGTTCGACCAAAGCCCAAGTGATGCTGTGGCACTAGGCCGATCAAGAGGCGTGACTATGGTTCAGACGTGACCACAAGTCCCCAAGTGATGCTGTGGCTTTTAGCCTACCAAATGGCATTGCTATGGTTCGGACACGACCAAGGCCCCAAGTGATCTTGTGGCATTGCGCCGATCAAGAGGTGTGACTATGGTTCAGACATGACCAAGCCCCAAGTGATCAATAATATGATAAGCCAACAAGGCATGATACCCATGTTTGAACCGCGCATCATGGCAGCAGGTCCTCTTTGGCACCCTTTAACTTTTTGCAAGAGATAAATCCTTCTTGAACGGGATTTTGAACCGATATTGAGAGCTTCAAAGCTTTGTGGGAGACATCCTTCCCTTGAACCGGATGTTTAAACCGGAATCTTTCTGATGTCCCGGATCTTCTTCATTGAGCCGGGATTTTGTAACTGTCATACACTTTCTAAACCGGAAATTTTCTGACGGCCTTCAAATAACAGTAGCCTCCGGGACCGGGTTATCTTTCCCTCCATCGTCCTGGGGTTCTTAAATTTGCTGGCAAGATTTATTTAGTCATGTCATCGTAGCCCCCGAGTCTCAAGGTGACTCGAGGAGTTGGCTTGAAACTCTCCATATTTGGTGGTTCACGACTCATTGGTGTTGATAACACGATGCAAATCCACAGAAGGTTGTGATGACTGCGGCGGGTTATAAATGATCCTGTATGAGCCGTGTCAGCAACTCGGCCAATGGTTTCTTCCAACTGGCGATTTGAAGTTAACCAAACTGTAGTGGCGGCGATTTGTGCGCCTGCCCATTGAGCCATCCAGTGCAAACGACGGTTGATTGTATATGATAATTTGCCTCCTTTTTGTTGAAAGAAAACCGGGCTACCCAAGCTGTGACTTGCTCATACTCAATAAACAGCTCATGCAGACAGGTGCGGCCCGGTATGTTGATGTAGACCAGGCCGCGAGAGATGGACGACAAAAACGACCGCAACATCAGAGACAGCTCGGATAGATGAGTCGGCCGTGGCATTGTGAACCGGTGCGGACGGGGAAGATCGGCACCGGTGTCGTAAACCGGCACGGACGGGCGAGTCAAACGCAGGCACGGTCCCGACAAACTGATGTAAACCGGGCCGTAAGGGCGGCGTCTTGCATGCGTCCATTCACCGTGTAATATGGCACAGACGAACACCGGGCAGGACGTTGCCAGCGCGTGCTTCATACCCATGGTATAAACCACGTTTATAATGAAGAATTGTCCTGCATACAATATTGCAGACCAAGGCAAAGATAAACTGCTCTTTGACAAAAATAATATGCACTAATAAAATATATTTTAGATGGATATCACCTGATGTGTTAGGCCGGAAATTATTCGCCGTGGAGTTGATGGTCACCACGGTGAGGCTAAAATCAATCACGGGTGAACCGGTTGCAGTGTGGTAAGCCGGTGCGGATGGGTGAATCGGCCGTGATATTTGTAAGCCGGCGCGGACGATGAGTCGGCCGCATGCGTGGACGGATGTAAACCGAGCAGCGGGGGCGGCAATTGGCACATGTATCCGTCGAGCAGCATGGCCCGGAGGAACTCTAGTACAAAATTATGCTGGTACGCGCTCCATGTCCGCGGTATGATAATAATTTTACCTGATGTTTGCGGATGGCAAACGGCTTTGGATGACGAATAATCTGCTCACCGCAACAGAAGCGGCGGCTAAAAGCACTGCACCGGTCGGCTCAGACGGACCCTCCGGATCATGTTTGACCCTCTTTTTCTTTCTCTTCTTTTTTTTCTTTTTTTTTTCTCAGCAGGCTTCAGTCGTGTGCCTGCAGGGTGAACGCTGGCCCAAACTCCATCAAGGACGCATGAGACTTAGGCTTCAGCTGGTTTATTTGACAGCAGATGAAAAACTGATGACTCCTTGGTTTTCTCCAGACAAAATAGTGCTCGGGCTCCATAGTTGATGACAGGTAGTTGGATCTTGGAAAGTGAGTACGTATATACTAGTACTAGTATTAATCCATTGTCTTTGTCCGCTTTATAAAATAGTACTTTGATCTCTCGTATGGGATGCTTGAAAACTAGTGCTTGGAATACTAGTGCTTCCAACAGTCCCCTGAATTGCTCTTTGCATGCACATGGGCGCTCGGGCACGGCCGGTTTGACCAGGCCACGGAGTTGAGTACGACAGCAGCCTTATGGCAGAAACGGGCCGGCCGTGTGACTTGACGACAGTCGACGAGTTGAAAGTGGGCGGCTCTCCAGCGGTCTGACCACTGCGGTGGTGACCGGTTTAATGGTGTAGCAACACGGAAGCACACCACCCACAGCGGCCGAGCGGCGACGCGGCCATGGCAAAGCGGCCCGTAGACAACCCGGCAAAGAACAACGGCGGTTTAGCGCTGCGGAGACGGGGTGATCCGGCGACCTGACGAGGCCGGTTTTGAAGAGGCAAGGCCATTTAGGAACGGGAAGCCCGAAGCGCGGGCAGCGATTTGCTGTGTCGGCGGTTCACGGCACGGCTGCGGTCACCGGTAGTGGACCGGCGAGGCGTGGTGAGGAGAACCGCGGCCACTCGGTGAAACGACAGCGGAAGCGGTCCGCAGCGGTGGCCGGCCGGTTTGGTGCGGTCACCGGTAGTGGACCGGTTTGGTGCGGCGAAGGCAACTTGGCGAGACAGAACGAGTCTGACTTGGAGGCGAGGCGAGACCACCCACGACCTGGACCCGCGGTCATTCTTGCTGAAGGAGCCGGCGGCGGATTCAGGCTGGGGTGCTGGCGGGTTAAGGCGTCGGCGGTCTGTCCTGGCACAGGCGACGACTCGGCGGTCCACGGCTCAATAGGCTGGCAATCGTAGCCGCAGTGGTGACTTGTCCATGGGCGTGCACTTCAACGGCGGCGGTTTGGCTGCAACTTTGAGGGCGATGTCGACTCAGAGCCGGGGCATGTTGATGGCAGCTCGAGACCGGTCACGTCCACGATGGAAGGCCATAGCGGCAACTCGGCGGCGAACCTGCTAGTCTGTTTTTCGGGTCATATTCAATTTTGACCATCAGTCTTTCTCCAGCAGTCCTTGACCTCTTCTGACTCGGATGGATGTAACAATCAAGGACAAAATATATCAGAGGCAGTAGTACTCGAGTAGCACTAGCCCTCTTCCCAAAAAAGGAATAGTTGATGTTGGCTCTCACGTGATCCTGATCTTTGGAAATCGCTCCTGTAGTAGTACACGGACTAGATTGGAGTACGTGGATTGATGGAAAGTAGCAGCAATATGGCCTCGTAACCGCTGCCTGACGCTGCAGACGTATGCGAGGGCCCATGGCAAAAGATCTTCAAGGATAATTCCACAATCTACTTCTTGTTAATATCGGACACGGCCGCGCGCAATCGAAATCCCCTCGGTCTCGGCGACTTGATTCTTTGAACAGGCCGGACAGATCGGCTGTAACTCCAGTAAATTTGCACGCGCTCAAACAAAAACCCTACCGGTCTCGATGACGTGCAACTGTAGCAACCGAATATAGCAGCTTTGCAACAGAGTCGATCTTAACCGGATTGACCTTATGATAGCGACGGCGCAGAGATGCAGCCACTTTAATCTTGACTGATGAACTTGCGGTTGATACAAATCCTTGTAATCTGAATCTTTCTTCATCCGAAAATTTGCGAACCTCTCAGCCCTAAAAGTGATCCCTCCAAGAACTCAACACCACCGTGCGCAGGCCCCACGGTGGGCGCCAACTAATCGGGATTTGTCACGGCAGATGTCATAGCGTTAGGACTTAGTCGCGAGGCCAACGCATCTATGTGGTAGCTTGAGAGGGGTTGAGCGGGACGAGAGACGCGAGGTTTTACCCAGGTTCGGCCCCTCACGGTGGAGGTAAAAGCCTACGTCCTGCTTCATTGATATTGATGATCATGATCACGGTTACAAGAGTGCTCTAACTCGAGAGCTATTGTCTAAACCTAACTTGTCCAACTTGTGGAACTTGTCCCTCTTTGGGGAGCCCTGCCCCTCCTTATATATGTTGAAGAGGCGGTTTACATGTGGAGTCCTATTAGGATTAGGACTAGTCTATCTTTAATACAAACCGGATACAAGTCCTGGTCTTAACTCCTTGTAAAATATTCCTCATGCCTTTCCTTTTAAACCGGCCCACAATAGTTGAACCGGCCTTCTGAATCCGCCGGCCGGGTTACTAATAAACCGCCAAGACCGGGCGGGTAGCCCGTGAACCGCCAAGCTCCGGGCGGGTTACCAGTGAGCCGTCCAGACCGGCCGGGTTAACTTCCGGCCGGTTTACACCGCGGGGTATATCCCCGACAATTAGCCATTGTGAATCTATGTGCATTTCTCAATGCAATCTCTCAGAAGGTAATCGATCTAGAAATCATACCAAGGTTACAGAATGATTTGGTGCAATGTCTTGTCAGTTTCGAGTTGGTGTTCCCACCATCCTTCTTCAACATCATGACGCACGTCCTAGTTCACCTATGCGAAGAGATTAACATTTTGGGTCCTGTATTTCTACATAATATGTTCCCCTTTGAGAGGTTCATGGGAGTCTTAAAGAAATATGTTCATAACCATGCTAGGCCAGAAGGAAGCATCTCCAAGGGCCATCAAAATGAGGAGGTCATTGAGTTTTGTATTGACTTTATTCCTGACCTTAAGCCGATTGCTATTCCTGAATCGCAGCATAAGGGCAGACTGGATGGAAAAGGCACGCTAGGAGGGGAACAAATAATATGTATGGACGGACATTCTCTCACTGAAGCACACTACACAGTTCTACAGAATTCCGCCTTGGTGGCTCCGTATATGGATGAACACAAGAATTGGCTACGCTCCAAACACCCGGAGCGGTCTGATGACTGGATTACACGTGAACAAACCAGGAGTTTTGCCAGCTGGTTGCAGACACGTACCATGCATGACACCTCTATTGAAGATGACCTGTACTTGCTGTCCCAGTTACCATCTTGAATATAATGACTTTCAAAGTGCGAGATAAATGGTAATACATTTTACACGATCGCCCAAGATAAGAAGAGCACCAACCAAAACAGTTGTGTCCGCTTTGATGCAGAAACCAAGGCGGAAAGGAAACATATTATGGTTATATACAGGACATATGGGAACTTGACTATCGGCGTGGTTTAAAGGTCCCTTTGTTTCGTGCAAATGGGTCAATATGACACGAGGCGGGTAACGGAAGACCCGCATGATGCGGAATGACAACAGTGGATCTCAACAATCTTGCGTGATGCGAGACGAACCATTCGTCCTAGCCAATGATGTGGAACAGGTTTTCTATGTGAAGGACATGTCTACCAAGCCAAGAAAAAGAAAAGATAAGGAAGCGAATGCATCGTACGATGAGCCAAAGCGGCACATAGTTCTTTACGGGAAGAGAAACATCGTGGGAGTGGATGACAAGACAGACAAGTCGAAGATTATGAAAAGTTTGATGAAATTTCTCCATTCAAAGTGAATATTGACCCGAGCATCCCGTTAAATGATGAAGATTTTCCATGGTTACGGCGCAAAGGGACACACGCGAAGAAAAAGTTTCACACCCAAAGATCTGGGATGTGATCGGCTTCACTATCATCACTTTCTTCTGTGTTTCACACCCAGAGGGGAATCTCTGTAATAGTTAGGGTAGTTATGTGTTTTGGCATTTGAAACACGAAGAAATTTTATGTGCAAACAAATTCTTTCATGCCTTTACTGATTTTTAAAGTTAAATTATTCACAAACTAGTGATTCACACTAATTTCAAATAATTCAAAATTTAAACTATTCAAATTTGAAAACTACGGGCACTAACAGAAAGTTTGTAATTTTTTGTACCTAAAGCAAAAATATTCACAAAGAAACTCTGAATACACAAAAAAAACAACACAAAAATAAATAAAGCAAATAAAAGCCCGCCTACTTGGCCAGAGCGGCCTGCATACGACTAGAAACCCAACCTGTTGTTGGGCCAGGATGCAGGCCCGCAAAGGCAAAGTGGGCCTGAGGCAACAAAGAACACGTAGGCCAGTGGGCCTGCTTTGGAGAGGAGCTCGAGAGAGCGACCGCACGGGGTTTATAAACCAGTGCGGTCGCCCCTCGGCTAGCGAGGTGGGACTAAACTTGCCGCACCGCACCTGCGCCAGTGTACCACCTTTAGTACCGGGTGGTGGCACAAACCGGTACTAAAGGGGCCTTTAGTACCGGTTTGTGCCACCACCGGTACTAAAGGGGTCGCTTCCGCCGCTTGGGCTGGCCAAAACAGACCTTTAGTACGGTTGGTGGCTCTAACCGGTACTAAAGGTGCCTTCTATATACAACACTTCGAAAAATTTCATTCTCCCTTTGTTTCTTCCTCTGTTTCCCCATTGAACCGCCCGCCCCGATCGATCGACGCCGTCACCGACCCCGTCGCCGTCGCCGACCCCGTCCCTGTCGCCGCCCCCGTCCCGTCGCCGTCGTCGCCCGTCCCGTCGCCCCCCTCGTCTCCGTCGCCGCCCAGGCCCGTCCCGTCGCGCCGTCCCTGCGTCGCCGCCCAGCACACGCCCGCCCGTCGCTGCCCCGGCGATCGCCTCGCCGTCGCCGTCGCCCGCTGTGAGCTCTCCCCTCTAACCCCTCTCCTCGCCCCAGCGCCACCATGGGTGCCGCCCTCCCAGCCCATACACACACACAAGCATGATGAACACACACACACATACACGTATATATGTATGAATGCATGTATATATTAGTATCTATGTATTTTGTATGTTTAATTAGTTTAGATTTTTAGATTATTGCTTTTTCACTAGTATATATGTATGAATGCATGTTAGATGGATATAATTAGTGTTTAATTAGTATGTAATTTTTTTATATAATGTTGTTTTTCTGTTTTTAATGGATGTATAGAAATTGTTTTTTCTGTTTTTAGTGTTAGATGCTTAATTAGTATGAAAGAGTATATAGATATTTGAAATAGTAGAAATGTTAGAAATTTTAGTTATCAAAGTCCAATCATTAAAAAAATATTATTTTTTGCGGGCATATAGCTAGTATTTGTTGTCTACGATGCCCGGCCCGCATCCTCGCCGTCGACCTGTCCGCGACGACGTCCAGCCGGCCCATGTCCGGGACTGGGCTCCGCCGGACTGGCACTGGGAGGTGCTACCTGGAGGGGCGCGCCGCTTGATGAGGAACACGGCCCCGGGTCCCGTCGTCGACCCTGATCTTGTTTGGTGGCGTTCGCATGGGCCAGTTTCGGTGCGGAGGGACCCGGCCCTGCCGGAGGAGGTACGTCGCCGTGTCAGGAAGGAGGACGAGCACGTCCATCGCTACATGGTTGCGTTAGAGGGCGGCAGGTTCTCCAATACTGGCGAGATCTTGAGGATCTCACTTCAGCTATGATCCTGTGAGGGTTCCTTCTCTTTGGGTGTCCACCGCCCGCGACGCAGGAACCGCGAGTGTCCTAGATTCTTCTATAGTATTCGATCTTTAATTAGCTAGCCAGTGATGTACTATTCAATATTATATATTATTCGAGACGATGTATTGAGATTGTATCTATTATTCTAGACGAAGTATTGAGATTATATCTATTATTCGAGACGATGTAATTTGAATACTAAATTGTTTTATATTTCTTTTGAATTAGTTAAATAAAAGCTATGGCAGACAATACCGACAGAGAGGAGAACATACCATGTTCGATATGATCTGTGAGCCGATGATAATCAGAATGAAGAAGATTATGACGGCTCCGAATTTCTAAACAACACCGGAGAGGGTGATATGATATTCGATCGCGACGACCGAATTGATGAAGTCATGAACTACGATTATGACGATGACGAAGAACATGTTGATCCTGAAACAACAAACACCGGCGAGGTATATATATTTATATAAGAAGGTTTCTGGTGATCATCACATGTTTTAAATGACTTGAAGATATATTAACGAATCGATCTTTGTTCTTTCAGCCATCCGGATCGAGCAAATCTTCAGGCAAAAGGACGAAATGAGGCCCGAACAAAAAGTTGAAGGAGGGCGTAAAGTACAATATCGAGGCAGTCAGACCTAATGGCGAACCATTAGCACCTAAGAAGATTGCGGATAAGTTCATTCGTCAGTGCGGAGTTCTTGTGAAGGACCAACTCCCGATCTCCCTTCAAGAATGGAGAGAGCCAGCAAAAGACAAAGGACAAAAAGGAAAAGAGGACGCTGCTCCACGTCCAGATGTTACTTTTGTCGACAAGAATCAAAAAGATCTGCTTTGGGATACTCTCATGGAACATTTCACCCTACCAGATCATTTCACAGAAGCAGATGTGCAGAAAGTCAAGGACGCTGCTCTTAGGAAGATGGCGGTTGCATTCAAGAACCACAAGAATCGTGAATGGGACAAGTCGTCAAGGGAGGAAGGAAGACTCCAGATTCGAGGGAACACTAGAGAACCAACGTGCTCATGAGGACGGTTTCGTGAAATTCAAGGATTGGAATTAGCTAAGGAACGGTCGAGAATAAACAAGAAGAATGCGAAAAAAGGATAAGTTCCATAAGCTGGGGCCAGGTGGCTATCGGTGGCAATGCCTAAGTGGGATACGTCGAGAAAGAGATGGAGGATGCAGGTGTCACTCCGGATACTAAGAGCTGGCCCCAGTGCGGACTTGGTTCTATGCGCATGGGGAGCTGGACCAAGACAGCAAAGTTTCGACGAAGGCATGTCTGAGCGGAGCCGACGATGCGATACTTGTTGCAATAGAAGAGGCACGATCGGGGTGTTCCAGCCCAACAGAGAGAACGACGAGCTTCGCGTGCCACAGAAATCCTGAACACCGGGAAGAACACGAGGCAAGGGCGCTATTCCGTGGTATGAGGGGTTTTCAGACTGGAACACCGACTACAGAACCCGTGCGAGAAAGAAGATTGCGGAGGAGAAGAAGAGGAAGATGGAGGAGGAGCAGAGGAAGCGGGACTATGAACGCCTTCAAGGCCTAGAAGCAAGTCAAGCGGAATTGAGAGTCAAATTCCAGTGGCAGCAGGAGCAGATCGACTCACTTAGCCAGCAAAGGGGGTCTCAGCAGCTGCAGTAGCTAGCGGATGATCCAGCATTGGATAGCACCGCCCCATCCATGCAGAGAAGCAGCGTGGGTTCCGCCCCGGACGACGCAATGCTGGGTAGATACCCGTGGATGACATCACGGAGAACACTAGCTGCGAGCTACGTCAAAATGAAGAACATATCCATGAAGGTGGCGGACGGCGTTGCTTTTCCAGCTACCCCAAAGCAACCTACCATTGCATCCCGATTCGAGAGGGCTATGCTCGTGTCATGGTTGACGAGGTGGTGCAGCCATATTCGGGCTAGAGCTTGACATTCCTGGAGGTGAGGACGGCGCTTTCTCGGAGACGCCAACCATCGTATCATCCTATGGAAAAAGTTGCATCATCTTTGAAGGCCACCGACACGCGTCATCCGACTCCTCGTCAAGTCCGCCACCGAGTCAGCAGTCTCCCGCTCTGCAAGTCCACCAAGTCCGGCAAAGTGTCGAGCCACTCCTCCTCCAAGTCCGGCAAAGTGTCGGCCACCTCCTCCTCCAAGTCCGCCACAGCGTCAAGTCCACCTCCTCCAAGTCCGGCACAACCTCAGGCCACTCCTCCTCCAAGTCCGGCACAGCTTCAGGCGGCCACTCCTCCTCGTCCAACTCAGCCCGTCACCGGCGTCTCCGCCGCCTCGGCAATCGCAGAAGAGACACCCGCAGCTATGGTGTGTAGCAGTGCAGTCGAGGTAGTACAGGAAGTACAGGCGGAGGCAAGCGATATAAATATGGTCCAAGCCTCACGCCTCTTCCGCAGAGGTCTTATGACAAGTCCGAGGAGGAAATCGCAGCCATATCGAAGTCCGAGGTGGAAGCCCAGTTTGCACCTAAACCGCCACCGCCGCCAAGGGAGAAAGTGCCTGAGGAAACGATTGACCACTTCATTCGTATGGCTCAACCACCAGCTCCCAAGCATGTTGACACAGACTATAGCGCCACATCAGGAAGTTAAATCGAGCACGTCTCGTGGAGGCGAGCTCGGGATCGAGCAAACAAGAAGCAGCTGTCAAAAATGCGGAAAACCATTCCCCAGCTGGGAGAACAGCGGCGAATCGATCCCTTGCTTGTTGTGCCAACAACACGTGACAATCTGTGCTACCCAATATTATTGTGGGCAAACAGTTTACGTTCCGAGGTGGGCAATGTGGTAATAACAGAGGACCATATAATGCAGGCTGAAGTTCTCAAAATCACTGTTGGACAACTCCTCAAGATCGAGCCCATGCCTGTGCTTAGAGAGGATGAAATAAAACGGAAATATGTCCGGGGCCAACCTTTGGTCGAGCCAGACAAGGTCAAGAACCTCCCAACGAAAATGTATGAATTGCATCAATTGTACATGAACATTACCAAGATTTCCGATCGATTGTCCCTCATGGTGAATGTCAAGGAGGAGCATTACTTCCATGAGAAAGCTGTGTCCGTTGAGTATTCTGAACTGTTTCAGTTATACAATCAAGACGCACTCGACAAATCTATCGTCAGTTGCTATTGTCTGTAAGTGATTTCTTTCTGTAATTTAAGTCTCAAGCTAGCTGTACTGATCCTTTTGATCAATCATTACCTGTAATTATCCTCACTATAGTCTTTTCTGTGGTATTAATGAGAAAAGGTGGACGCTTTGGCATTGGGTTCATTGACCCAAACACCGTTAATGAATACACATGGAAACTAAATCCACGTTATCAAAAGGACGTAGAGGACAACATGCTAGAGTTCTTGAAGCGCCTCAAATACAATGAAGATATACTACTTCCTTACAACTTCCAGTGAGTCACACTGTCTTGTACTACAAATTCTCTGTTTTTGCCTACTAGCTAGCTACATGTTTTTGCTTTACATATGCCCGCTTAATTAAGACATGCAAGCGTGTGTGCATGCAGATTTCACTGGGTCTTGTGTATCATTAAAGTTGGCCTTGAACAGTTGAAATACTGGACTCACTACTCAAAGAAAAAACTGACTATAACATCTTGTTTGGGATAGTCAACAGGTAATTTCAATCATTATTAACTATATATCTCGGCCTATTTAGTTCGTCATTTTTCATGATATGAACTATTTAATAACCCCTTTATTCATTTTCTTTGTCGGCGGGCAGGGCTTGGGCAAGGTTCATCGGCGTGACCCCAGCTGGAGAATGGAAACAAAAGCTTAAATGGTTTCGACCCAAGGTAAGTAATTAAGTAGTACTAGCTAGCTAGCTAGCTGCCATCTCTTTAATTATAATGCTTGATTAATTATTATCTGATCAAATTCCATTCTCGTAAAGGCACTGAAGCAGGCGAGGGACTGATCTGTGTGCATTCTGCGTTTGCGAGAACATTCGCATGATGGCGTCCGAAAGGAGCAGATCTCAAAGACAGGAATGGATGCGCTTGTCAAAACACTATTCACAATTTTACACCATTATCGATATCTAGTCACACAACTAATACACATGCATATTGATCTCCTTCTTAACAGTTCACAGAGGTGCGGGAGAAGCTCCTAGAAGCGGAGCGCGTAGAAGCACTTCAAGAGGAAATAGCGGGATTTTTGCTCGACCAGGTCATAAATCGAAGGAGAAATACTATTACCGCTACCGCCCCCATCGTGCTCGAAGGAACTAATTAGGCTAATGCCATTGGCTCCAAGGCAACATGCATATGTAGGAGAAATTATATATATATATATATATATATATATATATATATATATATATATATATATATATATATATATATATATATATATATATGCATGTGTGTATGTGTGAATTAATTAATATGATGGTTTGTGAGACATTGATGATATATATATATGCATGATCTTGCGGTGGGAGAAGTGCTTAGCTTTGGGTTCAATCTTGCGGTGTCCTTTCGCAGTGACAGCAGGGGCAGTAAGGCACATATTGTATTGTTGCCATCGAGGATAAAAAGATGGGGTTTATATCATATTGCTTGAGTTTATCCCTCTACATCATGTCATCTTGCTTAATGCGTTACTCTCTTCTTTATGAACTTAATACTCTAGATGCAGGTAGGAGTCGGTCGATGTGTGGAGTAATAGTAGTAGATGCAGGCAGGAGTCGGTCTACTTGTCACGGACGTGATGCCTATATACATGATCATACCTAGATAATCTCATAATTATTCGCTTTTCTATCAATTGCTCGACAGTAATTTGTTCACCCACCGTAATACTTATGCTATCTTGAGAGAAGCCTCTAGTGAAACCTATGGCCCCCGGGTCTATCTTTTATCATATAAGCTTTCAATCTACTTTTATTTGCATCTTTACTTTTTGCATCTATATTATAAAATAGCAAAAATATATTTATCTTATCATACTATCTCTATCAGATCTCACTTTTGCAAGTGACCGTGAGGGGATTAAAAACCCCTTTATTGCGTTGGTTGCCAGTTCTTTGTTTGTTTGTGTAGGTGCGTGGGACTTTTGAGGAGCCTCCTACTGGATTGATACCTTGGTTCTCAAAAACTGAGGGAAATACTTACGCTACTCTGCTGCATCAGCCTTCCCTCTTCAAGGAAAACCAACGCAAGCTGAAGACGTAGCAAGAAGGATTTTTGGCGCCGTTGCCGGGGAGGTCTTCACTCAAGTCAAGACATACCAAGTACCCATCACAAACTCATCTCCCTAGCATTTACATTATTTGCCATTTGCCTCTCGTTTTCCTCTCCCCCACTTCACCCTTGTCGTTTTATTCGCCCTCTCTTTCCCAATCTTCTCTTCTCTTTTTTGCTTTCCCTTTCGTTTGCTCGTTTGGTTGGAATAGATGCTTATTTATTGCTAAACAGAACCTAAGATCTATGGATACTCATCCGCTTGCTAATCTTTTTAAGAGATCCAATTATGATGAACCAATTGCTAGTGAGTTTTGTGCACTAGCTTATCTTTATAAAGCTTTGCTTGAAATTTGTGAATCTGAAAATTATGATGAAGAAATTTATGAAGAGATTCACGACAACTCTTTGAATAAAAAGCATGATCGCAATGATTTTACTATAAATTCTCTTGAGGTCAATTGTGCTAATAATATGCAAAACCCTAAGCTTGGGGATGCTAGTTTTTCTATGTCTACTATTTGTTGCAATAATCATGATTGGGGTGATTCTTCTTCTGATCTTGAGAATTTATTTAAGCCCCATGATGAATATGAGATTGATAACAGTGTTTGCAACATTATTGAAAGTGGGTTTGGACGAGTGTCAACTTTAGATCCCACATATTTGGATAATGTTCAATCTTATGAAATTTCAGGTAAAAGTGGGTTTGGAGAGTTCATGACTTTAGTTAATGATAATCCCACTATTTTGGAAGAGTAGATATACCCATATCTGCTCAAATCATCTGTGAAGGTCAGAAAATAATGATACCCGCCACGAGCCTCAACACTCATCGGATCACATACATTAGTATGTATCATTTCCAATATGTCAGTTGCTTGCTGCATTGTTCTGGAGAACGAAGTTTTAGTCATCTTGCCCATAAGGCATGGTTCACAAGCATCAAGTGATTCATAATCAAGTGATTCCAAAATCCCATCAGCATGGAGTTTCTTCATGCGCTTTACACCAATATGACCTAAACGGCAGTGCCACAAATAAGTTGCACTATCATTATTAACTTTGCATCTTTTGGCTTCAATATTATGAATATGTGTATCACTACGATCGAGATCCAACAAACCAATTTCATTGGGTGTATGACCAAAGAAGGTTTTATTCATGTAAACAGAACAACAATTATTCTAACTTAAATGAATAACCGTATTGCAATAAACATGATCAAATCATATTCATGCTCAACGCAAACACCAAATAACACTTATTTAGGTTCAACACTAATCCCGAAAGTATAGGGAGTGTGTGATGATGATCATATCAATCTTGGAACTACTTCCAACACACATCGTAACCTCGCCCTTAACTAGTTTCTGTTCATTCTGCAACTCCCGTTTTGAGTTACTACTCTTAGCAACTGAACCAGTATCAAATACCGAGGGGTTGCTACGAACACTAGTAAAATACACATCAATAATCTGTATATCAAATATATCTTTGTTCACTTTGCCATCCTTCTTATCCGCCAAATACTTGGGGCAGTTCCGCTTCCAGTGACCAGTCCCTTTGCAGTAGAAGCACTTAGTCTCAGGCTTAGGTCCAGACTTGGGCTTCTTCACTTGAGTAGCAACTTGCTTGCCGTTCTTCTGGAAGTTCCCCTTCTTCCCTTTGCCCTTTTCTTGAAACTAGTGGTCTTGTCAACCATCAACACTTGATGCTTTTCTTGATTTCTACCTTCGTCGATTTCAGCATCACGAAGAGCTTGGGAATCGTTTTCATTATCCCTTGCATATTATAGTTCATCACGAGGTTCTAGTAACTTGGTGATAATGACTAGAGAACACTGTCAATCACTATCTTATCTGGAAGATTAACTCCCACTTGATTCAAGTGATTGTAGTACTCAGACATTCTGAGCACATGCTCACTAGCTGAGCTATTCTCCTCCGTCTTGTAGGCAAAGTACTTGTCAAAGGTCTCATACCTTTCAACATGGGCATGAGTCTGAAATACTAATTTCAACTCTTGGAACATCTCATATGTTCCGTGGCGTTTCAAAAACGTATTTGAAGCCCCGATTCTAAGCCGTAAAGCATGGTGCACTAAACTATCAAGTAGTCGTCATATTAAGCTTGCCAAACGTTCATAACGTCTACATTTGCTCCTGCAATCGGTCTGTCACCTAGCGGGGCATCAAGGAGATAATTCTTATGTGCAGCAATGAGGATTGTCCTCAGATCACGGATCCAATCCGCATCATTGCTACTAACATCTTTCAACTTAGTTTTCTCTAGGAACATATAAAAAATAAAACAGGGGAGCTAAACACGAGCTATTGATCTACAACATAGGCATGGTAATACTACCAGGACTAAGTTCATGATAAATTAAAGTTCAATTAATCATTTACTTAAGAACTCCCACTTAGATAGACATCCCTCTAATCATCTAAGTGATCACGTGATCCATATTAACTAAACCATGTCCGATCATCACGTGAGATGGAGTAGTTTTCAATGGTGAACATCACTATGTTGATCATATCTTCTATATGATTCACGCTCGACCTTTCGGTCTCCGGTGTTCTGAGGCCATATTTGCATATGCTAGGCTCGTCAAGTTTAACCCAAGTATTTCTGCGTGTGCAAAACTGGCTTGCACCCGTTGTATATGAATGTAGATCTTATCACACCCAATCATTGATACGTCTCCAACGTATCTATAATTTTTTATTGCTCCATGCTATTATATTACCCCTTTTGGATGTTTATGGGCTTTATTTTACACATTTATTGTTGGGGAACGTAGCAGAAATTCAAATTTTCTTACGTGTCACCAAGATCTATCTATAGAGAAACCAGCAACGAGGGGAAGGAGAGTGCATCTACATACCCTTGTAGATCGTTAAGCGGAAGCGTTCATGAGAACGGGGTTGAAGGAGTCGTACTCGTCGTGATCCAAATCACCGGAGATCCTAGTGCCGAACGGACGGCACCTCCGCGTTCAACACACGTACAGCCCGGTGACGTCTCCCACGCCTTGATCCAGCAAGGAGAGAGGGAGAGGTTGAGGAAGACTCCATCCAGCAGCAGCACAACGGCGTGGTGGTGGTGGAGGAGCGTGGCAATCCCGCAGGGCTTCGCCAAGCACCAAGGGAGAAGAGGAGGAGGAGAGGCAGGGCTGCGCCTGGAGAGGGAGGCTCTCGTGTGTTGTGGGCAGCCCCATAGGCCTCATATATATAGGGGAAGGGGAGGGCTGCGCCCCCTCTAGGGTTTCCACCCCCTAGGGGTGGCGGCCATCCTAGATGGGTTTGGGGGGGCGGCAAGAGGGGGAGAGGGAGGCGCCACTAGGTGGGCCTTAAGGCCCATCTGAACTAGGGTTTGCCCTCCCACCCCCTTGCGCTTGGGCCCCTTGGGGCGCACCAGCCCTCCTAGGGGCTGGTCCCTCCCACACTTGGCCCACGCAACCTTCTCGGGGCAGGTGGCCCCGCAGGTGGACCGCCGGACCCTCCCGTGGTCCCAGACATTACCGATATCGCCTCAAACTTTTCCGGTGACCAAAACAGGACTTCCCATATATAAATCTTTACCTCCGGACCATTCCGAACTCCTCGTGACGTCCAGGATCTCATCCGGGACTCGAACAACATTCGGTAACCACATACAAACTTCCTTTATAACCCTAGCGTCATCGAACCTTAAGTGTAGACCCTACGGGTTCGGGAACCATGCAGACATGACCGAGACTCTCTCCGGCCAATAACCAACAGCGGGATCTGGATACCCATGTTGGTTCCCACATGTTCCACAATGATCTCATCGGATGAACCACGATGTCAAGGACTCAATCAATCCCGTATTCAATTCCCTTTGTCTAGCGGTATTGTACTTGCCCGAGATTCGATCGTCGGTATCCCGATACCTTGTTCAATCTCGTTACCGGCAAGTCTCTTTACTCGTTCCGTAACACATCATCCCGTGATCAACCCCTTGGTCACATTGTGCACATTATGATGATGTCCTACCGAGTGGGCCCAGAGATACCTCTCCGTTTACGGAGTGACAAATCCCATCTCGATTCGTACAACCCAATGAGACACTTTCGGAGATACCGTAATGCACCTTTATAGTCACCCATTCGTTGTGACGTTTGGTACACCAAAGCATTCCTACGGTATCCGGAGTTGCACAATCTCATGGTCTAAGGAAAAGATACTTGACATTAGAAAAGCTTTAGCATACTAACTACGATCTTTGTGCTAGGCTTAGTATTGGGTCTTGTCCATCACATCATTCTACTAATGATGTGATCCGTTATCAATGACATCCAATGTCCATGGTTAGGAAACCGTAACCATCTGTTGATCAACGAGCTAGTCAATAGAGGCTTACTAGGGACATGGTGTTGTCTATGTATCCACACATGTATCTGAGTTTCCTATCAATACAATTATAGCATGGATAATAAACGATTATCGTGAACAAGGAAATATAATAATAACTAATTTATTATTGCCTCTAGGGCATATTTCCAACAGTCTCCCACTTGCACTAGAGTCAATAATCTAGTTCACATCGTCATGTGATTAACACTGATAGGTCACATCGCCATGTGACCAACACCCAAAGAGTTTACTAGTGTCTCAAACTAGTTCACATCATCATGTGATTTAGGCTCAATGAGTTCGAGGTTTGATCATGTTTTGCTTCTGAGAGAGGTTTTAGTCAACGGGTTTTAGTCAACGGGTCTGAACCTTTCAGATCCGTGTGTGCTTTGCAAATTTCTAGGTCATATTATAAATGCTGCTTCCACGCCCCACTTGGAGCTATTCCAAATGGTTGTTCCACTATACGTATCCTGTTTGCTACTTAGAGTCATTCGGATAGGTGTTAAAGCTTGCATCGACGTAACCCTTTACGCTGAACTCTTTATCACCTCCATAATCGAGAAACATGTCCTTATTTACTCCAAGGATAATTTTGACCGCTGTCCAATGATCCATTCCTGGATCATTCTTGTACCCCTTGATTGACTCATGGCAAGGCACACTTCCGGTGCGGTACACAGCATAGCATACTATAGAGCCTATGTCTGAAGCATAGGGGACGACCTTCATCCTTTCTCTCTTTTCTGCCGTGGTCGAGCTTTTAACTCTTAACTTCATACCTTACAACTCAGGCAAGAACTCCTTCTTTGACTGATCCATCTTGAACACTTTCAAGATTATGTCAAGGTATGTGCTCATTTGAAAGTACCATTAAGCGTTTTTGATCTATCCTTATAGATCTTGATGCTCAATGTTCAAGTAGCTTAATCCAGGTTTTCTATTGAAAAACATCTTTCAAATAACCCTATATGCTTTTCAGAAATTCTACATCATTTCTGACTATCAATATGTCAACAACATATACTCATCAGAAATTCTATAGTGCTCCCACTCACTTCTTTGGAAATACAAGTTTCTCATAAACTTTGTATAAACCTAAAATCTTTGATCATCTCATCAAAGTGCACATTCCAACTCCGAGATGCTTACTCCAGTCCTTAGAAGGGATCACTGGAGCCAGCATATCTTTTAGCATCCTTAGGATCGACAAAACCTTTCTGATTGTATCACATACAACCTTTCCTTACGAAAACTGGTAAGGAAACTCATTTTGACATCCATCTGCCAGATTTCATAAATGCAGCTTATGCTAACATGATTCCGACGGACTTAAGCATCGCTACGGATGAGAAAATCTCATCGTAGGCAACTCTTTGAACTTGTGAAAAACTCTTCGCCACAAGTCGAGCTTCATAGACAGTGACATTACCGTCCACGTCCATCTTCTTCTTAAAGATCCATTTATCTCAATGGCTTGCCGATCATCGGGCAAGTCCACCAAAGTCCATGCTTTGTTCTGATACATGGATCCTATCTCGGATTTCATGGCTTCTAACCATTTTACGGAATTTGGGCCCACCATCGCTTCTCCATAGCTCGTAGGTTCATTGTTGTCTAGCAACATGACCTTCAAGACAGGATTGCGTACCACTCTGAAGTAGTACGCATCCTTGTCACCCTACGAGGTACGTTAGTGACTTGATCCGAAACTTCATGATCACTATCATAAGCTTCTACTTCAATTGGTGTAGGTGCCACGGGAACAACTTCCTGTGCCCTGCTACACACTAGTTGAAGCGACGGTTCAATAACCTCATCAAGTCTCTACCATCCTCCCACTCAACCTTTCGAGACAAACTTTTTCTCGAGAAAGGATCCGATTCAAGAAACAATCCCTATTGCTTTCGGATCTGAATTAGGAGGTATACCCAACTGTTTTGGGTGTCCTATGAAGATGCATTTTATCCGCTTTGGGTTCGAGCTTATCAACCTGAAACTTTTTCACACAAGCGTCGTAGCCCCAAACTTTTAAGAAATGACAGCTTAGGTTTCTCTAAACCATAGTTCATACGGTGTCATCTCAACGGAATTACGTGGTACCCTATTAAAGTGAGTGCGGTTGTCTCTAATGCCTAACCCATGAACGATAGTGGTAATTCGATAAGAGACATCATGGTACGCACCATATCTAATAGGGTGCAACTATGATGTTCGGACACACCATCACGTTATGGTGTTCGGTGGTATTAATTGTGAAACAATTTGCACAATGTCTTAATTGTGTGCCAAAACTCGTAACTCAGATATTCATCTCTATGATCATATCATAGACATTCTATCCTCTTGTCACGATGATCTTCAACTTCACTCTGAAATTACTTGAACCATTCAATAATTCAGACTTGTGTTTCATCAAGTAAATACACTCAATATCTACTCAAATCATCCGTGAAGTAAGAACATAACGATATTCACTGCATGCCTCAGCACTCATTGGACTGCACACATCAAAATGTGTTACTTCCAAGAAGTTGCTATCTTGTTCCATCTTACTGAAACCGAGGCTTTTCATTCATCTTGTCCATGTGGTATGATTTGCATATCTCAAGTGATTCAAAATCAAGTGAGTCCAAACGATCCATCTACATGGAGTTTCTTCATGCGTATACACCAATAGACATGGTTTGCATGTCTCAAACTTTTCAAAAACGAGTGAGTCCAAAGATCCATCAACATGGAGCTTCTTCATGCGTTTTACACCAATATGACTTACATGGCAGTGCCACAAGTAAGTGGTACTATCATTACTATCTTATACTTTTGGCATGAAAATGTGTATCACTACGATCGAGATTCAATAAACCATTCCTTTAGGTGCAAGACCATTGAAGGTATTATTCAAAATAAATAGAATAACCATTATTCTCCTTAAATGAATAACCGTATTGCGATAGACATAATCCAATCATGTCTATGCTCAACGCAAACACCAAATGACAATTATTCAGGTTTTAATACTAATCTTGATGGTAGAGGGAGCGTGCGATGTTTGATCACATCAAACTTGGAAACATTTCCAACGTATATCGTCAGCTCACCTTTAGCTAGTCTCCATTTATTCCGTAGCTCTTTTATTTCGAGTTACCAACACTTAGCAACCGAACCGGTATCTTAATACCCTGGTGCTACTAGGAGTACTAGTAAAGAACACATTAACATAATGTATATCCAATATACTTCTATCGACCTTGCCAGCCTTCTCATCTACCAAGTATCTAGGGTAATGCTGCTCCAGTGGCAGTTCCCCTTATTCCAGAAGCACTTAGTCTCGGGTTTGGGTTCAACCTTGGGTTTCTTCACTAGAGCAGCAGCTGCTTTGACGTTTCATGAAGTATCCCTTCTTGCCCTTGCCCTTCTTGAAACTAGTGGTTTCATCAACCATCAACAATTGATGCTCCTTCTTGATTTCTACTTTCGCGGTGTCAAACATCGTGAATACCTCAAGGATCATCATATCTATCCCTGATATGTTATAGTTCATCACGAAGCTCTAGCAGCTTGGTGGCAATGACTTTGGAGAAACATCACTATCTCATCAGGAAGATTAACTCCTACTCGATTCAAGTGATCGTTGCACTCAGACAATCTGAGCACAAGCTCAACGATTGAGCTTTTCTCCCTTAGTTTGCAGGCTAAGAAAATCGTCGGAGGTCTTATACCTCTTGACGTGGGCACGAGCTTGAAATCCCAATTTCAGCCCTCGAAACATCTCATATGTTCCGCGACATTTTGAAAACGTCTTTCGTGCCTCAACTCTAAACCGTTTAACTGAACTATCACGTAGTTATCAAAACGTGTATGTCTGATGTTCGTAACATCCACAAACGACGTTTGGGGTTCAGCACACTGAGTGGTGCATTAAGGACATAAGCTTTCTATTGTCCGCATAATTGCTACTTTCAACTTTCAACTTTATTTTCTCTAGGAACATATCTAAACAATGGAACTAAAGCGCGAGCTTACGACATAATTTGCAAAAGGTCTTTTGACTATGTTCAAGATAATTAAGTTCATCTTATGAACTCCCACTCAGATAGACATCCCTCTGGTCATCTAAGTGATTACATGATCCGAGTCAACTAGGCCGTGTCCGATCATCACGTGAGACGGACTAGTCGACTCGGTGAACATCTTCATGTTGATCGTATCTACTATACGACTCATGCTCGACCTTTCGGTCTCTGTGTTCCGAGGCCATGTCTGTACATGCTAGGCTCGTCAAGTTAACCCTAAGTGTATTGCGTGTGTTCCGAGGCCATGTCTGTACATGCTAGGCTCGTCAACACCCGTTGTATGTGAACGTAAGAATCCATCACACCCGATCATCACGTGGTGCTTAGAAGCGACGAACTTTTGGCAACGATGCATAGTTAGGGGGAACACTTCTTGAAATTGTTGAAAGGGATCATCTTATTTACTATCGTCGTTCTAAGTAAACAAGATGCATAAACATAATAAACATCACATGCAATTATATAGCAGTGACATGATATGGCCAATATCATATAGCTCCATTGATCTCCATCTTCGGGGCTCCATGATCATCATCGTCACCGGCATGACACCATGATCTCCATCATCATGATCTCCATCATCGTGTCTCCATGAAGTTGTCTCGCCAACTTATTACTTCTACTACTATGGCTACCGGTTAGCAATAAAGTAAAGTAATTACATGGCGTTGTTTAATGACACGCATGTCATACAATAAATAAAGACAACTCCTATGGCTCCTGCCGGTTGTCATACTCATCGACATGCAAGTCGTGAATCCTATTACAAGAACATGATCAATCTCATACATCACATATCATTCATCACATTCTTCTTGGCCATATCACATCACATAGCATACCCTGCAAAAACAAGTTAGACGTCCTCTAATTGTTGTTTGCATGTTTTACGTGGCTGCTATGGGTTTCTAGCAAGAACGTTTCTTACCTACGCAAAACCACAACGTGATATGCCAATTGCTATTTACCCTTCATAAGGACCCTTTTCATCGAATCCGTTCCGACTAAAGTGGGAGAGATCGGCACCGCTAGCCACCTTATGCACCAAGTGCATGTCGACCGGTGGAACCTGTCTCACGTGAAGAGCGTGTAAGGTCGGTCCGGCCGCTTCATCCCACAATACCGTCGAAACAAGATTGGACTAGTAACGGTAAGCATATTGAACAAAATCAACGCCCACAACTACTTTGTGTTCTACTCGTGCAAAGAATCTACGCAATAGACCTAGCTCATGATGCCACTGTTGGGGAACGAGCAGAAATTCAAATTTTCTTCGTGTCACCAAGATCTATCTATGGAGAAACCAGCAACGAGGGAAGGAGAGTGCATCTACATACCCTTGTAGATCGTTAAGCGGAAGCGTTCATGAGAACGGGGTTGAAGGAGTCGTACTGTCGTGATCCAAATCACCGGAGATCCTAGTGCCGAACGGACGGCACCTCCGCGTTCAACACACGTACAGCCGGTGACGCCTCCCACGCCTTGATCCAGCAAGGAGAGAGGAGAGGTTGAGGAAGACTCCATCCAGCAGCAGCACAACGGCGTGGTGGTGGTGGAGGAGCGTGGCACACCGCAGGCTTCGCCAAGCACCAAGGGAGAAGAGGAGGAGGAGAGGCAGGGCTGCGCTGGAGAGGAGGCTCTCGTGTGTTGTGGGCAGCCCCATAGGCCTCATATATATAGGGGAAGGGAGGGCTGCGCCCCTCTAGGGTTTCCACCCCTAGGGGTGGCGGCCAGCCCTAGATGGGTTTGGGGGCGGCCAAGAGGGGGAGAGGGAGGCGCCACTAGGTGGGCCTTAAGGCCCATCTCAACTAGGGTTTGCCCTCCCCCCCCTTGCGCCTTGGGCCCCTTGTGGGGGGCGCACCAGCCCTCCTAGGGGCTGGTCCCCTCCCACACTTGGCCCACGCAATCTTCTGGGGCAGGTGGCCCCACTTGGTGGACCGCCGGGACCCTCCCGGTGGTCCCGGTACATTACCGATATCGCCCGGAACTTTTCCGGTGACCAAAACAGGACTTCCCATATATAAATCTTTACCTCCGGACCATTCCGGAACTCCTCGTGACGTCCAGGATCTCATCCGGGACTCCGAACAACATTCGGTAACCACATACAAACTTCCTTTATAACCCTAGCGTCATCGAACCTTAAGTGTGTAGACCCTACGGGTTCGGGAACCATGCAGACATGACCGAGACTCTCTCCGGCCAATAACCAACAGCAGGATCTGGATACCCATGTTGGTTCCCACATGTTCCACGATGATCTCATCGGATGAACCACGATGTCAAGGACTCAATCAAGCCCGTATTCAATTCCCTTTGTCTAGCGGTATTGTACTTGCCCGAGATTCGATCGTCGGTATCCCGATACCTTGTTCAATCTCGTTACCGGCAAGTCTCTTTACTCGTTCCGTAACACATCATCCCGTGATCAACCCCTTGGTCAATTGTGCACATTATGATGATGTCCTACCGAGTGGGCCCAGAGATACCTCTCCGTTTACGGAGTGACAAATCCAGTCTCGATTCGTGCCAACCCAACAGACACTTTCGGAGATACCGTAATGCACCGTTATAGTCACCCGATTACGTTGTGACGCTTGGTACACCCAAAGCATTCCTACGGTATCCGGAGTTGCACAATCTCATGGTCTAAGGAAAAGATACTTGACATTAGAAAAGCTTTAGCATACTGAACTACGATCTTTGTGCTAGGCTTAGTATTGGGTCTTGTCCATCACATCATTCTACTAATGATGTGATCCCGTTATCAATGACATCCAATGTCCATGGTTAGGAAACCGTAACCATCTGTTGATCAACGAGCTAGTCAATAGAGGCTTACTAGGGACATGGTGTTGTCTATGTATCCACACATGTATCTGAGTTTCCTATCAATACAATTATAGCATGGATAATAAACGATTATCGTGAACAAGGAAATATAATAATAACTAATTTATTATTGCCTCTAGGGCATATTTCCAACATTTATATCATTCTTGGGACTAACCTACTAACCGGAGGCCCAGCCCGTATTGCTGTTTTCTGTCCTATTTCAGTATTTCGAAGAAAAGGAATATCAAACGGAGTCCAAACGGAATGAAACCTTCGGGAGCGTGATTTTTGGAACGAACGTGATCCGGAGAGCTTGGAGTGCAAGTCAAGAAGCAGAGGAGGCCTCCAGGAGATAGGAGGGCGCGCCCCTGTCTCCTGGGACCCACAGGCGGCCACCGACGTACTCCTTCCTCCTATACATACCTCGCACTCGAAAACATCCAGGAGCCAACGAAAACAATTTCTACCGCCAGAACCTTCTCAGATCCGAGATCCCATCTTGTAGCCTTCGCCGGCGCTCCGCCGGAGGGGGAATCGACCACAGAGGGCTTCTACATCAACACCATAGCTCCTCCGATGAGTTTTGAGTAGTTTACCACAGACCTTAGGGTCCATAGTTATTAGCTAGATGGCTTCTTCTCTCTTTTTGGATCTCAATACAATGTTCTCCCCCTCTCTTGTGGAGATCTATTTGATGTAAACTCTTTTTGCGGTGTGTTGTCGAGATCCGATGAATTGTGGGTTTATGATCAAGTGAATCTTCTCTGAATTCTTTTATGTATGATTGAGTTATCTTTGCAAGTCTCTTCGAATTATCAGTTTGGTTTGGCCTACTAGATTGATCTTTCTTGCCATGGGAGAAGTGCTTAGCTTTGGGTTCAATCTTGCGGTGTCCTTTCGCAGTGACAGCAGGGGCAGTAAGGCACATATTGTATTGTTGCCATCGAGGATAAAAAGATGGGGTTTATATCATATTGCTTGAGTTTATCCCTCTACATCATGTCATCTTGCTTAATGCGTTACTCTCTTCTTTATGAACTTAATACTCTAGATGCAGGTAGGAGTCGGTCGATGTGTGGAGTAATAGTAGTAGATGCAGGCAGGAGTCGGTCTACTTGTCACGGACGTGATGCCTATATACATGATCATGCCTAGATAATCTCATAATTATTCGCTTTTCTATCAATTGCTCGACAGTAATTTGTTCACCCACCGTAATACTTATGCTATCTTGAGAGAAGCCTCTAGTGAAACCTATGGCCCCCGGGTCTATCTTTTATCATATAAGATTTCAATATACTTTTATTTGCATCTATACTTTTTGCATCTATATTATAAAATAGCGAAAATATATTTATCTTATCATACTATCTCTATCAGATCTCACTTTTGCAAGTGACCGTGAAGGGATTAAAAACCCCTTTATTCCTTTGGTTGCCAGTTCTTTGTTTGTTTGTGTAGGTGCGTGGGACTTTTGAGGAGCCTCCTACTGGATTGATACCTTGGTTCTCAAAAACTGACGGAAATACTTACGCTACTCTGCTGCATCAGCCTTTCCTCTTCAAGGAAAACCAACGCAAGCTGAAGACGTAGCAAGAAGGATTTTTGGCGCCGTTGCCGGGGAGGTCTTCACTTAAGTCAAGACATACCAAGTACCCATCACAAACTCATCTCCCTAGCATTTACATTATTTGCCATTTGCCTCTCATTTTCCTCTCCCCCACTTCACCCTTGTCGTTTTATTCGCCCTCTCTTTCCCAATCTTCACTTCTCTTTTTTGCTTGCCCTTTCGTTTGCTCGTTTGGTTGGAATAGATGCTTATTTATTGCTAAACAGAACCTAAGATCTATGGATACTCATCCGCTTGCTAATCTTTTTAAGAGATCCAATTATGATGAACCAATTGCTAGTGAGTTTTGTGCACTAGCTTATCTTTATAAAGCTTTGCTTGAAATTTGTGAATCTGAAAATTATGATGAAGAAATTTATGAAGAGATTCACGACAACTCTTTGAATAAAAAGCATGATCGCAATGATTTTACTATAAATTCTCTTGAGGTCAATTGTGCTAATAATATGCAAAACCCTAAGCTTGGGGATGCTAGTTTTTCTATGTCTACTATTTGTTGCAATAATCATGATTGGGGTGATTCTTCTTCTGATCTTGAGAATTTATTTAAGCCCCATGATGAATATGAGATTGATAACAGTGTTTGCAACATTATTGAAAGTGGGTTTGGACGAGTGTCAACTTTAGATCCCACATATTTGGATAATGTTCAATCTTATGAAATTTCAGGTAAAAGTGGGTTTGGAGAGTTCATGACTTTAGTTAATGATAATCCCACTATTTTGGAAGAGTAGATATACCCATATCTGCTCAAATCATCTGTGAAGGTCGAAAATAACGATACCGCCACGAGCCTCAACACTCATCAGATCACATACATTAGTATGTATCATTTCCAATATGTCAGTTGCTTGCTGCATTGTTCTGGAGAACGAAGTTTTAGTCATCTTGCCCATAAGGCATGGTTCACAAGCATCAAGTGATTCATAATCAAGTGATTCCAAAATCCCATCAGCATGGAGTTTCTTCTTGCGCTTTACACCAATATGACCTAAACGGCAGTGCCACAAATAAGTTGCACTATCATTATTAACTTTGCATCTTTTGGCTTCAATATTATGAATATGGGTATCACTACGATCGAGATCCAACAAACCAATTTCATTGGGTGTATGACCAAAGAAGGTTTTATTCATGTAAATGAACAACAATTATTCTAACTTAAATGAATAACCGTATTGCAATAAACATGATCAAATCATATTCATGCTCAACGCAAACACCAAATAACACTTATTTAGGTTCAACACTAATCCCGAAAGTATAGGGAGTGTGTGATGATGATCATATCAATCTTGGAACTACTTCCAACACACATCGTAACCTCGCCCTAAACTAGTTTCTGTTCATTCTGCAACTCCGTTTGAGTTACTACCCTTAGCAACTGAACCAGTATCAAATACCGAGGGGTTGCTACGAACACTAGTAAAATACACATCAATAATCTGTATATCAAATATATCTTTGTTCACTTTGCCATCCTTCTTATCCGCCAAATACTTGGGGCAGTTCCGCTTCGGACCAGTCCTTTGCAGTAGAAGCACTTAGTCTCGGCTTAGGTCCAGACTTGGGCTTCTTCACTTGAGTAGCAACTTGCTTGCCGTTCTTCTGGAAGTTCCCCTTCTTCCCTTTGCCCTTTTCTTGAAACTAGTGGTCTTGTCAACCATCAACACTTGATGCTTTTCTTGACTTCTACCTTCGTCGATTTCAGCATCACGAAGAGCTTGGGAATCGTTTTCATTATCCCTTGCATATTATAGTTCATCACGAGGTTCTAGTAACTTGGTGATAGTGACTAGAGAACACTGTCAATCACTATCTTATCTAGAAGATTAACTCCCACTTGATTCAAGTGATTGTAGTACTCAGACATTCTGAGCACATGCTCACTAGCTGAGCTATTCTCCTCCGTCTTGTAGGCAAAGTACTTGTCAAAGGTCTCATACCTTTCAACATGGGCATGAGTCTGGAATACTAATTTCAACTCTTGGAACATCTCATATGTTCCGTGGCGTTTCAAAAACGTATTTGAAGCCCCGATTCTAAGCCGTAAAGCATGGTGCACTAAACTATCAAGTAGTCGTCATATTAAGCTTGCCAAACGTTCATAACGTCTACATTTGCTCCTGCAATCGGTCTGTCACCTAGCGGTGCATCAAGGAGATAATTCTTATGTGCAGCAATGAGGATTGTCCTCAGATCACGGATCCAATCCGCATCATTGCTACTAACATCTTTCAACTTAGTTTTCTCTAGGAACATATAAAAATAAAACAGGGAGCTAAACGAGCTATTGATCTACAACATAGGCATGGTAATACTACCAGGACTAAGTTCATGATAAATTAAAGTTCAATTAATCATATTACTTAAGAACTCCCACTTAGATAGACATCCCTCTAATCATCTAAGTGATCACGTGATCCATATCAACTAAACCATGTCCGATCATCACCTGAGATGGAGTAGTTTTCAATGGTGAACATCACTATGTTGATCATATCTTCTATATGATTCACGCTCGACCTTTCGGTCTCCAGTGTTCTGAGGCCATATTTGCATATGCTAGGCTCGTCAAGTTTAACCCGAGTATTTCTGCGTGTGCAAAACTGGCTTGCACCCGTTGTATATGAATGTAGATCTTATCGCACCCAATCATTGATACGTCCCCAACGTATCTATAATTTTTGATTGCTCCATGCTATTATATTACCCCTTTTGGATGTTTATGGGCTTTATTTTACACATTTATATCATTCTTGGGACTAACCTACTAACCGGAGGCCCAGCCCGTATTGCTGTTTTCTGGCCTATTTCAGTATTTCGAAGAAAAGGAATATCAAACGGAGTCCAAACGGAATGAAACCTTCGGGAGCGTGATTTTTGGAACGAACATGATCCGGAGAGCTTGGAGTGCAAGTCAAGAAGCAGAGGAGGCCTCCAAGAGATAGGAGGGCGCGCCCCTGTCTCCTGGGACCCACAGGCGGCCACCGACGTACTCGTTCCTCCTATACATACCTACGTACCCTGAAAACATCCAGGCAGCCAACGAAAAACAATTTCTACCGCCGTAACCTTCTGTATCTGCGAGATCCCATCTTGTAGCCTTCGCCGGCGCTCCGCCGGAGGGGGAATCGACCACGGAGGGCTTCTACATCAACACCATAGCTCCTCCGATGAGTTGTGAGTAGTTTACCACAGACCTTCGGGTCCATAGTTATTAGCTAGATGGCTTCTTCTCTCTTTTTGGATCTCAATACAATGTTCTCCCCCTCTCTTGTGGAGATCTATTCGATGTAAACTCTTTTTGCGGTGTGTTTGTCGAGATCCGATGAATTGTGGGTTTATGATCAAGTTTATCTATACGAAATATTTGAATCTTCTCTGAATTCTTTTATGTATGATTGAGTTATCTTTGCAAGTCTCTTCGAATTATCAGTTTGGTTTGGCCTACTAGATTGATCTTTCTTGCCATGGGAGAAGTGCTTAGCTTTGGGTTCAATCTTGCGGTGTCCTTTCGCAGTGACAGCAGGGGCAGTAAGGCACATATTGTATTGTTGCCATCGAGGATAAAAAGATGGGGTTTATATCATATTGCTTGAGTTTATCCCTCTACATCATGTCATCTTGCTTAATGCGTTACTCTCTTCTTTATGAACTTAATACTCTAGATGCAGGTAGGAGTCGGTCGATGTGTGGAGTAATAGTAGTAGATGCAGGCAGGAGTCGGTCTACTTGTCACGGACGTGATGCCTATATACATGATCATGCCTAGATAATCTCATAATTATTCGCTTTTCTATCAATTGCTCGACAGTAATTTGTTCACCCACCGTAATACTTATGCTATCTTGAGAGAAGCCTCTAGTGAAACCTATGGCCCCCGGGTCTATCTTTTATCATATAAGATTTCAATCTACTTTTATTTGCATCTATACTTTTTGCATCTATATTATAAAATAGCGAAAATATATTTATCTTATCATACTATCTCTATCAGATCTCACTTTTGCAAGTGACCGTGAAGGGATTAAAAACCCCTTTATTGCGTTGGTTGCCAGTTCTTTGTTTGTTTGTGTAGGTGCGTGGGACTTTTGAGGAGCCTCCTACTGGATTGATACCTTGGTTCTCAAAAACTGACGGAAATACTTACGCTACTCTGCTGCATCAGCCTTTCCTCTTCAAGGAAAACCAACGCAAGCTGAAGACGTAGCAAGAAGGATTTTTGGCGCCGTTGCCGGGGAGGTCTTCACTCAAGTCAAGACATACCAAGTACCCATCACAAACTCATCTCCCTAGCATTTACATTATTTGCCATTTGCCTCTCGTTTTCCTCTCCCCCACTTCACCCTTGTCGTTTTATTCGCCCTCTCTTTCCCAATCTTCTCTTCTCTTTTTTGCTTGCCCTTTCGTTTGCTCGTTTGGTTGGAATAGATGCTTATTTATTGCTAAACAGAACCTAAGATCTATGGATACTCATCCGCTTGCTAATCTTTTTAAGAGATCCAATTATGATGAACCATGTGCTAGTGAGTTTTGTGCACTAGCTTATCTTTATAAAGCTTTGCTTGAAATTTGTGAATCTGAAAATTATGATGAAGAAATTTATGAAGAGATTCATGACAACTCTTTGAATAAAAAGCATGATCGCAATGATTTTACTATAAATTCTCTTGAGGTCAATTGTGCTAATAATATGCAAAACCCTAAGCTTGGGGATGCTAGTTTTTCTATGTCTACTATTTGTTGCAATAATCATGATTGGGGTGATTCTTCTTCTGATCTTGATAATTTATTTAAGCCCCATGATGAATATGAGATCGATAACAGTGTTTGCAACATTATTGAAAGTGGGTTTGGAAGAGTGTCAACTTTAGATCCCACATATTTGGATAATGTTCAATCTTATGAAATTTCAGGTAAAAGTGGGTTTGGAGAGTTCATGACTTTAGTTAATGTTAATCCCACTATCTTGGAAGAGTGTCAACTTTGCATGCATGTGGATCGTGTCTAGAATATATTATGTGATAGCTATTTTTTTGAATTTTACTATGAACCTACATGTAATTATTATGAGAGAGGAAAATATGGTCGTAGAAATTTTTATCTTACTAAATTACCTCTCGTCATGTTGAGATTGCTATCGTCTCATTCTTCTTCCTTGCATACGCTAGTTTTGCTTGCCTTGAAAATTTGTTTGCTTATAATATGCCTATGCATAGTAAGTATGTTAGACTTAGATGTGTTTGTCACATGTTTCATGATGCTCTCTTTGCGCTTCAATTCTTGTCTTTCATGTGAGCATCATTAAAATTATCAATGCCTAGCTAAAAGGCTTTAAAGAAAAGCACATGTTGGGAGACAACCCAGTATTTTTCCTTGCTGTTATTCAATAAATTTTGCATCTACCTTCTGTTTAGATGTGTTTTTATCTTTTAATTAGGGTTTGTGCCAAGTAGAACCTATAGGATAACCTATGATGATAGTTGATTTGGTTCTGCTGAAAAACAGAAACTTTGCGCGCACGAAATTAGTTTTGTTAAATCAAAGAAACGTGCTTTTGCGTTGATTATTTTTGCTGCTGATCAATAAACAAATTGTCCAGGACTTCCTATTTTGGCAGGAGTTTTAGAGTTCCATAAGTTTGCGTTAGTTACAGATTGCTACAAATTGTTCTGTTTTTCGTGTGTTGTTTGCTTATTTTGATGCATCTATGGCTAGTATTAAGTGGTATGAACCATAGAGAAGTTGGAATACAGTAGATTTAACACCAAAATAAATAAAGAATGAGTTCATTACAGTACCTTACGTGGTGGTTTTGTTTTCTTTCACTAACGGAGCTTATAAGATTTCTGTTGAGTTTTGTGTTGTGAAGTTTTCAAGTTTTGGGTAAAGCTTTGATGGACTCTGGAATAAGGAGTGGCAAGAGCCTAAGCTTGGGGATGCTCATGGCACCCCAAGATATTAAAGGATAGCCAAAATCCTAAGCTTGGGGATTCCCCGGGAAGGCATCCCCTCTTTTGTCTTCGTTCATTGGTAACTTTACTTGGAGCTATATTTTTATTCACCACATGATATGTGTTTTGCTTGGAGCGTCGTGTATTATATTAGTCTTTTCCTTTTAGTTTACCACAAGCATCCTTGTTTTACACACCTTTTGGGAGAAGCCCACTTGATTAGAATTTGCTATGTGCTTCACCTATATCTTTTGAGCTTGATAGTTTTTGCTCTAGTGTTTCACTTATATCTTTTAGAGCACGGCGGTGGCTTAATTTTGTAGAAATTGCTAGTCTCTCATGCTTCACTTATATTATTTTGAGAGTCTTTTAGAACAGCATGGTATTTGCTATGGTTATAAAATTGGTCCTAGAATGGTAGGCATCCAAGTTGGGTATAATAAAGAATATCATAGGAAGTGAATTGGATGCTATGATCAATTTGATACTTGATAATTGTTTTGAGATATGGAGGTAGTGATATTAAAGTCATGCTAGTTGGGTGATTATGAATTTAAAGAATGCTTGTGTTGAATTTAGAAAGTCCCGTAGCATGCACGTATGGTTAAAGTTGTGTAACAAATTTGAAACATGAAGTGTACCTAGCTTTGTGCATCCTTATGAGTGGCGGTCGGGGACGAGCGATGGTCTTTTCCTACCAATCTATCCCTCTAGGTGAAGGAAATATGCCCTAGAGGCAATAATAAAGTTATTATTTATTTCCTTATATCATGATAAATGTTTATTATTCATGCTAGAATTGTATTAACCGGAAACATAATACATGTGTGAATACATAGACAAACAGATAGTCACTAGTATGCCTCTACTAGACTAGCTCATTAATCGAAGATGGTTATGTTTCCTAACCATAGACATGTGTTGTCATTTGATTAATGGGATCACATCATTAGGAGAATGATGTGATTGACATGACCCATTTCATTAGCTTAGCACTTGATCGTTTAGTATGTTGCTTATGCTATCTTCATGACTTATACAAAGTTCCTGCAACTATGAGATTATGCAACTCCCGTTTACCAGAGGAACACTTTGTGTGCTACCAAACGTCACAACGTAACTGGGTGATTATAAAGGTACTCTACAAGTGTCTCCGAAAGTATATGTTGAGTTGGCATGAATCAAGATTAGGATTTGTCACTCCGATTGTCGGAGAGGTATCTCTGGGCCTTCTCGGTAATACACATCACATAAGCCTTGCAAGCATTGCAACTAATGAGTTAGTTGTGATATGATGTATTACGGAACGAGTAAAGAGACTTTCCGGTAACGAGATTAAACTAGGTATTGGATACCGACGATCGAATCTCGGGTAAGTAACATACCGATGACAAAGGGAACAACGTATGTTGTTATGCGGTTTGACCGATAAAGATCTTCGTAGAATATGTAGGAACCAATATGGGCATCCAGGTTCCGCTATTGGTTATTGACCGAGAATAGTTCTAGGTCATGTCTACATAGTTCTCGAACCGTAGGGTCCGCACGCTTAAGGTTTCAATGACGGTTATATTATGAGTTTATGTATTTTGATGTACCGAAGGAGTTCGGAGTCCCGGATGTGATCACGGACATGACGCGGAGTCTCGAAATGGTCGAGACATAAAGATTGATATATTGGATGGTTATATTCGGACACGGAAAGGTTCGGAAGTTTCGGAGAAAACGGAGTGCCGGAGGGGTTACCAGAACCCCGGGAAGTTATGGGCCTTATTGGGCCAAGAGGGAGAGAGGGCTGCACCAGGAGGAGGCGCCCCTCCATGGGGAGTCCGAATTGGACTAGGAGGGGCAGCCCCCTCCCCTCTCCTCTCCCTCTCTTTCCTTCCCCTTCCCTCTTCCTAGTAGGACTAGGAAAGGGGAGTCCTACTCCTACTAGGAGGAGGACTCCCCCCTCCCTGGTGCGCCCAAGGGCTGGCCGCCCTCCCCTTGCTCCTTTATATACGGGGCAGGGGGCACCCTAGAACACACAAGTTGATCTTCGTGATCGTTCCTTAGCCGTGTGCGGTGCCCCCCTCCACCATATTCCACCTCGGTCATATTGTAGCGGTGCTTAGGCGAAGCCCTGCGACGATAGAACATCAAGATCGTCACCACCCGTCGTCTTGTGGAACTCCTCCCGACGCTTTGCTGGATCGGAGCCCGGGATCGTCATCGAGCTGAACGTGTGCTAAGAACTCGGAGGTGCCGAGTAACGGTGCTTGGATCGGTCGGATCATGAAGACGTCGACTACATCAACAGCGTTGATATAACGCTTCGCTTTCGGTCTCACGAGGGTACGTGGACAGACACTTTCCCCTCTCGTTGCTATGCCATCACCATGGTCTTGCGTGATCGTAGGAAAATTTTTGAAATTACTACGTTACCCAACACTAGGAGCATGCGCGTAGTACTTGCTTTTGATGACTTCTAAATTTTTGCAATAAGTATATGAGTTCTTTTGACTAATGTTGAGTCCATGGATTATACACACTTTTACCTTTCCACCATTGCTAGCCTCTTCGGTACCGTGCATTGACCTTTCTCACCTTGAGAGTTGGTGCAAACTTCATCGGTGCATCCAAACCCCGTGATACGATATTATCTATCCCACATAAACCTCCTTATATCTTCCTCAAAACAGCCACCATACCTACCTATTATGGCATTTCCATAGCCATTCCGAGATATATGCCATGCAACTTTCCACCGTTCCGTTCATCATCATGACATCCATTACTTTTGTCATATTGCCATTGCATGATCATGTAGTTGACATCATATTTGTGGCAAAGCCACCAAGCATAATTTTCATACATGTCACTCTTGATTCATTGCACCATTCTGGTACACCGCCGGAGGCATTCATATAGAGTCATATCTTGTTTTAGTTTCGAGTTGTAGTTCATATGTTGTAATCAATAGAAGTGTGATGATCATCATTATTAGAGCATTGCCCAAAAAGAAAAGAAAAAAAAGAAAGGCCAAAGAAAAAAAAAGAAAGGCCCAAAAAAAGAAAAAAAGAACAAAAAAGAAAATAAATGGAAAGGGCAATGTTACTATCTCTTTTTCCACACTTGTGCTTCAAAGTAGCACCTTGTTCTTCATGTAGTGAGTCTCATATATTGTGCTTCAAAGTAGCACCATGCTTTTCATATAGAGAGTCTCATATGTTGTCACTTTCATATACTAGTGGGAATTTTTCGTTATAGAACTTGGCTTGTATATTCCTACGATGGGCTTCCTCAAATGCCCTAGGTCTTCGTGAGCAAGCAAGTTGGATGCACACCCACTAGTTTCCTTTTGTTGAGCATTCATTTATAGCTCTAGTGCATCCATTGCATGGCAATCCCTACTCCTCATGTTGACATCAATTGATGGGCATCTCCATAGCCCGTTGATTATCCTCGTCAATGTGAGACTTTCTCTTTTTTTGTCTTCTCCACACAATCCCCATCATCATATTCTATTCCACCCATAGTGCTATATCCGTGGCTCACGCTCATGTATTGCGTGAAGGTTGTAAAAGTTTGAGATTATTTAAGTACGAAACAATTGCTTGGCTTGTCACCGGGGGTTTTGAATTTGGGAACATCTTTGTGTGATGAAAATGAAGCATAGCCTAACTATATGATTTTGTAGGGATGAACTTTCTTTAGCCATGTTATTTTGAGAAGACATGATTGCTTTGATTAGTATGCTTGAAGTGTTACTATTTCTTTTATCAATTTGAACTTATATTTTGAATCATTTGGATCTGAACATTCATGCCACAATAAAGAAAATTACATTGAGAATTATGCTAGGTAGCATTCCACATCAAAAATTCTGTTTTTATCATTTACCTACTCGAGGACGAGCAGGAATTAAGCTTGGGGATGCTTGATACGTCTCCAACGTATCTATAATTTTTTATTGCTCCATGCTATTATATTACCCCTTTTGGATGTTTATGGGCTTTATATTACACATTTATATCATTTTTGGGACTAACCTACTAACCGGAGGCCCAGCCGTATTGCTGTTTTTTTGCCTATTTCAGTATTTCGAAGAAAAGGAATATCAAACGGAGCCCAAACGGAATGAAACCTTCGGGAGCATGATTTTTGGAACGAACGTGATCCAGAGAACTTGGAGTGCAAGCGAAGAAGCAGCCGAGGCGGCCACGAGGGTGGATGGCGCGCCCACCCCCCTGGGCGCGCCCCCCTATCTTGTGGGCCCCTCGGGCGGCCACCGACCTACTTCTTTCTCCTATATATACCCGCGTACCCTGAAAACATTCAGGGAGCCAACGGAAAACAATTTCCACCGCTGTAACCTTCTGTATCCGTGAGATCACATCTTGGAGCCTTTGTCGGCGCTCCGCGGAGGGCGAATCGACCATGGAGGGCTTATGCATCAACACCATAGCCCCTCCGATGAGTTGTGAGTAGTTTACCACAGACCTTCGGGTCCATAGTTATTAGCTAGATGGCTTCTTCTCTCTTTTTGGATCTCAATACCATGTTCTTCCCCACTCTTGTGGAGATCTATTTGGTGTAACTCTTTTTGCGGTGTGTTTGTCGAGATCCGATGAATTGTGGGTTTATGATCAAGTTTATCTATGAGAAATATTTGAATCTCCTCTGAATTCTTTTATGTATGATTGAGTTATCTTTGCAAGTCTCTTCGAATTATCAATTGGTTTGGCCTACTAGATTGATCTTTCTTGCAATGGGAGAAGTGCTTAGCCTTGGGTTCAATCTTGCGGTGTCCTTACCAAGTGACAGCAGGGGTTGCAAGGCACGTATTGTATTGTTGCAATCGACGATAAAAAGATGGGGTTTATATCATATTGCTTGAGTTTATCCCTCTACATCATGTCATCTTTCTTAATGCGTTACTCTGTTCTTATGAACTTAATACTCTAGATGCATGTTGGATAGTGGTCGATGTGTGGAGTAATAGTAGTAGATGCAGGCAGGAGTCGGTCTACTTGTCACGGACGTGATGCCTATATATATACATGATCATGCCTATATAATCTCATAATTATTCGCTTTTCTATCAATTGCTCGACAGTAATTTGTTCACCCACCGTAATACTTATGCTATCTTGAGAGAAGCCTCTAGTGAAACCTATGGCCCCCGGGTCTATCTTTTATCATATAAGCTTTCAATCTACTTTTATTTGCATCTTTACTTTTTGCATCTATATTATAAAATACCAAAAATATATTTATTTTATCATACTATCTTTATCAGATCTCACTTTTGCAAGTGACCGTGAAGGGATTAAAAACCCCTTTATTGCGTTGGTTGCCAGTTCTTTGTTTGTTTGTGTAGGTGCATGGGACTTTTGAGGAGCCTCCTACTGGATTGATACCTTGGTTCTCAAAAACTAAGGGAAATACTTACGCTACTCTGCTGCATCACCGTTTCCTCTTCAAGGAAAACCAACGCAAGCTCAAGACGTAGCAATCATCATGTGGTGTCTCGGCACGACGAACTTTGGCAACGGTGCATACTCAGGGAGAACACTTGTACCTTGAAATTTAGTGAGAGATCATCTTATAATGCTACCGTCAATCAAAGAAGAATAAGATGAATAAAAGATAAACATCACATGCAATCAATATAAGTGATATGATATGGCCATCATCATCTTGTGCCTTTGATCTCCATCTCCAAAGCACTGTCATGATCACCATCGTCATCGGCGCGACACCTTGATCTCCATCGTAGCATCGTTGTCGTCTCGCCAACTATTGCTTCTACGACTACTGCTACCGCTTAGTGATAAAGTAAAGCAATTACAGGGCGATTGCATTGCATACAATAAAGCGACAACCATATGGCTCCTGCCAGTTGCCGATAACTCGGTTACAAAACATGATCATCTCATACAATAAAATTTAGCATCATGTCTTGACCATATCACATCACAGCATGCCCTGCAAAAACAAGTTAAACGTCCTCTACTTTGTTGTTGCAAGTTTTACGTGGCTGCTACGGGCAGAGCAAGAACCGTTCTTACCTACGCATCAAAACCACAACGATATTTCGTCAAGTTAGTGTTGTTTTAACCTTCACAAGGACTGGGCGTAGTCACACCGGTTCAAGTAAAGTTGGAGAAACTGACACCCGTCAGCCACCTGTGCGCAAAGCACGTCGATAGAACCAGTCTCGCGTAAGCATACGCGTAATGTCGGTCCGGGCCGCTTCATCCAACAATACCACCGAACCAAAGTATGACTTGTAACGCCCACAACTCACTTGTATTCTACTCGTGCATATAACATCTACGCATAAACCTGGCTCAGATGCCACTGTTGGGAAACGTATTAATTTCAAAAAAAATCCTACGCACACGCAAGATCAAGGTGATGCATAGCAACAAGAGGGGAGAGTGTCTTCTACATACCCTCGTAGACCGTAAGCGAAAGTGTTATGACAACGCGATTGATGTAGTCATACGTCTTCACGATCGACCGATCCTCAGTACCAAACGTACGACACCTCCGCGTTCAGCACACGTTCAGCTCGGTCCAGTAGAGCTTCCGGGAAGAGCTTCGTCAGCACGACGGCGTGGTGACGGTGTTGATGAAGCTACCGACGCAGGGCTTCGCCTAAGCACCGCTACGATATGAGCGAGGTGGATTATGGTGGAGGGGGGCACCGCACATGGCTAAAAGATCAATGATCAATTGTTGTGTCTCCAAGGGGTGCCCCCCTCCCCGTATATAAAGGAGTGGAGAAGGGGGAGGGGGCCGGCCTCCTATGGAGCGCCCCATGAGGAGTCCTACTCCCACCGGGAGTAGGACTGCCCCCTTCCAAGTAGGAGTAGGGGAGGGGAAGGAAGGGAGAGAAGGAAAAAGGGGGGGCTCCGCCCCCCCCCCCTCCTTGTCCAATTCGGACTAGAGGGGGAGGGGGCGCGCTGCTGCCCTGTCCGCCCCTCCTCTTCTCCCACTAAGGCTCATTAGGCCCAATATACTCCCCGGGGGGTTCCGGTAACCCACCGGTACTCCGGTATATGTCCGAAACCTCCCGAAACACTTCTGGTGTCCGAACATAGTCGTCCAATATATCGATCTTTACGTCTCGACAATTTCGAGACTCCTCGTCATGTCCGTGGTCACATCCGGGACTCCGAACTACCTTCGGTACATCAAAAACACAAAAACTCATAATACCGATCGTCACAGAACTTTAAGCATACGGACCCTACGGGTTCGAGAACTATGTAGACATGACCGAGACTCATCTCCGGTCAATAACCAATAGCGGAACCTCGATGCTCATATTGGTTCCTACATATTCTACGAAGATCTTTATCGGTCAAACCGCATAACAACATACGTTGTTCCCTTTGTCATCGGTATGTTACTTGCCCGAGATTCGATCGTCGGTATCTCAATACCTAGTTCAATCTCGTGACCGCCAAGTCTCTTTACTCGTTCCGAAATACATCATCCCGAAACTAACTCATCAATTGCATTGCTTGCAAGGCTTATTATGATGTGCATTACCGAGAGGGCCCAGAGATACCTCTCCGACAATCGAAGTGACAAATCTTAATCTCGATCTATGCCAACTCAACAAGTGCCTTCGGAGACACCTCTAGAGCACCTTTATAATCACCCAGTTACGTTGTGACGTTTGATAGCACACAAAGTGTTCCTCCGATATTCGGGAGTTTCACAATCTCATATTCATAGAAACATGTATAAGTCATGAAGAAAGCAATAGCAACATACTAATAGATCAAGTGCTAAGCTAACGGAATGGGTCATGTTAATCCCATCATTCTCCTAATGATGTGATCCCGTTAATCAAATGATAACTCATGTCTATGGCTAGGAAACTCAACCATCTTTGATCAACGAGCTAGTCAAGTAGAGGCATACTAGTGACACTATGTTTGTCTATGTATTCACACATGTATTATGTTTCCGGTTAATACAATTCTAGCATGAATAATAAATATTTATCATGATATGAGGAAATAAATAATAACTTTATTATTGCCTCTAGGGCATATTTCCTTCATGTTCTGCAATGGACCGGAGAAAACTTCCCGGTTATCTGGAAAACCAGACGATTTTCTAAAAAACCAGGCCGTTGAAACGGAAAAAAAACTCAGGAACATGTTTAATACAGAATTTGGGAGAAGTGAGATTGGATCCTAGGACGCGTGAGTAGTATGAGGAATTGCATGCTCACGACCCAATAACCAACTCGTTCATGCTACTCTGTTGTCTATTATAAGGATGTAACTTAATTTGACCATTGTTTAACACTATGTTAGCATATACATATTACTAAACATATATTATTTTATGGTAAAAATTGAACGTTGAACCGGTGAACCAACGGTCCAACTTGTAAAAACATGAACCGACAGGCTCACCGGTTCGATCTCTGGTTCGGTTTTTTAAACTATGCTCCTAAGATTACGTTCTTATCCTGGTTGGCACTTCAAAATAGGATGTGGATGACTCATAGATTACAGAAGAGCTGATGAGAAAAGTGTACCTTTGCACCCTGTGCAAGATGGCCAACAACACACCCACATCTGTTCTACAAATGTCGGGGTTATGCTGCTTGTTTCGATAAAGGTAAATGATTGGCTTGACCTTGGGGCACTTGAGATGAACTGATGGGGGACTGAGCAAAATGTCAAGAGATGGTGGACTGGCATGTCCGGACCACATATTGCAAATCGGAAGGCGGTGGCTTCTCACATCATGCTTTTTCAAGAAAAATCGATGCCGCCTTTCTTCATCTAAAACTTATTCAAGAAGAGGCCAAGCGTTGGGTCACCACGGAGGCTATGCAGTTGAGAGGGATCATGCCGTGAGAGTAATCCCATATATAATTTTCCTTTGACATGCTAAGTTGTGTAGTCAGTTGTAACATCCCAGAGTTTTTCACCTAATGAAATTTTTATGAACATTTGATGTTTTTGGAACATTTCTTTTGAAAGGGGTGAAACAGAAAGAAATAAATACAGAAAACCCAAAAAAGAGGAAATTGAAAAATAAAAAATCCAGACAGTAAAAGGCCGATTCAGAAACCTTCTAGTACGGTCCCATAACCGGTCGGCCCAATATTGCTACTATGGGGAGTCAGGATTCCGAACCATGGTCTCCAGCACGATAACTGGCACAACTAACAACTCCACCTACTACAAGTTACTGGTTAGAAATATGATCGCGACCTATTAGAGGCCAACATACCCGGTCTTCTCCGCTTTTAGTTTTCTTTTCTTTCATTTTTCTCTTCTCTGATTTTCTCATTCTTTTACTTTTTTCTTCTTCTCCATTATTTTCATTTTTGGTGTTTTCTTTGTTTCTCTCTATATTCTTATATACATGGTCAACATTTTTTTTCAAATACTTGTTTAAAAAATTTCAAATACTTGCTCAACATTTTTCAAATAGTTGTTCAACATTTTTATGTACATGATACACGTTCAATATTATATGAACACTTATTCAACATTTTTAAATAATTGTTAAACATTTTAATACTTAGTCAACATTTTTAAATACATGTTCAGTAATTCTTAAATACACGTTCAATCTTCTTTTAATACTTATTCTACATTTTCAAATACTTGTTCACCATTATTAATAAATATTGAACATTATCAAATACTTGTACAATAATTTTAAAATATTCATTCAATAATTTTTAATGGAGAAGAAAAAATGTTGAAGGTGTATACAATTAATATTGATCACTTATTTAAAAAAATTGACATATACAAAAATGTAGAGTGAAAATAAAAATAAACAAAGAATAACAAATAATGGAGAATAAAAAGAAAATGGAAGAGAAGATGGAGAAGAAAAAATAAAATGCAAAAAGAATGACAAAGCCAATGAAAAACCAGACTTGTTTTCCTCTAAGTAAGTCACGCCCCCTTTTTTTATGGTAATATGCCATCATGGTGTTTTATATTTCATGCTCAAATATGGATACATCGTTTGCCAAGACATCGGCAAGAGAATATGGAGGCTCCGATTGCCAAACAGTGGATCGATCACACTCCGTCTTGCTAGCTAAAACGTCTGCCGCCATATTGGCCTCTCTAGGATAGTGATTAAAAGTAATAGAAGAAAAATTGACTAAGGAAAGAACATTCTTCATAGATGGCCGTTGCATGTCCTAGCGAGTTACCTCTATTGAGCATTACGTCGATCACCTCCATATAATCAGCTTCAAGAATCACGTTATGGCAGCCAATGCTACCCGCCAAAATCAGGCTTATTATCATGAAATGTGAAGCTAACGCAGTGGCTAGAGGCGTTGCCTACTATCTTGAGATCACAGTATCGACTCCGAATATCCTCTTTGAGCGCTGAATCTGGGCCCGCCAGGTAACGTGTAACAGCACTTTAAGTTTTAGGAACTTTCCAGAGATTCCCAGCCGGTTTTCATCGGTTTTGGGAAGGTTCCTGAACCGGGTTTACATTTTTAATTCTTTTTCTTATTTTTCATTTCTACTTTTCTATTTACGTTTATTTTTTATTTTTTCCTTTCCGTTTTTCCTTTTTCGTGGTTATCTTTTCCTTTTTCTGTTCAGATATTTCAAATATTTTTTGAAAGTTTTAAAAAATGTTCTCGTCTTATTTTTCGTATTTTAAAAAATTTTCATGTTAAAAAAATATTCAGAAATTTCAAATCCAAATCTCTTTTTAAAGTTCTTCCAAAATTCAAAAAATGTTCTTATTTTTAAATATTTTTTATAATTTTTTTTAAAAAAATTCATGCTTTAAAAAAGTTCAAGAATTTTAAAATATTCCTGATTTCAAATTTGTTCACATTTTCAGAAAATTGTTCATATTCGAAATATGTTCAAGAATTTCTAAAAATGTTTTTGTTTACAATTGTTTTCCACAATTTCAGAAATATGTTAATGTTTAAAAAAAAGGTTCGCGGTTTCATCAGTTTGTTCGTAATTTCAACAAACGTTCCCATGTTTCAAAATTTGTTCGCATTTCCCAAAAAGCATACAATACAATTTTTGTTTTGCATTAAAAATGTTCAGTTTTAACCTTTTTTCTAAATTTGAAAAATGTTCATGTTTTTCTTTTTTGTTGAGAACTTAAAGTACGTTCGTGATCTCAGGAAATATTTGGAAATTTAAAAGAAGGTTCACATTTTTTGTAACTTGTTCGTTTTTTCAGAAATGGTTAAATTTTTGAAAAATATTCATGTTTTGGAAAAAACAATTGCCAGATTTTTTCATGTTTAAATTTTAAATTGGGATTACCAAAAATCGTCACTTCTCCAAAAAAAAAAGGAAAATGAAGAAATTGCGGCATTTCAAAACTGCTCGTAATTTTTTAGTAATGTTTTCCAAATCTCAAAGCTTTTTGTATGGTCTTATAATATTTTGCACCTTAATGTTCAACTTCTGCTGACTAGTGTAGTGGCTAAGGGCTTGTTGTCAGTTGACTGCGGTGCGTCAGATAGAGTGTGACGAAAAACCCGTCATATAGGATGTCCACCGTGAGAGATCCTTCAGAGCGCTGGGAGAGCCAACTGACGAAATCACTAATTAAGAAGTACTCCTTCCAAAGATCACCCCCACCTGAAAGAACATGCGATGCACTCATGTTTGGTTTTGGTAATTAATAACAATCTCTATGGACTAATGGTTGCCTTAAGTTATATTTCAAGGATTTGTTCATAGGCATTTCTTGAAGTCCATGTGTTGGTTTCAAGGAGTTTATGAGTTGACCAAGGTGCTATTAAGGAATTATTCTAAGATTGGTCATGTGAGTTTTGAGCTTATTGCAAGCATGTCTTGAAGAAGAAGATTGTGTGATCATTCATGTTTACCTTCAAGACATCATCCAAATGAAGAGAGTTGGAAAGATTAAAGGTTGATCAAGACTAAGTCAAGAGTGAATCAAATTGATCAACTCACAAAGCGTAGAAGATGTACCGAGAGGGATCAAGTGATCCCATGATATGGTAAGCATTGTCCATTACGCTCTGTGTACTAACCCATGATCTATGTGAGAGTTATATGTGGGGTTAGGTACGTGTTCATGGGCTTGCGTCAAGAGGAAGATATCACTCAACCCATGGATAGGATGACATCAAGTGGTGATCGTCATCAAGATTGTCGTGTGCAAGTTCAAGTGGAGCATCACGAAGAGATTAAGTGCTTGAAGCTTGCCATCCATTGTGGTGTCAATAGACTTACGAAGATGTGCCGAAGAGTGGCTCACCCATAGTGGAGTATGGGGGAGCAATCATCTAGTCTTCATCGAGCCGATGCAATCAAGAAAGGTTGTCCAACTTGAGGGAGTCACGATCGTCATCATCTAGCTCAAGTGGACCATGTGCAAGGCAAAGGTTTGCCCTTGGTAGGTTTTCTATTTTACCAGTCTCATGGTGGTAGTTGGGAGACCGGGTTATAGGATTGATTGTCGTACTATCAAGGGGGGCTCTCGATGAGTAGCTTTATCGTATCATTCGTAGAGAGCTCAAACCATTGCATCCTTGCATCATCTTTCTTGGTTGGTTATCTTTGTGAGTTTTAGAGCTTATGGTCATCTTGATGACAAGCTCGAGTTCTTCAAAAACCGATATCTTATGCATCTTTATTTTGTGTTTTCGGTGTTGGAGTTTTTAGCGGTCTTAGTTGAGAAAGGGTTCTCACCATTTTATTTTGTGTATTTTCTCTATTTCTATTTCAGTGACAGATACATCCGTTTGAGCGAAAGTAATATGGATAGAAGGGTGTAGTTCATTCAGTAACATTCAAACAAGATGGGGATGATGTCGGAAATTGATGAACTTAATTACATCAGAAAATACTGCAAGATACTCGAATCGACTTGTGAAAGTTTGATCTTGGATCAGTGGGCAACATTTTTCGAATCAAATCACAACATGCAAACGAAATTAACGAACTTGTGAAATTCAATATGAAATTAGTAATGTAGGTTGACATTACTGTTTATCAGGCGTTGACTTTTGGGAAGATCTACGAGCATCAGCGAATGAGAAGGTCACGCCGGTAGCGTTGGTGGTGCCCCTGTGATCTTGTCCTCGCGGTGGTCCATGCGATCTAGAAGGTCAACCAAAACGGGGCTTCGACCAACCGATGGAACGGTGCTCCTGCAGGGCGAGGGATCAATCGGAGATTGTGATAGCAGATAGTGAAGAGGAATGTAGAAGAAAGTGTAGTGATTGGCGAAGAAACGAAGAGGCATTGCGGCCCTAGATGGAGTTGTCGTCCACACCCAAGCTGCAGGCATCGAGCGAATAGGTCTCTCACCAGGGACGAAGATGCGACACGACAGGGGAAAGGCCAACTAGATGCTATAGTGCATCTTCAACCAAGAGGTACCGGGATTCGTGACGAGGCTCTCAAGAGTGTGATGATGCCGTGCGCCAACACTGCCGAGCCCAAGAGACGGACTACCCAGAACCGTAGCACTGTGAGGGGACCCATAGCAACTCCCATAGAAGAAAGTGACACCCGTAGGTGCTGCCGTTGCTGGAGCTGGAGCGCAGAGCTTTCGCTGGGACCCATATAAGTGTCGCCCGCAGACTCAAAGTCACCAACCCAGCATGGAAGGATGGGGGTTGGGGAGGGCCTGGCCGCCCACGCCAGGCCTCCAGATTCAAACCAAGAGATCGCCACTATCGAAGCCATGATGACAGCAGGGTCACCCGCCACGCCTCCCCTTGTTACCCACAAGAGGAGACACCACCATTGCTACCACAATGCCCACCATAGAGCTAACTGTGTAGACATGCCATCTAGGACTGCGACCCCGGCATCCAAGATAGACACACCGTCGCTACCAAGGAAACAAATTGCCGAAGCACCGACGATGACACGAACCACGTATGAGTAGAATCGCGGTATCAAAGTGCAACCACAGTGAGGAGCGGCCAAATCTAGATCGGCTCCATGTGCCAAGGGACCCGAATACGATAGGTAGATCCCAACTTGATCCCTCCGCCCTCTCTTCTAGGGTGCAGATCATCGGGGCTAGTGAGCACCATCAGTGTGGTAGCCTGAAGATGGGCCGCCGGAGTAGCAAACTAGCAGGGCTGAGCAAAAGACAATCCTCATCCAGTCGACGCCGCCCGTCGCTTGCGGGAGTGGCATGGGACGAACAAGCGTCCTCTCCTCGAATCTTGAATAAAAATATCAAAATCTTAGAAATATAAAACTACTTTTATTTTAGAACAAAATAGCCGAGTGCTCTTGGATCTGTCAGCTGCTCTAGGAGTTCCTTTGTGATGTTCACAAGGCAACTCTTGTCTACTGCGGTAACGTCAGCGTGGTCTGCCTTTCCGCCAATCCGGTGCACCATCGTTGTACGAAGCATACTGAGCTCGATATTCACTTCGTGCGCGAGCGGGTTGCCCTTGGCCGTGTTCGGGTTCTCCACGTTCCGACGTCGCAACAGTTTGCTGATGTGATGACTAAGGGATTGCCTACTTCCGTCTTCGAGGAGTTTCGGTCCAGTCTATGTGTCTCCGGCGACGCTTCGGCTGTGGGGGGTGTTGAGTATGTATTTTGTGTTGCATGTATATTGAAGTTGTGACCCACCTCCTAGTCGTGTATAGTTGAGGTAGAGGCCTACCCTGTAATTATATATACGTGCACCAGCACCCATCAATACAACGTCTATTGTATTGCAAACTATCCCGCCTACAGCTTGCGGGAGCTGCACGGGGAAGAACGAGCGTCATCTCCTCGAATCTTGAATAAAAATATCAAAATGTTAGAAATATTAAACTACTGTTATTTTAGAACAAAGTTAGCGGTGTACTCACTGTCAGTGGTGTACTACTTAAAAACAAATGCTCCTTCAATAATTGAGTTCTCCACCCACAACAACCCCCACGCTCTGTTTCTCCTTGATCCGGGCAGGGATGGGAATGAACAGGTGATCTCATCCCCCACACGCATCCGATCCCAACACTTACGGCCGGTAACGGTGAGACTGACGCCCTCTTAGGAGCAGGAGCCATGGCACAGCTCGGGGGGCTGATCGCCTCTGCGCTCCTCAAGGTGGTGGGGGATCAGATCGGCTCCGTGCTCGGCGGCCAGATCAAGCTGCGGCGCAACTTCGACAATGACCTGCGCAGGATGAAGGAGACGCTCGAGTGCGTCGAGGCGGTGCTGCTGGACGCCGAGAGGCGGGCCATCACCGACAACGAGGTCCGCCTGTGGCTGAAGCGCCTCAAGGACGCCATGTACGCCATCTCCGACATGCTTGATGATTCCGAAGCAGAGGAGGTAACTCTAACTCCTGGCCCTCTTCTTTGTTCTTGCTATAATTTCTTATTGTCAAACTTGTTTTAACTACCCCGTCCAAAATTCTTGTCTTAAATTTGTCTAGATAGGGATGTACCTAATACGTAACTTGATAGTTGATACATCCATATTTAAACAAATCTAAGACAAGAATTTTGGGACGGAGGGAATATATCTTTGTGTACGCGAAGGTAACTACTTCCTCCGTTCTAAAATAGATGACCCAACTTTGTATCAAAGTTAGTATAAAGTTGGGTCATCTAATTTCGAACGGAGGGAGTAGCAGCCTATTATGTACTATAAGGATGGTACTAAATTCGTTAAAAAAAAAATAACTAAAGCACCTAAGTTGTGATAAATTTTTCTTGGAAGCTTTGAAGGGATCCCAGCTTTGAATGCGTGATTTTGGTAGCGCAACGATTTTCTTTATGACAAGGCAAAGTCTTTACTTTCAAGAAAGGAACATTGTTTATGAAGTGTTGTAAAATACTTTAGATCATCGAAGTTCCTCCTTGTCAGTTGTCTCATTTCAGGTAAGAAATCAAGAAGAGTCAAAATGTACCCTTCCCATTCTAATTGTTCTTGTACTCTCTCCCACAAAATGTATGTTCTCATACTCTAGAAAAATAATTGAGCGCACCACAGGAGGAGGCAGGAAGGCCCCATCTGAACCGAGCCAAAGCTGGAGGCGGCATCGGAGATGACCCCCTATTGGGTGTCGGCATCTTTTTCTTTACTGGGGAACTTCACAAAATAAATTGCTCATCTGGTCATATAGTTATATACTCCCTCCGTCCCATAATATAAGAACGTTTTTGACACTAGTGTAGTGCCAAAAACGTTTTTATATTATGGGACAGAGTGAGTACCATTCGCTGCACACTGTATAACAACAGTCTATCTTGATCTTGGTCCCTAACAGTGTGGATTGATACAGTGTTTACAGTACTACTTAAAAAAAAGGGTTATGATAGACAATAATGCAGCTACCTAGCATGGACACGCTCATTTACTGAGACACTTCCAAACATTTAGCCAAGTACTAACAGATCAACGGAACTATCTCTTACAGGTCTCCCGCAAGAAGAAATTGGCTGTTGTGATCCCTTTTCTCACAACTGTTAACAAGATTAAAATGGCTAATAAGATGAAGACGATGAGAGAGCATGTGGCGGAGATCACAGCTCAACACAAGGCCTTCAACTTAATGCCAGGGGCTGGTGCCAATAAGCAGAAAGTTACCGATACACGTGTAACAACATCATCGACCCTGCAGGCACAGATCATTGGGAGGACTGATGAGGAAGAGAAAATACTGGCTTCTGTATCTAAGGGCATCACAGAACAAGTCACCTTTCTTCCTATATATGGTATTGGGGGCCTTGGCAAGACTACCATGGCCAAACTAATCTACAATAATAATTCCCAATTCCAAGACTACTCAAGGGTGTGGGTTTATGTGTCCCAGACATTTGACTTGAACAATATTGGTAATTCTATAATATCACAACTTTCAGGTAATACGAGTCAAGACACCAACAGGGAGATGATACACATTGCTCTTCAAAAGCTGTTTGCTGAAAAGCAGAAGATTCTGATCGTTTTAGATGATTTGTGGGAGGGCAGTGATTTTCTTTTGGATGATCTGAAGGCTATGTTAATGGTTGAGAAGGCAAGCAAGGTGGTTGTTATACTAACCACACGGAATGAAAGCATTGCAAAGAAAATGTCAACCAGACCACACAAATTAGCACCACTGACAAATGACATGTGTTGGACTATAATAAAGCAAAAGAGTGGCTTTGAAGAAAAAGATGACAAAGCTAAGCTGGAGCAGATTGGAATGGACATTGCAACGAAATGTGGAGGTGTGGGTTTAGCAGCTCAATCACTTGGGTACATGTTAAATTCTATGCCAACATCTCATGAATGGGAGTCAGTGAGAGACAGTGATATTTGGACTCTATCTGCTTCAGACTCGGAAGATACACCTTCAAGACAGGTGATTGCATCCTTGAGGTTAAGTTATAGTTCCATGCCTTCATATTTGAAACTGTGCTTTGCCTATTGTGCAATCTTTCCAAAAGGTCACAAGATAGTCAAAGATGATCTGATTCGCCAGTGGATTTCTCTTGATTTTATCAAGCCAACCAGAACATCCTCCAGTCATCAGCTCGGCGAGAAATACATTACGGAGCTTTTAGGGCTGTCATTCCTTGAACACTCAAAGTCATCACTGGTTAGTTTCTACATGACTTGTACAATTGAACATTATAGTCTTGTAAGGAAACTCACACAATGCCTATTTCTGTAGTACACATGCACAGTCTGTGATACTGAAATGGCAACAAATTCTGTCTTTGAAAAATGGCAAGATAATATATCAAGGGTTTAGGTGGTTAATTCAGTTTACAACATACTCCAAAATGCACATCCCATACTACCACACATCCAAGCTCAACAAAAGCACATTCCTGATTATCTTGGCAATTGACTTTATTATGGCATGCAAATAAAAATAAACATATCCTGTAGAAGTAATGGCTAGCGGCGGAAGGTAACTTCCAAATGCAAGAAAGCTAATATTCAAATTTTCATGAAGAAAAGTTGGTCTTATCACCCTTGGGATTCTCTATCTTGCATAAACGTAGCTTCTCGCTTGCTGGGCCTTTTTGCTTATTTCCACTAGCATGATTGATTAGTACAAGTAACTATTTCCTCCCTTCTTTCTCGATGTATGCTCTTCTAAAATGCATACTTAAGATTTGATGCGTAATATGCATAAAAGTATTTTTAATTACTGTGCACAAGCCAAAGTTAAATGATTATCATGGATTAGGAAGCTGAGTATAATCATTGTCATGCCAGTGAAAATTTGGCTAGAACTCTGACAGGGGCAACTTGCCTAGGATTAAGATATAAGAGTCAATGACATGGGTTTGGAGGCCTCATGACATTTGGAGGGTGGGTTTCAAACTCTGAAGTGCAAGGGAATTTCCCATAATCAAATTTACATTACTTGCAAAAAATGCTACAGTGGCATACTTCCATATATGTTCTGTTATTTAAATTAAATCGATTGAACCGCATAAGGGCACACAAGGACATACTTTCATCGACATTATAGTATGTACTATATGTGCTAGTGCAAATCTGATATTACTAATTGCTTTCATTGCAGACTGCTAGAGTGCATCCTGACGATGTTACATTATTCACCATGCATGATCTTGTGCATGATCTAGCCAGATCGGTAATGGACGATGAAATTCTCGTCGCTAGCGAAGATGGCAACCTTGGGGGAAGCAACTGCCATTTTGCATTGCTCGATGATTGTAAGAAGCGATTGGAGTCACCCAGGATAAGAGCACTCCATTTTATGGACTCTGCTGAAATTGGACTTCATGATGCTGCATTTCCATCTGCTAAGTCCCTACGTGTCTTGGACTTAAGTCAGTGTTGCGTACATAAGTTGCCAGATTCTATTGATCGATCAAAACGGTTGAGGTATCTTAACGCTCCCAGAATACATGATGCAACGATTCCCAATAGTATAACCAGTCTATCAAAATTAAATTACCTCAGTCTCCGTGATTCTTCTAACATCTTGACACTGCCACAGTCGATTGGAGAAATTGAAGGTCTGATGTATCTTGATTTATCTGGTTGTTCGGGAATGAGAGAACTTCCAAAATCCTTCGGAGAGCTAAAAAAATTGGTGCATCTTGATTTGTCAAAATGCGTTTGTGTTTGCAATGTATCAGAGTTCTTGGGGAGCCTCACGGAACTGCAATATTTGAACTTGTCAGGATGTAGATCTATTGGAAATCTACACGCATCCTTGGGTGTCCTATCTGAGCTGCAATATTTGAACTTATCATTCAGCTCTTATGTTAATTGCAGAAAAACGAAAGTATTTGGCGCCGTCGCCAAAGTGGAGTGTTCAAAGTTATCTTCAAGTCACTCTTGTCTGGAACAGCTCCCTGAAGTTTTAGGCAGCTTCAATAAACTCAAGTTTTTAAACCTATCAGGTTCTTATTGTCTCAAAGAGTTGTCATGGTTATCTGGAAACCAGAAAAGTTTGGTGCATCTTGATTTATCGAAGTGCAGAGAGGTTAATTATATACCGGAAGCTTTTTCTGGATTTACCAATCTTCAATATTTGAATCTATCGGCATGCCTCCGGTATAGACTTGACAAGTCACCTGTATGTCAAATTGACCGTTTGATAGACCATATTAGTACCCTTTCCAATCTAGAGCATTTGGATTTGTCTAATAATGGTGATGCTATTTGCTCTTTACCTGAAAGTCTCGGTAACCTTAGAAAGCTGCACACACTGGACCTCTCACACTGCAATATTACAAAGATACCGGAAAGTATTGGTACGATTGATTGTTTGAAGATGCTATATTTTAAGGGATGCTGGCTTCTTTCTAATGTACCGCAGCTCAGTGCTAGTTCCATATCATTACCACTTTTTGGCGTGCATGCTGGTGATGGTAAATCGAGCAGCAACCTTGTTCTCCTACAAGGCATGAATCCTGTTGAGCTGAAGATCATCCAACTTGAAAAAGTGAAGTCGGCGGAAGAAGCTATGTGTATAAAGTTGATGGAAAAAGAAAGACTTCAAGACTTGACTCTCCGGTGGACTGAAGATGCTCAGAGGTTTGTGGATGATGAAGTGTTGTTGGAGAAACTAGAGCCACCGAGCAGTTTAACTACATTGATTATACAATGGTATAATGGTGTCAGTTTTCCATCCTGGCTCAGCCAACTGCCAAACCTGACATGGCTAGCTCTCTACGATATGAAACATCTGGAAGAGTGGAGTGCATCAGACTCCAATGGTACGAACGACCTCAGGTTCCCTATGCTTGATTGTTTGTATATAAAAAATTGCCCCAAACTGAGGATGCAATCGCTTCTTCCAAGAGCTAAACGTTGGTATATAAGTAAGAGTGATAATGCACTTCAATCATGGGGAGAGTGTACTATGTCAGACACCAGCTCTCCTTCTCTAGTAACTACTGAACTGGCTGTTGCAGACTGCGAGCTGCCTCTGCATCAGTGGAGACTGCTTGGCCATCTCTCTGGCCTCACTGAATTAAGGATGGAACGGTGTGGTGATCTAACCGGCGCACCAGAGATAATCCAACATCTCTCTTCCCTCAAAGGTCTAAGCCTAACAGGCAAGGAACATGAAGAACTGCCCAAATGGTTGGGTGAGCTCACATCCCTTGAGAGGCTGTGCATAGATGCATACACAGGGATAAAGGAATTGGATGAGAGCATAAGGAAACTAACAAAGCTACAAGAGCTAAAACTGTACAACTGTAACAGCATGTCATCGTTGCCCCATTGGCTGACAGAATTAACCTGTCTCAATACTCTTGTGATCAATTTTTGTGAGGGCATCAGGTCTTTGCCGGAGGGCATAGAACAACTCACCAACCTCAAGAAACTGAAAATTAACTGCCCTCATTTACAGAGGTAGTGCGAGTCAGGGGAAAACAAGATGAATATATCTCGCTCACATCAATATATTGGTATGTACTGCTCCATTCGCTGTTGGTTTGAGTGACACATTCTTTTGCTGTTCTAATCTTCTTCCATCGTTCTTGGTTCGCCTATGCCAATTCTCTCTTGTCCTTTGTTCGCTTGGTTTGCTAACACATTTGCTGGCGTTGATTGCCAATTCCTTGGTGTTTCTAGTTGTGCTCTGGCATGTTCTCTTCAAAGTATGTCCTTGCTTGGTTTTGTTCTGTTCTGCCTGTCTGATTCTCCTCCAAAAAAATGTTTCGATTTCTTGAAATGTTCTTTGACGCAGAAGCGTCCACTTTTTCGTATGCAATTCATTCTTGTTTCTTTTATGTTAAAAAATGACACCTTGTTTCTCAAAATATAGCATAAAAGGATGGGTCCTTTGTTTTGGGGTGATCAGCAGGTCCATTATTTGAAATAGGATTGCATGCTGACTCAACTGCATATTTCTAATCAGAAACACATAGGCTACATCCTAGCAAAATTAAATTAATTCTAAGATTAATTTCCTGTTTGATGAATTGGAGCATAAAAATCTTGGGTTTTATCATTTCTGCCACTAGTTGTAAAATGCCATCGCTCCATTAGGCGCATGCTAAAAAATGCCAATAGACACCATTACTATTAGCTGAAAGCCCGTTTACCATGTTACATGACCAAAATGCCCATGGACCAACATGTCAGCTCTCCCTCTATCTCACTATGATAAAGTGTGGATTCCACTCGATCCCCAACGGTGTTCTTATTTTCCTCTAAAATTATTCGCTTGCTTACTCCTGACAAGTGGGGCCCAAACTTATATATCGTGAGATAGAGAGAGGTGGCATATGGTTCTAGGGATATTTTGGTCATATAACATGGTGAATGGTTTTGACCTGATAGTAACACTGTCTAATGGCTTTTTTGAGCAAACACCTAACGGAACAATGGCATCTTTGAGGTGTCTAATGGCATTTGTTAGCAAGCTTCTCACAAAACAATGGCATTTTTGAGCAGTTGTAACTTCTAATGGCAAAACTGAATAGTAGGACACAACTAGTGGCATAAATGATCAAAAGCCAAAAACCGTACTCCCTCCGTCCCATAATATAAGAACATTTTTGACACTACACTAGTGTAAAAAATGTTCTTATATTATGGTACGGAGGGAGTAGAAAGCAACATGATGGTAGTTTGTCTTAAAAAGTAGAAACAAAACTGCTGCATGTAATTCGTTACATAATCCTTACATGAAAAAACGCCTAGAGTTTCATATATGTTGGCGCATAAGTGTTTTTTCTTGCATTGTGAAACGAAGTCTTGTTATTCAAAACTTGCGATAAATTAAGGTGGAAATTAACAGAAAAGTACCGACCTGCTCCTATGCTTACAGGGGATATTTTCGCATTTCAGTCATGGAGACAGAGGTGATCATCAGGAGCACCTACACTTGTAACTGGTTTGCAAAATTCAACCGTAAACAAGCCTCTCGAACCGTCAAGATGAATCCAGCAAGGTGACCGCTTTTTTTTTCTTTTGTGATGAGGCCCACTTTGTTATTAAATTATTTGACTTCATCTGTTCTTAACTGTAACATTTAACGGGAGGTCTTCATCTGTTCCGCTTGCCCTTATGTTCAAGTGTGGATTAGGATTACAGAAAAGGTTGAATACATCGTTCTACTTCTACCTGAAAGACGCCCCCGCTGTTCATGGCGTTTCCCTGTTGTGCTTGGCCTTGGCGTTTAAGCGCCTGTTGAGATTCTGATGCATTAGATTTCGTTCATACAAAAGATACATTGTTTGTTGTGCCATCAATTATTAGCCCTTTTTGTAGTCGCTCATGGACTGTGATGTGTATAGCTTGTGAACTCAGTTTGCTATTCATTTTTTTCCAAAAGAAAGTAGCTATTCATTCCACTTTGCTGTATAAGACTTTGCCTCGCTTGTACATTGTATGCTCCAGTGGGCTTTTCTCAAAACCAAGAGAAATCAATGTACGGTCAAGCTTGATGTTCCACGCCCGAGGAGCTTGATGTAGCCCGTACAATGCCTTGTGTAGCTTCAACACCTTGTGTTCCTCTCCTTCCTTGATGTACCCCGGTGGTTGCTTCACGTATACTTCTTTCAACGCCCCTTTCAAAAATGCGGATTTTACATCCATGTGATGTAACTTCCAAGATTCTTGAGCCGCGAGAGCTATAACTAGCCTCACCGATTCCATCCTTGTGGCTGGAGCGAACACTTCCTCGAAGTCCACACCTTGCTCTTGCACGAATCCTTTATCTACGAGCCGAGCTTTATGCTTCAGCAAGTTCCCTTCGGCATCCTTCTTGATTTTGTACACCCACTTGAGCCATATGGCTTTATGGCCGTTCGGAAGATCCGCGAGCTCCCATACTTTGTTGTCTCGTATCGATCCCAACTCTTCATCCATAGCACGACGCCAGTACTCCTCTTTGTTTGCATCTTCAAATTTCGTCGGTTCCTCGATGCTTATCAAACATTGCCGTCCTCTTCTTTTAATTTTCACCGGATTTATCTTCTGAAGCGCTTCCTTCGGATATAAATCTAACACTGGTCGAAGACGGACTGGCGTAGGCGGATGTTCCCTCGTCTCATGTTCTGTCCAAGACGAAGAAAATTCATCTGAAGTTGCCAAGCTTCTATTTTCTGGCAATTGGGGCTCTCCTGAGCTATCTGCACGTGCACCAAAAGAACCAGCCACGAAATCTGAAGTTGCTTCACGTGCATGCACTTGTGGACCTCCTGTCACGTGGCCTTGTGGAGATTGGGTAGCGGCTGGGCTTTCTGGCTCGTGGAAAGAACTCCCTGGTGGAGAGCCTGGTGCTGGGCCGCTGCTGCCTCCAGCGCACCTGGCTGGGCTGCCGGGCGCAGGGTACGTGGCTCTCTCTCTACTGCTGCTGCTGCTGCCTGTAGCGCCGCTCGCAGCGTCTCTTCCTGGGATGCCACCAGCTGATACAGGTGAACTCCCTGACGCGTCTCGCCGCGCGTCGTCGTCTGGACCAAGGCTGGACTTTGCTGTATATGGCTTGATAGCATGATATAGACCTCTGATACGCGTCATGTTTTAATCTTCATAGCTGATTCTCCCTCCATCAGTATATTCTGTTTGGGTTATATTTTCTTTGTCGAGAATGGTTATGGCATGCCTGTTCCCGTTGCTATGTTGTACTCTCTCCGTCCCGAAATACTTATCATCAAAATGAATAAAAAGGGATGTATCGAGATGGTTTAATAGCTTGCTTGACGTTTGAAGATTAGTTATGTGACCCGAATGTTGTGCTGGCCTGAATTAATGTGTATCTGTCTGTCCAGTGGACAGGCAGCCATGAAACCGGATCAGAAAACAAGAAGAGAAGAGAGCAGCTGTGAAATGAATGCTCGGCGGTCAGCACGCACGCCGTCTGGAGCATATGTATCCATGCACTTGTGTCGCAGCGCCTGCACGTCATCTCCCCATTTTCTAGCCTCTCCCTGATGATGCCGTGGCCGGCCTGTGCCATTGCTATTCACTCACCATTTTCTAGCCTCTCCCTGGTGGTGCACGCGCCGTCGCCCGCTGGTCCGACGTGGGAACAGTACCATCAGCTGTACGCCGCCCTTCAGAACCTGTCGACACAGCAGAACGCCGGCGGCAGCCCGGACTGGATTCTTGACACCGGCGCCTCTTCCCACGTGACTGGTATGACCGACTCCCTCTCTCAGTGTTTTGCTCCATCTTTGCGTCATTCTTCGGGCATATTAGTTGGCAACGGTTCTCGCTTACCCGTGACGGCCGTCGGCTCCACCAAACTATCTTCCTTCTCTCTCAACGATGTACTTGTTTCCCCTCTGTCATTCAAAACCTCATATATGTACGTCGTTTTACTATTGACAACTCTTGCAGTATAGAATTTGACCCGTTTGGTTTTACCGTGAAGGACCTAGCCACCCGCAAGATCATCATGAGGTCCAATAGCCATGGAGACCTCTATCCATTCTTCACCAGCTCCGGCGTGCAAGCTCTCCTCACAGTGGTCGGCGGCGACTTGTGGCACCGACGCTTGGGGCATCCTAGTGACAAGACAATCTCCACTTTAGCTCGTTTTTCTCTTCCCACATGTAATAACAGCATGTCCCACACTACCTTATGTACGGCATGCCAATTAGGCAAGCAGCCCCGGCTGCCTTTTTCCCATTCCAAATCATTTACTACAGCACCATTTCAGCTCATCCATTGTGCACGTGCCGATAACAGCCGGGAAGTCTTTGTGCACGTGCCCCTAAGGACCAGCACCGTAGAGCCACGGTGGTCGCCGTTGAACCCTTGCATAGATCTGAAGTGCCTGACACACCAAATCCTGCCACACGATGAGAAACCTTAACCTCACCGCCCCAAACGATATTTAGTTTCTCCTGGAATCAAAATTCTTGCATATGATGGATTTTCTACGTTGTGTACAAGAATGCCCAATATTCTTTACGCCTTTGTTAATTTCATGAGATATTTTGTGTTCGACAGCATCTTCAGCACGCCCCTCTGGTGGCTAACGGCCTCCTCTTCCACTCCTCCACGTCCTCAACCACCTAGAGCAGGTCATGCGCCAAGTGCGCCCCGCACGCCCTGCCATGCAGGAGCGTCTTTGTACTCTCTCCCTTCCCCTCTGTACTCCTTTCTGTAACACTACATAAGCCCAACGAGGTCAAGGAATACAGCAGTGCGAGAGTTTACTGAACCTAACTTTTTGTTTTGGAATATCTATTTGTGTATAATGAATCACGCCTATCTTCACCAAATATATTTTTCGGGCTTTTGATAAGGCTCACGTAGGATTTCTTTTAGTGTATTAAGAGATCGATGGAAATGCCTCTAACCCAAATTTCATATTGCTGAGCTAAAGAAATAAGTTGGGTCTCATATCCTGGGAAGGGCATGGGAGAAATATATTTGTTTTACTTCAGTTTTACGTGGGACTTTTTTGTCCTACAAGGTGGATTCCGAGAATTTCTTAACTATATTATAATACAATAGAATTATTTCTTTAGCTCACCAAATGAATTTCTTAACAGTATTCCTTAACCCGATAAACAAAATCGTCAGAATGCGCGGCCTGCTTCAGCCTCAGTCCACAAGAAACATCATGTCTGAACCCTCCATCGCCCTCACCGATGATAGAGAAGGAGAAAGGCCTGGCGTAGATCTACAATATACAAGGTCCTCTACATGTTGCTCGCCCTGTGACAACACCGGAAGCACTCACCACGATGCCGGAGCTAGAGCACAAAGGCTCTCCTTGAGTCCGTTGTCACCGTCACGCCAACCTCGATCTGAGCAGCACGCTCCCTAATCCGCTACCAGCCACCACCAGAGGTCATGGATGGGGTAGATCTCGGCCCACATTATTCACAAACATCACCGACCCCATCACCGCTCGCTAAAACAAAGCCACGCATCTAGCAGAGTTTGCCTCCAAACAGGGGCGGAGCCATGTTATGCCATCCGGTGTCACTGGCACCGGGTAAAATACATGTTTACCTTATACAATGTCCAAATTTTTAGGCTGGACACCGGTAACTTTTGGAGCTGGACACCGGCACGCCCAGCGATACACAAAACAGAACTACACAAGCGAGGCAATGCAGCCCATCTACGTAAATGTCCACTCCTGATGGACCAAATAATCGATCCCCGGTCCCTGTACGTGCGCGTGTGCAAAAAAAAAAAAGCTATCGATCTTTGATTAATCGATACGTGCGCCGGTCGAGTTGCTCGTCCGCTCGGCTTCTGCGCCTCAACCCTCGTAGCGTCGTCCGTGCTCGCCCCCTCCCCTTCTCCGTCGCGCGGCCAGCCGCCGGTCCGCAGTGTCGCCATTGTTCACGCATCGCTAGCCGGCCGCCTCTACCCTCACCCGCTCATATATTGTTGAAAATTTGTGGTACGTCTCAACTCTCAACTCAGCACTTGGTAATTGCCGATCTCTCTCAAATCTGAAATCCTAACTGTGAGTAGATTTTTTTTTTCAATTTCTATTTTTCTAATTATATGGCTAGGATCATAAAATTTAAAGCTATCATAATTGGGAAGAATTCGCTGCGATTCATATCTAACCAGGAGCACAGTGTCGAGTAAGTTTAACTCCCTAATCGTATCATTCAATCAATATGTTTTGTTTATTGTTTCTATTCTTGCATATACAAACACAAATAATGTCACTCGGACATTTTTGCTAACACGATAGTAATTAATCACAGGAGAATTTATGGAATAGTTTATTAAAAAAATGAAGACTTTGGCACAAGATGATATAGCTAGCCCATCACATGAACCGGATCATCCTCCCGCTCCACCATATTCAAGTGGAAGTGAAGCAGTTTATTTATTTTGGTAAGAAATCTCGTTACCATATAATTTGTGTTGTTGGGTGTGTTATTTTATATATATTATTGCTTGGTGTCCATCCTTGTATATATGATGTGCATGTGGACACCGGGACATTTTTGTTCTGGATCCGCCCCTGCCTCCAAACCTAAGTGACTACCTAACTAAGACTTGTTGACTAAGACTAGCTGTACACAAAACTAGACGGATATTCGTCCCCTACCCGCAGCAATGGCTAACTCGTCAATGTTTTTTCTCCGAGTAAAACTCGTCAATTCTAGTAGTGTGTGCTTCCTCATTCTTTTACGCCGTCTGTTCCTCTTAGGAGTTCTCTTGCCGCTCACAGATGAGAGGGGATGTGCAAAGTCACCCACAAAATGCATAAAACACAATTAACACCAGAGCATTAAATTTGTGAATAACCGTGGCCTTTCCTGAACACTAGGCAAATGACGTGCTTGCCGAGTGCCCATTAAAATAAACTCTGACAAACTACTCGACACTCGGCGAACTCGTCAATTCTAGTAGTACGTGCTTCCTCTTTCTATACGCCGCCTCTTCCTATTAGGAGTTCTCTTGCCGCTGAACAGATGAGAGGCGACCTGCAACCCCACCAAATGCATAAAACAGATTTAACACCAGGACATTAAATTTGCGAATAATTCGAACAAGAATCATAATGGATTCATCAATTCGGTAGTATCCAACACAATTCGCGAGAGAACCCAAAATAATGTAATAAATATATTTTAGAATGGCTAGGTATACTTCGAAAGGCGATAAACGAAGATCGTGGGCCAATCAATCTCCAAGGGCATGGCATCCCCGCGAAAGATGCAGCGCCTTTCAGGCAAAAAAACTGTTTTGGCAATGTATGAAATTAAAGAAAAGCATTTGCACATGGTAAATTTGAGAAAAGCAAACAACTAAAATGAGATGGTACAAAAACTAAAAAAATACCATGGTTAAATTTGAAATTAGCCATGTTTACAAAAGATTTTCCATGACCTGAAACTAAATTTAACATGGTCCATAAACTAAAATTGTCATGATCTAAAAACTAAATTTACATAAACTAAGATTTGCCATGATCCATGAACTAAATTTGCCACAATTTGCCATGGCAGATAATATATATAATGTCATGACAAATTTTATCTACCACCAGTGGTAGTTACCACCAATTGAGTTTTGTATGTTGTATGTAGTATCTATCAAATCGAAGATTATGTACGCGTAGTATGTAGTATATAAAAATATTTAGATATTATATATACTACTTTTTAGATAGTATGCATCGTATTATGAGTATGCTTCTTTTTACGTACAAATATATACGTATTTAACAAATAAAATAAAACTATGGGCCAACTTGCAAAAATTTTCATGCAACTCACTTTGAAATATGTTATATATAATTTATGCACGTACTTACAATGATAAATTAGTATATATATTACTATAAGGATGGATTTTTCCTATATATGTAGGTTTGTATTGCAACAGGTTTTAACTTTTAGCCATGGCAACAAGTTTAACAAGTTGGCCGTGGTGAAAAGTGAAGCAAAATTTGCCATGGCAAAAAAATAAACATAGGTTTGCGTATGAAAGACAAGCAAAAAATGCCATGATCTACTATTAAAATTGCCATGGTATAAAAATGAAAATGAGATTGCCATGATCCGTTAACAAAATTGGCCATGAGTGGTGAACTAAATTTCCCGTTGTCGACAAAAGCAAAATTGTCATGCTCCATTAAAAAAATGTCATGAACGATACACTAAATTTACCAACCCAATTGGATGTTTCATGGCAAAACTTAAAAGATGTGGCAGTGGAGGGCGCAATCGCGTAGGATGGCGTTGTCGCCTCCGGGCGGCCGCGCGACGAACAAGTTTCCCCGGCGTCCGTTAAGCCGGAGAAGACAAGGAGGAGAGTTTCATCGCTCACGAGGAGGAGGGCGCCGAGGTGCTGTCGGCGCTGTTGCCTCCAGCTGGCCGGCGCGGAACGACCCAGTGTCGTTGCTGATCCTCCCAGACGCACCGTGGCGACGGGTGCCAAGGTGTGCGGCGGAGGAGGCGGCTCACTCCGATGGAATCTAGGACGGTCAGCTCAGCGAAGGTGAGGAGTGTGTAAATGGAGCCATGGAGGCGGCCTTTACGGCCGCCGCTCACCCCTCGGCCTCCGCCCACAACGGCACATCGAGACAGTCGGCGCGGACCCGGAGCTCCTTGAGCTGTCGTTGTTACTGCGCGTCGACTAGAGGTCGGAGACCTGCGGCGTCGCCCGGCCCGGCGCAGGAGAGGAGCTGAGGCCGATGGCGGTGCGCAGAGAAGCGGCGAGCGTGACGCCCTGCCGGCGCTGGAGAGGAGGCGGGCCGTGAAAGTGGGCCGCTGGAGGGGAGGTTGCTCGGTCGCTGGGGACGGCCACAACAGAGACCACCGGCGCATCACGCACGCCACGCTGGATCGAAAAGCGGCCGTCGGAGTTTTTCTTTTTGAAAGTCGGCATTTTATTGAGGAAAGCAGAGCAGAGGAGCGGCGTGGGTGAGGTGAGAGTGTGGATAAGAGACAAGAGATACGCTCCCCCGTGCTTTGAGATTCGTGTCTTAATCCAATGGTCCAGGAGACGTTCTGGTCCAAATTCGAAAAATCTGACGTTCGTAACTTATTGATTCCTTTCTTTTTTTTTTATTCCGTTCTCAATCCAAACGGTACGTACGTGCTGCTTCACGGCCATTCGAGTTCATATACTGCAATTAATTCCCAGTAGTCCACTGTTCTACTTGTAGTTCAATTTGGATCGACTGTATGTATAACACATCACCTGGTTAATTGGATTGATCAATCAACAATGTTAACTGAAAATTCGGAATCAAGTTTGGCCATCATTCATGCTTGGAGGTTGGAACCGACTTCCTCAAACTCACGTCGCTCTGCTACCATCTCCTTCAACACGGCGCTATATAAGGCTCGATGTTCAAACAGTTCGATCGCCTGTTCACCATATCCACATAATCACGCGTTACCTCCCATCATATCGGCATATCGCGCCCATTGCTGCGCCTCTGGTTCATGTCCTCGACACATTTCTATGGACACGAGTTTCCACAGATAATGCTAAAACTTGTTTCTGAACATACGAAGGATGAGGCCATGTAAACACAAGGTAACCAAATCTAATATTCCACGCGACAAAGAAATAAAAAACAGACCATCCAAAATTGGCGATCCATCGCCGGATCTGTCCTTTCGTCCGACGGGGACCCCAACCCCAGCGCCCTCCTCCACCGCCCGTATCCCGCACTCCCGGTTGACTCCACGGGGGGGCGCTGGTGGCGACGCTCTGCCCGTAGTTCTGCGGATCTGCGTCTACTAGCCGTGTTTGGTCCTCCATCCGCTGTGCTCTGCTGGCCCTGGCCTGCGCCGGGGTGGCCTTTGGCCCGTCACCAGGCTCCTGTGTGGCTTGCTCTCGCATGTCCAGATGCACCATCGCCGGGTTCCCTGCTGCCCCTCAGATATGAAAAATGCATCCACCCCTCGCATGGGTACGTGATGGATTTGGTGTGGTGTCTGACCTTCTGCTGCTCTGTCTCCGGGAGAAATCCCTTCGCTAGCTCCTTGCTAGCGGCAGCAACGGGCGCCGCTTCCCTTCTTGGAGGCACTGCTGTGGAGCCCCAATGAAGCAGTGGATTCGGGCGAAAGCCCTGCGATGATGGCGCCCGTGAGTGTCATTCAACCTTTCTGAAGGCGTCGCAAGAATCCATGCGTCAATCCACCAATCTCCACCCGTCCATCTTGTACCACCATCGACTTTGACTGTTCATCAAGTCCTTCGCCATCATCCATCCGCCCCCTGCCCAATGTCTGGTGGGTCGTCCATGTTGTTGTGCTCGCTGAAGTCCCTTCCATGGCTGCCGTTGTGGTGCGGTGAGCTTCGTGCTCTTGGTGTTGTCTCGGTTTTTCTTTACTCAGTGACGATGCAAGCAACCTTCCCAACTAGGTAATCGTTCTGAATTTCAGTGGTGGAGCTCGCAGTCAAGGTTGGTGTTCTTGTAGCACTCATTTTTTTTTGGACATCAGTACAGACATAAACGCTCATATACACACGCATACACTCATTCCTATAAACGCACACATGCACACCATACCCCTATGAGCACCTCCGTAAGACTGAGCCGGTATATCATCTTGAAATTTACGAAGTTACCATAAGGGCCTCGTCGTCAACGAGAACGTCTCCTCCCACTGAATGCGCATCGCCGGAAATTCTGAAATAAATCCAGGAATAAATGCGAGCACCGGGATTTGAACCCTAGTGGGCTGGGGATACCACAGTCCCTCTAACCATCCAACCACAGGTTGGTTCGCCTTGTAGCACTCGTTGATCGTGGATGCTCTTGTGTTGTGTCGTGGGGTTCGGTACGCCTGCCAGGCAGTGCGCTAGGCTGCTTGCAAAATCTTGGTATTGTGATCCCTTGACGGCAACCCACATCTACTTGTGTCTCTCATGGTGATGGTCTTTCAGTTTGCTAGCTAGGTTATTGCCCTGTCTTGGGTGTCCATTTTTTCCCTCGTCTTCTTTTATTCTCGCTTCCTGTATGGTTTTCGGCCCGGTTTTCCTTATAAACGGGGTCAATTTGTTAAGGTTTTCGACCCGGTTTCTTTTATAAACTGGATCAATCTTTTGGCATTATGACCATTTGAGTGGTAATATATTCAGGTGGAAATCGCCCCCCTTTTCTTGGGCGCTGCTGTGGAGGCCCAATGCAGCAGTGGATTCGGGCGAAAGCCCTGCGATGATGGCGCCCGTGGGTGTCATTCAACCTTCCTGAAGGCGTCGCAAGAATCCATGCGTCAATCCACCAATCTCCACCCCGTCCATCTTGTACCACCATCGACTTTGACTGTTCATCAAGTCCTTCGCCACCATCCATCCGCCCCCTGCCCAATGTCTGGTGGGTCGTCCATGTTGTTGTGCTCGCTGAAGTCCCTTCCATGGCTGCCATTGTGGTGCGGTGAGCTTCGTGCTCTTGGTGTTGTCTCGGTTTTTCTTTGCTCAATGACGATGCAAGCAACCTTCCCAACTTGGTAATCGTTCTGAATTCCTGTTGCGGAGCTCGCAGTCAAGGTTGGTGTTCTTGTAGCACTCGTTTTTTTTAACATCAGTACAGACACAGACGCTCATATACACACGCATACATTCACCCCTATAAACGCACACATACACACCCTACCCCTATGAGCACCTCCGTAAGACTGAGCCGGCATATCATCTTGAGATTTACGAAGTCACCATAAGCGCCTCGTCGTCAACGGGTACGTCTCCTCCCACTGAATGCGCATCGCCGGAAATTCTAAAATAAATCCAGGAATAAATGCGAGCACCGGGATTTGAACCCTAGTGGGCTGGGGATACCACAGTCCCTCTAACCATCCAACCACAGGTTGGTTCGCCTTGTAGCACTCGTTGATCGTGGATGCTCTTGTGTTGTGTCGTGGGGTTCGGTACGCCTGCCGGGCAGTGCGTTAGGCTGCTTGCAAAATCTTGGTATTGTGATCCCTTGACGGCAACCCACATCTACTTGTGTCTCTCATGGTGATGGTCTTTCAGTTTGCTAGCTAGGTTATTGCCTTGTCTTGGGTGTCCATTTTTCCCCTCATCTTCTTTTATCCTCGCTTCCTGTATGGTTTTCGGCCCGGTTTTTCTTATAAACGGGGTCAATTTGTTAAGGTTTTCGACCCGGTTTATTTTATAAACTGGATCAATCTTTTAGCATTATGGCCATTTGAGTGGTAATATATTCAGGTGGGAAATCGCCCCCCCCCCCCCTCCCTTCTTGGAGGCGCTGCTGTGGAGCCCCAATGCAGCACTGGATTCGGGCGAAAGCCCTGCGGTGATGGCGCCCGTGGGTGTCATTCAACCTTCTTGAAGGCGTCGCAAGAATCCATGTGTCAATCCACCAATCTCCACCCCGTCCATCTTGTACCACCATCGACTTTGACTGTTCATCAAGTCCTTCGCCACCATCCATCCGCCCCCTGCCCAATGTCTGGTGGGTCGTCGATGTTGTTGTGCTCGCTGAAGTCCCTTCCATGGCTGCCGTTGTGGTGCGGTGAGCTTCGTGCTCTTGGTGTTTTCTCGGTTTTTCTTTGCTCAATGACGATGCAAGCAACCTTCCCAACTAGTTAATCGTTCTGAATTCCTGTGGCGGAGCTCGCAGTCAAGGTTGGTGTTCTTGTAGCACTCGTTTTTTTTTGAACATCAGTACAGACACAAACGCTCATATACACGCGCATACAGTCACCCCTATAAACTCACACATGCACACCCTACCCCTATGAGCACCTCCGTAAGACTGAGCCGGCATATCTTCTTGAGATTTACGAAGTCATCATAAGCGCCTAGTCGTGAACGGAACGTCTCCTCCCACTGAATGTGCATCGTCGGAAATTCTGAAATAAATTCAGGAATAAATGCGAGCACCAGGATTTGAACCCTAGTGGGCTGGGGATACCACAGTCCCTCTAACCATCCAACCACAGGTTGGTTCGCCTTGTAGCACTCGTTGATCGTGGATGCTCTTGTGTTGTGTCGTGGGGTTGGGTACGCCTGCCGCGCAGTGCGCTAGGCTGCTTGCAAAATCTTGGTATTGTGATCCCTTGACGGCAACCCACATCTACTTGTGTCTCTTATGGTGATGGTCTTTCAGTTTGCTAGCTAGGTTATTGCCCTGTCTTGGGTGTCCATTTTTTCCCTTGTCTTCTTTTATCCTCGCTACCTGTATGGTTTTCGGCCCGGTTTTCCTTATAAACAGGGTCAATTTGTTAAGGTTTTCGACCCGGTTTTTTTTATAAACTGGATCAATCTTTTGGCATTATGGCCATATATTCAGGTGGAAATCGCCCCCCCCCCCAAGGGTGACCGTTCAAAAAAAATTGGTGATCAATATACAGTCTCACATGCATGTCACAAATAGGATTTTATTACTGGATCTCATCATTATCCATTATTTGATACGTACAATGGTTTAGTGCAACTCTAGTCACAGACCTTGCAGTAACAATTCAGCGTGGCTAGGCCAATGAGCCTACATGCCGAGTTTACGGCATGATCTCCGAAGGACTTCTGGCAGGCCAACATGCAGGATAGTTCTATGCATGTGGTGCCTGAAAAGGCAATTACCGCCCTACATTTGTCTGTAGACAAGAACATACATAATTAAAAAAATTGAAAGAAATTCATGCAGCTCAACTGACAATATTATTCTAAGATGTTCGAGAGGAGAAAGGAGACATGTACAGGGACAACGAAAGCGATTCCATACCGACATGAACGGAATTTCCTAGCTGCACAAGCACCATAAGGCAGAGAAGAATAGCTTTTCCCTCCATAAGATGAGACTCAAACCTCTTATTCCCGTTTCTGTTTGGGCGTCGACAATAATACACGATTGTATCTTTATATACACACTCGTAGCTAGAGAGCATTTACTCCTGGTTCACTTAAATAAGGTAAAATTTGGTTTATATCTTTCAGATTACCTGCATTTAATATTATTATTTATTTACTACCTAAAAAGGCCCAAAGGGAGAGATTCAACTAATCCGAGCCGTAAAACCATGTCTATCCAACGACCTTGATTGCATCAATGGTGAGCACTCAACATCTTTAGCGTGCAATTAATATCATACGAACTATCAATATCAATGCTAATCACATAATTGACATGCAATTAATATTCTACTCCCTCTGTGCTATAATGTAAGACGTTTTTTGACACTACACTAGTGCCAAAAAACGTCTTACATTATAGGACGGAGGGAGTACCTAATATCAAGGTGTGAATAATATTATGCCAAATGTCAACGGCCTTGCATGTATGTATTTACTAGTATCTTAGATATGACAAACTAATTTAGTAGATATTCTAACTAAAATTTTCACCTTTGAGTGTGACCCATTCAAATCTTTGGCAGAAATAGCGGATCACTATCACCCGCTATGTGCTAAAGAACGGCCCATCATCCTGCTCAACGAGGCCAGTTTGTCCATCGTCCATCGAATCCGAGCCGAGTAGGATGGTGCAAGAGGCTCTCAACGCTCTGATCATGAGGAACAAGACGAGGATCCTGTTGGGGAACGTAGTAATTTCAAAAAATTTCCTACGCACACACAAGACCATGGTGATGGCATAGCAACGAGAGGGGAGAGTGTCTGTCCACGTACCCTCGTAGACAGAAAGCGGAAGCGTTATAACAACGCGGTTGATGTAGTCGTACGTCTTCACGATCCGACCGATCCAAGTACCGAACGTTACGGCACCTCCGAGTTCTGCACACGTTCAGCTCGATGGCGATCCCGGACTCGATCCAGCAAAGTGTCGGGATGAGTTCCGTCGACGACGGCGTGGTGACGATGATGATGCTCTACGGCGCAGGGCTTCGCCTAAACTCTGCTGACGATATGACCGAGGTGGAATATGGTGGAAGGGGCACCGACACGGCTAAGAGATCCAAGGGATCAATTGTTGTGTCTTTAGTGCTAGCCCTGCCCTCTATTTATATGTTGAGCCCGGGTCAAAACTTGGAGCAAAACCTCCTCAAAGTCGGTTTTGCCCGAAAGGCAAGAGTCCCACTCGGACTCCAGGACCAAACGCCACAATCCTTGGCGTCGGCCCAGACGCCATGGGCCTCGGCGTCGGCCCAGGCCGACGCCAGGTCTCCGGCGTTTGGCCCCACAGCCTCCATAAAACTCCTTTTGCACCGACCTAAAGCCTCATGGGCTTGACCCTTGGCCTAAACATATCATCCAATATATGAATCTTTACGTCTCGACCATTTCGAGACTCCTCGTCATGTCCCCGATCTCATCCGGGACTCGAACTCCTTCGGTACATCAAAACATGCAAACTCATAATATAACATCGCCGAAACCTTAAGCGTGCGGACCCTACGGGTTCGAGAACTATGTAGACATGACCTAGAACTATTCTCGGTCAATAACCAATAGCGGAACCTGGATGCCCATATTGGTTCCTACATATTCTACGAAGATCTTTATCGGTCAAACCGCATAACAACATACGTTGTTCCTTTGTCATCGGTATGTTACTTACCCGAGATTCGATCGTCGGTATCCAATACCTAGTTCAATCTCGTTACCGCAAGTCTCTTTACTCGTTACGTAATGCATCATTCCGTAACTAACTCATTAGCTACATTGCTTGCAAGGCTTATAGTGATGTGCATTACCGAGAGGGCCAGAGATACCTCTCCGACAATCGGAGTGACAAAACCTAATCTCAAATACGCCAACCCAACATGTACCTTTGGAGACACCTGTAGTACTCCTTTATAATCACCCATTTACGTTGTGACGTTTGGTAGCACCAAAGTGTTCCTCCGTAAACGGAGTTGCATAATCTCATAGTTACGGGAACATGTATAAGTCATGAAGAAAGCAATAGCAACATACTAAGCGATCAAGTGCTAGGCTAACGGAATGGGTCATGTCAATCAGATCATTCTCCTAATGATGTGATCCCGTTAATCAAATGACAACTCATGTCCATGGTTAGGAAACATAACCATCTTTGATTAACGAGCTAGTCAAGTAGAGGCATACTAGTGACACTCTGTTTGTCTATGTATTCACACATGTATTATGTTTCCGGTTAATACAATCCTAGCATGAATAATAAACATTTATCATGATATAAGGAAATAAATAATAACTTTATTATTGCCTCTAGGGCACATTTCCTTCAGTCTCCCACTTGCACTAGAGTCAATAATCTAGTTCACATCGCCATGTGATTTAACATCAATAGTTCACATCTATATGTGGTTAACACCCATAGTTCACATCGACATGTGACCAACACCCAAAGGGTTTACTAGAGTCAGTAATCTAGTTCACATCGCTATGTGATTAACACCCAAAGAGTACTAAGGTGTGATTATGTTTTGCTTGTGAGATAATTTTAGTCAACGGGTCTGTCACATTCAGAGCCGTAAGTATTTTGCAAATTTCTATAATGCTCTGCACGGAGCTACTCTAGCTAATTGCTCCCACTTTCAATATGTATCCAGTTTGAGACTCAGAGTCATCTAGATTAGTGTTAAAACTTGCATCGACGTAACCCTTTACGATTTAACCTTTTTCACTTCCATAATCGAGAAACATATCCTTATTATACTAAGGATAATTTTGACCGCTGTCCGTTGATCTACTCCTAGATCACTATTGCACTCCCTTGCCAAGCTTAGTGGTAGGGTATGCAATAGATCTGGTACACAGCATGACATACTTTATAGAACCTATGGCTGATGCATAGGGAATGACTTTCATTCTCTTTCTATCTTCTGCCGTGGTCGGGTTTTGAGTCTTACTCAATCTTACACCTTGTAGCACAGGCAAGAACTCTTTCTTTGACTGTTCCATTTTGAACTTCTTCAAAATCTTGTCAAGGTATGTATTCATTGAAAAACTTATCAAGCGTCTTGATCTATCTCAATAGATCTTGATGTTCAATATGTAAGCAGCTTCACCGAGGTCCTTCTTTGAAAAACTCCTTTCAAATACTCCTTTATGCTTTGCAGAATAATTCTACATTATTTCCGATCAACAATATGTCATTCACATATACTTATCAGAAATGTTGTAGTGCTCCCACTCACTTTCTTGTAAATACAGTCTTCTCCAAAAGTCTGTATAAAACCATATGCTTTGATCAACTCATCAAAGCGTATATTCCAACTCTGAGATGCTTGCACCAGTCCATTGATGGATCGCTGGAGCTTGCACATTTTGTTAGGTCCTTTAGGATTGACAAAACTTCTGGTTGCATCATATACAACTCTTCTTTAATAAATCCATTAAAGAATGTAGTTTTGACATCCATTTGCCAAATTTCATAAAATGTGGCAATTGCTAACATGATTCGGATAGACTTAAGCATCGTTACGAGTGAGAAAATCTCATCGTATTCAACACCTTGAACTTGTTGAAAACCTTTTGCAACAAGTCGAGCTTTGTAGATAGTAACACTACTATCAGTGTCCATCTTCCTCTTGAAGATCCATTTATTTAACATGGCTTGCTGATCATAGAGCAAGTCAATCAAAGTCCATACTTTGTTCTCATACATGGATCCTATCTCAGATTTCATGGCCTCAAACCATTTCGCGGAATCTGGGCTCATCATCGCTTCCTCATAGTCCATAGGTTCATCATGGTCTAGTAACATGACTTCCAGAACACGATTACCGTACTACTCTGGTGCGGATCTTACTCTGGAAGACCTACGAGGTTTGGTAGCAACTTGATCTGAAGTTTCATGATCATCATCATTAACTTCCTTATTAATTGGTGTAGGAATCATTAGAACTGATTTCTCTGATGAACTACTTTCCAATAAGGGAGAAGGTACAATTACCTCATCAAGTTCTACTTTCCTCCCACTCACTTCTTTCGAGAGAAACTTCTTCTCTAGAAAGGATCCATCTTAGCAACGAATAACTTGCCTTCGGATCTGTGATAAAAGGTGTACCCAATAGTTACCTTTGGGTATTCTATGAAGACGCAGTTCTCCGATTTGGGTTCGAGCTTATCAGGTGAAAACTTTTTCACATAAGCATCACAACTCCAAACTTTTAAGAAACGACAGCTTAGGTTTACTGTTAAACCATAGTTCATACGGTGTCACCTCAACGGATTTAGATGGTGCCCTATTAAACGTGAATGCAGCTGTCTCTAATGTATAACCCCAAAACGATAGTGGTAAACTGATAAGAGACATCATAGATCGCACCATATCCAATAAAGTGCGGTTACGACTTTCGGACACACCATTATGCTGTGGTGTTCCATACGGCGTGAGTTGTGAAACTATTTCACATTGTTTCAAATGAAGACCAAACTCGTAACTCAAATATTCATCTCCACGATCAGATCGCAGAAACTTTATTTTCTTGTTACAATGATTTTCTACTTCACTCTGAAATTCTTTGAACCTTTCAACTATTTCAGACTTATGTTTCATCAAGTAGATATACTCATATCTGCTCAAATCATCTTGTGAAGGTCAGAAAATAACGATACTTGCCGTGAGCTTTAACACTCATCGGACCGCATACATCAGTATGTATTATTTCCAATAAGTCATTTGCTCGCTCCATTGTTCCGGAGAACAGAGTCTTTAGTCATCTTGCCCATAAGGCATGGTTCGCAAGCATCAAATGATTCATAACCAAGTGATTCCAAAAATCCATCTTTATGGAGTTTCTTCATGCGCTTTACACCGATATGACCCAAAACGGCAGTGCCACAAATAAATTGCACTATCATTATTAACTTTACATCTTTTGGTTTCAATATTATGAATATGTGTATCACACATCGAGATCCAACAAACCATTTTCATTGGGTGTATGACCATAGAAGGTTTTATTCATGTAAACAGAACAATAATTATTCTCTAACTTACATGAATAACCGTATTGCAATAAACATGATCAAATCATATTCATGCTCAACGCAAACGCCAAATAACATTTATTTAGGTTCAACACTAATCCCGATAGTATAGGGAGTGTGCGATGATGATCATATCAATCTTGGAACTACTTCCAACACTCATCGTCACTTCCCCTTCAACTAGTTTCTGTTTATTCTGTAACTCCGGTTTCGAGTTACTAATCTTAGCAACCGAACAAGTATCAAATACTAAGGGGCTACTATAAACACTAATCCCGATAGTATAGGGAGTGTGCGATGATGATCATATCAATCTTGGAATTACTTCCAACACTCATCGTCACTTCCCCTTCAACTAGTCTCTGTTTATTCTGTAACTCCTGTTTCGAGTTACTAATCTTAGCAACCGAACAAGTATCAAATACTCAGGGGCTACTATAAACACTAGTAAAGCACACATCAATAACCTATATATCAAATATACCCTTGTTCACTTTGCCATCCTTCTTATCCACCAAATATTTGGAGTATTTCCACTTCCAGTGACCATTTCCTTTGCAGTAGAAGCACTCAGTTTCAGGCTTTAGGTTCAGCTTTGGGCTTCTTCGCGGGAGTGACAACTTACTTGTCTTTCTACTTGAAGTTCCCTTTCTTTCCCTTTGCCCTTCTCTTGAAACTAGTGGTCTTGTCAATCATCAACACTTGATGCTCTTTCTTGATTTCTACCTTCGTCGATTTCAACATCACGAAGAGCTCGGGAATCGTTTTCGTCATCCCTTGCATACTGTAGTTCATCACGAAGTTCTAGTAACTTAGTGATGGTGACTAGAGAATTCTGTCAATCACTATCTTATCTGGAAGATTAACTCCCACTTGATTCAAGCGATTAAAGTACCCAGACAATCTGAGCACATGCTCACTAGTTGAGCGATTCTCCTCCATCTTTTAGCTATAGAACTTGTTGGAGACTTCATATCTCTCAACTCGGGTATTTGCTTGAAATATTAACTTCAACTCCTGGAACATCTCATATGGTCCATGACGTTCAAAACGTCTTTGAAGTCCCGATTCTAAGCCGTTAAGTATGGTGCACTAAACTATCAAGTAGTCATCATATTGAGCTAGCCAAACGTTCATAACATCTGCATCTGCTCCTGCAATAGGTCTGTCACCTAGCGGTGCATCAAGGACATAATTCTTCTGTGCAGCAATGAGGATAAACCTCAGATCTCGGATCCAATCCGCATCTTTGCTACTAACATTTTTCAACACAATTTTCTCTAGGAACACATATAAAAACATATGAAAGCAACAACGCGAGCTATTGATCTACAACATAATTTGTAAAATACTACCAGGACTAAGTTCATGATAAATTAAAGTTCAATTAATCATATTACTTAAGAACTCCCACTTAGATAGATATCCCTCTAATCTTCTAAGTGATTACGTGATCCATATCAACTAAACCATGTCCGATCATCACGTGAGATAGAGTAGTTTCAATGGTGAACATCACTATGTTGATCATATCTACTATATGATTCACGCCGACCTTTCGGTCTCCGTGTTCCGAGGCCATATCTGTTATATGCTAGGCTCGTCAAGTTTAACCTGAGTATTCGCGTGCGCAACTGTTTTGCACCCGTTGTATTTGAGCGTAGAGCCTATCACACCCGATCATCACGTGGTGTCTCAGCACGAAGAACTTTCATAACGGTGCATACTCGGGAGAACACTTCTTGATAATTTTAGTGAGAGATCATCTTATAATGCTACCGTCAATCAAAGCAAGATAAGATGCATAAAGGATAAACATCACATGCAATCAATATAAGTGATATGATATGGTCATCATCATCTTGTGCTTGTGATCTCCATCGCCAAGCACCGCCATGATCACCATCGTCACCGGTAGCGACACCTTGATCTCCATCGTAGCATCGTTGTCGTCTCGACAACTATTGCTTCTACGACTATCGCTACTGCTTAGTGATAAAGTAAAGCAATTACATGGCTTTTGCATTTCATACAATAAAAGCGACAACCATATGGCTCCTGCCGATTGCCGATAACTCGGTTACAAAACATGATCATCTCATACAATAAAATATAGCATCACGTCTTGACCACATCACATCACAACATGCCCTGCAAAAACAAGTTAGACGTCCTCTATTTTGTTGTTGCAAGTTTTACGTGGCTGCTACGGGCTGAGCAAGAACCGTTCTTACCTACGCATCAAAACCACAACGATAGTTTGTCAAGTTGATGCTGTTTTAACCTTCGCAAGGACCGGGCGTAGCCACACTCGGTTCAACTAAAGTGAGAGAAACTGACACCCGCCGGTCACCTTTAAGCAACTAGTGCTCGAAGCGGTAAAACCAGTCTCGCGTAAGCGTACGCGTAATGTCGGTCCGGGCCGCTTCATCTCACAATACCGCCGAACAAAAGTATGACATGCTGGTAAGCAGTATGACTTATATCGCCCACAACTCACTTGTGTTCTACTCGTGCATATGACATCAACGCATAAAACCAGGCTCTGATACCACTGTTGGGGAACGTAGTAATTTTAAAAATTTCCTACGCACACACAAGACCATGGTGATGGCATAGCAACGAGAGGGGAGAGTGTCTGTCCACGTACCCTCGTAGACCGAAAGCGGAAGCGTTATAACAACGCGGTTGATGTAGTCGTACGTCTTCACGATCCGACCGATCCAAGTACCGAACGTACGGCACCTCCGAGTTCTGCACACGTTCAGCTCGATGACGATCCCCGGACTCCGATCCAGCAAAGTGTCGGGGATGAGTTCCGTCAGCACGACGGCGTGGTGACGATGATGATGCTCTACCGGCGCAGGGCTTCGCCTAAACTCTGCGACGATATGACCGAGGTGGAATATGGTGGAAGGGGGCACCCCACACGGCTAAGAGATCCAAGGGATCAATTGTTGTGTCTTTAGTGCTAGCCCTGCCCCTCTATTTATATGTTGAGCCCCGGGGTCGAAACTTGGAGCAAAAACCTCCTCAAAGTCGGTTTTGCCCGAAAGGCAAGAGTCCCACTCGGACTCCAGGACCAAACGCCACAATCCTTGGCGTCTGGCCCAGACGCCATGGGCCTCGGCGTCGGCCCAGGCCGACGTCGAGGTCTCCGGCGTTTGGCCCCAACCTCCATAAAACTACTTTTGCACCGACCTAAAGCCTCATGGGCTTGACCCTTAGCCTAAACATATCATCCAATATATGAATCTTTACGTCTCGACCATTTCGAGACTCCTCGTCATGTCCCCGATCTCATCCGGGACTCCGAACTCCTTCGGTACATCAAAACATGCAAACTCATAATATAACTGTTATCGAAACCTTAAGCGTGCGGACCCTACGGGTTCGAGAACTATGTAGACATGACCTAGAACTATTCTCGGTCAATAACCAATAGCGGAACCTGGATGCCCATATTGGTTCCTACATATTCTACGAAGATCTTTATCGGTCAAACCGCATAACAACATACGTTGTTCCCTTTGTCATCGGTATGTTACTTACCCGAGATTCGATCGTCCGTATCCAATACCTAGTTCAATCTCGTTACCGGCAAGTCTCTTTACTCGTTACGTAATGCATCATTCCGTAACTAACTCATTAGCTACATTGCTTGCAAGGCTTATAGTGATGTGCATTACCGAGAGGGCCCAGAGATACCTCTCCGACAATCGGAGGACAAAACCTAATCTCGAAATCGCCAACCCAACATGTACCTTTGGAGACACCTGTAGTACTCCTTTATAATCACCCAGATTCGTTGTGACGTTTGGTAGCACCAAAGTGTTCCTCCGTAAACAGGAGTTGCATAATCTCATAGTTACGGGAACATGTATAAGTCATGAAGAAAGCAATAGCAACATACTAAGCGATCAAGTGCTAGGCTAACGGAATGGGTCATGTCAATCAGATCATTCTCCTAATGATGTGATCCCGTTAATCAAATGACAACTCATGTCCATGGTTAGGAAACATAACCATCTTTGATTAACGAGCTAGTCAAGTAGAGGCATACTAGTGACATTCTGTTTGTCTATGTATTCACACATGTATTATGTTTCCGGTTAATACAATTCTAGCATGAATAATAAACATTTATCATGATATAAGGAAATAAATAATAACTTTATTATTGCCTCTAGGGCATATTTCCTTCAAATCCTCACCAGGCATATGGCGGCCATGGGAGGTAGAGCTTCTTTCGTGTCACAGAAAGACATGATGATGCTAATTTGTGTGTGATCCAACAAAATTAGGATTGAAAAATCCATAGTATTGATTGTTCTAGAGTATAGGGACTTTGATGGAGCCATAGGTATTTGTTGTTCTAAATAACATGTCGGGGAACTATGGAGCTGTCATAGCACTGCCTCAAAACTTGGGTAGCCAGGTGCGTGGGTCTTGTGCGGTAGCCAGGTGATGTTCTACAAGTGCACAAGTTTGGTTGTTTTTTTTAGAAAAGGAGGGTGCACCCCCGGCCTTTGCATCTCGATGATGCATGCAGCCACTTTATTAATTATTCACAAAAGACCTTATAAGGAAGTACGCCAGTAAGCTTGAAGCCACCCTCTAGGCAAAACCTGTCGCTACTCCTATCCCCTTGATGTAGTGGTATCGAATGTCCGAGCCTAATATAAAACAGACACCGCACCAAATCCTAACATCTAGTGCCGGATGCCCCATCCCGGCCACATACCTGGACTGGGTCACACACTAGTCCAGCGCACTCACTAAGGCTGCCGCTACCGTCTTCCACCGATCCATCTTCAAAGCTGTATTGACGCATCGACCCTGCCCGGTCTAGCTGCCGTCCACGACGCCAGACAACGCCACCATCCTGCGCTCATCTATCATCACAGCCCACCGGTGAGACCCCGCCACTCCATGCCGCTGAGACCCGCCGTTGTCGGCGCCTCCAAGAAAGGTACGACACACGCAGTGCCGCCGCCGCCCAATCTAAGGAGATTTTGGGTTTTCACCCGGGCATGGGGTCGGGGTGGAGGGCAGGGACCTCGACGGCGCCTGCAAGAAGGAGAACGACGATCCTGGTCATTGCCACCGTCGGGATGAACGAGTCATCCAGAGTTTCCTCCGGTCCGATGTCACCTCTACCAGCCCCCGCGAACGCACCGAGGCCGACGATTGCGATCGTAAGCCACCAAGTGCAGCAGGAGAGAGCCTGCAGCGCGGAGGAGATCCACCGGCAACTAACCGCCCACGCGGTCAAGACGCCGTCCTTCCACCCACCACGAACGTCGCCAGCCGAGGGCGCCGTCGCCATGCCTAACGGGGCCGCCGCCCCAGGTCCAGGTTCCTCCTCGATGGGCGGAGTGGCGAGATCCGCCACGAGCGACGAGATACGGCACCGCGCAGCCGACGCCAATGCCCAAGCCCGCCGTCGACCGATCCCGCTACCGCCGGGAGCCCGCACGCTGCCGGCAATCCCACACCCATGGATCTGGGCGCCCGCGCACCGCCGCGAGCCCGCCGCCTCCTGGATCCTCCACACCGTCGGGAGGGCCGCACCCCGCAGATCAGGACGCCTGCGCCGCCTCGGATCCGAGAGAGGGAGGAGAGACCCTCCGCCGCCGCGTCGCACGCACGGGCTTTGCCCGGCGCCGACCATCGATAGTGTCGGAGGGGGAGAAGGGCGCTGGAGGGTTACTAGGCGGCGACGGCGAATGAGCCCTCCCGAGCCGCCCGCGGGGGAGGCGACGTGAGAGGTCCTGGTGGTTGCGACCCTGCAGGAAGCTAAACCTAGCACAAGTTTGATTGTACATTTTCAAAGTAAAGATATTGATCCCACATGGAGCAGATGAAGTGATCTGCCTATTATACAGGTTTGGAGAGTTGTGCCTGCATGTTTTTTTTTGAAAGAAAACATCCACTTTATTAATTGGAAACAAGAGGTTCCACCGTCGGGATTCTTTTAGTATGGGTATTTTCGTGAGGACATCTGATTCTTAATATATGACTTTAGGCCTTTTCACCAAAAAATTATTCCTCCCCAACCAAATGCCAACACCCTTCAAAAAATATAACATGCAAACCATCTTACCTTGGGGCTTTCATATCGCTTATCTAAAAAAGAGCTCCCCTTTTCAGTCTAGCTACATGAGTCGCGTGAAAAAAAAATTGGGTAAGTCTATTTTCACAAAGGAAGCAACCACCAGAGGGAAGGAAAGCAGTCGCCGGCTCATTGGAGAAGCCCTCTGGGTCTATCTTAGGGTGGCAGTCGACCCAAATATCTATCTTAGGGTGGCAGGCGACCCGGGTATCTATCTTAGGAGTGCCTATATAGAGGTGGGAGGGGGAGGTTCTCGGAAAAATATGTTGTAGTTCGAAAGTAGGTCTAGACTGAGGGGGGGTGATTAGACTACTTGACCAAATAAAAATCTAACATTCTCCCAATTTTAGTTGTGGGTAGATTTTAGCAATTAGCATAAGTCAAGCAATCAACCCGCACATGCAATTCTAAGAATGTACCAGCGGAAAGTAAAACATTGCATATGAAGGTAAAGGGAATGGTTTGGAGAGTCCAAACAGAATGATGACACGGAGATTTTTGGCGTGGTTCCGATAGGTGGTGCTATCGTACATCCACGTTGATGGAGACTTCAACCCACGAAGGTAACGGTTGCGTGAGTCCACGGAGGGCTCTACCCACGTAGGGACCACGAAGAAACAACCTTGTCTATCCCACCATGGCCATCACCCATGAAGGACTTGCCTCACTCGGGTAGATCTTCACGAAGTAGGCGACCTCCTTACCCTTACAAACTTCTTGGTTCAACTCCACAATCTTGTCGGTGGCTCCCAAGCGACACCTAAACAATCTAGGATACACCACTCTCCAAAAGGCAATAGATGTTGTGTTGATGATGAACTCCTTACTCTTGTGTTTCAAGTGATAGTCTCCTTAACACTCAACTCTTTCTCACAGATTTGGATATGGTGGAAAGATGATTTGAGTGGAAAGCAACTCGGAAAAGGCTAAAAATCAAGATTCTTGTGGTAGGATTGGTATATCTTGATTTCAACACATGAGTAGGTGGTTCCATCTCAGAAAATGAGTAGTGGAAGTGTAGGCACGTTTTGATAGTTCTCTCACATATGGAGAAGGAGGTGCAGAGCCTCCACATAAAATCCAACCGTTACACACATTCGACCCAACTCGGTCAGACCGAATAGAAGAACTCGGTGACATAAGATGTTTGGTGCGGATATGGTCATTGTTACAGTTTACCGATCGTGGATGTGATCGCTCTGGGGCTATATTATTTTTTCTTCGCATGCGCAGAAATAACTTTGGTCTTATATATGACTTTGCTAGTTGTCGGCATGTTTTTATGCGCGTGTGTGTTGATGCTGACTGTGTGCAATCTTAGCTATGCAAAATTCGGGTGTGTGCTCATCATATTTTATATCCTCTTGATGCTTCATTTTGAATAAATAGAATTCACCTTCTGTCAAAAAAAGTATGTTTTATCTATTTCGAATAAGGTCTAGTTCATGTATCTATTTCGAATAAGGTCTAGTTCAGAGTTGAGACACAGGTGATGATGGTGCTAGTAGAGCAGTGCATAACGCACGGGCGGAAACACATACATACGTGCCCTTTTCTCATCCTCTTTCTCAGCTACAGCTAGAGCGGTCTGGATGAGTACTAGTCAGAGTCTCTGTCCGTCGCCCGCCCCACTTGCGTACAGAACTACAGATCCATGTGGGTGGTCGTATCACACCCGATTTTGTCCGCAATCTTTATCCACGATTACAGACCAGCTAGTAGCAGAAGTATTCCTCTACACGTTCGCTACGGTGTAGTACATATCACTGAACGCCTGGATGAATGCGTGGTCTGCGGTAACTAACTGAAATTTGGTCAGGGAAGTTGTGCCGTTGTCATTGCTTCAGCACGAAGCAAGACAGAGATCACAAAATTTACAGCAGCAGCATATATTCAGGAGTAGAAAATCACAGCAGCTGCGGCGTCGCTTCAGATGAGCTGGAAGTGGAAGGATCTTATTCAGTTCATCTTCTTCTTCTTGTCCGGGAAAGGATGGGGCCAACAACCTGCTGAGGTGGGAATATGCATGTGCTTACATTAGGACAGAGATCACAGTCACCCCCCACTCCCAGTTCGTTCCCTGTCTGAATTATCCCAGAATGGTTGGTTGGGCCGGATGTGCTTACACCAGCCGGTTTATTTGCTTAAAATGGGAGAAATGTCGCAGTCGAACGGTTCCGAAATCGTTCCTTGTCGTCTGATCCCAAGATGTTCGTAAGAGCGACGATATTGAGCACAAGGTCACATTTCTAAGGTTGTCTGGTGGCGGCCGTGGAGGAAGTGCTATGCGGCGGCGGGCCAGCTAAACTGTTTGGTCCTCGTTGTCCCGTTGGTTGACTTCCTTTGAGGAATGTTGGTGTCTGCGGCGGTGAGGTCTCAGTGTTGGGTGTTGTTGGATGGTGTTTGAGGTTTTGTAGCCTCGCATAGTGCTCTGGTTCACTCCTTCAGTGATGGTGGTCCGTGGGTGGCCAAGAGAAGAGAAGGTGCATGGGTTCTCTAGGTGGAACATTGCCCTTCGGTATAACCCTCTTTATCGCGGGAGCTAGGCGGTGAGCTGTCCTTCGATAGCGACTGCGGCCCTCCTATGTCACGGCAAGTTCGTGATTTTTTCTGTATTTTCTTCCAGACGTCTGGAGCAATAAGGAAGAAAGAAGTGTAGTTCAGATACAAACAGGTGATGGTGCGAGCTTGGCAGTGGATAACGCAGGGGCTGGAGTCTGGAGACACACATACATACTCCTAGATACATACGTGCACTTTTCTCCTCCTCTCGTGAGCTGCAGCTACAGACGAGCACCAGAGGGCCCGGTCTCTGTCAGTCGCCCCACTTGCAGGCCCATATGCCCACATCTTTTCTCGATTTCGTCCCGATCTTTATCCACGACGCCAGACCAGCTCCCTATCCCTAGTATACTGGTGGAACCAGACCACGACGTCGGAATCTTTATCTTCCTGAAACAATTTGGGACTCTCATCTTGTAGTATTACTGAATGTGTGTGCTGCTGTAGATGCAACCATTTTGGGAAGGAAGATTTTGGTCAGGACAAAAGCAAGTTGTTCGGCGTCGCTTCAGAGAGCAGCAAGGTAGAGCACGAATGTTCTTCTTCTTCTTCTTCTTTCTTGTCTGGGATGGTGCAGGCGCAACGACCTGCTGAGGTGGTAAAATTTGCGCAAATTAGGACAGAGATCCTTGTCTGAATTTTGGACCCAGAAATGGTAGGTTGGTCAGGACGTGACAACATTCGGTACGGGATCACGGTCCCAGTTTCCTTGCTGGGTTTCAGATTGGGACCTTGTCCTTCCCTGCCCAAAACGGGAGCGGGCAGCCAGGATGTGCAGTTAGTTGCAGATCACAGCCAGTTCTGGGCAAGCTCCTTGCCCGAATTTTAGATCCCAAAATGGTTGGTTGCCCAGGATGTGCTTACAGCAACCGGTTCATGTGCTTGAACCATGACAAAGATCACAGTCGAACCGAACGGTTCCGAGTTCGTTCGCCGTCTCAATGTAAGTCCGTTCCCCGTATCTATTTAAGATCCCAGAATGCTCATCACAGTGACGACATTCATCAGTGCAAGATCACAATCCTGCTTTCCTTGTAATTGGGATCTTGCCCTGTCATCGAGCCCAAAATGTGCAGTTCCAGCTGCAGAGTACATGCTTAAGTTAGGACAGAGATCTGAGGTTCTGATGTTCAGATCCCAAAATGGGCGGACAGGACACAATCAGTAGCACAAGATCACAATCCTAATTCCCTTGTTGGGCTTCATATTATCATCATCTTGCCGCTGCCCAAAATGGGGGCAGCAGCCAAGATTTTGCAGTTACAGCAGAGCAGTATTACATACATACATCAACACTAAACAGAGCACACACACTCTGTAACTCTCTTCTTCTTATTGCTAATCTTCTCCTTACCCTTGTTAATTAATCTTCTTCTTCTTCTTCTTAACAATTATGATGTGAACTGATTGACTCATCGACGCGCACACACACACACACACATACACCTAGGCTAGACTGATGATGGATCATGGACTGACTGAGCGACTGATTACAGGTTACAATTACAGCATCTGTTGTTGCCTGACTGATGAGCAAGAGCAAACACACACAAGGAGAAAGAGAGAGCAGAGCGTTTCGTCGATGGTTATCCTCACCTACTGGTCGCCGTGGTGGTAGTGCGGGTAGGAGGAGACGCCGCCGCCGCCGCCGTGTCCGCCGTACCCGTTGTAGACGGCGTGGCCGCTGTGCTGCTGCTGGTAGTAGCCGCCGTGGCCGGCGGCGACGCCGCCCATGGGGGCCGGGTGGTGGTGGTACATGGCGGGGGCCATGGCGGCGGCGTGGGGCACGGGCACCTGGGGCTCGCGGAGGCTGGGCGGCACGGGCGTGGAGGCGAAGATGTGGTCGGAGGCGGAGGGCCCCTCGTTGGAGAGGCCCTGCATCCGCTTGACGTAGAGGCGGTACTTCTGGAGGTGGCTGGCGACGTTCTCGCGGGTGAGCCCCTCCACGTTCATCAGCTGCATGATGGTCTTGGGCACCGCGCTCTTGATCCCCAGGTGCGCCACCACCTCCACGAACCGCTTGTGCAGCTGCGGCGTCCACACCAGCCGCGCCCGCTTCGTCGCCGCCGCCGCCGACGACTTGTCCCCGCCCGAATCGGCCGAGTTGTTGTCCCGGTTCCCGCTGTCCTCCCCGGCCGCCGCCGCCGCCGCCGCCGCCGCCTTGCCGGGGAAGGACGGGAAGGACCGGCCGTTGGCGCCCGCGGCGTGGCCGTTGCCCGAGGAGGGGGACGAGGAGGCGGAGCGGAGGCGGGACACGGTGGCGGAGGACGCGCGGTGCACGTCGAGGAGCGTCCGCCCCGGCTCCGGCGGGATGCGGAACGCCGCGGCGAGCCCCGGCGGCACCAGCGGCTGCGACAGCGGGGTCAGCTCGTCGCACCCCGGCAGCCCCGTCTCCCACTCCGTCACCCTCCCGTCGTACCCTCCATAGCCCCCTCCCCCGCCCCCGAAGTCAAAATCGTAGCCGCCGGCCTCCTCCCCCATGGATTGGATTGGATTGGATTGGACGGATTGGATCCCCAACCCAATCAAGAAGCCAAAAAATTCAACCCAACCCAACCTATGAACACCAATCCCAGCCCTGACGAATCACCCGATCAGAAAGCTTACCCTCGCCATCTCCGTATCATCTAGTTCTGGCTGCCGAACTCCGGCGGCTCTGACGGCCGGCGGCGGGCGGTGGGTGGGTGGAGGGGAGCCAGGGGGAGAAAGAAGATATTTTTGTGGGGCGGGATGAGGTGAGGTGGGCGGGGGCGGGGGATAATTTAATGCCCGGAAAAGGGAATAAAGCGCGGATCGGGATGGCCACGTGGACCGGTCACCGCGATATTTTCGATACGCTTTTCCCCATCGCCGCCGTCCATTCCGGATGGCACGATCGTAATTTCCCGTGCGCTTTTCCGGCCGACGTGGACCGGCGACGTCGCCTCGAGATCCGCGCCCGGCCCGATCGGCCGGCCACGTCGCTTTCTCTTGTGCGATTCCGTTGGTGGGCTGGCCCGGGGTCGCTCTCGGGCGGCCCATTTTTAGTTTTGGATGGGAGGGGGAGACTTTTGCTAGCTCGCCCGGTCAAGCTCAGGCCAGCAATAAAAAGTGATTTGTCTCAAAAAAAAAAAGCAATAAAAAGTGATTTCCCTTGTGCTTGCTTATTGGAATCGAAATTCTTGCGCATGGATGGTGGATAGATTCTGGCTTTTAGCTCGTGTGCAATAATGTCTGTCCGATATTCTTTGGGCATTTCTTGTTATGAAGTTCCGGCGATAGATATTTTTGCGAGGATATTTTCTCTCTCTCGGATATTTAGTTTGCGCATAAAGGATCGATTTTTTAATAGTACCGTACGTAGGAAGCCAAAACTCATTTTATATGGAGACATAGAAATAGTTTAAATCGCGTGTTAATTGAGGGGCCGTGTGTGGGAAACAAATATGGTTCACTTTGTTTTCATGTCGAGCTTCTTTTGTTTTAGAGGGGTGGATTTTGAGACTTTTCTAACCTCATTTAAAAATAATTATAAGACCGGTCCAACCAGATCACAAGACAGCAAAGAGCCTACACCTTTACATATGATTATATTCTTTTGTTTTGTGCCCGCTCAAACTCGCTAGCAAGAAAAAAAAAGTGATTGTTTCGAGTGATTCAATCATATTAAGGCGATACAACCACAAAGAGTGGCTCTTGAAAAGAAGACATTAGATGGTCTAGATAGAACGATCCTTTTATATGAAATATTTCAGTTCTCATTTTTATTTCGAAATATTCACTTGTAACATGAAAGTAGTAAGCCGAAAGACTCACTTCGTAGAGGACCAAAACCCAAATTCCAAATTAGCTGCTCATGAAACGACTCTGTTGAGTGAAAGATCTTTCCACTTTCTAAAAAAGTTCTTTCGCATCAAAATCCATGTATATGAAGGATATATAGAATTTACTTAGTGTGGAATAGATTTAAATCCCGAGGCTTTTTATGAGGTTCCATAGATATTTTCGTGTGCGACCATGGACATGGTAAATGTTTGACTGCATGGCTTGATTCGCCTCTTTCGCCTTGAGATATTTTTTCCTTGGAATAAATTTTTGTTTATTAACGATAGGGTTTTCGTTTATATCATCCGACTTATAAGGCAATGTCGGTATTTTAGTGCTTCTGGATTAACATCTGAGAGTTTTATTTTCAACACCGTCTCCACCCGGGGGACGAGGAGGAGAAGGCGAGACGGGACACGGTGGCTGTGGACGCACGGTACATGTCGACCAGCGTGCTCCCCAGCTCCGGCGGGATGTGGAACGCTGCGGCGAGGCCCGACGACATTAGCGGCTGCAGCTGTGGGGTCAACTCATCGCACCACGGCAGCCCCGACTCCCACTCCGTCACCCTCCTGTCGTACCCGCCATAGGCCCCTCCACCTCCCGCGAAGTCAAAATCATAGCCACCTGACTCCTCCCCCATGGATTGGATTGGACGGATTGGATCCCCAACCCAACCATCGACCCAGAAAAAATTAACCCAGCCCGGCCGAACCTCTCAGCGCCAATCTCAGCCTCGGATGAATCACCCGGTCAGAAGAATTCCCCTCGCCATCTCCATATCATCTAGTTAACTCCGGCGGCTCCGGCAACCGGCGGCGGTGGGTGGGTAGAGGGGAGGAGGGAAGCTTAGCTTGCCAGGCAAAGAAGATACTTTGGTAGGGAGGGATGAGGTGGGTGGGGGCGGTGATATTTAATGGCCGGAAAAGGGAATAAAGCGCAGATCGGGATGGCCACGTGGACTGGTCACTGCCATATTTTCGATACGCTTTTCCCATAGCGGCCGTCCTTTCCGCATGGCACTATCTTTTGATGCACTTTCCGGGCGACGTGGACGGGGGATATTACCTCAAGATCAGTGCATGGCTCGATCAGGCGGCCACGTCGGGTACACCCTACGCTTTTTCTTATTCGAGATTCCGTGCGTGGTGCGGTGGCGTCGCTCTAGGGCGGCATATTTTTATTTTGGAGGGGAGACTTTTGCATGCCCGTTCAAGCTCAGGCCCAGCGGCTACACATCCCACATCTAGCAAAAAAAGTGCTTTCCTGCTTGCTGATTGGAATAGAAAATTCCTGCACATGGTGGATAGAATCTAACTTGTGTGCAATAATGTCCAATATTCTTAGATCTTTCTTGTAAAGTTCCGGCGACAGATATTTTTGTTGCGATATTTTCTTTCGGATATTTAATTCATGAATTAAGATCAAATTTGTTTTGTTATCAATAATATACCCCATAGGAAGTGTTGTGAGATGAATATTGGAAGTATTGTGGAACCAAAACTCATTTTATATGAATCTAGAGAGATAATTTAAATCACATATTAATTGAGGGCGCATCTGCCAAACAAATGTGTTTCACTCTTTTTCATGTCGAGCTTTTTCTTGTCTTAGATGATGGGTTTTCAGACTTTCTAACCTTATTTAAAAATAATTATAGACCGGTCAAACTGTGATTAGGTATCTCCTTGACATTTATGTACAACCGGATCACACAGGCAGCAAACAGCCTACGGCTTTACATAGATTTTGTTCAGTTGTTTTGTCCCTCTCGGCCCATTTTTGAGCAAAACCTTTTTCAAACTCGCTAGCAAGAAAAAAAGTGATTCATAGAGTTTTCAGTGACTCAATCGTAAACTCACTAGCAAGAAAAGGAAAGGTAGATAGAACAATCCTTTTATATAAAATATTTCAGTTGTCGTCTTTATTACCAAATATTCAAATATAACACGAAAGGAGTAAGCTAAAAGACTCACTTCGTAGAGGACCAAAACACAAATCCCAAATTAGCTGCTCATGAAACGACCCTGTTGCAGTGAAAGGTCCTTCCATTGTTCTAAAAAAAATCATTCAGATAAAAACCAATGCATATGAAGGATATATAGAATTTATTCTGTGTGGACTAGCTTTAAATCCTGAGGCTTTTTATGAGGTTCCATAGATATTTTTGCTTGCGGTCAATGGCACGGAAAATGCTTGACTGCATGGCTTGATTCATTTCTTTCGGTTTGAGATATTTTCCTTGGAATATTTTTTGTTTACTAATGATAGGGTTTTCTTTGCATCATCCAACTTATAAGGCCATATAAGATATTTTGGTGTTTCTGGATTAACATTGGAGAGTTTTATTTTCAAACCGGTCTCCACCCGTTGCACTTTTACTTTTGCCATTGTCCACGCTCATGGCATGGTCGTAATACACATGCGCTTTTCGGGTGGTCTTGATTGTGATGTGAACCCTGGATATTTCCTCGAGATTCGTGCTCAGCCTGATCAAGCGTCCATGTGTCACACTTTTTTCTTATGCGATTCTGTGGTGGCCTGGTGTCCCTCTCGGCCAACCCATTTTTTATTTTGGTGGGGAGACTTTTGCTTGCCCGGTAAACCTCAAACCAACAGCTATATATATAGCCCACAAGTAGCAAATAAAAGTGCTTTGTCTTTTGCTTATTGGAATCAAAATTCTTGCAGATGGTGGATAGATTCGAGCATGTGTGCATTAATGTCCAATATTCTTTAGGCCTTTTTTGAATAAAACTGTCATGCTATTTTTTTCTCAGATATTTTCTCTCTGAATTTTAATTTGACAGTTAAGGATCAATTTTTTGTTATCATTAAAGATTTATGTATATATTCCATAGGAAGTGTTTTGAAATGATTATTGGAAATGTTGTGGAACCAAAACTCATTTTATAGAACTAAATAAATAATTTAAATCACGTATAAATTGAGGGGCAATAGAGATACAAATGTGTTTCCTTTGCTTTTATGCCCTGCTTTTCTTGTCATACAGGGTGGGTTTTATGACTTTTCTAAACATACTTTGGTATAATGATACATAGTTCGTACTTATCCAAAATGGTCCAACAGTGATTTGGACTGCAAATATTTGTTTGCGATTTGTGTACAAGCGAATCATACAGACACATTGGAAGAGCCAACTATTTGGATAAAGATGGATGTGTGCATCCTTGGATGTAGAGCCCAGGGGTTTCAACCTACTTTAGGCCTCGGTTGACAAGGGATGTTTTGCTACCCCAAAGGAGATGTTGATTGGAGAGGAGTTGGTGAATCCCTCTCCTCCACCCAATAACCTCAATTCCTTAGTAACCCCTTCCCCCTCACATCTCTCTATTTTTTAAGCATCCTACAACAGTAGCATCATAGCGAACGTCCCATTCTCCTCTGTTCACGAGTGGCTGCGGGTTTTCTATACCATGTGGATTGAGAGGGGTTCATGGGGAATCAAAGGGGGTTGTCTTGTTCAATCCCTGCGTGTTAAACAGGCTGACATGGATTTATGGGGATTTTGGGCCCTACGGGGATATTCCCCCTCTAATCCTTGTCAAACCTCCTCTTTCAAACAAGGCCTTAAGAGCCTACTTAATTTTACACGATCATATTGTGTTGTCTATCTCAGCTCATTTTGGGGCACAATATTTTGTCCATTCAAACTCAATCTCACAAATAAAATGATTAACCGAGTTTTTAACACAAAGTATCATGGGTAAACAACCACAAAGAGTGGCTCCTAAAAAGGATTTTTTTTACAAAAAGACTGTAAGGGCGACCCCTACAGTATAATTGGTGCAAGTACCCGGAATTGCAAGTATCATACCTTGAACCTGGGTGGGTGGGAAGGCACCAACCCATTTCCACCACTAGGTCATGCCTTAGAAGTTGATTAGTTGGGCTAGACAGAACAATCATTTATATCAAATATTTGAATTATCATTTTATTTCCATTTATATACTTGTAACATAAAAGGAGCAATCCGACAATCTAACTTTGTAGAGGATCAAACCCCCAAATTTCGTTCTCACAAATGACTTTGTTGCAATGGAAGGTTTTTCCATTTGTCTAAGATATTTTCCTTGGGTCAAATCGCTTGTATATGAAGAATATATTTTATTTTATATAAATCATCTTTAAATCTAGAGGCTTTTTATGAGGTCCCATATTATTTTCGCATGTGCCACTGGACATGGAAAATGTCGATGCACATTGATTGAATCATATTTTCACTTTGAGATATTTTTTCATGGAATAATTTTTTGTTTATGAGCATTGGATAATGTTAACCTGAATACATTGTAAAAAAACATCATGTTAAAGTATAAAACTACATCTGTCTTGGTGTCATGCACCACCAAGGACACAACAAGCCAATTTGAGTTTTGAAACAACTAAGAGCATTTCTTTCTTAGATGGCTTGGATACACACTTTATTTATTCCGAAATGGTAAAGACATAAGTGAATTTTTTAAGTTCCATCAGAGTGAACTCAACGAATAATAGCTGTTTTGGTCCACGTAGAATTGGCATTGCAACCTTAACCTAAGTATAAAATGCGAGCATGTGCATCTCAATTTAAAGGATTGAAATCAAAATTTGACAGAAATGACCTTACTAGTTCTTTTATGACACATGCAAATAGGAATAAACATATTGTATTATAGTATAAGATCTGAAAGTTATATATAAAATATAAGTATTTCATGAAAAAATTCCTTATTCGTAATAAACTATATTTACATATGTGTCATAATGTAAAAATGCTAAAATATATCAAGTGTTTGCATACAAGGTGTTACAAAATAATTATAAAGTAAATATACAATAGTATGTTTATAATAATTAATGATATGTAGTATATAAATAAAAATTGCAAAAGAACTTCTATACTTATTATATGATTTGAATAATATATTTATATTCAATACAAATTATTATCTATAAAATAATAAAATGTTGAGAATAATTAATACATTTGTACCTATTATTTACTGAAATATGCATTACAAAATATGTAGTAGTTTGTATTAAACATAAAAGTGTATACCATATGGTATTCAATGGTATTACTATTTTCTATTTTTGTTCATAACATAGTATTACTTTCATTGCATTACAAAGCAGTTTGATAAGCCCATAGTGCATCATCAAGTTTTTTAGACCAGTCTTTTGCAAAATTAATTTTATTTCTTTATTGCTCAATTTAACTTGACCACTAGACTGAGGATGATAAGGTGATGCGATTCTATAGTTGACATCATATTTAGGCTGTGTTCGGTTTCTCTCTGCTTTGTTAACTCCGCTCCGGGAGCGGACCATCCTTTAGCTTAATTAGGCGGAGCTGCCAAAACCCAACTTCCCAACTCCACGGAGCGTGGAAGTTACGAACAGGGCCTTAGGTAGGAGTTTACAGAATGCACCATGAATAAAATGTGAAACACCATCAGTCATTAAGTATCTAGGGACTCCAAACCTTGGAAAGATAAATTCTTTAAGTATTTTAATAGATGTGCTATGATCAGCACTACTAGTTGGGATAGCTTCTACCCACTTAGTAATATAATGAAAAACAACTAAAATATGAGTGCACCCGTTAGAGGAAGGAAAAGGTCCCATAGAATCAAAACCCAAACATCAAATGGTTCAATAATAAGTGTATAATTCATAGGCATTTCCTGACGTCTACCAATATTACCAATTCTTTGACATTCATCACAAGAAAGAATGAAATTACGTACATCGTTATAGAGAGTAGACCAATAAAAACCAGAGTATAATACCTTATGTGTTGTTCTGTCTCCTTCATGGTGTCCCCCATATGCCTCGGAATGACACTTCCGTAGGATTTGTTCCTATTCATTCTCAGGTACACAACGTCTAATAACACCATTTACTCCTTCTTTATATAAATGTGGGTCGTCCTAAAAGTAATGCCTCAAATCAAAGAAGAACTTTTCCTTTTGTTGCTAAGTGTAACTAGGTGGTATATATTTAGCAACAATGTAATTTGCATACTAAGGATTGTTGCGAGAAGTAGATGCATTTATGACAGCTAATTGCTAATCAGGAAAACTATCATAAATAGGGAGTGGGTCATCAAGAATATTTTCCATCCTAGACAAATTATCTCCTACAGGAGTTTCAGCTCCCTTCCTATCAGCAATATGCAAATCAAACTCTTGAAGCAAAAGAACCAACCTAATCAGTCTAGGTTTACCATCTTTATTTTCCATGAGGTATTTAATAGCAGCATGATCGGTGTGAACGGTAACTTTAGAGTCAACAATATAAGGTCCGAATTTGTCACATGCAAACACAACTGCTCAAAATTCCTTCTCAGTACGAGCATAATTCTTTTGAGCACTATCCAAAGTTTTACTAGCATAATGAATAACATTCAATTTCTTATCAACTCTTTGACCTAGAACATCACCAATAGCGTAATCACTAGCGTCACACATAATTTCAAATGGTAGGTTCCAATCAGGTGGTTGAATAATGAGTGCTGAAGTATTTTGAAGGCTTCTACACAATCATCATAAAAACAAAAGGGACATATTTTTGCAAAAGATTAGTGAGAGGCCTAGAAATTTTAAAGATTTCTTTAGTGAACCTCCTATAGGAACTCGGTCAAGGTTGTTTAAGCAGTCATCAGAAGAGGTTCCATAAACAGAAAAATCATCCATGAATACCTCAACAATCTTTTCACAAAAATCAAAGAGTATTGCAGTCATACTTCTTTGAAAGGTAGTAGGTGCATTGCATAAACCAAAACGCAGACGTCTATAACATAAGTTCCAAAAGGACAAGTAAATGTGATTTTTGTTGGGGAACGTAGCAGAAATTCAAAATTTTCCTACGAGTCACCAAGATCTATCTATGGAGAGACTAGCAACGAGAGAGAGGGGAGTGCATCTACATACCCTTGTAGATCGCTAAGAGGAAGCGTTCAAGAGAACGGGGTTGAGGGAGTCGTACTCGTCATGATCCAAATCACCGGAGATCTTAGTGCCGAACGGACGGCACCTCCGCGTTCAACACACGTACAGCCCGGTGACGTCTCCCATGCCTTGATCCAGCAAGGACAGAGGGAGAGGTTGGGGAAGACTCCGTCCAGCAGCAGCACAACGGTGTGGCGGTGATGAGGAGCGTGGTATTCCCACCCCAAGGGGTGCGGCAGCCCCAAAACCCATCTAGGGTGGCGGCCAAGGGGGGGAGAGGGGGAAACTTGCCCCCCAAGCAAGGTGGAGGCGCCCCCTCCCCAAACCCTAGGCGCCTTGGGCCCTGGGGGGGGGGGGCGCACCAGCCCACCTGGGGCTGGTCCCCTCCCACACTTGGCCCATGCAGCCCTCTGGGGCCGGTGGCCCCACTTGGTGGACCCCCGGGACCCTCCCCGTGGTCCCGGTACGTTACCGATAACACCCGAGACTTTTCCGGTGACCTAAACAGGACTTCCCATATATAAATCTTTACCTCCGGACCATTCCGGAACTCCTCGTGACATCCGGGATCTCATCTGGGACTCCGAACAACATTCGGTAACCACGTATATCTATTCCCTATAACCCTAGCGTCATCGAACCTTAAGTGTGTAGACCCTACGGGTTCGGGAACCATGCAGACATGACCGAGACAACTCTCCGTCCAATAACCAACAGCGGGATCTGGATACCCATGTTGGCTCCCACATGTTCCACGATGATCTCATCGGATGAACCACGATGTCAAGGATTCAATCAATCTCGTATACAATTCCCTTTGTCTAGCGGTATAGTACTTGGCCGAGATTCGATCGTCGGTTTGCCGATACCTTGTTCAATCTCGTTACCGGCAAGTCTCTTTACTCATTCCGGAACACATCATCCCGCGATCAACTCCTTGATCACATTGTGCACATTATGATGATGTCTTACCGAGTGGGCCCAGAGATACCTCTCCGTCACACGGAGTGACAAATCCCAGTCTCGATTCGTGCCAACCCAACAGACACTTTTGGAGATACCCATAGTGCACCTTTATAGCCACCCCGTTACGTTGTGACGTTTGGCACACCCAAAGCATTCCTACGGTATCCGGGAGTTGCACAATCTCATGGTCTATGGAAATGATACTTGACATTAGAAAAGCTTTAGCATATGAACTACACGATCTTGTGCTAGGCTTAGGATTGGGTCTTGTCCATCACATCATTCTCCTAATGATGTGATCCCATTATCAACGACATCCAATGTCCATGGTCAGGAAACCATGACCATCTGTTGATCAACGAGCTAGTCAACTAGAGGCTCACTAGGGACATGTTGTGGTCTATGTATTCACACATTTATTACGGTTTCCAGTTAATACAATTATAGCATGAACAATAGAAAATTATCATGAATAAGGAAATACAATAATAACCATTTTATTATTGCCTCTAGGGCATATTTCCAACAGTCTCCCACTTGCACTAGAGTCAATAATCTAGTTCACATCACTATGTGATTGTAATGAATCGACACCCATGGGGTTTGATCATATCTCGCTTGTGAGAGAGGTTATTAGTCAACGGATCTGAACCTTTCATGTCCGTGTGTGTTTTGCAAATCTCTATGTCATCTCCTAGATGCAGCTACCACGCTCTATTTGGAGCTATCCCAAATAACTGTTCCACTATATGAATCCGGTTTACTACTCAGAATAATCCGGATTAGTGTCAAAGCTTGCATCGGTGTAACCCTTTACGACGAACTCTTTTACCACCTCCATAATCGAGAAAATTCCTTAGTCCACTAGTTACTAAGGATAAGTTTGACCGCTGTCCTATGATCTATTCTTGGATCACTCTTGTACCCCTTGACTGACTCATGGCAAGGCACACTTCCGGTGCGGTACACAACACAGCATACTATAGAGCCTACATCTGAAGCATAGGGGACGACCTTCGTCCTTTCTCTCTCTTCTGCCGTGGTCATGTCTTGAGTCTTACTCAATACTCACACCATATCACACAGCCAAGAACTCCTTCTTTGCTGATCTATTTTGAACTCCTTCAAAATCTTGTCACGGTATGTATTCATTTGAAAGTACTATTAAGTGTTTTGATCTATCCTTATAGATCTTGATGCTCAATGTTCAAGTAGCTTAATCCAGGTTTTCCATTGAAAAACACTTTTCAAATAACCCTATATGCTTTCTAGAAATTCTACATCATTTCTGATAAACAATATGTCAACAACGTATACTTATCAGAAATGCTATAGTGCTCCCACTCACTTCTTTGGAAATACAAGTTTCTCATAAACCTTGTATAAACCCAAAATCTTTGATCATCTCATCAAAGCGTATATTCCAACTCCAAGATGCTTACTCCAGTCCTTAGAAGGATTGCTGGAGCTTCGCACACTTGTTAGTATCTTTCAGGATTGTCAAAACCTTCTGGTTGTATCACATACAACCTTTCCTCAAGAATAATGTCGAGGAAACAATGTTTTGACATCCTATCTGCAAGATTTCATAAATCATGCAGTAACTGCTAATATAATTCCAACAGACTCTTTAGCATCGCTACGAGTGAGAAAGTCTCATCGCAGTCAACTCCTTGAACTTGTCGGAAAACTTAACGACAAGTCGAGCTTTTTAATGGTGACACTTACCATCATTGTCCGTCTTCCTTTTAAAATCCATCTGTACCCAACAGCCTTACGACCATCAAGTAGTTCTTCCAAAGTCTATACTTTGTTTTCATACATGGATCCTCTCTCGGATTTTATGGCCTCGAGCCATTCGTCAGAATCCGGGCCCACCATCGCTTCTCCATAGCTCGTAGGTTCATTGTTGTCTAGCAACATGACCTCCAAGACAGGATTACCGTACCACTCTGAAGCAGTACGCGTCCTTGTCGTCCTACGAGGTTTGGTAGTGACTTGATCCGAAGTTTCATGATCACTATCATCAACTTCCACTTCAATTGGTGTAGGTGCCACAGGAACAACTTCCTGTGCCCTGCTACACACTGGTTGAAGTGATGGTTCAGTAACCTCATCAAGTCTCCACCATCCTCCCACCAAGTTCTTTCGAGAGAAACATTTCCTTGAGAAAGGACCCATTTCTAGAAACAATTACTTTTGCTTCCGGATCTGAATTAGGAGGTAAACCCAACTGGTTTGGGTGTCCTATGAAGATGTATTTATCCGCTTTGGGTTCGAGCTTATCAGGATGAAACTTTTTCACATAAGCGTCGCAGCCCCAAACTTTCAAGAAACGACAGTCTAGGTTTCTCTAAACCATAGTTCATAGCTGTCATTTCAATGGAATTATGTGGTGCCCTATTAAAGTGAATGTGGTTATCTCTAATGCCTAACCCATGAACGATACTGGTAATTCGATAAGAGACATCATGGTATGCCCCATATCCAATAGGGTGCATCTATGATGTTCGGACACACCATCACACTATGGTGTTCCAGGTGGTGTTAATTGTGAAACAATTTCCACAATGTCTTAATTGTGTGCCAAAATCGCAACTCAGATATCCATCTCTATGATCATATCACATACATTTTATCCTCTTGTCACGAAGATCTTCAACTTCACTCTGAAATTACTTGAACCTTTCAATAATTCAGACTTGTGTTTCATCAAGTAAATATACTCAGCATCTACTCAAGTCATCTGTGAAGTAAGAACATAACAATATCCACTGCGTGCCTCAGCACTCATTGGACAACACACATCAAAATGTATTACTTCCAACAAGTTGCTCTCTTGTTCCATCTTACTGAAAAATGAGGCTTTTCAGTCATCTTGCCCATGTGGTATGATCTGCATGTCTCAAGTGATTTAGAATCAAGTGAGTCCAAGCGATCCATCTGCATGGAGTTTCTTCATGCGTGTACACCAATAGACATGGTTCGCATGTCTCAAACTTTTCAAAAACGAGTGAGTCCAAAGGTCCATCAACATGGGGCTTCTTCATGCGTTTTATACCAATATGACTTACATGGCAGTGCCACAAGTAAGTGGTACTATCATTACTATCTTATATCTTTTGGCATGAAAATGTGTATCAATACGATCGAGATTCAATAAACCATTCTTTTAGGTGCAAGACCATTGAAGGTTTTATTCAAATAAATAGAGTAACCATTATTCTTCTTAAATGAATAACCGTATTGCGATAGACATAATCCAATAATGTCTATGCTCAACGCATACACAAAATAACTATTATTTAGGTTTAACACCAATCTCGATGATAGACGGAGCGTGCGATGTTTGATCATATCAACCTTGGAAATACTTTCAACACATATCGTCACCTCGCCTTTAGCTAGTCTCCGTTTATTCCGTAGCCTTTTATTTCGAGTTACTAACACTTAGCAACCGAACCGGTATCTATTACCATGGTGCTACTAGGAGTGCTAGTAAAGTACACATTTAATTCAATGTATATCCAATATACTTCTGTTAACCTTGCCTGCCTTCTTATCTACCAAGTATCTAGGGTGGTTCTGCTTTAATGTCTGTTCCTCTCATTACAGAAGCACTTAGTCTCGGGTTTGGGTTCAACCTTGGGTTTTTCACTAGAGCAGCAACTGTTTTGCCGTTTCATGAAGTATCCCTTCTTGCCCTTGCCCTTCTTGAAACTAGCGGTTTTACTAACCATCAACAATTGATGCTCCTACTTGATTTCTACTTTCGCAGTGTCGAACATCGCAAATAGCTCAAGGATCATCATATCTATCCCTGTTATGCCATAGTTCATCACGAAGCTCTAGTAGCTTGGTGGCAATATATTTGGAGAAACATCACTGTCTCATCTGGAAGATTAACTCCCACTCGATTCAAGTGATTGTTGTACCCAGACAATCTGAGTACAAGCTCAACGATTGAGATCTTCTCCCTTAGTTTGTAGGCTAGAAAACTCGTCGGAGGTCTTATACCTCTTTGACGTAGACACGAGCCTGAAATCCCAATTTCAGCCCTCAGAACATCTCATATGTTCCGTGACGTTTCAAAAAAGTCTTCAGTGCCTCAATTCTAAACCGTTTAACATTACCCACTGAACTATCACGTAGTCATCAAAACGTGTATGTCAGATGTTCGCAACATCCACAAACGACGTTCGAGGTTCAGCACACCGAGCGGTGCATTAAGGACATAAGCCTTCTACGCAGCAATGAGGACAATCCTCAGTTTGCGAACCCAGTCCGCATAATTGCTGCTATCAACTTTCAACTATAGTTTCTCTAGGAACATATCTAAAACAGTAGAACTAAAGCGCGAGCTATGATATAATTGGCAAAGACCTTTTGACTATGTTTATGATAATTAAGTTCATCTAATGAACTCCCACTCAGATAGAGATCCCTCTAGTCATCTAAGTGATTACATGATCCGAGTCAACTAGGCCTTGTCCGATCATCACGTGAGACGGACTAGTCATCATCGGTGAACATCTTCATGTTGATCATATCTACCATACGACTCATGATCGACCTTTCAGTCTCTTGTGTTCCGAGGCCATGTCTGTACATGCTAGGCTCGTCAAGTCAACCTAAGTGTTTTGCGTGTGTAAATCTGGCTTACACCCGTTGTATGTGAACGTTAGAATCTATCACACCCGATCATCACGTGGTGCTTCGAAACAACGAACTTTCACAATGGTGCACAGTTAGGGGGAACACTTTCTTGAAATTTAATGAGGGATCATCTTATTTACTAACGTCGTTCTAAGCAAATAAGATGTATAAACATGATAAACATCACATGCAATCAAATAGTGACATGATATGGCCAATATCATTTTGCTCCTTTTGATCTCCATCTTCGGGGCTCCATGATCATCATCGTCACCGGCATGACACCATGATCTCCATCATCGTGTCTCCATTAAGTTGTCTCGCCAACTATTACTTCTACTACTATGGCTAACGGTTTAGCAATGAAGTAAAGTAATTACATGGCGTTATTCAGTGACACGCAGGTCATACAATAAATAAAGACAACTCCTATGGCTCCTGCCGGTTGTCATACTCATCGACATGCAAGTCGTGATTCCTATTACAAGAACATGATTAATCTCACACATCACATATCATTCATAACATTCTTTTGTCCATATCACATCACATAGCATACCCTGCAAAAACAAGTTAGACGTCCTCTAATTGTTGTTTGCATGTTTTACGTGGCTGCTATGGGTTTCTAGCAAGAACGTTTGTTACCTATGCAAAAGCCACAACGTGATATGCCAATTGCTATTTACCCTTCATAAGGACCCTTTTCATCGAATCCGATCCAACTAAAGTGGGAGAGATTGGCACCCACTAGCCACCTTATGCAACAAGTGCATGTCAGTCGGTGGAACCTGTCTCACGTAAGAGTACGTGTAAGGTCGGTCCGGGCCGCTTCATCCCACAATGCCGCCGAATCAAGATAAGACTAGTAGCGGTAAGCAAATTGAACAAATCATCGCCCACAACAACTTGTGTTCTACTCGTGCATAGAATCTACGCAATAGACCTAGCTCATGATGCCACTGTTGGGGAACGTAGCAGAAATTCAAAATTTTCCTACGAGTCACCAAGATCTATCTATGGAGAGACTAGCAACGAGAGAGAGGGGAGTGCATCTACATACCCTTGTAGATCGCTAAGCGGAAGCGTTCAAGAGAATGGGGTTGAGGGAGTCGTACTCGTCGTGATGCAAATCACCGGAGATCCTAGTGCCGAACGGACGGCACCTCCGCGTTCAATACACGTACAGCCCGGTGACGTCTCCCATGCCTTGATCCAGCAAGGAGAGAGGGAGAGGTTGGGGAAGACTCCGTCCAGCAGCAGCACAACGGTGTGGTGGTGATGGAGGAGCGTGGTATTCCAGTAGGGCTTCGCCAAGCACCGCGAAAGACGAGGAGGGAGAGAGGTAGGGCTGCGCCTGGAGAGGAGAAAACTCATATGTTTGCAGCCCCAAAGACCTCAACTATATATAGGGGAGAGGGAGGGGGCTGCGCCCCCTCTAGGGTTCCCACCCCAAGGGTGCGGCAGCCCCAAAACCCATCTAGGGTGGCGGCCAAGGGGAGAGGGGAACTTGCCCCCAAGCAGGTGGGCGCCCCTCCCAAACCCTAGGCGCCTTGGGCCCTGGTGGGTGGGCGCACCAGCCCACCTGGGGCTGGTCCCTTCCCACACTTGGCCCATGCAGCCCTCTGGGGCCGGTGGCCCCACTTGGTGGACCCCCGGGACCCTCCCGGTGGTCCCGTGCGATGCCGATAACACCAAACTTTTCCGGTGACCAAAACAGGACTTCTCATATATAAATCTTTACCTCCGGACCATTCCGGAACTCCTCGTGACGTTCGGGATCTCATCCGGGACTCCGAACAACATTCGGTAACCACGTATATCTATTCCCTATAACCCTAGCATCATCGAACCTTAAGTGTGTAGACCCTACGGGTTCGGGAACCATGCAGACATGACCGAGACAACTCTCCGGCCAATAACCAACAGCGGGATCTGGATACCCATGTTTGCTCCCACATGTTCCACGATGATCTCATCGGATGAACCATGATGTCAAGGATTCAATCAATCCCGTATACAATTCCCTTTGTCTAGCGGTATAGCACTTGCCCGAGATTCGATCGTCGGTATGCCGATACCTTGTTCAATCTCGTTACCGGCAAGTCTCTTTACTCGTTCCGTAACACATCATCCCGTGATCAACTCTATAGCCACCCAGTTACGTTGTGACGTTTGGCACACCCAAAGCATTCCTACGGTATCCGGGAGTTGCTCAATCTCATGGTCTAAGGAAATGATACTTGACATTAGAAAAGCTTTAGCATATGAACTACACGATCTTGTGCCAGGTTTAGGATTGGGTCTTGTCCATCACATCATTCTCCTAATGATGTGATACCGTTATCAACGACATCCAATGTCCATGGTCAGGAAACCATGACCATCTGTTGATCAACGAGCTAGTCAACTAGAGGCTCACTAGGGACATGTTGTGGTCTATGTATTCACACATGTATTACGGTTTCCAGTTAATAAAATTATAGCATGAACAATAAAAAATTATCATGAACAAGGAAATACAATAATAACCATTTTATTATTGCCTCTAGGGCATATTTCCAACAATTTTCTCGTAATATTCTTTTGACACGGGTATTTGAGAGAAACCAGAATATCCATCCAGAAAACAAAAGTGTGTATGCTTAGATAATCTTTCTAACATTTGGTAAATAAAAGGTAAAGGATAATGATCTTTTCTACTAGCTTTATTCAGTTTCGTGAAATTAGTTACCATTCTATAACCAGTAACAATTCTTTGTGGGATAAGTTTATTTTTATCACTAGGAACAACTATAATGCCTCGTTTCTTAGGGACACAATGAACAAGAATTACCCATCTACTATCAGCTATAGGATATATTATACCTGCTTCCAGAAGCTTTAATATTTCAGTTCTTACCACATCCTTTATCTTAGGTTTTAAGCATTGTTGATGATTGATGTCTACTACACAACCTTCTTCTTGTAGACGTTGTTGGGCCTGCAAGTGCACAAGTTTGTAGGACAGTAGCAAATTTCCCTCAAGTGGATGACCTAAGGTTTATCAATCCGTGGGAGGCGTAGGATGAAGATGGTCTTTCTCAAGCAACCCTGCAACCGAATAACAAAGAGTCTCTTGTGTCCCCAACACACCCAATACAATGGTAAATTGTATAGGTGCACTAGTTCCGTGAAGAGATGGTGATACAAGTGCAATATGGATAGTAGATAAAGGCATTTGTAATCTGAAATTATAAAAACAGCAAGGTAGCAAGCGATAAAAGTGAGTGAGGGAGTCCTGGACTAGGGGGTGTCCGGATAGCCGAACTATCATCTTTGGTCGGACTCCTAGACTATGAAGATACAAGATTGAAGACTTCGTCCCGTGTCCGGATGGGACTTTCCTTGGCGTGGAAGGCAAGCTTGGCGATACGGATATGTAGATCTCCTACCATTATAACCGACTATGTGTAACCCTAACCCTATTCGGTGTCTATATAAACCGAAGGGTTTTAGTCCGTAGGACGAACAACAATCATACCATAGGCTAGCTTCTAGGGTTTAGCCTCTCTGATCTCGTGGTAGATCTACTCTTGTACTACCCATATCATCAATATTAATCAAGCAGGAGTAGGGTATTACCTCCATCGAGAGGGCCCGAACACAGGTAAAAACATCGTGTCCTTTGTCTCCTGTTACCATCCGCCTAGACGCCCAGATTCGGGACCCCCTACCGAGATCCGCCGGTTTGACACCGACATTGGTGCTTTCATTGAGAGTTCCTCCGTATCGTCACCGATAGGCCCAATGGCTCCTTCGATCATCAACAATGGCGCAGTCCGGTGAGACTTTTCTCCCGGATAGATCTTCGATTCGGCGGCCGCTGCGGGCCAATTAAGCAGCCATCTGGAGCAGATTGAAAGCTCGCCCCTGGCCATCAGGTCAGGTTTGAAGTTTAGACTACGGCCGACATCCGCGGAGACTTGATCTTCGACGGATTCGAGCCGCAATCAGCAGCGCCGCACTATCTCGATGGGCATGATCTAACTCTGCCGTAAGCGGTGTCTCGGAGGCCGCATTAGTGTCCGCTCGAACATTGATTGAGCCGACCTCGCCGATCGAGGATGGTTGGTTGGAGACCACCTCGGGGCTGAAATATCTCGGCGATCGGGCGAACACCATCCCTGTCGCTGCGAAGATCGTGACTCGGGTGCGGACTCCTCTCGGACTCGAACCCTCCGTGCCCCGCCAATCGAATCCGATTGGGCGCCGCCATGGAGTTCACTGCGCAGAGACATCTTTCAGCACTCGCCCTTTGGCGACATCCTGAAATCACTAGTCTCTCTCTTTATCTGGGGAGGCCTTGCCGAACTATGGTCAGGAAGGTTGGGATTCGGACGACGAAATTCAACGCCCACCCACCGCCCACTTTGTCGCCACTGTCGAAAGCTTAAACGACGTGCTCGATTTTAACTCCGAAGACATCGACGGTATGGACGAAGATGTAGGAGACAACCATGAACAAGCACCTGTAGGATACTGGACAACCACCTCATCCCATGATGTATACATGGTGGATACACCTAAAGGAAGTAATGACGAGGAACAACGGGACACTACGAAGGATAAATCTCTCGAAAAGCAGTCAAAATGGCAACGTAAACGCGCACCAAGTCCCGCCTCGACAAAGACCCAGCCATAGAGCAGGGCGAACCGGTGGACGACGAACATGCTATCGAGCAACCTTTCGAACAGGACAACTTGGATGAACAACCCTTCCCCGGCGAAGATAACAGTCTGGAAGATCTCACGCCGGACAAATTGTTGGAGCAGAAGAACCTCCACAAAAGGCTCGTCGCCACTGCGCGTAGCCTGAAAAAGCAGAAGCGGAAGCTTAAAACAGCGGAAGATACACTCGGAATCAGATGGAGCAAAGTACTCAACACCGCAGACAAATACGGTGACAGTCACCGAACAAAGAGCTACCCAAAGAGAAAACTACTGCCCGAATTTGATGAGGAGGCCGTAGAGCCCCCACAATCAAAAAGCAAGAAGGCCACCGGTCGGATGGGCGACCCACGGCAAACAGAGCGGCAAATGGCGCGCACACAAGCCGATACGCGATCCGCATAAGGATTCGCATCGGAGGACGGCCCGATTCGTCCATCTATGGGCGAAAAGCAAGCTCTTCAAAGCAATGCAACACGCCAAATATCCAAACATCACGGCACACCCAAATATAGGGTGCCGCACACCCCTATGTTTCGCCAATGAGGTGCTGGATCACGAATTCCCGGATTCAAACCCGTAAACATAGAGGCATACGACGGAACAACAGACCCTGGAGTCTGGATTGAGGATTACATCCTCCACATACACGTGGCTAGAGGAGATGATCTCCACGCCATAAAATACTTACCCCTCAAGCTCAAAGGGCCAGCTCGGCATTGGCTCAAAAGCCTTCCCGAAAACACCATTGGAAGTTGGGAAGAGCTCGAGGATGCGTTTCAGGCAAATTTTCAGGGGACCTATGTCCGCCCTCCGGATGCAGACGATCTAAGTCACATAACTCAACAGCCCGGAGAGTCAGCCCGGAAATTCTGGAACAGGTTCCTTACAAAAAAAAACCAAATAGTCGACTGTCCGGACGCCGAAGCCTTAGCAGCCTTCAAACACAACGTCCGAGACGAATGGCTCGCCAGACACCTCGGCCAAGAAAAGCCAAGAACAATGGCCGCATTAACAAGCCTCATGCCCCGATTTTGCGCGGGAGAGGATAGCTGGCTAGCAAGATGCGGCACCAGCGACCCAAGTACATCCGAAGTCAGGGATGGAAATGGGAAACCACGACGCAACAAGGACCAACGCCGGATTAAGGGGAACGATCCAAAGAGCGCAGCAGTCAACGCCGGATTCAAAAGCTCATGGCAGAACAATAAAAAACTGCCCCTTAAGGACAATAGCGATGAGCTATCCAACTTAAACAAAATCTTGGACAAGATATGCCAAATCCACAGTACTCCCGGGAAGCCTGCAAACCATACCCACAGAGATTGTTGGGTCTTCAAGCAGTCCGGCAGACTCAATGCCGAACACAAGGGGCTCGACACACCAAGTGAGGATGATGACGAACCCCACAAGCAGAGCACCGGAAAACAAAAGAATTTCCCACAAGAGGTCAAGACAGTAAACTTACTTCAAGTAACAAAAGGGGAAAACAGAGCGGCACCCATAGAATTACGTGCCGCACAATCTACCCCAGCGGAGTACCAACACTGGTTGTCAAAACCAATCACCTTCGACCATCAGGACTACTCCGAAAGTATCCGGAACGCAGGATGGACTGCCTTGATATTGGATCCTATAATCGACGGATTCCAATTTACACAGGTCCTCATGGACGGCGGCAGTGACATAAACCTGATATATCAGGACACAATCCGCAGGATGGGGATAGACCCAACCAAAATTAGCCATAGCAACACGTCCTTTAAAGGAATAATGCCAGGCACATATGCCCATTGTACGGGCTCCCTAACATTAGAAGTTATGTTCGTTTCATCCGACAACTTCCGTCGCGAAAAGTTAGTCTTCCATGTCGCCCCATTTAAAAGTAGCCATCAAGCACTATTGGGACGCGAAGCTTTCGCCCACTTTAACGCGATTCCGCATTATGCATCTCTTACACTTAAAATGCCCGGTCCACGAGGCATTATCTCATTAAAGGGAAACTCCGAGTATTCCTCGAATACGAAAAAATGTGAGACTGCCTTAACAGCCTCACACTAAAACGGCTTTGCTGATCAAAGCATCTAAAGTAGGTCGTTCAGACCCCGGACACGGTTAGGGAAGTCCGGCTTAAATAAACAAGGGGCTTACTAGCCGCGTAACCCCTTACAAGGGGCTCCACGCATGTACAACAAGAGACAATAAAGCTTAATTTTATTCATTTTTTGAATCGTACTCTGTTTATTTCAAATTACATTTTTCGCACGATCTTTTTTCAACTAAGTTCCTCTCTTTTACAGATGAGCGCCGTGCTATACCCGTCCGGATACGGCTGCGGGAGACACAGGCGCAGACGTGCAGCAGGGACCCGTTGCAAGGATTCTTTTCAGATTAAGACCCTGCGTAAACCTTTCTCACGGTCTCTTGTTGTTATTCCTCCCCCGGTCTCTTGTTATAACCGAGGAGGAGGCTGGCGTTTTGGCATCGGCCGCGTCAGAATTTTGCACGTACCAGGACACTGGGGGCTTATTACCAGGGCATTGTTCTGCCCGCTTTATAAAAGACCGAATACCTTAGGGAGTGTTCGGCATCTCGAGTTAGGCCTTATATGCATCAGCTCCGAATCATGTCTTTGGTCAAATGTTGGGTTTGCCCGGCTCCTGTGTTTTGCTGCCTTACGTTCCGTTCTATCGGCTAACGCGGCACCGGAGAACTCTGCGATTGTGCCCGGTTCGGCGGGCGAGCACCTCGATATAGAAAGCCGAAAACTGACTGTCATGATATAGCGAGACTGGTCAACCACTCGATGACTCACGGAATGTTTAGAATTCCTCCGCATTAACGAAGGACCATTTTTCGGTCAGGCACATCGCACTTTTGAATTCGGGAGAGTGCGGTGCCCGAGGGCTATATAGTAGCCCCACCTCGAACCCCTATGGCTAAGTGAAAGTGATAAAGCATTATAGTCCGGTTGCCTAGTTTGCTACACTACCACCTCCTTTATAGGACCAAGACGTTGGATTAAGTGTGAAAGCGCGACTTCTTTGCAAACACCCCCGCACTTTGTGCGTGGGGGCTGAAGCCGAAGACTGCCATCTTTCAGGTTATATACATATATACATCAACGGCCGCACAGGAGGTAGTTTACTACTTGAAGGCACAGGTATAAAAAGCTCTTACATTAAATTGAAACGTTGTTTCACAAATCATACATGTCATTTAAACATAATATCCTTCGAGCACCGCGTCTCTATTAAACGAGCGCCCTGCAGGACTTCCTCAAAATAGTGCTCGGCGGTACTCGCTTCGTCCGAATCTTGGGATGCAACGTCGGTGGCCTTCATCTCCGCCCAGTATGTCTTGACACGGGCAAGAGCCATCCGCGCTCCCTCTATGCATGATGACCGCTTCATTGTGTGATACGCGGTACCGCACCAAGGAACTTCTGCACTAAGCCAAAATAACTCTTCGGCTGGGGTCTGCCTGGCCACAAATGAGTCATGACATGCTTCATGGCAAGTCCAGATAATCGATTCAGCTCGGCCCATTCGGCCAACCGATCGGTCAACGGAAGAGGACGCTCCGGACTATGGAATTGCGACCAATATAGCTCTTCCCTTCTGTGCCCCTTCTGGCCTCGGAAGTGCTCAATCGCGTCCGCAGCGCTCGCCACTAAGTCCAGATAAGCATCCTCCGAACTCCACAACTTGTCGAACTGAGCATACTTCGGATCCGTATATTTCCTCCGCAGCAGAAAAGGCTTTCCAGCAGCAACATCCACAGCCTGACGCAGCTCCTCCTTTGGAGCTCTCATTGCGGAGTGGGCATCCTTGGCTTCGGCGGTGGCCTTTTTCAGGTCCTCTTGCTCCGCTTGACGTTCTTTTTCAAGAACCCCGCAGCGGTCGGTAGCATTCTTCAACTTTATGGCCATATCGGCCATTTCCTCTTCTTGGCGCAAAGAGCAGCCCGTTCGCTTTTAGCTCTTGACGCCGTTAAGCGCCACATTACTATTTCGGCTTGCTCTTTAGCTCGGCGAGTTCCGCCGCAGCTCCTCCACAACAGCGGCACCACCTGCATTAAGCATACAAGTAGTAAAGCGCGGCGTCAAGCTCCCTTACCAGGCGTCCGAAGAAGTCGCATACCTTGTGACTCGTCAAACCGCTTATTGACAAGCGCGATGTCGCATCTGCCTCATCAAGTTGCCGCTTTAGTTCGGCAAATTCATCAGTCCGGCTGGCCTTCGGGCGCCCGCCACCTATTCAGGGCGGCGATATGTTATAACGAGATTATGATCCTCGACACGCTGTCAATTTTGACAACATACCGAGTCTCAGGGGCTACTATCTATACATGGCGCATTCTATATGCATAACTGTCAGAAGGTATATCATTTTTGCGTACCTCAAACCCCATCAGCAAGCTTCTGACGGCTTCATGCAATCCGCTCTCAGCGGACACAATTCTTTCAATCACCGCACCCATTAGCGCACGGTGATCTTCTGAGATAGCCGCTCGCCCCAGCAGATCCTTCAGCTCCTCCGACCGCACGCCACGGTGGCGCCGGACCTTCCGGCCCGCGGACCGGAAACCCTCGTGGCGACACCTCGGGGTCGTCGCCTGCATGAAGGTGCGACAGGTGGAGGCGTTTCGCTGTCCATCATCTCCGGAAGAAGATCCCCCGAAGACGAGCTCTGCTGAGAAGGGCTGAGATCCGAACTACAAGGTATAATTTCGGTTATCTTCAGCAATAAATACAGGGATGCCCCTTATTACAAGACCCCTTCTTTTTACTTACGGCTCGCTGGAGGGCTGATCCCCTTGGGGAAATAGTGCGGCTGGGATACTTCCCGGCGCCGGACTCTCTGACGAAGATTTCTTTCCCCTCTTTGAGGCCTTGACCTTCGGATCTTCCGAAGCGGTCCTCTTCTCTCCTTGGAGGGTGGGACTTTTGATCCCTCCTTCCTTGAAAGCCTCCTTCGTGGAGGCAGTTGCTTCCCCGCTCCCCCCTTCTCCTTCTTCAAAAGGCGCGGCCTTCAACATCTTGGTCAGCATGGGATCCGGCGTGGTCTCTGGGAGGGGAGCCGGACACCTTAGCAACTTTGCCTTCGCTATCCATTCCTGTTCAAGAAACAGCTCCTTTAGGGGCAAGTTTATGATAAATGAACGGACAGCCTGCCCGGGTACAGGACTACTTACTTGAGTATCTGGGCGATTGCAGCTTAGTCCTGCGTCCTCAGTCAGGTCCGGACACTTCTCTTGTGATCCGAAGAACAGTTTATACATCTCCACGGGCGTCGTACCCATAAAATGTTAGAGAACTCGTGGTCCCTCCGGATTAAATTCCCATAGACGGAGGCGGCGTCGCCAGGCAGAAGGCGCCAATCAACATAACCTCTTGCGACTCGACCAGATTGATCTCTCTTTCTTGGAGGTCTCGAATACGGCCCTGCAACAGAGGAACGTCCTTGGACGGCCCCCAGTCGAGCCCCTTGTTGACCCAAGACGCCAGCCGCTATGGTGGACCTGAGCGGAAGGCGGGAGGCGCCACCCATTTGGTGCCCCTCGGAGCGGTGATATAGAACCATTCCCGTTGCCACAAGCCAAGCTCCTCTTGAAAAGAGCCCTCGGGCCACGGAGCATCGGCACACTTGCTTATGACCGCCCCTCCGCACTCTGCTTGTTGCCCCGCGATCATCTTCGGTTCCACCTTGAAGGTCTTGAGCCACAATCCAAAGTGAGGGGTAATACGGAGGAAGGCTTCACATACGACAATGAATGACGAGATATGGAGGATGGACTCCGGATTCAAGTCATGAAAATCCAGCCCATAATAAAACATGAGCCCCCGCACAAAGGGATCCGTCGGGAAGCCTAAACCCCGAAGGAAGTGAGACACGAACACCACGCTCTCGTCGGGCTCGGGAGTGGGAATGACCTGCCCCGAGCAGGCAGCCTATCTGAAATATCGCCGGTTAGATACCGGCGTCTCGCAGCTTTAGCACATCTTCTTACAGAACGGAAGAAGACATCCATCGGCCGAGCTGGTCGAAGCGGACATCGTCGAAGGTCCAAGCGCCTAAATCTGAAGCTTTGGGTGTTGGAACTCGGCGAGGCGAACTCGTTGGAGGGTGGAAAAAAGAAGGGCCTTGGTCTCATTATAAAGAGGTTGAATACCAAGAGCCCTCCCGTGGTCGATCGGGACTCGCCGATAGAGGAGGCGTGCCAGCGAACGCAGTTGGGTTACCCACGTCCGTATTGATGAGAATCCCGGAATAAGGGGCACGATCTATGCTTTAATAAGGCGTGCCAAGGAAACCGCCTCGCTAAACGCGCTGAGGTGGGACAGTAAAAACGATTCGTATAAAGGCCTGCCATGGCGTGATGTCACGCCCGCGGAATACGTCGGCAGATCTGTGCAAAAAGTTATTCTCTCTACGGTGGTATGTGGAACTTGTTTTGCAGAGCCGGACACTATCCTGGTGTTCAAAACCTTCTATGAAGTATTCGGAGGAGGAACCCGCCTTGCAACGCCGAAGACAATATGCGCGCGGACTCGTCGTCATTGAAGCCTGGTTCGGGGGCTCTTGAGGAGTCTGGACTAGGGGTGTCCGGATAGCCGAACTATCATCTTTGGCCGGACTCCTAGACTATGAAGATACAAGATTGAAGACTTCGTCCCGTGTCCGGATGGGACTTTCCTTGCCGTGCAAGGCAAGCTTGGCGATACGGATATGTAGATCTCCTACCATTGTAACCGACTCTGTGTAACCCTAACCCTATTCGGTGTCTATATAAACCGAAGGGTTTTAGTCCGTAGGACGAACAACAATCATACCATAGGCTAGCTTCTAGGGTTTAGCCTCTCTGATCTCATGGTAGATCTACTCTTGTACTACCCATATCATCAATATTAGTCAAGCAGGATTAGGGTATTACCTCCATCGAGAGGGCCCGAACCTGGGTAAAAACATCGTGTCCCTTGTCTCCTGTTACCATCCGCCTAGACGCACAGTTCGGGACCCCCTACCCGAGATCCGCCGGTTTTGACACCGACAGTGAGCGTAAACGGTATTGCAATGGTAGGAAACAAGGCCCAGGGTTCATACTTTCACTAGTGCAAGTTCTCTTAACAATAATAACATAGATAGATCATATAACAATCCCTCAACACGCAACAAAGAGTCACTCCAAAGCCACTAATAGCGGAGAACAAACGAAGAGATTATGGTAGGGTACGAAACCACCTCAAAGTTATTCTTTCGGATCAATCTACTCAAGAGTTCGTACTAGAATAACACCTTAAGACACAAATCAACCAAAACCCTAATGTCACCTAGATACTCCATTGTCACCTCAAGTATCCTTGGGCATGATTATACGATATGCATCACACAATCTCAGATTCATCTATTCAACCAACACAAAGTACTTCAAAGAGTGCCCCAAAGTTTCTACCGGAGAGTCAAGACGAAAACGTGTGTCAACCCTTATGCATAGGTTCATGGGCGGAACCCGCAAGTTGATCACCAAAACATACATCAAGTGGCACATGATATCCCATTATCACCACAGATAAGCACGGCAAGACATACATCAAGTGTTCTCAAATCATTAAAGACTCAATCCGATAAGATAACTTCAAGAGAAAACTCAATTCATCACAAGAGAGTAGAGGGGGGAGAAACATCATAAGATCCAACTATAATAGCAAAGCTCGTGATACATCAAGATCGTGCCATAGAGGGAACACGAGAGAGACCACGAGAGAGAGAGAGAGAGAGAGAGAGAGAGAGAGAGAGATCAAACACATAGCTACTGGTACATACCCTCAGCTCCGAGGGTGAACTACTCCCTCCTTGTCATGGATAGCGCCGGGATAATGAAGATGGCCACCGGTGATGGGTTCCCCCCTCCGGCAGGGTGCCGGAACAGGGTCCCGATTGGTTTTTGGTGGCTAAAGAGGCTTGCGGCGGCGGAACTCTCGATCTATCTTCGTTCTCGATGCTTTTAGGGTACATGGACTTATATAGGCAAAAGAAGTCGATGCAGGGGGTGCTCGAGGCCCAGAGATAGAGGCGCGCCCGGTAGGGTGGGCGCCCTCCTATCTCCTGGCTTCCTCGAACCTTCCCTGGCTTGAACTCCAAGTCTCCCGGATCATGTCCTTTCCAAAAATCACGCTCCCGAAGGTTTCATTCCGTTTGGACTCTGTTTGATACTCCTTTTCTTCGAAATACTGAAACAGGCAATAAAACAACAATATGGGATGGGCCTCCGGTTAATAGGTTAGTCCCAAAAGTAATATAAAAGTGTATAATAAAGCCCGTAATCATTCAAAACAGATAATAAAATTGCATGAATGCTTCATATATTATAGATACGTTGGAGACGTATCAATGATCAACGACTGGATTAGCATCAGGCTCCATATTAATCTTGTGCTGGCATAAATTGGGACTAATGCCCTTAAGGCCATCAAGAGTATATCCAATAGCAACATGGTGCTTCCTCGGAGTTTTAAGTAACCTCTTTTCTTCATGATCTGAAAGGTTAGCATTGATAATAAAAGGGTATATCTTATTTTCATCAAGATAGACATATTTTAGTGTATCATGAGCCTCTTTAATTCGAACACAGGATCACTCTTAGGTGGGAGAGGGTCTCCCAAAGTGTCAACATGCAAATTGTGTTTAAGGATAGGTGCTTGTCTAAAGAATATTTCATGCATTTCTCTCATTCATATGCATATCATTTTCATGGTCTAGCAGATAGTGTTCTAATGGGTCTATAGGAGGTACGACAATAGAAGCAAGACCAATAATTTCAGATTTACAATGCAATTCTTTATCATGAGGTTGTCTACTAAACTTAGAGAAATTGAATTCATGAGATACATTACCAAAGTTAACACCGACCATTTCCCTTGTACAATCAGTCTTAGCATTAATTGTTCTAATAAAGGTCTACCAAATATAATGGGATGAAAATTATCTTACCACACAAGACTTGGACATCTTTAGAAATCCCAAGCGGTGAAATAGTATCTCTGTTTGCAAGTTTAATAGTAACATCAATGTCTTCTATCTCACCAAGTGCAATATCATTCATAACTTCTTGGTAAAGAGTAAATGGAATAGCACTCACACTAGTACCCATATCTCATAAACCATGATAACAATTATCTCCAATTTTAACAGAAACAACGGGCATGCCAACGACAGATTTATCTTTATTTATTGTATTAGGCTTAGCAATCCTAGTTGCTTTCTCATAGAAATATATGACATGTCTATCAATACTATCAACTAATATATCTTTAACAACTGCAACATTAGGCTCCTCCTTAATTTGTTTAGAGGGTTTAAGTATTTTAATATTACTCTTATGAGTCCTGGTTGTATCTTTAGCATGTTTCCTAATCCATACAGGAAAAGGAGGTTTCTCAATATAATAAGTGGGAACAACTGGATCAACATTATAAATGATTGTTTTATCTTTAGCTATAATAGGTTTCTCAAAAGTTTCTTCAATAGAAAGATGAAATTTATACCATTTATTCTTAGGGATTTCAACATGAGCAACAAATGATTCACAAAAGGTAGCTACTATCTCAGAATTAAGTCCATATTTAGCACTAAATTTATTAAAAAGCATCGGTCTCTATAAAAGATTTAACACAATCAAAGTTTATATTTGTACCTGACTCATTACCTTTCTCGATTTCCCAATCTTCATATTTGCATTTAATTCTTTACTAAAGATCCCATTCTAATTCAATAGTTCTATTCATAAAGGAACCAGTAGAAGAAGTATCGAGCATTGATTGATCATTACGAGAAAGCCGAGCATAAAAGTTTTGTATAATTATTTCTACTGAGAGCTCATGATTGGGGCATGTGTGCATCATATATTTAAGGCTCCCCCAAGCTTGAGTGATAGTTTATCCTACGCAAGGCCAATAATTATATATATATATATATATATATATATATATATATATATATATATATATATATATATATATATATAAAATTCCAATCACGATGAACCAAGTGCATAGTATAAAACTTCGGTGAAATTCCACCTTTAACCGGTTCCAGTCCCATGCCCAAGTATCATCAAATAGCCTATACCGTGTCAATGCCATCCCCCCACCCAAATATAAAGGGAATACTTTATTCTTAACTCCATCCTCGGATAAACCTGCTAGCTTAAACAATCCATAGGTTTCATCTATATAGATCAAGTGCCTATCAGGATGTATTGTTCCATCTCCCGCATAAGGATTAGCTAGCAGTTTCTCTAACATATCCAAATTTCATAACAAATATTTTAGTAGGTTAAGTAGGTTGAGGAGCAAATCTTATTGCTTCTGTCCGAGGTGAAGATACTCCTAACGAGCCCCTTAAAGGATTGTTTTCCATAGTGACAAGCGACAATAAATTTCAGCACATAATAAAAATGTTTCCTTACCAAATTCCACTTACCAAAGGCGCTTCACTCGCCGACAACGGCGCCATAAAAGAGTCTCGATGACCCACAAGTATTGGGGATCAATCATAATCCTTTCAATAAGTAAGAGTGTTGAACCCAATGAGGAGCGGAAGAAAATGATAAGCAGTTTTCAGCAAGGTATTCTCCGCAAGTACTGAAAGTAATGGTAATAGATAGTTTTATACTCCCTCCACTTTTATTTAGTTCGCATGTTAGCTTTGGTCAAAGTCAAGCTTTACAAACTTTGACCAAGTTTATAAACAAAAATATTAAGATATACAATAACAAATCAACGACATTAGATTTATTATTGAATGTACTTTCAGATCGTATAGATATATTATGATAAATGTCTATATTGTTTTCTATAAACTTGGTCAAACTTAATGAAGTTTGACTTCAGTCAACTCTAATATGCAGAGTAAATAAAAATGGAGGGAGTATAACAAGATAATTTGTAACGAGTAGCAAGTAACAATAGTAGCAATGGTGCAGCAAGGTGGCCTAATCCTTTTTTATAGCAAAGGACAAGCTGGAAAGTTCTCTTATATAAAGCAAAGTGTTCTCGAGCACACATGATAATTGTCATCTAGTCACGTTCAACATGTTTAGTTGATTCATGTTCGCTACTTCGATAAGTTGATATATGGGTGGACCAGTGCTAAGGTGTTGTTCTTACTTGAACAAACAACACTCTTATGATTACCCCCTCTCGAAAGCATCCACAACTACGAAAGAAGAATTAAGATAAATCTAACCATAACATGAAATATATGGATCCAAATGAGCCCCTTACGGAATAAGGCATAAACTAGGGTTTATGCTTCTGTCACTCTCGCAACCCATCATCTACTTATTTTTTTGACTATATACTGCAAGGCAACAGCCTCACAGCTCTTTATTCAAATAAAGCAGGAAAATAGAGTACATAATAAGTACATAGAGAGGGGAGAGACTACTTATAGAAAGTACCTAAGGAAGAGAGGCAATCCAGTTTAGGAGGCTCTCTTTATATTTACATGTGATTCTATGGGCTAAAAGAGAGAGATCATATACAAAATTTCTCCTCCAAGACCTAAAGCTAGGAGCTTCATTTCTAAAGATCAACCCATTTCTTTGTGTCCAAATGTTCCATGAAGCTATGAATACCACTTATGTGAAGAAAGGCTTAGCAAATTCTTTCCTGGAAGCAGAGGCCATTAGGAAGGTTGACTGATTAGGTTGTGACACCCAAGAGATACCAAGATAGTTCCAAACTCGCTGGCTGAAGAGATAGGTAAAAAATAGGTGAACTCTGTCCTCATGCACATGAGAGTTGCAAAGTACACAAGTGCCATCCTGTATGATCCAATGTCTGTGTTGCATCATATCTCTTGTGTTCAACCTGTCCGTTAGTAAGAGCCAACCAAAAACTTTTATCTTGAGAGTGCAGGAGCATTTCCAAATCCATTTGAATATAGGATTAACCATTACACTAGTAGAAAAAGGGTCATACGTGAAGCACATTAGTGCCGGTTTGAATTTGAGCCGGTACTAATGTACACATTAGTGCCGGTTCGTGGGGCCGATCAATAGCACCGGTTCGTGGCGAACCTTTAGTACCGGTTCATGCCACGAACCGGTACTAAAGAGGCGATGTCGACCTGCGGTCAGGCTATGGCCCCACCATCAACATTTAGTGCGGTTCATACCACGAACCGGTACTAATGACGTTAATGGCAGGATGTTTTAATTAGTCCCACCTCGCTCCCTAACAAGCCTTTTACCACCTTAAATATGTTATTTCTCAAACTATCATAAGCACTTGGTCTTCATTGAACTCTATGTGTAGAATTTGTGGCCTCAATATGAGTCTTCATCGGTTTATAAATCGTTGATGACTCATATTGACAATTCAGATTGTACACACAAAGATCATTGATGATCAAAGTATTTTTTCGATGTTATATGATCATATTGACAATTTAGACTGTAAAGAAATATAAGATCATGATGTAAATGCTCTTATATTTTTTGCGTTCAGTATGCACCATTCAAAGCGACGCCATCAACTTTCAACCATTTCTGCCTTCATTTGCTATTTTTCATGCATTCAATGATTTGTTTTGAGAACTAAATGACCTGGAAATTGAAAAGCACTACAAATGAACTCTGAAAAAGTTGAAACTTGGCATGGTATCATCATTTCACCCACATAGATTGTTCAAAAAAGTAGAGAGGGTTACGGCAAAAACTAGATGCACTTCGTTCACAAACTGGACAATCTCTTTCGAAGTATTCAGGTTTCGGACGAAATTAAACTCATCTGTTATACAAAGGCATTTCATTTCTTTTAAATTATTACAACTCCAGACTTTTTGTGCATTCAGTATGCACCATTCAAAGCGATGCCATTAACTTCCAACCATTTCTGCCTTCATTTGCCATAACTGTTTTAAGCGCACCACCTTTAGTACCGGTTGGTGGCTCCAACCGGTACTAAAGGGTGACCAGTACTACAGTTGCTTAGGAAGCTATTTTTTAGTCCCACCTCGCCAAGAGAGAGGGACTAGGAGCGGTTTATAAGCCCTGAGTGCAGAGACGATGAAGAAGAGGCTCAATGCTCAAGTTGCTTAGCTTCAAGCCTTCAGGAATATGGTAGATTGCACGGAGCTATGCGCAGTGCAGTTTACACTATTCTGAAAGGCTTGAAGCAAATCAACGAGCATTGCACCTTTTTTTTTATTTTTAATAACTTATTACAACTCTGGACTTCTTCTGTTATGGCAAAAACTAATTGCACGTCGGCATTTCTTTTTTTTTAACTTTGGTTATAACTCCAGACTTTGACCATCAAGTTTTGCAGAAAAGGAAAAATGGCAGAAAAGAAAAAATAGCGGAAAAGAAAAAAAAACTATTGCTGAAAAGAAAAGAACTATATAAAAAAACTACTCAGAAATAAATAGAACAAAATAAATATAGCCGAAAAGAAAAAACTGCTCAGAAATAAATAGAAGAAAAAATAAAGCAGAAAAGGAAAAAAATTATATTTGCTATTTTTCAATCGTTTACAAAATGACCGTGAAATTTAAAATGACTACAAAATGAACTATGAAAATGTTGAATTTTGGCAAACTAGATGAAAAACTACTCACAAATAAATAGAAGAAAAAAAAATAAAACAGAAAATAAAAAACTATACAAAAAACTACACAGAAAGAAATAGAAGAAAAAATAGCAGAAAAGAAAAAAACTACAAAAAAAATTGGGGCACTGCCCTATGGGCCTGCTAGGCCACAGGAGTGCAATTACAGGCCTTAAAGGCCCAGTAGACTCACAGGGCAGCGCGCAGAATTTAGGCCCACAAGCCTGCTATATAGAGGAGTTCGAAGAGGTAGCCGCTGCTGGGTTTATAAACCAGGTCGGCTGCCCTTCGCCTGGCGAGTGGGACTAAACTTTGGGAGTGGCAGCTGAGGCCTTTAGTACGGTTGGTGGCCCCAACGGTACTAAAGACCACCATTTAGTACCGGTTGGAGCCACCAACCGGTACTAAAGGCCTGCTCTTCCCGCCTCTTTGCCTGGCATTTAGTACCGCTTGGTGGATCCAACCGGTACTAAAGGCTCACCTTATATATACAGCACTTACGAAATTTCAGTTACATCTCCCCACTTCTTTCGTCAACCTCTCTCGCGCGCCGCTCCGTCGCCGCCGCCCGCCGTCGTCGTCGTCGTCCCGCCGCCCGAACGCCAACGCAACGCCGTCGTCGTCGTCGTCCCGCCGTCGTCGTCACGTATCTCGCTCTCTCTCCTCGCGTACCCGGCCCCGCCGCCCGCCCGCCAAACGCCGTCGCCTCGTCCGTCCCCCGCCGCCGCCAACGCCCGCGCCTCGTCAAATCCCCGCCCGTCGCGGCGCCCGGCTTTCAGTCTGTGTGAGGCGGCGGCGTCTGGCTGGCGCACACACACACACATATACCACACACGCATACACACACACATACACACATACGTACTAGATTAATGTCGAATGTTAGATTAATGTCGAATGTTAGATGAATTAGCTAGCTAGATAGAAAAATTGTCGAACTAGAGATTAGAACTAGTTCAATAATTAATATAACTAGTTTATTTTAGTAAGAAAATTTAGGTATATGAGATTTGAACTAGTTCAATAATTAATATAACTAGGTTAATGAGTTTTTTGTTTATTTAATTTTTATATATTTTGAGTTTATATAAATGTTAGATTAATGTCAAATGTTAGATGAATTAGATAGAAAAGTTAAATATATAGTAATGTCAATTGAATATATAATTAGATGGACTAATGGACTACTTAGAAAGTGTTTAATGGGCTTAGTTAGAACTAGGAAACTTGTTTATTTTTAGTAAGTACTACATTATTCTATTTATAGTAAGTGCTTAGTAGTTGAACTAGTTGATTTAATAAAACTGGTTCATTTTACTATAGAAGTAGTTTATTTTACTATATGATTAGTTGAATAATAATGATCTAATTTAGTCTTTGAATTATGAGCGATAGGAAATGTCATCATCGGAGGACGAAAGTCTCCTGGGAGTGCGACTTGGTGCCACGACGATCGAGGTGAGTGCGACAGGCCTCACCGGGCGATGGTCGGCGCTTCAGCATTAAGCTCGAGGAGACCTTGAAGTTGAAACGATGCATAGCGGACGACAAGTGTTTTTTCATAATTAAGCATGACTTCAACTATTTCAACGTGTAATTTTCATCTTTTATAATTCGAGTATAGTTAATCCCATGCCATGCAAGACGCTATGTCTTGGAGATGATGGATTTTGAAGACCATGAAAATTTTGAAACAAAGAAAATTCACCTAAGGACCCATCATGATGTGGATTTTGAAGTAAAGTTGTATAATGCTGAGAGCGTAACCCATTTTGGTTGCAAAAATTGGGAAGCATTTTGCAAATTGTATGGTTTTGATGAGGGTATGCTTGTCACCATGGATCTTGGTGATCCTGAAATCGAGCAAGACAATATGGACATTTGGGTCCTTGTTGATACTCCTCCAGTTCTACCGCTATGTGAGTTTCTCAAACATAGTTAATTATTAATAGAACTTATATTGTTCATTTCAAAATAGTTGACAGCTTATTTCCATTGACAGCTTATTTTGAAGTATCAAAGAATGTGCAGAAGATGGTAGATAGAACTTACTACACCGATGGCTCTGAGTTAACTTACAAGGAGAAAACTCATCTGGTTGGATTTTGTAATGATATTGAGAATTACAATATCTACAATCGAACTCCTCAACATTATGGTCAATACGTGCCACTAGTGCACGTGTTGAACTCTGTAACTACCATGGAGATGCCATGGTAAGTTTTATTACTATTACGACATCCGTGCATCTTTTGCATACTTCTAAAACTAGTACATCATTGCTAACTACGAAGTTATTACTATGTTTTTCAACAGAGAATCCCAAAGGATTGTGTGCCTCATTTGATGTATCGAGAATGGCGGCAGCCTTCGTGTTTTGAACATATATCCAGGTCATCCTCTGAATCTCAACTGTCCATACCAGATTTCTAAAACAAGTGGAGACATGACAATCAAAGGATGAAAAAATGTATGGACAGTCGTAAGGAGCTTCTTGGAAGCAAAAGGAAGCGAGGCGCAAGAATTGGAGACAGGATGATCTCCATTCTTCATAATGGAGAGTCAGGGTCTATATTCTTTTATGCTATTTTACCTTAAGTGTGTTTAGGTCCGATCCTACCGATCTCGATGATCATGTGCTAAGAACAATTATGTAGGGTTGGGTTCGATGACTATGAGGATGATGATCGTATGACTTATTATTAATAACGAGTAGAAGTTGTATGATGATGCTTGATTAATTAGCTAGTAGGACTTGTTATTATATATGATGATGTATGATGCGAGCATGCATGAGTTATTATATATATATATCTGCGGGTGAAACGAAAAAGAATTAAAATGGAAAACACAAAATTAAATGAAAAAGAAATCATAAAACCAAAAACCACCCAAACATTTTAGTACCGGTTGGTGTTACCAACCTGTACTAAAGGGCACCCGGCCCCCGAAGCTGGCTCGTGCCACGTGGTTGCCCTTTAGCACCGGTTCGTGCTGAACCAGTACTAAAGGGGGGGGGGCCTTTAGTGACCACACTTTAGTGCCAGTTATGTAACCGGCACTAAAGGGCCTTACGAACCGGTGCTATTGCCCGGTTCTGCACTAGTGTTATATGAGCATGAGCAAAGTCATAGTATAGTTTGGAACAGAACTCTCTAGACTTGGATGGCCATCTCCAAATATCATACTCATTTGGGGATAAATTGAACCGGGTCAAGACATCCTGCAACTGTGTGAGTTCCTGGTGGGCTTCATTGGATAATGGAAGATGCAAATTGTCTGTCGTAGAGTATAACTCCATGATGTCCTTGATAGATAGCAAATCATCAATGACAAAGGAGTGGAGGCGTGGAAATCTTTCCTTTAGAGGAGTAGACCTGCCATCAAGCTGCCAACGATCGAGCCAGAAGATCACAGTATCACCAGTATGCACCTGGGAATGGCCAGCTTACAAAATTTGTCATAGAGCTTCATAACATCTCGCCACCAAAGAGAAACACAACTCTCGGTTTCTTGTGGGGGGTGATGCACCATAGTAGGTGGTCCAGATAAGGTTAACCCAAGGAATGTCTGTTTTATTGAAAATATTGAAGAGATGCTTGAGCAACGGAGCATCAATTTGAATGCTCAAATTGATCACTCCAAGACCACCACAATTCCTCTGCCTGCAAACTAAGTCCCATGCTGCTAGGGATTGTCGAGGGTTATCAGAATTCCCTCTCCAAATACATTGTCGTTCAATACATTCAATTTGCTTGAAAATTCCTAGTGGAAGCGATAGTGAGCAGAGGAAATATATGGGCACGGAGTTGAGTCCCATCATCTACTTATTACTCCCCAATGTCTTCCCTTAGGCCCAAGTATTGTGAAGTTTCATGTAGTCGACGTTTAGATAACACCACTAAAGGAAGAACGGCATACACATCATCAAAATATCAAAGGAATGCCAACTTCACATGATTACTTATAACAAGACTTCTCCCATGTTCGCAAGAACAAAAGTAACTACTCACAAATCATATTCATGTCCAAGATCATAGGTGTATTGAATATTCTTGAGGATCTAAACATATAATCTTCCAACAAATAAACCAACTAGCATCAACTACAAGATGTAATCAACACTACTAGCAACCCACATGTACCAATCTCAGGTTTTAGAACAAAGATTGAATATAAGAGATGAACTAGGGTTTGTGATGAGATGGTGCTGGTGAAGATGTTGTTGAAGATTGGTCCTCCCACGATGAGGAGAATGTTGGTGATGTCGATGGCTTCAATTTCCCCCTCCCGTAGGGAAGTATCCCCGACGGAATCGCTTCGCTGGAGAGCAAAAGTGCTCTTGCCGAGGTTCCGCCTCGAGACGGCGGAGCTTCATCCCGAAAGTTCTCCTCTTATTTTTTTAGGGCAAAAACCTTCATATAGCAGAAGGTGGGCATCTGAGGGTTGCCGTGGGCCCCACAAGGCATTAGGGCGTGCCTTGTTGCCGTGTAGGCAACAGGTGGGCCCCTTCTGGTATTTCTTTATTCCATTATTTTTTTATATATTCAATAAAAAATCTCCATGAAGTTTCAGATCATTTGAAGCTCTGTAGATAGCCATCTCCGCTATAGCTCTTTTATGTCCAAAATTATAGCAGCCGGTAATTCCCCTCTCCATGTAAATCTTACAAATTAATAGAGAAAAGACATAAGAATTACATTGTAAAGTGGAATAATGATCAAAAATAATATAAATAACAATAAGAAACATGATGCAAATGGACATATCAATCATTCTGCAGCTTGAAGAACTAGGAGGGTCGCAGTCGCTATCGAAGGGGAGCTCACCTCCTAGGCCTGCCGTGATAAAGAGGGTTGCGGATCGTACCCAAGGGCAATGTTCAACCGAGAGAACACATGCACCCGTTCTTGGCCACCCACGGACCACCATCACTAAAGGAGATACAAGGATACAAACCTCAAACAACGTTGAAGAACATCGAACACCGTGACCTCACCATCACCACCATGAACATTCCTGAGAGGAAGTCAACAAATGGGACACGGAGGACCAAATAATTTAGTTGGCCCGCCACCGCATAGCACTTCCTCCACCGCCAGCACCAGACAACCTTAGAAGTGTGATCCTGTACTGAAAGTCGTCACTCTTATGACCATCTTGGGATCAGACAAGGAACGATTTCGGAACCGTTCGATTGCAACATTTCTCCCATTTTAAGCAAATAAATCGGCTGGTGTAAGCACATCCTGCCCAACCAACCATTTTGGGATAATTCAGACAGGGAACGAACTGGGAGTGGGGGGTGACTGTGATCTCTGTCCTAATCTAAGCACATGCATATTCCCACCTCAGCAGGTTGTTGCGCCTATCCTTTCCCGGACAAGAAGAAGAAGAAGAAGAAGAAGAAGAAGAAGAAGAAGAAGAAGAAGAAGAAGAAGTGAAGAAGATCCTTCCACTTCCAGCTCATCTGGCTGGCTGCCTGCTGAAGCGACAACGCAGCCGCTGTAGTTTTCTACTCCTGAATATGTGCTGCTGCTGTAAATTTTGGGATCTGAAGTTCAGACTTGGGACTGACTGTGATCTCTGTCCTAACTCTGGGCAAATAATTTCCATAGAGGAAGAGATCCTTCCAGCTCTGTCTTACTTCGTGCTGAAGCAATGACCAAATTTATATTAGTTGCCGCAGACCATTCATCCAGCTCTGTCTTGCTTCGTGCTGAAGCGATATGTACACGTAGCGAACGTGTAGACCAATACTTCTGCTACTAGCTGGTCTGGAATCGTGGATAAAGATTGTGGACAGAAGATCGCTTTTCTTTCTTCCGCTCGAAGAAAGAAAAGGCGACCTTGCCGCCAGGAGTTTCCCACGCCGCCGCCCTCCGGCGGCTCCCCTCCGCCGGTGGCCTCGGTCGTCGGTGGTGAGAGGGGTTGCCGGATCCACGCGTGTGGACCGTTTTTTTACTCTAGTAGTTTAGATTTTTAGGTTGTTCATCGTTTTTGCTTCGGCGGTGGTGATGGTGACGCTAAATAAAGTTTCTTCAGATCCTACTCCGATGAGGTGATCGGTCCTATGGTACGGGATGGATTTGGAAATCAGTCTGTTCAAGCAAGGATGGTGTGGCGGCGGCGACATCCTCGTGGTGGACCTGTGTCCTCGGGCTCCGCCGTTGCGACGGCGTTTGCTCCAGCGCCGGCGTGGAGCTTGGGAGGTAGTCCAGGAGCGGATGCAGATTGTGGTCTGCATCGACGGCATCTGGAAGACGGTGGATCATGTGCTGGGTTTGTGGTTTGTGGATGGCAGGTGTGGTTTTCTCCTCCGGCGTCTTAGTCGTGTGGGGGTGCCAGATCTAGAGTTCGATGGTGTGTCCGGGGTGTTGCCCCGGTCTGATTCGTTCAACGGTAATGGTTTCGCTTTTGGTGAGCCACCTTGGTTGTCCGCAAAGTCGCATATCAGCGATGGAGCCGCTTCGAGCTCGGGTGTGAAGGTGATTCGTAATTTTTTCCTTTGGTGGCTGCTATGGTGGTTCCAGAGGCTGGTGACGAGCGTTGGTGTCAAGTTCAGAGGTTTCTTTGGTCTTAATTGTAATTTTACTTATTGACTGTTGTCCCTTTGTGTAAAGGCTAGCGATTTGCTGTCTTTTCAGTTTTATCAGTTCGGTTTGTACATGTCTTGTACTATGATCCTTATAATACAAAGAGACACGTATTACAATGAAAAAAAAAGAATGGAGTGTGATACGACCACATGGGTCTCTGCATGCAGGTGTGGCGAGACAGAGACCCTGACTAGCTGTAGCTGTAGCTTTTTTTTTTAGAAAAGGGGGACTCCCCGGCCTCTGCATCAGAACGATGCATACGACCACTTAAATAAATAAGATAGGTTCAACAAAGTCATAGAGTCTTGAAATAAAATAAAGGCGAGCTCACAAAGAGCCTCGACACTAAAACAAGAAAAGGCCATCAAGCCACAACCGGCAGGCAAAATAAAGATAGGAAAACTAATTGCCTATCCTATTACATGACCGTCATCCAAACCGGTTGAAGATATTCCGCGCTACCATCTCCCAACGGACAGATCCAGTAACCAAACGCTCCCGGCCTCCGTCGGAGTGAGTAAGGACCACATACGGATCAGCGCCAGTAGCACGGAATACAACCTGCAAAAATGAATAGTAGTTATTCATTAAAAGCTAAATCATTTCTGCAGTTCCAAATTGCCCATAACAATGCACAAACTCCTACGAATATGTCTAGCTGTATCGACTCTATCCCATCCAGCCACGTTCCAAATAACGACCCGACCGAACTCGGAGGAGTAATGTTAAAGGCAATTTGCACGGTGCGCCACAGAATTCTCACCAATGGACACTCCAAGAAGAGATGCTTAATGGTCTCGTCATGATCACAGAAACTACACCTAGTAGATCCTGTCCAATTGCGCTTAACCAAGTTGTCCTTTGTTAAAATAACCTGTGTATGGACAAACCACATAAACACTTTAATTTTGAGAGCTGACGAGTGGATGAGAGAAGGACACGTATGTATGTGTTTCCGCCCGTGCGTTATGCACTGCTCTACTAGCACCATACTATTAAATTTTGAGCAGCACTTTTAGTGATTTTTGGGATTTTAAGCTATGATATTTCTATATACTATATTTCTATAACTTGCAGGACAGATGCTTTGCCAATTTCATTAAGAGAGAAAAATAAATATAAAGTTGCCCGGCTTATGAGGGAAATTAGGCCGAAAACCACAATGAAAAAAAAGAAAAGAAAACAATCAACGACAACCCAAACAGTACACCTTCAACTAGCATGACATCTCCCCGGATCGATTGTAAGAAGAGCTTCGGAAACTCCTTCAAAAAGAAAAGCAACACCCGCAAACCCCGTCGGCTCTAGGCCGAAAACCACAACAAAAAAAGGGAAAAAGAAAAACAATCAACGACAGCCCAAACAGTACACCTTCAACCAGCATGACATCTCCCCTGAGCGACTGCAAGCAAGAGCTTCGAGAACTGCTTCAAGAAGAAAAGCAACACCCGCAAACGCCTTCGTCATCGGCATCGACCCCGGGCGAACATAAGGTTTCGCCCAAACCCGCTCACGACCCCTCCACCAAATCCTTGGAGAGGTTTAGTCTCTCCGGCAGCCCCCAACGTTGCTCTCTACGCGGATCAACCCCGACCCAGTGGTGAGGAAGAACTCTTCGACAATGTCACCAAGGAGGAGAATGACTCCCACAAGCGCCATCATCGTCGGCATTGACCCCGCTGAAGAAACAAGCTTTCGTTCAGAGCCAAACGCATCACCACCTCTACAGATAATTGGGAGGGAGACAAGCCACATCAAACCTGCGAGAGACTGGGTCGCAACTCTGCTAGTAGTATTCAACAATGCCGAAACCATGACCAATTGGATCTGAAGGACGGCACGGCCACCACAACACCATGCTCGATTGCTCGTGCTGACGCTCGCATCAACGCACCGTTGCAACCAGGACGCCCGCAGCCATCACCGTAGCGCATGCGTGCCTGGAACAGGCTCACCTCGTCTCGAAGCACCCTCATGCACAAGCATAGAAACAAGAGCGGTTAGTGCGAAGATGCCAAGCATCGAAACCCACCAATGCTCACATGCCCCAGCCACCACAACCACAGAACAACACCATTACTATGTCAAATCGGCGGAGCATGCCGGCGGTACCATGACCTAGCCCCACACCTATAGGCCCAGACCGGGCCCACACAGGCCGTGGGCAGCAACCGTGTCCCGCAACCGATATGCATGCCGATCTACGCCACTACCACTGCGTGCCAGACACAAGCCCGTGAGGTCCTAGATTGGGCCCACGTGCCTGCGCCGCAAGCAACCAGCCTTAGAGCAGAGTACACACCTCGCCAGCAGCTGGCAGTGGCCACCGCGACACGCGCCACAGACACCACAGAAATGCCCTGCTGCCACCTTTTCGTGGACGTGCACTAGCTTCACCGGTAGGCCCTCCAGCGTCGGCAATGTGGAGGAGGGGGAGAGGAGGCGCGACTAGCGGCAGAGAATAGGGCCCACCCCATGTTGCTAGAGAAGGGTGACACGGGGATCTGGCCAGGGAAAAAGTGGATCTGTTGGTTTATCACACTTCATTATTCTAAATATGACTGTGAAAAACAAACTATGTCACGGTTTCAAGCTCGTTGCCCTAGTGCCGCCACCGTCATTCTCGTTCACTTGGCACACACCATGGCACGCCGGGGGAAAAGTGAATCTTTCGGTTTATCACTGAAGGAGTCCTGGATTAGGGGGTATCCGGACAGCCCGACTGTGTACAACGTCCGGACTATTGAAGCATGAAGATACAAGGCTCAAGACTTCGGCCCGTGTCCGGATGGGACTTTCCTTGGCATGGAAGGCAAGCTTGGCGATCCGGATATTATATTTCCTTCCTTGTAACCGACTCCATGTAAACCCTAGCCCTCTCCGGTGTCTATATAAACCAGAGAGGTTGGTCCTTAGAAGGCCGATCACAATTACATTCATACCATCATAGGCTAGCTCTTAGGGTTTAGCCTCTACGATCTCGTGGTAGATCTACTTTTGTACTACCCATATCATCAATATTAATCAAGCAGGAAGTAGGGTTTTACTTCCATCGAGAGGGCCCAAACCTGGGTAAACATTCGTGTCTCTTGCTTTCTGTTACCATCAGCCTTGACGCAAAGATCGGGACCCCCTACCCGAGATCCGCCGGTTTTGACACCGACAATCACACTTCATTTTTCTGATATATGAGTATGTGAAAAAAGAAACTATGTCACTCTTGCCAAGAGGCGACACAAATGCAACCTCGTTGCCTAGCGCCGCCCCCGTCAGTCTTGTTCACTTCGCACACGCGATGGCCTCCACTCCCCCCGAATGACTCTTGTCGTGTATCGTGGGGCAGGGATGGCGTGCGTGGGGCTGGGGGCCATGCGCGGTGTGGTACTGGCATGTTCGCATTGGCGGATCTCGGAGGGTGGCAGTGGATGGCAAGCCAGTGACAGGGGTGCTTCGCTGCAATAATTGGGCCAGGGCTATGCGGTGCGTGTGGAAAGTGGTGGAAGCGTTCCTACTCTCCATACAGGGAGAGCCGCATGTTATATATTGATATTGAGCGAGAGACGTCTCGTGGCGTTACAGGGTGCGATCGTAAGCTAACGATCGAGAGATACAATCCGGAGAAGAGATTCAAAGATAAGAGAGGACTAAAACAAACTCTATCTCTAAATACCTAAGATAAACATGACGCATGTGTAACATACCCAACGTGACATGATGTTTAACACTCCCCCATAATCAAAACCGAACTAGGTTGAGATTACGCCGAAAGTCTTCAAAGCTTCTGGTTGGTAGTGCCTTTGTAAACCCATCTGCAATTTGATCCTTGGATGAAATGAATCTGATCTCTAATTCTTTGTTAGCAACTCGTTCCCTGACAAAATGAAAATCTATCTCGATATGTTTGGTCCTGGCATGGAAAACTGGATTAGCAGACAAATAAGTTGCACCAAGGTTATCGCACCAAAGACAAGGTGTTGGGGTTCTCAATATTCCCAACTCTTTCAGTATTGCTTGGATCCAAATGACTTCAGCTGTAGCGTTTGCCAGGGCTTTGTATTCTGCTTCAGTGCTCGACATGGAAACAGTGGCTTGTTTCTTTGCACACCAAGAGACTAGGTTTGGGCCATGAAAGATTGCAAATCCCCCAGTGGACCTTCTATCGTCCAAGCAGCAACCCCAATCCGCATCAGAGAAGGCACTAATGCCCATGAAGGATGATCGGTTGATGGAAAGGCCCATACTGACAGTGTTCTTGACATACCGTAAGATGCGTTTTGCTGCTGTCCAGTGGGTTGTGGTAGGTGCATGCAAGAACTGGCAAACCTTGTTGACTGCAAATGAGATGTCAGGACGAGTAAGTGTTAAGTATTGAAGCGCACCAACTATACTTCAGAATCGGTGTTGTCATCCTGATTCAGAGTGTTCCTCTGTGAGAGATAGTGTTTCTCAACTTGACAAAGGAGTCGGTGATGATTTACAATCCTGCATGCCAACTCTGCTCAACAAGTCAGTAACATATTTGCCTTGAGAAAGATGAATGCCATGATCAGTTTTCTTAACTTCAATGCCTAGAAAATAATGTAAGTCTCCCAAATCTTTGAGAGCAAATTCTGACCGAAGATCACTGAGTAAGGCTGTAATTGCTTCATTGGACGAGCTAGTCACAATTATATCATCAACATAAATGAGAACAAAGATGGAAGTTTGAAACTTGTTGTAAATAAACAGAGAAGTGTCAGACTTTGATGGAACAAACCCAAGTGCTTGCAACTTCATACTCAACCGAGAATACCAAGCTCTGGGGGCTTGCTTGAGTCCATACAGAGCCTTGTCAAGCTTACAAACATGGAAAGGTGCATTTGGATCTGCAAACCCAGGAGGTTGTTTCATGTACACCTCTTCTTCTAGAACACCATGAAGAAATGCGTTATGCACGTCTAGCTGGCGAAGACTCCACCCCCTGGAAATAGCAATGGAGAGCACAAGACGAATAGTTGCTGCTTTGACAACTGAACTAAACGTGTCCTCATAGTCAATACCATAATGTTGCTTGAACCCCTTTGCAACTAAGCGGGCTTTGTAGCGGTCAATGGTGCCATCGGATTTTCTCTTAACGCGATGGACCCATTTGCAATCAATAAGATTTATACCTTGACGATGAGGAACTAAATGCCATGTCTTGTTACGTTGCAACGCAGATATTTCTTCCTCCATTGCTTGTTTCCATCGAGTGTCCCCAAGAGCAGCAGCGAGCGACTTTGTTCACTGGACTCTCCTGTCAAACACGTGAGACCATACTTGGAAATATTTTTGTAATTAATGCGATTAATAACTCCTTGTTGCAACCTGGTTCGTGTAGAACGGACTCCAGGAGAGGGTGCCACAGAAGATCCGGGCACCTGAGGAGGATCAGCCGCAGCAGGTCCCGAGGATGATCCTGGCGCGCTGGCGGTGCCCTATCCCGAAGGCGCCTCGGGACGAGGCGGGGCGACCAGACCCACGTCACGGTCTGACGCGGCAGTCTCACAGTCGGGGGAGACCGCGGGAGTGGCGGGCCCAGGCGCGGGCCTAGGCGCGCGGAGCCCTTAGGTTGGCTGGGCCGGCACGCGCGTGGAGAGGCGGGAAAGCCAGGCGGTGGCCCAGCGGGTCGCGCCGATCCCGAAGCGGATCTGGGAGTTGCAGGCTGGACATCGACAGCGGGCACCTGGAGGGATCCCGAGGCGGATTGCGTGGCAGAGGGAGGCGATCCCGAGGAGGATCTTCCAGGGGATTCTGTGCACATAAAATGTTGCACTGTAGCACTATTTTGAACACCATTTTCAACACCATTTGCACTGTTTCTTTCACACTGTTGATTGCTGAAACACAAAGCTCAGGTATAAAGTTAGGATGGTTAGGCAAATATTGATCATCACAATTATTTTCTTCCCCATTTGCACCATTGGAGAGATTCAAGGGCAAAAGGAGAATTTCTTTGCGAAGAAGGGCACCGGCATTTGGATGATGTGTGGCAAATGGATACTGGGTTTCATCAAAGACAACATCTCGTGAGATATACACTCGACTGTTAGAGACATCTAAGCACTTAACTCCTTTATGTTGTGGACTATACCAAGAAAAACACACTGTTTCGAACGAAACATGAGTTTACGGTTGTTGCATGGATGGAGATTGGGCCAACATGCACACCCAAAGACACGAAGTGGAGCATAATCTGGTTTGACATGTAAAAGACGCTCGGTGGGAGTTTCATTTTTGATGACGCGGCTGGGTAGAATATTAATGAGATGCACAGCTGTGAGAAGAGTTTCATCCCAAAACTTTAATGGCATGGACGCAGCGGCAAGCAAAGCAAGGTCTACCTCAACAATGTGTCTGTGTTTGCGCTCTGCCGAGCCATTTTGCTGGTGAGCATGGGGGCAGGAGACATGGTGAGATACTCCCAACGTTAGAAAAAAGGAATTGAGTTTTTCGTACTCACCACCCCAGTCGGATTGAACAACAAGGGTTTTTCTATTAAATTGTCTTTCAACAAGTGCTTGAAAGTTTTGGAAAACTTGGAACACATCACATCTTTTCTTAAGGAGGTATATCCATGTATATTTACTAAAGTCATCGATGAAGCTAACATAATAAGCATGTTTACCAACAGAAAGTGGAGCAGGACCCCATACATCAGAGAATATGAGTTGTAAAGGTTTAGTAGACACACTAGTTGAGACAGGATATGGCAACTGGTGACTTTTAGCTCTTTGGCAAGAATCACACACTGTTTCAGAATTATGCTCTCCAACAACTGAGAGATTATTTTTGCTAAGAATTTGCTGAAGGATGGCCCAAACGGGCATGCCATCTCTCTATAGAGAGTCTAATGGCACTATACACTTGTTTATTGAATCTGCTAACTTTGGGAATCAAAGGGTAGAGTCCATCCACGCATCTACCTCGGTAAAGGATTTGCTTCGTGACCTGATCCTTGATCAAGAAAAAGAAAGGGTGAAACTCTAGAAAAACATGATTGTCAAGAGCAATACGATGTACAGAGAGAAGGTTTTTCGATGAACTAGGAAAATGATGAATATTGTTAAGATGTATATCTCTATGCGGGGAATGAATAATTGAATGACCAATATTGCTTATCTCCATACCTGAACCATCAGCATTATGGACTTGATCATGCCCGGTGTATCTTTCATGCATGGTGACCTTCTCTAGCTCATGGGTGATAGGGTCGGTGGCTCCAGAATCAACATACCAATTTGAATCTTCACCATAGCTTGTGTTTGCCGCAGCAGCAATTTTCTTCTTGCTTGAGTTATCTTCAGCATATCGCCACTTGCATTCTTTTGCTATGTGATTAGTTTTCTTACAAATTTGACACTTGCCCTCATACTCATCATACCCTCGAAAGTTGTTGTTGTGGTTGTTTGGACCGCCCCTATTGTTGTTGTAGAAGGGTCGGCCTCCTCCCTGGTGATGGTTGTTGTAGTTGGAGCCGCCGCCGCCGCCGTTGTTGGAGTAGTGGCCACCACCACCACCCCCGTACTGGTTTCCGTTGTCGCCGTAGTGGCCACCATCACCACCGTTGGGGTAGTAGCCACCGCCGCCATGTCCATCACGACGGGAGCCGCCACCGCCGCCACCGTTGCCGCGGTAGCCCTTGGGCGGGCCACCTCCATGGCCGCGCGATGCGGAGTTGGCCGACGACTTGAAGGCGCCGGCACCCGTGCCCTGGAACATCTCCACCCTCTGATCGAAGGTAGCAACCATGCCGAAGAGCTCATCTACAGAAACATCATCAGGGCGAACATCAAGGGCAGATATGATCGGTTGGTAATCCATGTCTAGGCCAGAGATGATGTGGGAGACGAGCTCATTTTCTGTGATAGGTTTGCCGGCTGCAGCTAACTCATCGGCAAGACCTCGCATGTGGCCGAAGTATGTGGCGGCAGATTGGGTTCGTTTCTGGGCGGTGGTGAGGGAGATGCGGACGTGGTTTGCATTGGAGCGGGATTGGGCAGAAAACATATTGGCAAGGGTTGTCCAGATTGCATGAGATGTCTCTAGGGAAGCAACCTGGACTAGCACCTCCTTTGAGAGATTGCGGAGTAGATAGGCAATGATTTGTTGATCTTGGATCAACCAAGGAGCATAAGCAGGGTTTGGGATGACCTGATCTTTGCCCTCGGAGGTTTTGCTGACTAGGGTTTTTGCTGGTTCGACAATGGTTTGGTCGAGGTATCCAGAGAGGCCGGCCCCCATGATCTGGGAGCGGGCTTGAGCACGCCAGAGAACATAGTTCGATCTGGTGAGAGGTTCTGAAACATTGTTGTTGAGGCCGGAGGAGACTACGGCGATGGAGGTCGACATAGTCGAGTTTTGGAGGAAGGTAGCTAGACGAGATGGAAGAAGATGGCTCTGTATACCATGTGGAAAGTGGTGGAAGCGTTCCTACTCTCCATATAGGGAGAGCCGCATGTTATATATTGATATTGAGCGAGAGACGCCTCGTGGCGTTACAGGGTGCGATCATAAGCTAACGATCGAGAGATACAATCGGGAGAAGAGATAGAAAGATAAGAGAGGATTAAAATAAACTCTATCTCTAACTATCTAAGATAAACATGACGCATGTGTAACATACCCAACGTGACATGATGTTTAACAGTGCGATCCGGTGGTTTACTTCTAGAGAGGCAGGTTGTTCCCCATTGATGGCAGCAACAATGTCTGCTTGTAGTTTGGCGACTCATGTGCTCATTCCCGATAACGAGGTCGTGGTGTTGTGTAGTGCATATCGTGTGTGTTGCGTATGCCTGTCAATGAGGTTGTAGCATTGTGTAGTGCATATCGATTGTAGCACTTTATTTGTAAAGCGGGGCAAAAAGCCTCTTTTAAGAGAAATTTTCAATATATTGGGTTCTTATGTTTAGTAGAGAAACTATGTTGGGCAAATGCCAACCTGAACCATATTTCATTTTCAAAAAGATAGGAGCCGGATACAACACAGCGGCTACAAGACACCGAAACAGAGAGAGAAACGGAAACTAGATCCAGGTCAGTTGGCTAATGCTATGCCAATCACTTAACTGAGTGAGTGGCTGGAAGAAAGGCAAACTATGCAAAACACTCTGCGCCAGCATCTACTGCGAGCCAAACAAATTTTGAAAGATCAGGCAGATAAAAACATAACACCCAGGGATTTTCAGGTGGGCGATGAGGTTTTTCTCAAACTTTAGCCGTATATTCAAACTTCAGTGTCTGATAGAGCAAATCACAAGTTGGCATTCAAATATTTTGGACCATTTCGAGTGCTACCTCGGGTCTATGATGTCTCGTACACACTCCAACTGCCAGAGGGACTATCCATTTATCCCATGTTCCTTGTCTCCCTACTACGCAAGGTGTTAGCTAGGGGGTGTTAGCAACCCTCACTACCCTTTTTTTTACGGGAAGGTATACTTTATTAGCTCAAATAACGGTTACATCATCCGCTAGGAATTTAACAAGAAAATTAGAAGGTGCATCCGCTCAAACATGAGGGTCGTTTGCACAACCCCACTTTGCCAGCTCGTGAGCTACTACATTTGACTCTCTAAAGCAATGCTCAATAGTAACCTTCCCAAAATCACCCAAGATATTTCGACAATCATCTAACACAGGCGCTGCAACCATTGAATGGCCTTCGTTTAGCTTTATTGCATCCACCACAACACTGTTATCCATTCTTACCATCAACTTAGCACATCCCACACTTAGGGCTAATTTTAAGCCTTCAAACAGTGCCGTTGTTTCTACCGCGACAACATCAGCGATGTGTTCAAGTCTTGTTGTTGCAGCTGTGATGAAACGGCCTTTATGATCCCTGACAACGGCCCCGCATGCACCTGAATTTGTCCCAGCAAAATAGGATGCGTCCATGTTCAGAACTAGATGCCCTGGTAAGATAGATGGCCACTTGTTTAATTTAGCAACAGTCGGACCTTTCCCTACAGCACGAACGTAGTTGAGGGCAAGCGCCAAGATCGCAGGTGCTGTCCTCTCCGGCGTTTGCAGCTCCTCCCCTTTGACGAATTCTCTCCGCTGCCACCACAGATACCAGCATGTTGTGGCTATCATCTCCGATAGCTCAACCTGACCAGTGTACGCCTTCTGATAAGCTTCATCGCATAGTAAGAAATCGATAACAGACGCACCAGCTCGGTCTATTACAACAGCAAATTGAATCTCTTCACTGAGTCCGAGTGCATCCCAAACGGCCTTCGATCGTGCACACTGGAATAGGACATGACATATATCCTCTGCACCATCTTGGCAGACTGCGCATTGAGATATACTCCCTATATGGCGATTTGCGAGAACACTGAAGCATGGGATAGCATTGTGTAAGCATCGCCACAAAAAAAATCTTTATCTTTGCTGGCACCTTCAGACTCCATAACTTGCGCCAGATTGGGTGTGGCGCCGTGGAGTAACGTACTAGGCCCAGATCATTCTCATCAAAATTTGCCTCCCATTGTTTATAATACGCAGACCGAACTGAGAAAACCCCGTTCTTTGTTAATTGCCACACTACAAAATCTTCTGTCTCCGCATGAAATAAAGGGATCTGCAAGATGCGCTCGGCATCAATGTGCCAGAAGTTCTCACGGATCAACTGCTCATCCCACTCTCCAGAAATTGGGTCTATTAACTCACATACCCGGGTTAGCACTTGGTTTCCCCGGACAGTGATGATTTTCCTTGACGCACTGTTCGGTATCCAGCAGTCATTCCATATATTTATCTTTGCACCGTCTCCCACTCTCCAGATGCACCCCTTTTTGAAAGTCTGGACACTAGCCCAAATACTTTGCCATACGTAAGAGGATCCATTTTTAAGTTCACAATTGAGAATGTCTCCCGTAGGGTAGTATCTTTCTCTAAGGATGCGAGCACACAAGGATCCATAATTCTCAATAAGCCTCCAACACTGTTTTGCTAGCATCGCCAAGTTGAAACTATGGACATCTCGGAAGCCCATTCCTCCTCTCTCTTTTGGCACACACATTTTCCACCAGGCGAACCAATGCATCTTCCGCTGGTTTTCCTCATCACCCCACCAATAGTGCGACATTGCATCAGTGATCCCCTTGCATACTTTCTTTGGGAATTTGAACACACTCATCGCATATGTTGGGATGGCTTGGGCCACCGCTTTCAACAACGCCTCCTTCCCTCCATAGGAGAGAGTTCTCTCTTTCCATCCGTTCACCATAGCTTGGATTCTCTCAATAATATGTTTGAAGCAGTCTACTCGATCAATTCCAATCATGGACGGCAGCCCCAGATACTTATCTAAGAGAGACTCAGTCATTATGTCCAGGATTTGGCAAACTACGGCCTTAATCTCCATGTCTGTGTTTGGGCTGAAGAAGATTGAACACTTTGCTACACTCACCAGTTGGCCTGAAGCTGCACAATATTCATCCAAAATCTCGCGCAATGTTTTTGCATTTGACTCATCTGCTCTCATCAGGATAAGTGAATCGTCAGCAAATAATAAATGAGAAACTGTTGGGGAATCTTTACACACCTGGACACCATTCAGATTGCCAACTTCCACCTCGTGATTAATTAGGGCTGATAAACCCTCCGCACATAAGAGAAACAGATACGGGGATAGAGGGTCTCCCTGTCTCAGTCCCCTTGTCGGAGTAAACGGAAGTGTCTCGTTCGAATTAAATCGTACCTTATACTCCACGGAAGTAACACAAGACATGACCAGCTGGACCCAACTTGCATTAAACCCCAGCTTGGATAATATTGCCTCCAAAAACACCCATTCTACGCGATCATATGCTTTGTGCATGTCCAGCTTCACTGCACAAGTTCCAAATTTTACTTTCTTCCTTTTTTTCATGGTATGTAAACACTCATAAGCCACAGTTACATTATCAGTGATGATACATCCAGGAACAAAAGCACTCTGAGTTTCACTAATTATATCTGGAAGTAATACCTTTAATCTGGCAGCCAACATCTTCGAGATCACCTTGTACACCACATTACATAAACTAATAGGTCTGAATTGGGTGATCTTCTCTGGATTGTCCACTTTTGGGATCAAGACAATGGTGGTAGAGTTCCACCCCTCTGGAATAACCCCTGAATTAATGGCTGCCAAAACTTCCTTCACCAAAACATCACCAAGAAGGGGCCAGAATTTTTTATAAAAATTTTGCATGTAGGCCATCTGGTCCTGGCGCCTTTAAATCACCTATACTAAATAGTGCTTTCTTTACCTCCTCTTCTGTATAAGGTGCAAGTAGTGATTCATTCATGTAGTCCGTCACACATCTTTTAACTTTATTCAAAACGTTTAAAGAAGGTACGTTCACTTCTGAAGAGAAGAGATGCTGAAAATACTCACTGATAAGGCTCTTCATTGATTCATTGTCCTCCCTCCATATGCCATCATCACCAAGCAGCCTTCTTATATGATTCCTTTTCTTTCTAGCAGAAGCAAAATTACTGAAAAAAATTGGTATTACGGTCGCCAAACTTCAGTCAGTTGGCACGACTACGCTGTACCCAGTAGATCTCCTCCTTCTCCAAGTTTTCTTCTATTTCAATTAGTAACACGTGTTGCCTGTCCGCCGACTCGTCAGTGAGAGGGCCCGACCGCAACTTATCCAACTCCGCCTTGAGCTCCTTGAGACGCCGATGCGGTGCCTTGAGGATCTCAAGATCCCAGACATGCATATCAGCATGTACGCTCGCTGTTCGGACCGCAATGGGTGCCAGAGGGTCCATTCGCACCGTGTCTACGCCTCCGATACATGACAAAGGCAAAACGGTGCACGAACCACGAAGGATGCCCATACCAGAAATCCCAACAACAAATTCTCGGTCCCACGGTGGGTTTCATACATGTTCGAGTATCCACCAGTACTTAAGGAGGGCTCTCCGTGATGCTATGAGGAAAGAGTGGCCCTTACCTGCAGAGAAATCATTTAGGAACACCGGGAGTGATTGGTTGCAGGTGCTCTTGGACACAGAACCAGAGGATACGCGAGCAAAACTGCTGCTGCTGTTATGGAGATGTTGGCACTTGAGAGAGGATACGCTAAGACACAATGGAAGGGAATCAATCATGAGCTCTGTGATTTTTCTGAGGAAGTATGCCGAAGATCTACAAATGGCAGCGATGACAGGGGATGAGTTCAGTAAAAATGCAGGAAGTAGCCCCTCATGTCATATGATACAATGCTTGAAGTGGTCGGGTCCTGTAGGAGATGCTGTGAAACTGAATACAGATGCAGCCTTCCAGTCTGAATCCGGTGTCTCTGCTGCAGGTGCAGTCGCAAGGGATAGGGCTGGACATGTGATCGTGTCAATGAGCAGAAATCTGACCCCTAGCAGAATTGTTGAGGAGGCTGAGGCAAAAGCTGCTCTTGCTGGACTGCGTTCGCTAGCAAAATACTATAGAGGCCCTTTGATCTTGGAACTGGACTGTCAAGCAATCGTAAAAGAGCTGGAAGCCGGGGGAATCGGTCCCAATGTTTCGCTCTGATCAAGGATATTAAACAAGCTCTTGCAATGTTTGCAAGCTCCAGGGTGAACCATGTGGGAAGAGCAAGCAATGCTCTTGCCCATAAGCTTGCGGCGGCGGCCAGAAATGGAGTTGATCAGGAGATAGCTTCCGACGTGCCAGAAGAGCTACAGCAGTTGATGATAGCTGAATTTGTCTCCCCTGCAGAGTAGTTTCCTACTCTTGCTTCTCAAATAAAAAAAGTACTTAAGGAGGACCAATGACAGGTGGGCCATCCTGGCTAGGATCAGGCGACGGCGGCGGTGACAGCCGTGAGTGGTGTGTGTGTCCCATGTATCCAGTTGTATCGTGTGAGTTTCCTCCTCATATCCTCCCCAATTCCACCAGGTTGTAATCGGACCTACCCTCCTGTGGATATGAGAGAGAGTAGTGAGTTCTTGACAAGCACCCTTGGGAGGAAGTCAACCAACGACCCAACCCCGCCAGAAAGCACTTCCTCCACCACTGCCACACCCCCCCGAGGAATGTAATCTTTGTACCGAATTCGTTACCCCTATGACCATTTCGGGATAAGACAGGGAATAAGCTCGGAAACGTTCGACTGTGATCTGTCCCCTAAGTTCAGCACATCACATAAACCGGATGCTATAAGCACATCCTGCCTACTCAACCATTCTGGGATAATTGAGGCAGGGAAGGAACTTTTTTTTCGAGAGTACACATAGGCGTGGCATAGCTGACTGTGATCTCTGTCCTAATGTAAGCACATGCATATTCCCACCTCAGCAGGTTGTTGCGCCCATCCTTTCCCGGACAAGAAGAAGAAGAAAGGACCTTGCAGCTCTAGCTTGCTGCATGCTGAAGCGATGCCGCAGCTGCTGCTGTAATTTTTGTACTCTAGTGAATATGTGTTGCGGCTGCTGTTAATTTGGGATTTGAAATTAAGACTTGGGGCTGAGTGTGATCTCTGTCCTAACCCGGCGGTTTGACTCGTACTGAAGCGACCACGACGACGACGACGAAATTTCAGTTGGTTACCGCAGACCATTCATTCATCCAAACACAGAGCGGTGTGCATGCGAAGCAATCGCCTACACTACTTGTGGTACTAGCTGGTCTGGAATCCAGGAGAAAGATTGGAACAGAATCGGCAAGGATATGTCTATATGCGGGGTCTGCAAATGCGGTGGCATCGACTGCTCCAGGCCGCTCTAGCAGTCTGCAGCCGACGAGAGGAGGAGAAAAGGGCACGTATGTATCGACGCATGTGTGCAGCCCGTTTATTATCCACTGCCCATCATCGGTCCCTGTACTAGTCTGCTGAACTACTACACCTTTTCCAGACCACTCCGGTGCATCTTCAGACCACCACCCACCGTTCAGCAATCCTCACATCTTAGATACTGTCGTAACAATAATCGCTTCATTAAAATATTATCTCATGCATCCAAAACAAGTGTCACAGACTTGGTACAACTTTGGGACGGAGGGTGTATATTTTCAACGGCACCGAATTTCTGCAGCAACGATGTGCAGTTACTTATGGCGTCTGAGGTCTAGGGAAAACTTGGCGGTGAGAAATACTCCCTCTGCAAAGAAATATAACTGTGTTTAGATCACTACTTTAGTTTTTTTAAACGTTTTTATATTTTCTAGTAGTAATAAAACTGTAAAAGAAGTATTTTGAGTACCGGGTTTTAGTAAATAGTAAAAAACAACCTGAATTGTATGCAGTCATGGTTACAAAAACCACCACTTTGAAACTTCCGTTAAATCACCAGTGTTGCACTTATTTTTATTGCAAAAACACATCGATGACTTGCTTGACAAATATTTATTAAGTGTGATTATGACAGGTATGGCCCAATCGTCAAACTATTTGCTGCTATTCCATCTATTTGTGCATCAAGTACGAAGAAGACCTCAATATATAATAAAGAAATGATACTAGCTCATTGTTTTATAGGCTTTCTTATATTCAGTCGGAAGAGTTTAGGTAAGACTTTTAAAGAAACTCTTGTCTAATTAGTTAAGGTGTATTAAGCCGAGCCCAGTTTGGACTCGAAGCAAGTATAGATAGGTTTTGTTGAGAGATTAGTTTGGCAATGCAACTCAATGTATTGATCGGTGCATAACGCACATATATATGGGTGTACAAAGTGGGCCTCGACCTCAACTATACAAAGACTAGGAGGTGAGCCAAGATATACAATATACATGCACAACCATATTCAACACCCCCCGCAATCGAAGTGTTGCCGGAGACGCAGAGACTGGACCTGAACTCCTCAAATACGGAAGTAGGCAATCCCTTCGTCATCACATCGGTGAACTGTTGCGCCGTTGGGATGTGAAGGACCTAGATGCGCCCAAGAGCCACCTGCTCGCGAACAAAGTGAATGTCGAGCTCAATATGCTTCGTTCGACGATGATGGACTGGGTTGGCGGAGAGGTACACAGCGGAGACGTTGTCGCAGTAGATGACAGTGACCTTGTGAACTTCACAAAGCAACTCCTGGAGCAGCTGACGAAGCCAAGAGCATTCGGTAATGGCATTAGCCACTGCCCGATACTCTACCTCGGCACTCGAGCGGGAGACCGTGGGTTGTCGCTTGGACGACCACGAGATCAGCGAAGGCCCAAGGTAGACACAGTAGCCCGAGGTGGAACGTCGTGTGTCCGGGCAACCAGCCCAGTCCGCATCAGAGTAGGCGACGAGGTCGGTGGAGGCGGAGGCCCTCAGCATGAGTCCCAAGGACGGGGTGCCGCATATGTAACGGAGGATACGCTTCACTAAGGTCCAATGAGAGTTACGTGGAGAGTGCATGTGAAGGCAAACCTGCTGAACAGCATACTGCAAATCGGGGCGCGTCAAGGTCAGGTACTGCAGAGCGCCAACGATAGAGCGATAGAAGGCCGCATCGGATGCGGGAGAGCCCTCCAGAGCTGAAACCTTGGCCTTGGTGTCGACAGGCGTGGCGGCAGGCTTGCAATTAAGCATGCCAGCACGCTCAAGAAGCTCATGGGCATACCGCTGCTGGTGCAGGAAAAACCCATCTGACCGTCGAACCACCTCGATGCCGAGGAAGTAGTGCAGGGGCCCCAAGTCCTTGCGGGCAAACTCATCGCGAAGATGAGCGGTGAGCCGCTGAAGAAGCTCGACAGTGGATGCTGTCAGGATGATGTCGTTGACATAGAGCAATAGGTAGGCTGTGGCAGCTCCATGATGATAAACGAAGTGGGACGCATCGGAGCGAGTGGATGTGAATCCAAGCGTCTGCAGGAACACAACGATGCGCTGGTACCAGGCCCGGGGCGCCTGCTTCAACCCGTAAAGGGAACGGGAGAGCAAGCACACGTGGTCAGGATGCACGGCGTCGACGTAGCCAATGGGCTGCTCACAGAACACCTGCTCAGCGAGGTGGCCGGGAAAGAAGGTGTTGGAAACGTCCAACTGATACATGGGCCAGGCACGGGAGACGACTAGCTAGAGCACGGTGCGGATCGTGCCCGGTTTAACAACCGGGGCAAAAAGTTTCAGTGAAGTCCACACCCGCGCGTTGCTGAAAGCCCCAAACAACCCAGCAAGCTTTGTAGCGCTCGAGAGTTCCGTCCGGACGAGTCTTGTGCCGAAAGACCTACTTGCCCATGGTGATGTTGGCACGAGGCGGTCGAGGGACGAGCTGCCAGGTGTGGTTCCGCTGGAGAGCGTCGAACTTTTCCTGCATCGCAGAGAGCCAATGAGGATCCAGGAGGGCGGCTCGAGCTGGCGATGGGAGAGGAGACGGCTCAGAGGCGGAAGCAGCGAGAAGGTACTCATCGCTAATATATCGCATGCTCGAGCGAAGAGTGCCAGCCCGAGAGCGAGTCATTGGGCGGGGCAGCTGGTCCGGGGCGGCGGCGGGTGAGGACGATGATGAGCCCACCGCCTCTGGGGCCGCGTCGGCCGAGCGGGACACCGAGGGCGTCGGAGACGCCGAGGGCGGTAGGGGCGCCTAGGACGCTGGGGACGCCGCGGGCACCGGGGGCGCCGAAGGCGCCGGGGTCGGGAATGCCGACCCGAGGAGGGGCATGATAACACACAAGTATAGGGGATCGTTTGTAGCCTTTTTCGATAAATAAGAGTGTCGAACCCAACGAGGAGATAAAGGCAGAACAAATATTTCCTCAAGTTCTATCGACCACCGATACAACTCTACGCACACTTGACGTTTGCTTTACCTAGAACAAGTATGAAAATATTTTGCAAGAATAAAACTACGGTACTTTGCGAGAACAAAACTATGAATACAATGCAAGGTAGTAAAAGTAGATAGCTTTTGTCAACAAGAAAGTCATCTGTCCCTAGACAATCGATAACAAGTATCGGTAATCATTCTTGTAATTTTATATGAGGGAGAGGCATGAGCTGACATACTTTAAATTCTCTACTTGGATCATATGCATTTATGATTGGAACTCTAGCAAGCATCCGCAACTACTAAAGATCATTAAGGTCATGAAACCCAACCATAGCATTAAGTATCAAGTCATCTTTACTACCATACGCCATAACCCACTTATCCGCGTTTAGCCTGCTGTCACCCCCGCAACACTGACAATAAGCAAACCATGAACATATTTCAACACCCTACAGCGGGGCCCCCTCACGTTTGCGCGAGACGGAGGGCACCGTAGGACAGCACCATAAATAAAATATACAATCATACCAACCAAGATCACGATTAATCCATAGGACAAAACGGATCTACTCAAACATCATAGGATAACCATAGATCATTGGGAAATAGTATATGGAGTTGAGAACCATGTTTAAGTAGAGATTACAGCAGGGAGAAGGGGTGGTACACCGCTGCATAGAGGGGGAGAGAGTTGGTGTTGACGGTAGCAAGATTGTTGATGTAGATCGCAGTCACGATCCTAGCCCCGACGGCACTCCGGCGCCACCGGGAGAGAGAGGGGGAGAGAGCCCCCATCCTTCTTCTTCTTCCTTGGCCTCCCCCCTAGATGGTAGGAGGGTTCCCCCTCTGGTTCTTGGCCTCCATGGAGGCGGAGGGGCCGGAGCCCCTCCGATATTGGATCTCCCTCTCTGTTCTCTTCTGTTTCGCGCTCCCAAATCAGGCCGAAAACCGTTTCTTATATTCCCGGAGATCCGTAACTCCAATTGCGCTGATCTTTTTACATGATTTTTTTCCGGATATAAGCTTTCTTGCACCCGAAGTAGAGATCCAACCAAGGTTCGAGGAGGGCAGCACCCACCACCACGCGCCAGGGGCCTGGGGCGCGCCCTGGTGTCTCGTGGTCCATGTGGGCCTCCGTTTGCGGTGATTCCAACTCCTAAAATTCACAAATATTCCAAAATAATTCTCCGTTGAGTTGCATCACGTTTGGACTTTGTTTGATATGGATTTTCTGCGATACAAAAACATGCAACAAACAGGAACTAGCAATGGGGCACTAGATAAGTAAGTTAGTACAAATAAATCATATAAAAGTTGCCAAAAGTATGTAAAAGTTGAATAATATTGGCATGAAAGAGAAGCGTGCGGACGCAGTCATTAAGAGTGCGGAGCACGCGCTCAGCGCGCCTATTCTGTTGTGAAGTATACGGGCAAGTAAGACGAAAGATCATGCCGTGTGTGGTGAGAAGATTGTGGATGACAAGATTATCAAACTCCTTCCCATTGTCTGTTTGCAATGCATGGATGGAACGTCCAAACTATGTGAAGACATAAGAGTAAAATGTGGTGAGAGTGGCAACAACATCCGACAACTGTATTTCATTTAGCGTTGAAGTAGCGTGCTATATCGTGAATATCGCCGCAGCAAGAAAATTAGCTAAAGCGTAGTGTGTCCCTTTCCCCTACGCTCTAGGGACACAATAACATCGAAACACTACACTATTTTTTCCGTTGATTGAACATCATCACTCTCATGACCATCTTTGGATCAGCCAATGAACGATCTCGGAACCGTTCGACTGCGATATTTCTCCCATTTTAAGCAGATAAACAGTCTGGTTGTGAGCACATGCTGCCAAATCTGAGCACATACATACATATTCCCATCTCAGCAGGTTGTTGCACCCATCCTTTCCCGGACAAGAAGAAGAAGAAGAAGTAGAAGGTCCTTCCACTTCCAGCTCATCTGGATTGCTGCTTGCCGAAGGGACGCCGCAGTTGCTATAATTTTTGTACAAAATATGTGCTGCTTCTGTTGCTGCTGTAAATTTGGGATATGGAATTCAGACTTGGGGCTGACTGTGATCTCTGTCCTAACTCCTAACCTGGGCACATATTCCAGCTCCGGCTCTGCTTCGTGCTGAAGCGACGACAAAATCTCAGTTAGCTACCATAGACCATTCATCCAGGCAATCAGCGACATGCATACGTAGCAAATGCGTACACTACTTCTACTACTAGTAGTAGATAAAGATTGCGGACAAGATCGAGAATGATAGACCGGGACCTGTGGCACTCCAGAGACCGCCCTTTACGTATGTTTGTTATCCACTGCCCATCGTGTGTATCTGTTGTACTAGTCTGCCTATCTGCTACACCTCTTCCTGACCATTCAGCAATCCTGTACTACACAGCTTACAAACTGTTATAAAATCAATCGCTTCAGTAAAATAGTATGTTTCATCGTTTGTGGGGAAAACAGTATGTTTTTAACGATACCGTATTTTCTGCAGCGACGATGTGAATTTACTTATGCCGGCCGAAGTTTAGGGAAAAGTCACGGCGAAAACGAACACACAAGTCGTGTATCTTTATATATTAAAGATAGGGGAAGGGGTCACAATACAAACTGTTTAATTACAAGAGGTGGGAACGATGCGCGCACGACCCAGGGCCGTCTCCAGGAATTCGGGGCCCCGGGCGAAAACCAAAATGTGGCCCAAAATTTCGAATAATTCACATAAGAGAAAAATCAATATGCGTAAAGCATATTCCCATTTTATTATATTTTTGCATGTCTGTTTTATTTGTACCGTATTTAGGCATATATCAAATATTAATACTAATGCTAAAAAGGTAAACGATAGCAAAGCAATAGACGAACGTCATGTTCTACCAAAAAGGAGCACTCGTCTAGCTAGTAAACAAAACCTAAGAAATTATTAGTGATCATCGATCATTTGATCAAACAGAATCTAATTAGTTTCAAATAGTAACGATCGCTAGATGATTAGATCATTCGAATACAAAGAAAATAAATTTAAAAAAGAACCTTGCTCTTGGAGATAAAAACCAGTTCGTAGTCTGGTGTAGATGTGTTCCTCAGTGCTGATTAAAGCAACGAACTGACGGAGCCGCGTTCTGTGATTGTTGCATCTTCACGGCAGCCGGCAGGAAGACGATCAACAGTGGGATCGGACCGGAGGCAACTGCTGGCGCCGACACAACTACTAGGGCCTCACGCAGGGCAAGGGTTTGGTGCTTCGCCGATCGCCGGTCGCGAGACATTCCGATCGTGCCATTGGGCCTCCAAACTTCTGTGCTAGTATTATTTTGGGCCTCTGATCTTCTATCATATCGCAGCCCAGTAAACAGCTCACGTATTTCTCAAAAAAAAAAGTAAACAGCTCACGTACACGGACGACGGTTGGATTCCTGGTCTTTTTAGCGATCTTTCAGCGGCATCTAAGGAAGCGATCTTTCCTGATTTTCTCTCGATGGGGGCCCCACGATTTTGGGGCCCTGTGCGATCGCTCATCTCGCTCCCCCTCATCGACGGGCCTGGTCCTCTTCACCCGCACACAGAAAGCTAGAATCACCTGGGGTGGCATCGATCGAAGCTACCTTGTCGAAGACTACTATTCCTCTCCAACCAGATCATATGTAGAGTGCAACAGATTAGCGCATTCAGCTCTTTGCAAAGACCGGCACGAACCGCAGCGCTGATGATCGCCGACATCCATTGCACAAGTGAGCTCGTCGGGGAAGGCATGGAACGGTGAAGCCCGCTGGTGGAACCCAAACACCTGGCCTCTACCGCGGTGGCGGCTATATAAAGAAACCATGGTCAATGGTGCGTGTTGTCCCTGACACATGGTGGCCCGATAGGCGAGCTATCGCTGAATCTGGCGCACAAATAGGTGGGAGTCAAACTTCAAATAGACACCTGCGTTGCTAGCCAGTAAAGATAGCGAATCATTGCTAAATAGCAGCACTAAACCTAAATTACTAAGTATAATGGCAGTTTTTGTTTATTTCAATTTTATCCATTTCTTGGATAAATTGTGATTTGTTTTCTTAAAAATGCAAATAATGTTTGACATTTGTGAAAAAAATATTCGAATTGAAACTAATTTCTAAAATGTTCACATTTTATTTTGGAAAAATTGAACAAATATTTGAAAAACACAAACAAACTTTTGAAAATGCAAACATTTATTGATTTTTTATACAACATGAAATTTTGTAAATATATATTTAACAAATTTATAATATACACTTAACAATTATTAAAATAAACACTGAAATTTTTTGTGATATACGCTGAATAAAAATTGAAATACATGTTGCACATTTTTGCGATATACAATGAAAAATATTGAAAATTCACATTAACTTTTTTGTGGTAAAAACATTGAATTATTTTTAAAAACTTTGTTGAAAATTTTCTTAATATATAATTAATATTTCCTTAAATATAAGTTGAAGATTTTTGTATATAAATATGCAATGAACTTTGTATAAAACATGGAAAAAATAAAGAAAGAACATGGGCTTACAGAAACTATTTGGCGCCTAAGCCGCCAAAAAGTGAGCTGGTGCGTGCTGCCTACCCATGTTGGGGTGGCCTATTTGGGGATCCTTTACCAGAACCGGTTTTTTGTCTTTCCTTTTATTTTTCTTCTAGTTTTTTCTTTTCTCTTTATTTGTTAACCTTTTTTCTCTTTTTTTACTGTTCTGTCTTTTATTTTTCTTTCGGTTCTTTTTTTCATTATTTCCATTACTTTTTTCGTTGCAATCTTTCAAATTTGTGAATATATTTTCCCATATAGTGAATACTTTTTGAACACCATCAATAATTTTCCAACTTCTGAACATTTTTCGTAATTGCGAACAAATTTTCAAACATGTTAACATCGTTTTACAAATTTGTCCGTATTTTTTATAAACTTTTGCTTTTTTTAATGACAAACATTGTTCAAACATTTTTCAAAAAAGCAACATCTGTTTTGAATTGGTGAACATTGTTTTAAATTGGCGTACATTTTTTGAATCGATGATTTTTGTTTCCAAAAATTGAGGGAACATAGTTTATATTTCATGAACATTTTTCTCAAATAAATGATTTTTTTATTAGAGAGTAGCTGTTGAACCGATGAACTGTCTTTGTAATTCCTAAACATTTTTTAATTTACTGCACATTTTTACAAGTTAATGAAAATTTGATTTAGAAACATTTGTTCGATTTCATTACATACTTTGAATACACGAACATTCCTCTCCCTCCCCCACGTACCGCTAGCAGGGGCCGCCTGCTGCTGCCACCCACGGCTGTCATGGAATTGTCACGACAGATGTCCTAACGTAAGGACTTAGTCGTGAGGCCAACGCATCTATGCGGTAGCTTGAAGGGGTTGGTCGGAATCTAGAGACGCGCGATGGATTAACACACAAGACAAGGATTTAGACAGTTTCGGGCCCTGGGGAACATCATCCGGTAAAAACCCTACATGTTGTTGTTGGGAAACGTAGTAATTTCAAAAAAATTCCTACGCACACACAAGATCATGGTGATGGTATAGCAACGAGAGGGGAGAGTGTATGTCCACGTACCCTCGTGAGACCGTGGCGGAGCGTTATGACAACGCTGTTGATGTAGTCGTACGTCTTCACGATCCGACCGATCCAAGTACCGAACGTACGGCACCTCCGAGTTCAGCACACGTTCAGCTCGATGACGATCCCCGGACTCCGATCCAACAAAGTGTCGGGGATGAGTTCCGTCAGCACAACGGCGTGGTGATGATGATGATGCTCTACCGGCGCAGGGCTTCGCCTAAACTCCGCGACGATATGACCGAGGTGGAATATGGTGGAGGGGGGCACCGCACACGGCTAAGGAACGATCCGTAGATCAACTTGTGTTGTTGTTCTCCCTAGAGGTGCCCCCCTGCCCCCGTATATAAAGGAGCAAGGGGGAGGGGCGGCCGGCCTAGGAGGGGGCGCGCCAAGTGTGGAGTCCTACTAGGACTCCCTAGTCCTAGTAGGATTCCACCTCCCTTGTTGGAGTAGGAGAAGGGGAAAGAGGGGGAGAGGGAGAAGGAAGGGGGCTCGCCCTTGTCCAATCGGACCAGAGGGGGGGGCGAGGCCTCCTCCCTTTGGCCTCTCTCTCTATTCCCGTATGGCCCAATAAGGCCCATATACTCCCGGCGAATTCCGTAACTCTCGGTACTCGAAAATTACCCGAATCACTCGGAACCTTTCCGAACTCCGAATATAGTCGTCCAATATATCGATCTTTACGTCTCGACCATTTCGAGACTCCTCGTCATGTCCCCGATCTCATCCGGGACTCCGAACTCCTTCGGTGCATCAAAACTCATAAACTCATAATATAACTGTGATCGAAACCTTAAGCGTGCGGACCCTACGGGTTCGAGAACTATGTAGACATGACCTAGAACTATTCTTGGTCAATAACCAATAGCGTAACCTGGATGCTCATATTGGCTCCTACATATTCTACGAAGATCTTTATCGGTCAAACCGCATAACAACATACGTTGTTCCCTTTGTCATCGGTATGTTACTTGCCCGAGATTTGATCGTCGGTATCCAATACCTTGTTCTATCTCGTTACTGGCAAGTCTCTTTACTTGTTACGTAATGCATCATTCCGTAACTAACTCATTAGCTACATTGCTTGCAAGGCTTATAGTGATGTGCATTACCGAGAGGGCCCGGAGATACCTCTCCGACAATCGAAGTGACAAAACCTAATCTCAAAATACGCCAACCCAACATGTACCTTTGGAGACACCTGTAGTACTCCTTTATAATCACCCAGATTCGTTGTGACGTTTGGTAGCACCAAAGTGTTCCTCCGGTAAACAGGAGTTGCATAATCTCATAGTTACGAGGAACATGTATAAGTCATGAAGAAAGCAATAGCAATATACTAAGCGATCAAGTGCTAGGCTAACGGAATGGGTCATGTCAATCACATCATTCTCCTAATGATGTGATCCCATTAATCAAATAACAACACATGTCTATGGTTAGGAAACATAATCATCTTTGATTAATGAGCTAGTCAAGTAGAGGCATACTAGTGACTATATGTTTGTCTATGTATTCACACATGTATCATGTTTCCGGTTAATACAATTCTAGCATGAATAATAAACATTTATTATGATATGAGGAAATAAATAATAACTTTATTATTGCTTCTAGGGCATATTTCCTTCAGTTGTTTGTGGCTAGCTCTCATTATGATCATGAGGGAGTCGCCGGTAAGCCGGATCTTTGTGTCTAGCCCTAGAGATTGTTTCTTCTTGCTTGTCCCTCTTGGGGAGCCCTGCCCCTCTTTATATATGTTGAAGGGGCGGGTTACATGTGGAGTCCTATTAGGATTAGGAATAGTCTATTACAAGTGGAATTCTAATCTGCCCCCTTAAGGGAAAACTCCTTATGCCTTTCCTCGTAAACCGACCCACGAGAATATAATCCGGCCTGCTGGGCTTTGGGCCTTGTCGTCCGTCTGATCCGCCCGCCGGGTCTCTAGTGAGTCACAATGTCCAGGTGGGTTATATGTAAACCGCCATGTCCGGGCGGATCGTTAGTGAATCGCCAAGCTCCAGCCGGGTCTCTGGTGAATTACCAAGTCCGGCCGGATCATAATTCCGGCCGGGTCATACCGCGGGGTATATCCCCGACAACGGCCGTTTGCGCTCCCGCGGCCGCCTTACCGCACCACCCTCCCCTAGCCTCATATGTATATCGCCACATTGGTGCTAACAACTACAAGCTAGCGCTTAACATTAAGAGGATAACATGTGTCTTCGAAGTTAGGTTTTGGATTCTCGGTTTCCACATTACCGAGAAATATTGAATAGATTTCGGACGAAATTTATAATTGAATTTGGGGTTCTATTTTTTAACTGGATATAGATAAGACTTGTGATGGGGAACGTAGTAATTTCAAAATTTTCCTACGATCACGCAAGACCATGGTGATGGCATAGCAACGAGAGGGAGAGTGTCCGTCCCACGTACCCTCGTGAGACCGAAAGCGAAGCGTTATAACAACGCTTGATGTAGTCGTGCGTCTTCACGATCCGACCGATCCAAGCACCGAGCGTCGACACCTCCGAGTTACGCACACGTTCAGCTCGATGGCGATCCCGGACTCGATCCAGCAAAGTGTCGGGATAAGTTCCGTCAAGACGACGGCGTGGTGGCGATGTTGATGCTCCACCGACGCAGGGCTTCGCCTAAGCTCATGACGATATGACTTCTCCGGCGCAGGCTTCGCCTAAGCTCATGACGATATGACCGAAGTGGAATATGGTGGAAGGGGCACCGCACACGGCTAAGGAAAGATCCGTAGATCAACTTGTGTATTCTAGGGTGCCCCTGCCCCGTATATAAAGGAGCCAAGGGGAGGTGGCGGCCCAAGGGGAGGCGCGCAAGGAGTCCTACTCCTCCGGGAGTAGGATTCCCCTCAATCCTAGTTGGATTAGGATTCGGAGGGAAAGAGAGAGAGGGGCGGCCCACCTTTCCTAGTCCTAATAGGACTAGGGAAAGGGGGGCGCGCCACCTTAGGGCTGACCCTTTCTCCTTTCCTCCAAGGCCCACTATGGCCCATGTATTTCCGGGGGTTCGGTAACCTCCGGTACTCGATAAATTCGATTTCACTCGGAACACTTCCGATGTCCAAATGTAGGCTTCAATATATCAATCTTTATGTCTCGACCATTTCGAGACTCCTCGTCATGTCCGTGATCACATCCGGACTCGAACAACCTTGGTGCATCAATACTTATAAACTCATAATGAACTCACATCGAAGCGTTAAGCGTGCGGACCCTACGGGTTCGAGAACTATGTAGACATGACCTAGAACCATTCTCGGTCAATAACCAATAGCGGAACCTGGATGCCCATATTGGTTCCTACATATTCTACGAAGATCTTTATCGGTCAAACCGCATAACGACATCGTTGTTCCCTTTGTCATCGGTATGTTACTTACCCGAGATTCGATCGTCGGTATCAATACCTAGTTCAATCTCGTTACAGTAAGTCTCTTTACTCGTTCCGTAATACATCATCTCACAACTAACTCATTAGTTGTAATGCTTGCAAGGCTTAAGTGATGTGTATTACCGAGAAGGCCTAGAGATACCTCTCCGACAATCGGAGTGACAAAACCTAATCTCGAAATCGCCAACCCAACAAGTACCTTTGGAGACACCTGTAGTACTCCTTTATAATCACCCGATTCGTTGTGACGTTTGGTAGTACCAAAGTGTTCCTCCGGTAAACAGGAGTTGCATAATCTCATAGTTATAGGATCATGTATGGGTCATGAAGAAAGCATTAACATACTAAGCGATCAAGTGTTAAGCTAACGGAATGGGTCATGTCAATCAGATCATTCAACTAATGATGTGACCTTGTTAATCAAATAACAACTCCTTGTTCATGGTTAGGAAACATAACCATCTTTGATTAACAAGCTAGTCAAGTAGAGGCATACTAGTGACATCTGTTTGTCTATATATTCACACATGTATTATGTTTCCAGTTAATACAATTCTAGCATGAATAATAAACATTTATCATGGTATAAGGAAATAAATAATAACTTTATTATTGCCTCTAGTGCATATTTCCTTCAGTCTCCCACTTGCACTAGAGTCAATAATCTAGATTACAAAGTAATGATCCTAACACCCATGGAGTCTTGGTGCTGATCATGTTTTGCTCGTGGAAGAGGCTTAGTCAGCGGTCTGCAACATTCAGATCCGTATGTATTTTGCAAATCTCTATGTCTCCCACTTGGACTTGGTCCCGAATGGAATTGAAGCGTCTCTTGATATGCTTGGTCCTCTTGTGAAATCTGGATTCCTTTGCCAAGGCAATTGCACCATATTGTCACGAGAAGATCTTCATCGGTCCCGATGCACTAGGTATGACACCTAGATCGGTAATGAACTCTTTCATCCGACTCCTTCATTTGCTGCTTCAAGCAGCTATGTACTCCGCTTCACATGTAGATCCCGCCACGGCGCTTTGTTTAGAGCTGCACCAACCGACAGCTCCACCGTTTAATAAAAACACGTATCCGGTTTGCGATTTAGAATCGTCCGGATCAGTGTCAAAACTTACATCGGCGTAACCATTTACGACTAGCTCTTTGTCACCTCCATATCGAGAAACATATCCTTAGTCCTTTTCGGTATTTCAGGATGTTCTTGACCGCTGTCCGATGATCCACTCTGGATTACTTTGGTACCTTCCTGCCAAGCTTACAGCTAAGCATCGTCAGTCTGGTACACAGCATTGCATACATGATAGAGCCTATGGCTGAAGCATAGGAACATTTTCATTTTCTCTCTATCTTCTGCTGTGGTCGGGCATTGAGTCGACTCAATCTTACACCTTGTAATACAGGTAAAAACCTTTCTTTGCCTAATCCATTTTGAACTTTTTCAAAACTTTATCAAGGTATGTGCTTTGTGAAAGTCAATTAAGCGTCTTGATCTATCTCTATAGATCTTGATGCCCAATATGTAAGCAGCTTCACGAGGTCTTTCATTGAAAAACTTTTATTCAAGTATCCTTTTATGCTATCCAGAAATTCTATATCATTTCCAATCAATAATATGTCGTCCACATATAATATTAGAAATGCTCTGAGCTCCCACTCACTTTCTTGTAAATACAGGCTTCTCCAAAAGTCTGTATAAACCCATATGCTTTGATCACACTATCAAAGCGTTTATTCCAACTCCGAGAGGCTTGCACCAGACCATAAATTGATCGCTGGAGCTTGCACACTTTGTTAGTACCCTTTGGATCGACAAAACCTTCTGGTTGCATCATATACAACTCTTCTTCTAGAAATCCATTCAAGAATGCAGTTTTTATATCCATTTGCCAAATTTCATAATCATAAAATGCGGCAATTGCTAACATGATTCGGACAGACTTAAGCATCGCTACGGGTGAGAAAGTCTCATCGTAGTCAACCCCTTGAACTTGTCGAAAACCTTTTGCAACAAGTCGAGCTTTGTAGACAGTTATATTACCATCAGCGTCAGTCTTCTTCTTAAAAATCCATTTATTTTCAATGGCTTGCCGATCATCGGGCAAGTCAACCAAAGTCCATACTTTGTTCTCATACATGGATCCCATCTCAGATTTCATGGCTTCCAGCCATTTTGCGAATCTGGGCTCACCATCGCTTCTTCATAGTTTGTAGGTTCGCCATGGTCAAGTAACATGACTTCGAATAGGATTACCGTACCACTCAGTGCGTATTTTACTCTGGTTGACCTCGAGGTTCAGTAGTAACTTGATCTGAAGCTTCATGATCATCATCATTAGTTTCCTCACTAATTGGTGTAGTTGTCACAGAACCATTTCTTGTGATGAACTACTTTCCAATAAGGGAGCAGATACTGATTATCCCATCAAGTTCTACTTTCCTCCCACTCACTTCTTTCGAGAGAAACTCCTTCTCTAGAAAGGATCCGAATTTAGCAACGAAAATCTTGCCTTCAGATCTTTGATAGAAGGTGTACCCAACAGTCTCCTTTGGGTATCCTATGAAGACACATTTTTCCGATTTGGGTTCGAGCTTATCTGGTTGAAGTTTCTTTACATAAGCATCGCAGCCCCAAACTTTAAGAAACGACAACTTTGGTTTCTTGCCAAACCACAGTTCATTAGGAGTCGTCTCAACGGATTTTGACGGTGTCCTATTTAACGTGAATGCGGCCGTCTCTAAAGCATAACCCCAAAACGATAGCGGTAAATCGGAAATAGACATCATAGATCGCACCATATCTAGTAAAATACGATTCGACGTTCGGACACACCATTTCTCTGTGGTGTTCGGGTGGCGTGAGTTGCAAACTATTCCACATTGTTTCAAATGTAAACCAAACTCGTAACTCAAATATTCTCCTCCACGATCAGATCGTAGAAATTTTATTTTCTTGTTACGATGATTTTCCACTTCACTCTGAAATTCTTTGAACTTTTCAAATGTTTCAGATTTGTGTTTCATTAAGTAGATATACCCATATCTGCTCAAATCATCTGTAAAGGTGAGAAAATAACGATACCATTGGCGTGCCTCAACATTCATTGGACCACAAACATCGGTATGTATGATTTCCAACAAATCAGTTGCTCGCTCCATAGTTCCGAGAACGGCGTTTTGGTCATCTTGCCCATGAGGCACGGTTCGCAAGTACCAAGTGATTCATAATCAAGTGATTCCAGAAGCCCATCAGTATGGAGTTTCTTCATGCGTTTTACACCGATATGACCTAAACGGCAGTGCCACAAATAAGTTGCACTATCATTATCAACTCTGCATCCTTTGGCTTCAACATTATGAATATGTGTATCACTACTGTCGAGATTCAACAAGAATAGACCATTCTTCAAGGGTGCATGACCATAAAAGATATTACTCATATAAATAGAACAACCATTATTCTCTGATTTAAATGAATAACCGTCTCGCATTAAACAAGATCCAGATATAATGTTCATGCTCAACGCTGGCACCAAATAACAATTATTTAGGTCTAAAACTAATCCCGAAGGTAGATGTAGAGGTAGCGTGCCGACCGCGATCACATTGACTTTGGAACCATTTCCCACGCATCGTCACCTCGTCCTTTGCCGATTGCTCGTCTATTCCGTAGTCCTGTTTGAGTTGCAAATATTAGCAACAGAACCAGTATCAAATACTCAGTGCTACTACGAGCTCTAGTAAGGTACACATCAATAACATGTATATCACATATACCTTTGTTCACCTTGCCATCCTTTTATCCGCCAAATACTTGGGGCAGTTCCGCTTCCGATGTCGATCGCTTGCGGTAAAAACACTCGATTTCAGGCTTAGGTCCAGACTTGGGTTTCTTCTCTTGATCAGCAACTTTCTTGCTGTTCTTTTGAAGTTTCCTTCTTCTTCCCTTTGCCCTTTTCTTGAAACTAGTGGTCTTGTTGACCATCAACACTTGATGCTCTTTCTTGATTTCTACCTCCATGACTTTTAGCATCGCGAAGAGCTCAGGAATTGTCTTAGTCATCCCTTGCATATTATAGTTCATCACGAAGCTCTTGTAGCTTGGTGGCGTGATTGGAGAATTCATCAATGACACTATCATCCGGAAGATTAACTCCCAGCTGAATTAAGTGATTGTTATACCCAGACATTTTGAGTATGTGCTCACCGACGAACTATTCTCCTCCATCTTGCAGCTATAGAACTTATTGGAGACTTCATATCTCTCAATCCGGGCATTTGCTTGAAATATTAACTTCAACTCCTGGAACATCTCATATGCTCCATGACGTTCAAAACGTCGTTGAAGACCCGGTTCTAAGCCGTAAAGCATGGCACACTGAACTATTGAGTAGTCATCAGCTTTGCTTTGCGGACGTTCACAACTTCGCCTCGGCATCTGCAGCAGGCCTGTCACCCAGCGGTGCTTACGGGGCGTAATTTTTCTGTGCAGCAATGAGGATAATCCTCAAATTCGGACCCAGTCCGTGTAATTGCTACCATCATCTTTCAACTTTGCTTTCTCAAGGAACGCATTAAAATTCAACGGAACAACAGCACGAGCCATCTATCTACAGTAAACATAGACAAGCAAAATACTATCGGTACTAAGTTCATGATAAATTTAAGTTCAATTAATCATATTTAAAACTCCCACTTAGACAGACATCTCTCTAGTCATCTAAGTGATCACGTGATCCAAATCAACTAAACCATGTCCGATCATCACGTGAGGCGGAGTAGTTTCAATGGTGAACATCACTATGTTGATCATATCTACTATATGATTCACGTTCGACCTTCGGTCTCCGTGTTCGAGGCCATATCTGTTATATGCTAGGCTCGTCAAGTTTAACCTGAGTATTCGCGTGTGCAACTGTTTTGCACCGTTGTAGATGGACGTAGAACTTATCACACCGATCATCACGTGGTGTCCGGGTACTACGAACTTTGGCAGCGGTGCATACTCGGGAGAACACTTCTTGATAATTTTAGTGAGAGATCATCTTATAATGCTACCGTCAATCAAAGCAAGATAAGATGCATAAAGGATAAACATCACATGCAATCAATATAAGTGATATGATATGGTCATCATCATCTTGTGCTTGTGATCTCCATCGCCAAGCACCGTCATGATCACCATTGTCACCGGTAGACACCTGGATCTCCATCGTAGCATCGTTGTCGTCTCGCCAACTATTGCTTCTCGACTATCGCTACTGCTTAGTGATAAAGTAAAGCAATTACATGGCGTTGCATTTCATACAATAAAGCGACAACCATATGGCTCCTGCCGATTGCCGATAACTCGGTTACAAAACATGATCATCTCATACAATAAAATATAGCATCACGTCTTGACCACATCACATCACATCATGCCTGCAAAAACAAGTTAGGCGTCCTCTACTTTGTTGTTGCAAGTTTTACGTGGCTGCTACGGGCTGAGCAAGAACCGTTCTTACCTCGCATCAAAACCACAGCGATAGTTTGTCAAGTTGGTGTTGTTTTAACCTTCGCAAGGACCGGCGTAGCCACACTCGGTTCAACTAAAGTGAGAGAGACAGACACCGCCGGTCACCTTTAAGCAACGAGTGCTCGGGCGGTGAAACCAGTCTCGCGTAAGCGTCACGCATAATGTCGGTCCGGGCGCTTCATCTCACAATACCGCTGAACCAAAGTATGACATGCTGGTAAGCAGTATGACTTATATCGCCCACAACTCACTTGTGTTCTACTCGTGCATATGACATCAACGCATAAAACCAGGCTCGGATGCCACTGATGGGGAACGTGTAATTTCAAAATTTTCCTACGATCACGCAAGACCATGGTGATGGCATAGCAACGAGAGGGAGAGGTCCGTCCACGTACCCTCGTGAACCCGAAAGCGGAAGCGTTATAACAACGCGGTTGATGTAGTCGTGCGTCTTCACGATCCTACCGATCCAAGCACCGAGCGTCACGGCACCTCCGAGTTCTGCACACGTTCAGCTCGATGGCGATCCCGGACTCGATCCAGCAAAGTGTCGGGGATAAGTTCCGTCGACCGACGGCGTGGTGGCGATGTTGATGCTCCACCGGCGCAGGGCTTCGCCTAAGCTCATGACGATATGACTTCTCCGGCGCGGGGCTTCGCCTAAGCTCATGACGATATGACCAAGTGGAATATGGTGGAAGGGGCACCGCACACGCTAAGGAAAGATCCGTAGATCAACTTGTGTATTCTAGGGTGCCCCCTGCCCGTATATAAAGGAGCCAAGGGGAGGTGGCGGCCCAAGGGGAGGCGCACAAGGAGTCCTACTCCTCCGGAGTAGGATTCCCCTCAATCCTAGTTGGATTAGGATTCGGAGGGAAAGAGAGAGAGGGGGCGCCCCACCTTTCCTAGTCCTAATAGGACTAGGGAAAGGGGGGCGCGGCCACCTTAGGGCTGGCCCTTTCTCCTTTCCTCCAAGGCCCACTATGGCCCATGTATTTCCCGGGGGGTTCCGGTAACCATGCACCCTTGAAGAATGGTCTATTCTTGTTGAATCTCGACAGTAGTGATACACATATTCATAATGTTGAAGCCAAAAGATGCAGAGTTGATAATGATAGTGCAACTTATTTGTGGCACTGCCGTTTAGGTCATATCGATGTAAAAGCGCATGAAGAAACTCCATCTTGATGGGCTTCGGAATCACTGATTATGAATCACTTGGTACTTGCGAACCGTGCCTCATGGGCAAGATGACCAAAACGCCGTTCTCGGAACTATGGGCGAGCAACTAATTTGTTGGAAATCATACATACTGATGTTTGTGGTCCAATGAATGTTGAGGAGCAGCGGCGGTATCGTTATTTTCTCACCTTCACAGATGATTTGAGCAGATATGGGTATATCTACTTAATGAAACACAAATCTGAAACATTTGAAAAGTTCAAAGAATTTCAGAGTGAAGTGGAAAATCATCGTAACAAGAAAATAAAATTTCTACGATCTGATCGTGGAGGAGAATATTTGAGTTACGAGTTTGGTTTACATTTGAAACAATGTGGAATAGTTTAGCAACTCACGCCACCGGAACACCACAGAGAAATGGTGTGTCGAGCGTCGTGTCGTACTTTACTAGATATGGTGCGATCTATGATGTCTATTTCCGATTTACCGCTATCGTTTTGGGGTTATGCTTTAGAGGCGGCGCATTCACGTTAAATAGGACACCGTCAAAATCCGTTTAGACGACGCCTTATGAACTGTGGTTTGGCAAGAAACCAAAGTTGTCGTTTCTTAAAGTTTGGGGCTGCGATGCTTATGTAAAGAAACTTCAACCAGATAAGCTCGAACCCAAATCGGAAAAATGTGTCTTCATAGGATACCCAAAGGAGACTGTTGGGTACACCTTCTATCACAAATCTGAAGGCAAGATTTTCGTTGCTAAATTCGGATCCTTTCTAGAAGGAGTTTCTCTCGAAAGAAGTGAGTGGGAGGAAAGTAGAACTTGATGAGATAACGGTATCTGCTCCCTTATTGGAAAGTAGTTCATCACAAGAAATGGTTCCTGTGACAACTACACCAATTAGTGAGGAAACTAATGATGATGATCATGAAGCTTCAGATCAAGTTACTACTGAACTTCGTAGGTCAACCAGAGTAAAATACGCACCAGAGTGGTACGGTAATCTTATTCTGGAAGTCATGTTACTTGACCATGGCGAACCTACAAACTATGAAGAAGCGATGGTGAGCCCAGATTCCGCAAAATGGCTGGAAGCCATGAAATCTGAGATGGGATCCATGTATGAGAACAAAGTATGGACGTTGGTTGACTTGCCCGATGATCGGCAAGCCATTGAAAATAAATGGATCTTTAAGAAGAAGACTGACGCCGATGGTAATGTAACTGTCTACAAAGCTCGACTTGTTGCGAAAGGTTTTCGACAAGTTCAAGGGGTTGACTACGATGAGACTTTCTCACCCGTAGCGATGCTTAAGTCTGTCCGAATCATGTTAGCAATTGCCGCATTTTATGATTATGAAATTTGGCAAATGGATGTAAAAACTGCATTCTTGAATGGATTTCTAGAAGAAGAGTTGTATATGATGCAACCAGAAGGTTTTGTCGATCCAAAGGGTACTAACAAAGTGTGCAAGCTCCAGCGATCAATTTATGGTGCAGTGCAAGCCTCTCGGAGTTGGAATAAGCGCTTTGATAGTATGATCAAAGCATATGGGTTTATACTGACTTTTGGAGAAGCCTGTATTTACAAGAAAGTGAGTGGGAGCTCTGTAGCATTTCTAATATTATATGTGGACGACATATTATTGATTGGAAATGATATAGAATTTCTGGATAGCATAAAAGGATACTTGAATAAAAGTTTTTCAATGAAAGACCTCGGTGAAGCTGCTTACATATTAGGCATCAAGATCTATAGAGATAGATCAAGACGCTTAATTGGACTTTCACAAAGCACATACCTTGATAAAGTTTTGAAAAAGTTCAAAATGGATCAGGCAAAGAAAGGTTTTTTACCTGTATTACAAGGTGTAAGATTGAGTCAGACTCAATGCCCGACCACAGCAGAAGATAGAGAGAAATGAAAGATGTTCCTATGCTTCAGCCATAGGCTCTATCATGTATGCAATGCTGTGTACCGGACACTGACGTATGCTTAGCTGTAAGCTTGGCAGGAAGGTACCAAAGTAATCCAGGAATGGATCACTGGACAGCGGTCAAGAACATCCTGAAATACGAAAAGGACTAAGGATATGTTTCTCGTATATGGAGGTGACAAAGAGCTAGTCGTAAATGGTTACGTCGATGCAAGCTTTGACACTGATCCGGACGATTCTAAATCGCAAACCGGATCGTGTTTTTATTAAGCGGTGGAGCTGTCGGTTGGTGCAGCTCTAAACAAAGCGTCGTGGCGGGATCTACATGTGAAGCGGAGTACATAGCTGCTTGAAGCAGCAAATGAAGGAGTCTGGATGAAAGAGTTCATTTCCGATCTAGGTGTCATACCTAGTGCATCGGGACCGATGAAGATCTTCGTGACAATCTGGTGCAATTGCCTTGGCAAAGGAATCCAGATTTCACAAGAGGACCAAGCATATCAAGAGGCGCTTCAATTCCATTCGGGACCAAGTCCAAGTGGGAGACATAGAGATTTGCAAAATACATACGGATCTGAATGTTGCAGACCGTTAACTAAGCCTCTTCCACGAGCAAAACATGATCAGCACCAAGACTCCATGGGTGTGAGGATCATTACTTTGTAATCTAGATTATTGACTCTAGTGCAAGTGGGAGGCTGAAGGAAATATGCCCTAGAGGCAATAATAAAGTTATTATTTATTTCCTTATATCATGATAAATGTTTATTATTCATGCTAGAATTGTATTAACGGAAACATAATACATGTGTGAATACATAGACAAGCAGTATGTCACTAGTATGCCTCTACTTGACTAGCTTGTTAATCAAAGATGGTTATGTTTCCTAACCATGAACAAGGAGTTGTTATTTGATTAACAAGGTCACATCATTAGTTGAATGATCTGATTGACATGACCCATTCCGTTAGCTTAACACTTGATCGTTTAGTATGCTGTTAATGCTTTCTTCATGACCCATACATGTTCCTGTAACTATGAGATTATGCAACTCCGTTTACGGAGGAACACTTTGGGTACTACCAAGCGTCTGGCGTAACTGGGTGATTATAAAGAATACTACAGGTGTCTCCAAAGGTACTTGTTGGGTTGGCGTATTTGAGATTAGGTTTTGTCACTCCGATTGTCGGAGAGGTATCTCTAGGCCTTCTCGGTGATACACATCACTTAAGCCTTGCAAGCATTACAACTAATGAGTTAGTTGTAAGATGATGTATTCTGAGCAGTAAAGAGACTTACGGTAGCGAGATTGAACTAGGTATTGGATACCGACGATCGAATCTCGGTAAGTAACATACCGATGACAAAGGAACAACGTATGTCGTTATGCGGTTTGACCGATAAAGATCTTCGTAGAATATGTAGGAACCAATATGGTCATCCAGGTTCCGCTATTGGTTATTGACGAGAATGGTTCTAGGTCATGTCTACATAGTTCTCGAACCCGTAGGGTCCCTTGCAACAACGTTCGATGACGAGTTCATTATGAGTTTATAAGTATTGATGCACGAAGGTTGTTGAGTCCGGATGTGATCACGGACATGACGAGGAGTCTCGAAATGGTCGAGACATAAAGATTGATATATTGGAAGCCTACATTTGGACATCGGAAGTGTTCGAGTGAAATCGAAATTTACGGAGTGCAGGGAGGTTACGGAACCCCAGGGAACTACATGGGCCATAGTGGGCCTTGGAGGAAAGGAGAAAGGGCCAGCCCTAGGTGGCGCGCCCCCCTTCCCTAGTCCTATTAGGACTAGGAAAGGTGGGCGGCCCCCTCTCTCTTTCCCCTCCGGAATCCTAATCCAACTAGGATTGGAGGGAATCCTACTCCGGAGGAGTAGGACTCCTTAGTGCGCCTCCCCTTGGGCGGCCACCTCCCCTTGGCTCCTTTATATCTGACGGGGCAGGGGCACCCCATGACACACAAGTTGATCTCGGATCTTTCCTTAGCCGTGTCGGTGCCCCTTCCACCATATTCCACTTCGGTCATATCGTCGCGGAGCTTAGGCGAAGCCCTGCGCGGAGAAGTCATATCGTCGCGAGCTTAGGCGAAGCCCTGCGTCGGTGGAGCATCAACATCGTCCTGCGCCGTCGTCTTGTGGAACTCATCCCGACACTTTGCTGGATCGGAGTCCGAGGATCGTCATCGAGCTGAGCGTGTGCAGAACTTCGGAGGTGCCGTGACGTTCGGTGCTTGGATCGGTCGGATCGTGAAGACGTCGACTACATCAACAGCGTTGTTATAACGCTTCGCTTCGGTCTCACGAGTGCGTGGGCGGACACTCTCCCTCTCGTTGCTATGCCATCACCATGGTCTTGCGTGATCGTAGGAAATTTTTTGAAATTACTACGTTACCCAATATAAAGGAGCCAAGGGGGAGGTGGCCGGCCCAAGGGGGAGGCGCACCAAGGAGTCCTACTCCTCCGGGTAGGATTCCCCTCAATCCTAGTTGGATTAGGATTCGGAGGGGAAGAGAGAGAGGGGGCGGCCCACCTTTCCTAGTCCTAATAGGACTAGGGAAGGGGGGGCGCCACCTTAGGGCTGGCCCTTTCTCCTTTCCTCCAAGGCCCACTATGGCCCATGTATTTCCCGGGGTTCGGTAACCTCCGGTACTCGATAAATTCGATTTCACTCGGAACACTTCCGATGTCCAAATGTAGGCTTCAATATATCAATCTTTATGTCTCGACCATTTCGAGACTCCTCGTCATGTCCGTGATCACATCCGGGACTCGAACAACCTTCGTGCATCAATACTTATAAACTCATAATGAACTGTCATCGAAGCGTTAAGCGTGCGGACCCTACGGGTTCGAGAACTATGTAGACATGACCTAGAACCATTCTCGGTCAATAACCAATAGCGGAACCTGGATGCCCATATTGGTTCCTACATATTCTACGAAGATCTTTATCGGTCAAACCGCATAACGACATCGTTGTTCCTTTGTCATCGGTATGTTACTTACCCGAGATTCGATCGTCGGTATCAATACCTAGTTCAATCTCGTTACGGTAAGTCTCTTTACTCGTTCCGTAATACATCATCTCACAACTAACTCATTAGTTGTAATGCTTGCAAGGCTTAAGTGATGTGTATTACCGAGAAGGCCTAGAGATACCTCTCCGACAATCGGAGTGACAAAACCTAATCTCGAAATACGCCAACCCAACAAGTACCTTTGGAGACACCTGTAGTACTCCTTTATAATCACCCAGTTACGTTGTGACGTTTGGTAGTACCCAAAGTGTTCCTCCGGTAAACGGGAGTTGCATAATCTCATAGTTATAGGATCATGTATGGGTCATGAAGAAAGCATTAACATACTAAACGATCAAGTGTTAAGCTAACGGAATGGGTCATGTCAATCAGATCATTCAACTAATGATGTGACCTTGTTAATCAAATAACAACTCCTTGTTCATGGTTAGGAAACATAACCATCTTTGATTAACAAGCTAGTCAAGTAGAGGCATACTAGTGACATACTGTTTGTCTATATATTCACACATGTATTATGTTTCCAGTTAATACAATTCTAGCATGAATAATAAACATTTATCATGGTATAAGGAAATAAATAATAACTTTATTATTGCCTCTAGGGCATATTTCCTTCAACTTGAACAACAATTTACCAGGAAAGTGCTACTAGCTCGTGGTACGTCTAGCGCCTGCTATGTGATATGTGGTCATGAGTTATGTATTCTAGAAAGTAAAAAAAAGGCCGCATTGGTGCTAACAACCACAAGCTAGCGCTTAACATTAAGAGGATAACATGTGTCTTCGAAGTTAGGTTTTGGATTCTCGGTTTCCACATTACCGAGAAATACCGAATAGATTTCAGATGAAATTTATAATTGAATTTGGGATTCAATTTTTTTTAACTGGATATAGATAGGCGGGTGCTAGGCGCCGGCGCACCGGCCCAAATTTGGGCCGGTCGCATCAGCACCGTGCAATTCAGAAAATTAGAGCCGCACGATCTTCTTCCTTCTTCCCCTGTGTCTTCTTCTCTGGGAAACATCTCCATCGCGCCGTGGACGAACGATGCGCCTGCCCTAGAAGCACCACCCGACTCAGCTCGCCGGTCGCCACCCTCGCCGCCGGCCGCCGCCCTTGCCGCCGCCGCCGCCCCTCGCCGTCGTCGACTCCTGTGTTTCTCGCCAGCTCCGTGCATGCAGCAGCATGTCCCGTAGTTGCAGCTTCCCATGGCGGCGGCCACAGCTCCGATGGCGGCGGCCGCAGCTCCGGCGTGCGCCGGTTCCAGCTCACAGCACCTGTGCCGTCCTGCTCGTCGCCCATGGTATCAATTTCGATGTTGTTGGTAGCAAAAAAACAGAGACGTTCCAGCAAAAAACAAGGTTCCAGCAAAAAAATATATGGTTCCAGCAAAAAAATGTGTGGTTCCAGCAAAATATAAGATGGTCTCCAACAAAACATTTATATGCTTGTCGCAAAAAATTACATAATTCCAGCAAAAAATTATATAGTTCCAGCAAAAAAAGCAAAATGGCAAAAAGAAAAAATTGGCATTGTTCTGCATCGTCTCCCCTCTCGCCGCAGTCGTAGCAGCACCTTGCTAATCCCGTTGTAACATCTCATCTTGCCGATTGTAGCAAAAAAGAAAAAGAAAAAAATCTCACCGTTCCATGGCCGCACCGCCGCCATAGCCTGCAGCTGGTCGCCGCTCATCGTCTGCAGCTCCCAAGGACGCCGGTTGCAGCTCCTTTGGATGCCTATTCCAGCTTCCCGCTATCCACGGTTGCAGCTCGCCGTAGCAGTCGGGGCTCCCGTGGACTCCGGATGCAACTCCTCTGAGCATCGTTTGCAGCTCCCCAATCCATGGTTGCAGCTGCCTTCTGGTCGCTAGGAAGACGTTGCAGCTCCACCATCTCGCCAATTGTGTTGTGACCTCGCCGGGGGAGAGAAAGAGCAGGGGATTTGCTGTGGCCTCGCCGAGAGAGGAGAAAGAGGAGGGGATTTGCTCGGGCATGGCCGCTTCGTGGAAGAAAAAACGAGAGGATAGAAGTGGTTCCAGGTGAAGATAAGGATGGGCTGTTTGTAAGGCCCACGTGGATCCCGCCCGATCGAACGCGTCCCGCGCGACCGGCCGAAGTTTCGGCCGGTGCGCCGGGTGGAAACGTTTCCCATATAGATAAGACTTGAACAACAATTTACCAGAAAAGTGCTACTAGCTCAGTGGTACGTCTAGCGCCTGCTATGTGATATGTGGTCATGAGTTATGTATTCTGGAAAGTAAAAAAAAGGTGCAATGAATGGGAATCGAACCAGCTACCTCTTGAGGCGAGCAATAGATGTTTACCACCATGCCACAATTATGGATATTTACATATGCGAGATGCTATGCCCATTTTAGTATACTTTGAGCGTTTAATTCAAAAATTCAGGTTAGTTTTGCTCGGCATACTTCTTTCTCGTGGGCGGCGAGAAACCCGAAACCGCCCGGTATCCAAATATGTGTTTGTGTGTCATGTAGGCTTACTTATATGATAAGCTGCTGACTTGAAGATAAAACAGTACATGAAAACAGTATGGGAAACAATTGATGACCAAAACAAGTTATGTTCAATCTATCTTATGTTGTTATTTAAAGTTCTGCACGACCAAAGCTTCCACCATGTCTACAGTTCTGGGTAATAAGCATTTTAATGTAAAGTCTGAGACACAGATACAGTCTAACAATGAGATTTCTAGTTCCAAGCTAAGCTTAACGATGAGGCCACACGCGAAACACTTGGGTGGCGCCGGTCAAAGCCAAGGCCGGGGCGCGATGAAGATGCTCCTTAGCGGGTTGGCGACTTGACCGCCTCCAGCATGCTCCACAAACTCCGCTGGAGTTAGGAAGCTACCATGACACATGCACAAAATCGTCACCTCATCAACTTTACTGTACTCGTACAGCAAGCCTACAATCCTCCCGCCATTGGGGAGCCCGTTGGTTGACACCAATGGCATCTCCCGCACCTTCGACATCTCTGAATCATCTTGCTGCCCTCCCCCAGAACCAAGGGCTGCCGCTCTTACCGCTGGTGCTGGAGAAGAAGTGGTTGCCATGACGGTGTTGTTAGCACCCTCGGCCTGGTGCACACCATTTGTACCATGAGACGAGGACACAACAGCTGATGACAAGCTTCGCCCTTGAGCGCTAGGAGTTCCTGTAAGATCAAATGCCAACAATACAATATGGATCAACAAAAGCAAATATGATAGAATAAAAACCAACCGCCTCTGAACAAAGGCATCTATAGAACAGTCCAAATCTATCGGTAGTTTTCTTTAACAAGGATTAGTTAGCAATTTGAATTATTGATGTCTATGTAGTTCCTGTTCAAGGACACATTCAACAGGACAAATACTATAACTACATGGTTTTGGTCCAAAGGCCAAGATGAATCTAAGCCACAACTTAATCTGTTGGGTGTATGTTGGTTGGCTTGCTATGTAGTTCTAACGATAAAGCCAATTACCTTAAAGATATCCAGATAACTAGCTATATGACTAAGTAGGCATAATTTATCAACGAGTAACACAAGGAGCTAAGCATGAATGTAGGAACGTGGTATTGTTGGATCAAAATACCATCCTTGTGAGTTGCACATGGAAAATATGCACCATATGGAAGCATATTTTGGGGGTATCTGGTGGCAGAGAAGGTGATGGGTTGCTTTGCTCACTTGCACTCTGGCAACTAATCATATGTGATTTGGTCGCTGGTCAATGACACGTGGTGGTGATGGTAAAGGAGTTGCCGAAATCCATGCTAGAAATGGTTTCCTTGGTGCACAAACAATCACAACATCGGTGTACCTGGCATTTTTATTGTTGCTCTGACATCAATGTCCACACTCAAAATCCGTGTGTATTCAAATGCTATTTGCCGCTTCCAAGAAACTACTATTAGACTAGCTAATCCAGCACACAGGCATCACGACATAAAACGTGCTTGGTATGTCGTCCTTGGTGCGCCAGACAATCACTGTACTACCATACAACAAACATCTCCGGCGTTGATCGGACATCCTTGCCAAACTTTGGTTTCCAAGTAAACAACCCCCAAATCCATATTGGTTTTTAGTGTTGCTTTTTTGTTTAAATACACATACCTTATCTGTCACGAAAACGAAATACTATGTTCGAGCCCATGTTGAGAACATATGTGTACAATCACTGTTCAAGATATCTTCCGGCATCTTATGATATTCCGATACTCGGTCGATTTATCGCATACTGGTGTCCGACTGATAAGATAAATCGGCCGATAAATCAGCCGACATGGCGATAAAGCGGCTGATATGTCGATACTGGCCGATTTACACCTTATCATGGGTTGACCAATAAGTTCCCGATAAGCGATATCCCCAACATTGGTACAACGTACTGTTGAGCGTCGAGGCCATGAGGCGGACGTCATTTAGCTTGTTCCTCGATGATAGACCTTTGGGGTGTCCAAATTTGCTTTTTTTCCAACACAGTTCAAATTTGTTTGTTGGGTATGAAATTCTGAACCCGTGTCAGATTAGAGTGTTTTTGATGTATCCAACAAATGCTAGATAAGGCACTGAGATCCTCTACCACGTCTTTGTAAGTGTTGGACTAGTAAGCGAGCATATGGGCATTGCAAGGTCTACTGAAATAGTGACCAATGGAGCTAGCCTGCCCAACAATGTCTAACTTGTTCCACGGTGATTTTGACCTCTATGGTTGTCTAACTTTGATTGTTGAATCGAGTATCATATCCGAGTAAATGTTGAGAGGTAAACAACTGATCGGCATCACTAATATACACCGAAATAGCGACCATCAGGACTAGGATGGTCGACGACAATCGACCTGTTCCTAAGCGACAATATGATAGCCCAAATTCGTGTTAGATTTGAGTTCAGTATTACTTGCGGAGTCCAACAATCATTTTGTAAAAGGCAATGAAATCATGTACTATCTTTGGATAAATGTTTGACTAGGTATCATGTGCTTCGTGTTGGATTTGGATGTTATTCGTCGTGTCTAAAAATATCATGTCGAATAAGTTGCTGAAGACATGTACCACATCCAGATAAAGTTTGAATGGGTATCATGTGCTTCATGAGGAAAAAAAAACAAAATGGCAAAGCATTGATGCTACTTTGCCAAACTAGCAAAACATTATACTAGGTAAACAAGCACATATGTGATAGAAGGTACACCGAAATGCCTAGCGTCGGTGCTAGGTTTGGTGATAATGTTTGACTTGTACCTCCACAATAGACCTCAACAAGTTTCCAACTTCGGTTGCCAAATGTGGCAACCCAAATCTTTGTCATACTTGTGTGCCATTTTCCATGACCAACAATTTCTTGTCAAATAAGGCACTGAAATTGTGTATCAACTCTAGAGAAATGTTTGACCGAGTATCACGTACTTCGCAAGATATAAATAAATGGCATGTGTTCAAGCTACTTTGTAAAACGATTCAATTTCATACAAGGTAAACAAGCACATCACCGTCGCAAGATTTGCTAGAACGGCGGACATCCATACTAGGATGGACGGCTGTGTTCCAACTTGTTCCTCAATGATGGACATTTATTGGTTACTTTAGTTACCAAATAGGACCACCTGAATTCATTTTGACATTTTTTGCCATGTCCGGCAATTTCATGGAAAATAAGGAACTCGAACTGTGTACCACCTCCGAAGAAATGTTTGCCCATGTATCATGTGCTTCACAAGATACATAGATATGGCAATCATTCATGATACTTCGCCAAATAAGTAAAATGTCACACTAGTTAAATAAGCACATTGGAGTTGCAAGGTATGCCAAAACGACAACCATCCGCACTAGTATGGATAATGACATTTGACTTGTTCCTCGGTGATAGACCTCAATGGTTTTGAACTTTTGTATTCCTTATATGAACGCCATAATTTCAACTGGATTTGAGTGTTATTTTCCATGTCTATCACCTCTGGAGAAATGCATGACCAAGTATCAGGTGCTTTGCAAGATAAACATAATTTGAAAGCATTCATGCTACCTGGCCAGACAAGTAAAATGCTACACTAGTTATCAAGCACATCAACATTGCAAGGTACGCCGGAACTACCAGAACAACAAACATCCACACTAGGATGGTCGGCAACTTTCGAATTGTTCCTTGGTGATAGACCTTGACCGGTTTCAAGCTTCCGTTTACAAATATGACTGCCCGGATTCATTTTGAATTTGAGTGCTATATCTCAAATTAGACAATATCATGCCAACTAAGACGGCAAAATCATACAACACATCCATGGGCGTCATGTGATTCACGAGATACAACGAAATGACGACCATTGATGATACTCTATAGATGAGTAAATTGTCACACTACTTATGGGACCATATTGGCATCACAAGGTATGCTGGAATAGCAAGGATTAGGACTAGGATGGGCACCAACTTTGACTTTGTTCATTACCGACGGACCTCAGCAAGTCTCCAACTTTTGTTGTCGAATATGACATCTGAAATTCATATAAGTTGAGTGCTATTTGTCATGTCCAATGACATCATGCAAAAGAAAGCACTGCGGTTATGTACCACGTTCAAATAAATGTTGATGTAAGTGTCATGTGTATCAGAATTCACAAGACACAAACAAATGGAAAGAATTGAACCCAGTCTGCCCAAAAGGGTCCAGCTGGTTCATGGAACTTGTGTACCTCGATAGATCTCCAATTTTGATTGTCGTGTCCGACACCCAAATCCATGTCAGATTCGAGTAACTGGGGTGTTATTTTGACATATCAAAAAATAACATGCTGAATTGGGAACCAAAATCTGGTAGCAAGTCCGAGCAAATGTTAAACTAGGTTAGCAAGCACACATGTGTAGCATGGGTACACCAACACGGGGAGCATCATGGAAGCTGCCCAAATTGTTCATCAATGACATAGACCTCAATAGGTATCCAACTTCATTTGTGTTTTTCGATAGCGGTATCCTTTGTGCCCAAATTTCTATGCCGAAAGGCATCAAAATCCGACATCACATTGGACTAAGAATCATTCTTACATCACATATACATGCTACCGAGTTGTTTCTCCTTTGTTCCTCTCAATAGGGAGGCACCGGCTTCACCCACTACCCATCAGCGAGGCTTCCCCACCCATCGCTCTATCGACCGGGGATCATGTTTTGATGTTGTATTTAGGGCTTGTTTCCTTGACAAAGGATGATGGTGGCGGCGGCAACGTCGTTCATGATAAGAAAATTTCCCCGGCTTCTGGTCCACCTCGTTGGAGACTAGCCCGACGCTAGTTCTGGTCATTGCTCTCCCGGCGTGTTTTGTAGGTGGTCTTCGAAGGCATCATCGAGTGGAATAGTTGGCATGCTTCATGTCTTGGTCCTCTCGCTCTCTCTTTTACCAGCCAACCATCGAAACACTTCATGTCTTGGTCCTCTAGCTCCTTCTTCAACCGACGAACTTCGACCAGGTTCGGTTTCATCATGAGCTAGTGAGGTGAGGTCTCCCCGAACCGATACATCGGGAACGAAGATGGTCATCCTGCCCTCTTCATCATCTTCTCTTGGGAGAAAATTTGTTTTCCTCGACATCTTCTGGCACCGACCAAGAAATTCACAACCACTACATCAATAATTTCCACAACTTTGGTGTTGTTTCAAAGGTTGAGAAGCAGTATTGAGTTTTGCTCATGGCATCAATTTCCTAAAGGACAATTGTGTAATTCTCTGCTTCTTTAAGGATGGTCCTATATGGGTTGGTTCACTTCAATAAATGGATTTGGCCTCTTTGCTAAAAAAATAGCAAGCCAATAATTTTTTGTGAGGCTGAGGCTGGCGGCTGGCCGCCCAAGCAGCTATCTCTCACACCCTGATTTTATATTTAGACTAGCCACAATGGGGAGTAACTTAGACTAGTAACATGCTTAGGCTGGTTGTAATGGGGAGTATCATATACTAGTATCATGCATATGATACTAGTGTATGATACTACCTCCCTAATGCATAGTATCATATATTAGTATCATGTAGTACTCTATTTATTGTCATGCATGACACAAAGTAGCATAGAATTTAATATGATACGGTATCATGATATGATACTACACCATCTCTTTCTTCATTTAATGCTATGACACCTCATCAAAATTGCCTAGTTGGCATGCATGATACTAGCTATGATACTACCATTACGACCAGCCTTATGTTACTATTCTATGTTGGTACATCTATAGTGGGGAGTAACATATGATTGGTGACATGCAACACTTTATTTATTAGGCTATAGACTAATCTTGCCTTGATATGTGTGATGTCACGCATACTACTAGTAACTAGCTATGTTACCACATGCCTCTCTTTCTTCATTTATTTCTTGCCACATCATCTATTTTATCTAGATATGTGTGATGTTACTACTTATGTTACTCCCACTATGGGTAGTCTTACCTTCCCATCTTCCTAAAATGATAAAGAAATCATGACAATGTTCTAGTAGACACTAGCATGCAAACATGGCAACTTCATTGTGATGTATAAGTTGCCAAATAAGCAAGCAAACCGAGCTGTAAGACAATTCCCAGGTGGGAAACACTGATTATGAGAGATCATATTAGTCTCTCAGCTTGCCAAATACACCTAAAATCCAGCGGTGTGGCTATACTCCACAACATGAGAGCCTTACTCCATACGGAGTACTACTTTATTCACCGGCCGCGGCGGCCTGGTGCAAATGACAATTTGCAACCCCCAACTCCACTTACCTAATGTGCATTGCACCTATGCTCACACACAGTGGCGGATCTAGAACTGACCAACATGGGGCAACATTACAAAGGGTGGCATTTTTTTTTGTAAAACAGATTACAAATAGTCAATAAAGTACTGAATATACATATGAATGCACTAGTTAAAGAAGCTTTGGAAAATGTTTCTGCCTCCATGACCCCCACAGTAGGTCCCACCATGCTCACACATGAGTTAAATACATACACTGGGAGTGCCTCAACTTGTCCCGTATGCCCTGACTATGTAGTTGGAAGAGGTAAACATGATTTTTTCAAAAATTTATGTGGATTTAAAACAGTTCAAGGTATATTAAAAATTATTGTGTAAACTTGTGTATCTTCATTCAGGACCACAAGCACGAACTATTGGTATGTATCTTCATTGTATTTTTTATAAACTACATAAATACAAAAAAATTGACAGCCTTTGTGTAATAATAGTTAATTCTAGAAATATGTTTAAGGTGTTAGTAGAAATGTAAGGTTAATTTGAAGGACTATTTTTAATACACGCTGTCAATTTTTTAAATGCATGACAAACATCTTTGAAAAACACGTTTACAATTTTATATTAAACGTGAAACTTTTTCCAAAAACATGTTGTACATTTGTTTCCAAATGCACTAGCATATTCCCTAAATCTCCTTCAATACTCGTAAATCACTTAAAAAGTAAATTGTCTCATTAAGGTATCAAGCGGCATCTTGGCAGTTGGTTAGCACACGCGGGGGGCCCACCTTGTCATTTATACTGTTCACTCACGGTAGCCCCAACCGGGCAGCAGTATCTCATTAAAATCCAGGAGGTTATATGCAAAAAATATTTAAAAAAATCACACACGGGTCAGCCAGCGCCTCGCCCAGCCGCTAACATGTGGGCCACTGCCACGCTGGCACGCCACATGGATAGAGCATACGCTCGGGTTTGGTGTATTTTAGAAATTTATCAAAGTGACTGCGGCAAACTAGTTGAGGCACTCTTGATGTATTTAACTCCTCACATATCTCAAACCAGTCTTACAAACAATTAGACAATTCATCTAAAAGAGAACAATTAAACAATGCGTGTCCATTATACATACACCTGACCTAGCTGGCACAATTTATGTACCCAGTGAGATGTATGCACACGCGACGCACGAGCCTCGTCCTGTTCTAAATACTACTCCAGTACTATACCATGTACATTTATATTTTCCCTCAAAAAATATACATTTATATTTAGCAAAAGACAAATACAGAAGTAGACATTCATGCAAAAAACCAAAAAAAATACAGAAGTAGAGATAGCATTATGCATGGGAACACGAAGACAGACGCACCTTGTGCCGCGGGCTCCTCCTTGATGCTGTTACCACTCCCCTGCTGCACCTTCTCGTCGCCGTCATCTCCACCGCCGGTGCCGCGCAGCAGGTCCTTCGAGTAGGCCTCCATCGCCACGAACTGGTCACTTGGTCAGAGCGTGGCTCCCGCGCGGACTGGTTCGTCACTTGGTGCTCCGGCGCTCGTCAGAGAAGAACCTGCCGGAGGGAGGGACAAGAAGGAACCAAGCACAATTAAGGCCCGGCCGGTCAGCCAGCAACTCCTCCATGATACACGGCACGAAGTGAGAGAGAAACGACGTACGAGGACGCGATTGATGATGTTGGGTGGTGTGCTGTTCCGCTCTGGCTCTGCTCGCCGCTGCCTCGAACGGAGAGGAAGGAGACGCTCTCCTCTCTTGCAACTGAACTAATTTGCCCTCACCGCGGCCGCCCCCCTGCTCCGCCCTTTTGCTCTCGGAGGGAGGGGTATCTTCGGAAGCGCGGACACGGGACGCCGCCCGGTAGGACACATGTCGTGCCAGGGGGCCGCGTGGCGTGGGTCGCGGCGGAGCCGAGCCTGGAGCAGCGGTAACGCTCGCGCTAGAGCTGGACGGCGCGCGGGGCGTACGTGGAGTCACGGGTGCGAGCGGCTGCGGCTGCGCGGCCCCGGAGCGGCGCTTCCGTTTCACTTCCCTCATTTGTCTTGACCGACCAGTGGCAGTGGGCGGAGCTTTTTGGCCTGATCTCCCGCGAAACTGCCTGATGACGATGCAACTCCCCGTGTCTACCACTCTACCTGTCTATCTCTATCTCTTTATTTGTCTGTCTAGCCTAAACGGCGACCGTTTTTTGTCTGACTCCTTTTTCGGCTACTCTACTTGTTAATGCTTTTATCTTTACTAGCACATATGTCCGTGCGTTGCAACGGGAGAAAAAATAATATGCATTTAAAGTTAGTGAAAATTATATGTGCAAGTAAAACCCTGTGTGGATGTGAGAAAGAAACATTTAGCTTCTTGGTTTCGTTGGGTGTGAAGTAATCAATCCGCTATTTTTCCATACATTAATTGACGGCATTTAAGAGTTTCGTTACATCATCGAACGCCACAGAAGGCCCATGAATTATTATTATTATTGCGAAAAAGGCCCATGCATTATTCAATCTACTTTTCCTTTCAATCGAGGAGATTTAAGGTATGAAGTTTCTAAATATTGTAGGAAACATGAACTATTTTGTAAATTCTGAACAGGTTTTTGAAAGTTATGCACACTTTCAGAAAAATATGAACAAAGCTTGAAACTGGAACATCTTTTAAAATTCACAAATATTCTTTGAGAACACCAGTTTTTTTCATAAAAACATGGACATTAATTGAATTTGTGAACATTTTTTAAAACGGGACCATGTGTTGAAAATTCATAACATTTTTTAACATATGTATCTTTTATACGCGCATTATTTCAAATTGTGAAAATTTCACTAAACCAAGAATATGTTTTGAATTTAGAGATTTTTTACAATGTTAGTTTGTTTTTGGAAATCTTGAACAATTTTGCAAAATGATTTCATTTTGAAAAATGGGAAACTTTTCAAGTTTGAATGTTTTTCAAAATTGCAATACAATTTTGGAATTCTTAACATTTTCCAAAATTTTGGAATTCTGAAGATTTTTCAAAATTTGTACTATTTTTGGAATTTTGAACGTTTGCTGAGAATTGTGAATTTATAAAATAAATTCTATAAGAAAAATAAACTTGGAAGAGAAAAAAGAGATAGGGAAAGGAGAATATAAATAGAAGTAAAACACAAAAATAAAGAAAAAAAATGGGTCAGCCCATTATTAGTGGTCCCGTGCGAAGCTCCGACTATTTTTCACCCTGTGCGAAAAGTAGAATTTCCCAGCTGCGTGGACAGAAAATTAAGTGGGCTGACTTCGATGGGCCACAGCGCGCGGTCCACGGACGAAATTCTGGAAAAGACTTTTTTTCCATCAGACGAGCACATAAGATTTTAGTACCACCTCGGATAGAAAACCTTGATTTATTATTACTAGCACATATGCCCGTGCGTTGCAATGGTAGAAATATTCGTTTGAGATGCAACGGGAGAGATAATTGATGTGTGCACAAAAATTGGTCTGCGTAGCAGTGGATCGACAGAGCGAGGAGTTGTCGTCTTCTCTTGGATCATGTTTGGCTCGCGAGATGTTGATAGTGGTGGGGTTAGTCGGCGTGGCAACGACCAACCAACTCGTGCCTTTTTTTCCTTTGGGTTTGCCCTTGTGTCGGGGTTGTATGATCGAAAGTATGTCTAGGGGGGGTGATTAGACTACTTGAACAAATAAAAATCTAGCTTTTTTTCCAATTTTAGTTCTTGGCAGATTTTAACAACTTAGCATAAGTCAAGCAATCAACAGACACATGCAATTCTAAGAGTGTAGCAGTGAAATATAAAAAAACTGCATATGAAGGTAAAGGGAGGAGTTTGAGAGAGCAAACGAAATGTTGACACGGAGATTTTTTATCCGTGGTTTTGATAGGTGGTGCTATCGTACATCCATGTTGATGGAGATTTCAACCCACGAAGGGTAACAGTTGCGCGAGTCCACGGAGGGCTCCACCCACGAAGGGTCCACAAAGAAGAAACCTTGTATATCCCACCATGGCAATCGCCCACGAAGGACTTGCCTCACTAGGGTAGATCTTCACGAAGTAGGCGATCTCCTTGCCCTTACAAACTCCTTGGTTCAACTCCACAATCTTGATGGAGGCTCCCAAGTGACACCTAACTAATCTAGGAGACACCACTCTCCAAGAGGTAACAAATGGTGTGTTGATAATGAACTCCTTGCTCTTGTGCTTCAAATGATAGTCTCCCCAACACTCAACGCTCTCTCTCAGGATTTGGATTTGGTGGAAATAAGATTTGAGTGGAAAGCAACTTGGGGAAGGCTAGAGATCAAGATTTATGTGGTTGGAATGGGATATCTTGACCTCAACACAAGTGTAGGTGGTCCTCTCTCAGAAAATATGTGTTGGAAGTGTAGGCATGTTCCGATGGCTCTCTCCACGAATGAAGAGTGGGTGGAGGGGTATATATAGCCTCCACACAAAACCTAACCGTTACACACAAATCACCAAACTCGGTGGGACCGATTCAGAGAACTCGGTCAGACCTATTTGGTTCATAATGTGACCGTTAGGTATTTCGGTGGGACCGACATGTCAACTCGGTGGGACCGATTTCATTAGGGTTAGGGCATAACGTAATCTCGGTGAGACCAATTACACAAACTCGGTGATACCGATTTTGGTAATAGACTAACAGAGAGTTGTCCAGGCAAACTCGGTGGGACCGATTCTCTCATCTCGGTTGGACCGAAACGTTACGAAAGGGAAACAGAGAGTTTGCATTGCAATCTCGGTGGGACCGATCGCTCATCTCGGTTGGACCGAAACGTTACGAAAGGGAAACAAAGAGTTTGCATTGCAATCTTGGTGGGACCGATCGCTCATCTCGGTTGGACCGAAACGTTACGAAAGGGAAACAGAGAGATTACAATCCCATCTCGGTGAGACCGAAAATACTAGGGTTTCAGGCGTGGCTATGTCAACTGAACTTGGTGGCTCCGGATATGAAATTTCGGTGGGGCCGAGTTGGACTTTTTGGTTTGGGACATATGTGGATATGAGAAACTAGTGGAGGGTTTTTGGAGCATATCACTAAGCATTTTGAGCAAGAACCTCATTAAGCAACACCTCATTCCCTCTTAATAGTATTGGCTTTTCCTATAGACTCAATGTGATCTTGGATCACTAAAATAGAAAATGTAGAGTCTTGTGCTTTGAGCTTGAGCTAATCTTTTGTCCTTAGCATTTTGAAGGGTCCACTTTCCAATCCATGCCATGCCAATCATTGAGCTTTCCTGAAATATTTATCTTGAAATAGAATTATCTCAATGAGCTATATGTAGTTAGGAATTACCAAAACCACCCAGGGATTGTTACACTTTCAATCTCCCCCTTTTTGGTAATTGATGACAACATATAGATCAAAGCTTCGACAAATGATAAATAAGATTGAAAAACATCGTCGCTTTGAGAAGTAAGTGATAAGCAAGAGCTCCCCCTAAATTTGTGCATTATTTAAAATTTGCTTTTCAATGCAAATGCACAATCGATTAGGATCATGGGTTACTCTTCCATGTCACATACATCTTGGTGGAGCGCTTAAAATGATAGAAGTTAAAAAACATGCACTCATCACCAAGCAAAGTGAATGATCATAAGAGGATATGAAAGATAGTATCATCCAACAAGCATTAAGGTAGCATATGATCGAACACATGATCAACAAGCACATAAAGTGTATCACACAAGCACACAAATAAAGTTTCAAACCAAATAAGCAAGAGAGATAAAAAAACCAACACTCTCTTTCTCGAAGACTATGATCTATACATTTTTCTCCCCCTTTGGCAACAAGTTACCAAAAAGTTCAAAAATGCATAGTGCTAAACGTCTCTCAGGCTTGGTCTTCACGAGGTGGTGTCTAGAGAACTCCAAGAACGAAGACTTCAGATGAAGTAGCTGGAGCTGGTGGAGTAGCCGCGGGAGGTGGAACTGGAGCTGTAGCTGCTGGTGCTGATGCTGTAGCACGAGTATCTGTCACAGGCACTGCAGCAGATCTTTGTCCTCTGGGCACTCTAGCAAAATCATCTGTAGTAGACTTGCCCTTATTCTTCTCTGCTTCCTCCTGGAGCTGCTCAACTGCAGTTTGGATCTCAGTGACCTTTAGATCAAGATCATAGAACTTTGTCTCAATAATCCTTTCAAAGCTCTCCTGGTTCCGAGTCAGGGTGGCCAAGCCCTTCTCAATTCTCAGTGTGGACTGGATCAGATAAGCAAGTTGATCTTGCTTGCTCTTCAGGAACACTTGAGATGCCTCTTCTGTGCTTGGCATCTTGGCAGCTTTCTCAGCTTTAGCTTTCTCTCTCTTGTCATGTGCTTGCACTGATGTGGGGTCTTCCTCAGTCATCACCACAGTGTTGTTTTCAAATTCAGGGAATATGGCCAGGTGTTCCTTATCCAATAGATAAGTCCCGGTGCCCATTCTAGAATTGATGAGCTCCTGAATTTGAGCGGCGTACCCACAGCTTCTCTTCTGGTCAGCAGCAGTTCTCTTGATTGTCTCAACAATCAAACACATGACCTTGAACTTCTGTAGGACATCAAATATATGCAGCAAGTTTATAGCATGTCCTCTGATCATCTTGTGATCACATGACTTGGGTAGCAGTGTGTGCCTTAGAATCCAGTTTATGGTAGGCAGACCAAACAACAAGAAGTGGACAAATCCAAACTTATGAGTCTCCAAAGCATCATCTGGGATCTCTCTGTACATGTGTGCCATGGTGTTGTGGTCTTTCTTCTTCTCAGCATAAACATCCAAGTCATCCTCATGTTCCTCAGGGGCATTGATAAGCTTGGCCCACTCATCAACTGTAGACTGGTACCTAGTACCCTCAGACATCCATACTATCCTTCCATCTGGATAGAAGTGAGCAGTGGAGTAAAACTGCATGATCAACTCATCATTCCACTTAGTGAGCTTCTGGGCAACAAATGTGTCAACTCCACATGCCTTGAAACTATCATACACACTAGGGAAGTGATCGTCATTCTCCTTGATGAACTCCCAGTCAACCCATCTCATGTCACACACTATGGGCTTCTAATCAAGCAGAATTGTCTCATAGAAGTCCTGTTGTTCCTTAGTGTGGAACCTGTAGTCCACAGCAGTTCTTCTCCTGATAGCATCTGGATCAGACTGTCTCCATAACCCCAGTCATGCATCCTTCCTGATTTTCATGTTTTCTGCAACTGGATGTGCATCATTGTGATCAGGGATCTTGGGCTTCACACTACGGGAAACAGGTAATTTGCCGTCAGGGGGAGGCTTTGCCGTCAGCTTTTCCTCGGGCCAGACGGCAAAGACCAATTTTGCCGTTAGCTGCAGACGGCAAAGAAAGACTGACAGCAAAATCGACTTTGCCGTCTGCCAAAAAAAAAATACAGACGGCAAACAACAAATTTTGTCGTCTGCCTACAACATAACAGACGACAAAGAAATTTGCCGTCTATTATTTTATAGGCAGACGGCAAAGTGAGCTGTTTGCCGTCTGTATTATTTTCTGACAGACATTAATGAGAAAACACACCACGCGGATCGATGACGTGGCAAGATCTAAAACGCAGATCCAATTCAACCGCATCAGTCGGACCTACCCGCACACCCACCCACGAGCCATGTGCCACCCACCTACCAGTACCGGCCCACCCACGTCCACGACCCGCCCCACCCACGCGCTCGTCTCCTCTATCTCTCCTGCCCCGAGAGCTCCCTCGTCTCACCTCTCCCAAGCAGAAGCACGAGCAGCCGCACGCCGCCACATTGCCCGTCGCCCACGAGCAGCCGCGCGACGCCGACCCCGTCTCCCTCGCCCCCGGAGCAGCCGCACGCTGCCGGCCCCGTCTCCCGTCGTCGGCCCCGTCTCCCTCGTCCCCGGAGCAGCCGCACGATGCCGACCTCGTCCCCCATCGCCGGCCTCGTCCCCCATCGCCGACCCCGTCTCCCTCGCCCCCGGAGCAGCCGCCGGAGCAGGAGGCCCCCGCGGCATCCTTCTCCTCCTCGCCGCGGGGTCCTCCTCTTCCTCCGTGCCCACGACCCCACGCCTCCTCCCCATCCCGATCTCCTCTGCTCGTCAACCGCCGCTTCCCTTCGATCCGCCCGTGCTGAAAGAGCTCACCGCCGCGTGAGCAGGAGGCCGTCGCGGGATCCTCCTTCTCATCCATGCCACGGGATCCTCCTCCCTGACCGCCCTTCGACCTGGCCGTGTCGTAGCTTCGTCAAGAGCTCGCCGGAGTTACCCTGCAGCACCCCTTTCTCTTTTCGTCTCCCTCGCCCTCCATCTGCCCCTCTGCCATGATAAAATCTGCCCAAGACCACCATCCGCCGCCTCGAGTTCGATGCTCACGCTCGGATCTAACCGCTGGCAAGGGCCAGTGTGTCCTTTTTTGTGAAATATTGTAGTTTCTACGTGTGCTGATTCGTTCATTTGTTGGTCATGTAAATGGGAAACTTCATATTGTAAATAGTGTATTTCTGTGTAAATATTGTGATGATGGATATATTGTGCAAATAGAGTATTCGTGTCTTGTAAAATCCATTCTGTTGCCATACATTCTTGAACTGTAGATGGTGAAATCGCTGTGATTTTTTTTGTCTACGCCATCGAGCAACTACAACCTCTGCACCTCTACTGGTGGTTCATATTTTTAAATGAAATAATTTTCTTTGCCGTATGGGGTGTATGAGGCAGACGGCAAAGACAGAGTCTAGCTGACGGCAAAGCTGTCTTTCTTTGCCGTATGCTATTATTTGGTTGATGGCAATGATGAAGTTTTGCTGACGGCAAAGATTTTGCCGTCTTCCCGACAAAATGCTGACGGCAAAGAACTCTTTGCTGACTTATCTTTGCCGTCTGACTTTGCCATCTGCTGACTGACGGCAAAATCTTTGCCGTCTGTTTTTAGGCCTTTGCCGTCTGTAATCCACGGACGGCAAATTACATGATTCCTGTAGTGTCAGCTTCCTTAACAATTGAGCTTCATCTTCTTCAACAGCTTCAGGCACTGGAGCCTTGTTCTTCTCTGCAGCTGGAATGTTTCTTGTGCTTCTCTTGGGCTTCTGAGCTGGAGCAGCTGCCTTGGGAGCAGCTTTGGGCTTTGATGGAATAGCCCCTGATCTGATGGCATCCCCCATGAGCTTCTGAGCTTTGGGTGCTGGTGCAGCATCCTCCTGTTCTTCTTCTTCTTGAGAATCTCTCCTCATTGAGGGCTTGCCAAGAACTTTGGCAGTAGTGGTTCTTGCCCTTTTCTTCTTCTTATCCTCACCAGCTGCATCTTCTTCAGATTCAATGGTGAACTTCATGGTTTCACTAGTGGCAACTTTTCTTGTCTTTGACATGGGTTGTCTTCTTGCTGGAGCCTTTGTTTTCAGTCCAGGCTTTGTTGCAACTGTTGTGCCATACTCCTTTTTCAGTACATTTTTCTTTGAAGTGGCTTCATCTTCAACAGCCACATAATCTTCATCCTCTGAATCAGAAGTTCTCTTCTTCCTTGTCCTGTTAGCAGCCTTTGGCAAGTTGCTGGGAGTGCTCCTGCTGCCTTCATCATAGCTGCTAGAGGGATCTGAACCCTCACTCATCTGCACCTGTTGCTCAGACCTGTTCTGACTATCACTTTGATCAGACATCTCTGCAAATACTCTAACAGCAAACCCAGTGAATAGGTTATAGATGAGGTAGAGTAGATGAGCATCACAAAGTACAGGAGTTCTGCAAAACAGATGACTTAAAAACTTAGTTTTAGTTCTTCACAGAAAGCATTTCGGAGCTACCGATATGTAAACTCGGTGGTACCGAAGCAAATTTTGGAACCTAAACTAGTGAACTCGGTCAGACTGAGTCACAGTTCGGTGGTACCGAGACTGCTAGGGTTTCACAGAGAAATCGAACTCGGTCACGCCGATTTGCAATTTCCGGTCAGACCGAAAACACGTGTGCTCTGGCCTAAGCCAAATCGGTGAGACTGATTTCTACAACTCGGTCGGTCCGAGATGAATTCGGCGGAGACCTAACCCTAAATTTTTGAATCAAAACTAATCTACAGGACGTTTTCGCTGGACAGCATGATTTCATTCGTGGTAAGAATCACGGCAAAGCAATGTGCTAAGAATCAGAGTTATGGATTAGCACAAAGATCAAGTTCGTACCCTAGTTCGGCGGCGAACTTGCTACGGCGGCAACGGCGGGGCAGATTGCCGTTGACGGCGGCGGAGACCAGCGGAGGGAGGTCGCTGGCGACGAGAGGACGATCCGGAGACCCGAGGAGGTAGAGCAGGTTACGCACGGGCGAAGAGGTTTGGAAAAATTTCCAAAATTTGGCCCGTCAGTATATATAACCCGACCCTGTCGGTGTGACCGAGTGGAACAACTCGGTGGCACCGAGATGCAAAACTGCAAGCAGTTACTGCAACTCGGTGTGACCGAAAAGTTCTAATCGGTTGCACCGAGATTGAAAACCTAGATCAACTAAGTGATCTCAGTAGGACCGAAAATGATGAATCGGTCAGACCGAAATGCACAAAGAGGTTTTGGAAGTTTAAGTCTATGACGAATTGGGGACTCCGAGTGCTCCTCACACAGAGTGGTTTGAATATGACTTGATCAAACTTTGTGATGTAGTATGAATGGAGTTTGAGACGAGAAAAGCATAGATAGCTCGAGGGAGTTCTTAGGCATTCTTGTCCATCCATTTGGCAAAAGAGAAAGAGCCAAACAATCAAAACAACAAATGGATGTCCTCAAATGAGTAAAATATGCAACCAACATGCTCACACAATAAAATGATGAAAGAAATATGTGAGAAAGCATGCACAAACACTCTAGCATCTATCAAACAATTGACGATGACTAGGTCATCTATATATGAGTATATTGACTTAGGAGTCAAATGAGAACATTTGATCATAGGTCATACTCATCGTTTAAGCTCAAGTGGGGTTACCACTTTTACATAAAGCAGTGTTGTGTTCACACCACTAGAGTTGCTTTAGCTCAATTGATTAGAGTAAAGCTCCCCCTAGATGTGATATCCCCCCTAAGAGGGATGAACTAACCTTGGGTTTTGTTGATGATGACTTCATGTAGGTGTTGAAGATGTATATGCTCAATCCATTGGAGTGAGTTGCCCTTTGAATACCTACACGGGTTAGTCCCACAAGGAACAAGCCAGGATATCCATAGACATAGAGTGATGTATACACAAGATGATTTCCATGAAAGCATTAGGTTACCTTGTTCCTTGTCTTACCAACAATAGGGTTTGTGACTCCTTGAACTAGTGCAAGATATGGAAGTTGTTTGCACTTGTCCTCGCCAAAATGATAGGAGTGAAGTATGTTGGCGGAGTCACCCTCAAGAACTCTCTAGTTCTTCTTCTTCGGGTTCCACACCATCTTGATGGGAATCCTTGGAGTTGTAGTAGTACTTGATGAAGTAGAACTTGATGTAGTCTTGGGAACCCACTTGACCAAGGCCTTAGGTGCTTCTTCAAATGCATAAATTTCCTCTTGAAGCTTGTCCTTGCCATTTTGCTTGTGGTCTTGTGGTGGAAGATCATCTTGAGCTTGTGTCCCTTTGAAAGAAGTATGATCATACTTCTCTTGTTGGGGAACAAACTTCGTCTTGGGGTATTGATCTTCTTCCCACTCAACTCCATTGGCATTGAACTTTCGTTCAAAACCAACACCTTGATTCTTCCGGTGCCTTCCTTGCTTGCGTACAATTTCCTCAAATTGCTTACTTCCGGCAAGGCTCTTGTAAACATCTTTCTCAATAATTCCCTTCAATAAGCTATTTTCTTGCTCAAGTGTAACTTGGCTAAGAGAATCATTAGTGGAATCAAGAGAGCTACTAGGAGCAACAACATTGGATTTAGCATGATTATTGTTACTACTAGATGAAGAATCTTTGTTGCTCTTGTTGCTAGATTTAACTCGTGGCATGTAAGTAGACAAGAGTAAACGCTTGGCAATGTAAGAAGAACTTTTCTTGCGAAGGTCATCATTGATTGCCTTTAAAAACTCATGTTCTTGCTCAAGGTTGAGCTTTTCAAGGTGTAGCTTATCATGAGTCTTTAAAATTTCTCGATGACCTTCCAAGGTAGTTTCATGTGCTAACTTTAGAGTGTTTAGTTCTTTAGTTAGACGCTCAATCTCCTTCTTATCACCATCATTCGTTTTATCTTAGTTAACATGATTAATTGATGTTTCATCATAGTTTACATCACTAGAGTTGTCAACAAGTAAATCATCATCACCTAGCAAATCATCTTCATCACTATTGAAATCAACATACTCGGGGTGTGTTACCTTTGGACCTTTAGCCATGAAGAATCTTCCAATTCCTTCATTTGGTGAGTCAAATATGTCGTAGGAGTTGGTTGTCACAAGTGCTAGTCCGGCAACACCTTCATCTTGAGTATATTCGGAGTCGGAGTGATAACTTCTTTCAGAGTGATGGTCGGAGTCGGAACCGGATACCCATTCACAAACATGAGCTTGATGTCTTCTTTTTGTGTAGCTCCTTGATGACTTGTCCTTCCTTTCCGAATCCTTGCTTCTCCTAGAGGGTCTTCGTTCATAACGATCATATCTACTCCTTCTTTCTCTTGGTGGTGATTCTTCTCTTCCACTTCTTCTTTTGGGAGAATCTTATCTTCTTTTGTAGGGAGCCGTACACTCATTGGAGTAGTGTCCGGGTCTTCCACAATTGTAGCAATTATGCTCACGACTAGAAGATATTTTGTCATTGTTGGACCTTGACTTGGAACTTCTTTCCTTGTTGCTTCTACTCTTGTATAACTTGTTGAAGTTCTTCACCATTAGACTCCATTCTTCGTTGAAGGTTTGCTTCTCACTTGATGATGTGGGAGCTTCACATGAGGATTTGTAAGCACCACTTGACTTGTTGTGAAGCTCTTCCTTATCCTTGAGTGACATCTCATGAGAAACAATTCTTCCAATGACTTCCGTTGGATTGAGATCTTTGTAATTGGGCATCATTTGGATCAATGTGCACACGGTATCATATTTTCCATCCAAGGCTCTTAGGATCTTCTTGATGATGAATCTATTAGTCATCTCTTCACTTCCTAAGCCGGCAATCTCATTTATGATGAGAGCAACCCTAGAGTACATTTCAGCGACACCTTCACCATCCTTCATTCTGAACTTGTCAAGTTGACTTTGAAGCACATCCAATTTGGATTCCTTGACGGAGTCGGTACCTTCGTGCATATCAATCAAAGTATCCCAAATTTCCTTTGCATTCTCGAGACGGCTAATTTTGTTGAATTCTTTGGGGCACAACCCGTTGAAGAGAATATCACAAGCTTGAGCATTGTATTGTAGCATCTTCAACTCTTCCGCGGTAGCTTCACGATTTGGTTCTTTCCCATCAAAGAATTCACCTTGCAAGCTGTCGGTGTCAAAACCGGCGGATCTCGGGTAGGGGGTCCCGAACTGTGCGTCTAGGCGGATGGTAACAGGAGACAAGGGACACGATGTTTTTACCCAGGTTCGAGCCCTCTTGATGGAGGTAAAACCCTACTCCTACTTGGTTAATATTGATGATACGGGTAGTACAAGAGTAGATCTACCACGAGATCAGAGAGGCTAAACCCTAGAAGCTAGCCTATGGTACGATTATTGTCCGTCCTATGGACTAAAACCCTCCGGTTTATATAGACACCGGAGAGGGTTAGGGTTACATAGAGTCGGTTACAATGGGAGGAGATCTACATATCCGTATCGCCAAGCTTGCCTTCCACGCCAAGGAAAGTCCCCTTCGGACACGGGACGAAGTCTTCAATCTTGTATCTTCATAGTCCAGGAGTCCGGCCAAAGGTTATAGTCCGGCCATCCGAACACCCCCTAATCCAGGACTCCCTCAGTAGCCCCTGAACCAGGCTTCAATGACGACGAGTCCGGCGCGCAGATTGTCTTCAGCATTGCAAGGCGGGTTCCTCCTCCAAATACTTCATAGAAGATTTTGAACCCAAGGATAGTGTCCGGCTCTGCAAAATAAGTTCCACATACCACCGTAGAGAGAATAATATTTGCACAAATCCAATCTGCTGACGTATTCCGCAGTGTGGCATCACACCACGGCCAAGCCTTTATTTGAATCGTTTTTACTGTCCCACCTCAGCACGTTTAGCGAGGCGGTTTCCTTGGCACGTCTTGTCAAAGTAGAGATCGTGTCCCCTTATTCCGAGATTCTCATCAATACGAGCGTCGGTAACCCAACCGTGCCATTAATTTACGGCGCTTGGGAGATAAGTGAGTTTTACTAGCCTGGTGGGGGCACATAGTTTCGTCCGCCCATATAAGGGGATACGGATCCACCTTTTCCATCTACGCCTTCTTCCTCCTTCGCTTATCCATTTTCACGCACTCGAGCTCCAGCGCCCAAGTCCGCACATCCCACCTCTACCTTCTCCAGCCATGTCCGGAGCGGGAGGCAAGTGGATTGTCTCCTCCGTCACGGAGGGACACATCAAGAAGCTGAGGGAGGCCGGATACTTGTCTAACGACATCGCCAAGACCGGCTCCCGGACAAGGGCAGCTCATCCCCACCCCAGGCCCCATGAGAGGGTGGTGTTCCTCACCCATTTCCTCCGCGGACTATGTTTCCCACTTCACTCGTTTGTCCGGGGGCTCATGTTCTACTATGGCCTGGATTTCCACGATCTGGCCCCGAACTTTGTCCTCAACATCTCGGCGTTTATCGTCGTGTGCGGCTTTCCTCCGCATCAAGCCCCACTTCGGCTTTATGGCTGAAGACCTTCAATGTCAAGCCGAAGGTAGTGGGCGGCCAGCAAGCGGAGTGCGGAGGCGCCATGGTGGGCAAGATGCCCAACGTTATATGGCTCGAGGGCTCCTTCGTGGAGACCATAAAGGGGTGGCAATCGGGGTGGTTCTACATCATCGAGCCGCGTGACCCTGAATGGGCAGCAGCCCCCGAATTACGATCTGGCATCCCCACACGGCTCACCTCCTGGAAAGAGAAGGGCCTGTCGTGGGGTAATTCAGAAGAGCGGACCGGACTCCAAACCTGCGTCCAAGACCTGGTGGACAAAGAGGTTAAAATCGTCAACGTAGTCCAGGTCATGCTCATCCGCCGGATCCTCCCGTGTCAACGACAGGCTTTTAACATATGGGAGTTCAACCCGGCCCAGCACCAAACTCGACCAGGCTCTTTGACACAACACGAGGATGCAGAAGGTGCTATTCAAGGGCGCCGAGGTTCCCTCCCATCACCGAGGATCATGATTCCTCGCAAAGCGCCAAGCCAGCGTAGTAAGCTTATTTTACCCTTTACGGGACACTTGTTTTTCATAGTTTAACTCTATGCGGGATCTAAGCTCCCGTTCCTTTAATAGGAATGGCAGAAGAAGACCAGACAGATCGATTGTCCGGCTCCTTTTCCGAAGATCCAGCGACGCCCACTTGACGGGGGGGCTGCTGGTCGGCACCCTACGTGGTGCCGGAGAAGAAGGCCACGGAACTCGAAGAGTTCCCGGCGCCCGATGGTGCGGATTCATCGTCCGATGACTCGGGCGCCTCCTCCTCGAAGACGAGGAGGAGGAAGAAGAAGCCTCTCCCCCTCGGCGGGGAGGAATGAAAAGGAAGGCCGCCCCAACCGGGGGCGGAGGGTCAGAAGGAAGGACCCTTCCTCCGGACTACTCCACCAACGCCAACGACGGCGAAGAGGAGCCATCCAGGCCAAGCCCCGCAAAATCGTATGTATCGGGATACCAGAATAACTCATGGCGTTCCTTTACTGCACAGTATCTTCTGACGCCGAATGTAATCATGCAGTCCGCCCGCGGACCAGCTCAATGCTTCGTCGAGCGGATCCCTGGATTCGTCGGATTCCGACTGCTACCTGTTGGAAATATGCCCTAGAGGCAATAATAAAAGGGTTATTATTATATTTCCTTGTTCGTGATAATTGTCTTTTATTCATGCTATAACTGTATTATCCGGAAATCGTGATACACGTGTGAACACATAGACCATAACATGTCCCTAGTAAGCCTCTAGTTGACTAGCTCGTTGGTCAACAAATAGTCATGGTTTCCTGACTATGGACATCAGATGTCATTGACAACGGGATCACGTCATTAGGAGAATGACGTGATGGACAAGACCCAATCCGAAGCATAGCACAAGATCGTGTAGTTCGTTTTGCTAGAGCTATTTCAATGTCAAGTATCTCTTCCTTAGACCATGAGATCGTGTAACTCCCGGATACCGTAGGAGTGCCTTGGGTGTACCAAACATCACAACGTAACTGGGTGACCATAAAGGTGCACTACAGGTATCTCTGAAAGTGTCTGTTGGGTTGACACGGATCGAGACTGGGATTTGTCACTCCGTATGACGGAGAGGTATCTCTGGGCCCACTCGGTAATGCATCATCATAATGAGCTCATAGTGACGAAGTGTTTGGTCACGGGATCATGCATTACGGTACGAGTAAAGTGACTTGCCGGTAACGAGACTGAACGAGGTATTGGGATACCGACGATCGAGTCTCAGGCATGTAACGTACCGATTGACAAAGGGAATAGTATACGTGGTTGCTTGAATCCTCGACATCGTGGTTCATCCAATGACATCATCGAGGAGCATGTGGGAGCCAACATGGGTATCCAGATCCGCTGTTGGTTATTGACCGAGAGTCGTCTCGGTCATGTCTGCGTGTCTCCGAACCCGTAGGGTCTACACACTAAGGTTCGGTGGCGCTTAGGGTTATTAGGAAGACCTGTATGTGATTACGAATGTTGTTCGAGTCCGGATGAGATCCCGGACGTCACGAGGAGTTCGGAAGGGTCCGGAGGTAAAGATTTATATATGGGAAGTTGTCAAGCGGACACCGGAAAGTTTCGGGCATATCGGATTGTGCAGGGGCCACCGGAAGGGTTCCGGGGTCCACGGGAGGGCCACCCTCCCGAGGGGCCACATGGGCTGCGTGGGGGCAGGATCCAGCCCCTAGTGGGCTGGGCGCCCCCTGGGCCCTTGCGCCTAGGGTTGGGGGAACCCTAGGCGCCCCCTTGGGGGCAAGTCCCCCTCCCTTGGCCGCCGCCCCCCCTCTAGATACCATCTAGAGGGGCCGGCCCCCTCTCTACCTTCCCCTATAAATAGAGGGGTGAGGGAGGGCTGCATACACAAGCCAAGGCGCAGCCCTCCCTCCCAACACCTCTCCTCCTCCGTGCGTGCTTGGCGAAGCCTGTCCGGATGACTCGCTGCACCTCGCCCGTCGTGCTGTCGTTGGAGCTGTTTTCCTCAACCTCTCCTTCCTCCTTGCTGGATCAAGACGGAGGAGACGTCGTCCGTACCGTACGTGTGTTGAACACGGAGGTGCTGTCCGTTCAACACTTGGTCATCGGTGATCCGAATCACGTCCGAGTCGACTCCATCATCACCATCCCTTGAGCGCTTCCGCACCCGATCTACAAGTGGTATGTACATGCAAACTCACTCCCTTGACTCGTTGTTAGATGAACTCATAGATGGATCTTGGTGAAACCGTAGGAAAAATTTTAATTTTCTGCAACGTTCCCCAACAGTGGCATCATGAGCTAGGTTTATGCGTAGTTCTCTATTGCACGAGTAGAACACAATTTTGTTGTGGGCGTAGATCTTGTCAACTTGCTTGCCGCTACTAGTCTTATCTTGCTTCAGCGGTATTGTGGGATGAAGCGGCCCGGACCAACCTTACACGTGCGTTTCGTGAGACCGGTTCCACCGATGACATGCACTAGTTGCATAAGGTGGCTGTCGGGTGTCTGTCTCTCCCACTTTAGTTGGAGCGGATTCGATGAAAAGGGTCCTTATGAAGGGTAAATAGAAGTTGACAAAATCACGTTGTGGTTATTCGTAGGTAAGAAAACGACGTCTAACTTGTTTTTGCAGCAATTGTCATGTGATGTGATATGGCCAAGTTGTGATGAATGATGAATGACATATTGTGATGTATGAGATCATGTTCTTGTAATAGGAATCACGACTTGCATGTCGATGAGTATGACAACCGGCAGGAGCCATAGGAGTTGTCTTTATTTTTGTATGACCTGCGTGTCATTGAAGAACGCCATGTAAATTACTTTACTTTATTGCTAAACGCGTTAGCCATAGAAGTAGAAGTAGTCGTTGGCGTGACAACTTCACGAAGACACGATGATGGAGATCATGATGATGGAGATCATGGTGTCATGCCGGTGACAAGATGATCATGGAGCCCCGAAGATGGAGATCAATGGAGCTTTATGATATTGGCCATATCATGTCACTACTATATAATTGCATGTGATGTTTATTATGTTTATGCATCTTGTTTACTTAGAACGACGATAGTAAATAAGATGATCCCTTACAACAATATCAAGAAGTGTTCCCACCTAACTGTGCACCGTTGCTAAAGTTCGTCGTTTCGAAGCACCACGTGATGATCGGGTGTGATAGATCCTTACGTTCACATACAATGGGTGTAAGACAGTTTTACACATGCAAAACACTTAGGGTTAACTTGACGAGCCTAGCATGTACAGACATGGCCTCGGAACACGGAGACCGAAAGGTCGAACACGAGTCGAATGGAAGATACGATCAACATGAGAATGTTCACCGACAATGACTAGTCCGTCTCACGTGATGATCGGACACGGCCTAGTCGACTCGGATCGTGTAACACTTAGATGACTAGAGGGATGTCAAATCTGAGTGGGAGTTCATTAAATAATTTGATTAGATGAACTTAATTATCATGAACTTAGTCTAAAATCTTTGCAAAATATGTCTTGTAGATCAAATGGCCAACGCTCATGTCAACATGAACTTCAACGCGTTCCTAGAGAAAACCAAGCTGAAAGATGATGGCAGCAACTATACGGACTGGGTCCGGAACCTTAGGATCATCCTCATAGCTGCCAAGAAAGCATATGTCCTTGAAGCACCGTTAGGTGACCCACCTGCTCTCCCAGCACTGCAAGACAATTTGAACGTTTGGCAAACACGTACTGAAGATTACTCCCTCGTTCAGTGCGGCATGCTTTACAGCTTAGAACCGGGGCTCCAAAAGCGTTTTGAGCAACACGGAGCATATGAGATGTTCGAGGAGCTGAAACTAGTTTTCCAAGCTCATGCCCGGGTCGAGAAATATGAAGTCTCCGACAAGTTCTATAGTTGTAAGATGGAGGAAAACAGTTCTGTCAGTGAGCATACACTCAAAATGTCTGGGTTGCACAGCCGCCTGTCCCAGCTGGACATTAACCTCCCGGATGAGGCGGTTATTGACAGAATCCTTCAGTCTCTCCCACCAAGCTACAAGAGCTTTGTGATGAACTATAATATGCAGGGGATGGTGAAGACCATTCCTGAAGTATTTTCAATGCTGAAGTCGGCAGAGGTTGAAATCAAGAAAGAACATCAAGTGTTGATGGTCAATAAGACCACTAAGTTCAAGAAGGGCAAGGGTAAGAAGAACTTCAAGAAGGACGGCAAAGATGTTGCCGCGCCCGGTAAGCCAGTTGCCGGGAAGAAGTCAAAGAATGGACCCAAGCCTAAGACTGAGTGCTTTTATTGCAAGGGGAAGGGTCACTGGAAGCGGAACTGCCCCAAATACTTAGCGGATAAGAAGGCCGGCAACACTAAAGGTATATTTGATATACATGTAATTGATGTGTACCTTACCAAGACTCGTAGTAACTCCCAGGTATTTGATACGGTGCTGTTGCTCATATTTGTAACTCACAGCAGGAGCTGCGGAATAAGCGGAGACTGGCGAAGGACGAGGATGATGCGCGTCGGGAATGGTTCCAAGGTCGATGTGATCGCTGTCGGCACGCTACCTCTACATTTACCTACGGGATTAGTTATAAACCTTAATAATTGTTATTTGGTGCCAAGTTTGAGCATGAACATTGTATCTGGATCTCGTTTGATATGAGATGGCTACTCATTTAAATCCGAGAATAATGGTTGTTCTATTTATATGAGAGATATGTTTTATGGTCATGCCCCTATGGTCAATGGTTTATTCTTAATGAATCTCGAGCGTAGTGTTACACATATTCATAGCGTGAATACCAAAAGATGTAAAGTTGATAACGATAGTCCCACATACTTGTGGCACCGCCGCCTTGGTCACATTGGTGTCAAGCGCATGAAGAAGCTCCATGCTGATGGACTTTTGGAGTCTCTCGATTATGAATCATTTGACACTTGCGAACCATGCCTCATGGGCAAGATGACCAAGACTCCGTTCTCCGGAACAATGGAGCGAGCAACCAACTTATTGGAAATCATACATACCGATGTGTGCGGTCCAATGAGCGTTGAGGCTCGCGGAGGATATCGTTATGTTCTCACTCTCACTGATGATTTGAGTAGATATGGGTATGTCTACTTGATGAAACACAAGTCTGAGACCTTTGAAAAGTTCAAGGAATTTCAGAATGAAGTAGAGAATCAACGTGACCGAAAGATAAAATTCTTACGATCGGATCGTGGAGGAGAATATTTAAGTCACGAATTTGGTACACACTTAAGAAAATGTGGAATCGTTTCACAACTCACGCCGCCTGGAACACCTCAGCGTAACGGTGTGTCCGAACGTCGTGATCACACTCTATTGGATATGGTGCGATCTATGATGTCTCTTACGGATTTACCGCTATCATTTTGGGGATACGCTCTAGAGACAGCTACATTCACTTTAAATAGGGCACCGTCTAAATCCATTGAGACGACACCGTATGAATTATGGTTTGGGAAGAAACCTAAGCTGTCGTTTCTAAAAGTTTGGGGATGCGATGCTTATGTCAAGAAACTTCAACCTGAAAAGCTCGAACCCAAGTCGGAAAAATGCGTCTTCATAGGGTACCCTAAAGAAACCATTGGGTATACCTTCTACTTAAGATCCGAGGGCAAGATCTTTGTTGCCAAGAACGGATCCTTTCTGGAAAAAGAGTTTCTCTCGAAAGAAGTAAGTGGGAGGAAAGTAGAATTCGATGAAGTACTACCTCTTGAACGGGAAAGTAGTGCAGCTCAGGAAAATGTTCCTGTGATGCCTACAACAACTGAAGGGGAAAATAATGATGATGATCAAGGTACATCGGATCAAGTTGCTACTGAACTTCGTAGGTCCACAAGGACACGTTCCCCACCAGAGTGGTACGGCAACCCTGTCATGGAAATCATGTTGTTAGACAACGATGAACCTTCGAACTATGAAGAAGCGATGGCGGGCCCAGATTCCAACAAATGGCTTGAAGCCATGCAATCCGAGATAGGATCCATGTGTGAAAACAAAGTATGGACTTTGACTGACTTGCCCGATGATCGGCGAGCGATAGAAAACAAATGGATCTTTAAGAAGAAGACGGACGCGGATGGTAATGTCACCATCTATAAAGCTCGACTTGTCGCTAAGGGTTATCGGCAAGTTCAAGGGATTGACTATGATGAGACTTTCTCTCCCGTAGCGAAGCTTAAGTCCGTCCGAATCATGTTAGCAATTGCCGCATACTATGATTATGAGATATGTCAGATGGACGTCAAAACAGCGTTCCTTAACGGTTATCTTAAGGAAGAGCTGTACATGATGCAGCCGGAAGGTTTTGTCGATCCTAAGAATGCTAACAAAGTGTGCAAGCTCCAGCGATCTATTTATGGGCTGGTGCAAGCATCTCGGAGTTGGAACATTCGCTTTGATGAGATGATCAAAGCGTTTGGGTTTATGCAGACTTATGGAGAAGCCTGCGTTTACAAGAAAGTGAGTGGGAGCTCTGTAGCATTTCTCATATTATATGTAGATGACATACTTTTGATGGGAAATGATATAGAATTCTTGGATAGCATTAAGGCCTACTTGAATAAGTGTTTTTCAATGAAGGACCTTGGAGAAGCTGCTTATATATTAGGCATCAAGATCTATAGAGATAGATCAAGACGCCTCATAGGTCTTTCACAAAGCACATACCTTGATAAGATTTTGAAGAAGTTCAAAATGGATCAGTCCAAGAAGGGTTCTTGCCTGTATTGCAAGGTGTGAGATTGAGCTCGGCTCAATGCCCGACCACGACAAAAGATAAAGAAGAGATGAGTGTCATCCCCTATGCTTCAGCCATAGGATCTATTATGTATGCCATGCTGTGTACCAGACTGATGTAAACCTTGCCGTAAGTTTGGTAGAAGGTACCAAAGTAATCCCGCAAGGAACACCGGACAGCGGTCAAGATTATCCTGAAGTACCGAAAAGGACAAAGGACATGTTTCTCGTTTATGGAGGTGACGAAGAGCTCGTCGTAAAGGGTTACGTCGATGCTAGCTTCCACACAGATCTTGATGACTCTAAGTCACAAACCGGATACGTATATATGTTGAATGGTGGAGCAGTAAGCTGGTGCAGCTGCAAGCGAGGCGTCGTGGCGGGATCTACATGTGAAGCGGAGTACATGGCAGCCTCGGAGGCAGCGCATGAAGCAATTTGGGTGAAGGAGTTCATCACCGACCTAGGAGTCATACCCAATGCGTCGGGGCCGATCAAACTCTTCTGTGACAACACTGGAGCTATTGCACTTGCCAAGGAGCCCAGGTTTCACAAGAAGACCAGGCACATCAAGCGTCGCTTCAACTCCATCCGTGAAAATGTTCAAGATGGAGACATAGAAATTTGTAAAGTGCATACGGATCTGAATATCGCAGATCCGTTGACTAAACCTCTTCCGCGGGCAAAACATGATCAACACCAAAACTCTATGGGTGTTCGATTCATCACAATGTAACTAGATTATTGACTCTAGTGCAAGTGGGAGACTGTTGGAGATATGCCCTAGAGGCAATAATAAAAGGGTTATTATTATATTTCCTTGTTCGTGATAATTGTCTTTTATTCATGCTATAACTGTATTATCCGGAAATCGTGATACACGTGTGAATACATAGACCATAACATGTCCCTAGTAAGCCTCTAGTTGACTAGCTCGTTGGTCAACAGATAGTCATGGTTTCCTGACTATGGACATCAGATGTCATTGACAACGGGATCACGTCATTAGGAGAATGATGTGATGGACAAGACCCAATCCGAAGCATAGCACAAGATCGTGTAGTTCGTTTTGCTAGAGCTGTTTCAATGTCAAGTATCTCTTCCTTAGACCATGAGATCGTGTAACTCCCGGATACCGTAGGAGTGCTTTGGGTGTACCAAACGTCACAACGTAACTGGGTGACCATAAAGGTGCACTACAGGTATCTCCGAAAGTGTCTGTTGGGTTGACACGGATCGAGACTGGGATTTGTCACTCCGTATGACGGAGAGGTATCTCTGGGCCCACTCGGTAATGCATCATCATAATGAGCTCAAAGTGACCAAGTGTTTGGTCACGGGATCATGCATTACGGTACGAGTAAAGTGACTTGCGATGCGAGACTGAACGAGGTATTGGGATACCGACGATCGAGTCTCGGGCATGTAACGTACCGATTGACAAAGGGAATAGTATACGGGGTTGCTTGAATCCTCGACATCGTGGTTCATCCGATGACATCATCGAGGAGCATGTGGGAGCCAACATGGGTATCCAGATCCCGCTGTTGGTTATTGACCGGAGAGTCGTCTCGGTCATGTTTGCGTGTCTCCCGAACCCGTAGGGTCTACACACTTAAGGTTCGGTGACGCTAGGGTTATTAGGAAGACTTGTATGTGATTACCGAATGTTGTTCGGAGTCCCGGATGAGATCCCGGACGTCACGAGGAGTTCCGGAAGGGTCCGGAGGTAAAGATTTATATATGGGAAGTTGTCAAACGGACACCGGAAAGTTTCGGGGCATATCGGTATTGTACCGGGGCCACCGGAAGGGTTCCGGGGGTCCACCGGGAGGGGCCACCCCTCCCGGGGGGCCACATGGGCTGCGTGGGGGCAGGAGCCAGCCCCTGGTGGGCTGGGCGCCCCCCCCTTGGCCCTTGCGCCTAGGGTTGGGGGAACCCTAGAGGGGGCGCCCCCCTTGCTTGGGGGGCAAGTCCCCCTCCCTTGGTCCCCCCCCCTCTAGATGCCATCTAGAGGGGCCGGCCCTCTCCTTCCCCTATAAATAGAGGGGTGAGGGGAGGGCTGCATACACAAGCCAAGGCGCAGCCCCTCCCCTCCCCAACACCTCTCCTCCTCCGTACGTGCTTGGCGAAGCCCTGTCGGATTACTGCTGCACCTCGCCGTCGTGCTGCCGTTGGAGCTGTCTTCCTCAACCTCTCGTTCCTCCTTGCTGGATCAAGACGGAGGAGACGTCGTCCGTACCGTACGTGTGTTGAACGCGGAGGTGTTGTCTGTTCAGCACTTGGTCATCGGTGATCCGAATCACGTCGAGTACGACTCCATCATCACCATCCCCTTGAACGCTTCCGCACCCGATCTACAAGTGGTATGTAGATGCAAACTCACTCCCTTGACTCGTTGCTTAGATGAACTCATAGATGGATCTTGGTGAAACCGTAGGAAATTTTTTAATTTTTTCCAACGTTCCCAACACTACCTCCCCTCGTCCTACGGACGATGTCGAGGTGGAGTCCCAAAAGGGTCCAAGCCAGGAGGGGGTGGTCCTGGAGGCGCCGCAAGGCGACCTCCCGGACTCCAGGCGCAAAGGGGATAAAACCCCGAAGGGCTCTAAGTCCGGCCCTGGGCCGGACACCACACCGGAACCTTCAACGGTTCCGGCATCCGGCAGGCGGCCCCCTACTAAGAAGGGCAAGTGAGGGAGTTCCGGACTAGGGGGTGTCCGGATAGCCGAACTATCATCATCGGCCGGACTCCAAGACTATGAAGATACAAGATTTGAAGACTTCATCCCGTGTCCGGATGGGACTTTCCTTGGCATGGAAGGCAAGCTTGGCGATACGGATATGTAGATATCCTACCATTGTAACCGACTCTGTGTAACCCTAACCCTATCCGGTGTCTATATAAACCGGAGGGTTTTAGTCCGTAGGAACAACAATCATACCATAGGCTAGCTTCTAGGGTTTAGCCTCTTTGATCTCGTGGTAGATCTACTCTTGTAACACACATCATCAATATTAATCTAGCAGGACGTAGGGTTTTACCTCCATCGAGAGGGCCCGAACCTGGGTAAAACATCGTGTCCCTTGTCTCCTGTTACCATCCGCCTAGACGCACAGTTCGGGACCCCCTACCCGAGATCCGCCGGTTTTGACACCAACATTGGTGCTTTCATTGAGAGTTCCTCTGTGTCGTCGCCGATAGGCCCGATGGCTCCTTAGATCATCAACAACGACACGGTCCAGGGTGAGACTTTTCTCCCCGGACAGATCTTCGTGTTCGGCGACTTTGCACTGCGGGCCAATTCGCTTGGCCATCTGGAACAGAACGAAAGCTACGCCCCTGGCCGTCAGGTCAGATTTGGAAGCCTAAACTATACGGCCGATATCCGCAGAGACTTGATCTTCGACGGATTCGAGCCCCAGCCAAGCGCCGCCAAGACCGCCTCGATGGGCATGATCTAGCTCTGCAACCGAACAGTGCCCTGGAGGCCGCACCAGAATCCGCTCCGACCCTTAATCCGGAGCCGGATTCCCTGATCGAGGATGATTTGTTGGACACCGTCTCGGGGGCTTTAATCTCTACGGCGATCGAGCCGAACTCCATCCCTGTCCTTTGAGAAGACCTCGACTCCAGGGTGCCGGACTCCTATCCGGACTCCGAACCCTCCGCGCCCTTTCCGATCGAATCTGATTGGACGCCCGTTATGGAGTTCACGGCCACGGACATCTTTCAGCACTCGCATTTTGGCGACATCCTGAATTCACTAAAGTCTCTCTCTTTATCCGGAGAGCCCTGGCCGGACTATGGTCAGGAAGGTTGGGATACGGTCGACGAAGAAATTCGACGCCCACCCACCACCCACTTGGTAGCCGCTGTCGACGACCTAACCGACATGCTAGACTACGACTCCGAAGACATCGACGGTATGGACGACGATGCCGGAGACGACCAAGACCCAGCGCCTACAGGGCACTGGAAGGCCACCTCGTCATATGACATATACATGGTGGACATCCCAAAAGATGGGAACGGCGATGGAACAACGGAGGATGGCCCCTCCAAGAAGCAGCCCAAGCGCCAAGGTCGCCAAGCGCCGCTTTAAATCCCGCCACAGCAAGAATGAAGATTCCGCACCGAGATAAAAATACACCGGACAACGCCAAGACAATCCACTCCAGCAAGATTCATCGCAGGAGGATGAAGACGCCAGCCCTCAAGAGAGAGCGCGAAGAAGAGAGTAGAGGATTATATGCCTCCCTCCAAGACGGCAAACCTCGACGACAATGAATTCGCTGCGTGCTGAGAACCCGTCGAACAAGAGCATTTTAGACGCGGGCTTATGGCCACGGCGAACGGCCTAAAGAAAAAGCAGCAACAGCTTAGAGCTGATCAGATCTGCTAGCCGGCAGATGGACCAAGTCCTCGCGGCGGAAGAGCATGAGCTCGAACGCCCTCAAAGCTACCCTAAACGCAAGCTGCTCCCCGATTAGAGGAGGAGGCTTACGAACCCGCATCACCAGGAGACACACGGCTGCCGACCACCCCGTGGCCGTGACAGAGAGCCTCTAGGCCCTTCACTAGAACCGCACTCGGCATCGCTCAAAAGGCACTTGGCCAAAGGGGAACGCCCGACCTGCGAGATATATTGAGGACAAGGCAAGACAATCAAGATCGATCTATGGATCGCGGGCGCCCACGGCACGTGATTTACAACCGTCGCGCCGGACACGATAAGTCCGCCGGGCGAACAAAACAGACCAAGCTCTTTTGAGCTCCGCCGTGATATCGCCCGAAGATAGAGGCGCCAGACACCCACTATGCTTCACAGATGAAGTAATGGATCATCAAATCCCGAAGGGTTTAAACCCGTCAATATTGAATCCTATGATGGCACAACAGACCCCGCGGTTTGGATCAAGACTATCTCCTTCACATCCACATGGCCCGCGATGACGATCTTCACGCCATCAAATACCTCCCCTTGCAAAGGACCAGCCCGGCATTGGCTCAACAGCTTGCCAGCCAGAGTCAATTGGGAGCTGGGAGGACCGAAGCCGCATTCCTCGATAACTTCCGGGCACTTATGTGCGACCACCGACGCCGATGACCTGAGCCACATAATTCAGCAGCCGACGAATCGGCGGACAATTCTGGACACGGTTCTTAACCAAGAAAACCAAATCGCCGACCGTCCGGATGCGGAGGCCCTCGTGGCCTTCAAACATAACATCCATGGCGAGTGGCTTGCCCGGCACCTAGGACAGGAAAAGCCAAATCCATGGCAGCCCTCACATCACTCATGACCCGCTTCGCTGGTGAGGACAGCTGGCTAGCACGCAGCAACAACCTCAAGAAAAATTCTGGCAGTCCGGACTTCAAGAACCAAACGGCAGGCAGCGTCGTAACAAAACAAACGCCGCACTAACAGCGATAATATTGAGGATACGGCAGTCAATGCCAGATTCAAAGGCTCTAAACCCGTCAGCGGAAAAGCCATTCAAACGAACTACTCGGGTCCGTCCAATTTGGACCGAATACTCGACCGCTTGTGCGGATACACGGCACTTCAAAAGCCAGCTAACCACACCAACAGGGACTGTTGGGTATTCAAGCAGGCAGGCAAGTTAATTGCCGAAAACAATGACAAGGGGATGCATAGCGATGACGAGGACGAGACCCAACCGCCGAACAATAGAGGATGAAGGTTCCCCCACAAAAGCGGACGGTGAACATGATATACGCAACGCACATATCCAAAAGGGAGCGGAAGCGTGTACTCAGGGATGTCTACGCGATGGAGCCAGTTGCCCCGAAGTTCAATCCATGGTCCTCCAGCCCGATCACTTTTAACCGAAGGGACCACCCCACCAGCATCCGCCACGGCGGATTCGCCGCACTGGTCCTAGACCCAATCGTCGATGGATTTCACCTAACCAGAGTCCTAATGGACGGCGGCAGCAGCCTGAACCTGCTTTACCAGGATACAATGCGCAAAATGGGCATAGACCCCTCAAGGATTAAACCTACCAAAACGACCTTTAAAGGCGTCATACCAGGTGTAGAAGCCAATTGTACAGGCTCAATTACACTGGAAGTGGTCTTCGGATCCCCGGATAACTTCCGAAGCAAGGAGTTAATCTTCGACATAGTCCCGTTCCGCAGCGGCTATCAGGCCTTGCTCGGACGTACCGCGTTTGCAAAGTTCAACGCGGTGCCGCACTATGCATACCTCAAGCTCAAGATGCCAGGCCCTCGAGGAGTCATTACGGTCAACGGAAACACTGAACGTTCTCTCTGCACGGAGGAACATACAGCGGCTCTAGCGGCAGAAGTGCAATGCAGCCTCTTACGGCAATTATCGAATCCGGCCGTTAAGCGGCCGGACACAGCCAAGCGCGCCCGGAGTAACTTACAACAAGACCACCCGCACGCCCGAGCACGCCAGAGTAGTGCGGCCCCAACCCCAGCTCCTGCGAAGCGTCAGCAGGCCCTTCGCAGACACCATTACGCTCTGAAGATACCATGGGCATGGGGAGGGGGCACGACCACAATACACCCAGCATCATGGCTCAACCACACAAGGGGCTCTCAAGTGTGTCGCCTTTTCTTTTCTTTTTACCTTTTACTTTTTAACCACAGGACTTCGCTTGTCGAAGCCCTGTCCGCAGAGAGACCTGCCAACTCACGATGCAACAGCCAGGGAAGGATAAAGGCTACAACGAATATACAGGTGGTCTCCATTACGAGCATTTTCATACACCAATCTGCAGCCTACCCACGGAGGGGGACATATTTAATAGTCTCCTACCTTGCTTATCGTGACTATTTGTATCGCTCGCATTCGTAGCAGCACTTATTGAATAAAACAATGCAGCACCTTTTTGCTTATAATTGCATTTCTTTTTCATACATATGTTCATTCACGACATGTTGCATCCGTACACTTTGGTACGGCTAATATACACCAGGGCTTATGTTTCCCGCGATTGGTGTGATGAGTCCAACACTTTCACAAGTGCGGCACCCGAACTTATAGCACTATATGCATCGGCTCGAATCATGTCTTGGGTCAATAGTTGGGTTTGCCTGGCTCCCGTGTTCTGGTACCTTACGCCGCTATATCGCTAAGGTAGCACCGGAGAACCACTGCGATTCCGCCCAGCCGGCTGGGTTAACGCCTCGAGAAAGCTAAAACTGACCGTCATGATGACACGAGAGACCGATCGGTGTTCGAGAGGTTTTTATGTAGTCCTTAAAGACTTATGCCGCTTAGAGCGAGGAGCCGGATACTGTCCGCCAAGGCGTGATAGCGCCCAAATTCGCCTTCCAAGACTAGGGGCTTCACCGAAATTTAAAATTATAGAATTCTATGGCTAAGTGAGAGTGTTCAAGCATTATAAGTCCGGTTGCCTTGTTCGTTGTGTTGAGCGCCTCCTAGATGGACCCAAAATGGGAACAAGAGCGCCAAGTTTATCCCAACACCCCAGCACTCGTGGCATGGGGGCTGAAGCCGACGACTTGCCATCTCTCGATTTGATAAACAACCGCATGTAAGGTAAAATTTTATACTAACAAGCATTGCTTAGCGATATGAACTAAGTTTTCAGCGCACAGATAACAAAATGCGAGTCTACTCAAATATTACATCTTTGGAGCACTCACCCGCAATAGTGCGGGCGCCCTTCAAACACACTTATAATACATCTCGGCGCGTGATGCTCCTTGCCCTCCGTGGCGGGTCCGTCCACGAGCTTCGGGCATCCATCTTGCCCCAGGCACCTTTGCGCGGGCAAGGGCCCGCGGCACCCTCAATACAAGCGGAATGCTTGATCACTTCAACCCACGGGCACGCATCCATCAGCCGTCGCACCAGGCCAAGTAGCTCCTGTGCATGGCCTCCTTAGGCCACAACCGAACTATGAGGCCCTTCATGGCCTGTTCGCCGCCTTTGTGGAGCTCAACCAGCTGCTTCAGCTGATCGCTAAGGGCACTGGATGTCCGCCTCAAATACCGAGACCAAGACCTTCTCCGCCGAGCCCCTCCTCGCCCTCAGAATGCGACAGATCGGACACGCTGCGAGGCAGATCTGCGAACGCCCCTGGAGAGCTCCGAATTCGGGTAAGCAACAGGTAATTAACACTCACGTCCTTACTCTGCATGAAAAATGCCTTACCTGCTGCAATTTTCTTCACCGCCTCAATCTCCTGGAGGGCCTTATAGGCTTCGGCCTTACCGGCTTTGGCACTCTCAAGAGCCGTTGCAAGCTCGGACTCTCGAGTCTTCGAGTCACGCTCCAAGCTCTCATGTTTTTTCACGAGATCCTGGAGCTCTTGCTGTACCTCCGCCACCTGCACCTCCTGCTTCTCTCGCTCGGTGCGCTCCGCGGTCAGATTATGCGTTCGGCCGCATGCCACCGCCTCCTTCGTGGTTGCCACCTCGTTAGTGGCCCCTACAATACCCACGTTATCCTTGTCATTTTTCTTGCAACCAAATCCTTTTCTGTAAGGTACAATTTTCATAAGGTATTACTCACCTTCTTTTTCCTCGAGCTGCTTGGCATGGCCGAGCTCGTTCTCGACCGCCGAGGTTTTTCTTCAAAGTATTGACCTCCGCAGTCTCTGTGTGGCGGAGGTCAAGAGACAGCCTGCAATCCCATATTGACATATTTTTATATGACTCCTGCGTTTATCTTTCTAAAAGATCCTCAGTCAGGCTTTTCTTTCCGAACACCGAACCGAGCATCAGGGGCTACTGTCTATGCGGTACCATTTTTATATGTTGAAATTTCTTACCTCAAAGCCTGTTAGAAGGCTACTGCAGGCTTCGGTCAGCCCGCTCTTGGCGAGCTGAACCTTCTGAATCACCGCACTCATAACAGCGCAGTGTTCCTCTTCGATGGAGGAGCTGTTGAGTGCCTCCAGCAAATTATCCGGCACCTCCGGTTGGACGGAGACAGCTGGCGTCTCGGTCTTGCCCTTCTTACGAAGGGGTCGCCCGCCGGACTCCGGAGCCACTGTGGCCTCCGGGGCTGAGTCCGGTGCACAGTCCGGGAGGGTGTCCTGTGACACCTCCGGGGCCTCCTCCTCCTGGTGGGTCCTTCTCTGGGATCCCATATCGGCGTCGTCCGCGGCACGGGGGGTGGAGGCAGTCGGAAGGGAATCCATATCCAACGCACCCAAGGACCCGCTCGACGAAACGGGAAGATCATCCTTGGGCGGACTGCAGGGTTGTATGCGGCATTAGAAAGACATTATGTGGCGAAAATAAAAACTTTGAAGTTACTCGAACCGGATACTTACGATCTCGCCAGGCTTGGCCCTCAGAGGCCGATCCCCTCGCCGCCGCCGACGCTTGGTGGAGAAGTCCGGAGGAAGGGTCCTTCCTTCTTGGACCCTCCGCCTCCCGGTTGGGGCGGCCTTCCTTTCCTCTCCTCCCCGCCGGGAGAGGCTTCTTCTTCTTCCTCCTCGTCTTGGGAGAAGATTCGCTTCAGAATCCGACAAGCACTGGCGCCGGGTGCTCCTTCGAGTTCCCGTAGCCTCCTTCTTGGCCTTCTTCTCCGCACTACATGGGTGCCGGAGCCAGCAGCCCCGCTCAATCGGGCGTCCGCTGGGTCTTCGGCAAAGGCCGACAGTTAATCTGTCCGGGCGCCTTCAACCAGACTCGTCGAAGAATAGGGAGTTTCAGATCCCACGAGAGTCAATCTATGGAAAAGGAGTCCCGTAAAGGGTAAAATAACTTACCTCGCTGGCTTGACGCCGCGAGCTGTATCCACGATCTTTGTTAGCGGATGCGGGGGCTTCGGCGCCCTTGAACAGCACATTCTGCATCTTCGTGCGTGGTATCAAGACCCGGCTCAAGGTTCGGTGTTGTGCCGGATCGAACTCCCACAAATTGAAGTCCCGTTGTTGGCATGGGAGAATCCGGCGGATGAGCATCACCTGGATTACGTCGACAAGCCCGCGATTCTTGTCCACTAGGTTCCGGACACGTGTTTGGAGTCCGGATAGCTCGTCCGAATCCCCCCACTGCAGGCCCGTCTCTTTCCATGACAAGAGCCGTGTGGGGAATCCAGATCTGAATTCGGGGGCCGCCACCCATTCAGGGTCGCGTGGCTCGGTGATGTAGAACCACCCCGATTGCCACCCCTTTATTGTCTCCACAAAGGAGCTCTCGAGCCATAGGACTTTGGCCATCTTGCCGACCATGGCGCCTCCGCACTCCGCTTGCTGCCCTTCACAACCTTCGCTTGACATCAAGGTCTTGAGCCAAGTCGGTGGGGCTGATGCAGAGGAAAGCCTCGCACACGATGATAAACACCGAGACGTTGAGGACGAAATTGGGGCCAGGTCATGGAAGTCCAGGCCGTAGTAGAACATGAGCCCCGGACAAATGGGTGAAGTGGAAAACCTAGTCCATGGAGGAAGTGGGGAGAAATGCCACCTCTCATGGGGACTGGGGTTGAATAAGCTGCCCGCTGTCTGGCAGCGTAGGCGCCGATATCGCCGACAAGTATCCGCCTCCCGCAGTCTTGTGATGCCCCTCCGTGACGGAGGAGGCCATCCATCTGCCTCCCGCTCCTGACGTGGTTGGAGAAGGTTGAGGAGGAAAGTGCGTACTTGGGCGCTAGAGCTCGAGTGCACGGGAATGGATGAGCAAAGGAGGAAGAAGGCGTAGGTGAAAGGGTGGATCCTTATCCCCTTATATGGGCGGACAAAAACATGTGTCCCCACCGGCCTGGTAAAACTCGCTTATCTCCTAAGCGCCGCAATCAATGGCGCGGTTGGGTTACCCACATCCATATTGATGGGAATCCCGGAATAAGGGGAACACGATCTCTGCTTCGACAAGACGTACCAAGGAAACCACTTCGCTAAACGCGCTAAGGTGGAACAATAAAAACAATTTCAATAAGGGCTTGGTAGTGGTGCGACGTCACGCCACAAAATACGTCAGCAGATTGATCTTGTGTAATATTATTCTCTCTACGGTGGTATGTGGAATTTATTTTTGCAGAGCCGGACACTATCCTGGTGTTCACAATCTTCTGTAAATTATTCGAGGAAGAACCCGCCTTTGCAACGCCAAGACAATATACGCGCGGACTCATCGCCATTGAAGCCTGGTTCGGGAGCTACCGAGGGAGTTCCGGACTAGGGGTGTCCGGATAGCGAACTATCATCATCGGCGGACTCCAAGACTATGAAGATACAAGATTGAAGACTTCGTCCCGTGTCCGGATGGGACTTTCCTTGGCGTGGAAGGCAAGCTTGGCGATACGGATATGTAGATCTCCTACCATTGTAACCGACTCTGTGTAACCCTAACCCTATCCGGTGTCTATATAAACCGGAGGGTTTTAGTCCGTAGGAACAACAATCATACCATAGACTAGCTTCTAGGGTTTAGCCTCTTTGATCTCGTGGTAGATCTACTCTTGTAACACACATCATCAATATTAATCTAGCAGGACGTAGGGTTTCACCTCCATTGAGAGGGCCCGAACCTGGGTAAAACATCGTGTCCCTTGTCTCCTGTTACCATCCGCCTAGACGCACAGTTCGGGACCCCCTACCCGAGATCCACCGGTTTTGACACCGACAGCAAGCCTACGACGCCGGTGACCTCCGTCCAACCGGAGGCACCGGATAATCTGCTGGAGGTGCTTAACGGCGCCTCCATCGACGAGGAGCACCGCACTATTATGAGTGTGGTGTGTTGGAGAACGTTGCAGAAAGTAAAAATATCCTACAGTTTCACCAAGATCCATCTATGAGTTCATCTAGCAACGAGTGATAGGAGTGCATCTACATACCTTTGTAGATCGCGAGCGGAAGCGTTCAAGTGAACGGGGTTGAGGGAGTCGTACTCGTCGTGATCCAAATCACCGATGACCAAGTACCGAACGGACAACACCTCCGCGTTCAACACACGTACGGAGCGGATGACGTCTCCTGCACCTTGATCCAGCAAGGAGGAGGGAGAGGTTGAAGAAGATCCAGCAGCACGACGGCGTGGTGGTGGATGCAGCAGGGTTCCGCAGAGCACGAGCCTCCTGCGAGAGGAGAGGTGTAGCAGGGGAGAGGGAGGCGCCAAGACTTGGGGTGCGGCTGCCCTCCCTCCCCCCTTTATATAGGCCCCTGGGGCGCCGCCCTCTAGATCCCATCTAGATGGGGGGCGGCCAAGGGGGGAGGCTTGCCCCCCAAGGCAAGTGGGGCGCCCCCACCCCTAGGGTTTCCAACCCTAGGCGCAGGGGGGCCCAAGGGGGGAGGGGCGCACCAGCCCACCAGGGGCTGGTTCCCTCCCCACTTCAGCCCACGGGGCCCTCCGAGATAGGTGGCCCCACCCGGTGGACCCCCGAGACCCTTCCGGTGGTCCCGATACAATACCGGTGACCCCCGAAACTCTCCCGATGGCCGAAACAGCACTTCCTATATATAATTCTTTACCTCGGACCATTCCGAAACTCCTCGTGACGTCCGGGATCTCATCCGGGACTCCAAACAACTTTCGGTTTGCTGCATACTCATATCTCTACAACCCTAGCGTCACCGAACCTTAAGTGTGTAGACCCTACGGGTTCGGGAGACACGTAGACATGACCGAGACGGCTCTCCGGTCAATAACCAACAGCGGGATCTGGATACCCATGTTGGCTCCCACATGCTCCTCGATGATCTCATCGGACGAACCACGATGTCGAGGATTCAAGCAACCCCGTATACAATTCCCTTTGTCAATCGGTATGTTACTTGCCCGAGATTCGATCGTCGGTATCCCAATACCTCATTCAATCTCGCTATCGCAAGTCACTTTACTCATACCGTAATGCATGATCCCATGACGAAACACTTGGTCACTTTGAGCTCATTATGATGATGCATTACCGAGTGGGCCCAGTGATACCTCTCCGTAATATTGAGTGACAAATCCCGTCTTGATCCGTGACAACCCAATGACACTTTCGAGATACCTGTAGTGCACCTTTATAGTCACCCAGCTTACGCTTGTGACGCTTTGGTACACCCAAAGCACTCCTACGGTATCCGGAGTTACACGATCTCATGGTCTAAGGAAAAGATACTTGACATTGGAAAAGCTCTAGCAAAACGAACTACACGATCTTGTGCTATGCTTAGGATTGGGTCTTGTCCATCACATCATTCTCCTAATGATGTGATCCCGTTATCAATGACATCCAATGTCCATAATCAGGAAACCATGACTATCTATTGATCAACGAGCTAGTCAACTAGGGGCTCACTAGGGACATATTATAGTCTATGTATTCACACGTGTATTACGATTTCCGGATAATACAATTATAGCATGAATAAAAGACAATTATCATGAACAAGGAAATATAATAATAATCCTTTTATTATTGCCTCTAGGGCATATTTCCAACATGGTGATCCAGAAGGTTCAGTCCGCCAAGAGCGGGTTGACTGAAGCCTGTGCCAGCCTTCTAACAGGCTTTGAGGTATGTATTTAAGATATGTAAAAATATTACCGCATAGACAGTAGCCCCTGATGCTCAGTTTGGTGTTAGGAAAGAAAAGCCGTACTGAGGATCAAAAAGATATACGCAGGAGTCTAACATAAGTATGTCAATATGGGAATGCAGGCTGTGCTGCTGACTTCTGCCGCACTGACTGCGGAGGTCGGTGCATTGAAGCAGAGCCTCGAGCGGTCCGAGAACGAGCTCGGCCTTGCCAAGAAGCAGCTCGAGGACAAGGAAGGTAAGTAATACCTTATGTAAGTATATAAAAAAGATGTGGTTGCAAAAAATGACAGGACCAACGTGGGTATTACAGGGGCCACAACCCAGGTGGCAACCCTGAAGGAAGCGTTGTCCAAGGCTGAAGAAAATGCGGCTGTGGAGCGTACCCAGCGAGAGAAGCAGGAGGCGCAGGTGGCGGAGGTGCGGCAAGAGCTCCAGGCTCTCATGGAAAAACACAAGAGTTTGGAGCTTGACTCAAAGACAGGAGAGTCCGAGCTAGCCTCGGCGCTTGAGAGCGCCAAATCTGCCAAGGCCGAAGCCCAAAAAGCCCTCTAGGAAATTGAGGCGATGAAGAAGATAGCGGCGGGTAAGGCATTCTTTATGCAAAGCAAGCATGTGAAAGTGAATTACTTGTTACTTACCTGAGTCAGGAGCTCTCCAGGAGAATTCGCAAATCTTCCCCGGAGTGTGTCCGACGCCGCCGCATTCTACCGAGCCGAAGAGGGGAGCTCGACGGAGAAGGTGTTCTGGTCTCAGTATGCTGAGGCCGGACACCCGGTGCCCTTGAGCGACCAGCTGAAGCAGCTGGTCGAGCTCCATAAGGTGGCCGAACAGGCCATGAAGGGTCTCATAGTCCGGCTATGGCCTGGGGAAGCCATGCCTGGAAGCTACTTCGGGCTGGTGAGGCGGCTGGTGGATGCCTGTCCATGGCTTGAAGTCATCAAGCGCTCCGTATGCATCGAAGGTGCCCGTAGGGCCCTTGCCCGTGCTAAAGTGCACTGGGGCAAGATGGACGCTGAGAAGCTTGTGACGGTCGGACCATCGCCGGGCAAGGAGCATCGCAAGCCCGAGATGTATTATGAGGGCGTCATGAAGGGTGCCCGCCTTATAGCGGATGAGTGCTCCAAAGATGTAATTTTTGAGTAAACTCGCATTTTGTGATCCTGTACGTTGAAAACTTGTTCATATGCGCTAAGCAACGCTTTTGAATTTAAAATATTACCTTCTGTGCGGCCGTTTATTAAAATTGAGAGATGGCGAGTCGTCGGCTTCGCCCCCATGCCATGAAAGTGCTGGGGTGTTCGGATAAACTTGAGCGCTTTTTTCCCATTATTGGGTCCTTCGAGGGAGGCGCTCAACACAACGAACAAGGAAATCGGACTATAATGCTTGAACACTCGCACTTAGCCATAGAATTTTATCATTTTAAATTTCGGCGAAGCCCCTAGTATTCTGAAGACCGAGTTCGGGGCACTATCCACGCCTAGGACGGACAAAGCCGACTCCTCGCTCTAAGCGGCATAAGTCTTTAGGGACTCGAAAACCTCTCGAACAGCGACCAGCTCTCGCCCTATCATGACGGTCAGTTTTAGCTTTCTCCACTGAGGTGCTTAGCCCAGCTCAACCGGGGCACAATCACAGTGGTTCACCCAGTGCTACCTTAGCCGATATAACGGAACATAAGGTACCAAAACATGGGAGCCAGGCAAACCCAACTATTGACCCAAGACATGATTCGGAGCCGACGCATATAATGCTATAAGTTCGGGGTGCCGCACTCATGAGAGTGTTCAGACTTCTCACACCATATTCTGGGGTACGTAAGCCCCTGGTGTATTGGCCGTACCAAAGTGTACAGTTGCATAATGTCATAACTGAACATATTTTTATAAAAAAGGAATGCAATAATAGACAAAAGCTATGTTTTGTTTATTCGAAAAGTCTGCGGTGAAAGAAGAACGATACAAATAGTGCGATAAGCAAGAGATGGGACTATTTGACATGTCCCCCTCCAGGGGCGAGCTGCGGGATGATATGTGAAACAAGTATACTGCTCGTTATAGAGACCACCTGGACACTCGACGTAGCTTTCTGCCTCCCTGGCTGTTGCATCGTGTGTTCGGTGATTATACTGTCGGACAGGCCTTCCGGAAAGTGGAGTCCTGAAAGTAAGAAAAAAAGAATGACAAAATCGGGAGCCCCTGGTGCGGTTGAGCCGCATTTTGGGCATGCCGTGGTCGTGCCCCTCCCCCTATGCCCATGGTATTTCCAGAGCGTAGTTATGTATGCGTAGTACTGGTTTCGCAGTTTCGCGAGGGCTGGGGTTGGGGCCGCATTGCTACGCGTGCTCGGAACGTGCCAGGCGGTCTTGTTGTAGGTTACTCCGGGCGCGCTTGACGGTGTCCGGACGTTTAATGGCCGGACTGGAGAATTGCCTTGAGAGGCTGCTTTGTACTTCCGCCGAGGGGCAGCCAGATGCTCCTCCGCTCGGAGAGAGCGCTCGTGTTTCCATTGACCGTAATGACTCCTCGAGGGCCTGGCATCTTGAGCTTGAGGTATGCGTAGTGCGGCACCGCATTGAACTTTGCAAATGCGGTTCATCCGAGCAGTGCGTCATAGCCACTGCGGAACGGGACTATGTCGAAGATTAACTCCTCGCTTCGGAAACTATCCGGGGATCCGAAGACCACCTCAAGTGTAACTGAGCCTGTACAGTTGGCCTCTACACCTGGTATGACGCCTTTAAAGGTCGTCTTTGTGGGTTTAATCCTTGAGGGATCTATGCCCATTTTTCGCACTGTATCTTGAGAAAGCAGGTTCAGGCTGCTACCGCCGTCCATAAGGACTCTAGTGAGGTGAAATCCGTCAATGATTGGGTCTAGAACCAATGCGACGAATCCGCCATGGCGGATGCTAGTGGGGTGGTCCCTTCGATCAAAAGTGATCGGGCAGGAGGACCATGGGTTGAACTTTGGGGCGACTGCTCCAACTCATATCGCCCACGAGTGCACGCTTCCGCTCCCTTTTGGGTATGTGGGTTGCGTATATCATGTTCACCGTCCGCACTTGTGGGGGGAAGCCCTTCTGTCCCCTATTGTTCGGCGGCCGGGGCTCATCCTCCTCATCGCTATGCAGCCCCTTGTCATTGTTTTCGGCGTTTAACTTGCCTGCCTGCTTGAACACCCAACAATCCCTGTTGGTGTGGTTGGCTGGTTTTTCGGGGGTGCCGTGTATCTGGCACGAGCGATCGAGTATTCGGTCCAAATTGGACGGGCCCGGAGTATTTCTTTTGAATGGAATTTTCCGCTGCCCGGGTTTAGAGCCTCTGAATCCGGCATTAACTGCCGTGTCCTCAACATTGTCGCCGTTAATGCGGCATTTTTGCTTGTTGCAACGCGACCTGCGAATGATGTCCTTGGTATCCGAATTACCAGGGCTCTTGGTCATGTTATTACTACGAGCTAGCCAGCTGTCTTCTCCCGCGCAAAAGCGGGTCATGAGTGTTGTGAGGGCTGCCATGGATTTCGGCTTTTCCTGTCCTAGGTGCCGGGCAAGCCACTCGTCACGGATGTTATGCTTGAAGGCTGCAAGGGCCTCTACGTCCGGGCAGTCGACTATTTGATTTTTCTTGGCTAGGAACCGTGTCCAGAATTCTCTGGCCGATTCCTCTGGCTGCTGAATTATGTGGCTTAGGTCATCAGCGTCTGGTGGCCGCACATAGGTGCCCTGGAAGTTGTCGAGGAATGCGGCTTCCAGGTCCTCCCAACAACCAATTGATTCTGCTGGCAAGCTGTTAAGCCAATGTCGAGCTGGTCCTTTAAGCTTGAGTGGGAGGTATTTGATGGCGTGTAGATCATCGCTACGGGCCATGTGGATATGAAGGAGATAATCCTCGATCCATACCGCCGGATTTGTTGTGCCATCGTATGATTCGATGTTTACGGGTTTGAAACCCTCGGGGATTTGATGATCCATTACTTCATCTGTGAAGCATAGTGGGTGTCCGACGCCTCTGTATTGGGCTATATCACGACGTAGCTCAAATGAGCTTTGTCTATTGTGTTCGGCCCGGCCGGATTTACCATATCCGCATGACGGTTATCGCCACGTGTCGTAGGCGCACGCGATCCATAGATCGATCTTGTTTGCCTTGCCCTGTCCTCCAATATATCTCGCAAGTCTGGCGCATTTCCCCGTGCCTTGGTATTCTTTGAGCGACGCCGGGGTGCGGCTTGAGTGGAGGGCCGAGAGGCCTCTCTGTCATGGCCGCGAGGTGGCCGGTCGGCCCCATCATGCGCTGGTGATGTAGGTCTAGGTGCTTCCTCCTCTAATCGGGGTAGCAACCTGCGTTTTGGGTAGCTCTTGGAGCGGCGTTCGAGTTCGTACTCTTCAGCCGCAAGGACATCAGTCCATCTGTCGGCTAGCAAGTCTTGGTCAGCTCTAAGTTGTTGCTGTTTTTTCTGAGGCTGCTCGCCGTGGCCATAAGCATGCGTTAAACGCTCTTGTTCGACGGGATCCTCGTGCACAAATTAAATTGCCGTCGCCGAGGCTTGCCTCGTCTTCGGAGGAAGGCATGTAATTATCGTCCTCTACCTCTCTGTCTGCCGCTCTTTCATGAGGGCTGGCTTCTCCATCCTCCTGTGTTGAATCCTGCTGGAGGGGGTTGTCTTCGGCACTGTCCGAGGTGTTATTATCTCCCGTGCCGGAATTGTCGTTTTTGCTTTGGCGGGATTTAGAGCGGCGCCGCTGATGCCGGCGCTTAGTTTTCTTCTTGGAGGGGTCATCCTCCGTTGTTCCATCACCGTTCCCTTCTTTTGGGGTATCCACCATGTATATGTCATACGACGAGGTGGCCTTCCAGTGCCCAGTAGGCGCTGGTTCTTGGTCGTCTCCTGCATCGGCGTCCATACCGTCGATGTCGAGCATGTCGGTTAAATGATCGACAGTGGCTACGAAGTGGGTGGTGGGTGGGCTTTGAATTTCTTCGTCGTCCGCATCCCAACCTTGCTGACCATAGTCCGGCCAGGGCTCTCCTGATAAAGAGAGAGATTTTATTGAATTCAGAATGTTGACGAAAGGCGAGTGCTGAAAGATGTCCGCGGCGGTGAACTCCATGATCGGCGCCCAATCGGATTCAATTGGCAGGGGCGCGGAAGGTTCGGAGTCCGGAGAGGAGTCCGGCACCTTGGAGTCACGAGCTTCGCAAAGGACAGGTATGGTGTTCGGCTCGATCACCGTAGAGATTGCAGCCCCCGAGGCGGTGTCCAGCCACCCGTCCTCAATTGGCGCAGTCGGCTCCGAGCTAAGGGTCGGAGCGGACACTAGTGCGGCCTCCAAGACACTGTTCGGCGGCAGAGCTAGATCATGCCCATCGTGACAGTGCAGCGCGCTTGGCTGTGGCTCGAACCCGTCGAAGATCAAGTATCCGCGGACGTCGGCCGTGTAGTTCAAACTTCCAAATATGACCTGATGGCCAGGGGCGTAGCTTTCGATCTGCTCCAGATGGCTAAGCGAATTGGCCCGCAGTGCAAAGCCGCCGAATATGAAGATCTGTCCGGGGAGAAAAGTCTCGCCCTGGACCGCATCGTGGTTGACGATCGGAGGAGCCATCGAGCCTAAAGATGACGACACAGAGGAACTCTCAATGAAAGCACCAATGTCGGTGTCAAAATCAGCGGATCTCGGGTAGGGGGTCCCGAACTGTGCGTCTAGGCGGATGGTAACAGGAGACAAGGGACACGTTGTTTTTACCCAGGTTCGGGCCCTCTCGATGGAGGTAAAACCCTACTCCTGCTTGATTAATATTGATGATATGGGTAGTACAAGAGTAGATCTACCACGAGATCAAAGAGGCTAAACCCTAGAAGCTAGCCTATGGTATGATTGTTGTCCGTCCTACGGACTAAAACCCTCTGGTTTATATAGACACCGGAGAGGGTTAGGGTTACATAGAGTCGGTTACAATGGGAGGAGATCTACATATCCGTATCGCCAAGCTTGCCTTCCACGCCAAGGAAAGTCCCCTCCGGACACGGGACGAAGTCTTCAATCTTGTATCTTCATAGTCCAGGAGTCCAGCCAAAGGTTATAGTCCGGCCATCCGGACACCCCCTAATCCAGGATTTTTTTTCAAAACTATCATGTTTTTTGTAGCAATTTCGGAAACTATAGTGTAGAATGAAAAAAACGCAAAACTAGTAGCCCGTCGGCCGGGGTGGGCGAAAAGGGTTTCGGCCAGGGCATGGCCGGTAGGCTTTTCGCCGCTTGGGCCGAAACACTGCTGTCGGTGGGGCCCGACCGAAAATAGTAACCGGCTGCTGGGCGGCCGAACTGGGCCGTTTTCGGCCCACCGGTGACCGAAGCAGAGCTTTTCGGCCAGGCTACGGCCGAAAAGGTGCGGATAAGCACCCGTTCGCCGACGCGAGCGCTCTGTTCTTCTTCGTTTCCCTTTCTCTCTCTCAGTTCTTCTCTGTACCTCGCCCCCCCGCGCCGATCTCCTCCATTTGCCACTCATTTGCAAATCCAACCCACAGAATCGGTAGATCATCGCAATCTCCACCGGCCTATGGTGTTATTTTTTGCTATGGGATAGTTTTTGATGTGTTTGGGGAGGAGTAGCCATGGTGGGGAGGAGGAGCCATGGTGGAGAGGAGGACGGGTAGTAGGTGGTGGTGACTAGTAGAAGCTGCTGCAGAGGAGGAGGTGGTGAGGAGGAGGAGCAGGTTAGGGGCTGACCGGAGTTGAACCTCCGGTCGTCGGGGGCGGCGTTGTCGTTCTCCGGTGGTGCAAGAAGCGTACACACACTTCGAAGGTATAATCACGGCGTCACAAATATTATGTAAATTGTATAGTTTAGTTAGTGTATATAAGTCATATTGTGAATTTTAGTGTCAATAAATTTTTGGAGGCATTTTAGCGCATAGTTCGTGTAGCGGATAATATTAGTGTTCGTTGTGAATTTCAGTGTTAATATAATTTTGGAGGCATTTTAGCGCATAGTTAGGTAGCGGATAATATTAGTGTATATTGTGAATTTTAGTGTTAATATATTTTTGGAGGCATTTTAGCGCATAGTCCGTGTAGCGGATAATATTAGTGTATATTGTGATTAATGAGAAGATGGCAATGTCGACGGTGAAAATGTCTGAATCAGTAAATCTGAATGTTTACTACGGCGCTGGTAATGTTCGATATAATGAGTTGGGGTTGATCTTAGCGAGTTTAAAATGGCGTCATGACACTAGCTGACCGGACAGACTGGACATTAGACAGTTGAAGTACTGGTTGACAACTAGTTTGATCTGGATCTGAAGTATGTTCTGTCAAGATTCATGCATTGTGGACCAAATCCTGTAAAAATGTCAAGTGGGAGTTGATGCGGTAGATAGGAGCCAGCATTGGTTGTCCTGTTAAGACGCTGTCGAGACCAAGAATCCACCCATATGCACTTGTGCAACTTTGTGCGAAGGAGGAGAATACCGTAGAACTCCACGGGGGTATGAACCCGCCAAGGCAGTGAAGTGGCTAACGAGATTGTTTTATCCGGTCACAGCCACAAGATGTGGATGCTAGCCAACCCGAGAAAGAGTCGACTACGTGCCACACAATGTTTGTGGTCCCGATCTTCGGGCGAGCAGCCATCGATAATATTAGCTGGTTCAGGTTTTGCTGATGGGGATGAGGAAGGGATGAAATGCAGAGGGTGATGGAGGAAGAGGACGAGGATGGATTGGTGGAGGAACTGGATTCTGAAAATTCTGAGGATGAAGTTGAGGTACCGATTCATACGCATGGGAGCAGGACATATCCACCGCCTTACGGTGAGCGATGGCCATGAGACTCCATGGCAGTATAATCTGAACCAAGTACAAATAGGGGCTATGTTTGATACAAAGAAAAAATTGAAGTATCTTGGTGATAAAGTGGGCTATGTCTCTGCAGAGGGTTTTAAGACACACATATCAAGTCCAACAAACTATACCGTGAAATGTGTTGAAAAAGGTTGTCCAGGGAAGGTGCAGGCACGCGTCAATCACGACATCCACTGGGTTGTCACCATTGTCATCCCACATAATTGTGTGAGGAAGAACCTGCTGGTGAAGCATCCGAACCTGACTTCAAGTCTCATTCGCAACTCATGTATCTTGAGATAGTAGAGAAGAAAGATATGGAAGCAAAACACATCCGGACAGCAGTGAAGGTCGATGGAAGTATGTCATTCCTTATGGGAAGGCTTGGAGGCTAAGCGAAGGCTATGGAGGAAAGGTTTGGGGCGTTCTTGACTCATATGATAATGTTGTCCGTCTCCTGGGCATCTTGAAGGAGAGGAATCCGGCACTTATGTGAGCGTACAACACATGAGGTTGCTGAGTATACCAGATTTCAAGGTGTTGAAGCGAGTGTTCTTCTCTTTTGGTATGTGCATCGAAGCTTTCCGCATTGTCCTCCTGTTCTGTTTGTGGATGGTACATTCCTGACCGGTCAGATAGAGGGCAAATCCTGACTGCTATTGGTGTGGACGGAACAATCAAATCATCCCACTTGCCATGGCATTTGTGGAGGTGAGAACTTTCTCAGCTGGGTATGGTTCTTCCGCCAAGTGAAAATTGCCATTGTGAAGGACCGACCAAGCGTGTGTGTCATTCATGACAGACATGCTGGTATATTGAAGGCCGTGAAGACACTTCGTAATCCAACGGATGACGAACGAACACCTTGGAGGGACTTGCAGAGCCGGTGGTGCATGCGCCATCTTGGGGCTAATTTTTCTCACAGTTCAAGAACAAGCGGTTGATGAACTTGTTCAAAAATTATGCAAGCAGAGCCAGCAGCGCAAATACGAATTTATTTGGTCAAAACTAGATGAGTTTACTAAGAAGCAGGTCCGTGCGAGGAAGAAAATGGAAGAAGATCAAGTTAAATTAGCAGCACTCATCATGGAGCTAGAGGAGCCAGAGGGTCTTTGTGACTTGCCAGAATTGACCCTCCTAATACTACGAGAAAGAAGGGAAGGGCAATAAAGAATTTTTCTGAGTGGATAGAGAAAGAGCCTCCAGTGAATTGGTCTTTGCTGCATGACACACATGGAGCTAGGTATGGCCACATGACAACCAATCTTGCAGAGGTGTATAACTTTGTCTTTGAGAGGAGCAGAGCATTGCCACTCACAGCTATTGTGGAGGCTGTATTCCATGGCACTTTGAGATATTTCAGAGAAAGGCACGAGTTAGCACGAAGCATATTGAAGATAATCAGAACACACCTTATTGTAGCCGTGTCATGGAATACATGGCAAAGAAGATAGAGAAAGCAAAGAAGCACACTGTCAGACTCATAGGGAATCAAGAAAGGAGGTATGAGGTTCAGCTTCCTACCGATGGTTTTGGTTCGGAAATGAGGTGAAGACACACGAGGTAAAAATTGGAGCGGAATTTTATCCAGCGTGTGAGTGTACATGCAACAAACCGAAGTTGTTGCACCTACCTTGCTCTCATGTGTTGGCTGCTGTGGGCAGATTGAGTTGGATGCTATCTCCTTCGTGTCCCCATACTATTTAAAAGAGGCAGTGCTCAACACTTGGACAGGCGAGATGACAGGGTTTAGAGTCGTCGGCAATTTCAACAAGGTAAACGACGGTGAGAGAGTATATATCCGCATCCGGACCTTGGCGAACAAGTAGGGGCAGACGGAAGGCCCGTCGCATCCGGAACGATATGGACCAGTCTGAAGCTGGTGGAGCAACCAGGCAATGTTTGTTATCTTGCGACTTATGGGCATAGGATGAAATATTGTCCCGACCTGAACAAAGATGGTGCTTCGCATCGACGAGTGCTTCCACATCAGCGGCTGCGACAACAAGAGGAAGAGGCGGACGTGGTCGTGGCGATCGAGGCGAAGGGGCGGACGAGGAAGAAATAACTCACAAGCTATATAATGTGTCGTAGTGGGTTTTAATATGTCGTGACTATGTTTTAATTTGTAATATGTCGGGACTATGTTTTAATTTGTAATATGTCAGATCTATGTTTTAATTTGTAATATGTCAGGACTTTGTTTTAATATGTAAATCCTCATGGACTATGTTTTAATTCGTACTATGTCAGGACTATGTTTTAATTTGTAATATGTCAGATCTATGTTTTTATTTGCGCCTGAGATTTGTTGTTTGAATTGCAGATATGTCTTTGTATCCGTTGCTTAATGGCAACATCGATAGAAAGCACCGGGCGCCCTATTGAAGCGGGCAACAACTTAGGCGTGTTGGTCACTCGTACCCCAAAGACTAACTGGCTGATACACGATTCATGGGTTGATAGGTATGTGTGCATATAATGGAGTCCATATAATGACTTACTATGTTTTACATACTTTTTATAGCCGCTAACAATATTTTTATTTTGTAGGTTAAGTTCGGATGGACTTCTACCCTTGGCACGGCTGGTTCAGGGTACATTGGATGAGTGGATTGATGGTCCGGACTTAGATGAGGCAGGTGAACCAGTGCAGTTACACAAGAGGCAAGTGAAGCGTTTCTCTTCGACAAGTCACTCCTTACCTGCTTAGTAGATAGATGGAGGCCAGAGACACATCGTTTCACTTTCCATGGGAGAGATGGCGCCTACTTTACAGGATGTGTCGTACTTGTTGGGATTACCTCTGGCGGTGCTGCCATAGGTCCCTTAGAGGCAGAATCAGGGTGGCAAACAGCGATGCAGACCCGTTTTTTGGCTGCGGTCCCGACTGCTAGGGCCATAGACAACGATCCTCATGGACCTCTTTTTAGATGGTTGAGCCAGTTTCAGGTAACCATCACGGCCACGTAAACAAATAGTTGTTTTTTAGTTGCCCGATTTTCATACAATTATTACGTTTCTATGTAGATTGTCTCGTTAGGACATCCCGATGTTGAGTTGTCGGAGGCACAGATTGACCGGTCCTTAGAGGCATATATTCTTTGGCTGTTCGGCAAGACGATGTTTACGGAGAACCACGTGACCACTGTCGATGCACGACTCATCGGTATTGCACGAGATAGCTGACGACGCGTGCCCGCGGATATTCTCTGAGAGGAGTTTTGGTTCTGCTGTGTTAGCGGCTACGTCTGAGAGGCTGTGCAAAGCTTGCTTGTTGAAGTCTAGAAAATCTGGTGTTGTTGGATGTCCATTATTGTTGCAGCTCTGGTCATCGAGAGATTCCCTATTGGGCGACCCTATGTCTACATTGATAAACCTTTTGGTTTGGAGGACTTAGCTGGGGCTTATGTGCCTGCTATCGGCGACTTACCTACTATGGGTTCTGTTTGGGCACGGCGAGAGGTACTTTTATATTAAGTAACAATTAATTTAATTATTTTTTGCCATTCATTAGTATTACTAATGCTTATTTGTTGTCATGCATGAGACAGTTTAGCATAGTCAGGTTAGGGGATGCTACCCGTCCTTCACGGCGCAGTTTGATAGTTTGCACGAGGATCAAGTTATCTGGGAGCCATACTCGGCTGAGGCTATATCATCGAGGTACCCAGTTGGGATTTCTGGATTGTGCACTAGAGATCGGCATTTTTGGATGACCAAGGCCAAGTTGGTGTTCGATGTGACGGTTGAGGAGATGTCTCTTCATAGAGTAATGAGACAGTTCGGTCTATATCAAGAGCTGAGATTCCAAAAATTCCACAGCTGCGAGCACGTGCACAAGTAAGTACTAATACTATTTTAGTTGTCAGCTATACATTCATAATATACCTAATTATGTATCGCGCATGTCAATATCAGGGACGATCGCCTAGGAGGAAACAAGTCCATGGATTCTTGGCTTAAGAGCATTACCCTTACGTTGTGAATGGACTACCGCTGCGACAAATACCGGGTGAGGTCGGACCTTTAAGCGGCAAATGTTCGGGTTGTATCTGCAGCGTTACGGCATACAACAAGGATCTACTTGGTTCCATCAGCTGCTCCTGATCAGATCGAAGCCCTCTCACCAGCGATATGTACCCAACTGCCTCTGTTGTGGGAACGGACACCACGCGGTAAATGCCTTGGTTCTTATATGTTGAGTCTTTTGTTAATCTGGACATATTCGCTTGGCTGTCTATTCGTGGTGTCTATCATACAACGAGGATATAATTGGTTAACTCTTCATCTGAGGGTGACTTGACAAGACAGGTAGCGAGAGGAGGTTTCCGCTTTAATGCGGCGCTTTCGAGGGGAGAAACTATCCCACCGCGAGGCGTCTCATGGTTGGCGTCTTGATGACAAGCTACGGGATTTACGCTGCTGTTACGTGTAGACGGTCTTGGATGTTGCACTTCCTCCTCCAAAGACATCGTCCGCCACGTCCCTCTGTGACAGCATTCGAACCACGACCCTCGTACAGCGTTCACAACCACGACCTTACATGCACCGTGCGAACCTCATCCTTCACAGCCAGGGAGCTCTTCCTGGCATGAGCCACCTCCTTCACAGCCAGGGAGCTCTTCCTGGCATGAGCCACCTCCTTCACAGCCAGGGAGCTCTTCCTGGAATGAGCCACCTCCTTCACAGCCAGGGAGCTCTTCCTGGAATGAGCCACCTCCTTCACAGCCAGGGAGCTCTTACTGGCATCAGCCACCTCCTTCACAGCCAGGGAGCTCTTACTGGCATCAGCAGATGGAACTAGGTAACCCTACTCACTACATTCTTTTGAGCAGTAGTAATCGTTCATGCATTTGTATCAATTTTACAAGTTTTTTACTTTACCGCAGGCGGCAACCTGTCGCAACCGTTCATGCATTCAGAGCAGTCACCCATCCTTAGTGGTGGTGCTGATTACTTTGAGGGCGACCGCGAGGATGATGACCATGGTACAAACATTTATGGCTTCTCGCAGACAGTGTTTCACACTCCACCACCACCACCGACGCAGGAGACACAGACCGTGATGACGAGGTTAACTATGGTCGTGGTTATCGCGAGCCTCGTCCACCGCCTCAGCGCTTATCGCCTTCGGTCCTCGCCGAGGAAGACCCAGACTCGTCGCCGTCCCCGAGTGATATGCTTATTATCTATGTATGACTCATTATCTATGTTAGTTTCAGACTATTCACATATGCGTGTCGAGATTTATGTACGAGACATGCTTCATGTATGTGTTACTATCGCACTTCCTTCTATCTGATCAGGAGACATATATTGTTTTATGTATGCGAGAGACATATTACTATTAATTAGCATTCTTATTCCAGTTACATTTCCAAATAGATTACAACCGATAATTAAGATACAAGTACATCTGAATTAAGCAGTGCGGCTGAACTTGTGCAATACATCTTACATACTACAAAATGAAATTCAGATAGAACATAATGCCCTACAATAATACAATACAAACTGGAATACATCTTACATACTACATGAAGTCATCATCGTCATCCTCCGTTGATGCAGCCCTCTTGCCCTTCGACGATGCGGTCCTCTTGCCCTCCGTCGATGCAGAACTCTTGCCCTTGCTGGATGCAGAACTCTTGCCCTTCGAGGATGCAGAAGTCTTGCCTTTGGACGATGCAGCACTCTTGCCCTTCGACGATGCAGAACCCGGAAGCGGCGGCATGAAGATATCTTCGTCGTCCTCGCTCTCCTCAGTCCATAAAAATGTATTCTTTGCTGCAGTCCTTCTGAAAGTTTCACTCTTCGGCTCCACTACCTTCTTCCACCTTTCATGCAACCTAAGAAGTTCTTGGCGTACCTCCTCATAGGTCCTTTCGGGCCACCCAGGACCTCGTAATTGGTGAGCCAACTCATTCATTATGGTGTCACTACGGTGAGTTCGTCCCATGGAACTATCCTATTGTCCATCCTGAAATCGGTAACTAGACTCGAAGAGTGCTGCTCATCCCGGGTGAAAACTACGATCGAATGGATAATGGGACATCTCGACTACACTACACCGAATGCTTATCCACCTTCGCTTTGAAGGGGTTTTATAGATCTGAGAGGAGAAAATAAGGCGGGGAAAGAGTTGGCGGAAGCGGGTGGCGGGAAGGGTTGACGGAAGCGGGTGGCGGGAACATATGGCGGGAAGGGGTTGGCGGGAAACGGGTGGCGGGAAGGGGTTGGCGGGAAACGGGTGGCGGGAAGGGGTGGCGGGAACATTTCAGCACGAGCCATGCAACTTCGGCCTACATGAGACCGAAGTAGTACTTTTCGGCCTAGACTTGACCAAAAAGTCTATTTCGGCCTAGCTTTGGCCGAAATGCTCTACTTCGGCCTAATGATGGCCGAAATCACCTACTTCGGCCTAATGATGGCCGAAATCACCTACTTCGGCCTAGCTTTGGCCGAAAAGCCCTACTTCGGCCTAGCTTTGGCCGAAAAGCCCTACTTCGGCCAGAAGATGGCCGACGGGCTACTAGTTGTGGTTTTTTTGCATTACGTCATATAGTTTCCGAAAATGCTATAAAATCTATCACAGTTTTGAAAAAAATTCCTAATCCAGGACTCCCTCACAAGCCAATACACACAATAGCCCAAACGGCAGGGTTATGTCCAAGAATGTGCATTTTCATCTTATGCTTTCAACTAGCAAAATTTGTACCATCAAAGTAAGGACCTCTACGGTGGTAATTTCCCTCGCTAGACGCCATACTCTCCTAGGTTGTGAAACCAAGGCTATGACCACCAAAAGCTATGGAAATCAAATCAAATGGAGACCAAAGCTATGATACCACTTGTAGGATCGAAAGTATGTCTAGAGGGGGGGGGTGATTAGACTACTTGATCAAATAAAAATCTAGCCTTTTCCAATTTTAGTTCTTGGCAGATTTTAACAACTTAGCATAAGTCAAGCAATCAACCTACGCATGCAATTCTAAGAGTGTAGCAGCGGAATATAAAACGATTGCATATGAAGGTAAAGGGAGGAGTTTGAGAGAGCAAACGCAATGTTGACACGGGGATTTTTTATCCGTGGTTCCGATAGGTGGTGCTATCGTACATCCACGTTGATGGAGACTTCAACCCACGAAGGGTAACGGTTGCACGTGTCCACGAAGGGCTCCACCCACGAAGGGTCCACGAAGAAGAAACCTTGTCTATCCCACCATGGCCGTCGCCCACGAAGGACTTGCCTCACTAGGGTAGATCTTCACGAAGTAGGCGATCTCCTTGCCCTTACAAACTCCTTGGTTCAACTCCACAATCTTGACGGAGGCTCCCAAGTGACACCTAACCTATCTAGGAGACACCACTCTCCAAGAGGTAACAAATGGTGTGTTGATGATGAACTTCTTGATCTTGTGCTTCAAATGATAGTCTCCCCAACACTCAACTCTCTCTCTCACAGGATTTGGATTTGGTGGAAAGAAGATTTGAGTTGAAAGCAACTTGGGGAAGGCTAGAGATCAAGATTTATGTGGCTGGAATGGGATATCTTGACCTCAACACAAGTGTAGGTGGTTCTCTCTCGGAAAATATGCGTTGGAAGTGTAGGCATGTTCTGATGGCTCTCTCCACGAATGAAGAGTAGGTGGAGGGGTATATATAGCCTCCACACAAAATCTAACCATTACACACGAATCACCAAACTCGGTGGGACCGATTCAGAGAACTCGGTCAGACCGATTTGGTTCATAATGAGACCGTTAGGTATTTCGGTGGGACCGACATGTCAACTCGGTGGGACCGATTTCATTAGGGTTAGGGCATAACGTAATCTCGGTGAGACCGATTACACAAACTCGGTGAGACCGATTTTGGTAATAGACTAACAGAGAGTTGGTCAGGCAAACTCGGTGGGACCGATTCGCTTATCTTGGTTTGACCGAAACGTTATGAAAGGGAAACAGAGAGTTTGCATTGCAATCTCGGTGGGACCGATTGCTCATCTCGGTTGGACCGAAACGTTACGAAAGGGAAACAGAGAGATTACAATCCAATCTCGGTGAGACCGAGATCCCTATCAGTGAGACCGAAAAGACTAGGGTTTCAGGCAGTGGCTATGTCAACTGAACTCGGTGGCTCTGGATATGAAATTTCGGTGGGGCTGAGTTGGAATTTTTGATTTGGGACATATGTGGATATGAGAAAGTAGTGGAGGGTTTTTGGAGCATATCACTAAGCATTTTGAGCAAGAATCTCATTAAGCAACACTTCATCCCCTCTTAATAGTATTGGCTTTTCCTATAGACTCAATGTGATCTTGGATCACTAAAATAGAAAATGTAGAGACTTGTGCTTTGAGCTTGAGCCAATCTTTTGTCGTTAGCATTTTGAATGGTCCACTTTCCAATCCATGCCATGCCAATCATTGAGCTTTCCTGAAATATTTATCTTGAAATAGCATTAGCTCAATGAGCTATATGTTGTTAGGAATTACCAAAACCACCCAAGGATAGTTGCACTTTCAAGGGTTGTGGCTCCCTCCTCATTTGGTGGCTGCACGGTGACCTTCAGGGCACGGTTGCTTCGCCACTCTCTCCTACTTGGATGTAACCGGATGGATTACTAATTGCAGTGCATAAATCGAGTTTCATTAGCATAATCCACGCATAGCCAGGCATTCCCTTCTTTATCACGGTTTATTCCCTTTGATTATTTTAGCGGTCACGTGCTTACAGTTCTTTTCATTAGAGCCAATTCAGCATATTCTCGTTTATTGGCTTGTCCCCACAATTTCTTTCAATTATAGCCAAAAAAGCATACTGTTTTATCGTCAAATAGCGCATGGGATGCACAATAGTTCACGTCTTGGCCAGCCTACTGGTCGGCACCAAAAGGGCCTGTATTTGTAATTTTCCAAAACCTTTTTTTTGATATTCAAAACCTTTTATTATTATTTTGAAATTTTCCAAAAATAAATTAAATTTTATGAATTCCAAAATATTTTAAAACATGATCTTTTTTGAAATGCCGAAAAGTTTTTTAAAAAATTTCGTTCATTTTAGAAAAAGATGAACAACAATTTAAATAGGGAGATTTTTTTAAAATTCACAAACATTCAATGAAAATGTGAAACTTTGAAAAGCACTAACTTTTTTTGAATTTGCAAACTATTTTTAAAACAGGAACATGTTTTGAACATTTATAATTATGCTTATTTTTTTATTTTAACCACGATCATTATTTTAAATTTGTGAACATTTCAGTAAATAAGAATATTTATAGAATCTGGAAAATATTTAAAATAAAATTTTATTTTGAAAATCCCAATTTGTTTTGGAGAACACATTTTTTAGGAAAAAATGGAACATTTTCAAAATTCAATTTTATTTTGAATATCTCATTTTTGGAAAACACAAACATTTCTGAAATTTTTGGATTTTTTTTTGTAATTTTGAACAAATTTGAATTGAGAACAAAATTTCAAGTTTGTAACATTTTTCAACACAGGAACAAAATTTTCGAATTTGGAATTATTTAAAAAAATTGAAAACACAAAAAAATCTGTTTTTTTATTTTGTATTTAAAAACGTCTAAAGTTTGCAGTGGAAAAAGGAAAAGGAAATAGATAAAGGAAGAAAAAATATAATAGAAATAAAATACAGGAAAATGAAAATGGGCTGGCATAGCCTTACGCCCTGTGCGAAGGGTAGAGTATTTGTCGCCACATGCGGTAAAAGGGTTTTCCTAACTGTGTCCGCCGGGAAATAAGTGGGCTGGTTTCGACGGGACACAACGTGCACGGCCCATGTACGAAAATTGTTTTTTTCTTTCTAGCTAACGAACGCATAAAAATTTAGTACCATCTCGGGTAGGAAAAAAACTTTTTGACGGTGAACGGATGAAAAAAATCGAAGAAAAGCACCTTTATCAGTATTATATATTACTATTAGTATAGTATAGTATTAGTATTAGTATTACCCTTCGTACCAAATTACTCGTCGCAGAAATGGATGTATCTAAAACTAAAATACATCTAGATACATCCATACCTGCGACAAGTAATTCGGAACGGAGGGAGTATTAGTATAGTATTAGTATTAGTATTAAATATATCAGTAGGTATAGATTAGTGTAGTAGGTATAGATATAATTATAATAACACATATCTTTCGCTGGAGAATCTATTCTACTACCTACCTAGAACGGCAGGGGCATCCACTTGTGGAGCAAGTGTCTATCTAGCGTGTTGGAGAAATGGCTTTGATTAAGATGGAAGTCTTACGAGCCAGCTCCAGTTTTCAGTTTGACTGCAATGATAAAACAGCAAAAAATGACAACCAGCATGCGAGATGTATATGCGTTGTTGTTGCTATCCATGACCGATATCACAACCATCGTATTCCTTAAACCAACTCTGATGCTGCGAAAATTCAAAGAGGCACGCACCTGTGTATCCTTTTGTCGCCGTCAATCTGCGTCGTGATGCGGAAAGTTGTTGCAGAGGAAATTTGTTGAAAAAATGAATGCAAAGTTGGAAGGCTCTCAATACGAGGCAATATGTATGTTTATCTTCTACAAATACGCCGTCCAGGAAGTCCATCTTCCTGTATTGTCCTTACGCTCCATCTCCTCGTTATGTTCTAACCGTTTTCTTCAATATTCACAATCTTCTTCCTTGCTCCCCTTCTTCCACTGCAATGTATCCGTACCCTTGTATTTCACATCATGTGCGCTCTTCCTTTCAATCTTGTAACCTTTCTATCATTTTGCTTCTGTTCCATTGATTTTCGTCACCTAATTTAAACTCATCAGTTCATGATGTACTGTCCTTTCACAACTTCATTCCAACGTTTTTCCCATGAATATTCCCTACACTCATTTTGCCTACTTTTTATTGTCCTGCTATACATGATGTGTATGTCAAATAGTCCCTCCGTTTCTTTTTACTTCGCATATAAGATTTGGTCAAAGTCAAACTACACAAAGCTTGACCAAATTTATATAAAAAATATGAACATCTACAATATTAAAACTATATAGTATGAAAATACATTTCGTGGTGCATCTGATAATGTTGATTTCATATTGTCAATGTTTATTTTTTTTAATATAAAGTTAGTCAAATTTTACAAAGCTTGACTTTGACCAAACCTTAAATGCAAACTAAAAAGAAACGGAGGGAGTATTTATCCTTCAGTTAGCCAATTCAATCCTTGTGGGACCAACTCTGAATTTCTTGTCGGATTGCTTCCTTAAAAAACAATTCCTTCCCAGATTGTGTTCTTCTAACTTCAATGAGTTTTCTAACATTTGATTTCATTTTCACTCCTATGTTTTCAGTTTTTGTCATGTCAAGTTATTTTGTACCAAATTAGACCATTAATTCAATTATGTCTATCAAAACTTGTATGCGTTATGTTCTCGGTAAAACTTAGCTGGACCGCGCGCATCCACATAATATTTTCTTCCTGTGTGCATCCAACCAGTCATGAGGTAAAGGACGCCATCCCAATTGATGATGTCCGAGGTCACAATCACTGTCTCAGATCTCCGGTTGAGGAGCCGAGGAGTCCAACGTAGCGGTCCACTTTGTCCAATACTTTCCAACCATACTCGCACGCATTAAAAGGCTAATGAGGCAGTTGTATACCCTGCTGGACAACGAAAAGGGTTAGTTGTTAAATGTTACTGTCTGGATGGGCTTGTGAGAGGAAAAGCCATCGTGCAAGGGCTCCGTGAGGAAATCTGCCTCCTTGCCTTTAAATATCGATGCTAGCATTTTTGCGAGTGTCTGACGATTATGAAACTCTCCTCCGAGGGCGTGAGTCGAGTCATCGACGCCGTCAAATTCCCACATGGGATGGACGCGGTGTTGTAGCGGCTGAATTCCTTGGGCAAGCGCCACCGCCCACCGCCATAACATTCAAAAGCGCAAGCCCATAATGACGTAGGGAAGCCACTTTTGCGGTCAGTCTGATTACGGGCGAGGTCCTCTCCCGAGCCTGGGTCCTCGGATGCCAACTGTACAATTTCCGTGGAGATTCAAGCGAGAAGGCAGTAAGGCCCTGCGGAAGGGGATATTCAGGGAGTACGTCAGGAGGGTAGAACGATTCCTCATGCCAATTCTCCTTTTCCTCCTTCGGGGTGCCGATGAGATAGTTGGACCCGGCCACCCTCCAAACCTCGGCTCCTCGGCACTCAAATAACGACTCACCTTTGACCAGGGGAACTATGCAGAAGTATTTGCATCACAGTTCAAAGTGTGGCTGTCATCCGAGGAAGGCTTCACATAAAGTGACGAAGCAGGCGATTGGGAGAATCAAATTGGGTGACAGATGATGGAGCTGAAGGTCCTAAAATAGTAATAGATCCCTCACGGAATGATGGATTGGAAAGTCTAAGCCCTTGACAAGGAAAGGAACGACGCATACCCGCTCGTGCACCTGCAGCTTGGGGTAAGGATCTTGAAGAAAATTACGGTCAAGAGCGACCATTCCAGGGTGGGTGAACACAACCTCTGGCCGAGGCAAATATCCTAATGCGGTGAGCCGGTCAAATTGACCTTGGGTCACGTAGTATCTTCTCCAGTCTCCATTGAGGAGGCCGGTGAGCGCAAAGATGAGGCAGCGGCGGAATCCATGGCGGCATGCAGGGGCGAACCCAGGACAAAAATGACCCGGGGTCCCATGTCTATCACATATATGTGGATATCAAGTCATAATATATACTCCCTCCGTTCGAAAATACTTGTCATCAAAATGGATAAAATGGGATGTATCTAGACATATTTTAGTTCTAGATACATCTCTTTTTATCCATTTTGATGACAAGTATTTTCGGACGGATGGGAGTATAAAGTAATACACTTAGCAATACAATATACCTAGAATATGACATAACCGTGAATGTGATTGCCAAAGGTCCAAAATAAAGAGTTCACCTCTATTTGATTGTACGAAATTGAACAGTAAAGGAGAACCAAAGTGCCCAATTTGTGAATAAAGTATAACGGATGACGAGAAAATGCAGCACTAGATCTTGATTGCCTACAAATCAAAAGAAATGAAACCACTTAGCAACCATGTATACATAATAATTACAATTATGTAATAAGTAAGGTAAAATCATTACCTTTCTAAAATGGTTTCCTACTTTCTTTCATGGCGTCAAAGGGATCACAATTACTGGATCATTAGTAACCTTCCTCATTTCGCTTTTCTCCACATAACAAATAAGATTGTACATCAAGGCGTCGTCACCAAGACGAGTGCGCAAATATGTCTTCACAATTCTCATACCTGAAAAAGATCTCCCAGCAGTAGCAGTGCCAACAGGCAATACTAGTACTAGCTTCAAAGTCGATAAACCGAGGGATATACAATATGTTTCCTTGTCTCCGCCATTTTTTTTAGAGAGCTCACAAATATTACTTAAACCAGAGGAACGATCATCTGCTCGGACATCAGCAATATAAATATGAACGTGATATCTAAGGTCCCTGAGTCCTCCATCATCAAAATCTGTTGGATAAAGTTTAGCTAGACCCGTCAAATGCTCTAAGTTGAAATCACGAAATGATTTATTTGGACTCAAAGCCACCGAGCAGACAAGTAGTTCAGAATTTTTCGCAAAAGAAAAAATAACTATGAATCATATGTACATACAGAACATGAATTGCATTTGCACGGCTGTAAAATAAAACTTACTTGACATGTTGCCCGTGCTTCCAGCCGTCCTAGTCTCCTAGAGTATTGAAATATTGTTCTCCACTGACCACTACAATAGCCAAATAGTCCAACAGCCAATACAATCAAAATCTCTAGTCTTATCCAGTAGCCCTAATAATCTAGGGTTAGAGAAACAAAGCAAGAATTAGAACAGTATTTAAGGATTAGAACAAAATTTGTAGATTGCAATAGAGGCGGACACACACTGCAAGATACCTACTATTTGTTTCTTCACTGATTGGGTGAATTGGGGCGATCTGGCCATAGGTGGCGACTGCGAGCGCGGCGTACAGGGGCACGAAGCGCAGCGGCATGTAGATGAATAGGCGAGGCGACAAGCGAATGTATGTACTGGGCCTTTTCCAGGGCGTCACACGCTGCCTCTCGGCTGGGCCGTCTGGGCCCTAGTTGCCTAGTTGTAGCCTTTTTGGTCTGTACAGGGTGTCCCTGTAGAGAATTTAGGGGTGTCCAAGCCTACGTGGGCTCTATATGTATAAGGTAAGATGATTTTTTACCCGGTGTCATGGGCTACCTGCTGGGTCAACGTGGGCCCGCCCCTGGCGGCATGCTCTCTCGTGCGGTGGTGAATTGGGAGTGCCACTTGAGATAGACGAAGAAATTGGAGAACACTCGACACCAGAGGATTGAATTAGGCAAGTTCAGTTATGCAATGTCTTAGATATTTTTTATTGGTTCTTCTGTGATGATTTCAGCAGCTCTGAAAAAAGTTGGGCTGCATATTTTGTGATTGTGTGCAATTCAATCATTATCTGCACGTTCTTGCTAGCAAATGTTGTCAGTAGAGGTTAGAAACGCATAAATTTTGATGTTGTGTTGGGGATTGCATGTTATTTGAATCAGCTATGACTGTAGGCATTTAAATTCCATTTATTCGATGTATTTGAATTCAGGCCCTTCAATATGAATGGCCATATCAAAATATAGACAACCATACTGTTTCAATACGTCGGGACTTGGTACCATTATTTTCCTGCTGCTACTTATCCCTAGCTCACCTGCTCTAGTTGGTTTCAATTGATATTTGTCTCATCCAGCACTCTGACTATAAATGTGTTGTTTTAATCCTGATGATGATGATGTAGTATAAGGTGGACACCATATTCCTGTTTTAATCCAAAAGGAATAAATCAATCATGTTTGTTTGCTTGGTGTGTGTTGGCGGACAAAACATTACAAGTGAACACTTTGAGGCTTTGTTTCCTATTCCCAGTTGTAGTTTCTGGATTTATTTTGCATATGCAACACATAATCTTGAATAACGTGATGTGCCACTGTGGAGTTGCTTAATTTGCCTTTTTCATGTATTTGTTCAACCTACCACCTGTATGTATATGCTTAGGGTACGCATGATGCCTCTGCTCTGTATTAGATCAGTATGTTGATATTAGTAGGCATATATCCATGTATGAGTAGTGCATAGTGCAGTTGGCCATATTCTAGCTCATATGGAACTTCCTGTGATATTATTGGTGCAGCCCTGTTTTGTTTCGCCGCAAGCTTCGGGATGAAGAAGTGAAGAAGCATTTAGTTCTAGCTCATTGGAGCTAGTTATACTTTTATAGATAGTTATATTTTAATATTTAGTTGTGTTCTTGGTGACTGTAAACCTGATGTGAAGTATGTGCATTATAAACGTGGTGTGAACTATGTTTGATTGTAATGTACCAAATTTGATTGTTTGATCTGTTTGAAGTATTACTTTTGTTTTCAGTCTGTTTTGATTTAAATATTTGTTTTTATTTACTAGAAAATTGAAATATGAAGGATATGACCCTGACCATTGGGACCCACTCAATTGGGACCCATCTGACTATTGGACCCGTCTTTAAAAATAAGTAACTGTTGAGCCAAAAAGGCCATGGCCTAGAAAATAAAAAGGCCGAATTGCTGGGCTAGGCCCATGTAGCTATTGAAAATTGTCAGAAAAAATATATATAAATTGGCTGAATTAATGGGTTCGGCCCATATAGACACCTAATCGGACTGGGCTGATTCTTTTCAACGACCAATCCAATTAGTCACAATTTTGCCACGTCAGCTTACCACGTCGGATCCGACATGGCCTGGGCAGGCAACTAGCGACCAAAACCAACGACCTTTTGTTTTGGTCGTTGCCTTCTACGACCATGTCACAGAGAAGGTCGTTAATTTCCATTAAAGACGGTCAGCTTTTGACCATTTGTTTTTGGTCACAAACAGGTCGCAAATGAAAATCAACGCCCAATAGTGATGGTCACAAGTTGATATATTTCTTGTAGTTGAAGGTGGACGAGTGGCATGCGCCCTCTGGCCAGCAGTGCCCGAGGAAAGAGCGATCAACGACGAGACTGCGCCACTGCTTGCACGTCGTTGCACAGCGGAAGAGAGCAGTAGCATCCTTTCGCGGAGGAGGATCTTGAGGAGGAGGTCGTCTGGGAGCAGGACTGCCATGGCCGCCGCCAAATCTTCTATTGATCTGAAGTATGTAGGGTATACGCGATAGCGACCAACCTACAGCTGGATTAGGTGCTGATTAATTAGGTTTCAAAATGTATGTTTTTTTATAAGCAATCTATAAATTTATGGCCGGGTCAATCACTAATCCACCATAATAATATAGGTCGAATGGCACAGCTAAAACTACATGAAACAGGAGATTGTCGTCAGTACTGCTCTTTGCCGTCAGCATTTCATCGGGGTAGACGGCAAAGACCAATTTTGCCAACAGCTGCTGACGGCAAAGAACGGCCGACGACAAAGACTCACTTTGCCATATGTAAAAACAAACCCAAACAGCAAAGATACTTTCCCGCTGCTTTTATTACAGACGGCAAAGATCCCACTTTGCCATCTATAAAAAGAAAGATAGACGGCAAAGTATCTTTATCGTCTGTGTTTTTATTTACAGAAGGGGAAGATCTCACTTTGACACCTGTAAAAAAAGCGCCTTTTTTATATATGACAAAGAGCTCACATTTGTCGTCTGTAAACAAAAAGCAAAAGGCAAAGAAGAAGCACATCCCACGGATCAATCTCGTGGATCGATGACGTGGTAGGATCCGAAGACCACCAAAGACCCAACCACGATCCCTCTATCTCCCTTAGAGCATCTTCAACAGACGCGCTGGATAAGCCGCGCGCTGGAAAAAGGGCCATATAGCGCGCACGACCAAAACTAGCAGACCTGTAGCCGTGCTAAAATCCTGCGCGCGGTAAACACGGTTCAGCGCGCTGGGGAAAAGGGCATCGCGCACTGCGTATTTGGTGCACCCGCTCGCGCGCGCTGCAAAATCTGGGCTGCTGCATGTGAGGCCGTTGGATTAGACGCCGTGTTTTTGTGCATCCGACAAACTTCTTCGTCGCTCCGGCGCACAAAAATATTATTCTTCTGCTGCAAAAAAATTAGCGCGCCAGCTCACCCCACCCACCCCACCACGGTCCCCCTCTCTCGTATCTCTCTCTCTCTCTCTCTCTCTCTCCCGATCCACCACCAAATCAATCGCCGGCCTCCACCTTGGCGGCCACCACGGGGGGAGCTTCGACCGTGCCCGTGCCTGAGGAGCGCCGAGGGGCTCACGATCCATCCTTGCAAGCCACCGAGGTGTGAAGGATGCGGGAGGACTGCCATGGCAGCCGTCTAGCAGCAGGAGGACTGCCATGGCGGCCGTCTCTTCCTCGATTGATCTGAAGTAGGTAGGGTATACCGTATACGCCTTAGCGACCAACCTATGGCTGGATCAGGTACTGACTAATTAGGTTTCAAAACGTACGGTTTTTAGGCAATCTATAAATCTATAGCCGGATCGATCACTAATCCACCATAATAATATAGGTCTAATGACACAACTGACAAAGTCTAATGACACAACTAAACTAGAGTGGCCCATTCCTATTCACACTTTTACACTGTACCTCTTTTGTGCGGCATAATTAAACACAAAATTCAGGAATTACAACTCCGCTACATGAATATTTACTGTTGGTTGCACATACAAGTGAAATTTAACATGTAGCGTGATTCCATATGAATTGGCGGTCAACTAAAATTCAGGAATTGGGGTCCTACTCCATGAATATCAGTTATTCGGTAGCCATAGAACTTAAATTTAATATGTCACATGATTCCATATGAATTGGTGGGCAGCTAAAATATGTGCATGTAAATTTAAAGGTTGGAATTTTGAATTCGATAGAAATGACCCTGCAACCTCACTTCGCATACATATGTTCACATGCTTGTATGCATCGAGCAAGCCCACTGGACCAACTTTTATCTTCCTCCCGTTGTCGAAGAGGACGACGCCCCACCATCACCTCACACTGCGGCTCGGCGCAAACTCTATGGTTGTGTCATCACAACAATTGATTCCCACCCCAAGTGCCACCCAGGAGCATGGACTGACACCTAAAAGGCACGCCAAATGGCCCGTCATCAGCTCCATCAGGACCTATTCTTCGAATGAGGAGCCCTCTGACAACGAATAAGAGACAACGACGTATGGCATGTACTAGCGGGTGCACGATGACGAGGTGTCACTGTATGAAAAACCATCATTACCCTTGGTAGGGTGACAAACTTGACCGGAAGTACGAGAAGGGAGTTCGCACAGGGGGTTTATCCAGGTTTGGGTCCTCATGGCGAGATAATACCCTAAGCCCTACTTTATTTTGTATTGATGTGGGAGCACCTCGTGCGAGAGGGGTTACACGATGATGATTGGTGTGACTACCTTGAGTATGTTCTATGAAATAGATATGAATGACTACCCCTAGTCTCAGTTACATAGCATATGAGAGCTAGGGTTTAAAGGGTCCCTAACTGACCAAACGTCGAGGGCTTCTTGCCCAGTACACCAAGAAGATCCTCTTGCATTGAGTTGCCTTCTGAATCTGTGTTGCCGCCAGGCCTCCTAGGCCCCGAGGCCGGCCCAATACCGGGCTAACTGGCTGATGGGCCTCCCCAGTGTATTAATTGCACCGTCAGTAGCCTGGAGCTTGTTTGGAGTTGGAGTCTTACATCTTTCGAGAAAAAGAAACCGGCAAGCACTTCTCATGTCGGCGACAAGCCCAGTCCGACTTCCCTGGTCCAGATCCAGTTCCTTCTGCCATCTTCTTCAGTATGTAGTGGCGATCTCTACGATTCCCGCTTCCTGTTTTCCTGCACAACCTTTTTGGAGGTATCTCGCCGGCTCCCTACAAGGAGGGGACGCATAGAGTCCCTAACAAAAACATAAAACATTATTTATGACTAGATATTATATGTGTAAATAGTTAAACAACCACATTGTTCATTCATTGATCCCATACATCTCCTTACGTTTCAATAGGAAAAAAAGGTGTATACATTACATTGGAATAAGCAGCTATTACTACCTGGTCATAATGCTCATGGAAACCCATGGGTAGATGGAGTGATCGCGAGGTGTAAACGCACTCATAGCAGTCATTCGTGAGTAGCATGGCACACTTCTCTCTCATTAAACATAGAACTCATCCCTGAGTCTCCTCGGGTTGTTGTAGCTCCATCGTTCATGTGTGTACCATTCAGAAGTGCAGTCAATATTTTGTTGGTTTTCTTGGTTTTCCCAGATCTCTAGCTGAGGATCTATCTGTGCATCCGTAGCAATGTTAGTCTCCTGTGGCTAGAGTAAATAATTACCACTCCGAAGATTGACGAACGGCTCGGCTGTGCAAACGGCGAAGGATCATCTCCGGACAACAATCTGTACGGGTTATAATGTCATAGTCATTGCTTTCGTCGTCCTTGGAGTCTGAGTTGAACTCTCGAGCATTTTGCATACCGCCAATTGAAGGATAGCCGGGCCTCTGTAACTAGGGGTGATGTGAGCTTTGAACTATGAAAAAACGAGATCGTCTTGTGAGACTAGCGGCACAACGTGTTCGAAGAGGCCACCGGGGGCGTGCGCAGCTTTGTCTCGCTTATAGCGATACGGGGTGTTAAGAAAGGATATTGATCATGTACTTGACAAATATTCAATGTGTAATAAAAAATCAACATGTATTTGAAAAAAAACAATAAAATCCGTTGAAAAAAGTAGAAAAAAAACAGATGGAAGGTTCTAAAACCGGTCTGAACCGATCCATAGAGCACCACCAAAATTGCCCTGGAGAGCTATAGTGTTGGGCCGGCCTGTTTAGCGGAGCACCAGCCACCGTGACACCAGACGGGACTTTGTCTCTCTACGACTAGTGGGCCGGTTGCTTGTCCCCCTAGCCTGTGCAAAGTTCTTGCTTGCATCGTTCCCCTATGTGCTTATGTGATATGGAAGCACCGTATTGTCTATGTCTTCAACGGCAGGCAACCTTTTTTTTTTTTAGGGGTAAATCATAGCTTTATAACTTAACCGTGCTTAGGCAAATCGCCCATAGCACAAGCAGCCACATTGGCTGGTACATCAGTGTCCCACACTACAGATTGGTTTGGTTCATACATTCGACCCATACTAGCCAGTTCATGAGCAACCGAATTTGCATGACGCCTACAAAAGGAAATTACATGACGTGAAAACCAGAGCTTAAGCTGGAGTTTAATGTCCTCGATGATCGCCGAATACGCAGATGAGTCGGCCTTCCGCAAGTCCAAGGCATCGGTTAGCAGCTGCGAGTCTGTCTCAAACACCACTCGGATCATACCCATTTCAGCAGCCGTAGCGACCGCCTGTGCCATAGCATGGATCTCCGCGGCAAAAGCATCCCGGACATTCTCTTGCCTCCCAGCACATGCGAAGAGAACTTCTCCTCCCATCGATCTTGCCACTACACCCCAGCCTGCGTGAGATTCTCCTGGGACAAAGGATCCATCCACATTTATTTTTATCATGTCATCAGTTGGTGGCCGCCATTTCTCGGTGGTAAGCTTGGCTGATGGAGAGCTGAATATGTCTTGATATTCCAGGACGCTGGAGCGAGCACGTCTGGCCGTTTCTAATGCAGACACCGGAAGCTCCCCTTCCCTGAGCTTGTTACGGTTGGACCACCATAACCACCAGAAGGTCAGAATGAGTAGGCGTTTATTTTCATCTAGCGTCCATAGGTAATCAAGCATTGCATGCACAGACGTTACTTCCTCCAGTTCCATCCTTTCGTTCTCCAAAGCTAACTCCCTCCATACCTCCTTAACAGACTTGCATTTGATGAATAAGTGAGCCCCATCCTCATCTGCCTTGCCACAAAAGAAGCAGGAAGCATCCTCAACTTGAACTCCTCTCCTAACAAGGCTTGTTCTCAGTGCAAGTGACTCATGTTTGATCCTCCATATAAACATTTGAATGTTCCTGGGGCATGGCAACTTCCATAAGCGTTTCCACGAGTCATCCTTGCAGGAATTCAAGTTTCCAGCCATTGTAGAGTTGTTACCAACACCACCCTCTTTGACTTGTTCCTCAAGTTGGACGTGCAGCTTATAAGCACTCTTGACAGAGTGCAGGCCTTTGGTGTCATATTGCCAAGCTATAAAATCCTGCACCCCATCTCTTATTGGAATCTGTAGAATGTTCCTCACATCATCCGGCCAGAGGGTGTCCCTGATTAGTTGCTCGTCCCACCCTCCTGTGATTGGGCTGATTAAGTCACTGACAAACTCCAGCAAGTTGCCATTTCTCGGTGTGATGATCCTCCTAGACCACGGTCGTGGGATCCATGGATCACTACAAATTCTAACATGTGTTCCATCGCCAATACGCCAAATATACCCCTCTTTCACCAGGTCTAGACCGTGCAGTAAACTCTGCCAAGTGTAGGATATACCATTCCTCGGCCTCGTCTCCAACACATGTGTATGGGGGAAATATCGAGCCTTGAGGATTTGTGCACAGAGAGTGTCCGGTTCCAGGATCAAGCGCCAGATTTGTCTTGACAACATGGCAATGTTAAAACCGTACATATCTCTGAATCCAAGACCCCCTTGGGCTTTACATTTTGTGAGTTTTTGCCAGCTTATCCAATGTAAGGTGTTCTCCTTTTCCTGTTGGCTCCACCAATACTTGCCCAACAATGTACATAGCTCTTGGCAGAAAGTTTTGGTCAGGAAGAAACACGACATGGCAAACGTCGGGATGGCCTGCGCTACAGCTTTCACCAGGGTCTCCTTCCCGACCTTTGCTATCAATTTCTCCTGCCACCCATACACCCGTCCAGCCATGGCTCCCTTAATATATGCAAACGCCTTCCTCTTAGACTTTCCAACATGTACCGGAAGGCCAAGATACTTGTCATTCCATTCCTCACTCTGAATCTGTAACACCCCTTTGATCGTTGCACATATGTTATCCGTGGTGTTCGGGCTAAACATCAAGGCTGACTTCTCAGTGTTGATACATTGGCCAGAGCAATTCTCATAGAGCTCAAGAACCTCCTTCAGCGCTTCGGCCTCTCTGCCATCTGCCTTCATTAGTAAGATAGAATCATCAGCAAAAAATAAATGTGACACTACTGGCGCTGCCTGGCAGATCTGAACCCCGCTAATACGCCCATTTTGTTGCGCATCGTGTAGCAAGGCTGAGAGGCCCTCCGCACAGATCACGAAGAGATACGGCGAGATGGGATCTCCCTGTCGTAAGCCACGTGAGGGACTGAATTGTGGTGTCAGCGAGCCATTTAGTTTGATCTGGTACCTGACCGAGGTCACACATCGCATGACAAGGTCCACCCAGTGGCTTCTGAAACCCAGTTTCCTTAACATAGCCTCGAGAAAGTCCCATTCAACTCGATCATAGGCTTTGCTCATGTCAGCTTTCACTGTTGCAAACCCCTCCTTGCCCTTCTTTTTATTCAGAAGAAAATGAGATATCTCATACGCCACGAGCACATTATCCGTTATCAACCTACCCGGTACAAATGCGCTTTGGTTTTGGGAGATAATGCTGGGTAGAACGAGTTTCAGCCGGTTGGCGATGACCTTGGAAATGAGCTTGTATAGAACATTACAGAGACTGATAGGGTGCAAATCCTTGATCCGGCTGGGGTTTTTAACTTTCGGTATTAACACCACGACCGTGTCGTTCCAACCTTCCGGGATCGGGCCTCCATTAAGCACAGCCAAAACCTCCTCAACCACACGATCACCCATAAAATGCCAGTGTTTTTTGTACACACCTGACGGCATTCCGTCCGGGCCTGGGGCTTTTAGATCCCCTATGTGATCAAGTGCTGCCTTAATCTCCTCCCTTGTGTACTCAGCATCCAGGATTGCATGCATATGTTCAGTGATACGGGGCTCAACTTTCTGTATTAGCTCATTTAACCGGTCACCCATATTTGATGTAAACAGATCCTGAAAAAAAGAGCAAACAAAGTTAGTCAACTCCTCTCCCTCCTTCACCACCGTTCCATCCTCCCTCCTTAGCTCCTTGACTCTATTAGCTTTCTTCCTCGCCGACGCAAACGCCATGAAATATTTTGTATTCCTATTTCCATTTCTCAGCCACGTAACATGTGATCTCTGCTTTGCTTTCGTTTCTATCTTCTCCTCCAGATCCTGCACAACACATCTCAACCGGGCCTCTTCTCTAACTTTCTCCTGTGACACAGGGGCTCTCATACAGTTTTCCAGCGCACAATGGGCCTTCTTCAGTCTACCTTGAAGTTCCTCCACCACTTCTTTCTGCCAACGCCTCAAGCTTCCAGCAACATTCCTCAAAGCCGAGCTCACATCTCCTTCTTGGGTGGTTAAGCCCTCCTCCCAGGCTGTTTGCACTACATCACTGCAACTCTCCTCCTGAAGCCACCAGGCCTCAAATTTGAAACTGCGATCGCCCCCATATTTGATCTGTCCTCCACCCGTTGTGCTCGCGACCACAGGTCGATGATCTGAATGTCGTGGATTCCCATTAAGGACTGAGAATTCTGGGAAACACCCACACCACTCGCTGTTAGCAGTGGCTCGATCAAGGCGCTCGCAAATGTATGAAGACAGTTCTTTGCTATGGTTGCGCCATGTATATTTGTCTCCCTCATAACCAATATCCATCAACTCGCACCCTACCAAAGCTTCTCTAAACTTGTCCATGCAATTTTGGGGCCGAGGCGCCCCACCCCTCTTCTCGTCACAAGTTAGGATCTCGTTAAAGTCTCCGAGACACAGCCATGGTCTACCCGCCTGGTGCTGCTGCCCTAAAATGTTCAGTGTCCTCCATGTCTCCTTCTTCCTCTCCGTCACCGATTCACCATACACACCCGTTAACCTCCAGACTTGGCCATTCTCCTCCATTACATCCACGTCTATGTGCCTCCTTCCATACGATCTCAATGCCACATTCACACCTCTCCTCCAAAACAGCGCTATTCCGCGGCTCCTCCCTTCTGGGTTCCAAGCATTCATATGAACTAGGCCCAGCATCCACCTAAACCTTTCCAATTCCTTAACTGAGAGTTTAGTCTCAGCGAGGAACAAAATGTCGGGCACCTCCGTTATCCCCATCTCGAGGAGGCTACGAACTGCCGGGCCATTCCCGAGCCCCGGCAGTTCCAACTGACAATTTTCATTGCTCCCGGCGGGGCTGCTCCGACAGCCCGGCCGATATGCTATTTGCACCTACAGATGCCTTCTCGTCCTTCTCTACCTTCTCCGCGCTGTTCACAGTACCCTCAGTCCTTCCCTTTTTTCCTTCATTCGGCTCCTCATCACCCACCCTACTCCTCTTCTCTCCCAGAATCCTCTCCCTCCTTTCCTCTGAACCTCCATCCCTGTCCGCACTCACCACCTTCTTATATGTCTTCCCTGACTGGTTCTTGCCGCCTCCCCTACTCCTAGAGTTCTTCCCCACTTGGGCTGAATCTTCCTGCAGCTTCGTATCCACTTCCATGTTTGTTTTTTCGTCAGCCTTCTTAGCCCCTTCCTCGTCAGCCTTAGTTCCAGTATGAGTCACCACGGCTCCTCCGGCAGGAGCTACACTGCCCACTACCAATTCCAGTTTCTTAGGTACTCCACTCCGTGCATTCAGCCTAGGCAGTTTCGACGGACTTGTTACCTCGTCTCCTTTCTCCACTTTGCTACCACCTCCATCGCTCGACCTGGATCCATCCTTGCGCCATGTTAGGCTATCACTGCCACTCCCAGTCCGTCCACTCGATCTACTAAAGCCATAGTTTCTGGTTAAACCTATACCCCTTCCCTCATACCTTCTCCCTCCCTCCTCCTGGACGAAGATGAAGCGCGCGCCTGGTCCAAGGCCAGCGCCAAAGGGCTCAATGTTATTTGATTTAAAGTAAACCCTTCTACTTGGGCTGAGCACCCCCTATCCTTCTGCTCTTGGGGTTCACCTTCACGCATCCTAGTGTACGTGGCTTGGCGAACTCTATTCTTGTACTTTGCTCTCCAAATGAAATGATACACACCGTGCGTATTAGTGAAAAGAGAAAAAAACATTTTACCGCTCTAATATTTTGTTTGTTAGTTTAGTCGCTGTCAAAACACAAGGATCATCTAGAATACTCCCTTTTTTTAGAAAAGGAGGATGGCCCCCGGCCTCTGCATCTGGGCGATGCATACGCCACTTTATTAATTATTCTTACAAGACCTTATAAAGTCATACAACAGTAAGATTAAAGCTGCCGTCTAAGCAACAAACTGTCGCTACACCTATCCAGTTGATGAAGGGGCGTAGATAGCCTGGGCCTAATACCAAACAGACATCGCAGCCAAGCCTAACATCTAAGACCTGAGACCCCAACCTAGCCACTTGCCGGGTCTGGGGGACACACTAGTCCGGCGTGCTCTCAGAGGCCGCCGCCGCCAACTGCTACCGCTCCATCTTCAGAATTGTATTGACGTATCAACCTTGCTCGGTCTAGCTATCGTCGACGCCACCACGGCGCCCAATGGCACCTCCTCCCTGCGTGCAAACAGCTGAGCACGTCGTGGTCGTCGCCACTGATACACCTCAGCGCCATGCTGCCAAGTACCACCAGCCGACACATCTTAAAGTCCTTGGAAGATCTGTCGTGCATAGCATCTGCCGACCAGGCATGACAAAGCATAGCACCTGTCGGTCAGGCATGACTTGACATCTCCACCGAAGCTCCATGCAAGACGAAGCCGCTCCACCTCCCGCCTCTGTCTTCCAGCGCGGCTCCACAAACGATGCCCCCAAGAGAGAAACGACACCGCAGTGTCGCCATCGTCCGATCTGGAACACCAGGTCCTAGGGTCCCCCGGAGCAGCACGAGTGGGTCGACAGTAGTTACATGATGATGCCTTCATCAAGGTAATGACGTAGAACGCCACCATCGCCTGCTGTCGGCTCGGCTTTCACCAGCAACCATGTCTCCCCAACTCGCAAGCGGGACTAGATGATGGATCTCGAGATCCGATCACCAAGCTTGTGGCCGGCCACCGCCGACGAAGAAGATGACCACCACCACTGGCTACACCGGCCAGAACAGATTTGCCATGGGTGCCGCCAAGCAATCCACCAGGCCCTCGACGTCGCCGCCGATCTAAAGCCAGATGGCATGCCGTCGAAGACCGCATCGCGCCGCCGCCCGTGGCCCGAGGCAGGGCCGACCGCCGCCGCCGTCGAAGCCAACGCCGTCTCTTCTAGATCGGCCACACCGCCACGCATGTTGGGGCCCCACAACCCCTGAGACGCGGGAGGGAGGAAGAGCCCCCGCCACCACCGTCGGCCTCCGGGCACAAGCCGGCGGCGTCCTCCGGCGGCGGCGGGAGGAGGGGAGGAAGATGGGCTAGGCCCCGGTGGCGGCTAGGGTTGGGGAGCCAGCGTGACATGAAAACCTTAGCTGGAATGCAAGCGCCAGAGTCAAAATGGATTTATGGTGAATACTGACCTTGCCGATCCATGCAGAGCAATCACATGAAAACCTTAGCCTGGAAGGTAGGCGGGAGTGTCAAATCATAGCGGCCTTCTCACGGGAGCATTCATTATCAGGAAGAGCAGCGACACCAACCGGAAGAGCAAAGGTAGTGTGTAACAGAAAGACTGAAGGACGGCTTTGAATGCATAGCAGAGAAGTTTGGTGGTGGTTCATAGTCCCTGTCCGTTGCAATGCCCTAGTGAATGCTGGGTCCTCGTTAAATTAATGCGATGCTGGATCCACACGCAAATTCCTCTGCGCCAACGCGGGCACATTATTGGAGCTATCTTTTTTTCTGTATACACTGCTGCTTTGCTGTGACCGGCATCTCTGCTCAAACCACTTTACACTTCTTCTTCTTGAAACCTCATACATATACACTAGTGTCATCACCGCCGGACACAGGATCCTAGCTCGAACCCATGGAGGGAAGATATGAAATTCTGGGTGAGCCCACGGGTCGGCCAACGACTCGTGCCCTCGTGGCCGTTGACCCACGTCTATGGGCGCTCTATCCAGACGCCTCTGGCCTTGTGGGCATAGATGGCCCCAAGGAGAAGCTCGCCGAGCTGCTGGGAAAAGGGAACACACAGCAGCTTAAAGTGGTATCTCTTGTTGGGTTTGGAGGCATGGGTAAGACTACCCTTGCCAACCAAGTTCTTGATAAGATCAAGAGTCAATTTGACTGCACGGCTTTTGTATCGGTGTTCCAAATTCCCAATATGGCCATGATTTTATCAAGAATGCTCCTGCAAGTTGGGGGCACGCTACCTTCAGACTCGAATGATGACCGCCGACTCATTGACTGCCTAAGGGAACATCTCAAGAACAAAAGGTATGTTACCTATATATATAGATAGATATATATGTATGCTCACTTAAATGGAGTATCAAGTATGTCTGTATGTGCTTCATCTTTATTTTTATTTTCGACATAGGTCTACACACTGCACGCAGTTCAAAATTAATCACATAAAACTTTAGACCGAACTACAACAACAATTGTTTCTTATAAGTTCCCTAAAATATCCCTTACTATTTGTGTATATAGATCATGTACTCCTCGAATAAAAAATGCAATAAATGCCAAACTTGCTGAAATAATTCAAAGATCTAATGGATACCACATAATGTTCTTAAAATTAAGCATATAGGTCGCAACCAACACTAAAATTTATACTCACTCTGCAAACACAAACTTTCCTGTTGTATAATTTCAACTTAGGAGAAACAGTGAGTAAGGCTCCACCAGTGTTTACGTACCACGGTTTTGGAAGGGGCCATTGGGGCAGGGGTGGGGGGGACACCTTTTTTTTGTACTGTTAGTGTGACAAAATATTATTTTGTATTGATTGACAGATACCTTATCGTGATTGATGATCTATGGACAACAGAAGCATGGAACACTATTAGATGTTCTCTTGTGGAGAATGATTGTGGTAGTAGAGTTATAACAACAACACGTATTGAAGCTGTAGCTCAGGCATGTTGTTCTTCCCATGGCAGTGTCTACAAGATCAAGCCTCTTAATGACATTGACTCAAGGAGTCTGTTTCATAGAAGGATTTTTCACCCCGAAGATGCTTGTCCAGAGGAACTTAAGAATGTTTCTGATGAAATTTTAATGAAATGCGCCGGGGTGCCATTAGCCATACTTAGTGTAGCCAGCATTTTGGCTAGCCCCGAAGGGGCAAAATCAAAGGAAACATGGGAAAAGGTAAAAAATTATTTAGGTTTCCAGTTAGAACGAAACCCTGCTTTAGGGTTGATGAAACATGTGCTCAATCTTAGCTACAGTGAATTATCTCCGGACCTTAAGACCTGTATGCTATATCTTGGTATATTTCCTGAAGATGGGGAAATAAGCAAGGATGATTTGCTGAAGAGATGGGTAGTTGAGGGTTTGGTTACTGAAGATTATGGGCCTTATGAACTAGAGGACATTGCAGAAAGTCATTTTAATGAGCTTATCAATAGGAACATGATCCAAATAGGCAAGTTGGATGACTGCGGGCATGTCTTATCTTGTCGGGTGCATGATCTAATGCTTGACTTTATCATAGTAAAGTCAACAGATGAAAATTTCATCACTATAATTCATGATGTTCACAGTACGAAGAAGCGCCATCTGGAAGCTCGTCGGTTATCCCTCCAAGTCAAGAATTCTGAATATAGTCAGGTGCTGGCAGACATGGATCTCGCAAAAGCTCGGTCATGTAACTTCTGGGGGCCTTGTGAATTGGTGCCTCCTCTCTCGAGGTTTCAGCTTTTCCGAGTTCTATCTCTATATATTGATCATCGGGATCATTATTGTTCCAGGGGCAACCAGCAACAGTGTGATTTGTCTCCGTTACGCGGCCTTTTCCAACTGAGATATCTGAGTTTGATGAGCAGACACTATTTTATGCTAGATGCTGGTGACTTACCCTCAACGCTGTGGCATCTGATTGTTCCGCCAAATGTGACGGTGAGTGAGATTCGCAGGATGAAAGCCCTCCGAACATTGGATATGTATGAGATATTTCTCCATGATACACAAAGGTATGAGCAGCGTATCCATGGTACCACTATCACATATGTATGCAGGGAGATAAAACATGAGGCGAACATCAAGGGTCTTGGCCAGCTGACCGATCTAAGGGAGTTAACGCTTTGTCGAGGTTCATATGGCGTGGGTGACACTCTTGATCTTCTACTCTGTACCCTCTGCAAGCTCCATAGCCTCCAGTGCCTAACCATCCATGGGCATGGTATGCATGAAGATGCCTTGACTTGGTCCTTATGGTCCTCTCCGCCACACCATCTTCGTAGATTGCATGTGCTACCCTGGCCGTTCTCCACTGTCCCAGATTGGATCTCCCAACTGGACAAGCTCACAAGTTTGGAAGCTGAACTTGACTCGCTTTCAAGGGATGGTGCCGAGATTCTTGGCAAGCTGACCTCGTTGGTGCACCTCAGGTTACAGGTCAGGGAGGAGCGTGCGCCCGATGAAGGCGTTGTCATCCGCAGAGCAATGTTCCCAAACCTCAAGAGTTTTTGGTTCAGACACCAGGTGCCTTGCCTCGTGTTTGAGGCAGGGGCCATACCCCTGCTTCAGAGACTCACTGTAGACTGCTACATGAAAGCTGTGCGGCAATCTGATGGTGTACTTGATGGCATCGAGCACCTGGGAAGACTAATGGCATGCAAGGTGGAAATTTACCTTCAACATCGGTTCATTCCTTTCTATGCAGACAGGAGTAGGAAAACCATTACTGGGGTTTTGCACCGACAGCCACATCTGTCGGAGGTTCCAAGGTGGGACTTCCGGTCTCTGAAGGGTGCGTTCAGGGAGGCCATCAACAATCACCCTGGATGTCCTGATGTTAGCATTCAGGATGCATAAAAGCATCGGGTGACCCAGTGGAGGAACTGCATGGTCAAAATGGTACAGTAAAAATGAACTTTCATTCTCTTGTATATGTTTCTCTTATTTCCATTGTGAAAAATCTCAGCATGTTACTAGCATGACATTAAATTGCTTTGGTCACCAGCTGTTTAGTTCTAGCCTTTCACATCCCGATACCTGAAAACTTATCTGATCTGCAGGGTGTACCGTGCTGTTTCTATGGTGAGAAGAAATGCAGACACCGACGTGGAAAGTCTCAAATCTCAAGCAAGTCTCAGATTTCATCAGTATATGAGTACAATAATGTAATCCTATACAGGAAGCCAATCAGGCAGTTAACTCACTCTTTTACAGCAGAATTAGTTAAATGCCCGTGCGTTGCAACAGGAAAACATCAGTTATGTAAAATATCATTCACATCCGGCCAATTCTTACATGGCATTTGGTTTTCTTTTATGAGCATATATGTTCAGAGTTTGGCGCATCTTAATATAGTGTTAGGCGGAAGTGATTAATTAATACATATATATCTTCCTCCCGAGCCCAGCCCACCTAGCGCATCCCCATCCTTTCCCCGTTTCCAGCATCGCACAACAATCCCTCAAAATCCCGTAAAAAAGAAACAATCCCTCAAAAAAAAGCAGCGCACAACATCCTCTCGGCCTCTCCCCATCTCAGCCGCTGACCACCGGCCACCGTAGCGACCTGCCCTCCGAGCAGCAGCCGCCGCCCGCCGGGATCTGGCGTCGGCTTAAGTTGTCATCTCGCCCTCGCGGTTCTTGCATCGCGCAGCCAGGGGCCACCCCCCTGCCCTGCTCCCTCCCTAGCGATCGGCGACGACTGCCTGTGCGGCCGCGCCGTTATGTTGCCGGTCAACTGCCCTGCGTCTCCACTCCAAGGCTCCAACACCCCTTCGCTGACCCCCTGCCTGCCGGGCTGCCGGACAGAATTTTGTTGAGGCCAACCACATCACAAACGGCACACAGGTAAACTAACATCTTCCGCCAAATTCCCCATTTACTAAGTAGTAGCCTTATTTTGTTTAGTTGCTTACATCTCGTCATAAGTAGTAGCCTGTCAGAGAAGAATTGATCTAGGACTTGTTAATATTGGTGAGTCATGCATGTACATGTGTCTATATTTGTGGATCTCAGACATCAGTCTTCAGGCGTTCATATATGTTTGTGCCTGCAGTCTTTCATTTAGCTCCGGATGCTGTGAAAAATCATCGTAGATTTATACTGTGCCATCTGCACAATGTCAAAATGTTTCTAATAGCCGAAGTTATTTTCTGCTACTTATTCTAGTTTTGATGCACCCAGAATTTCGTTATAATTACCAAAATAATGCAGGTGTCGATGGAGGAACAGGTGGTAATGTCATTCTTGGTTTCTCAAGATCTGTCTGGGATTTCAGTAACTTGCAACATCACACGGTATGCTTTTGGTAATTAAACTTACATTTTGCTCCAGCAATGCATCTTACTGAAACCTTATAATAACCAATATCCTCAAGTGCCTTAATTGATCATCGCTGTTATAATAAAATAACACATATGATTCTCCGACTAAAAAAAGTTTATCCCAATTCTCTTCACCAAATCACGCACGACTTGTGGAATATTTTCTACGCATTCATTGTCCTTGTACGACAGCAAGTGTACCAACACCTGATTCCGTAGGGCATAATCGTCCTGCACGTGAATTATGCTGTCATGCATGGCTCACATCGAAAAGGACACATGAATGGTGAATGTAGAGTACTCACCGGGACAACTGGTAATCCATGTTCATGATCATGCCACGTGCGCATAATCTTAAGTAGTTCAATTTTTTTCTCTTCACCCATCTGCGCGTATCGTTCCCTAGCACGTTGCCGCTTGCGCTCTTTCGCATCCATAGGTTCCGCTCCATTACTAATATCGACGACACCTAAACAACAAAACAATAAAGTAATATTTCATGAGGTTTTGTACACTTGCACAACATTAGATCATTAAATAGTACTTTTGCTATTAGAGCTCGACATGATAAATATTACTTTGTTTCATAGATATCGTCATGTCTTTAAAGGGAGTACGATCACTCGATCGTGCCGGAGACTTCATCTGCAAGCAAGACGGTGTCAAAAAAAAGTTATAATTACGTTGCCACCGTCAATTTTTCTTTATAATTAGCTTGTAGAGTGCACGCATATTCTACATCATACTTCATATAAATTTCACGCTTATTGTACATGATGAATGACTTTAAAGTTATTCATGCTTTTAGCTATTTGCCAAAAGTATTCAACAGTAGTGAAATGCAGTTGATATTAGTATACATGCTGATACATACTTTACTTCCGTAACACTAATAGCAGCTGGGAATATATACAAACATATTGCATGTGACCATTTATTGTAAACATGCGAAAATATAATTAATTTCGGCCCAGTTGCACAAGACGGAACACAAAGCTTATTATGACATTTGGCCCGCGTGCGAGATCTAATTTATTTTGACAACAAAGATGGGCCTATCTGAATTGGCCCAACTTGGGCCTGGCACCACAGCTGTGCCACGATGAGCACCGTACCGTTCGATCATCTGGACGGCACAGATCAACCCCCGTATCACAAAACCAGATCCGGTCGAAACCCTACACAAAATATCCCCCAATTATCGCCGACAATCACGAAAAGGAAGGAGATAGCGGCGGCTGACGGAGCCGAAATCCATGCCGCTGCCGCGGGCAATTTGGACGCTCGTCGGCGATGTCGCGTCCGGCGGCGCTCTACCTTGCTCTGCTCATTGAGGATGTGCGGGCCGCCGTCCTTGAAGGCAGACGTTCTGGCCACGGTGATGGGGCTGCCTGTGCCATCGGCCGTGATGGCAGGCGCGGTGGTCGGGAAATGATGGGTGAGCGTGATACTGTGACGGCGGGTCGGGAGACCGGCGTCTGGGCGTAAGACGGAGGCTGAGCTGCCTCTGTGTGCTGGAGCTTGCTCCCGCGGCATGGAGAGGAGCTGCAGCCCGCACATCGCAAGGGGATGGAGGCCCCCCTCTCCCTGTCCATCCAGCTGCTGATTTTATGTGGGTATGTGTCCTTCTGCAACCTCATGTATTAGTTTGAATCATACTATTGTATTCTGCTCGAAGCCCAAATAGTAAACAGGACGCATTTTGCTCAGAGTCGATGCTCACAAACATGGGGCTAATTACAAACGGTGGACATGAATAAATCATAGGACTTACCGAAGCCTATTAGACTGGAGTCTGTGTGCGTTTATCTTAGCGGCGTGGCACCCAGGAATTCAGCTTCCAAGGAAGAACAGGGGAACAATTTTCTGAAACCAATGGCACGGAGTGTGCATGAGGTTTGTATGCTTATAATATTGTGCGTGGAATTTAGGCTCACATCTATCGCACGGGTTAGGAAGGTGATCCCGTATTAATTAATTAAAGTTAATGCGCAGATTCTACGCAGGGGATAGGAACGAATTAATAGGGAAGGTAATGACTTGGAAAGAACATAGATATAGCAGTTGATCCCGGACAGATTCTCGTCTTCATTTATTTATTTTATTTCAATACCAGCTGGATTTACAATGAGGACAACATGTATAAAAGCTGGATTATATATGAAGCTGTTTTAGAGGCGACGAAACACTATGTGGCAGATCATTATAGAGCATTTCAGTGAAGTTTGCATCACACTTGAACCCTCCTCATTCGTTGAACGTGAACATTGCTCATTCGTTGGACGATCAAGCTGGCCTGCTTCTGCAAGGACCCAACCGCATCTCCTAGTGCGTCACGGCAGGCCGCCAGCTCGTAGGATTGCTGGTTGTCTGGTTCGTAGACAAGCTGGCTCATGTATGTCGTTTTCAGAAACCCTACAAAATAGGTTTAATCAAACAATACAAACCAATGTTAAACTTTCTTTGTTAACGCAAGGACTCACGTTTTTCTCTGTTGACCTCAAGCAGTGTGGCACCTAAAGTCCAGAGCCCCTGCTTCGCTAGTCCCCACCGTGTCAAGTGGTGTGACACATGCTGGTCCCAGACGCGTAGGCAGATAAACTCCCTCCTGTTTGAGACTTGAAATGTTAGCCCACTGACAGAGTAAAATGCATTATACATGTACCACTTGGATGAAGTACTTACCGACTGTCCATTAGCACCACATGTCGGTATGGCGTGGTACGGTCGGATGACCTGTGTAACATTATGCGGCTGACATGCATCACTATACCAATGCCATTTGGGCAATAAATGTTCAGAATTTATTAACAAAGCCTGGCTGAACCACATGTGAGCATAATTAAATCGTGAAATAATACAAAGCACCTGCAAGCATCCTGTCTCTGAGGCTGTAGACATTTATAAAATCAATGAATAGTGGCGGCAACGTAGTGATGTTAATGCTGGCCCTTGCAAGACGTATTTCAGTGCGCGAGTGGAGGGCGATGTAAAAGTCACATGGCAGGCACAAAGCAACTGGCAGATGCACACCTGCTGGTTCGAAACCAACTTTACTGAAAAAGTATACTGAGCCGGCACGTAGGTTGTCCATGAAGCGATATGCGATAGGTTGAAACGGATCGAACGCAATTGCATCCATTTTGACCCCCAATGAATTTTATTGCATACATTAGCAGCATGTTGTTTCCATTTTGACCCCCCAGTGAAATTTATTGTATACATTTTGAATTCTTACAGTCTGGTCGATGAGGATGGCGTGAAAGACGGCAGTTCCACTCCGAGTATGTTTGATGCGAGCATATAAAACCTTTGCTGTTGCGTCCCAACCTCTACTGTATATGTGTAGGTTTTCTATTTCGTTGAACCTTACATACGCTGCATGACTTTTATAGCATGGCATTAGAGAAATGGGGGGAAGAGAAGGACTCCTCATTTTGTATTGGCCGCAGATAAGAAGACATAATTTGGCGCCAGGTAAACCATGGTGATAGTCAAAGAAGGAAAAATATTGACCACAGTATCAATGAAATCTGTACGTTGATCAATCTCTCCTTCCTTCTTTGACTAAAACCATTTGTATGAAAGAAGGAAGGTGATTGAATGAATTGATTGCGTTAGGATCAATCGTGTCTGGTTTCCTTATATTTCATTGATATACTGTGGTCAATATTTTCCCTTCTTTGACTAAAACCATTTGTTTGAAAGAAGGAAGGTGATTGAATGAATTGATTGTGTTAGGATTAATCGTGTCTGGTTTCCTTATGTGAAATGGTTGCGTTTGGAATGATTGCCTCTGGTTACCTTATGTGATTGATTGCCTGCTAGTACAAATGCCCTGTGCGATCTAGGGAGAAAACCGTGAGGGAGAAAAACCGGGAGGGAAAAAAACCGGGAGGGGCGAAAGAAAATCAAGTGGGCCAAGAGGTGGGTCGGAAGGGGAGGAAAGAAAATCGGGGGCGAGGGGATCGTACGAGTGGGTTGACGAACGTAAGAGGGGAAACGGAACACTACGTTTCTTTTAGATAGTAGAGATTGACTAAAACCATTTGTTTGAAAGAAGGAAGGTGATTGAATGAATTGATTGCGTTAGGATTAATCGTGTCTGGTTTCCTTATGTGAAATGGTTGCGTTTGGAACGATTGCCTCTGGTTACCTTATGTGATTGATTGCCTGCTAGTACAAATGCCCTGTGCGATCTAGGGACAAAACCGTGAGGGAGAAAAACCGGGAGGGAGAAAAACCGGGAGGGGCGAAAGAAAATCAAGTGGGCCGAGAGGTGGGTCGGAAGGGGAGGAAAGAAAATCGGGGGCGAGGGGATCGTACGAGTGGGTTGACGAACGTAAGAGGGGAAACGGAATACTACGTTTCTTTTAGATAGTAGAGATAAGTACTAAAGCCTGAAGAACAACTGACGAAACGATGCAGGACATTTTCTAGCACACTCAGAACCCATGACGGCGGATGCACGCGTCGACTGCACAGCCGCCGACCGTGCTCCCCTGCCTTCCGCAGCCGCCGTGCACCAATGCTAGCGTGTTGATCAACCCTACCTCGAGTCTGCGGCCGCGTGCGAGATTGGAATTTAGGGAGGCGACGCGCCCGTTAACATACAACCTCTCGATCGTTGTGTTGTTGTCTTCGTGCGAGCGATCAGGCCATATGGTTGGGCTGTAGCCATTCTCGTATTGGGCTTGTAGAAGAAAAAGTAATGGGCTATATACATAGTTTTGGGCCAAATATAATGGGTATTTAATTGAATACCCTTGAATTGAAGTGAGCCCGCCCCTGTCTGCTTATTTTTTGGTAAATCCCGTGCTCATGCCCGGCAACGAGGTTGCGGTGTTGTGTAGTGCATATCGCGTATGCTATGGTTTTCTTTGATCTGCTTCGACAATGATGTTGTGGTGTTGTGTAGTGCATATTAGGGACGCAGAATTTTTGAGCATCTGCACCCCGGCTCAGCTATCCCGACACTTCAATGTCGCTGTAAGATCTGTGCGACACAACTAACTTTCTACATGAAATTTTATCTTTTTTGTTTCTCTCAGATAGAACATGTCTTGAAGTTCAAACCTTTCCGGTATGGCAAAGCTTTCTAACTAGAATCTAGGATAAATATTTCAGAATTTTTTGTCCGACATAAATAATAAAAGTAAGTTTTCTTAATCAAACAAAACTTATTTTGTATATTTGTGTTTGATGAAAAATATCCAAAACTTTTATCCTAAATTTTAGTTAGAAACCTTTGTTGTTCTACAAAGGTTTGAACTTCAAGACATGTTCTATCTGAGAGAAACATAAAAGAGAAATGTACTTGCATGAATCGCGATGCAGAAACTGAATGGCTAGATAAGAAGGGTCTGAGTGCAGGTGCTCTAAAACATGTTTTCATTCATATTGGCCATATGACTTATGAAGTATGAAAGAAAATCATTATCAAGGCGAGGTGCCTGTGAAGAATGACTGCACATATATATCAAGTTCATGGGTTGAGATTGCTAGCCGGACATGCCACCCGGTCATATTGGCCATATGACTATATTTAGAAAGTAGGACAAAAGCTTATTTTAAGAGATATTTCTTGAGAGGTAGTCAACGAACACGACACGAAAAACCAAATAACTTAGTTGGCCCGCCGCCGTACAGCACTTCCCCACCACCGCCAGACAAACTTTGGAATGTGATCTTGTACTGAAAGGCACTCTTATCACCAATTTGGGATCATACAAGGAACAAACTCAAAACCGAACTCGGAACCATTGTATGTATGTGCTCGGTGTCCCATTTTAAGCAAGTAAACCGGCTACTGTAAGCATATGCTGCCCAACCAACCATTTTGGAATCTGAAATTCAGCCTCTGTAAAAAACTAAATAGAGTGATCTAAAACGTTTTATGTTCCTTTAGAGAGGGAATACGTCCTAATCTAAGGACATGCATATCTCCAGCTCAGCAGGTTGTTGCGCCAATCCTTTCCCGGACCACAACAACAAGAAGAAGGTCCTTCCACTTCCAGCTGCTTGCTGCGTGCTGAAGCGATGGCGCAGCTGCTGCAATTTTGTACAATGTATGTGTTGCTGCTGTAAATTTGGGATATGAAATTCAGACTTGGGGCTGACTGTGATCTATGTCCTAACCTAGGCACATATTCCAGCCCGGCTCTGCTTCGTGCTGAAGCGACGACGAAATCTCAGTTAGCTACCACACACCATTCATTTAGGCATTCAGCAACATGCATACGTAGAGGGGCGCCCTAAGAAGAAGACCAAAGTATCCAAACGTAACAAAGTTTCCCCATGAAAGGAATGTTTTGGAATAGCAGAGGTCTTGGGGACTTGGCTAAGTACAAACATATTTCCGATTGCGTTAGAGATCATGCCCTCGACTTCGTGGCAATATCTGAGTGCAGTAAGCGCGACTTTCTATCGCGTGATTTGGACCATTTTTCATGTGGCAAAGATTACGAATGGCATATCCTGCCGCCTTCAGGGAGGTCCGGAGGTATCCTTTTAGGAATACACTCTACTTACTTGGAACTTCTGTCAACTTCAAAGGGGGAGTATCATATTAAATTCCACCTGAGAAATAAGTCTGGTAATTTCATTTGGAGTCTGGTTGCCGTATATGGAGCCGCTCAAGATGAATTTAAAGCGGCCTTCCTAAAAGAACTTGTCAACACCTGCAGAGAAAATCCTCACCCCATGTTACTTGGGGGGGACTTCAATATTCTGCGGTATAGGCAGGATAAAAACAATGACAGGTTCAACACTCGATGGCCCTTTCTTTTTAATGCGGTCATTGACAGTCTTGATCTGCGGGAACTCTCCCTCTCGGGGCGTCAATTTACCTGGGCCAACAATAGATCTACCCCGACTTTCGAAAAACTCGATCGGGTCCTAGTCACTACAGACTGGGAATTTAAATATCCATTAGCATCAGTAAGAGCTTTGGAGAGAATTGAGGCCTTATCGGACCATGCTCCTTTGCTTACTGATTTTGGCCAACCTGCTACCACGTCGAGCCGCCATCAGTTTAAATTTGAACTGGGGTGGCTAACTAGAGAGGGCTTCCCGGATTTGGTTAAAAAGGTGTGGTTACGCCCAACACGGGGCGATACACCGATTCAACGTTGGAACAATCGCATTAGGACGTTGCGCCAATTCCTCCGTGGCTGGGCTAAACATACCGCCCGGATTTATAAGAAAGAGAAGCTGCGACTTTCCGTCTTGATAGACTCCTTAGATAAAACCGCGGAGGTGAGGCTTTTATCTGCGGACGAGATTGAACAAAAAAGTCATCTCAATGAGCAGCTAGCCCGCCTCTTACGCGAAGAGGAGATCAAATGGTACCAACGGTGCAAGACTGACTCGTTGGTACTTGGGGATGATAACACGAAGTACTTCCAAATGTTAGCCAATGGTAGACATAGAAAGAAACGAATTTTCACCCTGGATCAGGATGAGGGCCGCATTGAGGGGGACGGTCCGCTCAAGGACTTTATTACAAAATACTATAAAGACTTGTTTGGTCCGTCCTCGGAAACTACGCTGGAGTTGGATGAGTCTCTTTGTCATGACATTCAGCAAGTTTTGGCTGCGGAAAATGAATTCCTAACCTCTGCATTCACTGAGGAGGAAATTCGGACTGCGGTTTTCCAAATGGATCATAACAAATCTCCGGGACCGGATGGTTTTCCGGCGGAGTTTTATCAATTTTTTTGGGATATGTTAAAGTCTGGTCTAGTTCAATTGTTTAATGAACTGCATGCTCATAGACTAGACATCTCCAGAATAAATTTTGGTGAAATTATTCTTTTACCAAAGACAAAGGATGCCAATCGGATTCAACAGTATAGACCGATTTGCTTATTAAACGTGAGCTTTAAGATTTTCACCAAGGTCGCGACCAACCGTCTGAATGGGGTCGCAGACCATGTAGTGAAACCTTCTCAGACGGCTTTCATGCAAGGACGGAACATCTTAGACGGTGTTGTTGTTCTCCATGAAACAGTTCATGAGCTTCACCGTAAAAAGTTGAACGGTGTCATCTTTAAGATTGACTTCGAAAAAGCTTATGATAAGGTGAAGTGGCCTTTTTTGCTCCAAACTCTTCGCATGAAAGGGTTTTCTGACACTTGGTGCCGATGGGTTGAGAGTTTTGTGTCTGGAGGTAGTGTGGCTATCAAGGTCAACGATGACGTAGGCAATTATTTCCAGACTAGGAAGGGGCTTCGTCAAGGCGACCCCGCATCTCCTATCCTTTTCAACATCGTGGCTGATATGCTAGTTACTCTCATCGAGAGGGCCAAACTAGCTGGACAAATCACCGGGGTCATTCCTCATCTAGTAGAAGGAGGCCTCTCAATTTTGCAGTACGCGGACGACACAATTCTGTTTTTGGATCGCGACCTTGAAAAGGCCAGAAACCTCAAATTGGTATTATGTGCTTTTGAGGAGCTCTCGGGCCTGAAGATAAACTTTCATAAGAGTGAACTATTCTGTTTTGGCGAAGCCGCAGAAAATTCACAAGATTATGCGGAGATATTTGGATGCCATTTAGGCCATTTTCCGATTAGATATCTAGGTATTCCTATTCATTATCGGCATTTGACAATCGCTAAATGGAAACATGTTGAAGAAAGACTGGAGAAACGGTTGGCGAGCTGGAAGGCCAAACTCCTGTCCTATGGGGGCCGACTAGTTCTTATCAACTCGGTACTTACCAACATGGTTCTTTATATGCTATCTTTTTTTCATCTGCCAAAAGGTGTTCTCCAACGCCTTGATTATTTTAGATCAAGGTTTTTTTGGCAGAGTGAAAATGAAAAAAAGAAATATCGCTGGCTAGGTGGAATATTATATGTCGCCCAAAAGTCAAGGGGACTCGAATCCAGGATCTTGAGATCAAAACATTTCATTGCTCAGCAAATGGGTATATTGATTACTCACTGAGGATGGTGTTTGGCAGGAGATCATTCGTAATAAATACGTCGGGTCCAAAGCAATCTCCCAGGTTTACTGGAAACCAGGTGACTCTCATTTTTGGAGTGGGGTTATGAAAGCTAAGGAATTCTTCTTCCAATTTGGCACCTTCTCTGTCAGGGATGGCTCCCAGATTCGATTCTGGGAAGACACCTGGCTAGGGACTACTCCTCTAAATGTGCAATACCCAAGCTTATATCGAATAGTTAGACATAAGTTTGTCACGATCAAGCAGGTATTGGGACAAGTAAACCCGGATATTTCTTTTCGCAAAACGATTTCTGGACCTCGTTTGAATGCATGGAACGATCTGCTTACTCGTTTGGAAGCTGTCCAACTGTCGGCTGAATCGGACATCTTTAAATGGAACCTGCATCTGAACGGAAGATTTTCGGTTAAAACCATGTACAATGCACTGGTTCATAACGAGGTTCCATCTGATAATAGAAAATTGTGGAAGATTAAGATTCCTCTAAGAGTGAAGATTTTCCTTTGGTTTCTCAACAAAGGAGTTATCTTAACTAGGGATAATTTAGCTCGACGAAACTGGCAAGGCAGCAAGAAATGTGTTTTTTGCAATCATAATGAATCCATTAAACACCTATTTTTTGATTGCAAATTCGCTAGATCGGTATGGGCAATAGTCCAAATTGCTTCGAATCTATACCCTCCACGCAGCGTACGGAATATGTTCGGGAATTGGCTGAGGGGAATAGATAAACAATTTTCTAAGCACATTCTTGCGGGGGCGGCTGCCTTATGTTGGGCGTTGTGGCTAACCAGGAATGATATTGTTTTTAATCATAAAAGTGTTTCATCTCCTATGCAGGTAATTCATATATGCTTGCGATGGCTCCGTATGTGGTCTATCCTGCAGAGGCCGGAGGACAGAGACTTATTTATGATGGCTTCTACCCGGTTGGAGTGCTCGGCTAGGGACATTTTCTACCCCCATGGACGGCGGTGTGACCTTCGGATAGGCCCGGCATCACCTTAGGCCTCTTTTATCTTTTTTTCGCTACTGCTGGCGTTCCGCCTTTTTGTTTTGTTTTTTGAGATCTGGTACTTTGGCTGTGTGCGATCAGATATCAGAGTAGGATTATCTTTGATGCGGTTGTATCAACTCGATAGTTCAATTCAATGAAAAGCCCTTTATCGAAAAAAGCAAATGCGTACACTACTTCAAATACTACTAGTAGCTGCTCTGGAATCGTAGATAAAGATTGCGAGATCGAGAGTGATAGCACATATGTCCATATGGGTTTGCATGAAAGTGGGGTGATGGACCGGCTGACAGAGACCGGGACCTGTGGTACTCCAGAGACCGCTCTAGTTCGTTATCCACTGCCCATCGTGTGTGTCTGTTGTACTAGTCTGCCATCTGCTACACCTCTTCCTCGTCTCCACCTCATCCTGTACTACACAGCTTACAAACTGTTATAAAATCAATCGCTTCAGTAAAATAATATGTTCCTTTTTTTGTGGGGAAAATAGTATGATTTTAATGATACCGTAATTTTTTTTAGAAACGATACCATAATTTGTGCAATGAAGATGTGCAGTTACTTATTACGGCCGAAGTTTAGGGAAAACTCGGCGGCGAAAACTCAGTTTTTTTAATCAAGAACACACAAGCCGTGTGTCTTTATATATTAAGATAGGGGAAGGGATCACAATACAAACTGTTTAATTACAAGTGGTGGGAACGCAGCACGCACAACCTCTCCACCCGCACACAGAAAGCTATCTCGCCACATCCACCGCCTCACCTGCTCTAGCTAGACTCCATTTGGAGAACTCCTCACGGATTCTCAGAATCACCTGACATGGCATCAAAGCTACCTTGTCGAAGACTCTACTATTTCTCTCCAACCAGACCACACGTAGAGTGCAACAAATTAGCGCATTCAGCTCTTTGCGAAGACCGAAACCGGCACGAACCGCAGCGCTGGTCGCCGACATCCATTGCAGAAGCGAGCTCGTCGGGGAAGGCATGAAACGGTGAAGCCTGCTGAGCAGGAGCATGTGGAACCAAACACCTGGCCTCTACTGCTGTGCGGCTATATAAGAAACCATGGTCAAAATTTTGTGGCATACAATTAATTTTTTAAAATAAATCATTATTTTGAAAAAAAATTGTTGAACATTTTCTTAATATAGGGTGAATATTTCCTTAAACATATGTTGAAATTTTTTGTATATAAATATGCAATGAACTTTGTATAAAACCTGAAAAAAAAACATAAAAAGAAAAGAAACAAAGATAAAGAAAAAAGGACACAGAAAAATGGAAGACAAAAGAAAATAAAAGAAATAGATACAGGAATAGAAAAAAAACAAAGTAAAAGAAACAGAAGAGAGATAAAATCAGCAGAGAGACATGGGCTTGCCGAAACTAAGTATACTCACGAATTTGTAAGTCGCGAAAAAGCAAGCTCGTGCATGCTCCTACCCGTTTTGAGGTGGCCCATTTGGGGATTCTTTACCCACCAGTTTTGGGAATGTTCTAGAACGTTCACAGAACCGGTTTTTTGGTCTTTCCTTTCCTTTTTCTTCTAGTTTTTTTCCTTATTTGTTAACGTATTTTTCTAGTTTTACTACTGTTCTGTCTTTTATATTTTCTTTCGGTTCCTTTTCTCATTATTTGTCAATTCCTTTTTTGTTGCAATCTTTCAAATTGGTGAAAACCTTTTCCGAAATTGTAATAACTTTTCAAATATGTTAACATTGTTTTACAAATTCGTGAGTATTTTTTATAAACATTAACTTTTTTAATGACAAGCATTATTTACTGAATGGCAAACATTTTTCAAAAAATCGACATCTTTTTTGAATTGGTGAACAATTGTTTTCAATTGGCGTACATTTTTTGAATCAATGATTTTTTTTCTCCGAAAATTGAGGGAACATAGATTGTGACTGCCGAACATTTTTTTAAAAAATTAATTTTATCAGAGAATAGCTGTTGAACCGATGAACTGTCTTTTTAATTCCTGAACATTTTTTAATTTTCTGAATGTTTTAACAAATTAATGAAAATTTTGAATTTAAAAACATTTTTGGTATTCAAAACATATTTTAATACAAGAACATACTTATAAAATTGTGAACAATTGTTTAAGTGCTGAACTTATTTTGCAAAATTGTGAACATTTTTCGAATATGCGAACATTTTTTTAAAACACGAACATATTTTGAATACACTAACATTTTATGATTTCTTGAACATTTGCTTTTCCAAATGCACATTTTATAATATTTCTGAACTTTTTGTAATGCCAAATTATTTAGAATATTTAAAAACATACACAGAAAAGAAAAAACAAAGTGAAAAAACTCGAAATGAAAAAAATAGAGGGCCAGGCAAATGGGCCTTATTATCTGCCAATCCTATTCAGTCAGTGCGCTGGGCTAGACACGCGGTTGGGCTTATATGGGCTGTAACCACTGCGTCCCATTTTGGATACGTTTGCTTTTTCCTCTTTTTGGCTAACTTTGTAAATAATATATAAATTATCTTCAAATTGAAATAAATAAATTAAAATATATTATTTTTAAATAATATTCAAATAATGTTTGTAGAAATATTCAGGTATTATTTTATAAAATATAGATCTAAATAAAATAATATTGATAAACTGTAATAAGAAGTTTATAATTTTAAAGCATCAGTGTATTTAATAAAAAAATTATGATAATTTTCGAAAAATATAATTTAGTAAATGTTCAGACAATTAAAAACATTATGTTTATCATAAAATATTCCTAAACTATATGAAAAAAGTTTTATTGTTTTAAAAAGTTTTCACGTATTTTAGAAAAGTTTGTGTGCTTGCCAAAAATATTTATATAAATTTTGAAAATAGATATGTAGAAAAAGATGTATGGGGAAATATATATGAGCCTAGTAATCCCCTAACTTCAGTAACTAATATTCTTAATTATTATATTAATTTATACTAACTTCTTAAAATTATCAAATATTATTTTAGTTATATGAATACTTTTAAAATAATTTACGTATATGTTTTATGTATAGAAAATTCTATTTTAAAGTTTTTATGAAATATATGAACGCGTATATATTTTTGCATAATTTTAAAATAGGAAAAAAAACTAAGAAATGAAAAAGACTAAGCATATTTATGTTTTACATACATCAAAAAGTATCGTGCGGATTCGACCCCTCAAGTGCACCATTTTTTTATGAATTATCCCTTTGTACTGTTTGCTGACATCATGCTGCGGAAGTGGCGTATAGGGCTGCAGACTAGAATTAAACCGTACATGCATTTTTGCATTTTAAATTTTTTAGCACAAAAGTGCATATGCTATGCAATTTCATGTACCACAAGTAATTTTACCTCTTAATTCATGTCCAGATTTTTATGTGATTTAGTACGCTGATCACACAATTATTGTTATGCCTGCTATTGAGAGCAAACTTCAGCATGTCATAAACCTCACTGTACATTTTACTCCTCAAACTCGACTAAGTATTAACCACGACAAATTAGTGCTGGTCCCTAGCACTGTACCCAATGTTGAAGTTCAAAACCTTATTTATATATTGGGGTGTCAAAAATGATCATTCCCTTTCACTTACCTTGAACGTCCTCTCAACACATCCACACCCAAAATTGAGAATTTCACCCCAATTATCAAACAATAGAAAGAAGGCCTGTGAGTGCTCCAGTTTTTTTATCCTGTGATGGAAGGCGTAGCTAATCAAATATGTGATTTTCCCTACCAATCTTCTTCATGTACTTGGTAGCACTGTCAATAACTATTTTTAACTAGATCAATAAATATCCCACACACTTCGTATGGAGAAAATTTGGACAAGAATACAGTGGGCAATTGCATGGGATGAGGTTTGTAAGCCCAAAAGGCACTGGGACTAGGCATCGTGGATATAGAGATCACAACGAAGCTCTGCTCATAAAACTCTTCCATAGGTTCTTTAATCAGGAAGTTTTTTCTTCGGTTAAACTTGTCTAGGAAGCTTATTATAACAACGGCCTCCACTTAGAAAAAAGGGGATACTTTTGGTGGAAGAATCCGCATGAACTTATTCACATTTTCGAAGATCCTGCAGCTTCCAAAGTGGGCAATGGCAGCTTTGTTCTGTTTTGGTATGACTCGTGGCTGGAGCAACCTCTCTCTTAGAAATACTCTTAATTGTGTTCTTTTGTAGTCAATTATAGAGACACCACGTGGATTTTGTAACATAGTTCTAGGCACACCCTATATAGCATTTTATTTCTAAAATATAAAAAAATCAAACAATTCTGAAACTTTTTGTGGGAAACATGGTTGAGTGTTCTACTTACGTACACAAAAAATGACTTCAGTGTTCTTCTGAATGAAAAGAATGCAGCTTCAAAAATCTCGAATAGTAATTTATATATAGATATCAACTTTAATAGTATGTATTAATAGCAAAAACTTGCAGGGCCTCAACAGAGGTCGTGCAGACCGCATTTGTTGTGCTCGTGTTGATGAATACTTTATAGTAGCTATTGGGAAATAAATTGCTTCACCAGTATGTATTAATAACATAAATGATAGATGTATCGTGAATATACATAATATACCATGTGATTCCTATGATCTAGCATTGTAGATCCTTCCCATGTCTGATTAGGTAATGTCTGTACAGGTTGTGATAAGATCAGTAATCTCATTTTTTTTAATAAAAGGGCTAAACAGAAACAACCTCTTCACAAAGAGATATCATACATATATTTCAAATGGATATTTTGAATAAAAATAAAAATATATATGAAATAAGAAGGTGCAAGAAAGTATTCGGTAAATACGAGAACTCACTCATGGAATAGGGATTGGCATGATCACATCCAGGGTGAACCTTCACAGACAAACCTAAGCGCTCTGCAGATTCTCGCACTTCGTTTGAATCTACTCCGCAACTTCAAAACCGCCTAACCTGCTACGATATTTGTACTGAAGGTCAAGAAGCTCCCTATAACCCTTACTCCACAGTCCACACCATCTTTCGATGGACATTTTATGAGGGCTACATCTCTATTCTAGAGTTGTTCCACTTAAGCTTGCCTACCTCAATAAATTTTGGATTCACACCATTGACATTAATACCATAGATTTGGGTAAATCTTGAGTGGCACCTGATACTATGATTATCTGTTTTCAGGTAAGCCAAAGTTAGCATTGTATGATTCAGCTAAACAGGTTAGCATTGTATGATTCAGCTGAACAGGTTGGGGTGTCTATGAGTTCTAGGTGTTGCAGGGTACTCAAATTCAACAATTTGTAATGGAACAGAAGACAATGGAATCAAGAAAACCTATGCAAGAAATTCAAGCTACATGTGTCCTCTCCACTCTATAATTTTATTGACTACCATAATGTCATGAGACATGTCACATAAATGATAAAAAAATAACAAGCAAGATGGACCTTGAAAGTACGACAATTTCTTACTCATCCTAGCTCATAACCTAAAGTATGAGTATCACCACACTCTCTTACCCAGTCATTGCCAATTAAGACCAATGTTCAAATTATTCAACAACCACATATGACGCACTTGGTCAAAAGTTCTAGTTTAAATGGTAACTATCCTGCATACCAAATTTTGCAAAGAAAAATGAAAAAAATACAAGACATTTGATATGACTAAAGCAAAAAATAACTACTGGGGCAGGGCTGCAGGATAATAAAGGTTATGCTAAAGGGAGTTGGATTATCTCGGTAGTGCAGAAGTTCTATTTTCCTATTCCCGATTTCCAAAGCACCTTTTGTTCATGTTTTATCGTTGACTCTATAAAATTATCTAAGCGGGTATTTTTATTGGTATCACTCTAAGACTGTAAGTTCAACATTATATAAAGCAATCATGGCTATGTTCGCTGCGCTGAGGCCAGCAGATAAAAAAGGCTCCACAACTATGTTGATCTTATATCTAAATGCGGTACATGTGGGTATGCATGGACATAGATTATGAATCTGAATCATCTATGCTTGGTCCTTTACAAAAAATATCTATGCTTGGTTCTGGTTCATGAGGTAAATGAGGCATAATGAACAGAGATAACATGGTTTACATAACAGGGGTGGAACCTTTGACTGCACATATTCAGGATGTTACCTCGTGGCAATAAACTCTGGTAAGCCAGGTGTTCGCATATCTGAGGCATCAGGTAATCACTTGTCCATTTTTTTGTCTTTTCACATATGCTAGGTAATTCATGCAAAACACACGTATGACTCGCATGAACTTAGTTTTTCCATCTTCACCCATGGTGCTACCAATTTAGATGCCGGGGCTCGTCTAGAATAGCAATATCAGCCACTTCATCCGGAATGCAATCTGTGATATCTCCAACAGGTAGGATGGTTGTCATTTCTTTTGAAAATTGGCATAAGAAGAGGCCGCGCTCTTTCAAATAACCTCAAAGCAAAACCAAATGAAACATTTCGGGGGAGAACCTAATTGTCTGGTACCTGGAAAACAATGTCGTCAGTAAATCTCCCCATTGAAATCTCATCTGTCCGATGAAAATCCTATGGCCTACCATCCATCTTCCTCCTCCAACCAACATTCCTCCCCCCACGTACCGCTAGCTGGGCCGCCTGCTGCCGCCACCCACCGCCGTTTGCGCTCCCATGACCGCCTCGCCGCACCACCCTCCCCTAGCCTCAGATGTATATCGCCACATTGGTGCTAACAACTACACGCGCTTAACATTAAGAGGCTAACATGTGTCTTCTAAGTTAGGTTTTGGATTCTGAATAAATTAACTTTCTCCGTCTCCGTTACCATGGTTACCGAGAAATACCGAATAGATTTCAGATGAAATTTATAATTGAATTTGGAATTCAATTTTTTAACTTGATATATAGATAAGACTTGAACAATAATTTACCAGAAAAGTGCTACTAGCTCAGTGGTACGTCTAGCGCCTGCTATGTGATATGTGGTCATGAGTTACATATTCTGGAAAGTAAAAAAAGGTTGTGGCACCCCGGCTCAGAGCGACCGATTTACCATGCATTGCCAGCCCAGAGACCATGTCTTCTGGCAACACACAACATCTTGGTACAGAAAACAACCGCTTTATTGATGCTAGCGGATCAGAGTTTATATTACAACCGATGTAGAGGCCAAGCAACACACCAGGTGCGGCTGAACAATATGTACATTATTAAGTGAACATAAAGGGGCCTCGATCATAACAACTACGCGGCAGCGGAACAACGTTGTAGCAGAAACTCCATAGCACAGGGACACCGATGTGGACATGATCTAGACTCCAGCAGCGCTCCTTTCCAACGAGACTTTCCTGAAATCTGGCATGACACACCAGGTCAGTACATTGAATGTACTTGCAAGCTCACAACAGGCATAATCATAATGGCAAACAATATCATGATAATTAACCAATTAGTAATAATGCCACACTATATGTCCAACATGCTGTGATCATGCTCAAACGTCCCTCGGGACGGACTTACCAACCGTGATCATTTTCGGATCGCAAACAAACCACCATCATGGTCTTGACAGGAGTAACTCGTGATCCTTACGGCGATCACAACCACGACCAAAATTTGGTCCCGAACATCTCGATGGCCTTTCTGCCATCCTCAACAATGCAAAGTTCATAGCTTAGTGTGCAAATTTTATTAAACGCTGACTCATGGTGGGACCTACTACGAGGTGTCCGTTACCATGGACTAGGCTATTGATAGATTATACACTCTGTAGAGGTAGCACACTGTACCCACACCACGGAACCCTTGGCCTCGCACTCCCATTCGGGTGGACCAACGGCATTCCTACAAAACCCTTCCATTGCCATGACACTCTCCTGACCACTCCGACCCAATCCCCAACAGGCTAGTCCTGGGTGGCCCCGTGTCTACCAAAGACACAACGACCACCGTCGTGGCCAAAACGATCCCACTCGGGGACCCGGTACTATAATCTCAACAACGGGCACACAAGGTTATGCCTGCTTACCGGGCCAGGGTAAGCACGACGTAACCTTCCCTAGTTGGAGGCACCGACAAGAGGCAATGTCAATGGACCGAATCAAGGCCTTCCCACAAAGGCAAATGTGGTTGCAGTGGGAAAAACTCGATTCAGCGGCACCATGACCCAGTCAACGATATATTCAAGTTGAGTTATATTCAGGTTCAACTTAAAACGAAAATGACCGGTGTCATAGCATGCCATGAAATGCAAAACTACACATACATCACATATTAACGAAACTGACTGATGTCAACTATATTCACACTAAGCATAAACATCAACAACTTATATTATTTTCCTGGTCAGGGTGACTCACATTTTAACCAAAATATTTTACAGGAAGTTTATTATTTTCTCATGCAAGAAAGTAACTCCGATTAATTTCTGATATGCATAGCAAAGATTATACCACAACAAATCCTATTTTTTTACCAACCAAGTTAGGTTCAAACATTCTGTAAGTCAAGTAAAATGACTAAACAAGTACTTAACAGAATACTTTCTAGCAGTTTTTTACTATTTTATTTATGCAAGAAAATTAACTTTAATCAACTACTAACATGCATAATAAAAATTATTTTTATCACCACAAATAGATTTTAGCTTTGCTTTCCCAACTAAGCTAGTTTCCACATTCTGTAAATCAAGCATATTAACTAACCAACACTTAACAGAATATAAATAACACAATAGTTATTTAAATGCATGGATTAATCATTTCATTCAAGTAAGAAAATCATAAATATTGAAATGGCACCATGAAAATGTTGTTGTGGCTTGCCTTAGTGCAGATGAGGTTCACAAGCCTTCTGGTGATCCTCAAGACAAGCCTCACCCTCTGAAAATAATTTTAAACACAAAAAGAAAATATCAAGAACACTTCAGAAAATCACCAGAAATTCCAAACAGCTCAGAAAAATCTCATCTTTGGTGAGCTGCTAGATTTCTTTGCAAAGAACAAACTGCAAAAAGAATCAATTCATTTGGACTTATGGTTGAAGAGTTATGGCTGTTTGAAGTGTTCTGTAAATTCAAATGAATTTGAATAAAAAATAAACAGGCCGGGGGTGACGTCGAAGGCGTAAAGCCTAGGGGCGCCACCACTCGTACCGCTTCGCACGCATACAGAGTGGCTGACTAGCGGGTGAAGGAAATATGCCCTAGAGGCAATAATAAAGTTATTATTTATTTCCTTATTTCATGATAAATATTTATTATTCATGCTAGAATTGTATTAACCGGAAACATAATACATGTGTGAATACATAGACAAACAAGTGTCACTAGTATGCCTCTACTTGACTAGCTCGTTGAATCAAAGATGGTTAAGTTTCCTAGCCATAGACATGAGTTGTCATTTGATTAACGGGATCACATCATTAGGAGAATGATGTGATTGACATGACCCATTCCGTTAGCCTAGCACATGATCGTTTAGTATGTTGCTATTGCTTTCTTCATGACTTATACATGTTCCTGTAACTATGAGATTATGCAACTCCGTTTACGGAGGAACACTTTGGTGCTACCAAACGTCACAACGTAATCGGGTGATTATAAAGGAGTACTACAGGTGTCTCCAAAGGTACATGTTGGGTTGGCGTATTTCGAGATTAGGTTTTGTCACTCCGATTGTCGGAGAGGTATCTCTGGGCCTTCTCGGTAATACTCATCACCTAAGCCTTGCAAGCATTGTAACTAATGAGTTAGTTATGAGATGATGTATTACGGAACGAGTAAAGAGACTTGCCAGTAACGAGATTGAACTAGGTATTGGATACCGACGATCGAATCTCGGGCAAGTAACATACCGATGACAAAGGGAACAAAGTATGTTGTTATGCGGTTTGACCGATAAAGATCTTCGTAGAATATGTAGGAGCCAATATGGGCATCCAGGTTCCGCTATTGGTTATTGACCAAGAATAGTTCTAGGTCATGTCTACATAGTTCTCGAACCCGTAGGGTCCGCACGCTTAAGGTTTCGATGATGCTTATATTACGAGTTTATGAGTTTTGATGTACCGAAGGAGTTCGGAGTCCCGGATGAGATCGGGACATGACGAGGAGTCTCGAAATGGTCGAGACGTAAAGATCGATATATTGGACGACTATATTCGGAGTTCGGAATGGTTCGAATGATTCGAGTATTTTTCGAGTACCGGAGAGTTACGGAATTCGCCGGGAGAAGTAATGGGCCTTATTGGGCCCTGCGGAAAGAGAGAGGGCTGCCTAGGGCAGGCCGCGCCCCAAGGCCTAGTCCGAATTGGACTAGGGGAGGGCCGCACCTTCCTCCCTTCCCCTCCTTCTCTCCTACTCCTACTAGGAAAGGAGGAGTCCTACTCCGGTGGGAGTAGGACTCCCCCTGCGCGCCTCCTCCTTGGCCGGCCACCTCCTCCTTGCTCCTTTATATCACAGGGCAGGGGCACCCCATGACACACAAGTTGATCTACGGATCGTTCCTTAGCCGTGTCGGTGCCCCCTCCACCATATTCCACTTCGGTCATATCGTCGCGAGCTTAGCGAAGCCCTGCGCCGGTGAAGTCATATCGTCATGAGCTTAGGCGAAGCCCTGCGTCGGTGGAGCATCATCATCGTCACCACGCCGTCGTGCTGATGGAACTCATCCCCGACGCTTTGCTGGATCGGAGCCCGGGGATCGTCATCGAGCTGAACGTGTGCAGAACTCGGAGGTGCCGTACGTTCGGTGCTTGGATCGGTCGGATCGTGAAGACGTACGACTACATCAACCGCATTGTTATAACGCTTCCGCTTTCGGTCTACGAGGGTACGTGGACAGACACTCTCCCCTCTCGTTGCTATGCCATCACCATGATCTTGCGTGTGCGTAGGAAATTTTTGAAATTACTACGTTCCCCAACAGTGGCATCCGAGCCTGGTTTTATGCGTTGATGTCATATGCACGAGTAGAACACAAGTGAGTTGTGGGCGATATAAGTCATACTGCTTACCAGCATGTCATACTTTGGTTCAGCGGTATTGTGAGATGAAGCGGCCCGGACCGACATTACGCGTACGCTTACGCGAGACTGGTTTCACCGCCTCGAGCACTCGTTGCTTAAAGGTGACCGGCGGTGTCTGTCTCTCTCACTTTAGTTGAACCGAGTGTGGCTACGCCCGTCCTTGCGAAGGTTAAAACAGCACCAACTTGACAAACTATCGTTGTGGTTTTGATGCGTAGGTAAGAACGGTTCTTTCTCAGCCCGTAGCAGCCACGTAAAACTTGCAACAACAAAGTAGAGGACGTCTAACTTGTTTTTGCAGGGCATGTTGTGATATGATGTGGTCAAGACGTGATGCTATATTTTATTGTATGAGATGATCATGTTTTGTAACCGAGTTATCGGCAACTGGCAGGAGCCATATGGTTGTCGCTTTATTGTATGAAATGCAAACGCCATGTAATTGCTTTACTTTATCACTAAGCAGTAGCGATAGTCGTAGAAGCAATAGTTGGCGACACGACAACGATGCTACGATGGAGATCAAGGTGTCGCGCCGGTGACGATGGTGATCATGACGGTGCTTCGGCGATGGAGATCACAAGCACAAGATGATGATGACCATATCATATCACTTATATTGATTGCATGTGATGTTTATCCTTTATGCATCTTATCTTGCTTTGATTGACGGTAGCATTATAAGATGATCTCTCACTAAAATTATCAAGAAGTGTTCTCCCTGAGTATGCACCGTTGCCAAAGTTCGTAGTACCCAACACACCACGTGATGATCGGGTGTGATAAGTTCTACGTCCATCTACAACGGGTGCAAAACAGTTGCACGCGCGGAATACTCAGGTTAAACTTGACGAGCCTTGCATATAACAGATATGGCCTCGGAACACGGAGACCGAAAGGTCGAACGTGAATCATATAGTAGATATGATCAACATAGTGATGTTCACCATTGAAACTACTCCATCTCACGTGATGATCGGACATGGTTTAGTTGATTTGGATCACGTAATCACTTAGATAACTAGAGAGATGTCTGTCTAAGTGGGAGTTCTTAAGTAATATGATTAATTGAACTTTAATTTATCATGTACTTAGTCCTGGTAGTATTTTGCAAATTATGTTGTAGATCAATAGCTCGCGTTGTTGCTTCCCTATGTTTGTTATGTTTATTTTGATATGTTCCTAGAGAAAAATTATGTTGAAAAATGTTAGTAGCAATGATGCGGATTAGATCCGTGATCTGAGGTTTATCCTCATTGATGCACAGAAGAATTATGTCCTTAATGCACCGCTAGGTGACAGACCTATTGCAGGAGCAGATGCAGACGTTATGAACGTTTGGCTAGCTCAATATGATGACTACTTGATAGTTTAGTGCACCATGCTTAACGGCTTAGAATCGGGACTTCAAAGACGTTTTGAACGTCATGGACCATATGAGATGTTCCAGGAGTTGAAATTAATATTTCAAGCAAATACCCGAGTTGAGAGATATGAAGTCTCCAACAAGTTCTATAGCTAAAAGATGGAGGAGAATCGCTCAACTAGTGAGCATGTGCTCAGATTGTCTGGGTACTTCAATCGCTTGAATCAAGTGGGAGTTAATCTTCCAGATAAGATAGTGATTGACAGAATTCTCTAGTCACCATCACCAAGTTACTAGAACTTCGTGATGAACTATAGTATGCAAGGGATGACGAAAACGATTCCCGAGCTCTTCGTGATGTTGAAATCGACGAAGGTAGAAATCAAGAAAGAGCATCAAGTGTTGATGATTGACAAAGACCACTAGTTTCAAGAAAAGGGCAAAGGGAAAGAAAGGGGAACTTCAAGTAGAATGACAAGCAAGTTGTCACTCCCATGAAGAAACCCAAAGCTGAACCAAAGCCTGAAACTGAGTGCTTACACTGCATAGGAAATGGTCACTGGAAACGGAAATACCCCAAATATTTGGTGGATAAGAAGGATGGCAAAGTGAACAAGGGTATATTTGATATACAGGTTATTGATGTGTGCTTTACTAGTGTTTATAGTAGCCCCTGAGTATTTGATACTTGTTCGGTTGCTAAGATTAGTAACTCGAAACAGGAGTTACAGAATAAACAGAGACTAGTTGAAGGGGAAGTGACGATGAGTTTTGGAAGTAGTTCCAAGATTGATATGATCATCATCGCACACTCCCTATACTTTCGGGATTAGTGTTAAACCTAAATAAATGTTATTTGGCGTTTGCGTTGAGCATAAATATGATTTGATCATGTTTATTGTAATACGGTTATTCATTTAAAGTCAAAGAATAATTGTTGTTCTGTTTACATGAATAAAACCTTCAATGGTCATACACCCAATAAAATAGTTTGTTGGATCTCGATCGTAGTGATACACATATTTATAATATTGATGCCAAAAGATGCAAAGTTAATAATGATAGTGCAACTCATTTGTGGCACCGCTATTTAGGTCATATTGGTGTAAAGCGCATGAAGAAACTCCATGCTGATGGGATTTTGGAATCACTTGATTATGAATCATTTGATGCTTGCGAACCGTGCCTTTTGGGCAAGATGACTAAAACTCCGTTCTCCGGAACAATGAAGCGAGCAACAGATTTGTTGGAAATCATACATACTGATGTATGTGGTCCGATGAATATTAAGGCTCGCGACAAGTATCATTATTTTCTGACCTTCACAGATGATTTGAGCAGATATGCATATATCTTCTTGATGAAACATAAGTCTGAAATAGATGAAAAGTTCAAAGAATTTCAGAGTGAAGTGGAAAATCATCGTAACAAGAAAATAAAGTTTCTGCGATCTGATCGTGGAGATGAATATTTAAGCTACGAGTTTGGTCTTCAATTAAAACAATGTGGAATAGTTTCACAGCTCACGCCACCTGGAACACCACAACGCTATGGTGTGTCCGAACGTCGTAACCGTACTTTATTTTGATATGGTGCGATCAATGATGTCTCTTGCCGATTTACCAATATCGTTTTGGGGTTATGCATTAGAGACAGCTGCATTCACGTTTAATAGGGCACCATCTAAATCCGTTGAGACGACACCGTATGAACTATGGTTTAACAGTAAACCTAAGCTGTCGTTTCTTAAAAGTTTGGAGTTGTGATGCTTATGTGAAAAGTTTTCACCTGATAAGCTCGAACCCAAATCGGAGAAGTGCGTCTTCATAGAATACCCAAAGGTAACTATTGGGTACACCTTCTATCACAGATCTAAAGGCAAAACATTCGTTGCTAAGATGGATCCTTTCTAGAGAAGGAGTTTCTCTCGAAAGAAGTGAGTGGGAGGAAAGTAGAACTTGATAAGGAAATTGTACCTTCTCCCTTATTGGAAAGTAGTTCATCACAGAAATCAGTTTCAGTGATTCCTACACCAATTAGTAAGGAAGTTAATGATGATGATCATGAAACTTCAGATCAAGTTGCTACCAAACCTCGTAGGTCTTCCGGAGTAAGATTCGCACCAGAGTGGTACGGTAATCATGTTCGGAAGTCATGTTACTAGACCATGATGAACCTACGAAATATGAGGAAGCGATGATGAGCCCAGATTCATGCGAAATGGCTTGAGGCCATGAAATCTGAGATGGGATCCATATATGAGAACAAAGTGTGGACTTTGATGGAGTTGCCGATGATCGGCAAGCCATATTATATAAATGGATCTTCAAGAGGAAGACAGATGCTGATAGTAGTATTACTATCTACAAAGCTAGACTTGTCGAAAAGGTTTTAGACAAAGTTCAAGGTGTTGACTACAATGAGATTTTCTCAACTGTAGCGATGCTTAAGTCTGTCCGAATCATGTTAGCAATTGCCACATTTTATGAAATCTGGCAAATGGATGTCAAAACTACATTCTTTAATGCATTTATTAAAGAAGAGTTGTATATGATGCAACCAGAAGGTTTTATCAATCCTAAAGGAGCTAACAAAATGTGCAAGCTTCAGCGATCCATCTATGGACTGGTGCAAGCATCTCGGAGTTGGAATAAACGCTTTGATAGTGTGATCAAAGCATATGGTTTTATACAGACTTTTGGAGAAGCCTGTATTTACAAGAAAGTGAGTGGGAGCACTACAGCATTTCTGATAAGTATATGTGAATGACATATTGTTGATCGGAAATAATGTAGAATTATTCTGCAAAGCATAAAGGAGTATTTGAAAGGAGTTTTTCAAAGAAGGACCTCGGTGAAGCTGCTTACATATTGAGCATCAAGATCTATAGAGATAGATCAAAGACGCTTGATAAGTTTTTCAATGAATACATACCTTGACAAGATTTTGAAGCAGTTCAAAATGGAACAGTCAAAGAAAGAGTTCTTGCCTGTGTTACAAGGTGTGAGATTGAGTAAGACTCAAAACCCGACCACGGCAGAAGATAGAAAGAGAATGAAAGTCATTCCCTATGCATCAGCCATAGGTTCTATAAAGTATGTCATGCTGTGTACCAGATCTATTGCATACCCTACCACTAAGCTTGGCAAGGGAGTAAAATAGTGATCTAGGAGTAGATCAATGGACAGCGGTCAAAATTATCCTTAGTAGAATAAGGATATGTTTCTCGATTATGGAAGTGAAAAAGGTTCGTCGTAAAGGGTTACGTCGATGCAAGTTTTAACACTAATCTAGATGACTCTGAGTCTCAATCTGGATACATATTGAAAGTGGGAGCAATTAGCTAGAGTAGCTCCGTGCAGAGCATTGTAGACATAGAAATTTGCAAAATACTTACGGCTCTGAATGTGACAGACCCGTTGACTAAAATTATCTCACAAGCAAAACATGATCACACCTTAGTACTCTTTGGGTGTTAATCACATAGCGATGTGAACTAGATTACTGACTCTAGTAAACCCTTTGGGTGTTGGTCACATGTCGATGTGAACTATGGGTGTTAACCACATATAGATGTGAACTATTGATGTTAAATCACATGGCGATGTGAACTAGATTATTGACTCTAGTGCAAGTGGGAGACTGAAGGAAATATGCCCTAGAGGCAATAATAAAGTTATTATTTATTTCCTTATACCATGATAAATGTTTATTATTCATGCTAGAATTGTATTAACCGGAAACATAATACATGTGTGAATACATAGACAAACAGATTGTCACTAGTATGCCTCTACTTGACTAGCTCGTTGAATCAAAGATGGTTAAGTTTCCTAGCCATAGACATGAGTTGTCATTTGATTAACGGGATCACATCATTAGGAGAATGATGTGATTGACATGACCCATTCCGTTAGCTTAGCACTTGATCGTTTAGTATATTGCTAATGCTTTCTTCATGACTTATACATGTTCCTGTAACTATGAGATTATGCAACTCCCGTTTACCTGAGGAACACTTTGGGTACTACCAAACGTCACAACGTAACTGGGTGATTATAAAGGAGTACTACAGGTGTCTCCAAAGGTACATGTTGGGTTGGCGATTTGAGATTAGGTTTTGTCACTCCGATTGTCGGAGAGGTATCTCTGGGCCCTCTCGGTAATGCACATCCCTATAAGCCTTGCAAGCAATGTAGCTAATGAGTTAGTTACGGAATGATGCATTACGGAACGAGTAAAGAGACTTACTGGTAACGAGATTGAACTAGGTATTGGATACCGACGATCGAATCTCGGGTAAGTAACATACCGATGACAAAGGGAACAACGTATGTCGTTATGCGGTTTGACCGATAAAGATCTTCGTAGAATATGTAGGAACCAATATGGGCATCCAGGTTCCGCTATTGGTTATTGACCAAGAATAGTTCTAGGTCATGTCTACATAGTTCTCGAACCCGTAGGGTCCGCACGCTTAAGGTTTCGATGATGTTATATTATGAGTTTATGAGTTTTGATGTACCGAAGGAGTTCGAGTCCCGGATGAGATCGGGACATGACGAGGAGTCTCGAAATGGTCGAGACGTAAAGATCGATATATTGGACGACTATATTCGAGTTCGGAATGGTTCGAATGATTCGAGTATTTTTCGAGTACCGAGAGTTACGGAATTCGCCGGGAGAAGTAATGGGCCTTATTGGGCCCTGCGGAAAGAGAGAGGGCTGCCTAGGGCAGGCGCGCCCCAAGGCCTAGTCCGAATTGGACTAGGGGAGGGCCGCACCCTTCCTCCCTTCCCCTCCTTCTCTCCTACTCCTACTAGGAAAGGAGGAGTCCTACTCCCGGTGGGAGTAGGACTCCCCTTGCGCGCCTCCTCCTTGGCCGCCACCTCCTCCTTGCTCCTTTATATACGGGGGCAGGGGCACCCCATGACACACAAGTTGATCTACGGATCGTTCCTTAGCTGTGCGGTGCCCCCTCCACCATATTCCACTTCGGTCATATCGTCATGAGCTTAGGCGAAGCCCTGCGCCGTGAAGTCATATCGTCATGCGAGCTTAGGCGAAGCCCTGCGTCGGTGGAGCATCATCATCGTCCCACCCGTCGTCTTGACGGAACTCATCCCCGACGCTTTGCTGGATCGGAGCCCGGGGATCTTCATCGAGCTGAACGTGTGCAGAACTCGGAGGTGCCGTACGTTCGGTGCTTGGATCGGTCGGATCGTGAAGACGTACGACTACATCAACCGCATTGTTATAACGCTTCCGCTTTCGGTCTACGAGGGTACGTGGACAGACACTCTCCCCTCTCGTTGCTATGCCATCACCATGATCTTGCGTGTGCGTAGGAAATTTTTTGAAATTACTACGTTCCCCAACAGCGGGCCCCGCTAGTCAGGTGAGGAGGAGGGGGAGAGGCAAACGGAGGGAGTCGCGGCTTCGCCGGAGTTCTCGCCGGCGACGAGGTCTCCTTGGCCAAAACGAGAGGGAGGGATGGAGAGAGAGGATGGTGACGCACCTGCCCGTACCCGTAGCGTAGCTAGGGGTGGTCGGACGGTGACGGAATCAACCTCGCAAGCGGAGGCAGAACACAATGGTCGCCGGAGATGAGGAATACGGCGAGCAGAGGCTACTCCAGGGGCTCCAGGTGGACGGGATGACTTCACCGGAGAGAGGTGGAGGCCCTGGAAGGAACGCGCTGGCCTGGGAGGGGCTGGAGCTACCACGGCGACCAGAGGGGATCGTCGGCGAGCTCGAGCTCGAGGACGGCGACCCACAGCCTGCCCGGCCGGGCTATGGCTTCCTACTCGCTTGTGGGGCGTGTGGGAGTGGTGGATGGTGCTCGACGAGGCTGGGGGCGGCACCATTTATAGGCGAGCGGAGAGGGGGGTTCGGGCTCCGCCGGTGGACACCTGTCCACGGAGCCCGGCGACGAGCGGCGTCAGTGAGAGGGGGAGAAGGCGACGCAGCTCACACGGCAACTGTTGGCGAACGGAGACGAGCACAGGAACGAGGAGAAGGCGACGAGCACAGTGCGCACCGCACTGCGGCGAGCTCCGGCGTCGACGAGAGCCAGAGGGAAGTTAAGGGAGTTGAGACGAAGATGGTGGCGAAGTTTGGCGCGCTACGGCAGTCGGGGAAGCGAGCACGCGCGAAACTACACGCATGCCAGCACCCTTGGATGAACGTGGTCACCGCGTGGACTATGACATCAGGCCGAGCTAAGCCTAAACTTCATGTCTGGCGTGTTGTTCGTGGTAGATTGAGAGGTTACCACGCTTTAGTTTGGATCCAGGTGCAGTAGAGAAGTTTTTACATGCCAGGTAAGTTTCTGGTCAGTAACTTTGAGAGGTTACTGAGGTCAAATGGCTGGGAGTTGGAGGCTGTGCTTTGGAGGTTAGCCATGAGTTACTAAGGTGAAGATGCACAAGAAAAACCAGGCACAATGGAGCAAGTAAAATGGTAGTTGCTGTAGAAACCACCATTTCTGTCCAGAACAGAAAATATTTTCTGTAGCAAAACTATTCCAAAAAGTGATGAAATACTTTTGCTCAGGAAGGTGCCCTAGGTTTCAAAGAATATTTGTGAATTATCTCAGATTTTTCTGGGCCATAAAAATTAGGGTTGCTTTGGAGCATAGTGATCTAGCTAGTGTTTTTTGGAAGAAAAATGAATATTTTTCATTTAAGAAGTCCTTGGGACCAAACTTCCAAGACTACACCCACAAACATGGGCGAGGGACCTAGTGGTGGATAGTATGGTCTCAGATTCTGAGAGATGCAAAATTATTACGATTATGTATTCTATTTGGAGTTCACGGAACAAATGGACACATGATGAGGAAGGGTACAACCCAATGCAGGCGATTAAATGGGCCCAAGATGATCTAGCTGTTTTGGACCTTCGGAAGGACCATCGCCAATTGCTTACTAGCCAAGGGTGGATTCCACCAGCTCCGGGCTGGATCAAAATCAACACGGATGGGGCGATCGACATCCAAGCTCGAACTGGAGGTGCAGGGGGGGAGGGGGGGGGGGTGGCGCGATCTCATCTCTCCTTCATGGGTGCTTGGAGTAAACCTCTGCCCGGTGTCACGGATCCCTTCATTGCTGAAGTTTTGGCCATGCACGAAGGTGTTATATTTGCACAGTTGAGGGGCTATTCGCATGTGGTAATGGAGGTTGATTGCCTAGAGGTCGTGAATCTCTGGAACAAGCATCACAATCCCAGGTCGGTTGTGACGCCTATCTTCGATGAAATCAAGGGAAGAGCCGTGGAGTTTGCTTCTTTTTTGGTTCCGCACGTCGATAGGGAAGCCAATGTCGGGGCTGACTTATGTGCTAAACATGCTACTGCGTTATCAGTTTCTGATTGTTTGTTGGAGTCTTCTCCCTCCTTCATAGCTGCAAGCCTTATGGCTGATTGTAATAGAATTTCCATCATGCAATAAAGATCCATATTTCTCATAAAAAAAGCGTGAACTAAGTACAGTAGCAACCAAATTATCTATTCGCCTTCACCGCCGCAACCTTCGGATATCGGAACCACTTCTTGCTGCCGCACGGCCACGGCGCACCTGCCCGCATCATGACACCGCATACTTGCATCCACTCCTGCTCCCTCTGCTCTGCTGCCTTCCATGCGTCGCCGTGACCCTTACACTTCATGCTGCCTCTTTAGTGGCGCTGCCTTTTCCTCATTGGAACAACATCATCACTACGAGATGGGACGGCATGTAGGGAGTCTCTAAACAATATATAGAAAAAACAGAGTTAACACCTGAGAAATTAAATGTGTGAATGAGAACGCTGGCGGTTACTCCATCTTGTGCCTGGTGCAATTGGAAAAGAAAGTAAAAAACCAAATAAAGGTATATAATGGAACGGCTTGCTATTGCTACCTGGTAAGCCGAGAAATGAAGATTGAAGGCCAATCAATCTCCAAGGGCATGATACTCCACGGGAGGATGGAGCGCCCGTGAGGCCAAGCCACCACCATTTCCATCTTCCCAGTTTTGAGGTCGACAGTGTAAGTACTCTCAGGGTTGTCACTGATGAGTAGTGTGCCACACTTCTCTTTAAACACATATGTCTTACTTACTTGAGTCTCCTTCTGTTGTTTCAACTCAATCGTCCGGGTGCATAGCCATTCTGAAGTAACGCCCATATTTTGTTGGTTCTCTTGTTCCCAAATCACCAGTTGGTGACCTTTTTTTTTTTGCGGGGTTAAAAGGATTTCATTGCTCAACTGTTGGAATATTCGTTCCTACATGGCAGAGGAACGTCTGCAGGTCCAGAGCGCAACCAAACTGTAGTTCGGCCCTCCGATCGTCCGAAAACAGCAAGTGTGTGGCTAACAACATTCTGATTCCTACTTACATGAGCAATAGAGATATCCCTTTCACCAAAGAGCCTCTTAATATCCTGAACTATCATTCTATGTGGCGATCTGTCAAGGGTAGGCGACTTGATCAACTTGATCGCATCCATGCAGTCCATCTCGATGTCTATCGGGCGAGTAGACCATTGTAGAGCAAGGCTTAATCCCTCCTGACATGCCAACAGCTCAGCCTGGAGCGGTCCGGAACAATGCAAGATAGAACGACAAGCAGAGAAGATAATGTTGCCGTCATTATCACGTAAGATCATACCGGCTCCTGCTAATCCACCATCGGTATGAACGAACGACCCGTCAACATTGAGCTTCACGCGACCGGCCGGCGGGGCAGACCACTGGACTGTGGCTGCATGTTGCGTTGCTGTATTTATCATTGTAGAACTATACCCAATCGGCGGCGGCACCATCTTCCCTTTGATGATGTCAATGGTTGAAAAATGATTGATGCATCGAAGAGATTCAGCATAGCTAATTAGAAATCATCAGTTGGCGACCTTGACCTGACCTTTGCACCCATAGCAGCGAGAGCTTCCCATTGGCCGCTAGTGTAAGGCATGGGTGACACATGAGGAAGTGGTAATTCATTTCCAAAGGAAGCTTCGTCATGGAGAAGTGCATAGTACGTACATTGAGATTAATAACGTAAAAGCATACTCCTTCTCTAGAACAATGAAGGAGTAGCCAGTGTGCCATGCCACGACACACAATGGCATCGCTAAACATCTCGGGGTTATCCAATTGCACTGTACCATCGAAGCAATTCGTACGCAGGCTCCAGCTTGCCTTGTCGGACGAGAACACATGAAGATTGTACCTGCGGTCAATGTGGCCAAAGCTGATGATTACTACTTTGAAGAAAGATGGGTTACTTGATAGCACCGGCGACCATGGCTCGTCTTTGGGGATACAATCCACGCAGGTTAGAATGGCGTAGCCGTTCCACACGTAACTGCTGAAGGGCGACTTAGACTTTAGAGGAGGAAGCATATCGCATGTACCCGTGAGCAGGTTCCATACCGCCAGTTGGAGGATGGTCAAGTCTGCGTAGCCATGGGTGTTGCGGGCTTTGAGGCGCATGACAATAAAGAAAATCACCACGTTCCTGTAGCGATCAATCGATCCTTGTGCTGTGCGTGCCTGCGTGTTCCAGCCAAGCCAAAGTAATCGGCTGCTGTGTGCACCCAAAGTTTAGTCAACGATCGAGTTGGTTAGCTAGCTTCTGTACGTACGCATCTCGCCGAGATACACTTCAACCTTGCGTACGTAATCGATCAGGAAAGATCGAGCCGGCTTGGGGCAGAAACCAAGATAGGCAGGGTCGCTTCGCTTCATCGTTCTTCTTCCTCGGTCGCATCGTTGTTGGAAAGTACTCAACGTCAGGGAACTGGGCCAAGGAGATCATGGCGGCGTCCAGAGCTTTGGTGCTTCGATGTGATTTTCGGAAGGAACTCGAAGGATCATGTCAAAGGAAGCAGGCAAGGAGATCATGGCGGCGTCCAGAGCGGCTAAGTACTTGCCGTGCCCGGTTCATCATACCCACGATTTGATGAAGATAACTTCGGGGTCTGGCAGGCCCTGATGGAGTGTGGTCTCCATGCCAAGGAGCTACGGGGCGCGGTGGATCCACGAGGTGGCGCGTACAAGAAGGAGGGAGCCGAGCACCGGAAGGATCGGCAGGCGAAGTCGGCGATTTATTCGGTGATGCCGATGGATGTCCTCCAACACCTGATCGCCAAAGCGACGGTGAAAGAGGTGTGGGATACGCCGAAGCTCCCGTTCGAAGGATACACCCGCGTCAATCAAATCAATCTCCAAACTCTTCTAAGGAACTATGAGACTTTGGTCATGGGCGACGATGAGTCCGTGGACGCCTTTGCTTCACGGATAGTTACTCTTGTCAATCGGACTCGCGCGCTTGGAGAAAACCACATGGAGGCCTCGGTTGCCCGGTGATTCTTGCGTGCAGCCCCTCCTCGGTACCTGCAGATTGTCATGGCGATCGGGCAGTGCGTCGATCTCGCGACCCTGTCCATCGATGGTCTCGTCGGACGCTACAAAGCTCACGATGAGCGGATGCGGTACCGTCTTGGAGATGGGAGGAACGATGAGATTGTGATGCTCACAAAGGCACAATGGATCGCCCTGTCAAAAGAAAAGCAAGGTGGATCGAAAAGCGACAGCAATGGAGGAGAAGGCACCACCACCTACCCCCATACAACTACAAACGGTGTTACATCCATACTCGGAGAAATTATTCGGACGATTGACCCGGCAAAAGTGAAAGGCATTGGACGATGGTGTCTAGTAAGCGCCGAGGAACCAGCCAGTTTTGAGGACGCAAATACGATGGAGTATTGGCGTCGGGCTATGGAAGAAGAGTTGGGGGCGATCTACGATAACAATGCATGTGAGCTCGTTGATCTTCCCAACAACCATAAACCCATAGAGCTCAAGTGTGAATTTAAAATCAAGAAAGATGCTAAAGGATGTGTGAAGCCGGAGGCAAGGCTAGTAGCCAAAGAGTACGTGCAATATGAATGTGTGAACTTCGAAGAAGTGTTAATTTCCGTTGCAAGGATTGAATCGTTGAGGTTACTCATCGCTCTCGCGGCTCAGGAATCATGGAAGATACATCACATGGATGTAAAATCCGCATTTTTGAACGGGGAGTTAGAAGGAGAGGTTTATTGAACCAGCCACTGGGATTCATCAAAGAGGGAGAAGGGCACAAGGCACTCAAGTTACACAAAGTCTTGTATGGGCCACAACAAGGCCCTCGGGCATGGAGTATCAAACTTGATCAGACGTTGATTTCTCTTGGTTTTGAGAAAGCCTCACTAGAGCATGCAATGTACAAGCAAAGTGAAGGGAGGGATCGTCTACTGGTTGGCATCTACTTCGAAGACTTATTGATTACCTGAGCAGATGAAGAGGTGATTACAAAGTTCAAGCTCCAGATGAAAGAGCTTTTCAAGATGGATGGTGTAGATCTTTTGAGCTACTACCTCGAGATAGAGGTACATCAAAAGATAGAAGGGATCATACTATGCCAGAAGGCATACACAAGAAAGATACTTGAAAACTGTGGCATGAAATATTGCAATCCAATTGATGCTCTAATGGAACCTCGTCTTGAGCTGAGCAAGAAGAGTAAAGTACCCGCAATTGACGCAATAGAGTATATTGCAGCCGCCGCTGCGGCGTGTCAAGTTGTGTGGCTAGAGAGGCTACACGGTGATCTCATGGATCGAGATCCGATACAAGTGGTGCTCAATATTGACAACAAGTCTACAACATTTCTATGCGAAGAACCAGTGCGGCTTGATAGGAGCAGGCACATTGATATGATATGGCATTTCATGAAGAATTGCGTGGAAGATGGATGAAGGTCAACCGAATTTAAAATAATTACAATTTATTATGTCATGGAAAAGTGAAAAATAAAAAGCATTAAGAATTTTTATACATGCAGATGTGAGGCAGTAAATTACTTGTTTTCATGTGAAAATAGTCAATTTGAGGCCCACGGTAGACATCTCTCAGTGAAAGTACAACAAAAATATCTTGATAATAATTGTTTTGAATCCACAAACGGTTGGATGACATCTTACCAAATTATCAAGATTACATGAGGAGTACAAAATTAGGAACTACTTTAGTAACAAACTCTGGCTGGGGGTTTATGAATAACGTTTTTAGGATAGAAAGTAAAATAATTCTGTTGATGAACTTGTTAAAAGACAATGATATTGGGAAATAGAGAGGGGAGTGAGAAAGATAACGACAATTTGACATCGCAAGAAAAAAATTCATGGTTAATTATATGCTTAATTATCCTGTTACTGTGGTTAGAATAAGCCAACTTCCAAAAGTATGATACTCTTCGGGAATACAAATTCTGACCATGGACTAATTAATAGTATGATCTATATATAAGTGCAAGGCAAGAATAACTTAGAAGTTAGAACCAACATATTAGAGAAAATCCTATGAATGCAGTAATTAATTTACTAATGATATAGAGAAAATATTAATAATATAATCTATATATGAAGTGCAAGCTAAGAATACAAATTCCGACCATGTATGGACTAATTAATTTATTATGGTAGTAGATAGCAAGCCTACACTGTAGCAGGTTGCTCGTTGTTGTCACCAGTGCACCAGTGAACGCAGATATGGTTGTCGCTCCGGTAGGCGTATTAAATTACAGGCTCTTTCAAACAATATGGGCAATGCTAAAATGAAAAGAGAGGTGAACCACGATGAGCAACACATTAGGGTGGTTAGTTGGAGCATGTAACATGTCAATAACTTAATATGTAGCTCGACTGTAAGCTTCCGGCCAGCACAGCAAGCAAGACATAATTAACTACCGCTGTTGATGATGTATACATCCCATGCACATTGTGAGAAGAGTGGAAGTGCGGTGAAAGAAGGTTCAGGCATTGGGAACTAGATTGGATGATACCTATAGTGATTGGAAATTCAGGTTTGCCGAGAGGTCAAACAGAACAATAATGGAAATTCCTGGTTATTGAGGTCTACCAAAATCAAACAATCATGTAATGTGCTGAAAGTTTTAACCATTGAGTAATGTGCAAAAGGTTCTCTAGTTTTTACATAGAAAAATTCGATTTTGAAATAAGCATGTAGGTGTGAAGAATCAACCATAGACGAATTTTGAGAAGTACAAAACATGCAGATGAACTACTACATTTACCCGAAGTCAAAATCTTCAGTGCTACCTTTAGCACGGCCGTAATTACATACAAGTACAACAAAGGAAGCTGGTAAAATTCAGTTAATGTTAGATACTATATATAGAAGATTCTATTAAATACTTACATTGTCGGATCAACTAATATAAGAAATCCCTAAATCTAAAAGCAGAATAGATCAACATCATATTCGAAGATCTTAAATGTAGTACTCTTCCCCCTTTTCCCATGTAGACATGACCGAAAATCTTAGCAAATCCTCCCCGATAAAAAGAAGAAGCAAGAATTAGAACAGACTCAAGTTGTTCTGTGATAAAAAATTAAGATTAAGCACGGGGTTAACGATTGATACTTCCGGTCAAAGTATCAGCAAAAGTGAAGACATGAATGCGTGACATAGTTGGCGGAATTTCATACTGTAGTTATTTATCCCTTTTTTCATTTCTAGGTGAACAAAAGATCTTGTACAGAAAAATATACAAACAAAAAAAGTGGATAATATAATGTAGACGGTCATGAAACACTTTATTGTGTAATTTCATTTATATTAGGAGAGTTTTATTCCTCTATCATTGTGCAACGTACAAAAAAATGTTCGCTTCCTTTTCTTTTTATGACGGAGAAATCAAACTGTCAAAAAAGCAACAAATTCTACTCTAATCAGTACTAATGAACACTACTTAGAAAGCATCTGAATAAATCCAGCTATTACAAAAATATTATAACAGAACCACATCATTCATGTTCTTATCCATGTGGAAGCCCTTTTTTTTTTGCATCATATTGTAGATACCTCTGCTATACGTGCAGTTAGCAGTTTATAGATGACAATGGAGCAGAGACAAAAAAAATAAGACCAACTTAAAGGCTAACCATCGTTGGCATTTTTTTAAAGGAAAAACTCCGCGAGCGCCGCATGTCAAAGCCGGGGCTTGAACTTGGGTGGGCTGGCAGCTACCCAGCTGCCGAGCCAACAGGTCGACGCCCCGTCCTCGATGGAGCAGAGGCAAAGGAATAGAAGGCAAGAAATTAAAGACCCTACCTTGAATTCGCATGGCTGCTTGCAGTGCACCAGGAGCATATCTCGCTGCAAGACAAAAGCATTGGTCTAGCTGGCCGAGGAAACCAAACAGCGCCGGTTGTGATACATGCATGTGGTTCCTCCTTTCTGGCTGGTCGAAAACCTAGCTTGTCTTGGATGCAGCAGCCTGCCTTCAAAGCCAATTTGAATACTTATGCGTCCGAGGGGATCAAGCCAAGCATGTACGTGCGTATGCACCAGCCATGTCTTGATTACAGCCCGTCAAACTGGACGTCTACGCCATGCAGCCGCTCTAGCTCACGATGGCAAAGGATGACATGCAGTCCAGCATGGGAGGCCGCCCACTCCAGTCCAGGCCGCACTTCCGCCTCGAGGCCGTCCATCAAACTTAAAAGTTGAGGATTCCACGACTCGGCACAGTCCGCTCCTTCATCCTCCTCCATACCCACCCATCCCGCACCCTCTTCCTCTAGAGAACAATGGCAGTGCAGCATGCAAATCGTCGTGCCGCGGAATTTTTCACTATTCTGACCCTTTCAACAAACTTTGTCACAAAGTAAACTCGACGTGAAAGTATTTCACGATCTGACCCTTTTAGCAACGCCACAGCCCGCGGCGTTTAATTCTTCCCAACATAGAAACGCCGAGGTAGCTAGCGTTTCTGACCAAGAAGAAACGCCGAGGTAGCTAGCGTTGCGGACCAGGTAAGAAACGCCAAAGGCGCTGGCGTTGCTGCCCATCATTGAAACGCCAAGGGACCATGGCGTTGCTGCCCCTTTCCATGTGCATGTGAAATGTGGATGAACAGCCTAACTAATAAGGCTAATTAATTATGACCAAAGAGGGTAGCAACGCCATGGTCCCTTGGCGTTTCAATATTGGGCAGCAACGCCAGTGCCTTTGGCGTTTTTTACCTGGTCTGCAACGCTAGCTACCTCGGCGTTTCTATGTTGGGCAGAAACGCCGCGGGCTGTGGCGTTGCTAAAAGGGTCAGATCGTGAAATACTTTCACGTCGAGTTCATTTTGTGACAAAATTCGTTGAAAGGGTCAGAATAGTGATTTCGGCCTCGTGCCGCCAGATCGATGTGCCATGCCCATGCAAACTAAAAGTGTACAGCAGGGGATTAATAGGTTGGTGGGAAGGGGGTTAGAGAGTACCTAGATTGGATCACAATTTTGCTTTGCTTCAGATGTGTTGCAGCACCGATGGAGCTTGAGGATGGCATGGAGATGAGTTGCGGCAAGAGTTCAGATATGTGGCCGGGGGTATTACCTGTTGGAGGGGGATTGTGAGAACGCCCTAGGTTATACATCCAACGGTTTAAGGTTGTTAACACGTAGATCTTATGGTGAATTAGTTTTTTTAAGGAAATCAGGTGGGACAGTAGGCAAGGACTCCTGAGGCATCAGACGGCTATAGATAGTCAATAAGGTGATCCGATGGACAATATGATTATTTTTGTAGGATTAACGTGGAGGCTTCATTGGTGCTTCATATATATATATATATATATATATATATATATATATATATATATATATATATATATATATATATATATATATATATATATATATATATATATATATATATATATATATATATATATACATAGACTATTATTAAGCAGCGTTGCCACTCATCCATTATATTTGTTACTCCCTCTATTCATAATATAAGATGTTCTAACTTTTTTTGAATCGGATGTATATAGATATGGTTTAATGTGTTTGTTCACTCATTCCAGTATGTACCTAGTCCATTTTGAAATATCCAAAACATCCTATATTTGTCAACGGAGGGAGTAGTAATCAAAGAGAGGAGAATTTCATAAATATATAGACTAATTAGACAACACAAATATTTGAGATACTTATTTCACATTAAGTTTCAGGTATAGGAGCACAAAAATCGAGATGCTTTTATGGCAACATCCAAGTTATCGATGGGCACAACATTGTGAACTCGAATTGTATTATTGGTATAATTATTCTAACATTGAGATTTATTTCCCTATGAATACCAAATAGTATCAGCCAGATGGTTCGATGTGAGAGCAAAGACTATAATATATTGCAGGCAATACTTCACATGCAGCAGAAAGTCTAATAGCTCACGTTCATCTTTGAAGTTGCTGGAAGACACAGGTTAGCAATTGAATTTACATAGCTTGTACCATCCAAGACAATAGACCAAGGTATACTGATATGTAATAGGTTTGGTTACAGGCATACACATAATGTGAAGTGGGCAGATTAATGTGTCAGCCATATTTAACAGCAAAAGGAGGGGTTGATAATTCTGGTATCAACCGTGCTAAGTGCAGGCATGGCTTTGCTTCCTAATTTCCAACAAATTAGCATCCTCGTAATATAGAATAAAACCTTTGTTTGGGCCCAAAAAATATTCTGGGAATTGGTCACTGCCACATATAATAATAGATATCCTTGTAGCCATCACTGATGGGACATGTCAAATTTATGGCTATTGAAATGCTTCATTTACCTGCATATTCCATATAAAATCTTGCTCAATCTAGCTTAGTTATGCAAACCCTCCAGTGCATCCTCTTTCTCTTATAATCACCAACAACATCAAAAGATGTGAATTTAGGCTTTGTTTGCGTAGTAGCAACTGAAAAATTCAGCTGAGTTTCATCAACTTTCCAAGAACAAATTAGGAGTTATTGCTCGATACATGCCCTTACGGTTAGTGCTTGATACAAGGCCTAATAGATTTGGTGGAAGAGGCCTCACAAATCAGCTGCTCATATTTTTTATCAAGAGATTTCACAGAAAATATGCATATAGTTTATCTCTTCTCAAACCTAAATTCTAAAATAAAAATGTAGTACGCTTGACAAAAAGTAACTACCTTCCGATTTCTTTAGGTCATTCCGATTTTACCGGATCCATATGTGAACATGAATTGTACAGCGTCAAAAGGAAAGTCGATAAGACTGAATATAAATGCAAAATAATAGTATGAATAAGAACATACATCCGACCATCAAGATTAAATTATTATGCATTCATCGGTACAAAATGCCTTTAGCTCTACCAAGTTTATCTTCCAAAACCTAGAAGAAATAACAAGGTCTTACTTGTGGACAGGTCAGGATACAGTCTGCATAACGAATATAACTCAAAAGATTAGAGAGGCAAGTTTCACCATATAAAAACCGAATTGTTGTCACGCAAAGCTATCTAAAGTCATCAAGAATTCAAGGCTTCAAAGTCTGAACTATATGGGCAGGACAAAAGAAATTGGCACTGAAGAGTTAATAATCATGTATCGTAGTCCAATTTGAAAAAACGTAATCAGAAGGCACATGCAAAACATACCTTATCATCAGTGCTTGTCATCTCCAGATAATTACACATGGAGGGTATGGTTTTTAGCATGCAACAAACCCAAATAACTTCAAAATTAAGGCATAACCAACTGTTCCGAGATCAAACTATATGCTGAACTGCTCACAAGTCACGACTCAGGAGCATGGATGTCTGTACAATGATATGAGTATATGACTAAAGTATGGGATACAGGAGCATACATGACCAAGTGGTGAAGATATGCCAACAGTATTAACAGGTCGCTTCGTGTTATATGCCCATTAATAAATATCTGTAGGGAGAGGTCACCTGGACCAATAAGTCACAAAATCATCTGGCCGTCCAGCTACATAATAGGTGAAATTAAATCGCACTTGAGAAATTTCTCATGAGAGAAAGATCAACTTGTTTGCTGACGATAACACAAAGGGAAAGATACATCAAAGGTGATCTTCAGAAATTAAAACTTTATGAATCACGAGCCATCTGAATTAGTAGGAGAGAGAGAGAGAGAGAGGGAGAGAGGGAGAGAGGACTGACAGAACGGTGAAGATGAATCCTCCACCTACAAGTCAGCCATGGCTGCAGGAAAAGAGTTACATAAGTAATGAGGGGAATTGGGAACGAACAGCTGCAAGGTAGAGTAGTATATATACACGAGCGTCCAGTAAATGAAGAAGATGAATCGGGATAGTAGTAACGGAGGTTTAATTACCGGTGGCCAGTAATGGGCTGCATCAACTACGATTTGCCTCTTCAATCGCCAGTGAGTCGACTCCAATCCCCGCTAATGCTTTGTTTTGCCCGCACCACCTCCCATCGCTTTGCTCGGAGACCCTACAACTCACGTGAGGCGCGTATGTCCGAATCCAGAGAGGTCGCCATCAGAGTCGTCGCTCCTGCATTGGTCGGGACCCAGTTCGGTCGCCCATGGAAACAGCCGCCACGCGAAGGGTGGAGCCGAGCGACCTTGCGAACGAAGCCACGCAAAGGGTAAAGGCCCATTAGGCCCAATTTAACGTGAGAGGTCCAAAAAAGTGTCCGGAGTAGCGGCCCACGACAGTGAGCCATCGTTAATAGCGAATCAAGCCAGATTAGGAGCGACTCACGGCAATCTGACGGCAAAAATGCTCAAAGTTGACGATCAAACGGTCGTGGACGCTGATGGCTTGTGAGGGCTGGGAGGGTGCTCAGTTTTAATGTATCTAAATTTTATTTTACAAAGCACACTTCTAGGAAGCTTGTGTGATGAAGTTGTCGTATGATGTTTCTATCCCATGGCAATAAATATGATGCTTGCTTTTTATTATTAGCTACCAGGAATTTTGATTTTGCTGCAGATTAGACCCATTTGTCAAACACCTGATTGCAATAATCGACAAATATATCTGTCATATCATCTGCCATGAATGCCTCGAGGAACTCACTGTTGATTGCTTTCTTCAAAACCCAATGACTTTCTCTCGTTGATCTGCTTCACCTAACAGCGAACGCCGCTTCGCCTAGACCTGCATCGGCGTGCGACCTGGAAGGCCCGAAGCAGCTTTACCACATGGGCTCGCTCCTCGACCGGATGGCGGATGCCCGTGTGAACACATCGCCCACATCGGCTCAACCGGCTTGCCTATCCACCCACAACCTGCGACTGCATCGACAGTATTTTCTTTTGCCTGCGGCTCACCAGTTCACAGCTCGGCTAGTATCTTCCACAGGTGCTTGGAGCAAAGGTCCTTGTCCGCTTCATAAATTAAAACTTGGAGAAGGTATTTCATGTACGCAGCACCGAAAAATGATCATGAAGACATTATTCCTAACTTTTTCTAGTTGGTTCATTCCACACTATTAACAAAACAAAATGATTCCATTACAAAATTTTGAGCAAGGTGAACAATGCAGAACACGCCTAAGAGTATACTGGCATGATGTACCATTATATTTTGTAACACTTTATTACCTATTAACAGACGCCATTGCAAAATTATGAGAACGATCTACCATACCTGAACATTAGCTTCCTCCCTAATATCTCATTTGCCTCATCGCACAATGTTTTTACCTGCAACTGGCTCAATCAGTACAGAAGAGAACTCATGGATTCCATGAAATATTTGTAGGGGTTAAGTGAAATACCCGGATAAGCAAATCTGCATGAGTAGATTGTCACCTTCGAGGAGGGGATTTGACATCAACTTCCATTGGAGGAGAGGACATCAAGAGGAGGGAAGGGCGCCGCTGCTTGAGATCCCTTCAGCGGCGGCGGCGGCGGCGGTGTCAGGGAAGGGGATGAGGCGTTGCGAGAATGGGTTGGAAGCCTGCAATGCGTAAGGGGTGGAGGCCCAGTTAACCACAGACTTCAGATTTTTCTCCCGAGTAGCTTCCCTCAAGGACGAGTGGCCCAGTTCGCAAAGTTGAGTTGATCGAACGGCCAGAGATGTCCGAACAGCGAGATCCAAAGGTCAAAATCACTGATAGCGTGAGAGAGCTGGAAAAGTGCTCAGTTATAATATATATATATATATATATATATATATATATATATATATATATATATATATAAGATCTCATCCATCCAACATTTAGCTAGCTTGCAATGCATAATAAAGCGAGGAAAATTTCACATGGCTACTACACCAAGCCGAGTAGCAAAGAAAGTCGGCCAATTAATATCCAAGAGCACGGTATTTCGACGGGTGAGGCCGTGGCCATATGGCAATTCCGTCACCTGCTCCATAACCCCAGTATTGACATTGACAACATAAACTGCCTGATAGTTGTTTATGACAAGGATCGTGCCGCTGTTCTCTCCCAAGCACGTGTACACCTCGGTAGTGTCTTCTTGTTTTCGATCGATATTTGATGTTTGGAACGGCCTGTCCGATGTCCAAGTTTCTATCTGACGACTGTCCTTATGCAGGCAGACCAACATGAGCCTGCCCTCGGCGTCGGTGGTAAGATATGGTATGCCATAACTCGGGTGACCAAAGACGTCGTGAAGTTCTATGTTGATCAGTTTTGTAAACGAGACATGCTCAGTCTTGATGCTCACATCAAGGGTGTAGATACCGGATGCGCCGCTGAAGAGCCAGTGCACCTTGCCATCACACACAACGGCGTCGCGCTGCCTCAGTGTGGCCCGTATGCCCTGGTGCTCATCCTGTAAGGCATCACCGGAGCGCACCTTCTTCCATCCAGAGTTGTCGGCCGACGATAACGTGTGGAGGCTGTACTGTGCTGGTTTCTTGTGAATAGTAATGATAAGCACCTTGAAGAAAGGCCCCTGCCGCTGCTGGCCGGCCGAGGAGCTCCAGCAGTACGCGTCGGTAAGTAGGGCATAGCCGGTAACGTACCGGCGGCGGAAAGAAGGGAGGATGCGTAGCGTGCCGGCGAGAGGGTCACACACGGCCAGGACGGCGCCGGGGCCTCTCGAATGACGGTCAAGGCGAAGCAGGAGAAGACCGTGGCACGAGGTGAGCGGCACCGCGTTGTCGAAGAAGAAGCTGGGGCTGCTGGGAGCCAAGGAGCTGAGCAGCCGGCGACGAGGGCCAAGCACAGCCGGCACTGGACCTGGCGCTGGAACGAACCAAGTCGCGGTGCACCCTTCACGTGGCGCCGGCGGTTCCTCTTGGGTGAAGAAGCCGACGAAAGCACACCGGTCGTCGAGGCGAGCGTGGGCCAGGACGAGGTGGCGCCACCCCTTGCACGCCGTGGCGCAGCGGAAGAGCGCGGCCGCGTCCTTGACGCGCGCCAGGATCTCCACGACCACGTCCTCCGGGATGGAGGCGGATCGATCTGAGCAAACTTTCTTCATGTTTGTTCGACGAGATTGCCCGTGATTGGAGGCTGATCGATTTTTACGCCGGTTGGTAGAGGTTGATTAGTATCTGTTTTTGTTGAATTACTTATCGTGTAGGGTTGGGTTGGGTGTTTTTCCATATTTATTCAGGCACGAGCTCTATAGTCACCTTCCTAGTATTTTCCAATTCCTGCATTGTTGATACTGGCATACATGCCCGTGCGTTGCAACGGCAAACATTCCCACGGATCGATCACATCAAACTAGATGAACACACACGCATAAAAACTTGTAGCCAAAGCCCTTATATATGGAATTATGTGGGAGTTTATTTGATTTATATATGGAATTTGAGCTCAAATTAATTTCTTACTTTGTATTTGCGTTGGTGTGATTTACTTAGTGCCTTCCCGTCCCCGTCTTCACCATCGTCGATCGCCCGCGCCATCCCGTCGCCGGCACCACCTTGGTGAGGCTCTCGTTCTTATCCTTTCTGTAACGAAAAATCTTATTTGTATGATTTAGATAGATGCTTGTATAATTTTCTTGTATGATTTTTTGTTATATATAGTGCATGGTTTTGATATCCATCCCCGTCGGCCTTCGTCAGGTTTATGATTCAGATGTGCTATATTATCTTTTATAACTATTTGTTTCATTTTACTTTTATGACAATTATGCCCATCAAGTTGACATAGATATTTTTATGTAGGAGGTATGTGAACCGGAAATTGTAACCGACCCTCTTGTCGAGAAGTTAAATTTAATTGAAAAAGAAAATGATTATTTGAAAGAAAAATTGAAAAAAATTGAAGAAGAGAAGATGAAATTGGAGTTGTATGTTGCCGATGTCGTCGATGATCACAAGATGAAGATGGATGCAATGCGCTTGAAGATTGGAAAGATTAGAAAATGTACCATTAATAAAGAGGCTTGATATCATTATGTTCTTGGATCAATTATTATCTTAGTTGCGATTTTGATCGCATTTATTGTTGCATTTAAATGCTTTAGCTAGATAGTTTTATGTTGTTTTATGAGAAGTATGTATGAACTTGCATTATTGGTATTTTCGATGTTGTGTAATAAAGATGAGTCGGCAATGGATGTACGATGACTGACGCTCTCCTCAGTTCATTAATAGCGTGCATAGTTTTCTGTGTGTGGCTGAGGCAAACAAGCGGAATGGTTTTATGTGTTGTCCATGTGGTGTCTCTAAGAATGATAGGAATTACTAGGCCTCAAAAATCCTTCTCACCCACCTACTTCAGTCCGGTTTCATGTCTGTCTATAATTGTTAGACCAAGCACGGAGAACAAGGGTTTATGATTGAAGACAATGAAGAAAAAGATGATGATGACAACTATCCCATGATCCCTGAATATGGTAATACTGCAAAGGGGGAAACTGAAGATCAAGAGGCATCAGATGAGCCCGTTGATGATCTTGGTCGGGCCATTGCTGATGCAAAGAGAAACTGCGCAAGTGAAAATAAGAGGTTGAAGTTGCAGCGCATGTTAGAGGATCACAAAAAATTGTTATACCCAAATTACGAAGATGACAAGAAGAAGCTGGGTAGCACACTGGAATTGCTGTAATGGAAGGCAGAGAATGGTGTATCTGACATGGGATTTGAAAAGTTACTGAAAATATTAAAGAAGATGCTTCCAGAGGACAACGAATTGCCCGACAGTACATACAAAGCAAAAAAGGTTGTCTGCCCTCTACGATTAGAGGTGTAGAAGATACATGCATGCCCTAACGACCGCATCCTCTACCGCGGTGAGGAGTGTGAGAATTTGAATGCATGCCCGGTATGCGGTGCATTGTGCTATAAGATCAGCCGCAATGGCCCTGGTGATGTTGAGGACGAGCGCCGCAGGAAGAGGGTTCCTGCCTAGGTGATGTGGTATGCTCGTATAATACCACGGTCGAAACGTTTGTTCCAAAACAAAGAGCATGAAAAGTTGTTACGATGGCACAAAGAAAACCGTAAGAAAGACGGGATGTTGAGAGTACCCGGCTGATGGGTCGCAGTGGAGAAAAATCGAGAGAAAGTGGCCAGAGTTTGCAGATGACGCAAGGAACTTATGATTTGGTATAAGTGCAGATGGCATTAATCCTTTTGAGGAGCAGAGTATCAATCATAGCACCTGGCCTGTGACTCTACGTATCTATAACATTCCTCCTTTGTTGTGCATGAAGCGAAAGTACATTAGGATGCCAGTGCTCATCCAAGACCCTAAGAACCCGGCAGCGATATTGATGTGTACATAAGTCAATTGGTTGAAGAACTTTTACAGTTGTGGAATATAAAAGGTGTACATATGTGGGATGAGCACAAAAAACAGAAATTTGATCTACCTAGTTTCTTTTTCTTTATCTTTTTTGGTTTCTTTTTCCTCTACTTCTCGTGCAGTTTCAGGGATCTGATCGAGACTGCTGCCATGGCCATCGCCTCTTCTTCCATGGTTTGGTCAGGGGATTAGTTAGGTTACGAAAACATACATAATTTTGTCCACAAGGACGTGATTTCCACTAGGTGAATCGGTGGCTGAGCTGAATCTGATAATCCTGTTAGATAATAACGAGAAATAAACGAGACAAAAAGACACAGGGATTTTTACGTGGAAACCCTTGCGGGAGAAAACCACGGACTCACAAAGGCGCAATCACTATGAGGAGGAGTATTACAAGCACGAGACGACAGAACCGTCTGAGATGCGACTACGTGGGTATATATGAGGGCAATACATGAGAGTCCTTGGAGGACAAGTAAACGAGTTGTACTCGTACGCGTCGGTACCAACGCAAAAGGCCCACACCGTATGTACTACATGTAGTCCAATACGGTATAATTTAGATCACAATTTAACAATCTCCACCTTGATCCAAATCCCTCCAGTAGTCCAAGAAAGTGAATAACTCCATCCAAATCTTAAACACCTTGTGCGTCAAAGTCCATAGGACTAATGAGAAATACCAACTAAGCCTGAGCAAAGCTCAAACTTATTGGTCGGAACTGGCTTTGTCATCATATCAGCAGGATTATCATGAGTACTTATCTTGCATACCTTCAAATCACCTTCAGCAACAACATCTCGAATATAGTGATATCTGACATCAATGTGCTTTGTTCTCTTATGATACATTGGATTCTTTGTAAGATATATAGCACTTTGACTGTCACTAAATACGGTAGGGCAAGATGAGTCTCCACAAAGCTCAGTGTACAAACCTCTTAACAAGATAGCTTCTTTGCATGCCTCAGAAATAGCCATATACTCGGCATCAGTAGTGGAACAAGCCACAATAGACTGCAAAGTTGCTCTCCAACTCACAGCACAACTAACAATGGTGAAAACATAACCTGTGAGTGATCTTCTCTTATCCAAATCACCAGCAAAATCAGAATCAACAAAACCAACAAGTCCATCTCTAGTTTTCCCAAACTGTAAATAAGCATTAGAAGTACCTCGCAGGTATCTGAAAATCCACTGAACTGCTTTCCAATGCTCTTTTTCAGGATTAGCCATGTATCTACTGACAACACTCAATGCATAAGATAAATCCGGACGAGAACAAACCATGGCATACATAAGTGAACCAACTGCACTCGAATAGGGAACTCTAGACATGTACTCAATATCGGAATCTGACTTAGGACATAAAGCTGATGATAATTTGAAGTGTGCAGCTAACGGTGTACTCACCGGCTTGGCATTATGCATATTAAAACGACGAAGAACTTTATCAATATATCCCTTCTGACTTAGATATACTTTTCCAGACGGTCTATCTCTGGATATTTTCATGCCAAGAATTTTCTTTGCTGCACCCAAATCCTTCATCTCAAATTCATTACTCAATTGCTTCTTTAGTTCATTAATCTCTGACATACTCTTTGCAGCAATAAGCATATCATTAACATAAAGGAGCAAATAAATAGTTGAACCATTGACAGTTTTCAAATAAACACAACTATCATAATTAGACTTTTGAAACCTTGAGAGAGCATAAAGGTGTCAAATCTCTTGTACCACTGTCTAGGGGATTGCTTCAATCCATAAAGAGATTTCTTTAACTTACAGACAAGCTTTTCTTTTCCAGGGATAACAAAACCTTCAGGTTGTTCCATATAAATATCCTCTTCTAATTCTCCATGTAAGAATGCAGTTTTAACATCCAATTGTTCAAGCTCAAAATTATGCATGGCAACAATACTGAGTAAAGTGCGAATAGAGCTATGCTTCACAACAGGAGAAAAGACTTCGTTATAGTCAATACCTGGAATCTGGCTATAACCTTTAGCAACTAACCTTGCTTTATATCTTGTCTCATCATCAGGAGAAACACCTTCTTTCATCTTGAAAACCCACTTGCAAACGAATAGGTTTCTTCTCTCTAGGTAATCTTACTAAATCCCAAGTGCCATTCTTTTCAAGTGATTCCATCTCATCATGCATAGCGGTCATCCACTTATTACTATCACTAGAAATAATAGCCTCGGCATATGAAGAAGGCTCAGCATTACCTTCAATTTCTTCTGCAACAGATAAAGCAAAAGAAACAATATTGCACTCTTTAATTAACCTGTCAGGTTTGTTAGTATCCCACCTAACTCTGTCACGTGCAAGATTCCAACTGGGTGGAACAATAGGCTGATTTGGAGTGGGAGTGACATTATCATCATTAACGACGGGTTCATCATGTGCATCAACAATTTCATTACCAGATGTATCACCTGAATCAATAACATGCTCCACCTGAACAGTAGGCTCCTGAACAATAGGTTGTTGTTCACTCTCAACGATAACATTAGTAGATGAAACATCATGTAACATAGCAAATTCATTAAAGATAACATTTTTGCTAATAACAACCTTCTGGGTTTCAGGATTCCATAATTTAAAACCTTTAACACCATACTTATAACCAAGAAAGTGAAGGAAATATGCCCTAGAGGCAATAATAAAGTTATTATTTATTTCCTTATATCATGATAAATGTTTATTATTCATGCTAGAATTGTATTAACCAGAAACATAATACATGTGTGAATACATAGACAAACAGAGTGTCACTAGTATGCCTCTACTTGACTAGCTCGTTAATCAAGATGGTTATGTTTCCTAACCATAGACATGAGTTGTCATTTGATTAACGGATCACATCATTAGGAGAATGATGTGATTGACATGACCCATTCCGTTAGCCTAGCACTTGATCGCTTAGTATGTTGCTATTGCTTTCTTCATGACTTATACATGTTTCGTAACTATGAGATTATGCAACCCCTGCTTACGGAGGAACACTTTGGTGCTACCAAACGTCACAACGTGAATCGGGTGATTATAAAGGAGTACTACAGGTGTCTCCAAAGGTACATGTTGGGTTGGCGATTTCGAGATTAGGTTTTGTCACTCCGATTGTCGGAGAGGTATCTCTGGGCCCTCTCGGTAATGCACATCACTATAAGCCTTGCAAGCAATGTAGCTAATGAGTTAGTTACGGAATGATGCATTACGGAACGAGTAAAGAGACTTTCCGTAACGAGATTGAACTAGGTATTGATACCGACGATCGAATCTCGGGCAAGTAACATACCGATGACAAAGGGAACAACGATGTTGTTATGCGGTTTGACCGATAAAGATCTTCGAGAATATGTAGGAGCCAATATGAGCATCCAGGTTCCGCTTATTGGTTATTGACCAAGAATAGTTCTAGGTCATGTCTACATAGTTCTCGAACCCGTAGGGTCCGCACGCTAAGGTTTCGATGACAGCTTATATTATGAGTTTATGAGTTTTGATGTACGGAAGGAGTTCGGAGTCCCGGATGAGATCGGGACATGACGAGGAGTCTCGAAATGGCCGAGACATAAAGATCGATATATTGACGACTATATTCGAGTTCGGAAAGGTTCCGAGTGATTCGGTATTTTTCGAGTACCGGAGAGTTACGGGAATTCGCCGGAGAAGTATTGGGCCTTATTAGCCATACGGGAAAGAGAGAGGGCTGCCTAGGGCAGGCCCCCCAAGGCCTAGTCCGAATTGGACTAGGGGAGGGCTGCACCCTTCCTTCCTTCCCTTCTCTCTTCCCTTTCCTTCTCTCCTACTCCTACTACATGGAAGGTCTCCTAGTTGGACTAGGAAAGGAGGGAATCCTACTCCGGTGGGAGTATGACTCCTCCTGGCGCGCCTCCCTTGGCCGGCCGCCTCCCCTTGCTCCTTTATATACGGGGCAGGGGCACCCCATGACACACAAGTTGATCTACGGATCGCCTTAGCCATGTGCGGTGCCCCTCCACCATATTCCACCTCGGTCATATCGTCATGAGTTTAGGCGAAGCCCTCGCGCCGTAGAGCATCATCTTCGCCACCACGCCGTCGTCTTGACGGAACTCATCCCCGACACTTTGCTGGATCGAGTCCGGGATCGCCATCGAGCTGAACGGTGCTGAACTCAGAGGTGCCGTGACGCTCGGTACTTGGATCGGTCGGATCGTGAAGACGACGACTACATCAACCGCATTGTCATAACGCTCCGCCACGGTCACGAGGGTACGTGGACAATACTCTCCCTCTCGTTGCTATGCCATCACCATGATCTTGCGTGTGCGAGGAAATTTTTGAAATTACTACGCTCCCCAACAGTGGCATCCGAGCCTAGGTTTTATGCGCTGATATTATATGCACGAGTAGAACACAAGTGAGTTGTGGGCGATATAAGTCATACCGCTTACCAGCATGTCATACTTTGGTTCGGGCGGTATTGTGAGATGAAGCGCCCGGACCGACATTACGCAGACGCTTACGCGAGACTGGTTTCACCGCCATGCAGCACTCGCTGCTTAAAGGTGACTGGCGGGTGTCTGTCTCTCTCACTTTAGTCGAACCGAGTGTGGCTACGCCCGGTCCTTGCGAAGGTTAAAACAGCACCAACTTGACAAACTATCGTTGTGGTTTTGATGCGTAGGTAAGAACGGTTCTTGCTCAGCCCGTAGCAGCCACGTAAAATTTGCAACAACAAAGTAGAGGATGTCTAACTTGTTTTTGCAGGGCATGTTGTGATGTGATATGGTCAAGACGTGATGCTATATTTATTGTATGAGATGATCATGTTTTGTAACCGAGTTATCGGCAACTGGCAGGAGCCATATGGTTGTCGCTTTATTGTATGAAATGCAATCGCCATGTAATTGCTTTACTTTATCACTAAGCGGTAGCGATAGTCGTAGAAGCAATAGTTGGCGAGACGACAACGATGCTACGATGGAAGATCAAGGTGTCGCGCCGGTGACGATGGTGATCACGACGGTGCTTCGGAGATGGAGATCACAAGCACAAGATGATGATGGCCATATCATATCGCTTATATTGATTGCATGTGATGTTTATCCTTTATGCATCTTATCTTGCTTTGATTGACGGTAGCATTTTAAGATGATCTCTCACTAAAATTATCAAGAAGTGTTCTCCTGAGTATGCACCGCTGCAAAGTTCGTCGTGCCTGCACACCACGTGATGATCAGGTGTGATAAGCTCTCGTCCATCTACAACGGGTGCAAGCCAGTTTTGCACACGCGAATACTCAGGTTAAACTTGACGAGCCTAGCATATGCAGATATGGCCTCGAACACGGAGACCGAAGGTCGAGCGTGAATCATATAGTAGATATGATCAACATAATGATGTTCACCATTGAAAACTACTCCATCTCACGTGATGATCGGTTATGGTTTAGTTGATTTGGATCACGTGATCACTTAGATGACTAGAGAGATGTCTGTCTAAGTGGGAGTTCTTTAGTAATATGATTAATTGAACTTAAATTTATCATGAACTTAGTCCTGGTAGTATTTTGCAAATTATGTTGTAGATCAATAGCTCGCGTCGTTGCTTCCCTATGTTTGTTGCTTTCATATATTTATTTTGATATGTTCCTAGAGAAAATTGTGTTGAAAGATGTTAGTAGCAATGATGCGGATTGGATCCGTGATCTGAGGTTTATCCTCATTGCTGCACAGAAGAATTATGTCCTTAATGCACCGCTAGGTGACAGACCTATTGCAGGAGCAGATGCAGACGCTATGAACGTTTGGCTAGCTCAATATGATGACTACTTGATAGTTTAGTGCACCATGCTTAACGGCTTAGAATCGGGACTTCAAAGACGTTTTGAACATCATGGACCATATGAGATGTTCCAGGAATTGAAGTTAATATTTCAAGCAAATACCCGAGTTGAGAGATATGAAGTCTGCAACAAGTTCTATAGCTAAAAGATGGAGGAGAATCGCTCAACTATTGAGCATGTGCTCAGATTGTCTGGGTACTTCAATCGCTTGAATCAAGTGGGAGTTAATCTTCCAGATAAGATAGTGATTAACAGAATTCTCTAGTCACCATCACTAAGTTACTAGAACTTCGTGATGAACAGCATGCAAGGGATGACGAAAACAATTCCCAAGCTCTTCGCGATGCTAAAATCGGCGAAGGTAGAAATCAAGAAAAACATCAAGTGTTGATGGTTGACAAGACCACTGGTCTCAAGGAAAAGGGCAAAGGGAAGAAGGGGAACTTCAAGAAGAACGGCAAGCAAGTTGCTGCTCGAGTGAAGAAGCCCAAGTCTGGACCTAAGCCTGAAACTAAGTGCTTTTGCTGCAATGGAACTGGTCACTGGAAGCGGAACTACCCCAAGTATTTGGCGGATAAGAAGGATGACAAAGTGAACAAGAGTATATTTGATATACAGGTTATTGATGTGTGCCTTACTAGTGTTTATAGTAGCCCCTGAGTATTTGATACTTGTTCGGTTGCTAAGATTAGTAACTCGAAACAGGAGTTACAGAATAAACAGAGACTAGTTGAAGGGGAAGTGACGATGAGTGTTGGAAGTAGTCCCAAGATTGATATGATCATCATCGCACACTCCCTATACTTTCGGGATTAGTGTTAAACCTAAATAAATGTTATTTGGTGTTTGCGTTGAGCATGAATATGATTTGATCATGTTTATTGCAAAACGGTTATTCATTTAAGGTCAAAGAATAATTGTTGTTCTGTTTTCATGAATAAAACCTTCAATGGTCATACACCCAATGAAAATAGTTTTCAAAACGGTTATTCATTTAAAGTCAAAGAATAATTGTTGTTCTATTTAAATGAATAAAACCTTCGATGGTTATACACCCAATGAAAATAGTTTTCAAAACGGTTATTCATTTAAAGTCAAAGAATAATAGTTGTTCTGTTTAAATGAATAAAACCTTCAATGGTCATACACCCAATAAAAATAGTTTGTTGGATCTCGATCGTAGTGATACACATATTCATAATATTGATGCCAAAAGATGCAAAGTTAATAATGATAGTGCAACTCATTTGTGGCACTGCCGCTTAGGTCATATTAGTGTAAAGCGATGAAGAAACTCCATGCTGATGGGATTTTGGAATCACTTGATTATGAATCACTTGATGCTTATGAACCATGCCTTATGGGCAAGATGACTAAAGACTCTGTTCTCCGGAACAATGGAGCGAGCAAATGACTTATTGGAAATAATACATACTGATGTATGCGGTCCGATGACTGTTAAAGCTCACAGCAAGTATCGTTATTTTCTGACCTTCACAGATGATTTGAGCAGATATGGGTATATCTACTTGATGAAACACAAGTCTGAAACATTTGAAAAGTTCAAAGAATTTCAGAGTGAAGTGAAGAATCATCGTAACAAGAAAATAAAAGTTTCTACGATATGATCGCAGAGGAAAAATATTTGAGTTACGAGTTTGGCCTTCAGTTAAAACAATGTGAAATAGTTTCACTACTCACGCCACCTGAAACACCACAGTGTAATGGTGTGTCCAAACGTCATAACCGTACTTTATTAGATATGGTGCGATCAATGATGTCTCTTACCGATTTACCACTATCGCTTTGGGGTTCTACATTAGAGACAGCTGCATTCACGCTAAAAGGGCACCATATAAACCGCTGAGACGACACCGTATGAACTATGGTTTAGCAAGAAACCAAAGTTGTCGTTTCTTAAAGTTTGGGTTATGATGCTTATGTGAAAAGTTTCAACATGATAAGCTTGAACCCAAATCGAAAGGTGCGCCTTCATAGGATACCCAAAATGTTGGGTACACCTTCTATCACAGATCCGAAAGGCAAGACATTCGTTGGCAAGAATGGATCCTTTCTAGAGAAGGAGTTTATCTCGAAAGAAGTGAGTGGGAGGAAAGTAGAACTTGATGAGGTAATTGTACCTTCTCCCTTATTGGAAAGTAGTTTATCACAGAAATCAGTTCCAGTGATTCCTACACCAATTAGTGAGGAAGTTAATGATGATGATCATAAAACTTCAGATCAAGTTGCTACCAAACCTCGTAGGTCTTCCAGAGTAAGATCCGCACTAGAGTGGTACGGTAATCATGTTCTGGAAGTCATGTTACTAGACCATGATGAACCTACGAACTATGAGGAAACGATGATGAGCCCAGATTCCGCAAAATGGCTTGAGGCCATGAAATCTGAGATGGAATCCATGTATGAGAACAAAGTATGGACTTTGGTTGACTTGCCCGATGATCGGCAAGCCATAGAAAATAAATGGATCTTCAAGAGGAAGACGGACGCTGATAGTAGTGTTACTATCTACAAAGCTAGAATTGTCGCAAAAGGTTTTCGACAAGTTCAAGGTGTTGACTATGATGAGATTTTCTCACTCGTATCGATGCTTAAAAGTCTGTCCGAATCATGTTAGCAATTGCCGCATTTTATGAAATCTGGCAAATGGATAAACAAAACTGCATTACTTAAAGAAGAGTTGTATATGATGCAACCAGAAGGTTTTGTAAATCCTAAAGGTGCTAACAAAATGTGCAAGCTCCAGCGATCCATCAATGGACTGGTGCAAGCATCTCGGAGTTGGAATATACGTTTTGATGTGTTGATCAAGGCATATGGTTTTATATGACTTTTGAAAGGCCTGTATTTACAAGAAAGTGAGTGGGAGCACTACAGCCTTTCTCGATAAGTATATGTGAATGACATATTGTTGATCGGAAATAATGTAGAATTATTCTGCAAAGCATAAAGGAGTGTTCGAAAGGAGTTTTTCAAAGAAAGACCTCGTGAAGCTGTTATATATTGAGCATCAAGATCTATAGAGATAGATCAAGACGCTTGATAAGTTTTTCAATGAATACATACCTTGACAAGATTTTGAAATAGTTCAAATGGAATAGTCAAAGAAAGAGTTCTTGCCTGTGTTACAAGGTGTGAGATTGAGTAAGACTCAAAACCCGACCACGACGTAAGATAGAAAGAGAATGAAAGTCATTCCCTATGCATCAGCCATAGGTTCTATAAAGTATGTCATGTTGTGTACTGATCTATTGCATACCCTACCACTAAGCTTGGCAAGGGAGTGCAATAGTGATCTAGGAGTAGATCAATGGACAACGGTCAAAATTATCCTTAGTGGAATAAGGATATGTTTCTCGATTATGGAAGTGAAAATGGGTTCGTCGTAAAGGGTTACGCCGATGCAAGTTTTAACACTAATCTAGATGACTCGAGTCTCAATCTGGATACATATTGAAAGTGGGAGCAATTAGTTAGAGTAGCTCCGCAGAGCATTGTAGACATAGAAATTTGCAAAATACTTACGGCTCAATGTGATGTAATCTGCTGACTAAAATTATCTCACAAGCAAAACATGATCACACCTTAGTACTCTTTGGGTGTTAATCACATAGCGATGTGAACTAGATTACTGGCTCTAGTAAACCCTTTGGGTGTTGGTCACATGTCGATGTGAACTATGGGTGTTAACCACATATAGATGTGAACTATTGATGTTAAATCACATGGTGATGTGAACTAGATTATTGACTCTAGTGCAAGTGGGAGACTGAAGGAAATATGCCCTAGAGGCAATAATAAAGTTATTATTTATTTCCTTATATCATGATAAATCTTTATTATTCATGCTAGAATTGTATTAACCGAAACATAATACATGTGTGAATACATAGACAAACAGAGTGTCACTAGTATGCCTCTACTTGACTAGCTCGTTAATCAAGATGGTTATGTTTCCTAACCATAGACATGAGTTGTCATTTGATTAACGGGATCACATCATTAGGAGAATGATGTGATTGACATGACCCATTCCGTTAGCCTAGCACTTGATCGCTTAATATGTTGCTATTGCTTTCTTCATGACTTATACATGTTCCTGTAACTATGAGATTATGCAACCCCGCCATCGGAGGAACACTTTGGTGCTACCAAATGTCACAAGGTAATCGGGTGATTATAAAGGAGTACTACAGGTGTCTCCAAAGGTACATGTTGGGTTGGCGTATTTCGAGATTAGGTTTTGTCACTCCGATTGTCGGAGAGGTATCTCTGGGCCCTCTCGATAATGCACATCACTATAAGCCTTGCAAGCAATGTAGCTAATGAGTTAGTTACGGAATGATGCATTACGGAACGAGTAAAGAGACTTGCCGGTAACGAGATTGAACTAGGTATTGGATACCGATGATCGAATCTTGGGCAAGTAACATACCGATGACAAAGGGAACAACGTATGTTGTTATGCGGTTTGACCGATAAAGATCTTCGTAGAATATGTAGGAGCCAATATGAGCATCCTGTTGGAAATATGCCCTAGAGGCAATAATAAATTAGTTATTATTATATTTCCTTGTTCATGATAATCGTTTATTATTCATGCTATAATTGTATTGACCGGAAACAGCAATACATGTGTGGATACATAGACAACACCATGTCCCTAGTAAGCCTCTAGTTGACTAGCTCGTTAATCAATAGATGGTTACAGTTTCCTAACCATGGACATTGGATGTCATTGATAACGGGATCACATCATTAGGAGAATGATGTGATGGACAAGACCCAATCCTAAGCCTAGCACAAAGATCGTAGTTCAGATGCTAAAGCTTTTCTAATGTCAAGTATCATTTCCTTAGACCATGAGATTGTGCAACTCCGGATACCGTAGGAATGCCTTGGGTGTACCAAACGCCACAACGAATCGGGTGGCTATAAAGGTGCATTACAGGTATCTCCGAAAGTGTCTGCTGGGTTGGCACGAATCGAGACTGGATTTGTCACCCGGTTGACGGAGAGGTATCTCTGGGCCCACTCGGTAGGACATCATCATATGTGCACAATGTGACCAAGGGGTTGATCACGGATGATGTGTTACGGAACGAGTAAAGAGACTTGCCGTAACGAGATTGAACAAGGTATCGGATACCGACGATCGAATCTCGGCAAGTACAATACCGCTAGACAAAGGGAATTGTATACGGATCGATTGAGTCCTTGACATCGTGGTTCATCCGATGAGATCATCGTGGAACATGTGGGAGCCAACATGGGTATCCAGATCCCGCTGTTGGTTATTGACCGGAGAACGTCTCGGTCATGTCTGCATGTCTCCCGAACCCGTAGGGTCTACACACTTAAGGTTCGGTGACGCTAGGGTTATAAAGGAAGTTTGTATGTGGTTACCGAATGTTGTTCGGAGTCCCGGATGAGATCCCGGACGTCACGAGGAGTTCCGGAATGGTCCGGAGGTAAAGATTTATATATGGGAAGTCCTGTTTTGGTCACCGGAAAAGTTTCGGGCGATATCGGTAATGTACCGGGACCACCGGGAGGGTCCCGGGGGTCCACCAAGTGGGGCCACCTGCCCTGGAAGGTTGCGTGGGCCAAGTGTGGGAGGGAACCAGCCCCAAGGGGCCTGGTGCGCCCCCCACAAGGGGCCCAAGGCGCAAGGGGAAGTGGGAGGGGGCAAACCCTAGTCCAGATGGGCCCTAAGGCCCATCTAGTGGGCGCCTCCCTCTCCCTCCCTCTGGCCGCCTCCCTTGATCCCATCTAGGGCTGGCCGCCACCCCTAGGGGTGGAAACCCTAGAGGGCGCAGCCCTCCCTTCCCCTATATATATGAGGCCAAGGGCTGCCCAAGACACACAATTCGATCTCTCTGGTGCAGCCCTGCGCTCTTCTTCCTCCTCCTCATATCTTGTGATGCTTGGCGAAGCCTGCAAGATTGCCACGCCTCCATCATCACCACGCCGTTGTGCTGCTGTTGGATGGTGTCTTCTCAACCTCTCCTCTCTCCTTGCTGGATCAAGGCCTGGGAGACGCCACCGGCTGTACGTGTGTTGAACGCGGAGGTGCCGTCTGCTCGCACTAGGATCTCCGGTGATTTGAATCACGACGAGTACGACTCCTTCAACCCCGTTCACATGAACGCTCCGCTTAACGATCTACAAGGGTATGTAGATGCACTCTCCTTCCCTCGCTAGTTTCTCCATAGATAGATCTTGGTGACACGAGGAAAATTTTGAATTTCTGCCACGCTCCCCAACAAAGGCATCATGAGCTAGGTCTATTGCGTAGATTCTTTGCACGAGTAGAACACAAAGTAGTTGTGGGCGTTGATGTTGTTCAATATGCTTACCGTTACTAGTCCAATCTTGTTTTCGACGGTATTGTGGGATGAAGCGCCCGGACCGACCTTACACGCATTTTCGTGAGACAGGTTCCACCGATCGACATGCACTTGGTGCATAAGGTGGCTAGCGGTGCCGCCTCCCACTTTAGTCGGAACGGATTCGATGAAAAGGGTCCTTATGAAGGGTAAATAGCAATTGGCATATCACGTTGTGGTTTTATGAGGTAAGAAACGTTTGCTAGAAACCCATAGCAGCCATCAAAACATGCAAACAACAATTAGAGGACGCCTAACTTGTTTTTGCAGGTATGCTATGTGATGTGATATGGCCAAAAAGAATGTGATGAATATATGTGATGTATGAGATTGATCATGTTCTTGTAATAGGATTCACGACTTGCATGTCGATGAGTATGACAACCGGCAGGAGCCATAGGAGTTGTCTTTATTTATTGTATGACCTGCGTGTCATTAAACAACGCCATGTAATCACTTTACTTTATTGCTAACCGGTAGCCATAGTAGTAGAAGTAATAGTTGGCGAGACAACTTCATGAAGACACGATGATGGAGATCATGATGATGGAGATCATGGTGTCATGCCGGTGACGATGATGATCATGGAGCCCCGAAGATGGAGATCAAAAGGAGCAAAATGATATTGGCCATATCATGTCACTATTTGATTGCATGTGATGTTTATCATGATTATGCATCTTGTTTACTTAGAACGACGGTAGTAAATAAGATGATCCCTCATTAAAATTTCAAGAAGTGTTCTCCCCTAACTGTGCACCGTTGCTACAGTTCGTCGCTTCTAAGCACCACGTGTTGATCGGGTGTGATGGATTCTTACGTTCACATACAACGGGTGTAAGACAGATTTACACACGCAATACACTTAGGGTTAACTTGACGAGCCTAGCATGTACAGACATGGCCTCGAACACGGAGACCGAAAGGTCGAGCATGAGTCGTATGGTAGATACGATCAACATGAAGATGTTCACCGATGATGACTAGTCCGTCTCACGTGTTGATCGGACACGGCCTAGTTGATTCGGATCATGTAATCACTTAGATGACCAGAGGGATGTCTATCTGAGTGGGAGTTCATGAGATGAACTTAATTATCCTGAACATAGTTAAAAGATCTTTGCAAATTATGTCGTGAGCTCGCGCTTTAGTTCCACTGTTTAGATATGTTCCTAGAGAAAATATAGTTGAAAGTTGACAGTAGCGATTATGCGGACAGAGAAAGCTTATGTCCTTAATGCACCGCTTAGTGTGCTGGACCCCAAACGCCGCTTGTGGATGTTACGAACATCGGACATACACGCTTTGATAACTACGTGATAGTTCAGTTAAACGGTTTAGAGTTGAGGCACCAAGACGTTTTTCAAACGTCATGAACATATGAGATGTTTCAAGGCTGAAATTGGGATTTCAGGCTCGTGCTCACGCCAAGAGGTATAAGACCTCCGACGATTGTCTTAGCCTGCAAACTAAGGGAGAAAAGCTCAATCGTTGAGCTTGTGCTCAGATTGTCCGAAGTGCAACAATCACTTGAACCGAGGGGAGTTGATCTTCCGATGAGATAGTGATGTTTCTCCAAAGTCATTTCCACCAAGCTGCTAGAGCTTCGTGATGAACTATAACATATCAAGGATAGAGATGATGATCCTTGAGGTATTCGCGTTGTTTGACATCGCGAAAGTAGAAATCAAGAAGGAGCATCAATTGTTGATGGTTGATGAAACCACTAGTTTCAAGAAGGGCAAGGGCAAGAAGGGACACTTCATGAAACGGCAAATCAGTTGCTGCTCCAAAGAAGAAACCCAAGGTTGAACCCAAACCCGAGACTAAGTGCTTCGTAATAAGGGGAACAGCCATCGGAGCAGAATTACCCTAGATACTTGGTAGATAAGAAGGCTGGCAAGGTCAATAGAAGTATATTGATATACATTATGTTAATGTGTACTTTACTAGTACTCCTAGTAGCACCAGGGTATTAGATACCGGTTCGGTTGCTAAGTGTTAGTAACTCGAAACAAAAGCTACGGAATAAACGGAGACTAGCTAAAGGTGAGCTGACGATATGTGTTGGAAGTGTTTCCAATTTGATGTGATCAAAACATCGCACGCTCCTTCTACCATCGAGATTGATATTAAACCTAAATAAGTGTTATTTGGTGTTTGCGTTGAGCATAGACATGATTGGATTATGTCTATCGCAATACGGTTATTCATTTAAGGAGAATAATGGTTACTCTATTTATTTGAATAATACCTTGAATGGTCTTGCACCTAAAGGAATGGTATATTGAATCTCGATCGTAGTGATACACATTTTCACGCCAAAAGATATAAGATAGTAATGATAGTACCACTTACTTATGGCACTGCCATGTAAGTCATGAAACGCATGAAGAAGCTCCATGTTGAAGGATCTTCGGACTCACTCGTTTTTGAAAAGTTTGAGACATGCGAACCATGTCTATTGGTGTATACGCATGAAGAAACTCCATGCAGATGGATCGTTTGGACTCACTTGATTTTGAATCACTTGAGATATGCAAATCATACCACATGGGCAAGATGACTGAAAAGCCTCGGTTTCAGTAAGATGGAACAAGATAGCAACTTGTTGGAAGTAACACATATTGATGTGTGCAGTCCAATGAGTGCTGAGGCATGCAGTGAATATCGTTATGTTCTGACTTCACAGATGATTCGAGTAGATGTTGAGTATATTTACTTAATGAAACACAAGTCTGAATTATTGAATGGTTCAAATAATTTCAGAGTGAAGTTTACGATCTTCGTGACAAGAGGATAGAATATCTATGATATGATCATAGAGATGAATATCTGAGTTACGAGTTTTGGCACACAATTAAGACATTGTGGAAATTGTTTCACAATAAATACCGCCTGGAACACCATAGTGTGATGGTGTGTCCGAACATCATAGTTGCACTCTATTGGATATGGTGCGTACCATGATATCTCTTATCGAATTACCACTATCTTTCATGGGTTAGGCATTAGAGACAACCACACTCACTTAAATAGGGCACCACGTAATTCCGCTTGAGACGACACCGCTTGGAGAAACCTAAGTTGTCGTTTCTTAAAAGTTTGGGGCTGCGACGCTTATGTGGAAAAGTTTCAGGTTGATAAGCTCGAACCCAAAGCGGACAAAATGCATCTTCATAGGACACCCAAAACAGTTGGGTATACCTCCTAATTCAGATCCGGAAGCAATAGGGATTGTTTCTTGAATCGGGTCCTTTCTCGAGGAAAAGTTCGTCTCGAAAAGTTGAGTGGGAGGATGGTGGAGACTTGATAAGGTTATTGAACCGTCACTTCAACTAGTGTGTAGCAGGGCACGAAGTTGTTCCGTGGCACCTACACCAATTGAAGTAGAAGCTTATGATAGTGATCATGAAGTTTTGGATCAAGTCACTACCTGCACTCGTGGGTGACAAGGATGCGTACTACTTGAGTGGTACAAGAATCCTGTCTTGAAGGTCATGTTGCTAGACAACAATGAACCTACGAGCTATGGAGAAGCGACGGTGGGCCCAAATTTTGACAAATGGTTAGAAACCATGAAATCTGAGATAGGATCCATGTATCAAAACAAAGCATGGACTTTGGTGGACTTGCCCGATGATCGGCAAGCCATTGAGATGAATGGATCTTTAAGAAGAAGACGGACGTGGACGGTAATATCACCGTCTATGAAGCTCGACTTGTGGCGAAGAGTTTTTCACAAGTTCAAGGAGTTGACTACAATGAGATTCTCTCATTCGTAGCGATGCTTAAGTCCGTCGGAATCATGTTAGCATAAGCTGCATTTATGAAATCTGGCAGATGGATGTCAAAATGAGTTTCCTTACCAGTTTTCGTAAGGAAAGGTTGTATGTGATACAATCAAAAAGTTTTGTCGATCCTAAGGATGCTAAAAGGTATGCTGGCTCCAGCGATCCTTTCTAAGGACTGGAGTAAGCATCTCGGAGTTGGAATGTGTGCTTTGATGAGATGATCAAAGATTTTGGGTGTATACAAAGTTTATGAGAAACTTGTATTTCCAAAGAAGTGAGTGGGAGCACTATAGAATTTTTGATGAGTATATGTTGTTGACATATTGTTGATCAGAAATGATGTAGAATTTCTGGAAAGCATATAGGGTTATTTGAAAAGTGTTTTTCAAGTGAAAACCTGTATTAAGCTACTTGAACATTGAGCATCAAGATCTATAGTGATAGATCAAAGATGCTTAATGGTACTTTCAAATGAGCACATACCTTGACATGATCTTGAAGGTGTTCAAGATGGATCAGTCAAAGAAGGAGTTCTTGCCTAAGATGTAAGGTATGAGGTTAAGAGTTAAAGCTCGACCACGGCAGAAAAGAGAGAAAGGACGAAGGTCGTCCCCTATGCTTTAGACGTAGGCTCTATAGTATGCTATGCTGTGTACCGCACCGGAAGTGTGCCATGCCATGAGTCAGTCAAGGGGTACAAGAATGATCCAGGAATTGGGATCATTGGACAGCGGTCAAAATTGTCCTTGGAGTAAATAAGGACATGTTTCTTGATTATGGAGGTCATAATGAGTTCGGCGTAAAGGGTTACGCCGATGTAAGCTTTAACACCTATCCGAGTGACTCGAGAAGCAAACCGGATACGATAGTGGAGCAACCATTAGGAATAGCTCCAAGTGGAGCGTGAAAGCAGCATTTACAATATGACATAGAGAATTGTGAAGTACACACGGATCTGAAAGGTTCGCACCGCTGACTAAAACCTCTCTCACAAGCAAAACATGATCAAACCCCGAACTCATTGAGACTTAATCACATGGTGATGTGAACTAGTTTAAGACACTAGTAAACTCTTTGGATGTTGGTCACATGGCGATGTGACCTATCAGTGTTAATCACATGGCGATGTGAACTAGATTATTGACTCTAGTGCAAGTGGGAGACTGTTGGAAATATGCCCTAGAGGCAATAATAAATTAGTTATTATTATATTTCCTTGTTCATGATAATCGTTTATTATTCATGCTATAATTGTATTGACCGGAAACAGCAATACATGTGTGGATACATAGACAACACCATGTCCCTAGTAAGCCTCTAGTTGACTAGCTCGTTGATCAATAGATGGTTACGGTTTCCTAACCATGGACATTGGATGTCATTGATACCGGGATCACATCATTAAGAGAATGATGTGATGGACAAGACCCAATCCTAAGCCTAGCACAAAGATCGTAGTTCGTATGCTAAAGCTTTTCTAATGTCAAGTATCATTTCCTTAGACCATGAGATTGTGCAACTCCCGGATATCGAGGAATGCCTTGGGTGTACCAAACGTCACAACGAATCGGGTGGCTATAAAGGTGCATTACAGTATCTCCGAAAGTGTCTGCGGGTTGGCACGAATCGAGATGGATTTGTCACTCCGCTGACGGAGAGGTATCTCTGGCCCACTCGGTAGGACATCATCATAATGTGCACAATGTGACCAAGGGGTTGATCACGGATGATGTGTTACGGAACGAGTAAAGAGACTTGCCGGTAACGAGATTGAACAAGGTATCGGATACCGACGATCGAATCTCGGGCAAGTACAATACCGCTAGACAAAGGGAATTGTATACGGATCGATTGAGTCCTTGACATCGTGGTTCATCCGATGAGATCATCGTGGAACATGTGGGAGCCAACATGGGTATCCAGATCCCGCTGTTGGTTATTGACCGAGAACGCCTCGGTCATGTCTACATGTCTCCCGAACCCGTAGGGTCTACACACTTAAGGTTCGGCGACGCTAGGGTTATAAAGGAAGTTTGTATGTGGTTACCGAATGTTGTTCGAGTCCCGATGAGATCCCGGACGTCACGAGGAGTTCCGGAATGGTCCGGAGGTAAAGATTTATATATGGAAGTCCTGTTTTGGTCACCGAAAAGTTTCGGGCGATATCGGTAATGTACGGGACCACCGGAGGGTCCCGGGTCCACCAAGTGGGGCCACCTGCCCTGTAAGGTTGCGTGGGCCAAGTGTGGGAGGGAACCAGCCCCAAGGGGCTGGTGCGCCCCACAAGGGACCCAAGGCAAGGGGAGGGAGGGGCAACCCTAGTCCAGATGGGCCCTAAGGCCCATCTAGTGGCGCCTCCTCTCCTCCCTCTTGGCCGCCTCCTTGATCCCATCTAGGGCTGGCCGCCACCCCTATGGGGTGGAAACCCTAGAGGGGCGCAGCCCTCCCTTCCCTATATATATGAGGCCAAGGGGCTGCCCAAGACACACACCGATCTCTCATTGGTGCAGCCCCGCGCCTCTTCTTCCTCCTCCTCATATCTTGTGATGCTTGGCGAAGCCTGCAAGATTGCCACGCCTCCATCATCACCACGCCTGCAGTGCTGCTGTTGGATGGTGTCTTCTCAACCTCTCCTCTCTCCTTGCTGGATCAAGGCCCGGGAGACGCCACCGGCTGTACGTGTGTTGAACGCGGAGGTGCCGTCTGCTCGCACTAGGATCTCCGGTGATTTGAATCACGACGAGTACGACTCCTTCAACCCCGTTCACATGAACGCTTCCGCTTAACGATCTACAAGGGTATGTAGATGCACTCTCCTTCCTCGCTGCTAGTTTCTCCATAGATAGATCTTGGTGACACGAGGAAAATTTTGAATTTCTGCTCGCTCCCCAACACATCCGTGTTCCGCTATTGGTTATTGACCAAGAATAGTTCTAGGTCATGTCTACATAGTTCTCGAACCCGTAGGGTCCGCACGCTTAAGGTTTCGATGACAGTTATTGTTGGGGATACAACTACGGAGTGTGAACCGCCCCGAAGGGCCGGTTTACCTCGCTCATGATCCAGCCCATGATGGAGGCCCGGAGCCCAGAGGCTAATTAAGGTCCATATATGTAAACCGCCTTAGTATTGTAGCTTGTGTTGTAAGACAAGAAGGAAGAGACCAAGCCGGACTCTTGTATGAGCCGGTTGGGACTTCAGAGACCGCCGGCGGCCAACCCGTATATAAAAGGCGACCGGCGAGCGAGTTAGGGACAGAGAATTCGAGGCTAAGGCAAAGCTATTGCTCCCTAGTCGCCAAACCATATCAATCACACCACAACTGGACGTAGGTTTTACCTTCATCGGGGGCGAACCAGATAATTCCCGTGTCTTGTGTCCGCTTTAACCCTCTAGGTTAACCCGTATGATGGCCCTACGACTAAGTCCTTTCATGAGGACATCTGCCGTGACAATTCCACGACAGCTTGGCGCCCACCGTGGGGCTATCGCATCGATGGTTTGATGATCTTAGAGGCAAATTCAAGGACTCAAGGCTATGCAAAGGGCGGATGACTAAGAGTCGTCGCGTAAGCTCTACATCGACGATGCGGATTGGGGCCCCGAGGCCGCTCGGCTTGAGTACGGGTACCGGTCCCTTTGGCAGCATACACGTATTCATCGGCAAGATCGGCGAGTCGGGCTGGGCGGACGCCTGCACCGACCTCGCCGAGACGGCTCAGCGGGCGAAGAAGAGTCCTGCCTCGCTAAACCGGGCGCCAAGCATGTTTTCGTGGAGTCGCCCACGGAGGCTACAAGGACGGATCAGCATCCGGTGACGAAACCGTTGTCTACTCGGGCGATTTAATCGTCGGCGGAGAAACCGATTCTCTATACCAGCTGCAGGATGGCCAGATCGGGGCTGTTCCGACGGTGAGAGTATTCCGACCTTTTGATCTACCCAACCGGGTTGGGGTCTTCATGGCGGTACGCAGGAGGCGCTTCACTTCGACCATGGCGCCCGGTCGCCGGTTCAACAGCGGTGATGGCAGCCGGGCGGAGGCCCCGTCGCCCGCCGCTCAAGTTTTGTCAGAGCTTTTCGACGCATTGGCTATGCTCATGGCGGAAGCTAATCCGCCGGATCAGGACCTGCACAACGCGGAGATTGCAAAGGTGAGGGAACAGATCACTAAAGCTAAAGCGGACTGGCGGCCGCGACGAACGGATGGCGTGGAACGGGCCGCTGGATGCGCAGCTTATAGGCTCAGCCGACCAGAGCGCCACAGAAGTCATGAAAAGGAAGTACAGGTCCCGCTTACCTTCGGTTTTGAGGGTAGGGAGCTTTTCAATACCCCAGGCAGGGACCAGAATCCGCCGCCGCTGGTAAACCGCCGAAGCACTGGACGGCCGCACCGTTCAGCCCGTGTGGTAGATCTACTCGCCATCATACCGTGCGCCCTGCATCGCGCAGACACCTCCGGTCACTACTCCAACCCGATGGATAATCTCGTGGCAGCGCGCGGTTGGAGGCGATTCCAATCAAGGCGATTCACCACAGCGGTAGAGACACGCCGGGTTAAGGAGCTCCTCAGACGGCCCCGCTCAGCAAGAAGCGATTCGCATAGTCGGGATCGGATCCACTCCACCCCGCCCGAGCCGGAGCTATAGCCGACGCGGCGATTTAACCGGCAGATCAAGCAATGTGCAGCGTGGTCCGCCAAGGGCAACAATCCGCAGCGCGGCTTTGAAGATGCTCAAGTGGTAGTGGACCGCGCTTAGGGCACGAGGAGGCCGAAAGTTAGCAGCACAAGCAGAGGATCATCCGCCCGCGCCGGTTCGTCCGACCATCTTCGAACCAGGGGTCACGTCTGGCTCTTTGGGGGTGCCTTGCCTCGTCCCCGCTTTACGCAACGTGCGCTTGCCCAAGGACTTCAAGGGGCCACGCAAGGTGCCAAATTATACTGCCGATTTGGCTCCAGAGGCATGGATAGAAAGCTACGAGATGGCCATGGAGATGCTAGATGTGGATAAAGCCGCATGTGCGAAGTACTTCACAATGATGCTGGAAGGTACGGCCCGGACTTGGTTGAAAAACTTGCCGCCCAACTCTATCAGCTCGTGGACCCAGTTGCGAACCCGGTTCATTCAAAATTTCAAAGACACCTGTAAACAGCCCATGTCTGTGGTGGATTTAGCAGCTTGTGTCCAGGCGGAGGGAGAGTCTACAACCCATTGGGTGCGCCGCGTTTCGGAAGTTTTACATTCTTCAGACCGGATCAACCCTGATTCCGCGATCTTGACCTTGGAAGCCAATTGCCGGTTCGAGCCATTGAAATTGAAGCTGGGTCGCATGAAGCGTTTTTGCCATGACATGGGCACTCTAATGGGCGTTTTGGTAAAGTACGCTGATTCTGATAGTACCAAGGATCCCGAATCTGAGAATGATGAAGTGGGGAAGGGAAAACAGAACGGCAACTCCAGGGGCCAGCAGCATCATTCGGCAGGCAATGGAGGAACAAGCGAAGTTTAACGGCAACATGGGCTTTGTGGTTAACACCAACGCCAGCAGGACAAGGGTCAGCGCGCAGGGTAGGCAGTCAAACCGGGCGGTCACAACCGGATCGCTTAAATTTCATATTGAATCAACCTTGTCCGAAGCATGGGACGAAGGAGGTACTGGCGAACCACCTTTGGAAGGATTGTTATATTATGCAGGAGTTCAAAAACTCCAACTCTTTCCGGTATGATCAAGGGCCCGGTGGCGGTTCAGGGTCCGCCCCGGGTTACGGTGGAGGAAATTCCGGCCCAGGATTCGGTGGTAATCCGGGCGGACAAGGCAATCAGAATAATCAAGGTAATCAGAACAGTCAGAACCAAGGGGGCTACAATCAACAACAGCAGCAGTCGCGTTATCAAAGTAACCCAAAGCAGTTGAACGGTGGACAGTACCACGTCTTTACCACCAGCTTGGACAGAGCGAGACCGAAAACTTCAGAAGCGGGCGGTCAGTGTTGTTGAACCGGCTGCGCCGCATTACCTACGCTGGTCCGAGCAACCGATTGTGTGGAGCAGAGAGGACCATCCTCCCCGGGTTTACAATCCGGTCGCTTAGCCCTGGTGGTGGCACCCTGTAGGAGGGTACAAGTTTACCAAGGTTCTTATGGATGGAGGAAGCAGCATCAACATCCTGTACTACGAGACCTTCCGCGATGGGGTTAACGGATAGGCATCTTAGGCCGCCCAGACAAGTGTTTCACGGAGTGGTGCCTGGTAAGTCGGCGCATCTGGGTCGGTAAGATAGCTCGAGGTGACCTTTGGAGACGAACATGACTCGCATCGTAAACATTGACATTTGAGGTGGTGAAAATTCAAAGCCCTTACCACGCCTCTTTGGGCGGCCGGCTTATGCTAAGTTTATGGCACGGCCCTGTTATGTTTACTTACAGCTGAAAATGCCGGGTCACAAAGGAACGATAACGGTTCATGGAGCCGCGGATCGCTTTGGAGTGCGAGGAAGGTGATGCGGCTTACGCAGAGTCGGTTTGTGCCACGGAAGAGCTAAAGTACTATAAAGACAATGTTGATCCGGCGGATATGACCCTTTGAAGAAGCCAACTACAGAGCATGATCCGACTTGAAGTTCAAATCGGCGGCTGAGACGGCTTGTTGATTTTGTGCCCGGCGATTCGTCCAAGCAGTTCACCATCGGTGCCAACTTGATCCTAAATAGGAAAGCGCTCATCGAAGTTCATCCGTGAGAATCGGGACATTTTTGCATGGAAGCCTTCGACATGCCAGTGTACCGAGGGAACTCGCTGAGCACACTCTTAATGTTGACCAAATACAAACCGTAAAACAGTTTCTTCGCGGTTTAATGAGGAAAGGCGCAAGGCCATCGGAGAAGAAGTTGCTAGGCTTTTGGCAGCAGGGTTTATCGTCAAGTCTTTCATCCAGAGTGGCTTGCTAATCCGTGTTGGTCCTTAAGAAGAATGGCACTTGGCGACAAAGCGTGATTACACAGATCTTAACAAAGCTTGTCCAGCAGATCCTTTCGCCCCCCGCATTGACCAGATCATTGATGCGACGGCGGGTTGTGAGCGCTTGAGCTTTTTGATGCGTATTCGGTTATCACCAGATTAAGATGGCGGTTAAGGACCAGGAGAAAACAGCGCTTATCACCCCTTTGGAGCCTTCGCTATGTATCTATGCCTTTTGGGCTCAAGAGCGCCCAAGCAACTTATCGCCGCTATGCATGAAATTGTTTGCATGAACAGATCGGCCGTAATGTGCACGCTTATGTGGATGATATCGTGGTGAAATCAAGGCAGAAGGAAACATTGATTGAGGATTTAAAGGAAACTTTTGACAACTTGCGGGTGTACAAGATGATGCTCAACCCGCCAAGTGCGCCTTTGGTGTTCCGCAGCAAATTGTTGGGTTTTCTTGTGTCCAACCGGGGATTGAGGCTAATCCGGAGAAGATTACAGCTATCACCTCCTTGGCTAAGCCAAAGTGCATCAACGATGTCCAACGCTTGACAGCCGGATTGCTGCGCTTAAGCCGGTTTATCGATCGCCTAGGAGAGAAGGCTATCCTTTGTACCAGATGTCAAGAAGACGGATCCATTTGTCCGGAGCTCACCGCTGATGAGGCATTGGAGGATTTAAAGCGCAGCTGGCCAACCCGCTGTTCTTGCTGCCCCTATTGACAAGGAGCCGCCTCTGTTATATGTTGTCGCTAATGCCGTGGCAGTGAGTGTGGCCATTGTGGTGGAGCGCAAGGAGGCAGGGAAGGAGTATCCGTTCAAGGCCGCTTTATTACATCAGCGAGGTTCTCATCGAATCCAAACAAAGATATCCGCATTGGCGTAAGCTGGTATATGGAGTTTTTATGGCAAGTCGAAGCTAAAGCAATATTTCCAAGGGCACCCCATCACGAAGGGTCGGCCTGCTCCCTTGGGCGATATCATATTGAACCGGGAAGCGACTGGCGGATTGCTAAGTGGGCTATAGAACTTGGGCCGCACGGTTTAAGGTATGTGCCCCGGACGGCCGTAAAATCTCAGGCACTTGTGGATTTCATTAATGATTGGACGGAGTTGCAAGCGCCAGAAGAGAAGCCGGATCACACCTATTGGACCATCCATTTTGATGGGTCCAGCAATTGGAGGGCTCGGGGGCTGGAGTCGTATTAACTTCCCCACGAGGTGACAAGTTCTGTTATGTTCTCCGCCTAATGTTCCCTTGTACTAACAATGCAGCTGAGTATGAAGCTTTGCTCCATGGTCTCCGGATGGCTAAGGAAATGAATCTCAGCCGGGTTAAATGCTTTGGTGACTCGGACTTGGTGGCCCAGCAAGTATCCGGTACTTGGGACTCCAAAGATCCCCTCATGGCTGCATATCGTCGGGAAGTGGATGTTGTTGCAGGACATTTTAAAGGATATCGTGGACCATGTGGATCGCCGGAAGAACGGCGGCTGATGCTTTGAGCCGGCTGGGCTCTCAACGTAAACCGTCCCGCCTAACGCTTTTCCTTGATGTGCTGCACAAACCGCCGCTTAAGCTTCCCGATGAAATTGATTTGGCTATCCCTGATCCGGAGGCTCAATTGGTGGCGGCCCTGCATGTCATTCCGGATTGACGCCCCATATTTGGCATACATGAACCGGGCGAAGTTACGAAGATGAGACGCTGGCCCGGCAGATAGTTCGGGCGGTTCAAGTCTATGACCATTGTTAATGGCGAAGTTGCACCGCTGCGAAAGGTGTCGTATGCGTTTCGCGTTGTGTGTCCCCTTAGGAGGGCTGTGAGATATTGCGAGAGATTCATGAAGGGGATTGTGGTCACCACGCCGGTTCAAAATCCCTGGTGGCCAAAGCGTTCCGCCATGGTTTCTATTGGTTGACTGCCCATGCTGATGCGGAGGATCTGGTCAGACGATGTGATGGTTGCCAAAAGTTCTCCAGCGTGTTCATGTGCCAGCCCAAGAATTGAGGATGATTCCAATTACTTGGCCGCTTATGCACTTGGGGTTGGATATGGTTGGACCTTTCAAAAGGTCCAAGGACAAAAAGACCCACCTGTTGGTGGCGGTTGATAAATTTACCAAGTGGGTGGAGGCAGAGCCTGTTAGCAAGTGTGATGCGGCCACGGCGGTTCAGTTCATCAAAAAGGTGATTTTCCGGTTTGGGTTTCCACACAAGATCATCACGGACAATGGCACCAATTTTTCCAAAGGAGCTATGAAGGAATTTTGTGAACGAGAGCACATCCGCTTGATGTTTCTTCCAGAGCCCACCCGCAATCCAATGGTCAAGCGGAACGAGCTAATCAGAAATCTTGAAAGGTATTAAACCTCGCTTATGGTCCCTTTAGAGAGGACGCCGGGTTGTTGGGTGGAAGAGCTACCATCGGTGATATGGAGTATAAACACTACCCCAACCGATCCATCGGATACACGCCGTTTTTATGGTCTATGGAGCGGAGGCGGTCCTTCCCAAAGGATATCCGCCACGACTCGCCTCGAGTAGCAGCTTATGTTGAGGCAGATAGCGAGGCAGCATGGCAAGATGATTTGGATCGACCGACGAAGAGCGTGATATGGCAGCAGCTCGCTCGGGGTCTACCAGCAGGATCTTCGCGGTATCACAGCCGGCGGTTAAAACCAGAACCTTTCAGAAGGAGACTTAGTGCTGCGGCTCATTCAAGACCAGCAAGATATGCACAAGCTATCCCCACCTTGGGAGGGGCCTTTGTGGTCAGCAAGAATCTATACAACGGGTCCTACTATCTGATTGATGTTCGAGAGCGAAAGGACTCACGCATGCGCCGAGGAGGAGACCAACAGGCCATGGAACATAGCTCATCTTCGCCTTATTATACCGAGCCATTGGCTCCACTTATGTACATATCAAGACAATGTATATATTATGAATAAAGGCAATAAACCGGATCCTTGGCTAAGGCGGGTATCTGCTACGTATAAAAGACCGGTTCGGGTACATGGAGATGTTGTCGTGAAGCGGCCTCCGTTTAACCCTTGGCCTCGTTTTCAGAAATTTTTGTCATTTGGGGCTTGGTCGTGTCCGAACCAATGCAACACCTCTTGGCAGGCGAAAAGCCACCAGATCATTTGGGGACATGGTCACGTCTGAACCAACACGCCTCTTGGTCGGCCTAAGGCCATAGAATCACTTGGGGCTTTGGTCGAACCCAACCATCGCAATGCCACTTGATCGGCATCATGCCACGAAGTTCAGTTGGGGACCTGGCTCACTTGAACCATCGCTACACAGATAGGGGCTTGGTCCTGTCCGACCATGGTAACACCATCTGATCCGGCTCAGTACAGCCTTTTCTTGCAAAACGATTTTTCTCATTGTTTTTGCTTCCATGTGGTCTTTATACCAATCATTTGGCTTTTGTTGGCCTTCTTAAACCGACAAACCTCTTTAAACCGGATTTACGTTGTCAGAATTCGGTACATTTTTAAGCTGGCGATTTTGTTCCGGTTTGATTTTGCTGTTAACATCACATTATGGAGTAACAGGGGGCTTATCATGCCCGACACGATTTACACGGTAAATCGGTATTATACACACAGGGATTGTTCTCCTTTGACGGTGATGGTTTGTAAGGCCTCCGCTTCGGATTGACTAAAGCTAACTGTGTGCCCGATCATCGGCAGGTATGCTTGTATCACACAATTTTGATCGATACCTCGGTATTTTCTCATATAAGTATATTGGCATCACAATCTGGCTAGAGGCTAAGCCGCCATGGCGGTTTAAGAATTTGTGATTGCAGGCAAAATATGTTGCAGGATTCACTACTTCAAAACCAACGTATCCAGCACCGACATGCAAAAGTTTACAGACTGAGGTTGTACCGGCATTGTTCAATATAAAGCACTGACTATCCTATTACAAAGCCTTTGGAGGCCCGGCGTTTCATGTGGAGTTATGCCTTGAAGCTTTGGATACGCCACCCGCTTGACGAATTACGCTGCTTCACCGGTTGGCGCGAGGTAGAGGGACGGCGCTGGCGCCGGTTCAGCTTCTTCTTCCTCCTCACCCAAAGCCCGAAGTCATTGGTGGACCATCAATCCGGTTAAGGCCCGAAGACAGCTTCTTCGCTTATCAGCTCAGCCGGTCAACGTCGGGGCATAAGTGTGCTTACGGATTGGAGGAACAAGGCTCGACTTCGGGATGGCAACTCCACCCGCTTGTTGTTTGCGTCATAAAAGAGCGTGAACCGCCAGTTGGCTTCAGCTGCCGCTTGACTCGCCACGGACGCATCTCCTTTGTTATCCGCTTTGTATGCCGTTATCAAAGGCCTCACCGCTTTCTTGAGCACTGGGAAAACCTTTAGCTATATCCGCCGGTCAAGATCTGCTATCCACGCCTTTGGCACGAGTCGAGCTAGTAGGGTACCAGCCCGGCCGCGGATCGCTTCAACTCTTCAAGCTGACCGGAACCATAGACAGCCGTCCAGCGCTCTTCGATCAGGGACGGCGCCGTGTTGTCATATGATGTGGCACATATGACTCGCTGGGCGCCGGTATACAGCTGCTCAATCAGTGTATAAGTGGCCTTGAGCTTCTTCCGCACATCAGAGCCCATATGCGCAATACGCTTGCTCGCGCCGGTTTCAGATAGCTCAGTTAAATCAAGGAAATATCAAAATTAAGATAATCAGTACAAAAATGTTCTTACCAAAGATAGCAGAAGTCATAGCATGTATTTGGCGCTTGAGTCCGGTAAGTTCTTCAGTCACCGGTTTAAGGGCTGCTTCAGCTTCTTCCGCCCGCTTTATTAAACCGGCTTTCTCGGCGTCCCAGTTGACCCGCTCGGATTTGTACCACTCCTTCAGCTGTTCCATGGTGGTCAGGGCAGTTTTTAACTCATCTCTGGCTTTGGTGGCTTCGGCCATTTGAGTTTCAGATTGGCTCAAGGTCCTTGAGTTGCACAGCTTTGTTGGTATATTTCATTCGATGACAAAGGGAGCATGTTAAGTTGTTTCATTATACAAGTCCCCAGCTCAATACAAGTATTCAACTTGGCACTTGGGGGCTAATGGCTAGTTGATCTCAATTTGCTATGAGGAGACACACCTTAAGTCCCGGTTTAACTTTGCAAAATTAAACCGACCCTTGGGGGCTACTATGCAGTTAAAATATAAGAAAGGTCAACTCATTACCTCATAGCGGTCCTTCATGCGATTTACTAGACCGGCTTCAAAGTCACGGCTTGTGTAAAGCCGGTTCGTAAAGCCGAATGAAGTTCTTGGCAGAGAAATTGTCGTAGTCGACATATCAGTCTTCCCTTGTCTTTGCTCATAGTAGTGGAACTTTCTTTGATGCTGTGCTTTGCTAAAGCAACCGTTGGCTAGGAGCAGTGTAGCCATACTGTCACAATAACATCGCTGCTTTCAGCGGTCTTGTTTGGGCTTGATGTCGCTTTTGCTCGCTCGGCGGTTCATCATCCACGACCCGCTCGGTGGACGGGTTTGATGGAGCAGGCTGTGAGGTTTCCACTTGGACCACCGGTTCAACTTCTGGCGGGTGAGCAGTATCGTCTTTGTACAACTCGCCAGAGCTTTCCTTGGCGGCTTCAGGATTTTCGTGTGTTTGTTCTGGGGTTTTTTCCGGATCAACATCCGCAGTAGGATCAAGGGTTTTCGCTTTCTTGCTCAAGCGAGCCTTGGTGCTGCAATATTCAGAATTGGATTAAGACAAATTGACCAAGGTGATGGTGAATCGAATTGACGGACAGCAATTACATACCCTGCGGCAATGTTCAGCGGAGGCAGTTGTGTGGTGGATGAACCGCCAGACGAGTTGGAAGAGGCCTGATAATTCGGGTCAGACGGATTGAGAGGACATCGAAAGAAACCTTTTAAGGGATAACGCTTTTCAGGAGAGCAAGTCACCTCTGGACGACGCTTCCGGGTTGGTGTGTCTGGTAAACCGGATGAGGTAATCTGTTGGCCACTGTGCCGGGTTGTACGGCGCTCTTCAGCCTGCTGTGTCTTCAAGGAAAGATTTGGATTCAAGTAAGCACAGGAATGATATTTTTTCACTTTCCGGACGGCGCGACGAATTCTCTTAACCGGCGCAAGGTCGGATTCGGAAGAAAGAAAGATTACCTCAACAGGGTCGGCATGACTGGCTTCAACATCATCCTGGAAGAAAATTGTCGAAGAAAAGAATGTAAAGGGCCAAGCATATGCAAGAAGAAACACAAACGGAAAGCCGGTTTACGGCGGCTTCCTTATAAGTGTCAAGTTTACCTCAGCTTCGATTCTTCGTCCTCCGGCGGATCGGAGGACTCGGCGACATCTTCTTCTTGCCTGCTTTCTTGGTGGCCTTGGACTTCACACGCGCCCGAACCGGTTTGGTGCGTTTCGTATGAGCTGTCACCGAGAAGTAACAAGGATTAGCGATATCAACAGAGTATTAAGAGCCCGAAGGCGGTGAGTAGAGCTTACCGCCGGCGGTTTGTTGGCAACACAAAATGGAGCCAACCCGGTTAGGCTGCAGACGGAGATTGGCTCATCGAGCATCTTCTTGACGATCTCGGTGACCTCAAGTTCAGTTATGGGCAGCTCGTGACGCCTTTGAGGATCTTTGAGGCTGCCGGTGTACTCGTGCATCAATCCGGGCCGGCGGCTTAGTGGCAAAACGCCCCAAGAAACCCAACAACGCACGAGGTCCACGCCGGTTAAGCCATTAGCCATTAGAGCCCGGAGCTTGATTATTTGCGGTGCGAAGTTCTTCCGTTCAGCGGCGGTTAAGCGTGAAGGCAGCGGATGCTGGTTGCTGAGCCGGTGAGGACGGTAACCCGGCAAGGGGTTTTCGTTGGCAGGAGCGGTGTTCCGCAAGTAGAACCAGGTTTGGTTCCAATCCTTTGATGGCTGTGGTGTTTGGCGTGAGGAAAATCCACTTCCTTCCTCTTCGGATTGAAACGCCGCCCAGCTCGTGTTGGGACCATCGAAAAATTCTGTGCGACGGTTCAAATGGAAAAAATCCGGAATAGCTCCACGACGGTTCTTCTTGAAGATAGACTTCACGAAGACTTGAAAGTTGCATATGTTCGACACAGAATTTGGGCGATATCTTGCGGATGGAGTTGCAAACCGGCAAGGACATCCGGAAAATTTTGAACCGGGCGGCAGAACCCCGGTCTAGGTGCTGCATAAAACAATTACTTCTCCCGCTTGGGCTCGAGGAAACTCGCCCTCGGAACACGCCAATGGAGGACATTTTTGGAGCCAAACCGCCAGGTGGTGACATAACCATTGAGCTGCGTTTCAGTGATTTTGGATCGGACCCAATTGCAAGCTGAGAATTGAGGAGCCATTCCGGAAGACTAAGCTGCGAAAGAAAGGAAGAAACGGTTCACCATTGAACGGTTCAGGCATATCATACATTGTTAAACCGGCGATTCAGCAGCCGACTTCCCATTCCGATTTAACTGAGGACTAATGGAGTGACGGATTAGCTATCGAAAATCAAACCGCCAAAGGAGGCAGAGCTGAAAAATTTACTAAGTGTAGACAGAAACAGGTTTCACACGCAAATGGAAATAATCTAGATCTACCGGAGTTCAGTAAGAAAAATTTCTACGACCTATGCGAACCTCGTAAAGCACAGGAAGGTTCAGGCATGTTAAAATAAAGGATCTGAACAGAAAAGGGGAAGATGCATAAGGAGTCAGATGGACGGCGGAGCAGTCACCCGCACAGGATATATGGCGCGGTTGAGTTATACAGCCCTGGCAGAGCAGGTGTGAAGAAACCGATATGAACGCATATGAACTATGAGATGAACAGGATCTTCAGATGGGATCTAGGGCTTGAAAGGGACCTTACCGGATGAGAAAAGCCGCGGAGGAGCTCCGGGAGCTTCTGGTACGATCAGGTTGATGCGGCGGCCCGGAGTTGACGCGGCGATGGAAAGGTCGGAGGCGACGGCGGAGTTTCAGAGCTGGAGCGTCACGAGGAAGAATAAGAAGAAGAAGAAGAGAAGGGCCCGACCGGTCTATTTATAAGGGACCGGAGCAATCCACGGGCGCGAGAATCGAGGAGTCAAAAGCGGCGGAAGGTGCAGCGGCCGCCTCGATTTCCGGGATAGCCTTAATGAAGGGAATCTTACTGTTTGGATTTCTTTGTTTAAAATGACGTCAGGGTGCCCTGACACGAAGATCAGAGGATGATGTCACGGCGGTTCAAGCGGATGGCGGTTTACAAAGGAGATCAAGAGTTTCCTGAAGATGTTGAAGATTAACCTGAACCAGTTCAAGTCAATGGGGCCTAATGTTGGGGATACAACTACGGAGTGTGAACCGCCCCGGAAGGGCCGGTTTACCCTCGTTCATGATCCAGGCCCATGATGGAGGCCTGGAGCCCAGAGGCGAATTAAGGTCCATATATGTAAACCGCCTTAGTATTGTAGCTTGTGTTGTAAGACAAGAAGGAAGAGACCAAGCCGGACTCTTGTATGACCGGCCGGGCGTCAACCCGTGTATATAAGGGGGCGACCCGGCGGCGAGTTAGGGACAGAGAATTCGAGGCTAAGGCAAAGCTATTGCTCCCTAGTCGCCGAAACCATATCAATCACACCACAACCGGGCGTGGGTTTTACCTTCATCGAAGGGCGAACCAGATATAATTCCCGTGTCTTGTGTCCGCTTTAACCCTCTAGGTTAACCCGCACGATGGCCCTCGACTAAGTCCTTTCATGAGGACATCTGCCGTGACAATTCCACGACGCTTATATTATGAGTTTATGAGTTTTGATGTACCAAGGAGTTCGAGTCCCGGATGAGATCGGGATATGACGAGTCTCAAATGGTCGAGACGTAAAGATCGATATATTGGACGACTATATTCGAGTTCGGAAAGGTTCCGAGTGATTCGGTATTTTTGAGTACCGGAGAGTTACGGAATTCGCCGGAGAAGTATTGGGCCTTATTGGGCCATACGGGAAAGAGAGAGGGCTGCCTAGGGCAGGCCGCGCGCTTCAAGGCCTAGTCCGAATTGATTAGGGGAGGCCGCACCCTCCTTTCTTCCCTTCTCTCTTCCCTTTCCTTCTCTCCTATTCCTACTACATGGAAGGTCTCCTAGTTGGACTAGGAAAGGAGGGAATCCTACTCCCGTGGGAGTAGGACTCCTCCCTGGCATGCCCTCCCTTGGCCGGCCGCCCCTCCCCTTGCTCCTTTATATACGGGCGGGGGCACCCCATGACACACAAGTTGATCTACGGATCGTTCCTTAGCCATGTGCGGTGCCCCTCCACCATATTCCACCTCGGTCATATCGTCATGAGTTTAGGCGAAGCCTGCGCGATAGAGCATCATCTTCGCCACCACGCCGTCGTCGACGGAACTCATCCCGACACTTTGCTGGATCGAGTCCGGGATCGCCATCGAGCTGAACGTGTGCTGAACTCGGAGGTGCCGTCGCTCGGTACTTGGATCGGTCGGATCATGAAGACGTCGACTAAATCAACAGCGTTGTCATAACGCTTCGCTTACGGTCTACGAGGGTACGTGGACAATACTCTCCCCTCTCGTTGCTATGCCATCACCATGATCTTGCGTGTGCGTAGGAAATTTTTTGAAATTACTACGTTCCCCAACAGAAAGATGCACTTAACAGCCCTAGGCTCCAACTTTCCATTATCAACATGAGCATAAGCAGTGCAACCAAAAACTCTCAACTGTGAATAATCAGCAGGTGAACCAGACCATACCTCAATTGGAGTTTTCTTATTAAGAGCAATAGATGGTGAACGGTTAATGAGATAACAAGCAGTGGAAGCGGCCTCAGCCCAAAAACGCCTATGCAAACCTGCATTGGACAACATGCAACGGGCTCTGGAAATAATGGTCTTGTTCATATGCTTAGCAACACCGTTTTGTTGAGGAGTATAAGGAACGGTGTAATGTCTGACAATGCCTTCAGACTTGCAATAATTCTTAAATTGCTTAGAACAGAATTCCATACCATTATCAGTGCGAAGTATCTTTACCTTCTTTTCAGTTTGTCTCTCAATCATAATCTTCCACTCCTTAAATGCTGAGAATGCTTCATATTTATGCTTCAGGAAATAAGGCCAAACTTTTCTCGAATAATCATCAATAATAGTCAGCATGTAACTAGCACCTCCTAGTGACTTCTTGCGAGATAGTCCCCATAAATCAGAATGCACATAATCAAGAATACCTTCGGTTGTATGAGTCGAAGTATTGAACTTCACCCTCTTGTGCTTGCCGAAGATACAATGCTCACAAAATTTCAATTTACCAGGTTGATATCCATCAAGAAGACCTCTCTTATTTAACTCTGCTAAACCAAGTTCACTCATATGTCCAAGACGCATATGCCAAAGGTTAGCAGCATCACAATCAGAATTCTTTGAAACAACTGGAGTAGCGTTACCTGAAACGGTAGAACCTCGAAGGTAATAAAGACCATTGGTCGAACTCAAGTCACCTTTCATCACAATAAGGGAACCTTTGGTGACTTTCAAAACACTATCTCCACCTGAATACTTGTATCCCTTTGCATCAAGGGCACTCATAGAAATAAGATTTCTCTTCATCTTCAGAATATACCGAACATCTGTCAAAGTTCTGATTATGCCATCAAACATCTTGATTCGAATAGAACCTATGCCTTCAATCTTGCATGGTGAATTATCAAAACCCAAAACGAAACCAGCAGAAGTAGTGGAATCAAAAGTATTAAACCAATCTCTATGTGGACACATATGAAAAGTACATGCAGTATCAAGTACCCACTCATCATTGGTCTCGGCACATCCAGCAATAACGACAAGAGCATCATCGGAACTATCATCATGAGCAACGTTAGCAGAACTTTCACCTTGTTTGTTACCTTTCCTCTTTTCTTTGTTTTGCAACTTGAAACACTCTGAGATGTCATGCACGTCTCTCTTGCAATACGTGCAATATTTCTTGTCTCTGGATTGCGATCGGCCCCTGTAGCCGTTTTTACTTTTGCCTCTGTTTCCATTATTGGAGTTCTCCTTTGTCCTGCCACGAACAGATAATCCCTCGGCTTGGGATGAACTTGAACCATCATGAGGCACCATTAATTTCATCTTCTCCTTAGAGTTCAAAGCTTCATAAACTTCATTAAGTGAGAGTATCACGACTGTATAATATGGTGTCTCTAAAATTGGTATAAGAACTTGGCAGTGAACAAAGTAACATTAAAGCAGTATCTTCCTCTTCATACTTAACCTCCATTGCAGCTAGATCGGATATAATCTCCTTAAATTCTGAAATATGATTCAAAACATTACCTCCCTCGGGTAACCTGTGCAGGAATAATTTTTGCTTCAGATGCATCTTGCTGGTGAGATCTTTAGTCATGCAAATCCCTTCCAGCTTTAACCATAGAGCGGCGGCAGTTTTCTCGCTCAAAACTTCCTGCAAAATATTATTATACAAATGGAGTTGAATTTGTGACAAAGCCTTACAATCAATTATTTTCTCCTCATCAGTCCAGTCTTGATTTCGGTTCTTCCCAAAACTATCCAGTGCTACATCATAGTCGGATTATGCCAACAACGCCCGCATCTTGACTTGCCATAGGGTAAACCTTGTGTCACGGTCCAGCAGCGGAAGATCATACTTTATGGGTGCCATGAGTCGATAAAACTGTGTACACAAAGTAGTACAAGCCGGTAGAAAAATTCTTGATAGAATTAATTTGCGGTCAAACAAACAGAGTAAATAGCACCTGGTAGCGTGTGCAGGTAGCAATCGGGAACAAAATCTGATCTTGGCTTCACGTGATGAACAGGAGTAGCACCACTAGTAAAAGTACTAATAGTAGTAGCAATCGACTTGCTTGATTAGGCCTTCACGTGGAGTTGCAGCGACTCGGCGGATAGACCTCGGGACTTGAATTGATCCTGTACGCGGGAGCAGCACACGGGGCGCTGCGTACGGAGCAACAGCGGCAACTCGGCGACTTGTTGATTTGACGCGACGGAGCGGCAGAAAGCTGACGTTGGCCACGGACGACAGCTCGATTAGGGCATCTCCAGCCGTTGGCCCCCAGGGGCGTCTAAAAGCGCCGACTGGGGGTGAGCCGGCGCAAAAAATGGCCCTGGGGCGAGTCGGTCCCCAGCCGTCGGCCCCAGGGCCGCCCCCAGACGCGTATTAAAAAAAAAGAAGGACCGTTCGATGAAGTTATGATAAAAAATAGTTAAATTTTGGCTAAACATGGCAAATTTCGGCGAAATTCGCGTATTTTTATTATATTAACCTAATCTAAAAAAGAACGGGGCTGAAGTCGTCGCCGCCATCGTCGTCGTCGGCCTTCTCCTCCTTGACGCGGGCGCCTCGCTGACCCGTGTCGCCATGGCGGATCGGCGGCAGCGTCGTCGTCGTCGTCATTGTCGCATAGGACGACGACCTCGTCTTCATCGCGGCCGCGTCGGCGCTCCTCGAAGCGGCGCAGGGCGGCGCGCTGGCGCTCCTTCACCTTCTCCCGGCGCGCCTTCTCCATCGGAATGGAGTCCTGGCACGCCCATTCTAGGGCCGCGTCGTCGTCGTCGAACTCCGCTGAGTCTCCACCCCGTTGGCCCGGCGCGCATGTCCGTGGCGCGGATATTCGCTCAAACAGAGCCGTGACTCTGTTCGCGGAGTGAACGGCGGCGAAGCCGTTAGCGCCGCCTCGTCTCCGGGAAGCGTTACGCCATGGCGGCGGCGGGCTGGCGGGCTCGGGAGAGGTAGAGGAGGGGCTGGCGGCGCGCCGGGAGAGGCGAGGAGAGGAGGGGCTGGACGGCGGCGGGGCGGGCTGGTGGGCACAGCGAGTGGAGGCCGCCGCTTTTATAGCCGGGCCGCGCCCATGTGTACGCGTCGCGAGGAGGGGGCGTCGGCGCGCCCGTCCGTGGCGCCGCCGTGAGGAATCAATGGCAAGGTTGACCGGCGGCAGCCTTGCCATTGATTCCCCGCGGAACCGAGGCCGTTGGGGGAAGACGAGGCGCCGAGTCGTTGACGCTGCTGGCCCGCGTCTTTTCGCGCAAAACAGCTTCGCCGGCGCCCAGGCGCCCCAAGCCGCCGAGTTCGGGTTGGGTCCGCCGGCGCTGTTTTCGGCCCAAGCCGGCGAAAATCAGGCTCCTGGGGGCGCGACTGGGCCGTTTTTTCGGCGCCGGCGTGAAAAAATCGCCTGGGGAGGCCTTCCTGGGGGCGCGGCTGGAGATGCCATTAGGAATCGGATCAGCGGCAAAAAACATGTCGGTCTCGGCGACTTGCGGCTGCAGCGGCTTGTACAGCAGCCCGCACCGGAAACAATCTCCGATCCGGAGAACGCAGGACGGCGGCGGCACGCACAGCCAAACCCTAACTCTGGTCTCAAATCTCGTATCTGAAATTTGGCTCTGTATACCACTTGTTAGATAATAACGAGAAATAAACGAGACAAAGAGACACAGGGATTTTTACGTGGAAACCCTTGCGGGAGAAAACCACGGACGCACAAAGGCGCAATCACTATGAGGAGGAGTATTACAAGCACGAGACGACAGAACCGTCTGAGATGCGACTACGTGGGTATATATGAGGGCAATACATGAGAGTCCTTAGAGGATAAGTAAACGAGTTATACTCATACGCGTAGGTACCAACGCAAAAGGCCCACACCGTATGTACTACATCTAGTCCAACACGGTATAATTTGGATCACAATTTAACAAATCCAACCAGGGAAGCAACATCATCATCTTAAATACTCCCTCCATTTTTAAATATTTGTCTTTTTAGAGATTTCAACAAGTGACTGCATACGGAGCAAAATGAATAAAACTACATTCTAAAATATGTCTATATACATCCGTATGTGGTAGTTCATTTGAAATATCTAAAAGACAAATATTTATGAACGAAGGGAGTAAAACACAAAAAATATCCAACATATAACTTAAAAAAAGGCCTCCAGAATATACACAGAAAAGGTAAAACAGATCCTCTGTACATTAACCAAAATTCCAAGTGAAAATTCAAGAGAGTCTACATATATTGGTACTTTAGAACTTACAGATTGGAAATGGATTTAGATGTAATTTTTGCATATGGTAAAACTGTAATTTTTCGGAACTGTAGTTTCTGGATTGATCATGTGCAATTATTTATGCTGACCGAGGTATAAAGAAAATTAGGCAACAAGAAATATATTAATAAAATATATGTAGTCTCTTGAATTTTCTTGTGCTTTTCCTATGAAAATCCAGTTACTTACGCCGCGGCACCATGCTTTGTCTTCTTTGATGTGCCACAGCAACCCTTACCGCTCCTGCTGCCTCTTTCCATGTGTAGCCTCTTCCCCTTTGGAGCTGTCTCGCCATTTATGATTTATGACATTGAGAGTTCCTAAAAAAAATAGAAACACTATCAAAACCCAGACATTGAATATGCGACCAAATTGAACAACAACAACGGCGGTTCATCAATCTCATAGTACTTAGCATGACAATTTATTGACCATACTTTTTAAAAGAACCAAAAAAAGTAGTATATATGTATTATCATAATTGCCAGCTATTACTACCTGGTTGGCCGAGAAATGAAGATCGTCGGCCAATCAATCTCCAAGGGCATGGCATCCGAGGGGACGAATGGCCCTTGATGCCAATCCACCACCTCCTCCATTGTCCTGGTTTCGAGGTTGGCAGTGTAAACACGCATGTTGTTATCGACTTATCGCTGATGAGAAGTGTGCCACACTTCTCCCTCAACGCACATAGTTGAGTCTCCTTCTCAGGTTGCTTTAGCTCGATCATTCGAGTGCATAGCCATTCTGATGTGGCATCCGTGTTGTGTTGTTTCTCTTGTTGTTTCCAGATCACTAGTCTGGAACCTGAACTTTGCAGCCATAGCAGTGATAGCGCCCCATTGGCGGATAAAGTAAGGCATGGGTGACTCAAGAATTGGTAGTATTCCTTGAAAGGGAGCTTCGTCAAGGAGATGTGGCCAGTTTGGGCATTCAGATTAATGACATCACAATGTTGTTCTCCGTAATAGCGAAATACCCAATGTACCATGCCACTGCATACAATGGCATCGCTAAATCGCGCGAATTGGTGTGATTGCGCACCACTATCGAAGCAACTGATATCCACGCTCCAGCTTGCTTTGTCGGACGAGAACACACGTTGGCTGTAGTTAAGGTCATCATGGGCGGAGCCGTTTATTACCACTATAAATAAACACGAACTGTCGGGCAACACTGGCGGCGACGGCTCGTCTTTGGAGCGGCAATCCGCACCGGTTAGAATGGCATAGCCGCTGTAGTTGCAACTGAAGAGCGAGCCGAAATATATAGTAGGGAGCATGTCCCAAGTGCCGACAAACAGGTTGCATACCGCAAGTTGGAGGATGGTGTGTTCCATGTTTCCAAGGGTATTGTACGTTCTAAGGCGCACGAGGACGAGGCCATGACGCGCGACGAGCGGCACCGCACGGTCGAAGAGACCGTCGCGGGCAGTGGTCATAAAGGAAACATGGAACACATTATATTATATATATTATAAAGGACCAAAAATTGTAATGTATATAATATAATGTGTTACAGTAGCATATATCAATTGTAGTTGGAGATCATGCATCAATGTTTGCCAATTAGATGAACCGTCTAACTCACCTAGCTTTTGGTCCTGCGATCTTTAACCGAGATGCATGGTAAGAAATAAGAATCAATCTCTAATGAAGTAACGATCCTTGCCAATTAGAAAATTAGAAATTAGGAGTAGGAACCCCAGTTAATCAAAAAGGACTCCCTAAGCAGTAAACACCGCAAGAGGCTAGAGTCGGTCACCGAACAATCTAAAATTGAGAGAGGACAAAGGAGGCGAGGAAGGCAACGACGGCAGCGGCCGGTCGCCCTGAGATGTTCCTTTCCTTCCTTTAGCCACGAGCCCCAAGATCGAGAGTAGTTCTAACGATCCTGAATTCCCGATCCCTTTAGGCTGTAGCGATCGAGACATCGAGTACATACCTGATCGAGTACAACAAGCAGTCGAGGAGGAGTCAAGGACGACGAGGAGATCAGGAGAAGTTTCAACGCTCATCGCGGCCGCCGTCTCATCGCTGGAGACTAGGGTCGAGGAGATCACAGATCAGGTCGATCCTGTTTCAGCGGTAGTTTTTTTTAGGACTCCGTTTCTGCGCTAGTGGCTGTCGCTCGATGGGTCCGCTCGTGGCCTTTTTTTTTTACTTGTGTGGAGTTAAAATGCCAAAAGGCTCGTCAGGAGGAAGAGGAAGCATCTTTTTTCTGTGAACAAGGACCCAAATCTATTATAAAGATTCATAAGAAAAGTACAAAGCACTCTAAACATAATACACATTACACCAAGGATGCTACATCACTGAACAACCACTTACCACCCAAAACGAGGTGCTCACGCGTTGTTGTCACCACTTCCCTATCTGAGCCGGCTTGACCTTGTCGATGACAGTCGAGAAGTCTTCATGCAGGTGTCCTTAAGGACCAATGCTGCACCGCAGTCGTTGTCATTGAACCCTTGACTTGATCTGAAGCGCCTTACACTAAATCTTGTCGGCACACACGCGCGGAGAGAAACCTTAACCTTGCCGCCCAAGGAGACGGCGGGAATCTATGTCGAAGCTCCGTCGACTCCGTTCCAGTGGACCAACCCAAGGAGGATGCAACCCAAAAGACCAACTTAAAGATGAAGCGTCGCCATCTGCTAGAACGTTGTCTCTGAAAGGGAAAAAAACCTAACCTAAAATACCGGTTGAAGTTGAGGCACCGGAAACCCTCTCCCACCACTAGCTGCCTGAGCGGGATCCATGGGAAACTTGAAGGGGATGAGTGCCCTGGCATCCGCAAGCGGGAGTGGGAAAGACAAAGCATGAGGAAAGAGAAGCAATTTTGATCTCTTAACTATTAATTATGAAAGTCTATGTTTTGTGTCCCATTTTGAAACCAGTCATAGATTGTTCCTCAACTACCAAAATGGTCTAGGTTTGGTCATTGTCATGATTCGAAGTGATCTTAGGGTAGCGTAAGTGCGACCTTACACACATGGTAACCTAGCGAGCAAAAAAATTGTGGTGGGACAAGAGGATATATTTTCAAGAGGAATCTTCCTGGAAATTCTGGGAATGGGAACACAAAACTAGGAAAGAAATTTATGAACTTCAAAAATATGGAGAACTATGAAGAAAATATTTTCCAAAATTTCAAACTTGTTTGAAAATATATATTTCTAAAAATAAACTAATAATCATATGATAGGGCAAAAGGTAAAACTAAAATACAAATACTTAAGAGAATAAGATTAAGCCTCGTCTTTAGGACTATATTGATCCTACACAACAAGCATTTATTGAGGGTAGAAGAATTAGCGATAACATCATAAATTCTCAAGAAATTACTCACTCTGTTGCTCTTAAATCGTGGAATCATCATGCTTTCATGCTCAAGATAGATCTTGCTAAGGCTTTTGATCATCTTGAATGGAGTTTCATTGTGTTTGCTCTTGCACGTAAAGGACTGCATGGTCATTTCATTAATTTGATTCGTGCTTGCATTTCTTCTCGTACTTTCTCTGTGCTTATTAATGGCAACCTTCTCATAAATTTAAAGGCTTCAGAGGTATTCATCAAGGATGTCCCATGTCGCGTTATTTGTTTGTTATTGATATATGAATTGTCTGTTGCTCTTAATGAAGCTCTAGCTGCTCAACATCTCCAGCGTATTTCACTTGGTCCAAATTGCCCTTTTATTCATTCCCTGTTGTTTGCAGATGATCTGTTGGTTTGTGGTCAAGCCACTTGCAGGAAGGAAATTCAATGGCTCAATTCATCCATCACTTTTGTTCTATTTCAGGTCAAACCCCCAATTGGGCCAAATCTGCTATTCTTTTTAATACTCATGTTAGTCAAACCACTATTTAAGAGATTAAGCAAGTTTTTCATGTTTCTACCATGGATATCAATTTCACCCACCTTGGCCATCTGCTTATTCTTCCTGCAAAAAATAGAACTACTGCTTACAACTTTGTTCTTGATAAATTTTTGAATAAATTGCTTGCTTACAAAGCTAATATGCTGTCTCATGCTGCTAGGCTCGAGCTCATTAGGTCTGTGTTCTCTGCTATTCCTGTATAATACATGTCTAACATTTTGTTTACTAAGAAGTTTATAGCCAAACTCACTGCTACTATAAGGAACTTTTGGTGGACAGGAATCAGATGGAATAATTCTAACAAGAGCCTTTGTTTTAGGGCTTGGAAGGACATTTGCAATTCCAAACAGGAAGGTGGTCTTGGCATTAGGAACTTGCAAGCAATTAATGAGGGTCTGGTTCTTGCAGCTGCTTGGAGGCTTGCTAAAGACCCTTCCTCCCACCTTCATCTTATTCTCAAATCTAAATACTTCCATGATGCCTCTGGTTGGACTGCTTAAATCTGATCTTCTTATCGCAGGACTGAAAGTATAAACTGATGCAGCTTTTAAGTGCAAAAAAAAATCCAGGTTTATTGCAGGGAACAACAGCCACTGGGGTTGGTATCTACATTCTTTGCCGCAGGATCAGAAGGAAGTCAGCGTGCAGATTCAAACTTCCACCGCCATTACAAGTATACACCTCTGCAGGCTGAAGCTTTTGCTCTTCTCTTGGCTGCACAAGTGGCCAAATGTCTCAGCATCAGCCAGCTGACCTTCCTCACAGACTATCTCTCTCTGGCTTCATTTTGCGGCTAGTAGGAAGATTACTGAAACTACTAATCCTTGGACTATTAGGAAAGTTTTAGGTGATTTCTTCTGCTACTCTTCAGACCTTCAACCTAGGGTGTTCCATATTTCGAGGGAAATTAATGGTATTGCTCATAATGTTGCTCATCAGGTTCTTAAATCAAATGTAGCTGACATATGTTGTTTTGCTTCAGCTCACAGGAACATGACTTGCCCGGTAGTTTCTCTCCTATCTAATTTCCAGTTCGAGGGCTTTGTAATCCATGTTGTACGTTGCTATTGAGCTGAGCTGAATGGAAAGTTTGGCGCTCCGTGCGCCTTTTGTTGTTCAAAATAAAATAAGAGAAAGCCTTAATTTTGAAAAACTTAGAATATTCAAACTTGACAGAAAACTGATAACTATAAACAAGGTTCTCGATTCATTTTGTAAAGTACCACAGATATTTTCCAATTTATATTTTATCTTTTGTTGAATATATTGTCAAGGCTCCTTGTGGAAGGTTACATACGATGTCTTGGTGTTGTAACATAAAAGTTGCAACTGTTTAGAACCAACATAAATTCTAGTAAAGCCAGAGAACAATTTGAATCTGTCATTTCTGGAGTTTAATAGGCTAATTATCTCTGAAGACAGAACATGTTTGTTCCTATATTTCTCTGAAATTTTCCATAAGGTGATGACCATGCACAATTAATTATATTGTTATTAAAAGAGTGCAAACAATTCAGCGAATAAAATAACAAGCAAAGCTTAGATAAATAGCTCCAGCTTTGCAGAGAAACAGTTTAAGTACCACCATCCCCATCTGTATATGTTCTGTTACAACAACATGCCATTACATCTGCCACAGGACAGAAAATTAAAAGGGCTAACGGCTTTCAGTCTCAAGTAGGTTACAGCTAACAGCTTTCTCTTTTCCCTCTCCTCTCTAGTTCTAAATTTCTACAGCAGAGTAACAACAAGCCTGTAATTACTCATTCTCCACATCTTTACTCAGCTAGCTACAGAATCTACATTCTCCTCGGCTCCTATTACTCATTTTATTTCCGATGGCAAGGCGCACGCATAGCCCTGACGCCTTGTAGATGGAAAAACGAAGACGCCAGCGTGCAAACCTAGCCACTGTTAGCTGTACAGCTAGAGATGGTTTAGTCTTCAGGCAGCACACGGGACGGTTGGAGCCCGAGTCGCTTTTCTGCGCACAGAAGAGAGCGTCTTTGGGTTAGACACAAACCTTGAGTAGATGATAACCTAAGCGTATAGGGCTCATGGACGATAGAGAACATACCTCCCGCTGCGACGAGCTTCTCCACACGTGCTACTATGTGCTTCCCATATGTGTATTTCTTCAGCGTGTTAAGATGTGCTTTGATCCTTGTGAGGATCGCCTCCCTCTGCTGGTCGTCACAGGTCTCTAACACCTTCTGTACCACGTAGTTTGCAAACTGGTCTTTCATCATCACCTTCAAAGTTCAATACAAAAAACAATTCAGCAAAGCAACGAAGGAGCTTGAATCATGAACTACAAACTGGTCATCAAAGATACCACGGAACTTTATGTTGCATAACAATAACCAAGCATATATGTCTACAAATTGAAGTGCAACAGACCTCAAGATGTTCACTTTCCTCCGTGGATCCAAGCATTTCACCAATTAAGATTTGGCGCTCTACAGGATTCCCAAAGGATAAACACTTCTCAATGACGTTTGAGGCAAACTTTTGCTGGCTCATTTGTACAATCTGCCCAATCAACTTCTCAATGATAGCAGATCGCTCATGGGGTTTGCCGTGTTCCATAACATGCTGTGAAATAAACTCGGTTATTGCAGAATGAAGATGGGTGAGAATAGTGGTAAGAACAAAACACGTTTTGTAGAAAAAATGCATCCATACAAATAGGGAAAGTGTAGGCATCAAAATCGTCCATTTCACTATTCAGGCTTATTGTGTCACTTGTGCAACTGTCAAAACTACTTACTTGAGCTTGATTTCAGTTTAATCTAGACTAAAAAGAAGTGATCCCAGAACAATAGGAGAAATGCATACCAGTTACAGCATGTATAACATTCACCTTATTTGCAGATATTAATGCAAAACATATTGACTCGAGTCAGTAAAGGTAAAGGGGAAAGGAAAATCGTACTCACTTTGCTGAGTACTGATGAAAAAACATAGTTGAGTAAGGCGAAAACTAATATGATTATTCCACGCAGGAATTTCATCCCAGCTGAAACCATTGAGATTACTTGTAATCATTTTAAGATGATAATATGGTCCTATTCCAGTTACCAAGAACCTTACATGTAATTGTTGAATATTATGATCAGTTCCATTTAGCCCTATGGCTTGTGTTTTGCATGAAATAGATAATACCAGGTTTCCACTAATCGATCGCATCAAGTCCATAATTCATGATGTGGATTGTTTCGGAGACAGGTACCCACCAAAAGGTGATAATCCAGAGAAAAGCAACCATCAACAAGAAAATAGCAACAGTACTACCTCCGTAAATAAATGTAAGACGTTTTAGGTCACTACTTTAGTGACCTAATAAAACATCTTATATTTATTTACAGAGGGAGTATCTTCCAAAAATGTTTATGGCACTAACCTGGACAACATAGTTACCATACTGGTCTGTAGCAAGCAAGCAAACAGACTGGAGGACCTCATCCATCATTATTTGCTGGGTTTTAGGATCGTCACAGTGCTCCAGCACCCTCTGCACACAGTGAAAATGGTTAGTGAAACTGTGAAATAACGTGAGTATATTGCAATATACCACCACTACAAAGTACAAACATACCTGTATAACCCGACATCCATATGGATGAGTCGATAGCACCACAACTTGGCCATAGAAGGTTGAAACAATGAACTCGATGACATTCTGTGGAATGCATTCAATGCATTTCTGTATAACGTGGTTACCATTTTGATCACGTACACAGCGCATCACATGCCCATCAAGCTCAGCAACCATTTTAGTCTGCTGATTTAAATCAACAACTTCTATGGCCTGCACAAATATCGCCCATCACATAAGTTAAAGAACATATTGTCTGCATATTTATGTCCTTCATGTTTTATATGAACATGTAACGGGTTTCCTTTTGTGCATGCAAAGTGGGTAGAATCAAACATGCCTGCAACCATCCAATATGCATTAGATAATCAGAAATGCATGCATATAATTAAACATAAGGTACTTTTTGTTCTAAAGAGTTCTGTTGACATAGTCAGACAATTTCCTGCCAAACGCAAGGTAGCTTGTAACTGTATTCTAGGTGGCGTCATATATTCCATACTCAAGCAATCAATTTGTCATATGTATGAATATCATGGTGCAGTTTCTTCGAGAAGAATAGTTCCAGCTGGACATATTAAAAGAAAGTACAGCAGTTCAGAGGAGAGTGTTACTTTCAAGATGACAATTATTAATTTATTTTACAACAGATATTTTCTAGTCTTGAGTCTTGACTAAAGCACGGACAATAAACAGGTTCTAATTTTCCATACCTTCTGTATAACTCGGCAACCGTACATTTGAAGGCTCAGTGCCAAGACTCGCCCGATTAGCTGATCAGCCAACTCCTTTATCTGAGCCGTGCTTCCATGCTCAAAAAACTGGTTCAAAAATTTATGGTCAGGCCAGGATGTTTATAGCACTGCGACAAATAATTGCTATGAATAATTCAATACCTTCTGAACAACATAATTTCCAAAAACATCAGTCATCAATGTGAGAGCTTGAGGCATGATTTCAGTGAAAACCATGTCTTTTTCTTCAACGCTGGCAGTTTCAAGCTTTTGCTGTATGAAACGACTCCCGTATTGATCAGCACTGGATAAAGTTCAATAGACAAGTTAGACCAATAACCTAAATCTGTGAGACAAGAGATCATTGCGCATGATTCCTCGACAAAATATGAAAGGTGGATGGCCAATAATATAGGTAACTCTATGAAATTACCGATCTTGGATTTGCAGTTTAGTAGGTTACCATATATAAGAACTCAGTGAATACAAAATTTACCTGAACTCAACAACATGGCCAGCAATTTCACAGAGCTCATATGATCGGCTTTTGTTGCTCTTGAATTCTTCCAGAAGTGATGGAACCAAATTGGCATTCATCTTACCACCAAAATCTGAATTCCAGGAGCCATAGGAACCACCAAAGTTTCTCATACTGGACTGAAAGCGCATGCTGCGATCCACATGCCTAAGTGGACTACTAGGTCCACCTGGCGAAGTGGGGAAAACAGGACTTGTTAAAGAGTTCCCAGCATAACCAAGACCAGACCCAAGATTCCCATAGTAGTCATACTGTTTCTGTGACTGAAGCAATGGACCAAGATAATCGTTCTGATGACCAAATAGATCCATATAAGAACTTCCCAGGTTACCCCTGTCCATCAATGGGTCCTCACAGTTGGCTGCAAAAGCAGCAATTTCTGCTGCCCGAAGAAATTGAGCATAGAGTGGATCAACAGGCAACTGATGACCAGATGTCGCAGTTGGACTTCCAATTCCACTGTAGTTTGCAAGGTTAGCTAAATTATGTCGGGAAGATAAACTCCCACCGGGCGACCGGGAACCAATCCTTGGGGAAGAAAAGCCGGATCCCAGGGATGAGTTGTCAAATGATGTGAATCCACCAGCATTGATCTGATTCCTCATAATAGAAGAATTCATAGAAGCTCCAGAATATTCTTGAGGCCCCTTGACATGACCTTGTTCAGAATGTTTCATGTAGGAGTGTTGTCCATTACCATGTTTGTGGTCCATGTATTGTTCATAGAGAAATTTACGGACACTATCTACATCCTGATGGAGCTTGGATTGGTCAGCATGTCCATTGACTGGCCTTGATGATGACAGGTTCATACCAGATAAAGCAGACACCAGATCATCAGATCCACCAATACTGGGAGAGTTGCGGTTGAAAGAAGATGAACCACCATTGTTCTGGTTATTGGTAGCACCAAGTTTCACACCAATCGGGGGAAGGCAAGGACTAGGAACTCTCCTTACTAGCTCAGGGTCAGGAGATGCACTTCTTGAGAGTGATGACCCTATAATTGATGCATATGTATGTGTCGACTCATGATTCTGATTGCCTGGCAGGTGAGGTGCTTTGCTATCATATTGTAGGCCACCAATAGCTCCAGACTCATGATGAAGACCATAACGATTTCTAGAAGAACCTGACAAGTCAGTACTACTGCGGTTTGCACCCTGCCTGCTTGTATCGTGTTGATACGAGTCATCCTGCAAAACAATTTACCTTGAGAAAAATGACAACTGAAGGAAAGACGGATTGAACAATACACAAAGATTATGCCACCCACATGGTTGCATAAGAAACCTGACCCAAATGTTCAGTTTAAGATAGTAGTATTGTGTAAATGCAATGCCATATGCTCATGAGTCATGACCAAGCAAATATTACAATGGCCTTCATATCAAATCCATTCTATATGTATAAATCCACAGAGGTAAGGCATTTATCATACCGCATTATTCTAGTCACAAATTTATACTTTCAGATACATCACTCATGCGTAGCAATGGAAAGCTTTCCAGGTAGGAAAAATCCCCAAATAGTCAAATATACTGGCAGAAAACTTTTGTAAAATACTTATTATGCAGCCTATGTGGAACCAGACTAAAAATAACTCCTACTAAGAAAGGAAGCAGCCACCATTCCATGAACGTAACAACATCCAACAAGATGAAAGTGGGAACATAATGCTTTTGGCTCTAAATAGTCCATTGGTCCACAACTTTTTTGAGAGAGGGGGAGAATTGGTCAACAACTTGCGCAGCTGCAAAACCAAGCTTTTTGCATAACCATACCAGAAATAGATTTGTTAACAGGTCCAAAACTTAACAAACATAATCAAGCTAGCGTCAGAGCTTGAACCATCTCCCACTTCATCCGCTAAACAGTCCACAGGCATATAAAAGTATACGAATTATATCACTATCGGTAACACCCGAACAATCCGATTCAGAGACAAAAAGAGCAGCTGGCATATATCACTATCAGTAACACCCAAACAATTCGATTCAGAAACAAAAAGAGCAGCGAGAGAAGCATATACCCGAATACCAGCTCAAACAGAGACCATACCTCAGATGAGCATGAACTCAGCCACTTGACTGAATGCTAAGAGGCAACAAAACCAATCAAACTAACTGAAAATCTAACCACACTCCGCAACCTCTCTAGCATGAGCTTAATAAGACAGGAGCTCAGACAGGGAGATGTTCTTCAGAAGCATCACCTGAAAGAAACCGAAGAAGCTATTCTGCCTGCCAATCTCGAGCCCAGGCATCCTCTAAATATTCTACATGCATATAAAAAATCTATGGCATATATCACTATCAGTGACATCCGGACAATTTGATTCAGAAACAACAAGAGCAGCTGGCATATGTCACTATCAGTAACACCCGAACAATTCGATTCTGAAACAAAAAGTGCAGTGACAGAAGCATATACCCCAATACCAGCTCAAACAGTGACCAGACGAACATGAACTCTGGCCACTTGGACTGAAGGCAACAAAACTAATCAAACTAACTGAAAATCTAACTAGACGAGAGAACATTAGCATTACAGCGTTGACATAATCCAATCTCCAATGGCATGTATATCCAGAACACCGTGACATGTGCTTAATAAGACAGGAGTTCAGACAGGGAGATAAGTATTCTTCAGAAGCACTACCTGAAAGAGACCGGAGAAGCTGCTCTGCCTCCCAATCTCGAGTCCAGGCATCCCAATGAGCCCGTCTCCGGGCCGCCCCGTCCCGGCGCCGCCACCGCCCCCTGGCCTCCTCCCGTCGCCGATCCCGCCCAGACCGGGGCCGGGGCCGGGGCGGAGCCGCTGCGCCGACCGCCAGTCCTCCCGGGACAGCAGCGGCGGCGGGAGGCGCGGGTTGACGCTGCCGCTGGAGTAGTAGTAGGAGTGATATGCCGGGTCGGCCCGGAGGTCGTCGCCGAGGAACGCGTCGGCGCCGTGGAGCGCTCCCGCGGAGCCCTCGACCGTCGGCGGGGCGGAGCCGCTGCGGAAGAGCTCCATCTCCTCCTCCAGCCCCCGCTCCCCCTCCGGCCGCCGCCACGGCTCCCCCCGCGTCGCCATCTCCGTCACCATCCCCCCACACGCCCAAAGCCGGCGGCGGTGGCGGCGCCCTAGCAAGCTGCTATGCCGCCGCACGGAGCGCCCACAGGAAACGAAAAAGAAGTGAACTTGGTAGGATTCAGCAGGGCTAGAGACCGGATTCCGCCATGGATGGGCCGGCCATTGCCGCGCTCGAGGGTGTGGGGGGGAGTGGGGGGAAAGGGGGAGAGCGGAGCGGAGCAGAGCAGAGCAAAGCCGCTGCCTTTTTTTTAAAACAGGTAGGGGAGTGAGAGAAGTCGCTGTCCGGGTGTGCGGCCGGGTTAAGTACGACGGCCGGCGAGCGGGGCGCCGTCGGATGGGGGAGCGGACGGGCGGGATCTCGCCGGGGGTGGGGGTGGGGTTTGGGGGCCTAGGGTTTTGCGGGCCGCGCACATGCTGCACGCGCGGCTCGAGCCAATGGCCGGCCGACGAGCTTTGTTTGCCTTTGCTGCTGCTCCCCGGCTGTGGGTGGGGTTTGGTTCCCTGGTTTTGAGTTTTCTTGTTTGAGGCCTTTTTGAGGTTGACCGGCCTCTTTTGTATTCGGTGCGAAATTTGAAAAATGCATATAGGTTTTGGTATGATCATACTCCTTCCATCCGGTGAAGAGTGTACATCTAGAAATTTTAAGACAAATTGTGGAGTTAAATAAAAAATGCATTGGAAAGGTGCAAGACATCATCTCTCTCCTCTTTAATTTTACCCAACCCCCAATAAGCTAAATGCATATAGAAATTAAGAAGACCATGTGTAGATTGCTATTGGCCTTGATTACCGTGTGATGAGAAAGAAGTATTTTTTTCACTTTAAAGTGCATTGGAAAGATAGAAATACACTCTTTTATGGACAAATTTTAAAACTAAATGTACACTCTTCACCGGGCGGAGGGAGTATGCTTGTATACCTTACCAAAAAAAAAAGCTTGTATACTGTGTTTGAGAAAGAACATTGCTTCTGCCACAAAACCGAGCGCGTATCTACGGTTCGACGGTCTAAAGGGTCGTGTTACTGGACATGATGCGTTTTATGGTGTCACTTGGGTTCTTGCCTCTCGTGGCGTGGGCGAGTCATGCGGCTTTCATAAATGTTTAGTTTTATATGAAACAAAAGCATTATCTAGGCCGTCTACAACCGTACATGGCAATGATGGCATGAGGACGTTTTTCCTTCTTGAAAGCGCTGCTGCGGAAACAAGTCGACTTAGTCGTAGGTGTTTTTTTTCATATCTTGTGATGGCTTGGTCGTGATTTACTTTGTTATTTACTTTGCTAATAATTAATAAAAATGACCGTGTGCATCACACTGATGTAGAGGGCGAGGGTTTTAACCTTCTTTTGGAGAAAATAAATATGTAAGAAAGCCAAGATGACAAAGAATTCAAATTATGGGATGAATGTTTTGTCTTTATGAGGGTCTTTTTTCACATGCTCATACTAGTGTTATACTCTTTTTGCCAGTAAAGCCAGATGGTTGTTCCTAAAAAAATAGGCGAAATTAAATTATGTTCATTTTTTACCAAGAAAATCATGTGAATTTTGTTTTAGAGAAGTCAACCCCAAAAACAAAAGTAGATTTTTCCTAACACATGTCTTTTTTAGTACATCATGGGGGTAAAACACCCTCCCGGTTCCATATATTGATAATGTGATATGAAACCAAAGTTGGTGAAGGTCCCAAACAAGGTTCAAAAACTAAAAACAGAAGTAAACCTATAGCAAGCTACGCAGAGCTGCCAAGGTTCAAGGTTTCAAGTTTTGAACTATGTTGGTTTTCATAGCAATCTCGAGCATTGTGCTCCTGCCAGCTTCCATCCTGCTTCTCTTTCCTGATAGCTTGAAAAGGTTCCCGGTTCTTCTTGTGCACCTGTGGAAGTATCGTATAACATTTTGAACAAATCGTGCTTTTGCAGGCGCGATGATATCGTGTGTGGGGCTGAAGGCAACATCTTCACCATCATTTTTAGAGTCACTCTGAATCTTCTTCTGCAAGTTCTATTTCTCCAAGTAGATTAAAGCAATTGTTGTTTGGGAGAGGATCCTCCAGTTGATGGAGAAACTGTTGTGCAGCATGTTTAAACCTGAATTGGTTACCAATTGAGGAGGTAGATTTAAGACTATCAGAGAGAAATGAAGGAAAAAGAGGGACCATTCTCTCCAACTCCATTGATGTTTGATGGTGTGTATTCCTACTATTCCTTATTGGCATCGTCCTACTTGTCTTTATTGGTATCTTCTTCTAGTAGCTCAGCGTCAATTTGATCCAACTCAGTGACTTCCATAGTAACTCTGATTGGAATAGTTTGTCCCCAGTCCCAAACAATCTATCAGGGTCGATTTTAGTATGGTCTCTACACCTTAAAGAAGAATCCTAACCACCTGAAAGAAGGATTTGAAATTCCTCTGGCAGCACACATCTAGTAGAGAGCCAAAGGATGAGGCTAATTATTCTAGAACCGGCAATTCTTCCCACTTTAGAGTCAATACCCTCAAGCTAAAGCCAAACATGTTGGAGTTCTTCATAACATTCCAATTATCCTTTCCAAACCTCTACATTACAACATTCACTCATTCTTAGCAGGGAGTCCAAAAAGAGGTTATCTAGGAACATGCACAGCTGGGATATGAGGTAGAAATTTGACTAGAAAGGTCCATTCATACAGGCTTATGATTTTCCAAGGCCATGTGATTTTGTAGATAGCATAAAGTTGTGTAAAAGTTCAAATTTGTTAACTCGCCCTAGTTCCACATATACAATTCCAACATTCTTCATATTACCACATATTGAGCATTGATATCAGGGACTTCAAATGGTAGAAGCCAAGCCCTGAGGGTGCATTGCCCACAAAGTTTGTTATCTTTCAAGGATTCTTCCATTTGATGAGTGAACATTTATAGGTTTATTGCATTGGGCCTTGTGATGTATAGGATCACCACAAGTGTAACATATGACATCAGCATAAGGTTCATCATATCTAGGAGTAGTGAAACATTTTCCTTGGGAAACTTCTTGTTTGGTTTGGCAACAACTTTATCTCTTCTGTTTTGCTGCATGTGTTGTTGGTTATTGTTCAGGTGTGCCCTCACCTTGTTGTTTTTGAAGTTCACAAGGAGCCATGATCCGCTGTTGTTGGATATGATATTGATTTACAGGAAAACTTCGGGTATGCATCATGTTGTTTTGCCCATATTGATGAGGTGCATGCATTGTTTACCCTCCGAAATGTTGAACTTGTTGAGCTCCTTCCCACAGTCCAAGGATCATCCATTGATTGAAAGGAGGGGATGGAAAAACTTCCCCTAGTATGCCCAAGGGGTGGTGCATTTTGGAAGCCAAATCCATGCGGAGCCTGTTGCTGACAAAATTGTTGATCAAAGGGAGGCGACCATATACCATGCAAAAGATCAAAGAACCCTGCATATGTCGCAACACAAGAGGAAGTAAGTACATATATACGAGGACTTTACGATTAGCATACACGCAACAAGCATATATCCATGGACCGTCACGAAATTGTCCCCAAAATAATACCCACTGATGTGATCTATAGGTGACAAAAATGTTTCGCAAGGGAATCCCCCTTCTGGGCGGCCCGTGCAGTAAGGATCTCCTATACGGCGCTCTGCGCGCTGGGAGAAGAGACAACGCCCTTTTGGGCCGGCCCATGGGTGGGCGGCCTGTTTTATAATTTGATTTTTTTTACTTTTATGTTTTTTCTACTTCAAATAAATTGGGGATTCAAAAAAAGTACCGAAATTTAAAAATTTGAGAATTTCTAAATAAAATAATCAATGGATCATATAATATTTGTGGATTCAAAAATGTTCATGATTTTTCTAAAAATGTTTACGATTTTGAAAACTAAATGTTCATGAAATCAAAAAGTTCAACATTTCGTAAAAAGTTCATGTATTAAAAATGTTAACGAAATTGAATAAAATGTTCGCCAATTCAAAACAATTTCATGAGTTTTGAAAAAAATTCCTAAATTCATAAGCTATTTGTGAATTACAATATAGTTTATTGATTCATAAAATATTCGCTGATTCAAAAAATGATCATGCATTTAAAAAAATGTTTTTATATCAAAAAAATGTTTGTGAATTTCCAAAATTGTTCCACCAAGTTCCAAATAAATGTTCGTCCATTCTAAATTTTTTGCCGATTCTCAAAATGTCCACAGTTTATTAAAAATATTTGAAAATAGTATTAAATGTTCAATAATTCACAAATTTTTTATGATTTTAGAAATGTTAGCAAATTTGTAAAAATGTTCTCATCTTATGCGGAGAGAGAGGGACACGCCTTAGAATTGACTACATTCAAACATATTGTGATTGTGTGAGCACTGAGGCCATCGTGGAAGAGGGTGGGAAGGAGGATAAGCGACAACACAGATGTGATGCATGTGGACCTGTCGGGTCTTCAGTCATGGTTATTGTGTTAGGGATGCGTGCTATTTTTTTTTTCTCCTGTTGCAATGCATAGGCTCTTTTGCTAGTAAAGATCTAATATGAATAATCATAACTTAATTTAAATTCTGAAGTACCACCCATACCGTATGAAGGTCTTTTGGTTTTCTTGTCATACAAAAGTTATTAGTGGACAATAGAAAGAAACGAATATGTGCACCAGGCCGTCCGTTTCACGCCAGTTTTCAACCAGGACTGGTCAACAAGCTGGGCCGATGCTTTTATCCAGGCCGGCAAAACTGATTACGTTGGATAATGCCGAGGCAAACTTCCTGCGTGCATATATAGTAGCAACTCTACCGATTGTCGGAGTAGATCGATCTATTCCACGAGGCCATGGAAAGCGAGATGATGGCACCGGCGGCAGGCAAGAGGAGGAGGAGGAGGAAGAGGCTGATGCCGAGGCCAACGCGGCACGTCCTGCACGAGGTCATCACGGAGATCCTGCTCCGGCTGCCCGTCAGGTCGCTTCTCCGGTTCAGGTGCGTCTCCAAGGCATGGGACGGCACCATCTCCGTTGACCCATCCTTCCGACGTGACTTTCGCCTCCAACGGAAACACCATCCATGCCTGCTCATCGCCCTACAGAGTGACAAAATGGAACTTGTTTTTTAAAATGGAACTTGTTTCGAACATTCAAAACCAGTTTGACAAAAGTGTTTTTTATCACAAACATTATTTTAAATTTGTGAAATTCAACAAAAATAATGTTTTTCGAAATTCTATTATTTTTGAAATGAAAATATTTTACAAATGTCGAAAAAAATTAGATTTTTTTGGTAAAAATGTGAACATTTTTTTAATTTCGACAAAAAATTGAACGAAAACAAAAAATTTAAGCTCCAAATATTTTTGAAAATGGGAACAAATTTTGAAATTATAAGATTTAAATAAAATTATTAGAAACGAAATTTGGGAAAATGAAAAAATAAATTTATGGAAAAGGAAAATATAACTTGGAAGGGTCAATTTAAAAATAGAAAAAAAAAAGGAAAAATTGAAATGGGCCGGGCCGATATCTGGCGACAGATCGGAAGATCCAACTATATGTCGCTCTGTGCGACAAATAAGGTCCCCAGCAGCATGCGCATGATATCTTGATAGTGGTAGGGGTTGCCGGCGTGGCGGCAACCACCCAATTGGTACCTTTTCCCCCTCTGGGTCCATCTCCGTCTCAGAGTTGTGGTTGCTTCCTCATTTGGTTGTTGCGCGGCAACGTCCAAGGCACGGTTGCTTCGACCACTTTCTGTTATCACAATGTAACTAGATGGATTACTAATTGTAGCGCGTAAAGCGAGATATAGAGGTGCCCTACAACAAGTCGATCAAGCAATGGAGTTGATCGATCTATTCCACGCGACCGTCGAAGGTGCGATGACGGCACCAACGGCTGAGAAGAGGAGGAGGAGGCCAACGCCGACGTGGCACATCCTGCATGAGGTTGTCACGGAGATCCTGCTCTGGCTATTTGTCACATCACTTCTCCGGTTCAGGTGCGTCTTCAAGGCATGGGAGCACACCATCTCCATCGACCCGTCCTTCCATCACGACCTTTGCCTCCACCAGGAACATCATCCATGCCTGCTCATCACTCTACAGATCAAAACTTGCCGGCAAGAAATATACACATGACTCCCATGCCGTGACCACCAGCGCAATGACCCTTGTGCATTGCATTGCATGGACTCGCTGCCTGCGACTTCCTGATATTCATGGGACCATGTACTCGGTGCTAGTGCTTAATGGGGAGTAACATAGCGGAAACACTCCTTCGCGTTCGCTCGTTGGAGCGATCGATTCGATCGAAAGCCCCGCACACTTCGACAGCCTCCCTTGATTCGTGTTAACCCGCTGGCTGCTTTCCAAATCGGGAGGCTGCGGCTTGTCGGAAATCGAGCGTTCGCACGAGCGCGCGCAATAGCAACGCTCGTAACATAGAGTAGTAACATACATGCCACGTAAGCATGTTACTATTTTATGTTACTACCTCCACAGTGGGTTGTAACTTATGGGTGGTAATTTAGAGGGTTTATTTATTGCTTTTGTGGGATCTATAGTAGTACTTCAACTTTGTGATCTATATGTGGCATGTACCAACAAAACTTGTGTTTTTCGATACTTATGAATAAATAAAAGAACACAAATTTGGATCATAACAAATAATAAAGTATAATATTATATTATTGAAATATATAGAACATATTTAGCAATACATCGATCAAGACTTGGATATAATCTATTCGCGCCCAAACTTTCTCCGTATATGCTCAATCAAATCATTTTTAAGAGCCTTATGCGTTGGACGATCACAAACTCTAACATCTCTTTCAAGTACCAACAAAGTGCAAATTCTCCATATTTTGGTATCCTTGTTCATGATGGTGCATTGGCTGAGGTTGAAAATTGTAAGGATTCATGGGCGGTAATTGTCCAAAACTTGGCAGGCCTTCAGGTGCAGAGGTATACATGGGCCTCCTGTTATATTGTAAATATCAGAATTAAGAAGCATTGTCCAAAGCTTGCTATTAGAAACTTTTGTCTGTTCTAATCATTGCAAGAAAAAAGTACAAACAAACAAGCGAAGCACATCCAAGTTCAAGTGTCTGATATAGTAGTAAACCGTTTGCACAATAAGCTGCACACAGACACACATCACGGGGGACTTGCATATCCTGCTACGTCCACAGCGAAATCCAATTCAGCAAGCAAAAACCTGAAGAATTGCAACGGTCCAATGCTACAGAAATTAAGGCTAAGACTTCAGAGTCTCTCTGCTTCAACACGCACACATGCTGAATCAGGTACTCGAGCTATATAAATTACAATTATCTAATGCTGCTCTATAACCCAAATAGAATTACATAATGCTGCATACGGATGGGGATTTTCTTGGTTGCTTCGCGATGCGTCCGGCCGCCCGCACACAGGATCGATTAGCATTAATTTTTTCTCGTATGCAGCGCTATGTTACCGGAACTAGCTAAATTCCTCCAAAAGCTCTCTCTCTTCATTTAATCAATCAATGCCACGTAGGAATTTTTGCTGAGTTGGACCCGAAGTTCTTGCTGAAGTTCTCTGCATTGGGGCCAGCCTAACCGTGCCACGCGCTGTGTCCTCACGCTGCCAGGGAGCCCAGGTGCTGTCTGTAACTGTTGGGTTAGTTAGAGCATGTCTAGTAGTACCCTCAAACCCTCAAAAATAACCGCTTTTTTACGGGTTGAGACGAAAAAAACGCAAAGACTAGAACCCTTTAACCCCTAAACCTGTAAACAATTTTAAGGGTTAGAGCCCGGGTCACTCTCCCAGCCTCTAAAAGTGAGGGTTGGAGAGGGGAAACAACCCAACCTCTATTTGTCCGTTCTTGCTGCTGAGAGGAAAAATAAGGTTAAATCGCCCGCCTCCTCCCTTGCCCCGCCCGCCGCCCCCCCAATCGCCGCCGCCGCTGGCCATGGAGCCGCCGCCCGCCCGTCCTCACGCCCGCCTCCTCCCTTGCCCCGCCCGTCGCCCGCCCCCAATCGCGGCCTCCAGCGACGCCCACGTCGGCCCAAGAGCCGCCGTCCCGAGCCAGCGCAGGTCGCGTCGGTGGTGGCCGCCACCACGTCCTCGGCGCCAAGCGGCGGCGTGCTGGCCAAGACGTCGTCCCTCCGCAGCCCGCATCGCCCTGGCCCCGCCTCCTCCCTCGCCCCGCCGCAGCCGCCCACCACCAAGCGTCGTCGGAAGACGTCGTCGGTTGGGCCGAAGGGTGCTGCGGTGGCCAAGCTCGCCGCGGGAGGGACCCCGGTCGTGAAGAGGACCACCTCCCGGACGAAGACCGCGCCCGCGCCCCCAATCGCTGACCCTCCGCCCGTCGTGCACGAGGTGCTCGACGGAATGCCTGAGGTGCTCGACGGAATATTCCGTTATAAGGGTTGGGTTTAAGGGTTCTAGCATTTGCCCCTGTTTTTCAACCCTTAAAAGTGTCAAAAAGTGGCACTTCTCAACCCTTAAAACTGCTTTAAGGATTTGAGGGTTTGAGGATTCTACTAGTAATGCTCTTAGAATTCCTTCGGCCAGGGACGCAACCCCCGCACTGGCGACTATGTGGTTGTTCGCTTCTTCCACCAAAGTGAGTTCACGACGAGCATCCTCTATCCACCTCATGTGGAGGCAGTGGCGGAGCTTGAAAGAAATCTCAGGAGGGGCGAAGCTACCAAAGAAAAAACTTTGAATACAAATCTTATGATTATATAGTTAATTTTGTAGGATATTGAGAAACTTAGAACGATTATATTAATTTTATACATATTAGTTTATGAAATACATGTTTTATGTTTTTTTCCATGCAAAAAAAGAAAATATATGAAAATACTATTTTTTGGCGAGAAACACCAGAATACTACTTAACCATGAATTATTGTGTTAATCACTACAGACCAGCTCTTAGTCTCTTTGCTCTTCCAAATTACATAGGAACATCTTCGTAGCTGTTCTTCTCTGTGATGTATGTATACAGTCAAGATATTGCCTAGAAATCGTCTTTAATCATTTTGTCCTAATAATCTGCAATCCTTCGGATCAGTACTTCATTTGCTAGAGTTTGTTGTCATTGTTTGTTCATGAATTTGATGTTCAAATTTGGGCTTTGCTACGGTCCATGAGAGGGAGCATAGAATCACCGGCTAAACACGTGCGGCGCCGGCGTCAGCTGATTCCTGAGCGCGGCCGCGAAAAGATGTGTGGACTGTGATGGCGTCAGCCTCTGGTAGGCACGCTATTGCCCTCCTAGCCCCCGACGTCCAGTCGCCGGTCACGAGAGAGTCGAAGAGGACGAGAAGCATAGTTGATCGCTCCTCATCTCCCTGCTCCCTTAATTAAATGGGCCTAATGGTTATGCGTTGCAGTGCTATTACAAGGTACTTGAATTTTATCATTTTTGTTGGGGGGCGATGGCCCAGGTTTGTCTCCATGAAGCTCCGCCACTGTGTGGAGGTGTTCATCATAGGATGGACCAGCATTGGCGCCACACGATGGCGCAGCTGCCCCACCTAATCATGTTATGGTGGAGAACGACCTTCTTCAAGGGGGTCTCTCCTCTGGACCTTGGACCGATATGAAACACAAACTTGTAACTGGTTTCCACCGGTTAAGGTTGGACGGCGAAATATTCAGCGTCCTTCGCCGCCTCCTTCCTGGTCCTTACTCAACCAAGAGAAGTTCACCTTGTCCGAGCTGCGTGGAGAGTTGTGTGTAACATGCCCCCAGAAAAACAGTGACCAATGGCTTGATATGTGGATGTGCACCGGCATGGACGGTGCTGCCTCAAACTTGCCGCAGTGGGTCAAGCTACATCATCCACTGGGAGTGGCCAAAAACGTCGCTCCGTCCTGTAGCTATTCTAGATGATGGGGTACTTGTGTGGGAAGCATCTGGGAACCATCTATGCCGCTGCATTTTGCAAACTCAAAAACTTGTCGAGGTCAAGGATAAACTTCATATGAAAAGTCTGGAATACTACAACGTGGAGATGGACACAATCATTGAGTACCCGTGGAGAAGCAACGCCGGCTTTGATGTAATTCCTTATGTTCCAAGCTTGGTCCAATCTAGTTATATATGTTTTTTTACTACAACCTAGTTATAGTTGTGGCAGGCAAAACTAAAATAATTAGTGGGAAACTTGCGACATACTAGGTGACTTGTGTGTTTGCGAGCATGAAAGCATATATTTCTGTCATGGCAAATTTTTGGAAAAATTTCTACTAGTATCGTGGCAAAATTTACATGTTGTTTTTGCTTTTTCTAACATAAGTCCTTTTCCACAAAGGTCAAATTTTGAAAAATTTCTTATGATCACATGGCAACTTCATAATTTTTTCTTCCAAAATATGGCAATTTATGTTTTATAATGTTCACAGTGACAACTTTAGAAATTGCTATCTTTGTACATACTTACAAGTGGCGGTGGCTGTGGCTCAACCTCTATTTACGGTTGCATACCGTTCACATTTTCAATGCTTGCTCTATTAACAAAAAACCTCATGATCTCTGAAATTTAATAATTAAATTTTTTAAGGTAGTTTGTACACAAGAAATACGAAAATGAGCACCAACAGTAACAAGTTCATAGTACAAATTACTTCCCTCCACTACATGAATCATATTATCAAATATTCAGCTTGCGGTTAACCAAACCGAAAGACAGAAATATTTCTACCCTTTTACCAGCAGAAAGACAACAAACTATCCATCAAGAATATATGCATTATATGAGGCGACCAGAAATTAGAAATATTGCATGAATACCACGGTCTGCAAGTTGCCATCTTCCTACATACTTACAATTGTGTAGTTTTTAGAAGCTAGGAAATACATTTTCCTCTAGTCATGATCATCCCCAATGGAAAATTCCCTCAATTTAAGCCACACGTCTATCAATCCCTAGCCCAGATAAATTATCCCAAGTGATAAGTGCCACACGTGTGGCCGAAGCACTCTTGCCCTGGCATTTTTTCAAACTAAAGTTGCCATCCAAAAAAAAAATGAAACTTGCCTTCTGAAAAGAAGTTGTCATGCTTGACAACTAAAGCTGCCGTAGTCGCGTCACCAAACTTGCACTGCCATAAAAAACATTCAGAGTTGCCATGTGTTCGTACCACACATGTGACCCTTATCAGAGTCCTAAATTATTCAATTACTACTATTATTGAAGGAATTGTTGAAGCCAATAGTTAGGAAGGAGGGGTAGAGGGGACAGCTAGACTGACCTGGCCATCACTCGCCACCGGATGTGCATCTCGGGCTCTAGGCCAGCCGTGAGCCTCTCCTAGCCCTGCCAACTAGTCCTTGTGCTCGCCGTCTATGAGAAACGAAGAGATAAGGAGTTGGAGAGACTGGTTGTATTCCCTCGCGTCGCATGTACATTATTGTTTTCAGCCTGATAGTAGTGTACCTGGACTATGAACCTATGAGAAACGAAGGCCCAACAAAAACATTCCCGTGTAAAGCATGATACGGAACATGTTTAGCCCAGTATGTCCGATCACTGATGTCGTGGAGCCAATGAGCCTTGGGAGGTGCCCATGGTCAACGGGCGTTGTGTCCGCTACTGGCAGCATTATGGAAGCGCAACTCCAACTCGCTCCAGTATAACCACGTCATTATGTCTCGCGGCGAGCTTCTACGGGTGGTTGTCCAGGGCCAACTGAATTATTCCTGTTTTCAGGGAAGTGATGTCTGCTGTAAGTTCTAGGTCTTGGTACAAGTGATAGAGGACGACACGTTAGCGGCTGGGAAGAAGACATAGTGGGTGAGGAAAGACGGTCGCAGCCTAGCCGACCTCGTTTTATTCCTTGTGTGGCTCAACAGCTTCGTCATGGATGCCTCGCAGGAGGGACGTCGGGTGCGCCTACTTTGCCTACTATGACAATGAGGCATTTGCCACATGACGAGGTTGGTGTATTCATGTATAACCTCATTTCTTGTGCGGTGGGACAACAAAAGAGACAAAAAAGAGAAGAAAAGAAAAGGCTCTTCTCATGGTTGCGAAGACAAGAACCACCAATACGCATGTAGGCTAAGTACTCCTTTTGAAAAAGAAAAAAGAAGATAGCTGAAAAACATTTGTAAAAAAAATGAATCAAGTTTTCAAGAATAAATATATGTATTAAGCTAGCTGTCAGGACGCTGAATCAAGGGAACCTAATTTTCACTTGTTTAAAATACCAACACCAAAACATTCTACTGCAAGTCCAAAACACAAGATTTTCTGCTGTTGGAAAATTATATCTCGGAGAAACAGCAATGAACAGAACACACTGATCAGGGGGTGCACGATTTGGGTTTGGACATCGTACAAATAAAAACAGATCCTGCATTTAAAAAACACACAAAAAATCTGAACTACATATGGGACAACAAAGTATAGTGGCATTAATTAAGTTACATAAGCCAGTCAAAATCTACAGAGGTAAAGATAAACATAACTAATGAGAAAAAATGTTGAAGAAAACTGATGTATATATATCATACTCCTTCCATTTCTCAATATAATGCTTTTTAGACATTTCAATAAAAACTACATATGGATGGATATAGAGATATTTTAGGGTGTTGGTTCTCTCGTTTTGCTCCGTATGTAGTCACTTATTGTAATATCTAAAAAGACTTATATTTAGGAACGGAGGGAGTACAGAGCAACCCCTACTGAACAAAACATAACTTAGTAATGATCCATTCATGGTATCGGAAAACAAAAAAAACACTGCAAAAATCACTGGAAAAAACAGATGGACACATAGAAGAGGTCGCCATTTTTAAATCATTTTATCAAAAGAAAAAAAATTCAACAAAAGGGGGTTGATATAACCCTGAGCATTGTACAACTTTTGCTGAGCATATAACACAAACAAGCATTCACAAGGACTTGTATACTATCCACACAAAATTAGCACAAGTCGTTCACCGATGCCATACTGCTAGGAGAACGCACAACACACAAGTGCACACTAATTCTCATCTACATGGGAATTAGCAAATCCGTTCTTACTAATACATTTATAAATCAACATCATTCTAGTACTCAGGACATACTTTTCAAGACAAATATGTACATATGATTTTCAAATTTCCAATATAAATAATTATTCATAGCCAAAGTTTTAAAAGTTTGCCTTGTGACATAAAGGAGTACTAACCTAGCTAGCTTGATCAATCACTCCACTGAAAAATACAAAGGTAAGGCGATCAAGGAGCAGCAACACATGGAGGCATGTGCAATCCATGTATATTCACTTTTATAATGAGAAAAAAAAATGAAAATCCAAGATTTTAGATCTATCTGTGCCGACGCCGACGTTGTGGTGGCTGCCCCTCCTTAATCAAGCTAACCTTGAGATGGCATCCATCCAAAACCAGTTCATTGAGAGCAGCAAGAGCATCTTCCAGATGGGAATGTGTCGTCTCTATGGTCACATGGCCAATACCCTGCGAGGCCCTGGTCTTCTTATAGAAAATCACCTCAGCATTGGACACTTTACCATGCTCGCTGAAAAAGAGCCGTAGCTGAGTGGTCTTCACCGTAAGAGGCAGATTGCGCACCAGCAATGTTAAACTGGGAACATGGTGTCTCTCAATGTTAATGTTGTGTCGTCGAAGACTAGAAATTATTGGAGCTATCTGCTGCTTCGGTGACCCCTCACTGATTTCCTGGCGGAGAAAAACCAATGGCATATTAGCACATGTACGGTTGCATTTGCTTGATGTGATGATATGGTCAACATAAGGATTTTGTTATCGAAACATAAATGTGAGAAGACTTATGCAGAGTTCCGGGTTAAACTCTTGTACCGTGTATTAGCTTGATGCTCCCTCCGTTTCAAATTCTTGTCTTAGATTTGGTCACGTTTTAGTGTTAGATACATCCATACCTAGACAATTCTTAGACAAGAATTTTGGAACGGAGGTAATAGGAGATTTCATATTATAAAATAAATCCAACTTAAGAAATTCAAACACTTTTTAGCAATGTATAGGTACCTGAGGAGGAGTAATGATGGACTCGGGGTTGAACCACAGGCACATCTTGTAGTCCCAACATCGAGGCAGCCGCTGTACAAGCTCGGCCTTTCCGTCGATGAGGTTGCACCTGAACACGCCACGCTTCTCTTGTGTCAAGGCGCTATTATGGTGGTAGATAAAGTAGGCACACCCGCCGTGGCCGTTGGGCACCCGGCCTGCATCCACAACAAAGCTATGGCGCCTACCGAGGAATAGCACGCGGTCGGCGAGACTACGGCCATCCCTTCTCACCCATCTCATCTTCTCGAGTGCCGATGATTCGTACAACAGAGGCTCCTCGAGTGCCTGCACTGATACCTTGACGCTGAGAAGGCAGGGGTCAGGCCCCATGCGATACCTGTCATATTCCCGGGTCTTAACCGACACCCATAGAATCTCGCCACGAGACTCAAGCACGTAGCTGTAATCGTATTTGTATTTGGATTCACCAAACCACACCTGCACCATAGGCGTCCCCTGGCTCTGGACAAGCTCATCGCGGGCCATATTGCTGTTTGGTGTGACGAGGTGCCATTGATCAGGCTTCATGACGACCAGGATCTTACCATCGTGGTATGTGACACACGACAGAACAGGTGGATAAGGTGACCAGTTCCAGGCGGGATGCTCGAGGGTCCTCTCGATGATTGTCCACTGTGCGTCGCCGGGGCAATGTAGAGCCGCCCTGAACGTGGCATTGGACCCGGCGCTGGAGATGCTGTAGAGAAGGGTTGCGCCGTCTTCGTAGATGACTCCATGGGGATCGATCCCCTTCTCCCACAGGCCGAGGGATTGTGGGAGTAGAGGCAGGTGTGCGGCGGCTCCGGTGAGAGGGTCATGGAGACTAGGGCGGAGGCGGTCGATGGTCAGGCACCGGAGGGCGGTGCCGCCGGAGCTAGTGACCCAGTTCCACCAGGCCGGCTGAGACAGTAGCGGCTGCGAGCGGTAGTTGTAGCCGGAGAGGACGCATCTCATCTCGAGGCGCGTGGTGTCTTCCTCCACCGCCGCAACGAGCCAGGGCAGAAACTGATCCGCCGCCGTCGTCGTCCGGGAGTCTCGCCATGGCTTACAGACGGCGTGGAAGCGGGCTAAGTCGACGGCGTCGTGCTGCAGGCGGCCAGAGATCTCGCGGGCCAGATCCGGCGGTAGATCAGACCAACCACCTGCGTCCATGGCGGCGTGATCTGGGAGCAGACGGGATGAACCAGTTATAATAGTCCGGCGTCAATTCCTTTTTTTAGCAGCCTATATATATCGGGTCAGTTCGCCACGTTATAAAATCGCCCATAAGTTTGACCCAGGAACGGAGGAACCGACATTTTCAAGGCTCGTACTAAGCGTTCTCATGCTTTGGTTGTTCGAGTTCTTATCTTATCTTTTTTTTTTCTGAACATCAATACAGACACAAGCACTCATACATACATGCATACGCTCACACCTATGAACACATACACGCATACTCTATCCCTATGAGCACCTCCAAAAAACTGAGCCGGCATGTCATGTTTTTAAGCTTGAAGATGCTGCGTTCAATCATCTCGGCAAGATCTGAGTTTAAACACGGACGAATACAATCCAGCGGAATACAAAACCAAGTTTTACCCAGTTCATTTGCACGACCCTCTAGCTAGACAATGAGCTACCCTAAACTCCTCGGTGGTTTGGAGCAGACCTTTTGTTAGAGTTGTGTCGAATATTGTGTGTATAAGGTAGGTTATAGTTGGACTTGTAGTTGTATTGTGTTTAGATAGGATATCGAGTCGTGTCCTAATAGGACACTTGTATCCTAGGCCTTTCATATATAACGGGTAGACACACGATGTAATCTATGCCAACATAATAGCACAGGCACGCAAGGGGGAGCCGGCGGCGTGTGCCGGCGCCCGGGTGGCCGGTGTGCGGTATTGTGACGGTGTCACGGGGAGGAGCGCCTGTAGTCAAGCCCCGGGGATGCAGCCATATCGGTGAACCTCGTTAGCAAATCTCGGTGTCGTGCTCGTGTGATTGCTTGGTCCTCGGATGATCGACGGTATGCCTCGGATTTATTCTAACAAGTGGTATCATGAGCAAGGTTTGAGATCAGGCCGGTCGTGTTGACCTAGAGGAATGTTTAATGTGTTGATCGGTATCGTTTGCGCGGTTGAGATCGATTGTACAATACGTCAGGCGAAGGCAATCTCGACGAGTTGTGAAGATCGGATTCTAAGTTCGTAGCAGATGCATGCAGGCGACAAACCTGGCAGCGTGGGCGCGCGTGGCTCTGAAGCCGAAGCGGCACGGGCAGTGTAAGCTGGCCTATGGGGCTAGCTGGTGCGCGTGTTCTGTTCACGGACCAGGCGCGGGTGGTGGCTCGGTGCTGCGTGGAAGACTGCGGTGCAGATCTGTTGATACTTCATGGGAGATTTGTTTTGGATAAAGAGAAGAGGACCGAGTCCTTGACTGATGCGAACAGAGGCAGACAACGGATCGATTCAAGCGAAGGAAAAAATCCATCTGGTAATACGCGCGTGCAACAGGAAGGCAAGGGCCTGGATAAGGCAAGTAGCCAGCATCGGGGTTGAGTGCCTGGGAGCTACTACACGTGAGTACAAGAAGGATTGTTGGTAGGAATTTGCTACTACTACATCTTGTGTATTTGAGCACGTGTTGGGAACTCGGATATTTTTTCAAAGTGTCAGTTGTACAAAGAGCTATGGCGCCAATGGGTACATGGTTTGAGGTGAGAAGTTTAATGAAACCGAAAACCTTGGGTTATGACAGACAAGGGTAAAAAATTTGTTGGCACAACAAGGATGCTTGAAGGCATTGCGGAAGTCATGTCAGTTAAGATAAAATTATCAGGTGATGGATGGAGATTCACGGAAGACGATTTGGAAGACTTGAGCGTGTCATGCAGCCGACAAGTTCGGCTGGGTCGGACTAGACAGTCTGACGGATCGACGTGAGTCGGTTGGTACAGAAGACGGTGGTGGATCGGCGACGCCGACATGGGAGCGTGATGCTGATGGTGACCGACTTCTGGGCGTGGAAATACATGGCGCAGGCCTGAGGGCTTGTGGACTTCGACAAGACTATGGTGCGGGGTTGATTCAAGGTGATGTACACACGGAGCTTGAAGTCGACGGGACGCGACGGTGGACTGATCATCTACCATGGAGTCATATTGAAGGTGGAGCTGGATTGAGGGGCTACGGTGTAAGGATCCAGAGAATCAAAGCCTATTTCGGCGGGAAAAAGCGAGGGACATGCAGTTCGGACTGGAGCCCAGTGGTCTGATGAAAGCGTAAAATTCGTCACCAGTCGGTGATGATCGGTGGTACTTTGCAGTGGAGGTTGAGTGATGTGGGTTTTGCGACCCTTGCGGCTCGACCAGGACAGCCGAGGCTCGACGCAGTAATAGCGACAATCACTCCAACATGTCGTGCCATCCATCCATGTCAGGGAGATAGTCCCCGAGCTTAGTGAAAGGCTTCATGTCGAGACGCTGAGAGGCTACCCATGTTCGGACGTCTTCCCGCGACATTTGTCCTTCTTTGTAGAACATCCCTGTTTTTCCGACGACCTCCTTCATGATGATTTGGGCAAGTTCGCGCTGGATGTTATAGAACTCAGCTCGAAGTCGATGATCCTCGATATCTCCTACGTTCTTTGCCCATTGCAGAATATGGGCATCGCCGGATCTAGGTGACATGCGAAGGTTCTGGTGATCCCGCCTGTACTCCAGCATGTGGTGTAGGACGTAGAATCCATCATTAAGAGAATCACTCGGTTGCTGAATGCAGCAGTAGTCGGTCTTATGGCCGAAGGCAAGCCTGCCGCCCCTTCTCTTCTTGTCCTTGACCCCTCCACCCCGTGCTTGGTAGTAAAACATAGTACTACCGAGAACATCCTTGATGTGGCTGTAATCCTTTTTGTGAATGTTCTTCAACGAGTCCAAGTAAAGAGCGAGGGAGTATCGGGGATAGAGGATGATGAGGACGGCGCGCCCGCCGCTGCGCAAAACATGAATGATTGAAATCGAAGGAAGGATATCCGCGCGGATGACTTACACGGGATGATAAGGCACGATAATCGCCTCCTTGTCCTTATTGGCGAGCATGAAACTGACGATGTATTCCCTCACGTATTCACGGTGCTTTGCGCAAACTCCCAAGAAACCCTCGTGCATGTAGTACGGGTCAGCGACACAGATATAAGGTATCTGCTCAACCCCGATGATGTAGTTCATGTGCAAGGCGTAAAGGCGGACAAACGTAAAATCCAGCTTCTTCACGTGAAACATGTCGAATATGTAATCGAATCGAAGGAAGAACTTATCCGCGGGGAAGCAGTCGACGTATGACAATTGCCGCGGAACGTTATCCACGTAGAGTGGGTATCCTGGATCTTTCGAGGTGATGAGGCCTTTCTCTATCCGTAACACATCGTCATGAAGTCTCCTTAGATCGCCAAATCTGGCCCCTAGCGCTCTTGCAGGTAGGATTGGTTGACCGGGGTTATGCCATTTATCCGCATCGGGGATATCTATATGGTCCTAAAGCCGAGGTTGCTGAGGCGGCTGGATCACAGAATCAGCTTTTTTGCCTTTCCTCGCTCTCTTCCTAGACTTCTTTACTACCGGAAGGTCGTCCATAATACGTTCTGCCTCCGGAGACGGCAATTCAGGCACCGACTCATGATGCTCAAACCCTGAGTAGGCGCCAGTATAGAGATACTGTTGAGTGCCATCGTCATCCTCATCCTCATCCATGGCGACGTCATCAGCGACTAATGGAGCCTCTTCCTTACCCCATCCGCTATCATCCAACCCGACACCCGTCGCTAATTGGGTAGGTGGGGTGTTGATGTTCATACCTTGCTGAGGCTGCGTGCTCGTGGGTGTGCTCCCGGCCGCCTCCAGACGAAGCAGACTCTTTGGCCACAACAAGACCCACCCATTGCAATAATCACCAAGCCGCCGCGGGGTCTCGTCGTCATCCCCGACTAGTATCAGAGGAGGCAAATTCTCGTGGCCCGGTTTGACACTGGCCACGGAAACCTTGAAGACGTTCGGGGGGATCGGCCGTCTGTGGAACAATTGTTCCTTCGGCTCCATTATCATCGCCTTCCCCACGTCCACCTTCTGGTCGCCGATGGTGTACAATATGGTGCACGGGGTTTCGTCGGCCTGCAAAGAAAAGTCTACGACGTGAGACATCCGAAAGGCAACGAAAACGGGAGATTATACATTTATTGAAGGAGGCTGGTGTGACAGATACCGTGAGGGCGTCGAGCTCAGCCAAAGATGAAGCACCACCGAGCACGTCCGGTGTGGGAGCCGGTGCGGGAGGAGGTGCGGGAGCCGGTGCAGGAGCAAGTGCTGGTGCAACGCTAGTCGAGCTGCTCCCCAAGAAGTCAGCAAGGGGAAAGTCCGCTGCATTTTTTTCTGGATTTTGCGTGGTCCAATTGAAAACGGTCGGAACCAAGGAAGTAGACATATCTACAACCACCTGTTTTGCGACAGCTACAGCTGTTGCGACTGTCTGAGATAATTTCTTCCCAACCGCAATCTCAATCTTCTTGTCGATGTTTTCTTCAGTTAACAACCGTGCACGCGTCCATACGACAGTCGTCTCTCTCTCTCTCTCTCTCTCTCTCTCTCTCTCTCTCTCCCTCTCCCTCTCTCTCTCCCTCTCCCTCCACTAGTGCAGAACCGGGCAATAGCACCGGTTCGTAAGGCCCTTTAGTACCGGTTACATAACCGGCACTAAAGTGTGGTCACTAAAGGCCCCCCCCCCTTTAGGACCGGTTCAGCACGAACTGGTGCTAAAGGGCAACCACGTGGCACGAGCCAGCTCCGGGGGCCGGGAGCCCTTTAGTACCGGTTGTTAACACCAACCGGTACTAAAATGTTTGGGGGGTTTTTGGTTTTATGATTTCTTTTTCATTTAATTTTGTGTTTTCCATTTTAATTCTTTTTCGTTTCACCCGCAGATATATATATATAATAACTCATGCATGCTCGCATCATACATCATCATATATAATAACAAGTCCTACTAGCTAATTTATCAAGCATCATCATACAACTTCTACTCGTTATTAATAATAAGTCATACGATCATCATCCTCATAGTCATCGAACCCAACCCTACATAATTGTTCTTAGCACATGATCATCAGTATCAGGTAGGATCGGATCTAAACACACTTAAGGTAAAATAGCATAAAACAATATAGACCCTGACTCTCCATTATGAAGAATGGAGATCATCCTGTCTCCAATTCTTGCGCCTCGCTTCCTTTTGCTTCCAAGAAGCTCCTTACGACTGTCCATACATTTTTTCCATCCTTTGATTGTCATGTCTCCACTTGTTTTAGAAATCCGGTATGGACAGTTGAGATTCGTAGGATGACCTGGATATATGTTCAAAACACGAAGGCTGCCGCCATTCTGATACATCAAATGAGGCACACAATCCTCTGGGATTCTCTGTTGAAAAACATAGTAATAACTTCGTAGTTAGCAATGATGTACTAGTTTTAGAAGTATGCAAAAAGATGCACGGATGTCGTAATAGTAATAAAACTTACCAGGGTATCTCCATGGTAGTTACCGTAGTTCAACACGTGCACTAGTGGCACGTATTGACCATAATGTTGAGGAGTTCGATTGTAGATATTGTAATTCTCAATATCATTACAAAATCCAACCAGATGAGTTTTCTCCTTGTAAGTTAACTCAGAGCCATCGGTGTAGTAAGTTCTATCTACCATCTTCTGCACATTCTTTAATACTTCAAAATAAGCTGTCAATGGAAATAAGCTGTCAACTATTTTGAAATGAACAATATAAGTTCTATTAATAATTAACTATATTTGAGAAACTCACATAGCGGTAGAACTGGAGGAGTATCAACAAGGACCCAAATGTCCATATTGTCTTGCTCGATTTCAGGATCACCAAGATCCATGGTGACAAGCATACCCTCATCAAAACCATACAATTTGCAAAATGCTTCCCAATTTTTGCAACCAAAATGGGTTACGCTCTCAGCATTATACAACTTTACTTCAAAATCCACATCATGATGGGTCCTTAGGTGAATTTTCTTCGTTTCAAAATTTTCATGGTCTTCAAAATCCATCCTCTCCAAGACATAGCGTCTTGCATGGCATGGGATTAACTATACTCCAATTGTAAAAGATGAAAATTACACGTTGAAATAGTTGAAGTCATGCTTAATTATGAAAAAAAACACTTGTCGTCGTTGCGTACCGTTTCAACTTCGAAGGTCTCCTCGAGCTTAATGCTGAAGCGCCGACCATCGTCCAGGTGAGGCCTGTCGCACTCACCTCGATCGTCGTGGCACCAGTCGCACTCCCCCGGGAGACTTTCGTCCTCCGATGAATCGATGACATTTCTTATACGTTCATAATTCAAAGACTAAATTAGATCATTATTATTCAACTAATCATATGCATATGCCTTGCATAGTGCTCTCCAATTTGAGCATTCAATAAGAAAAATCAAATCGCAAAATTAAGTAGTATTCAAATTAGGATGCCTTCAATTATAAGAAAAACTACACCATCTCCATGTGTCTGTACATCGAATATTATCACTAATACACGTCGAATACTATATATCATACATATCGCCAGTACAACTAATTCATCTAACATTTGACATTAATATATCTAACTATATATTCAATTGACATTACTATATATTTAACTTTTCTATCTAATTCATCTAACATTCGACATTAATCTAACATTTATATAAACTCAAAATATATAAAAAATTAAATAAACAAAAAAACTCATTAACCTAGTTATATTAATTATTGAACTAGTTCAAATCTCATATACCTAAATTTTCTTACTAAAAATAAACTAGTTATATTAATTATTGAACTAGTTCTAATCTCTAGTTCGACAATTTTTCTATCTAGCTAGCTAATTCATCTAACATTCGACATTAATCTAGTACGTATGTGTGTATGTGTGTGTGTATGCGTGTGTGGTATATGTGTGTGTGTGTGTGCGGCCATTGGCGCCTGCTCAAACGTCTGGGCGGCGGCGGGGACGGACGAGGCGCATGCGCTCGGGCGGACGGCGGTGGCGGCTAAATACGCGAGAGAGAGAGCGAGATACGTCGGACGGCGGCGCGAGGACGACGACGACGGCGGCGCTTGCGACATTCGGGCGGCGGCGGGGACGACGCGACGACGACGACGGCGACGGGGCGGCGGCGGCACGGAGCGGCACGCGAGAGAGGTTGACGAAAGAAGTGGGGAGATGTAACTGAAATTTCGTAAGTCTGTGTATATATAGGTGAGCCTTTAGTACGGTTGGAGCCACCAACCGGTACTAAAGGCCAAACAAGAGGCGGAAGAGCAGGCCTTTAGTACGGTTGGTGGCTCCAACCGGTACTAAAGACTCGCTGCTGCCACCCAAAGTTTGGTCCCACTGCCGGGCAAAGGCAGCCGACTGGTTTATAAACCCAGCAGCGGCTACCTCTTCGAACTCCTCTATATAGCAGGCTTGTGGGCCTAAATTCTGCTGCTGCCCTGTGAGTCTGCTGGGCCTTTAAGGCCTGTAATTGCACTCCTGTGGCCTAGCAGGCCCACAGGCAGCGCTAATTTTTTTGTAGTTTTTTCTTTTCTGCCATTTTTCTTCTATTTCTTTCTGTGTAGTTTTTGTATAGTTTTTCTTTTCTGTTATATTTATTTGTGAGTAGTTTTCATCTAGTTTGCCAAAATTCAACATTTTCAGAGTTCATTTTGTAGTGATTTTCAATTTCACGGTCATTTTGTAAACGATTGAAAAATAGCAAACATAATTTTTTCCTTTTCTGCTTTATTTTTTCTTCTATTTATTTCTGAGCAATTTTTTCTTTTCTGCTATATTTATTTTGTTCTATTTATTTCTGAGTAGTTTTTTTATATAGTTTTTTTCTTTTCAGCAATAGTTTTTTTTTCTTTCCTGCTATTTTTTCTTTTCTGCAAAACTTGATGGTCAAAGTCTGGAGTTATAACCAAAGTTAAAAAAAAAGAAATGCCGACGTGCAAATAGTTTTTGCCATAACAGAAGAAGTCCGGAGTTGTAATAAGTTATTAAAAATAAAAAAAGGTGCAATGCTCGTTAATTTGCTTCAAGCCTTTCGGAATAGTGTAAACTGCACTGCGCATAGCTCCGTGCAATCTACCATATTCCTGAAGGCTTGAAGCTAAGCAACGTGAGCATTGAGCCTCTTCTTCATCGTCTCTGCACTCAGGGCTTATAAACCTCTCCTAGTCCCTCTCTCTTGAAGAGGTGGGACTAAAAAACAGCTTCCTAAGCAACTGTAGTACTGGTCACCCTTTAGTACCGGTTGGAGCCACCAACCGTACTAAAGGTGGTCTTGCTAAAACAGTTATGGCAAATGAAGGCAGAAATGGTTGAAAGTTGATGGCGTCGCTTTGAATGGTGCATACTGAATGCACAAAAAGTCTGGAGTTGTAATAAGTTTAAAAAAATGAAATGCCTTTGTAACAGATGAGTTTAATTTCGTCCAAACCTGAATACTTGAAAGAGATTGTCCAGTTTGTGAACGAAGTGCATCTAGTTTTGCCGTAACCCTCTCTACTTTTTTGAACAATCTATGTGGGTGAAATGATGATACCATGCCAAGTTTCAACTTTTTCAGAGTTCATTTGTAGTGCTTTTCAATTTCCAGGTCATTTAGTTCTCAAAACAAATCATTGAATGCATGAAAAATAGCAAATGAAGGCAGAAATGGTTGAAAGTTGATGGCGTCGCTTTGAATGGTGCATACTGAACGCAAAAAATAAAAGAGCATTTACATGATGATCTTATATTTCTTTACAGTCTAAACTGTCAATATGATCATATAACATCAAAAAATACTTTGATCATCAATGATCTTTGTGTGTACAATCTGAATTGTTAATATGAGTCATTAACGATTTATAAACCGATGAAGACTCATATTGAGGCCACAAATTCTACACATAGAGTTCAATGAAGACCAAGTGCTTATGATAGTTTGAGAAATAACATATTTAAGGTGGTAAAAGGCTTGTTAGGGGAGCGAGGTGGGACTAATTAAAACATCCTGCCACAACGTCATTAGTACCGGTTCGTGGTACGAACCGGCACTAAATGGTGATGGTGGGGCCATAACCTGACCGCAGGCTGACACAGCCTCTTTAGTACCGGTTCGTGGCATGAACCGGTACTAAAGGTTCGCCACGAACCGGTGCTATTGATCGCCCCCACGAACCGGCACTAATGTGCTTCACGTATGACCCTTTTTCTACTAGTGCTCTCCCTCTCTCCCTCTCTCTCTCTCTCTCTCTCTCTCTGAATATGACTTAAATTCAAATTAAATATAAATGTTCAAATGGTATCAAAAGGTAGTATTGTTCAACAATGTAGCCATTAAGGATTTGTGTCTTGCTTTTAGTCTGATGGTGCTCCCTTTGTCAGAGATGTTCATGGAGATCGGATCCCGACTGTTGTCGTTGGGGTGGTTCCTTTATTTATTTTTCTTCCACCACCGACCTTGGTTACAAGGAAGGTAGAGAAGGAACAACATGGTCAAAATACTAGCGAGGGAGTGTCCACCGTATATACAACCACTTGAGGGATAAGAGTTGTAAGATATATTCCGAAAGGAAAGGTATCGATGGTTGTTGTAGGTGGTGATGTGTGTGAGCCCGCGGAGGGGATCGGCAGATCAACCATCACCAACAGACGACATTATGTTGCGACTACAAAATATGCATGTGGTTCAACCCCGAGTACATCATTACTCCTCCCCAGGTACCTATATATAGAATAATAAAAAGAGTTACAGTGAATGAACTAAATCGAAAAAAATGCAGCTAGAGGGAAGTCAATTATTACAAGCATAGGAAAGTAGTATAAAGGTTTACCTTTTACAAATATGTGTTCATGCAGCTAGAGGGAAGTCAATGCAGGCTGTGACATGTTTGTTCAACGAAGTCTCACACAAGCAGAGTTCATGTTAACAAGACGACGAGTAGGTCACACATGAAAATATCGGTGAAAGACTTATACGGATCATCTGTTCATTGAGTGTCCATAATGCTCGAACCGACTTCACAATACATATTTGGTATCTCCATATATTTACAGAATATCCTATATAATCTTTCGCGTCTTCGTATACTTGCAAAAATTCCTACCAATTTATATCAATAATCGACGGGCACAACAACGCGTGCTGGCATGACCTAGTCACTTTGTAAAAGGCTCCATCAGGGAGCATGAGGAATGCAAACCTGAACGGTGTCAGGTGCTGGTCTCACCGGCTCCTAGAGCAACGCCCAGATGGATCGCGCCGGCTCCAGGTGTCGGCAAAATCCGTGTAGATGAGGCTGTTTCGAAGGAATCGTCAGAACTCAGAAGGGACATACAGTGCAGTTTGTCGTGATTCAGTGGGTAAATTTTTAGGTGTATCTGTCATCAAAGCAGCGGGAGTCACGGATCTCTCCACTCTCGAAGCTCTAGCTTGCCGAGAGGCACAAACGCCGGCAGTAGACCTACTACTAACACATGTCGAAGTTGCGTTTGATTGCAAGGTTGTGTTCAATGACATCCAGCAGGGAACGGGAGGTATATATGCAGGAATTATCACAGAGATTAATTCCACTGCCCATCAGTTTGAGAAGTGCTCCTTCATCTTGGAGGGAAGAAGTTCAAATATAGAGGCTCGTAACCTTACTAAACATGCTTCGGGTCTGGGCCTAGGCCGCCATAATTGGCAACTCGACCCCACAGATCTTCATTGTATCCCTATGAACATTATTGATTAATAAAGTCTGTTTAGATTAAAAACGCTAGAAAAAAAAAATATCCAAACCAGATTACTGATTGCATGAATCTTCAAAAGGAGCAAATGGGCTCATACGCTATATATGCAGCAATGCAAACCTAAGAGACTCTTAGAGCGCAACAGTAGTTTTGTTCTCTGTGTAAACATTGCAACAGTAGTTGAATGCTACTAACATGTTTCTCTTTTGGGAATACATATAGTAGCTATATAGGCGTAAAATATTTAGAATTTCAAAAGTCTCCAATTTATTTATCTATTTGATTTCTAGTCGAAGTCAATACTCAGCAGGGAGCAAGGTTGGTGACCAGCTTCTCTATGATGGAGGGGCAGCTGCTCCTCAGATGGGCAAAGCCATCACTCGCTATGACTGCCTTGAGATTGTCGAGTGAAGCGAGGAATGCGAAGCATGCCCTCCTGAGCCCATCGCAGCCATGCTGCTCAGCCAACGCCAACGTGGTGGCTGCTGTGTCTTTGATGATGTAGTTGCACAAGGTCTCCTCGCACATTAACTTGAGCCTATCGAGGTTATATCTGTCAGCCGCTACGAGCAAATGTTGTGCCATCACCATAGCTTCACCGTCGTCAATCTGAGGCAGTTGGTCGGTGTAAATGAAGTGAAGCATGGCTTCAAAGACCTTAGCCTCCACTTCATGGATGTGTATGCAGGTGGCCGCCTTCTCTTTCATGGGACCAAAGAGCTCGGCCATGAAGACCGAAGACCGAGCAGCAAGGATGTACCTATGCGCCGTGAACCGCTGACGGCCGACCTTGAAAGTCACGTCACCCGCATGCCTGCTTGTCAAGAGGTAGAGTAGTTGCCGATGCATGTCCGACGGCGGCACAACTACAAACGGGGCAGCGCGTGTGGTGCAGATCTCCTTAGTGAGAGTGAGATCGCACCTGATGCTGAAGCAGTCGTCTTTGAGATGAGGGGAATCCTCCAAGTCTTTCCTCTCGATGAACGTATCGAATCCCCATCCTTGTTTGGGCCTGAACGTACGACGCCCACTTGAATGGCTGTGCAGGGACACCGGTTGCCCCTCCCCGTTGAGCAAACTGAAGGTGAATATTGCCGTGACATCATTGCCGTCAGTGTCATCACGCCATAGGTGCAGTGCTACCCAGTCGGTGTCGTCTTTGGCCTCACCGTCAGGGTAGTATTTGATACACCAGTGATGGCCCCCGACGTCGAACCTCTCGGATGTGATGCATTCGCCGATGCCCAGCCCCTTGGTGAGAGAGTAGCCCTTGATGTTTAGGTCGTGCGACCCGGATACGCCCTCGGCGATGATGGTCGATGCAGTGTGGGACGTTGTCCCACCGGCCACGGAGGACGGAGACGAGTTAGCCATGACAGGACCGCTTGCTTCTGCTCCCCTGCCCCGGCGCGCGCTCCTACTGCTCTGCCCGACGGGAGCGCGCGTCGCTCCTGCTAGGGTTCGCGTACGGTTTTTCTATGGCTGCTTTTTTTATGGTGGGTTCGCGTAGACTTAATAGAGCTGCAGACAGACGAAGGAGTCCGGATCGATTCATCGTGGTGGTGTGGCCCAATAAGGCCCAATAATACGGGACACAGTATTTTTTTCGGAAACACTAACGCCCACACGTGTGGATCCGCGTCCTATTATGGGTGCATGAATCTTGGCATATTTGTGGTGCCACGTAGGACTGGGCTAGTGTGTGGACATTTATCCGGTCGCCCACACGTCCGTTTCACCACATGGAGGGGCCGATGTGTGGGCGTTTAGCAGTTCCCCCACACGCTAGTTTTCACTCACGCACATTGTAGTTATTCGACATGGCAATTGTAGTTCAGCGACATGGCAACTGCAGTTAAATGAACATGGAGAGGGTCCAGACCATGGCAACTGCAAGAACGCTGGTGACTGTCACGCGGGATGTGCAGGGCCATAAGGTGGGAGGCCTGACGTACGGGCGTGTGGGCGTTATCTGTTTTGCCCACATGTAGACATGTGAGAGGGACCGCGAGGAAAAAAAGACGTGTGGGCATTACTATTTTTGCCCCCACGTAGATGTGTGAGCTGATCCTTTTAAACACCACACAAACTGTGTGGGCAATCCTCTTAACGCCCAAACGTGTGGGCATTATCGGCGCCCTTTTTCTTAGCTTCCTTTGGAAAACGTTGCGAATTCGGCCGGCTCACGCGCCACGAAACAAATCCCGCGCGAGACGGGTGGGAAATAGTCCAAAACGAACATTGAAGTTGTTGGGCGAAGCTGAATCAGACTCTGAACTTGTAATCCCGGAAATTAGCACACCGAACTCTTCGATTCCGATCTATTTTGAATCTTAAGAGCGTTTGTACGTAGTGGGCCTCGCGCGCCCGCCTCCGTTCCTAGCTTATCCTTTCCCCGACCTTTGCTTTCTTCTGCCTCCAGCACGACCTGCTCTACTCTCCACACCATGATTTTTTCTCTCCTCCACACTGCTCACAAACCACAACAAGCTTCCCTCACCGGCGGCCATGTTTTGCTGCAACAAGCTGTGGAGACGGGGAGGGCTTCGGTGCTACAATTGGAAGTTTCTTTCTGTTTTTGTTTTTTTTTTCTGCAAACGGAGTCTGAAGATGTGTTGGGTTTGCCCAGGAGAAAGAAGAAGACTCGCGCACGCACATAGAAAGAAGAAGACTATTTTGTGGTACGCACATATTGTGCCGTTTTCCTCTTGTTCAACTTCACAGCCATGGTAGGGACTCAGAGTGCTTGAAGTGTTAGCTGCTGCCTCCTCTTCTTCCTTCAAAAAAGCTAGGTTCCTTTCTCTTGTCGGCATCGCCGTTGGTCCGCCTCATCTCCGGTAGCCCTAAGGCCATGGAGCGTGGTGGATTCTGACAAGGGCCGGCGGGAGGGCTCCGATTTTAATTATTCTTTCTGTTTTGTTAAGGTCTATGTCCTGCTCATGAAGATAAGACGGCAGTGGCTCCTTAAAGATGGAATAAAGGTCTCACCGCCTATCCCCCGTTTCGGTGGTGCAAACTTGGTCGCCGCAGTACTTCCGGCTCTCTCTCTCTCACCATGGGAGTGCTCAATACAAGAACGACAGACAGTCGGTCGCATCCTGGAGTACTATGATCGACTATTAAATGTTGCTTGTATTGGAGAACAAATGGATCGTTTGTTTCACTCCAAAATCTCATTGCAATTAATCGGAATATCTACCACTCCAAGACTACATGCTTCCATCTAAATTTAGGATACAACTACCTGACTCGTTACTACTAGTACTCCATCTACAAACTAATATGAAACTTGTTAGATCACTATTTTAGTGATCTAAAATGCCTTATATTAGTTCATAGAGGGAGTATTTGTTGCGGGAGGAAGGAAGATGTACACTTGTGATGAGCTATATATATGCACACCTGCAAAATGCCTAGCTAGAGCATCCGATAGTCATGCATATTAGTCATTTGTATATCACTGCAAACCCAACTGCATACAATCGGTTCATGCTTTATATTATTTACTTGTTCTGTTTACGTGAAGAATGTATGCATGCACAACATATCTGTGACTCTTACCTTATGCAAGCTTCTGGGTTTGGGCTGCTCAGATGTCATTCCAATATCTCACCCCTATGAAATCTCAAACAAGCATTACATGATGCAATGCACGCGCAACAGACTGAGTACGAATCATACTTGTCTACCTAGTAGACATACATTAAAATGTACATAGATAAACCAAACCACAAGCAGGGTACGAGTGTCATTTTCCCCTCAAAAGGTCCATGACATTTGATGGTCGTACATACATGCTAGGGTGGATATATATATGCATGTTCTCGTCAGAGATGATCATACCGCGTGTGCTAGCTTGCTTGGGTACTGTACGTATGAAGCACCTAATAGGGCGGGCGCTCTTCTTCCAATGCACACACGTCTGCTGCTAGTTCCTGGGTAGGTATGCACTCGTGTGCGGGTATGCATTCATACAAATATGTGATGTACATGTATGCATGGTTTCGTATCTCCTCGTTGTGTACATACGAGCACGAATGTTGCAAGTCAACCTCTCTTGGACGACCCCGATGCAACACAAAAACCAACGCATGCAACTTTGCAAGTACCGTTGAAATATTCTTGATGCATGCATGTATGTACGTGCATCCAACAAGCCAATTTTAAGAAGATCTAAGAATAAAAATAAGATTAAGAAAAAAAACATTGAAAGACAAAGCAAGACCACCGTAAAAATATATCCCTACACTGCCCAGGCGCCTCTTTTGATTACATAACAAACTCTAATGAAAATGCATGGTTAATTTGGTGAGATTCAAACGCACGCAAAAATCATTCAAGGATAAAGCATGACCACAAAAAATATCCCTACACGGCACCGGCGCCTTATTTTATTACATCACAAACTCTAATGAAAATGCATGGTTAATTTGGTGAGATCCAAAAGTACGCAGCATCGCGGCCATTTCGAGTGAGAGCCACACGTGTTGTGCATGCATGCATTCTTCATGTCAAGAGAAAGAGAAAACAATATAAAGCATGAACGGATTGCATGCAGCAAGGTGGGGCAGTGATATAGTCATGAGAATGTACATCGATGTCTGATGATTTAGCTAGGCATTTGGCATGCATATATATAGTCCATCGGAGTGTGTATATGTTGCTTCATGTATGCACTAATATAGAAGTAGTAAGTCAGCTAGCTATAGCCAGTGGCGGAGGATGAAACTTTTTTGAGATGGGTTGAACTCTTAAGCACCAGTTTCTTTTTTGAGATGGCGGAGGACCAAAATAGATAAGCACACAGTAACAATGCACATCAATACTCTTATCTGATCCTAAACAGATTAAGAAATACACAGTGAAAATATAAGGATATACTGAAGTAGGAGTAGAAAAACAACCTAATCATACCGATAAGAAAGCTTTAGTGGTGTCTAAAAGACCCGGGACATGGCAGCGCCCCGCCATATATTTTAAAAATCTTCGTTGATTTTACCAAGAACAATACTTTTGAATATCTCAATATAACACACTATCAAGTAGTTAAGCCATGTCACCAGAAATCTTGCTGCGCAACTTGGCCTCGATGATTGTATTGTCAAACCATTATTTGAAAATCGCATTCTAAAATTTAAGAAAAATTCCTCTGCCATTGGTACGTGCAGTCCCTTTCCTTGTGGCCGCCAGCGTCACGCGCACTCTCCTCCTGGCGGCTCTCCACGTCACTGGCTTGGCTGCTTGGCCTCAACCACATTCACCACAAAAATTAATGGTCTAAAATGATCTGATGTATAAAGGAGCTTAAGACGAAAACACCCAGCAACCTGGACTCGCGGGATGGGGTTGCGGTTGGGACTATTCTTGGGTCGTCTTCCTCGGGACGGACAACCCTGCACCACTTGTCAGTTTAACAAGAACTGGAACTTATGTATATGTTATTCAGGCCTGAATACAGAAAGCATGTTTCCGTAAGTCACACATGTTGTGCATGCATTTTTCATGTCAAGAGAAAGAGAAAAGAATATCACAATTAATTGCATCTCCTCCGTGTGGTGTGTCGTGATTTATACTCTTGACTACATACATGGTTATGGGATGATATTTGTAGTTATTCAGATTCTATATATAGTCTATCGTAAAGTGCACATCTCCTTCGGTAACTAATAGTTAATAGTAGTAGCACAACAGCAATATATATTAAAATGGAAGCATGCTGTCAAGGACTGGCAGCTAATCCTGTGATCTATTATTCCTTCTCTGAAAACCGTTATCCCTTAAGCATATGAGATGTTGGAGTGAAACAAGCAACCCAGCTATTCTCCTATCCGAACAGCTTGAAAGAGTCAATCCAGCCATGGAGGGGGGTTGGCCTGCAATTCCTATCATTGAAGTCATCGACCGGCAATGGTGTGACCATCGGCCGTCCTCTATGTCGTTTCTCCAAGGGGCTGAGCTGCGCCAGCGGGTCCTACGATAATTGGTCGCCATCCAAACTTCCTGTGGTGGTCTCCTTTTTAATTAAACTAGATGACCCATTGCGCCCTTCGCACAAAGGCCAACTCCAGTCATGAAGCCAATAAATGATAATTTCCTGTTCTAGCTGGAGTTGGAGCAAATCTTAACTTTACTGTATCCTAGAACACAGCGCGAGCTCCATGTTCTGTATCCCAGAACTTCGAATTAAGCGGAAGATCTGCCAGACATGGGCTTGTGATAATTTTTAGAGCTATAAGGACGATATTATCATGCCATACATGGGCTTATAGTAATTTTAGAGCACATTTTGCAATAACAATGTTCTTAATATCACCGTGGACTATGTGTGTTTTAAAATGAGTAATGGTACTTCACCATGAATTTGGGAAAATCTCACCTTCCATGTTAAAATAGGTATGCATTCAAATGTGAAATGCATGCGCAACAACCTTAAATGATCAAATGCATGTGCAATACCCAAAGTACGAATTGCGCTTGTCTACCTAGTAGACATACAATTAAATGTGGATGAACCAAACCACAAGCTGGGAACGCGTCTCGTGTTTCCTCGGAAGAACCATGACATTTGATGGTCCTACGTGAAATATAGCTACAAGGAAAGTTACTGATGGTCGTTAGAAGAAAGAGAGGATGCCTTCTGGGGCATTCTCAAGATTAGTTGCTTGATACTCCTTGAATATTACATTGGGGTAACATGAGCATCCCAAGTTTAGGCTCTTTTCACTCCTTATTCCTTCATCCATCGTGACCTCACCCAAAACTTGAAAACTTCAATCACACAAAACTTAACAAAATCTTCATGAGATCTATTAGTATAATAAAGCAAATCACCAATTTAAGTACTGTTGCAAACTCATTCATGTTTTATTATTGCATTATACCTACTATATTCTAACTTTACCATGCCCCCGATACAATCCATAGTTTCATAAAATAAGCACACAATGTAACAAAAACATAATCTGTCAAAAACGGAACAGTCTGTAATAATCTGAACTTTAAACATACATACATAACTCCCAAAACTCTGAAAAATTAGGACAACGTGAGAAATTTGTATATCAATCATGTGTAAAAGATTATTAATTTTTTGCCGCTCCAGTGATTTTTAACAATTCTGCTACTGGACATAAAAGTTTCTGTTAATGAACAGAATCAAATCAACTATCTCCCAAATCATCGCAAAAACTTTACTTGGCACAAAAACTAACTAAAACATAAAAGAGACAATCATTACAGTAGTATAATTGCATGTTTATTGAAGAACAGAAAGGAAACTATTGGCTTGTCTCCCAACAAGCTCTTTCTTTATAGCCATTAAGAGAGGCTTTGAGATTTTAATGATGTTCATATGTAAGATAATAGTTGAAACACAAAGAGAGCATAAAACATGCGACAAACACATTTAAGTCTAACATACTTCATACACATAGGAATTTTATAAGGGAACAAGTTGTCAAGGCAAGAGATATCTAGCATATGCAAAGGAGAGAAATAAAACATTGACAATCTCAACATAACAAGAGGTAATTTAGTAACACGAATATTTCTGCAACCTTATTTTTCTGTCTCATAATAATTATATGTTGGATCATAAATTCAACAATATAGCTATCATATAAAATTTTCTCTTCATGATCCACATGCATACGAGTTTTATAATCTTCCAAGATAGTGGGATTAACATCAACTAAAGTTAAGACCTCTCCAAACCCACTTTTATCAAAAATTTCATAGGATTGAACAGTCTTCAAATATGTAGGATTATTATTACTTAAAGTTGACACTCTTCCAACCCGACTTTCGATATTATTATTGCAAAATTTATTATCTATATCATATTCATCACGAGGCTTAAATAAATTTCAAGATCATAAGAAGTATTATCAACCCAATCATGATCATTGTAATACGTAGTGGACATAACAAAATTAGCATCCCCAAGCTTGTAGCTTTGCATATTATTTGTACAATTGACATTAATAAAATTTATCATAACATCAATGAAATCATGCCTTTCATTCAAGGAGCTATCAAGTGTGGGTGCACTAGCAATAATTTCATTTTTAACATAAGGGACTATAGCAAGTTCATCACCATGAGCATCATTAGTATTGGCATCGTGGCCATAAGAATAACAAGCATCACATTCATTCAGAGGGGATATTTCAACCAAATTAACGGAATCATAATTATCTATAGATTCATGCATATCATTATTTTCTTCCAAAGAAGACATTCTCTAAATAAATTCACTAACATAGGCATTAGATGCATAGTTTTTATAGCAATATTGAAGTATTGAAAATTTTCAGATTTGTAGAGACTGATATCACACTTTTCAATCAAAGAAGCAACTTCATAGGCACCCTTAAAAGCAACAAAATTCTTCAATTTGTTCGATATCATAGTAACTATAATCATCATTGGCATAAGAACATAAGATTTCATTGTCGTTAAACTCACATAACTAGGGAAGGTGTTTTTTAGGGTTCTTGGAGCAACAAGTAAGATCATAAATTTCACATAGATTCCAAGCATAGCATAAAAAACAATTTATTTCATGTCATAAGTGTCTCCCCTTTTGAGACAAACGGTGACGCAAATGAGCAAGCTCATATAAGGATTTTCCATCAACTAAGCTAGTTGGGGTTTTAGCACGAGCACAAATGAATCGAACATGATCCAAGTAGAAAACTTTAAGTGGATCTATAGTTATCTTTTATTTTCTGTTTTCCTTTCTATTTTAGAGACATGAAGGCAAAAAGCAAGCAAACGAGCAAAAAGGCAAAAGGAAAATATTTTTGTATTTTCATAAAAAAAATCGAAATGTGGGAGATGAAAACGAGAGGCAAATGACAAATAATGTAACTGCAAGGAGATGAAAGTTTATGCGTAGATACTTGATAGATGTTGATGATGTCTCCCCGGCAACAGCGCCAGAAATTCTTCCCGCTACTTGTAATCTGCGTTGATATTTCCCCGAAGAGGAGTGGATGATGCAACACAACAGAGTTAACTATTTCCCTCAGTTATGAAAACAAGATTATCAATTCAGTAGGAGAAGCAAGCAACATTATGTAAACAACACCTGCACATAAACAACAAATACTTGCAACCCAACGCGTAAAGGGGTTGTCTATCCCTCAATGGTATTGAGATAGATTAAATTGTATGAGATTTGATAAGTAGATCTAACTAAGATACGAAATAAAATAAATAAATAAATATGGCAGCAAGGTATTTTTGGTTTTAAAATATGATAGGAAATAGACCCGGGGCCATACTTTTCACTAGGGGCTTCTCTCTAGAAAATACCATACGGTGGGTAACAAATTACAGTTGGGCAATTGACAGAAAAGCTAATAATTATGACGATATCCAAGGCAATGATCGTGTATATAGGCATCATGTCTAAGATTAGTAGACCGAAATGATTCTGCATCTAGTTCTTTTACACCACACATCGACCGCTATCCAGCATGCAACTAGTGTATTAAGTTCATGGAAAAACGCAGTAATGCATTAGGAAAGATGACATGATATAGACAAGATAAACTCACGCATGAATAAATACCATCATGTTACCCTTAATAGCAAGGATAGATGCTTGTCATGTCCTTTTCTGTCAGTGAGATTCAGCACCGCAAGGTCAAACCCATCACAAAGCACATCTTATCATGGCAAGATAAATAAATCTAGTTGGCCAAACCAAACCAATAAATCAGAGAAGAAATACGAAGCCATAACAATCATGCATAAATAAGTTCAGACTCAAATAATATACATGGATAAATCTGATCATAAACTCACAATTTATCGGATGCCAACAAACACACTGCAAAAAGGAGTTACATCAAATAGATCTCCAAGAACATCAAGGAGAACAATGTATTAAATATAAAAAAGAGAGATCAATCAATTAAGAACCGTAGGTTTGTGGTAAATTACTCACGCATAATCGGAGGGGCAGCAAGGATAATGAAGAACCCCTCCATGATCGTTGCCCCCTCCGGCAGAGTGCCGGAAAAGGCCTCTAAATTCGATCTCGTGGTTCGGAACATGCGACAGCGGAAGCGTTTGTCCTCTCCCTAGGGTTATTGGGATTTTAGGGTATTTATAGAGGCGGAGCTGGGTCAAGGGGTGCCAGTGGGCCCCACTACCCATCGAGGCGCCGGAGGCCTGGCGTGCCCTGGTGTATAGTGGGCCCCACAGGCTTCCTCTCGTGTGCTCGAAACTCAATTAAGATGCCCTCGATGGAAAATGTTTCACCATGAAAGTTGTGCGTCTTGTCGAAATGATTGATTTTGATATAAAAATCGTGTTAATCCGAGGATGAGCGATAACAACATCTTGGATCAAGAGTTTGATTTTCATAGTGAAAATGTTGAGTTGAGCATGCCCGTTAAGGTTTGCAAAGTTCACCCAATTTCATACTAAAATGCATGATTAAGCAACTCAGTTTCAACTTCAAAATAATTTGCTTGAGCATATGTGGACTCATCTTGTCAACTAATAGATATACCAGCTCTTTTTCTATCAATGTACTTGTGACAATTAAAATTTATCTGATTGTAAGCTATGAGATTTTTATTTGGTTGTAAACTATTTATTATTGCCTGTAAAAACTATGTTATTTATTTTGTTTTAACTATCTGCAATATTCTACTTTTAATTGGATTTATATGCATGAAAGTCTAAAAAATAGTGTAAATTTGGCCGCCTACCGGCCAGGTGGACCAAATGGGTTGGCTAGTTGGGCGCACTGGCTAGATTTGGGCGAACGCGGCCAAACGGACAAATAACGGATCTATGTCCGTTTAGATCGGCGCGTTGGAGTCGGCCTTTGGCATGAATGACTAGACTTCCTGTGATATTTAAGGAGCCATGCAAAGCCAGCGGCCATTTCTGATCGGCTGCGATTTAAAATCCGGCAAAATACGAAAGTAGTGTATTACAACTTTGTAAATCACACTTTATTAAAACAGTTCATATATATACAAAATAAGTACATGTACTCTCTCCGTTCTCAAATAATTGTCTTTCTAGCCATCTCAAATGGACTACAACATACGGATGTATGTAGACATGTTTTAGAGTGTAGATTCACTCATTTTGCTCCGTATGTAGTCACTTGTTGAAATCTCTAGAAAGACAATTATTTAGGAACGGAGGGAGTAGTATTCATCGTAGTGTCAAACTCTGTATGCCCGCAATAAAAAAAGATTCTTTATGCCGGCCGTGGTTTCTTATTTGGCCACGTCGTGCTTGTTGTCATCCTCCTTTCCGTAGGCGGAGACGGGGAAGGTCCTTCCCAGTCCGGTGGGCGTCTTGAACGTGATCTTTGAGTGGTCGTTTTTGTCGATGTACATGTCGCAGACGGTGACCCAGATGAGGAGCTCCTTGCTCTTGACGCCCGTGATGCGCTTCATCTTGCGGTCCTGGACGAAGGCCGTCACCTCGGTGGCATACGAGACCAGCCTCCCGATCTGCTTGAAGGTGTGCGTGAGCGCCTTCTTCTGGCGCAGCCACACGAAGCCCGTGGAACGGTTGTAGCCGACCTCCTCGATGTCCGCCAGCGGCAGCAGGCCCAGCGGCATGTTGGTCTCGGCCAGCAGCTCCGTCGCCTTCTCTGCGCACAACGCCGCACCATGGTACACCTCCGCGCCCTCCCTGTTCACCTCGATCGCCTGCGACGCCATCTCGATGGATTAAATCTAATCTCTCAAACAAAACTCTGGCTCAACTAGACGCTCGGGAGATGCAGGGGGGCTTGTTGATTGATGTGGTGGGATACTGGGATTGGAGGTGGGGAGGGCCGGATTTATAGGCATTGACGCGAACTATATAAGAAATTGTACTTACCTCTGGAGTGCTTACATCTGGAGCAAGAGAATGTGAAAGCAAAGGTCTGGAGTTGAGGGATGACACTCGAGCGACCTGTGTCAACGTCGCGTCGTATATGGGGAGCGATCGGGCGGATGGAATGGCGTTGCTGGTAGTTGAATTAATACTCCTGCTAGTGATGCAAGCACGCGTCTGATGGGACCCCTGTTGGTCCAGTGCAACCACCCGAGTTAACTTGCGATTTTCCCCAGCCAGCGTGATGCATGATGCTGCTGGTACTAATAGATCCGTAGCAGCGTTCATTTCAGCAACAGTTTGTTGGGAAAGAACCTTTGGTTTCTGGGTGTATATACACACCATACGAGGAAAAATAATAATACAAAAAATAAAAGTAGAACAAATAAGATTTTTAGAATAAACTAGAAATTCTTTCGCACTAGTATGTAAATTTTCACGAATAAAAATCAGCGGTGACTTCAGGACAAAAAAATATTGGATGAAAATCTTCTTTTTTTCTAAAAGAAGTCAATGGGTTATTTTTCTTTTTGTGGAACATTTTTTGCAAGTATAATGGAAAGTCGATTTTATTTTAAAAATATTTTCAATTTTTTTACTTTTTACTTAATTGTTTCTATAAATAGCCTGTATATACACCCATAGACCAATAGTCTTTTCACGGTGAGAGATAGTCTTTTCACGGTTACGTAGGCAGGCAAATAAGTGGGCTGGATTCGCTGGGCCACAGCGTGTGCGTGCCGAGTACGAAATTCTGGAATGCTAAGAAAATAGACGAACACACAATAATTCAGTACGACCTTGGGTAGAAAAATAAATTTCAACGGTGAACGGATGACAAAAACCAAAGAAACACACCTTGCTTTATTAGCCGGTATAGATATAGATATAGATATAGATTATGTTGTTTTCACTTTACCCCGTTTGGCTGGAAAATAATCAACTCTTATATATCAAGGTTTTGAGGATTTGTTTTCTTTGGCATGTATTTGTTTGGAAAAGTCACACTAGAAAGTAATCTTCACACGCACGGATGGGGGGATATCGACAATGTTCGATCGAATTGCATGTATATACTTCAGCTATAGTAGTTATTAGCTATAATGTTCTTGCATGTCGCCCGTTTATTCTGACTACAACATCGTCGTGCAGTTCATGCCGACCTCATCCTTCTCCACACGTCTGGATCACGACTTCATCCATTGCGACGGGCTGGTGTTGTTGCCTACTTAGTTGAGGTGCAAGTGGCTCAACCGTCGCATCCTCAAGCTGCATATGGGACCATGGAGGCTTCGCACCGCACCATTCATTCAACCACCAAGCATTTGTGAAACCACGACCCTCGTTCGGATGCCTACAAGGTTGCTCGCGTTTTTCACCGAACCGAGTGTGAAACCATGACTATGGCCGGCTGCCGCTATGCACACCGTGTGGAGGGGTTCACCATTGGAGGTACTGACCGGTACTAACGCGAGACATCGACTTAACCACTGTGCTCTATCAACATGCGCTAGACGTCTACTGACCTTCTTCAAAGGATCCCTGTTGTGGAGGGTAAACATATGTCAAAGCAATGCTGGAGGGTAAACATAATAACGGTTCCACTTGTGCTTAGAAAAACCACTCTTCTATTTTTTTTAAAGATGTTTATATTTATATTTGTTGTTCGTATTCATGTCACTTATGTGCTAAAGGGGATACTTTCTGCATCCTTCTAGTGGGTACAAACTTTCGTTACGGTAGGAAATATTTTTTATATCAGTTTTGCTAAAGGGTTCATTCTTCCCTATTTCCATAGAGTTTTGAATTGTAAACTTGAGTTTTAACAATAAGACTTTTTCCCACAGGATTTTGTAGACAACACAAAGAAACGAACGTCTCAGGTACATGCCCTAACATTTTTGTTATTTATTCCAAGATTCTGAAGAAGAAAAAAACCTTGGTTGTGTTGCCGGTCTTTTCATGCATGTGTTACAGCAAGGCCCAGTCGTCATGCTGGGCCGCTTTCATGCAGCCCAGCAAATTGATGCAAGCTGCTTGACAGCAAGCGCGACGACTATTTGTTGCATTAAGCGAGTCGTTAGGAAACTCCGAAATCACTAATTAAGAAGTACCTCTTGTAAAGATCACTCTCATCTCCTCGGGTTATGACAAGTGGCGCACTGCATGTGCCCCACTTGTCGTAACCTAGGAGTTTTCCCTTTTTTCATAGATCCGTTTATTCAAAACGTTGTATCTCATAAACCGCGCGTCCAAATTTTGAACCGTTTTCACTGTTGGATTTCTCGCGTTGAGATCTTCAAAACTAGATCCCATGTTGATAGGATTTGACGAACTTTTTTTCACGAAAAAACGAACCGAGAGCATGGATTTTTTTTCCTTTTTGGAAGAGGCAGGACCGTGCCTTTTGCAGAAGCAAAATCGTGCCTCTTGCGGAAGGAAAAACAATATAAAACGCATTTTCTTTCTGTTTCCGAGAGGCACGGTCGCGAAAGCATAACCGTGCCTCTCTCGGAAGCAATAAATAAATTAATAGAAAACACGTTTTTTTTCCGTTTTCGGGAGGCAAGTCCTTGCCTCTCGCGAAAGCACAACTGTGCCTCTCGTGGAAGCTAAAATGCGCCTCTTTTGGAAGAAAAAAAAAAGTAGAAAACATGTTTTTTCCGTTTTCGAGAGGCTCGGCCGTGCCTCTCGCGGAAGCAAAAAAAGACACTTTTTTCTCGCGATTTATTTTTGAAAAAAGAAATTTGTCCAAAAGTTAAGAAAGACCGGTGGAAAACCAAAAGGTAAAGAACAAAAAAAAAAACAGCTTGAAGAGCCGAAAACGCGTGCGGAAAATAAAGAAAAATAAAATCCGAAGGGAGCGCCCAGAGCGCGACATGAAAAAGGGAGAACAAGAAATCGATGCATGGCCGCAAAAGGATACCAGACGGTGCTGCTAGCCACTAAGCCCACATTCCATTCGCGGTTAGAACTAGGGGCGCGACCTTCCTTTTCTGATTTACTTAGTTTTTTTCTTTATTCTCCTTTTTCTTTCTTTTATTTTGATTTTTTCCTTTCTCTCTGTTGTTCATTCTTTTTTGCATTTTGCATTTTGTATTTTGTTTCTTTGTTCTTTTTGTTTCTTTTTTCCTTTTTTTGTTCTTCTGGTTATTATTCTACATTTTGTATATGTCATCAATATTTTTTAATAAGTGATCAACATATTTTTTACACGTTCAACATTGTCTGGCTGCATATTCAACATTTTTAAATACTTACATAAAAAAATTAAATAGATGTTCTACATTTTGCAAATACCCATTCAACATTTTAATACTTATTCAAAAATTTTAATACATGGTCAATATTTTTAATACTTATTAAACATTTTAATAGTTATCCAACTGTTTTTCAAATAAATGTTCAACATTTTTCAAATACTCATTCAAAATTTTTAGTAATTTTTCAACATTTCTAATACTTATTGAATTTTTAAATACTTGTTCAAAAAAATTAATACTTGTTCAACATTTCGTAAAACTTAATTACATTTTTCAAATACTTGCTCAACATTTTTCAAATGTGTTTTTGAAGATTGTTCTCTGTATATATGTAGAATATTTTAGTGTATAAAAAAGTACACAAATAAAGCAAAAACAAAGAATGGAAAACAGAAAAAAAAAATAGGCTGTAGCCTCCCGTGCTGCTGAGCCGGCCCAGCCCCGACGCGATGGCTTCCGCTGTGCTCGCGTAAAGCGAGAAATAGAGGTGCCCTAGGGCAAGTCGATCAAGCAATGGAGTAGATCAATCTATTCCACGTGAGCAAGATAGGCGCGACGACGGCACCAGTGGCTGAGAAGAGGAGGAGGAGGCCGACGGTGACGCGGCACATCCTGCATGAGGTCATCACAGAGATCCTACTTCAACTATCTGTCACATCACTTCTCCGGTTCAGGTGCGTCTCCAAGGCATGGGAAAGCACCATCTCCATCGACCCGTCCTTCCATCACGATCTTCGCCTCCACCAGGAACATCATCCATGCCTGCTCATCACTCTATAGATCAAAACTTGCCGGCAAGAAACATACACATGACTCCCATGCCGTGACCACCATTGGTCTCTACCCGTGGGAGGAGACCCACGGCGCAACGACCCTTGTGTACCGCGTGGACTCGCTGCCTGCAGTGGTGGCACACTGCGACTTCCTGGTATTGATGGTGACCTTGTCCTTGATGCTAGTGCTTAACCGTGCCACGCGATGTGTCCTCACGCTGCCAGGGAGCCCAGGTGCCGTCCGTAACTGTTGGGTTAGTTAAAACTCTTTCGGCCAGGGGTGCAACCCCTGCACTAGCGACTATGTGGTTGTTGGCTTCTTCCACCAAAGTGAGTTCACGACGAGCATCCTGTATCAACCTCATGTGGAGGTGTTCATCATAGGATGGACCAGCATTGGCGCCACACGATGGCGCAGCCGCCCCACCTAATCATGTTATGGTGGAGAACGACCTTCTTCAAGGGGTCTCTCCTCTGGACCTTGGACCGATATGAAACACAAGCCTGTAGCTGGTTTCCTCCGGTTAAGGCTGGACGACGAAATATTCAGCATCCTTCGCCGCCTCCTTGCTGGTCATTACTCAAGCAAGAGAAGTTCACCTTGTCCGAGCTGCGTGGAGAGTTGTGTGTAACATGCCCCCAGAAAAACAATGACCAATGGCTTGATATGTGGATGTGCACCGACATGGACGGTGCTGGCTCAAACTTGCCGCAGTGGGTGAAGCTACATCATCCACTAGGAGTGGTCAAAAACGTCGCTCCGCCTTGTAGCTATTCTGGATGATGGGGTACTTGTGTGAGAAGCATCTGTGAACCATCTATGCCGCTGCATTTTGCAAACTCAAAAACTTGTCGAGGTCTGAAATACTAAAACGTGGAGGTGGACACAATCATTGAGAACCCCTGGAGAAGCAACGCCGGCTTTGATGTAATTCCCTATGTTCCAAGCCTGGTCCAATCTAGTTATAGATGTTTTTTTTTTACTACAACCTAGATATAGTTGTGGCAGGCAAAATTAAATATTTGGTTGGAAACTTGCGACGTACGTGGTGACTTGTGTGTTTGCGAGCATGAAAGCATATATTTCTGTCATGGCAAATTATTGAAAAATTTCTACTAGTATAGTGGCAAAATTTACGTGTTGTTTTTTTTCTAACATAAGTTCTTTTCCACAAAGGTCAAATTTTGAAAATTTTCTTATGGTCACATGGCAACCTCATAACATTTTTTCTTCCAAAACATGGCAATTTATGGATTTTATAATGTTCATAGTGACAACTTTAGAAGTTGCTATCTTCGTACATACTTACGATTGGCAGTGGCTGTGGCTCGACTTCTATTCACGGTTGCATACCATTCACATTTTCAATGCTTGCTCTATTAACGAAAAACCTCATGATCTCTGAAGTTTGTCTGACGTTTTTAACTAAAGAAGCCATCCGAAAAAAATGAAACTTGCCTTCCGAAAAGAAGTTGTCATGCTTGACAACTAAAGCCGCCATACTCGCGTCACCACACTTGCCTTAAAAATGTTCGGAGTTGACATGTGTTCGTGCCACACATGTGACCCTTATCAGAATACAAACTTATTCAATTACTAATATTACTGAAGGAATTGTCGAAGCCGACAGAAAGGAAGGAGGGGTAGGGGGCACAGCTCGCCGCCGGATGTGCATCTAGGGCTCTAGGCCAGCCGTGAGCCTCTCCTAGCCCTGCCAACTAGTCATTGAGCTCGCCGTCTATGAGAGTTGAAGAGACAAGGAGTTGGAGAGACCTGTTGTATTCCCTCGCGTCGCATGTACATTAGTTTTTTGACTTTTTCAGCATGTGTAGTAGTGGGTCTGGACTGTGAACCTGTGAGAAACGAAGGTCCAACAAAAACATTCCTGGGTAAAGCATGATACGGAACATGTTTAGCCCAATATGTCCGATCACTACTGTCGTGGAGCCAACAAGCCTTGGGAGATGCCCATGGTCGATGGGCGTTGTGTCCGCTACTGGCGGTGTTATGGAAGCGCAACTCCAACTCGCTCTAGTACAACCACGTCATTATGTCTCGCGGCGAGCATCTACGGGTAATTTGTCCAGGGCCAACTGAATTATTCCTCTTTTCAGAGAAGTGATGTCTACTGTAAATTCTAGGTCTTGGCGCAAGTGATAGAGAAGGACACATTAGCGGCGGGGAAGAAGACGTAGTAGGTGAGGAAAGACGGTCGTAGCCTAGCCGACCTCGTTTTATTCCTTGTGTGGCTCAACAACTTTGTCATGGATGCCTCGTGGGATGGACGTCGGTGCGCCTACTTTGCCTACTATGATGATGAGGCCTTTGCCACACGAGGAGGTTGGTGTATTCAGGTATAACCTCATTTGTCGTGCGATGAGACAAGAAAAGAGACAAAAAAGAAAAGATAAGAAAAGGCTCTTCTCATCGTTGCGAAGACACGAACCACCAATGCGCATGTAGGCTAAGTACTCCTTTTGAAAAAGAAAAGAAAAACATAGCTAAAAAACATTTGTAAAAAAAGATGAATCATGTTTTCAAGAAAAAAAAGTATAAAGCTGGTTGTCAGGACGCTGAATCAAGGGAATCTAATTTTCACTTGTTTAAAATACCAACACCAAAACATTCTACTGCAAGTCCAAAACACAAGATTTTTTGCTGTGGGAAAATTATATCTCGGAGAAACATCAATGAACAGAATGCACAGATCAGGTCAGGGGTGCGCGATTTGGGTTTAGACATTGTACGAATAAAAACAGTTCCTGCATTTAAAAAACACACAAAAATCTGAACTACAGATGGGACAACAAAGTATAGTGGCGTTAATTAAGTTACATAAACCAGTCAAAATCTACATAGGTAAAGATAAACATTAGTAATGAGAAAAAATGTTGAAGAAAACTGATGTATATACAACTATCACGGAAATAGGCAAAAAATAAGGCAAACCAAACATGTTATATAGACTTGTGTGTGATAGCCAATGTACACGTGAGAATAATGTTGGCCGCAAACATCTCAATCTGAAACTCTCAGCTCTTTCTGTGGTGGACACACACACATGCTGAGCAGAAAATAGATTGTCTGGGGAGCAATATGCCCTCCCTTACTACTTGGCAAACATGTGCATACATTTCTCCAATAGACATGGTAAAAAATGCTTTACAGGCAAACAAATGCTTCACGCTGCAGCCTGGCGCAAACATGCTATAGGGTACAATAACTATGCAGCTCCTTCTATAGGACTAAGGAAACGACCTAGCCCTCTCACCACTAGCATGACTATATTTATACCAGCAACTGGACACAAATCATTCTACCTAATTCCTTGCATGCTAAGCATATGACCATAGCAAACTCAAACTTTACTAGAGATTGGTGCCGCCCTTTCTTACTCGATGATGCAGGCAGCAGTTAATTTTCTTTGTTGCAAACTCTTTGTCCAGGTCATAACAAAAGATTAGCTCCAACAATGTAAAAAAAAGATCAACCTGACTTATTAGTTTCCAGCTTTCACATATTTATTGTTCGGAAAGAACATTCAGTTGGTCGATTTCTTGAGCGAAAAATGTTACAAGAAAAAGGGCAAATGCACGATTGATTCATAAAGTCTTGAGTACATGCTTGATAAATACTGAACTAAAGAAATCCTAAGATACACTGCAAAATCACTACCTAAATGAAAAGCACAGATTGGTTTTTTCATGGCACTGACTGCGAGCATAGTTATAAAATCAGTGTTGAAAGAAGTAAAAAAAATCAGGATTGCACCTACTGAATTCCAAATGTTCATGAGAGGTTTGATGGATATTCTGTAAAGTACTAAATGAATAGTAAATCTGCTAGCTAGAACTGCGTCTATGCGTACAAGAGATTAGGGTTCTCTAGGATGTTCATAGCCACATATGAGGGTGTGGATGTGAAATAGACACAAGAAAATAGAAACGAAAAGACAAACCCTTTATCTCAATTAACTCTGAATATTGCCTAGACTCTCGTAGGTACACACAAAAAATAAGTTTTGCTGCCTAGAGACAGCGTCCCTACAGAGCAACTTAGTAATGATCCATTCATGCTATCGGAAAACAAAAAAACACTGCAAAAATCACTGGAAAAAAACAGATGGACACATAGAAGAGGTCGCCATTTTTAAATCATTTTATCAAAAGAAAAAAATTCAATAAAAGGGGGTTGATATAACCCTGAGCATTGTACAACTTTTGCTGAGCATGGACAAAAAAAATCACCGGAATATAAATTAACACAAACAAACATTCACAAGGACTTGTATACTATCCACACAAAACTTGCACAAGTCGTTCACAGATGCCATACTGCCAGGAGAACGCACAACAGACAAGTGTACACTAATTCTCATCTACATGGGAATTAGCAAATCCGTTCTTACTAATACATTTATAAATCAACATCATTCTAGTACTCAGGACATACTTTTCAAGACAAATATGTACATATGATTTTCAAATTTCCAATATAAATAATTATTCATAGCCAAAGTTTTAAAAGTTTGCCTTGTGACATAAAGGAGTACTAACCTAGCTAGCTTGATCAATCACTCCACTGAAAAATACGAAGGTAAGGCGATCAAGGAGCAGCAACACATGGAGGCATGTGCAATCCATGTATATTCACTTTTATAATGAGCAAAATGAAAATCCAAGATTTTAGATCTATCTGTGCCGACGCCGACGTTGTGGTGGCTGCCCCTCCTTAATCAAGCTAACCTTGAGATGGCATCCATCCAAAACCAGTTCATTGAGAGCAGCAAGAGCATCTTCCAGATGGGAATGTGTCGTCTCTATGGTCACATGGCCAATACCCTGCGAGGCCCTGGTCTTCTTATAGAAAATCACCTCAGCATTGGACACTTTACCATGCTCGCTGAAAAAGAGCCGTAGCTGAGTGGTCTTCACCGTAAGAGGCAGATTGCGCACCAGCAATGTTAAACTGGGAACATGGTGTCTCTCAATGTTAATGTTGTGTCGTCGAAGACTAGAAATTATTGGAGCTATCTGCTGCTTCGGTGACCCCTCACTGATTTCCTGGCGGAGAAAAACCAATGGCATATTAGCACATGTACGGTTGCATTTGCTTGATGTGATGATATGGTCAACATAAGGATTTTGTTATCGAAACATAAATGTGAGAAGACTTATGCAGAGTTCCGGGTTAAACTCTTGTACCGTGTATTAGCTTGATGCTCCCTCCGTTTCAAATTCTTGTCTTAGATTTGGTCACATTTTAGTGTTAGATACATCCATACCTAGACAATTCTTAGACAAGAATTTTGGAACGAAGGTAATAGGAGATTTCATATTATAAAATAAATCCAACTTAGAAATTCAAACACTTTTTAGCAATGTATAGGTACCTGAGGAGGAGTAATGATGGACTCGGGGTTGAACCACAGGCACATTTTGTAGTCCCAACATCGAGGCAGCCGCTGTACAAGCTCGGCCTTTCCGTCGATGAGGTTGCACCTGAACACGCCACGCTTCTCTTGTGTCAAGGCGCTATTATGGTGGTAGATAAAGTAGGCACACCCGCCGTGGCCGTTGGGCACCCGGCCTGCATCCACAACAAAGCTATGGCGCCTACCGAGGAATAGCACGCGGTCGGCGAGACTACGGCCATCCTTCTCACCCATCTCATCTTCTCGAGTGCCGATGATTCGTACAACAGAGGCTCCTCGAGTGCCTGCACTGATACCTTGACGCTGAGAAGGCAGGGGTCAGGCCCCATGCGATACCTGTCATATTCCCGGGTCTTAACCGACACCCATAGAATCTCGCCACGAGACTCAAGCACGTAGCTGTAATCGTATTTGTATGTGGATTCACCAAACCACACCTGCACCATAGGCGTCCCCTGGCTCTGGACAAGCTCATCGCGGGCCATATTGCTGTTTGGTGTGACGAGGTGCCATTGATCAGGCTTCATGACGACCAGGATCTTACCATCGTGGTATGTGACACACGACAGAACAGGTGGATAAGGTGACCAGTTCCAGGCGGGATGCTCGAGGGCCCTCTCGATGATTGTCCACTGTGCGTCGCCGGGGCAATGTAGAGCCGCCCTGAACGTGGCATTGGACCCGGCGCTGGAGATGCTGTAGAGAAGGGTTGCGCCGTCTTCGTAGATGACTCCATGGGGATCGATCCCCTTCTCCCACAGGCCGAGGGATTGTGGGAGTAGAGGCAGGTGTGCGGCGGCTCCGGTGAGAGGGTCATGGAGACTAGGGCGGAGGCGGTCGATGGTCAGGCACCGGAGGGCGGTGCCGCCGGAGCTAGTGACCCAGTTCCACCAGGCCGGCTGAGACAGTAGCGGCTGCGAGCGGTAGTTGTAGCCGGAGAGGACGCATCTCATCTCGAGGCGCGTGGTGTCTTCCTCCACCGCCGCAACGAGCCAGGGCAGAAACTGATCCGCCGCCGTCGTCGTCCGGGAGTCTCGCCATGGCTTACAGACGGCGTGGAAGCGGGCTAAGTCGACGGCGTCGTGGTGCAGGCGGCGGGAGATCTCGCGGGCCAGATCCGGCGGGAGATCAGACCAACCACCTGCGTCCATGGCGGCGTGATCTGGGAGCAGACGGGATGAACCAGTTATAATAGTCCGGCGTCAATTCCTTTTATTTAGCAGCCTATATATCGGGTCAGTTCGCCACGTTATAAAATCGCCCATAAGTTTGACCCAGGAACGGAGGAACCGACATTTTCAAGGCTCGTACTAAGCGTTCTCATGCTTTGGTTGTTTGAGTTCTTATCTTATCTTTTTTTTTCTGAACATCAATACAGACACAAGCGCTCATACATACGCGCATACACTCACACCTATGAACACACACACGCATACTCTATCCCTATGAGCACCTCCAAAATACTGAGCCGGCATGTCATCTTTTTGAGCTTGAAGATGCTGCGTTCAATCATCTCGGCAAGATCTGAGTTTAAACACGGACGAATACAATCCAGCGGAATACAAAACCAAGTTTTACCCAGTTCATTTGCACGACCCTCTAGCTAGACAATGAGCTACCCTAAACTCCTCGGTGGTTTGGAGCAGACCTTTTAGCGAGCTAACGTTCCTCTAGAGATGAGGATTACCGCTTTGAATGCAGCATCGGGTGCCCTTTCAACAAACCAACATAAGGTGAACCGCCATTTTATCAAAACATGGATGTTGTCTGGTTTGTGGTCTGGAAAGTGAAGGTACCTTCTACGCGCTAGTATCTTCAGCCAGGTGAGAAGCGTGTGGGAGAGGATGCGGTCCATATGGCCACTGCAACCTAATGATTTGCTTGTTGACAATGGTAAAGAATGGTTATGGTATGTGCTATCGAGTTGTACTGCTTAGATCGGGGATATGGTCAGACTGCTTATATCAAGGATTTACAGTTATATACTGACGTAGTTCATGGCAAGGTTATTCCACCTATTGAGACTATGGCGGAGTTCTGGTTACTTACTACAAGTCACTAAATCGGCCAGGAACTATAGTGTGGAGCAGATCATCAAGGGGAAAATGGAAGTGGGAGAGGAGAACCCATGTCAGGTTATGAAACATGCTTTGCCGTCCCCTTCTTGCTCTCCGTGTTGGGTAACGTAGTAATTTCAAAAAAATTCCTACGCACACGCAAGATCATGGTGATGCATAGCAACGAGAGGGGAGAGTGTTGTCCACGTACCCTCGTAGACCGAAAACGGAAGCGTTATAACAACGCGGTTAATGTAGTCGTACGTCTTCACGGCCCGACTGTTGAGGATACAACTACGGAATGTGAACCGCCCCGGAGGGGCCGGTTTACCCTCGTGCGTGATCCGGGTCCATATGGAGGCTTGGAGCCCAGAAGGGAATTAAGATCCATACATGTAAACCGCCCTAGTGCTATAACTTGTATTGTAAGACAAGAAAGGAGAGACCAAGCCGGACTCTTGTATGAGCCGGATTGGGATTCTGTAAGCCAGCCGGGCGTTAACCCGTGTATATAAGGGGACGACCCGGCGGCGAGTTAGGGACAAGAGATTCGAGGCCAAGGCAAAGCTATTGCTCCCTAGTCGCCGAATCATATCAATCACACCACAACTGGACGTAGGTTTTTACCTTCATCGAAGGGGCCGAACCAGTATAATTCCCGTGTCTTGTGTCCGCATTAACCCCTCTAGGTAACCCGTACGATGGCCCCGCGACTAAGTCCTTTCATGAGGACATCTGCCGTGACAATTCCACGACAGTTGGCGCCCACCGTGGGCTATCGCACGATGGTTTGATGATCTTAGAGGGCAAGTTCGAGGGACTCGAAGGCTATGCAGTGGGCCGGATGACTAAAAGTCGTCCGCGCAAACTCTACATCGACGATGCGGATCGGGGCCCCGAGGCCAGCTCGTTGAGTATGGATACCGGTCCCTTTGGCGGTATACACGTGTTCATCGGCAAGATTGGCGAAGTCGAGCCGGGCCGACGTCGGCACCGACCTCGCCGAGACGGCTCAGCGGTCGAAGAAGAGTCCCGCCTGGCTAAACCGGCGGACATGCATGTTTTCGTGGGAGTCGCTCACGGAGGCTACGAGGACGGATCAGCGCCGGGTGACGAAACTGTGGTCTACTCGGGATTTAATCATCGGCCGGAGAAACTGAGTCTCTATACCAGCTACGGGAAGGCCAGATCGGGGGTAGTTCCGATGGGGAGAGCATTCCGAACCCTTTCGATCTACCCAGCCGGGTTGGGATCTTCATGGCCGGTACACAGGCGGTGCTTCACTCTTCGACCGCGGCGCCCCTGGTCGCCGGTTCAACAGCGGTGCTGGCAGCCGGGGAAGGAGGCCCTATGCGCCCGCCGCTCAAGTTTTGTCAGAGCTGACGCGTTAGCTGTGCTCTGGCGGAGGCTAATCCGCCGGATCAGGACTTTCACAACGCGGAGATTGCAAAGGTGAGGAACAGATCACTAATGCTAAAGCGGACTTGGCAGCTGCGGATTTAAAGGATGGCAGCGAACGGGCCGCTGGATGCGAGGCTTATAGGCTCAGCTGGACCAGAGCGCCACAGAAGTCATGAAAAGGAAGTACAGGTCCCGCTTACCTTCCGCTTTTGAGGGAAGGAGCTTTTCAATACCCTGTGGGCAGGGACCAGAATCCGCCGCCATTGGTAAACCGCCGAAGCACTGGGACAGCCGCTACCGTTCAGCCCCGGATGATCGATCTACTCGCCATCATACCGGCGCGCCCCAGCACCGTGCGTGACACCTCCGGTCATTACTCCAACCCGATGGATAACCTCGTGGCGGCCGCGCACGCTTAGAGGCAATTCCAATCGGCGATTCACCACAGCGTGGAGACGCGCCGGTCAAGGAGCTCCTCAGACGGCCTTGGCTCAGCAAGAAGCGATTTCACAATGAGATCGGATCCATTCCACCCCGCCTAAGTCGGAGCTACAGCCGACGCGGCCGATGAACCGCCGTGTCGAGCAATGCGCAACGGGACCGCCTCAAGGCAACAATCCGCAGGCGGCTTTGAAGATGCTCAGGTGGTAGTGGACCGCGCCAGGCACGAGGAGGCCGAAGTTAGCAGCACAAGCGGCGGATCATCCGCCGCCGCCGTTCGACCAACCATCTTCAACCGGGGTCACGCTCGCTCTTTGGGGTACCTTGCTCGCCCTCGCTTTACGCAACGCGCGCTTGCCCAAGGACTTCAAGGGCCACGCAGGTGCCGAATTATACCGCCGACTTGGCTCCAGAGGCATGGATAGAAAGCTACGAGATGGCCATGGAGATGCTGGACGTGGATGAAGCAGCATGTGCAAAGTACTTCACAATGATGCTGGAAGGTACTGCCGAACTTGGTTGAAAAACTTGCCGCTCGACTCTATCAACTCGTGGACACAGCTTGAGAACCCGTTTATCCAAAATTTCAAAGACACCTGTAAACAGCCCATGTCGGTGGTAGATCTGGCGGCTTGCGCCCAGCGGACGGAGAGTCTACAACCCATTGGGTGCGCCGTGTCTCGAAGTTTTACATTCTTCGCACCGGATCAACCCTGGTTCCGCGATCATGACCTTGGAAGCCAATTGCCGTTCGAGCCATTGAAACTGAAGCTGGGTCGCATGAAGCGCTTTTGTCATGACATGGGCACTCTAATGGGCGCTGGTAAAGTACGCTGATTCTGATAGTACCAAGGATCCTGAATCGGAGAATGATGAAGTGGGAAGGGAAAACAGAACGGCAATTCCAGGAGCCAGCGCATCACCGGCAGCAATGGAGGGCACAAGCGCAGTTTAACGGCGACATGGGCTTTTAGGCCAACACCAACGCAGCAGGACAAGGGTCAGCGGCGCCGGGTAGGCAGTCAAACCGGTGGTCACAATCCGGATCGCTTGAACTTCATATTAAATCAACCTTGTCCGGCACGGGACGAAGGAGGTACCGCGAACCACCTTTGGAAGGATTGTTATATTATGCAGGAGTTTAAGAACTCCAACTCTTCCGTATGATCAAGGGTCCGTGGCGGTTCAGGGTCCGCCCGGTTACGGCGAGGGAATTCGCCCGGATTCGCGGTAATCCGGCGGCAAGGCAATCAGAATAATCAAAGTAATCGAATAGTCGAATAACCAAAGGGCTACAATCAACAACAACAGCAGTCGGGTTATCGAGCAATCCAAAGCAATTGAATGGCGGTCAGACCACGCCTTTACCACCAGCTTGGACCGACGAGACCGGAAACTTCGAGACGGGCGGTCAGTGTTGTTGAACTGCTGCGCCAGACACCGCGCTGGTCCGAGCAGCCGATTGTGTGGAGCAGAGGACCATCCTCCCGGTTTACAATCCGGTCGCTTAGCCCGGTGGTGGCACCCTGTAGGCGGGTACAAGTTTACCAAGGTTCTTATGGATGGAGGAAGCAGCATCAACATCCTGACTACGTAAACTTTCCGACGGATGGGGTTAACAGATAGGCATCTCAGGCCATCCGCACGGTGTTTCACGGAGTGGTGCCCGGTAAGTCGGCATACCCGGTCGGTAAAATAGCTCGAGGTAACCTTTGGAGACGAAAGCATGACGCCGTAATGTAAACGCTGACGCTTGAGGTGGTGAAAATTCAAAGCCCTTACTTCCTCAAGAGATGTTCACATGCATCTGCTTGACGCGGTTTCATGCCAAGCTATAATTGTTGGACCAAGCATGGAGAAAGAGGGGTTATAATGGAAGAAGATGAAGAAGGGGATGATTTCATCGATGAAAGCTATCTTGCTCATTTCGGTGATACTTTCATGAAGGATGCTGAAGGTGAAGGGAAGGTGAAGAAGAGGCGCGTGATGATCCGTTGATGATCTTGGTCGGACCATTGCTGATGCACGGAGGCGCTGCGAAACTGAAAAGGAGAGGAGAATTTGGATCGCATGTTAGAGGATCACAGAAAGGCGCTGTACCCGGATGCGATGATGGTCTGAAAAAGCTGGGCTGCACATGGATTTGCTGAAATGGAAGGCAGAGGCAGGTGTAGCTGACTCGGCATTTGAAAACTTGCTGAAAATGTTGAAGAATATGTTTCAAAGGATAACGAGTTGCCCGCCATTACGTACGAAGCAAAGAAGGTTGTCTGCCCTCTAGGTTTAGAGGTTCTGAAGATACATGCATGCATCAACGACTGCATCCTCTACCGCGGTGAATACGAGAATTTGAATGAATGCCCGGTATGCACTGCATTGCGTTATAAGATCAGAGGCGATGACCCTGGTGACGACGTTGAGGGCCAGAAACCCAGGAAGAGGGTTCCCGCCAAGGTGATGTGGTATGCTCCTATAATACCACGGTTGAAACGTCTGTTCAGGAACAAAGAGCATGCCAAGTTGTTGCGATGGCACAAAGAGGACCGTAAGTCGGACGGGGAGTTGAGACACACCGCAGATGGAACGCAATGGAGAAAGATCGACAGATGGTTCAAAGATTTTGCAGCTGACGCAAGGAACATAAGATTTGCTCTAAGTACGGATGGCATGAATCCTTTTGGCGAGCAGAGCTCCAGCCATAGCACCTGGCCCGTGACTCTATGCATCTACAACCTTCCTCCTTGGTTGTGCATGAAGCGGAAGTTCATTATGATGCCAGTGCTCATCCAAGGTCCGAAGCAACCCGGCAACGACATCGATGTGTACCTAAGGCCATTAGTTGATGAACTTTTACAGCTGTGGGGTGGTGTCCGTGTGTGGGATGAGCACAAACAAGAGGAATTTGACCTCGGCGTTGCTTTTCGTAACCATCAACGATTGGCCTGCTCTTAGTAACCTTTCGGGACTGTCAAATAAGGGATACAATGCATGCACGCACTGCTTACATGAGACTGAAAGTGTACATTTGCCAAATTGTAAGAAGAACGTGTACCTTGGGCATCGTCGATTTCTTCCGAAAATTCATCCAGTAAGAAAGAAAGGCAAGCATTACAACGGCAAGGCAGATCACCGGCCGAAGCCTGCGGAACGCACTGGTGCTGAGGTATTTGATATGGTCAAGGATTTGAAAGTCATCTTTGGAAAGGGTCCTGGCGGACAATCAGTTCCGAAGGGAGCTGACGGGCACGCAGCCATGTGGAAGAAGAAATCTATATTCTGGGAGCTAGAATATTGGAAAGTCCTAGATGTCCGCTCTGCAATCGGCGTGATGCACGTTCTGAAGTATATTTGCGTGAACCTCCTAAGCTTCTTGGGCGTGTATGGGAAGACAAATGATACAAAGGAAGCACGGCATGACCAGCAACGTTTGAAAGACCCTGATGACCGGCATCCGGAATGGTTTCAAGGTCGTGCCAGCTACGCTCTGACCAAAGAAGAGAAGGTCATCTTTTTTGAATGCCTGAGCAGTATGAAGGTCCCGTCTGGATTCTCGTCCAATATAAAGGGAATAATAAACATGGCGGAGAAAAAGTTCCAAAACCTGAAGTCTCACGACTGCCACGTGATTATGACGCAATTGCTTCCGATTGCTTTGAGGGGGCTCCTGCCGGAAAATGTTCGAGTAGCCATTGTGAAGCTATGTGCATTCCTCAATGCAATCTCTCAGAAGGTAATCAATCCAGAAGTTCTACCACGGTTACAGAACGATGTGATCCAATGTCTTGTCAGTTTCGAGTTGGTGTTCCCGCCATCCTTCTTCAATATTATGACGCACCTCCTGGTTCACCTAGTCGAAGAGATTTTCGTTCTCGGTCCTGTATTTCTACACAATATGTTCCCCTTGAGAGGTTCATGGGAGTATTAAAGAAATATGTTCGTAACCGTGCTAGGCCAGAAGGAAGCATCGCCAAGGGCTATGGAAATGAGGAGGTAATTGAGTTTTGTGTTGACTTTGTTCCTGACCTTAAGCCGATTGGTCTTCCTCGATCGCGGCACGAGGGGAGACTAAGTGGAAAAGGCACGATCGGAAGGAAATCAACGATATGTATGGACGGCCATTCTCTGACTGAAGCACACCACACTGTACTGACCAATTCCAGCTTGGTGGCTCCGTACTTTGAGAAACACAAGAATATTTTACGTTCTGACAACCCGGGGAAGCCTGAATCCTGGATTAGGAAGGCCCACATGGAGACTTTCGGCAGTTGGTTGAGAAAACATTTAATGAATGACAATGATGTTGTAGATCAGCTGTACATGTTGGCCAAGACACCATCTTCGACTATAACGACTTTCCAAGGGTACGAGATAAATGAGAATACATTTTACACGATCGCCCAAGATAAAAAGAGCACCAACCAAAACAGTAGTGTCCGCTTTGATGCAGCAACCGAGAATGGGCAAGAGGTCACATATTATGGTTACATAGAGGAGATATGGGAACTTGACTATGGACCCTCCTTTAAGGTCCCTTTGTTCCGGTGCAAATGGTTCAAGCTAACAGGAGGTGGGGTAAAGGTGGACCAGCAATACAGAATGACAATGGTGGATTTCAACAATCTTGGTTACCTTGACGAACCATTCGTCCTAGCGAAAGATGTCGCTCAGGTTTTCTATGTGAAGGACATGAGTAGCAAACCGAGGAAACGGAAAGATAAGAAAACGATCAGTACATCATGCGATGATCCAAAGCACCACATTGTTCTTTCAGGGAAAAGAAACATCGTGGGAGTGGAGGACAAGACAGACATGTCAGAAGATTATAATATGTTTGCTGAAATTCCGTCCTTCAAAGTGAACACCGACCCAAGCATTAAGTTAAATGATGAGGATGCTCCATGGATACGGCACAATCGTAAGCAAGCAGGGACACAAGGGAAGAAATGATGTGTAATAATTTATTGTACCAAACTTTGTTGAATGGATCATGTGAATTATATTACCCGTAATGTGTTTGGTGTCCATTTTCGAATGATTCGAGATACCACTGATGATACATGAAATTTGGAGTGATTTAGTCATACTCCTGCCTAGGCGTATAATATGCATACTGTAGTCTTCATAGCCGCCGTAAATCGTTGTCTTGGTAGTCGCCGCCTTCTAAGTTGCCGCCGTAAATAAATCGCTGCTGTCGTCGCTGCTGCTGTCGTCGCTGTCGTCGGGCGGCGCTCGTGGCTCGAATCGAGGGTAGCGCAGGCGGGGATATCGCCGCCGTGATGTAGTCCATGGCGCCTGCAGAGTCCGCCATACCACCATAGCCGACGGCCGGCCTCGTGGAAGTTCCCAGTGAGGCAGACCGTCCTCCTCATACTGGCGGCGCCCTCTCACGCCGATTGATGAAGAAGGCGTCCCAAGTATGCTGGTTATCGGGATGCCAGCGAGATTCATCCGCTGCTCGGCGTGAGGTCGAGGTAGTAGTGGTTCGTGATGGCCACCCGCGCGCAGTACCACGAGGGACGGGAGGGACGGCTGCCGCCGACGCTTAGGCTCCAGCCGGTGGGGACTTGATAGCCCGTGGACAAGGGTAGTTCGAGGCGCAAAGCTCCTCCACCTGCTGGTAGGTTAGAGTGGGTGCGGTGGAAGCCATGAGAGAGTGATGAGAGATTGTAGAGATGTGATAATGCTGGCCAAGCCGGGCTACATATATGTAGTGAGAAATGGCGGGAAAAATGGGAGCGGGAAGACAGGAGGCGGGAAGAAAGTGGCGGGAAGAAAGAGGCGGGAAGACAGGGAAGAAATGGCGGGAAGAAGAGGAATCCAGAGCTGGTCATCTAACCTTTAGTCCCGGCTGGTTGGTGCAACCGGGACTAAAGGTTAGACAGGACGCGTGGGTAGCGCACGACGCCCTGTCGGAGGAACAAGACAAAGCAGAAGCGGCGCCGTGCCTATAAAAGGAGCATCGATACGCGCGAAGATAGAGGCGTGAAGAAATGGCGGGAAGACATAGGCGGGAAAGAACTGGCGGGAAGACTGGCCGGGAAGAACTTGTGGGAAGACAGAGGCGGCCGGGAAGAACTTCTCTGAATTTTTTGATATATTATTTGTATTTTTAGAATTTTGAAATGAATTAGTTCTATTTTTCTGAATTTTTTGATATATTATTTGTATTTTTAACATATTGAATTGAATTAGTTTTATTTTTGACATATTATTTGTATTGCCTCGTAGGGTTTGGAGACGGTTCGTAGATACAAAGGACGTAGAACTTTATATGCATTAAATTATGTATGGAAACTTGTTCAAAATTGTATATGGTCATCCGATGATATTGAATATATATTGTATATTCCTCTTGAATTCTTTTGGTTCTAATTTCAAATTTGTTTGAAATTGTACATTCATATGCATGTATGTAGTACCGTAGAATATGTGAAACTCCTTCAAAATTAAAATAAAGCACAAAAGAAATAAAACAATACAAATTAAACAGAAAACAATACAAATTAAAAAGAAAACAATACAAATTAAACAGAAAACAGGTTTGGGGGGCTAAAACCCTAAACTGCAGGCGGCCTTTAGTCGCGGTTGGCCAGACCAACCGCGACTAAAGGTGAAGCGCGAACATAAAAAACCATAAAAACCCTTTAGTCGCGGTTGGGCAGGCGACCAGCGACTAAAGGGCACCTTTAGTCATGGGTCTCGCCGCCAACCGCGACTAAAGGGGGGCTATAAATACAAGGCTCCTCGGCGCCGCCCGCCGTTTCTCGCTTGTTCGTCTCTGCGCGCCCTCGGCGCGCCGCCGTCGCCCTCGCCCTCGGCGCCGCCCGCCGTCGCCCTCGCCCACAGCAAGGCCGCCGGCCGCCTCGGTACTGCCGCCTCGCTTCGCCCGCCCTCAACCCCACGCGACCTTCCTTCCTCTCGATCATTCCTTCCAGTCACCGCCGCCCCCTCCCGTCCGTGGCCGCCGCTGGTCGGGGACAGCATGAACCTCTCCGCGGCGACGTGCCGACCATGTACACGGTCTCGCCAACTCGCTCAGCGTCGACGAGGCGACGCGGCAGCACCCCGCGGAGTCGGCCCTCGCCAGTGCGAACGCCGCCCCGGGTAGATGAGCAAAATCAGGACCGGGCCTTGAACGCGTAGTTGTTTTCAAGATCCTAAAAAAAAATTTGTAGCCTTGAACGCACGTCTGTTCGCTTTCCTAACTCCTTCCGAGATCCAATCGCTAGTTCGCGACCCCAGATCTGATCGAGGCCGACGTTTCACCGGCGAACTTGGTTCTCAATCTCCACTCGAAGTCATCCATACCGTGGCATCGCCGAGCGTACCGCTTCGACACATCCATGTACATCACGTTGCCTGTGCAAGTCTACTTAGCATCATCGCCGGCGCCCATGCCATCCGGCGTTGATCCAAAATCAGTGGACCAGCAAAATCTCCGAACTGGCCCTGAGCAAAATCAGTGGACTTTGAGAAAACGCGATGAGCAACAACGGTCAACGGCCAGCTAGTATGCACTAGTACTATAGATTCCAAAGGAGGATTAGAGCAACATCGTCCCGATGGGGAGCAATGCAACTAGTAGTAGTAGTCGATCTAAATCCTCGTTGGCAATTGGAAACCGTTTCCAATCATTAGGAGCAACAGACGCTACCTGTATTTTTTTTACCAAACATTGACAAATGTTTAATTGCTTGCAAAGTTTCTTCACAAAATGACATTCGTGAAGACGTGGTTGTCTGTTGTCCTCGCCTCCCTCTCCGTGTGTGTTGTCCTCGCCTCCCTCTCCGTGACGCCGTCGTCTGCCGCCCGTCTCGTGCTCTACCGCGACACCCTCTCCCACCCCTCCTCGCCCCTCCTTTTGCCACCGCCTTCGCCACCGCCACCGCCACCGCCCCCCTTCTTCACTTAATTAATTTGTTTTTACTACATGTTTTCAGGACTGACATAATGGCGGACGATAGAGCTGACCCGATTATGGACAACTATGATCCGGACGGTGAAGCACATATGTTCGGCATCATAAACGGCGATATTCTATATGTGCCGACGGAGAAGAAGAAGATGATATCTCTTCTTATCTGAACCTTGACGGTGAAGATGAAGGCGCCGTCAGCAAGATGATGCGAACAAGCGTCGATAAACGGCGATCTTCAAATGGAAGTAGCAACCACCTCCGGCGCGAGGTATATATATACATTGAGCCTCTGGTGATACAAACTAACTGATTTGAATAAATATGTGTGTACTAACGCGCGACTCTCTTTCTTATTTTAGCCCTCGGCGGATCGTCGAAACAATCGAGTCGTCAAAGCGTGGCGCAACCAAGACGATGAAACAAGGAGAAACATGCACCATCGAGGTTGTCGACGATTGCAACCGCAGGCCGCTGGAGCCCCGCAAGAACGCCACCAAGTTTGTCAGCCAATGCGGAGCCATTGTTAGAGACAACGTCTCGATCACCGTCCAGGAGTGGAATGAGCCAAAGAAGGCACGAATTGATGGTTTCACTTTTGTCGATAAGAGAACAAAAAAAGATTGCTTCAAGAAGCTTATGGAACATTTCGTTCTACCTCCGAATACAACAAATTCGATGAGGAGGGTAACAAGATTGAGGAAAACAAGGAGAGGAGGAGGCTAGTCAAACAGTTCGCTCTTCATAAGATGGCCGACGCATTCCGGAAATTCAAGCAAAATCTAGCCCGTGACTTTGTCAAGCAGAACAAGACTCGGGTTTCAAAGGACAATATGAGAAACTGAAACATGATTGGCCAGAATTTGTGAAGCAAAAGAAATCGGAGCAGTTCATTCAAATATCGAAAAAAAATAAGGAAAATGCGGCTAAGAAGGAGTACAATCATGTTATGGGGCCAGGAGGGTATCGCATTTGGGTGCCTAGGTTGGAGAAGATGGAGAACGAGCTGAGGGCGCGAGAATCCGTCCAGTGCGGAGGATGGGACCCAAGGGCCAAAAGCTGGTGAAACGGGCATGGGGAACGCTGAACCCGGAGGCAGGGGAGTGTGTTTACCGGGCAAATTTATTAAACCCACCCAAGCCTTTATTGGCGCAATGAAGGATGCTCAACAGGGAAGATCAAGTTCAACAGAGAGAACGACGCTACCACAAAGCCCTCGGGAATCCTGAACACGGAGGGCGTGTACGAGGCATGGGGCACATTCCGTGGAAAATAGGGTTCCCCGAGCGATGACCCGTCTGATTCTGAAGCCGTAAGAGAAAGATGGATCGGGAAGCAGATGTTGTGGCGCGGTTGGCATCGAAATGGATGTGATGAAGAAAACCATGAGTGTACTAGTAGCGAAAGAGATGCAGCTCGGGTGCAGCATGAAGATCATCCAGCGGATCTCGGAAGCCAGCAGCGGAGAAGCAGCGTGGCTTCCACGGAGGCCCCACCGGCTGGTGCAGATGCACCGACGATCGAAATTACTGCACGGAGCCTCGGTGGTCGAAATTACTGCACGGAGCCTCGGTGGTCGAAATTACTGCACCGGAGCCTCCTCGCTACCCGTGGGCGATATAAAGGAGATGAAAGAATGTCATCTGTATTATCCTATCGGGAACATGTCCATGAAGGTATCCATCGGCAGTGCTTTACCATGTTTACCGGAGCACTCCACCACAACAACCCCATTCAAGATGGCTATGCTCGTGTCACGGTGGAGGACATAGTCCAAGGGTTTGAGGACACTGGAGATTGACATTGCTACACCAAGGGGAGAAAAGACTTGGAGATGTCAAGCGCCATTTCATTCTATGGCAAAAGAAGTTTATCAAGTTTCAGGCGAGGCGCCAAGGACAACAAGTCCACCCCTCACGGTGGTGGTGGTGGCGGTGGCGGTGGTGGTGGTGGTGGGGGTGGTGGCGGTTCACCTACACCTCCGTCACGTCAGCCGACGCCGCCCCGATCCACAACGTCCGGCGGGTGATCAGCCGCCGCCCCGATCCTCGTCCGGCGGGTGATCAGACGCCGCCCCCCAATCCACCTCCGGCAAAGAGGCAGAAGCAGTCTTGGATTATTAACCCGGACCCTTATGTACCTAAGACCACAAAGGTACGGAGCCATCATGAAGCCTCTCCCACAAGGCCTTGGGAGCGTAGTGCCGAGGAAGTCGACGCAGCCATGCTGCTGATTTGGAGAAATGGAAGGCGGACTGCAAGAAGAAAAGAGAGCCCGAGCCCAAGCGAATATATGAAACTCCTTCAAAATTAAAATAAAGCACAAAAGAAATAAAACAATACAAATTAAACAGAAAATAGGTTTAGGGGAAGGGGGCTAAAACCCTAAACCTGTGGCGGCCTTTTAGTCGCGGTTGGCGAAGAACCGCGACTAAGGTCCTCCGCCTGACGGCGCTTTGGCGCCCACGTGGACGGGGCGTTAGTCGCGGTTCTTAAGCAGCCGCGACTAAAGGTGGGGGGCTTTAGTCGCACTTATTTGGTCGCGGTTGCCCAACCGCGACTAATGGCAGTTGCGAACCGCGACCAAAGGCCTTTTTTCCATCAGTGGGTCCATATGGCCATGGCAACCTAATGATCTGATTGTTGACAATGGTAAAGAATGGTTATGGTATGTGCTATCGAGTTGTACTGCTTAGATCGGGGATATGGTCAGACTGCTTATATCAAGGATTTACAGTTATATACTGACGTAGTTCATGGCAAGGTTATTCCACCTGTTGAGACTATGGCGGAGTTCTGGTTACTTACTACAAGTCACTAAATCGGCCAGGAATTATAGTGTGGAGCAGATCATCAAGGGGAAAATGGAAGTGGGAGAGGAGAACCCATGTCAGGTTATGAAACATGCTTTGCCGTCCCCTTCTTGCTCTCCGTGTGTGCATTTTAGTTATGCAGAGGCCGGGTGTAATACTTAAATCTTTTAAGTAATAAAGCGTCCCTTTTAAAAAATGTAGCTTTGGCTGATGAAGCTGACTTGCACTACCCAGTTGCGTTACCAAATGTAAATTATTTATGATGTGAGTTATTCTGAGTATAAATGTTGTGAATATTTAGAAATATCCTTCGATTTTGGATCGATAATTAAGAAATATTGAGTAAGCCAATATGTGTGCTATTAAGACACCATATTCTAGATCTGTAAACAATTATTACAAGCATAGGAAAGTACTATAAAGGTTTACCTTTTACAAATATGTGTTCATGCAGGGAAGTCAATGCAGGCTGTGACATGTTTGTTCAACGAAGTCTCACACAAGCAGAGTTCAGGTTAACAAGACGACGAGTAGGTCACACATGAAAATATCGGTGAAAGACTTTTACGGATCATCTGTCCATTGAGTGTCCATAATGCTCGAACCGACTTCACAATACATATTTGGTATCTCCATATTATTTACAGAATATCCTATATAAACCTTCGCGTCTTCGTATACTTGCAAAAATTCCTACCAATTTATATCAATAATCGACGGGCACAACAACGCGTGTTGGCATGACCTAGTCACTTTGTAAAAGGCTCCATCAGGGAGCATGAGGAATGCAAACCTGAACGGTGTCAGGTGCTGGTCTCACCGGCTCCTAGAGCAACGCCCAGATGGATCGCGCCGGCTCCAGGTGTCAGCAAAATCCGTGTAGACGAGGCTGTTTCGAAGGAATCGTCAGAACTCAGAAGGGACATACAGTGCAGTTTGTCGTGATTCAGTGGGTAAATTTTTAGGTGTATCTGTCATCAAAGCAGCGGGAGTCACGGATCTCTCCACTCTCGAAGCTCTAGCTTGCCGAGAGGCACAAACGCTGGCAGTAGACCTACTACTAACACATGTCGAAGTTGCGTTTGATTGCAAGGTTGTGTTCAATGACATCCAGCAGGGAACGGGAGGTATATATGCAGGAATTATCCCAGAGATTAATTCCACTGCCCATCAGTTTGAGAAGTGCTCCTTCATCTTGGAGGGAAGAAGTTCAAATATAGAGGCTCGTAGCCTTACTAAACATGCTTCGGGTCTGGGCCTAGGCCGCCATAATTGGCAACTCGACCCCACAGATCTTCATTGTATCCCTATGAACATTATTGATTAATAAAGTCTGTTTAGATTAAAAACGCTAGAAAAAAAATATCCAAACCAAATTACTGATTGCATGAATCTTCAAAAGGAGCAAATGGGCTCATACGCTATATATGCAGCAATGCAAACCTAAGAGACTCTTACAGCGCAACAGTGGTTTTGTTCTCTGTGTAAACATAAACATAGCAACAGTAGTTGAATGCTACTGACATGTTTCTCTTTTGGGAATATATATAGCAGCTATATTGGCGTAAAATATTTAGAATTTCAAAAGTCTCGAATTTATTTATTTATTTGATTTCTAGTCGAAGTCAATACTCAGCAGGGAGCAAGGTTGGTGACCAGCTTCTCTATGATGGAGGGGCAGCTGCTCCTCAGATGGGCAAAGCCATCACTCGCTATGACTGCCTTGAGATTGTCGAGTGAAGCGAGGAATGCGAAGCATGCCCTCCTGAGCCCATCGCAGCCATGCTGCTCAGCCAACGCCAACGTGGTGGCTGCTGTGTCTTTGCTGATGTAGTTGCACAAGGTCTCCTCGCACATTAACTTGAGCCTATCGAGGTTATATCTGTCAGCCGCTACGAGCAAATGTTGTGCCATCACCATAGCTTCACCGTCATCAATCTGAGGCAGTTCGTCGGTGTAAATGAAGTGAAGCATGGCTTCAAAGACCTTAGCCTCCACTTCATGGATGTGTATGCAGGTGGCCGCCTTCTCTTTCATGGGACCAAAGAGCTCGGCCATGAAGACCGAAGACCGAGCAGCAAGGATGTACCTATGCGCCGTGAACCGCTGACGGCCGACCTTGAAAGTCACGTCACCCGCATGCCTGCTTGTCAAGAGGTAGAGTAGTTGCCGATGCATGTCCGACGGCGGCACAACTACAAACGGGGCAGCGTGTGGTGCAGATCTCCTTAGTGAGAGTGAGATCGCACCTGATGCTGAAGCAGTCGTCTTTGAGATGAGGGGAATCCTCCAAGTCTTTCCTCTCGATGAACGTATCGAATCCCCATCCTTGTTTGGGCCTGAACGTACGACGCCCACTTGAATGGATGTGCAGGGACACCGGTTGCCCCTCCCCGTTGAGCAAACTGAAGGTGAATATTGCCGTGACATCATTGCCGTCAGTGTCATCACGCCATAGGTGCACTGCTACCCAGTCGGTGTCGTCTTTGGCCTCACCGTCAGGGTAGTATTTGATACACCAGTGATGGCCCCCGACGTCGAACCTCTCGGATGTGATGCATTCGCCGACGCCCAGCCCCTTGGTGCGAGAGTAGCCCTTGATGTTTAGGTCGTGCGACCCGGATACGCCCTCGGCGATGATGGTCGATGCAGTGTGGGACGTTGTCCCACCGGCCACGGAGGACGGAGACGAGTTAGCCATGACAGAACCGGCGACGGTGCTACTGTCCCCGCGCGCTTCTGCTCCCCTGCCCCGGCGCGCGCTCCTGCTGCTCTGCCCGACGGGAGCGCGCGTCGCTCCTGCTAGGGTTCGCGTAGGGTTTTTCTATGGCTGCTTTTTTTATGATGGGTTCGCGTAGACTTAATAGAGCTGCAGACAGACGAAGGAGTCCGGAGCGATTCATCGTGGTGGTGTGGCCCAATAAGGCCCAATAATACGGGACACGGTATTTTTTTCGGAAACACTAACGCCCACACGCGTGGATCCGCGTTCGATTGTGGGTGCATGAATCTTGGCATGTTTGTGATGCCACGTAGGACTGGGCTGGTGTGTGGACATTCATCTGGTCGCCCACACGTCCGTTTCACCACATGGAGGGGCCGATGTGTGGGCGTTTAGCAGTCCCCCACACGCTAGTTTTCACTCACGCACATTGTAGTTATTCGACATGGCAATTGTAGTTCAGCGACATGGCAACTGCAGTTAAATGAACATGGAGAGGGTCCAGACCATGGCAACTGCGAGAACGCTGGTGACTGTCACGCGGGATGTGCAGGGCCATAAGGTGGGAGGCCTGACGTACGGGCGTGTGGGCGTTATCTGTTTTGCCCACATGTAGACATGTGAGAGGGACCGCGAGGAAAAGAAGACGTGTGGGCATTACTATTTTTGCCCACACGTAGATGTGTGAGCTGATCCTTTTAAACACCACACAAACTGTGTGGGCAATCCTCTTAACGCCCAAACGTGTGGGCATTATCGGCGCCCTTTTTCTTAGCTTCCTTTGGAAAACGTTGCGAATTCGGCCGGCTCACGCGCCACGAAACAAATCCCGCGCGAGACGGGTGGGAAATAGTCCAAAACGAACATTGAAGTTGTTGGGCAAAGCTGAATCAGACTCTGAACTTGTAATCCCGGAAATCAGCACACCGAACTCTTCGATCCCAATCTATTTTGAATCTTAAGAGCGTTTGTACGTAGTGGGCCTCGCGCGCCCGCCTCCGTTCCTAGCTTATCCTTTCCCCGACCTTTGCTTTCTTCTGCCTCCAGCACGACCTGCTCTACTCTCCACACCATGATTTTTTCTCTCCTCCACACTGCTCACAAACCACCACAAGCTTCCCTCACCGGCGGCCATGTTTTGCTGCAACAAGCTGTGGAGACGGGGAGGGCTTCGGTGCTACAATTGGAAGTTTCTTTCTGTTTTGTTTTTTTTTTGCTACAAACGGAGTCTGAAGATGTGTTGGGTTTGCCCAGGAGAAATAAGAAGACTCGCGCACGCACATAGAAAGAAGAAGACTATTTTGTGGTACGCACATATTGTGCCGTTTTCCTCTTGTTCAACTTCACAGCCATGGTAGGGATTCAGAGTACTTGAAGTGTTAGCTGCCGCCTCCTCCTCTTCCTTCAAAAAAGCTAGGTTCCTTTCTCTTGCCGGCATCGCCGTTGGTCCGCCTCATCTCCGGTAGCCCTAAGGCCATGGAGCGTGGTGGATTTTGACAAGGGCCGGCGGGAGGGCTCCGATTTTAATTATTCTTTCTGTTTTGTTAAGGTCTATGTCCTGCTCATGAAGATAAGACGGTGGTGGCTCCTTAAAGATGGAATAAAGGTCTCACCGCCTATCCCCCGTTTCGGTGGTGCAAACTTGGTCGCCGCAGTACTTCCGGCTCTCTCTCTCTCACCATGGGAGTGCTCAATACAAGAACGACAGACAGTCGGTCACATCCTGAAGTACTATGATCGACTATTAAATGTTGCTTGTATTGGAGAACAAATGGATCGTTTGTTTCACTCCAAAATCTCATTGCAATTAATCGGAATATCTACCACTCCAAGACTACATGCTTCCATCTAAATTTAGGATACAACTACCTGACTCGTTACTACTAGTACTCCATCTACAAACTAATATGAAACTTGTTAGATCACTATTTTAGTGATATAAAATGCCTTATATTAGTTCATAGAGAGAGTATTTGTTGCGGAAGGAAGATGTACACTTGTGATGAGCTATACATATGCACACCTGCAAAATGCCTAGCTAGAGCATCCGATAGTCATGCATATTAGTCATTTGTATATCACTGCAAACCCAACTGCATACAATCGGTTCATGCTTTATATTATTTACTTGTTCTGTTTACATGAAGAATGTATGCATGCACAACATATCTGTGACTCTTACCTTATGCAAGCTTCTGGGTTTGGGCTGCTCAGATGTCATTCCAATATCTCACCCCTATGAAATCTCAAACAAGCATTACATGATGCAATGCACGCGCAACAGACTGAGTATGAATCATACTTGTCTACCTAGTAGACATACATTAAAATGTACATAGGTAAACCAAACCACAAGCAGGGTACGAGTGTCATTTTTCCCTCAAAAGGTCCATGACATTTGATGGTCGTACATACATGCTAGGGTGGATATATATATGCATGTTCTCGTCAGAGATGATCATACCGCGTGTGCTAGCTTGCTTGGGTACTGTACGTATGAAGCACCTAATAGGGCGGGCGCTCTTCTTCCAATGCACACACGTCTGCTGCTAGTTCCTGGGTAGGTATGCACTCGTGTGCGGGTATGCATTCATACAAATATGTGATGTACATGTATGCATGGTTTCGTATCTCCTTGTTGTGTACATACGAGCTCGAATGTTGCAAGTCAACCTCTCTTGGACGACCCCGATGCAACACAAAAACCAACGCATGCAACTTTGCAAGTACCGTTGAAATATTCTTGATGCATGCATGTATGTACGTGCATCCAACAAGCCAATTTTAAGAACATCTAAGAATAAAAATAAGATTAAGAAAAAAAAACATTGAAAGACAAAGCATGACCACCGAAAAAATATATCCCTACACTGCCCAGGCGCCTCTTTTGATTACATAACAAACTCTAATGAAAATGCATGGTTAATTTGGTGAGATTCAAACCGCACGCAAAAATCATTCAAGGATAAAGCATGACCACAATAAATATCCCTACACGGCACCGGCGCCTTATTTTATTACATCACAAACTCTAATGAAAATGCATGGTTAATTTGGTGAGATCCAAAAGTATGCAACATCGCGGCCATTTCGAGTGAGAGCCACACGTGTTGTGCATGCATGCATTCTTCATGTCAAGAGAAAGAGAAAACAATATAAAGCATGAACGGATTGCATGCAGCAAGGTGGGGCAGTGATATAGTCATGAGAATGTACATCGATATCTGATGATTTAGCTAGGCATTTGGCATGCATATATATAGTCCATCGGAGTGTGTATATGTTGCTTCATGTATGCACTAATATAGAAGTAGTAAGTCAGCTAGCTATAGCCAGTGGCGGAGGATGAAACTTTTTTGAGATGGGTTGAACTCTTAAGCACCAGTTTCTTTTTTGAGATGGCGGAGGACCAAAATAGATAAGCACACAGTAACAATGCACATCAATACTCTTATCTGATCCTAAACAGATTAAGAAATACACAGTGAAAATATAAGCATATACTGAAGTAGGAGTAGAAAAACAACCTAATCATACCGATAAGAAAGCTTTAGTGGTGTCTAAAAGACCAGGGACATGGCACCGCCCCGCCATATATTTTAAAAATCTTCGTTGATTTTACCAAGAACAATACTTTTAAATATCTCAATATAACACACTATCAAGTAGTTAAGCCATGTCACCAGAAATCTTGCTGCGCAACTTGGCCTCGATGATTGTATTGTCAAACCATTATTTGAAAATCACATTCTAAAATTTAAGAAAAAACACCTCTGCCATTGGTACGTGCAGTCCCTTTCCTTGTGGCCGCCAGCGTCACGCGCACTCTCCTCCTGGCCGGCGGCCCCAACCACGTTCACCCGCCCCGGCGCCGCGCGTGCTTGGCTGCTTGGCCCTTGAACCACAAAAAATCCTTGAGTATTTCTTCATCTAAGCCCTTGAACCACAAAAAATTAATGGTCTAAAAATGATCTGATGTATAAAGGAGCTTAAGACGAAAACACCCAGCAACCTGGACGTGGAACTCGATCGATGTGCAAAACATACAAGCTGGTTGGATGATGCATGCTTACTACTCGATCCAATCAAGTTTGTTTCTCTTATAGTGCTGCATTCCGCCAGCTTCACGGTCACAAATTGGGCCTACCTCATTTAGTTAAGTAGGAGAAAAGACTCCATGTGTGCAGATGGAGAGGGTAGCTGATGGTACAGGGGTACAGTGTTCGAACACAAAATTTGTTTTGCCACGAAGACATGTATTTGAGCTCACTCCAAATTTTGGCCGATGTGTCATGCCATAGAGTATGCACGGCTTGTATCTAATCACATCCTCAGGAGATAAAAAATATATACATAAGTCTATTGCCAGGTCGTATACGCGGGATGGGGTTGCGGTTGGGACTATTCTTGGGTCGTCTTCCTCGGGGACGGACAACCCTGCACCACTTGTCAGTTTAACAAGAACTGGAACTTATGTATATGTTATTCAGGCCTGAATACAGAAAGCATGTTTCCGGTAAGTCACACATGTTGTGCATGCATTTTTCATGTCAAGAGAAAGAGAAAAGAATATCACAATTAATTGCATCTCCTCCGTGTGGTGTGTTGTGATTTATACTCTTGACTACATACATGGTTATGGGATGATATTTGTAGTTATTCAGATTCTATATATAGTCTATCGTAAAGTGCACATCTCCTTCGGTAACTAATAGTTAATAGTAGTAGCACAACAGCAATATATATTAAAATGGAAGCATGCTGTCAAGGACTGGCAGCTAATCCTATGATCTATTATTCCTTCTCTGAAAACCGTTATCCCTTAAGCATATGAGATGTTGGAGTGAAACAAGCAACCCAGCTATTCTTCTATCCGAACAGCCTGAAAGAGTCAATCCAGCCATGGAGGGGGGTTGGCCTGCAATTCCTATCATTGAAGTCATCGACCGGCAATGGTGTGACCATCGGCCGTCCTCTATGTCGTTTCTCCAAGGGGCTGAGCTGCGCCAGCGGGTCCTACGATAATTGGTCGCCATCCAAACTTCCTGTGGTGGTCTCCTTTTTAATTAAACTAGATGACCCATTGCGCCCTTCACACAAAGGCCAACTCCAGTCATGAAGCCAATAAATGATAATTTCCTGTTCTAGCTGGAGTTGGAGCAAATCTTAACTTTACTGTATCCTAGAACACAGGCGCGAGCTCCATGTTCTGTATCCCAGAACTTCCGAATTAAACGGAAGATCTGCCAGACATGGGCTTGTGATAATTTTTAGAGCTATAAGGACGATATTATCATGCCATACATGGGCTTATAGTAATTTTTAGAGCACATTTTGCAATAACAATGTTCTTAATATCACCGTGGACTATGTGTGTTTTAAAATGAGTAATGGTACTTCACCATGAATTTGGGAAAATCTCACCTTCCATGTTAAAATAGGTATGCATTCAAATGTGAAATGCATGCGCAACAACCTTAAATGATCAAATGAATGTGCAATACCCAAAGTACGAATTGCGCTTGTCTACCTAGTAGACATACAATTAAATGTGGATGAACCAAACCACAAGCTGGGAACGCCTCTCGTGTTTCCTCGGAAGAACCATGACATTTGATGGTCCTACGTGAAATATAGCTCCAAGGAAAGTTACTGATGGTCGTTAGAAGAAAGAGAGGATGCCTTCTGGGGCATTCTCAAGATTAGTTGCTTGATACTCCTTGAATATTACATTGGGGTAACATGAGCATCCCAAGTTTAGGCTCTTTTCACTCCTTATTCCTTCATCCATCGTGACCTCACCCAAAACTTGAAAACTTCAATCACACAAAACTTAACAAAATCTTCATGAGATCTATTAGTATAATAAAGCAAATCACCAATTTAAGTACTGTTGCAAACTCATTCATGTTTTATTATTGCATTATACCTACTATATTCTAACTTTACCATGCCCCCGATACAATCCATAGTTTCATAAAATAAGCACACAATGTAACAAAAACATAATCTGTCAAAAACGGAACAGTCTGTAATAATCTGAACTTTAAACATACATACATAACTCCCAAAATTCTGAAAAATTAGGACAACGTGGGAAATTTGTATATCAATCATGTGTAAAAGATTATTAATTTTTTGCCGCTCCAGTGATTTTTAACAATTCTTCTACTCGACATAAAAGTTTCTGTTAATGAACAGAATCAAATCAACTATCTCCCAAATCATCGCAAAAACTTTACTTGGCACAAAAACTAACTGAAACATAAAAGAGACAATCATTACAGTAGTATAATTGCATGTTTATTGAAGAACAGAAAGGAAACTATTGGCTTGTCTCCCAACAAGCTCTTTCTTTATAGCCATTAAGAGAGGCTTTGAGATTTTAATGATGTTCATATGTAAGATAATAGTTGAAACACAAAGAGAGCATAAAACATGCGACAAACACATTTAAGTCTAACATACTTCATACACATAGGAATTTTATAAGGGAACAAGTTATCAAGGCAAGAGATATCTAGCATATGCAAAGGAGAGAAATAAAACATTGACAATCTCAACATAACAAGAGGTAATTTAGTAACACGAATATTTCTACAACCTTATTTTCCTGTCTCATAATAATTATATGTTGGATCATAAATTCAACAATATAGCTATCATATAAAATTTTCTCTTCATGATCCACATGCATACGAGTTTTATAATCTTCCAAGATAGTGGGATTAACATCAACTAAAGTTAAGACCTCTCCAAACCCACTTTTATCAAAAATTTCATAGGATTGAACAGTCTTCAAATATGTAGGATTATTATTACTTAAAGTTGACACTCTTCCAACCCGACTTTCGATATTATTATTGCAAAATTTATTATCTATATCATATTCATCACGAGGCTTAAATAAATTTCAAGATCATAAGAAGTATTATCAACCCAATCATGATCATTGCAATACGTAGTGGACATAACAAAATTAGCATCCCCAAGCTTGTAGCTTTGCATATTATTTGTACAATTGACATTAATAAAATTTATCATAACATCAATGAAATCATGCCTTTCATTCAAGGAGCTATCAAGTGTGGGTGCACTAGCAATAATTTCATTTTTAACATAAGGGACTATAGCAAGTTCATCACCATGAGCATCATTAGTATTGGCATCGTGGCCATAAGAATAACAAGCATCACATTCATTCAGAGGGGATATTTCAACCAAATTAACGGAATCATAATTATCTATAGATTCATGCATATCATTATTTTCTTCCAAAGAAGACATTCTCTAAATAAATTCACTAACATAGGCATTAGATGCATAGTTTTTATAGCAATATTGAAGTATTGAAATTTTTCAGATTTGTAGAGACTGATATCACACTTTTCAATCAAAGAAGCAACTTCATAGGAACCCTTAAAAGCAACAAAATTCTTCAATTTGTTCGATATCATAGTAACTATAATCATCATTGGCATAAGAACATAAGATTTCATTGTCGTTAAACTCACATAACTAGGGAAGGTGTTTTTTAGGGTTCTTGGAGCAACAAGTAAGATCATAAATTTCACATAGATTCCAAGCATAGCATAACAAACAATTTATTTCATGTCATAAGTGTCTCCCCTTTTGAGACAAACGGTGACACAAATGAGCAAGCTCATATAAGGATTTTCCATCAACTAAGCTAGTTGGGGTTTTAGCACGAGCACAAATGAATCGAACATGATCCAAGTAGAAAACTTTAAGTGGATCTATAGTTATCTTTTATTTTCTGTTTTCCTTTCTATTTTAGAGACATGAAGGCAAAAAGCAAGGAGAAGGCAGAAAACAGAGGTAACTATTTCCCTCAGTTACGAAAACAAGATTATCAATCCAGTAGGAGAAGCAAGCAACATTATGTAAACAACACCTGCACATAAACAACAAATACTTGCAACCCAACGCGTAAAGGGGTTGTCTATCCCTCAACGGTATTGAGATAGATTAAATTGTATGAGATTTGATAAGTAGATCTAACTAAAATATGAAATAAAATAAATAAATAAATATGGCAGCAAGGTATTTTTGGTTTTAAAATATGATAGGAAATAGACCCGGGGCCATACTTTTCACTAGGGGCTTCTCTCTAGAAAATACCATACGGTGGGTAACAAATTACAGTTGGGCAATTGATAGAAAAACTAATAATTATGACGATACCCAAGGCAATGATCATGTATATAGGCATCATGTCTAAGATTAGTAGATCGAAATGATTCTGCATCTAGTTCTTTTACACCACACATCGACCGCTATCCAGCATGCAATTAGTGTATTAAGTTCATGGAAAAACGCAGTAATGCATTAGGAAAGATGACATGATATAGACAAGATAAACTCACGCATGAATAAATACCATCATGTTACCCTTAATAGCAAGGATAGATGCTTGTCATGTCCTTTTCTGTCAGTGAGATTCAGCACCGCAAGGTCAAACCCATCACAAAGCACATCTTATCATGGCAAGATAAATAAATCTAGTTGGCCAAACCAAACCAATAAATCAGAGAAGAAATACGAAGCCATAACAATCATGCATAAAAAAGTTCAGACAAGACTCAAATAATATACATGGATAAATCTGATCATAAACTCACAATTTATCGGATGCCAACAAACACACTGCAAAAAGGAGTTACATCAAATAGATCTCCAAGAACATCAAGGAGAACAATGTATTAAATATAAAAAAGAGAGATCAATCAATTAAGAACCCGTAGGTTTGTGGTAAATTACCCACGCATAATCGGAGGGGCAGCAAGGATAATGAAGAACCCCTCCATGATCGTTGCCCCCTCCGGCAGAGTGCCGGAAAAGGCCTCTAAATTCGATCTCGTGGTTCTGGAACATGCGACAGCGGGAAACGTTTTCGTCCTCTCCCCTAGGGTTATTGGGATTTTAGGGTATTTATAGAGGCGGAGCTGGGTCAAGGGGGTGCCAGTGGGCCCCACTACCCATCAGGGTGCGCCGGAGGCCCCTGGCGTGCCCTGGTGTATAGTGGGCCCCACAGGCTTCCTCTCGTGTGCTCCAGAAACTCAATTAAGATGCCCTCTGATGGAAAATGTTTCACCATGAAAGTTGTGCGTCTTGTCGAAATGATTTATTTTGATATAAAAATCGTGTTAATCCGAGGATGAGCGCGATAACAACATCTTGGATCAAGAGTTTGATTTTCATAGTGAAAATGTTGAGTTGAGCATGCCCGTTAAGGTTTGCAAAGTTCACCCAATTTCATACTAAAATGCATGATTAAGCAACTCAGTTTCAACTTCAAAATAATTTGCTTGAGCCTATGTGGACTCATCTTGTCAACTAATAGATATACCAGCTCTTTTTCTATCAATGTACTTGTGACAATTAAAATTTATCTGATTGTAAGCTATGAGATTTTTATTTGGTTGTAAACTATTTATTATTGCCTGTAAAAACTATGTTATTTATTTTGTTTTAACTATCTGCAATATTCTACTTTTAATTGGATTTATATGCATGAAAGTCTAAAAAATAGTGTAAATTTGGCCGCCTACCGGCCAGGTGGACCGAATGGGTTGGCTAGTTGGGCGCACAGGCTAGATTTGAGCGAACGCGGCCAAACGGACAAACAACGGACAAGATCTGTGTCCGTTTAGATCGGCGCATTGGAGTCGGCCTTTGGCATGAATGACTAGACTTCCTGTGATATTTAAGGAGCCATGCAAAGCCAGCGGCCATTTCTGATCGGCTGCGATTTAAAATCCGGCAAAATACGAAAGTAGTGTATTACAACTTTGTAATCTCACTTTATTAAAACAGTTCATATATATAGAAAATAAGTACATGTAGGAGTAGTATTCATCGTAGTGTCAAACTCTGTATGCCCGCAATAAAAAAAGATTCTTTATGCCGGCCGTGGTTTCTTATTTGGCCACGTCGTGCTTGTTGTCATCCTCCTTTCCGTAGGCGGAGACGGGGAAGGTCCTTCCCAGTCCGGTGGGCGTCTTGAACGTGATCTTTGAGTGGTCGTTTTTGTCGATGTACATGTCGCAGACGGTGACCCAGATGAGGAGCTCCTTGCTCTTGACGCCCGTGATGCGCTTCATCTTGCGGTCCTGGACGAAGGCCGTCACCTCGGTGGCATACGAGACCAGCCTCCCGATCTGCTTGAAGGTGTGCGTGAGCGCCTTCTTCTGGCGCAGCCACACGAAGCCCGTGGAACGGTTGTAGCCGACCTCCTCGATGTCCGCCAGCGGCAGCAGGCCCAGCGGCATGTTGGTCTCGGCCAGCAGCTCCGTCGCCTTCTCTGCGCACAACGCCGCACCATGGTACACCTCCGCGCCCTCCCTGTTCACCTCGATCGCCTGCGACGCCATCTCGATGGATTAAATCTAATCTCTCAAACAAAACTCTGGCTCAACTAGACGCTCGGGAGATGCAGGGGGGCTTGTTGATTGATGTGGTGGGATACTGGGATTGGAGGTGGGGAGGGCCGGATTTATAGGCATTGACGCGAACTATATAAGAAATTGTACTTACCTCTGGAGTGCTTACATCTGGAGCAAGAGAATGCGAAAGCAAAGGTCTGGAGTTGAGGGATGACACTCGAGCGACCTGTGTCAACGTCGCGTCGTATATGGGGAGCGATCGGGCGGATGGAATGGCGTTGCTGGTAGTTGAATTAATACTCCTGCTAGTGATGCAAGCACGCGTCTGATGGGACCCCTGTTGGTCCAGTGCAACCACCCGAGTTAACTTGCGATTTTCCCCAGCCAGCGTGATGCATGATGCTGCTGGTACTAATAGATCCGTAGCAGCGTTCATTTCAGCAACAGTTTGTTGGGGAAAGAACCTTTGGTTTCTGGGTGTATATACACACCATACGAGGAAAAATGATAATACAAAAAATAAAAGTAAAACAAATAAGATTTTTAGAATAAACTAGAAATTCTTTCGCACTAGTATGTAAATTTTCACGAATAAAAATCAGCGGTGACTTCAGGACAAAAAAATATTGGATGAAAATTTTCTTTTTTTCTAAAAGAAGTCAATGGGTTATTTTTCTTTTTGTGGAACTTTTTTTGCAAGTATAATGGAAAGTCGATTTTATTTTAAAAATATTTTCAATTTTTTTACTTTTTACTTAATTGTTTCTATAAATAGCCTGTATATACACCCATAGACCAATAGTTTCACTCCTATTTGGTTGCGCCTACTATGCATGATAGTAGCTGCCCACACTATTCTGCTATGAGTACTTTAATGTAGTGGACTTTCTAGAGGTACACCGATGACGGATCCAAGCGGCAGAATGATTTACTTCCTCCAATCCTAAATATAAGTTCTTTTAGAGATTCAAATATAGATTACATACGAAGCTAAATGAATGAATCAACACTTTAAAATAAGTCTATGTACCTTCGTATGTAGTGTATATTGCAAGCTCTAAAATGTCTTATACTTACGATCGAAGGGAGTAGTGTTTTATTCATGTTAACCGACGCTCTCTTGTCTTACTCAACTTACTAGTTGCTCTCCGATGGGACCAATCTTCGTTGGCGACGAGGAGGAATCACCTGGTCCAGCGACACCTTTTCCATGGATCACTCATCTTGTAGTAGTGCTAACACTAGTCAATAACTAGTGTTTAACTATTTATGCACGTGCAATGCACGTCTTAAAATTAATGGAGTGAATTTGGAAAAACGAAAATGACACATAGTACATGCTAATAGAGAATGCAGAATATAAGTATAGTAGAGGGTTTTTTTAGGCAAAGTATAGCAGAGGTAGATTAGTATGCAAGACCACAATGATGAGACATAGAAGAATTCGAAATCTGTACTTTCCTTTCTCTTATTCCCGATCTCCTCGAAATCTGCTTGACCCATTAAAGGTTTACTCATTCTGCAACATGGCCCAAGAGGTATCGTGTATGGTCCTTTTTATCTGGGAAGGGTGAAGTGTTGCTTCCAGAACACCGTGGTCCGTGGAGGCAGATGCAGTCACTGTTAACCGCGAATCCTGATGCTCCCAACCATTGGATTTAGCAAACCAACGGTTACGATGGATGCTACAGGTCCAATTCAAGATTGGTTCACTATATAGTAATATAGAAAAATAGTAGATGGCAGGCATCAAAGCCGGGAGGAACTAGTGTGGTCGCCAATCCACCATTCTACCCCACCATCTTGGGGTTTTCAGTTGTTTTTAGTTCAACCCAGTTTTGTATTCCGTACATTCTAAATTACTTGTTATGGTTTCATTTAAAAAGTTAACTAAAACGAAGACATATATTCTGTAAAGGAGGGAGTATTAAAATTTATTATAATTTTCTAAATAATGTTCAGATATTTGTCCATGAGTTTAAGAAATGTTAGTCAATTCATAATTAGAACAAATAGTCCGTGAATTTGAAAAAATGATCACGAGTTCAAGTTGTATTTATAAATGAAACAAATGTTCATGATTTAGAAAAGGTCTCCACCAATTAGCAAATATAGTTCCGACTAATGAATGTTTTGACTAAAAACTGTTTGCCAATTTTAAAATGGGCAAATTTAAAAAATGTGTGTGAATTCTAGATATACTTGTGAATAAAGAAGATAAATAAGTAAGAAAAAATGACAAGTTTAGAAAATTACTCAAACTTCATCGGAGGGGCTATGGTATTGATGTAGAATCCTCCGTGGTAGATGCCCCCTCCGGCGGAGCTCCGGAACAGGCCCCAAGATGGGATCTCGTGGATACAGGAAGTTACGGCGGTGGAATTAGGTTTTTGGCTCCCCTTCTGATCTGTTGGGGGGTACGTAGGTATATATAGGAGGAAGGAGTACGTCGGTGGAGCGTCAGGGGGCCCACGAGGCAGGGGGCGCGCCCAGGGGGGAGGGGCGCGCCCCCCACCCTCGTGACCGCCTCTGGCACTCCTTCGAGTAGGGTCCAAGTCTCCTGGATCACGTTCGGTGAGAAAATCACGTTCCCAAAGGTTTCATTCCGTTTGGACTCCGTTTGATATTCCGTTTCTTCGAAACACTGAAATAGGCAAAAAACAGCAATTCTCGGCTGGTTCTCCGGTTAATAGGTTAGTCCCAAAAATAATATAAAAGTCGAAAATAAAGCCCATTATAGTCCAAAACAATAGATAAAGTAGCATAGAGCAATCAAAAATTATAGATACGTTGGAGACGTATCATTTCACTAGCCTATTACATGACTCAGTGAGCCAAAGATATAAAGTGTTTTCAAAGGATCACATATTTTGAACCGCCCGGCGGATCACTCTTCTTGGCCTTGATGACTTGAGGCTTCTGGATCACCCTTCTCTGGTTCTTCGTCCTCCTCCGCTGGCTGGAAATTTGGTGATGACCAATCGATGCCACACAAGGCTTGGAATTCAACTTCATCATCTATAAGTTCTGATGGTTCAACTTCAGGAGTGAAAGTATGCTTACGGATTGGGGGAATTAGATCCATCACTTTATAAGCCGGCGTGGGCATGTTCTGATTCTCCATGTCATAATCCGGTTGGTATCTTCAAGGATCCGTTTCATTTGCAATCAGGCTGGCCAAGGGACGTATGTCCTTCACGCAGGCAGCAAAGTCTTTCTTCTCAAAGGGAGTGACATCTTCTTTTAAGCTTGGATACCCAGTAGCTATATCGGCTGGGTCTAGCTCTGCTAGCCATGCCTTGGCCCGGCTTAAAGCTGTCACAACACCTCTTGCAGATGATTGCTTCATCCCGTTAATCCTAGCAGGCAGAACAGAAAGCTTTTTCAAGACATCACTCAAGAGAGTAGGTGCTTGATTAGTTGGAGAAATTGTGGCCAGTCCGCGTTGAGTTCCAGTATATAGCTGTTCAACAAGTGTATAAACAGCCTTGAGCTTCACAAGCATCTCTTGACTTAGATTGTTGCTCCTGGGACCTGAATATTAATTACGGATTGGTTAGAGGCAGTTTATACCATCAAGGAAAAGATTCAAATTTGATACTCGCAAGGCGACTCACCAAAGATAGCACAAACCATCTAGGATACATGGTGTTTTAAACCGGTAAGCTCAGTGGTCACCTCCTGAAGAGCCGCCTCCGCCTTTTCTGCCCGCCGTGTCAAGGCAGTTTTTTCTTCAGCCCAGGCGTTTCTTTCAGCCTCAAAACAGGACTTCAGTTTTTTCGTTTTAGCCAAGCTAAATTGGAATTTTGAGTCCACTTTCGGGTCCCAGACTCTTGGTGCTCCAGCCGGGTTTTCACGTCAGTCAATTGCGATTGAAGTTGAGCAGTGGTGTCCTGTACATACACCGGTTCAAAATCATGTTCATATTTGGGTTACAGAAATGAAGTCCCAAGCCTTTTCCAAGCAACAACACTTGGCACTTGGGGGCTAATGCCTGCCGAAAAAATTATCCATACAACGGCTTATGTGAATAAGTCCCAAGCACTTTGCAAGCAAGAGTACTTGGCACTTGGGGCTAATGCATATTGCTTGTGTCTTCTTACTACTTTATGATGACCCGTTTGTGCCGCAAACGATCACAGCCGACTCATGGGGGCTACACAAGTAAGCTTTTATTTATAAACAATGATGAATAGGACCGGCTCATTCATGCTGATTAAACCGGCACTTGGGGGCTATGGATGCAGTGTTAATCATTAAAGATCTGCTTTAACACGGATGGTTTAAGTCGGATTTTGAAAGATTCTATCAAGGGCACAATTTATACTCATGGTTACTCTAAGTCTACAACATATTCAATCCTATCATACACGATAGACTAGGGGGCTGACAGGATATGCATAATTCATTAAAGCAGGAGTCCATACCTCATATTTTTGATGCATCTGCTTCACCATGTCAACTACAAGGTCGCGGCTGGTGTGCACTTGGTTGAGATAACTAGAGAATACTTTGTTAATGCTCAACTGAGAGTAGTTGGCAACATCAAATCTCACTTTTCGTTTCTCAATATATTCTTCTTTGGCGGAGTGTTTGGCCAAGACAGTAGGTCTTCCCGGCTCTCTAAAGCCTGTGCTCGTGATCATCTCATCATCGGCATGTGTCTCAGCTGGTTTAATTGGTCTTGATGATTCAGCATTCAAAGGATTGTTGTTTATCTGGTCAACGGAAGGGTCAGGAATTTCTGGTGGAACATCATGAATAGGTTCTTCTGCTTGTGGCGCGGAGGTGTCGGACGCTGGAATTGGTTTCTCCAGTTCAGGAACTTTGGGGTCTTCAGCCAGTTTGATCACCTTTGCCTTCTTGCTAGGCTTGGCCTTTCCACTACATGGGTCATGAGAGGTCAGTGTAAATATAAAGGAGCATAAGGAGATAGAGAATGAAGAAATTGTTATTACACAGGAGCAGCCTTGAAAGCCAGCAGCTGGGTCTATGATGAGTCGCCAAAAGAGGAGAGAGAAGTCTCCTGATAGTTTGAATCGGAAGAATTAAGTGGCTGGCGAATGAGACCCGCCAGAGGATAAAAGGAGTTTACATTTGGGATGACCTCGTTTCGATATTTCCTCAGAGCTGGAGTGTTTGGTAAACCGGAAGATAATTATTCACCTCTGCTGGTCTGAGTCTGTCGCCGGTTCTCGTGCTGCTGTTGCTTAAAAAGAAAGTGAGGATCCAGATAAGCTAAGGGGTGTCAAAAGCTCAATTTCCGGGTTACTCTTCGAATTTTCTGTCTTGGCAATGGCTCGGAGTCGGAGGAAATGATAGTTACCTCTTCCTCGATCGCTTGATTAGCCCCCGTGTCATCCTGATGATAATCAATGTCAATAAGATAGTTGAAAAGGGAGCCAAGAGAATCAAGAGCTACCTCCGACTCAGAGTTGTCGTCCAGTTCAGACAGCTCGGAAGTACTTAATTTCTTCTTGTTCTTCTTGGCGGCTTTCTTGGCAGCCATGTCCTTTTTGGCAGCTTCATGGTTATATTTCTTTGTCCAATAATCAGATTCAGCCTGTGAAAGTCATCAAAGTTGAGTTAATAGAATATTTGAATGATGAAGGTAAAAGTAAGTAGAAAGGGATCAGACCCACTTTGTTGCAGTCTTTCGGATCTTCATTCAGAAGGGTCTTTGTCATTTCATTGATTGTTTCCTTAGTTAAACGCACAGAGCTGTGGCCCAGTGCATCCTTTACACCACCCGTGTAAGTACACATTAAGCCGGATCGGCGACTCAAGGGTATGATTCGCCAAGAAACCCAGCACCGAACCAAGTCAATGCTAGTTAACCCGTTTCCCAGCAGAGCCTTGACCTTTGCAATGGTGGGGGCAAGCTTTGCATGTTCAGCAGTGGTAAGCTTTTCAGGAAGACGATGTTTTGGGTCAAGATGCTGGACACCATAACCTGGCAATGGATTCTCGTCAGCCGGAGAGGTATCTTTGCAGTAAAACCATGTTCGGTTCCAATCTTTGGGGTGACACGGCAATCAAGCATAGGGGAAGATAGCATCTATTCTTCGTTGAATTGAGATTCCGCCAAGTTCCAAGCTGGGTCCGTTTGTAAACTCGTTTTGGCGGTTCAAATAAAAATATTCCCTAAAGAGTTCAACACTGGGCTCCTCTTGAAGGTATACTTCGCAGAAAACTTGGAAGTTTCAGATATTTGACATGGAAATGGGTCCGATGTCTTGAGGATGAATCTGAAAGGAGTGCAGAACATCTCGAAAAAATTTAGAACCGGGCTGTGAGAAGCCCCGATTCATGTGATCAGTAAAAACAATGACCTCATCAACCTTTGGCTGAGGTCTTTCTTCGTCTAGATTGGGGGCGCGCCAATGCATGAAATTTTTTGCTGGTAAATAGCCGGTTTTGACAAAGTCTTTGAGCGTGTTCTTAGTGACAATGGAGGGAACCCAATTACATGAAGTGACTGTCTTCGGCGGCATTGTGAAGATAGAAGCCTAAAAGAAAGAATAATTTTGCCGGTTTAAGTTGAATCATTAAGCCGGAAGTAAAATGCTACAGTATATATTCAGAGTGGCGGCTTAAAAGGGGCCTCACGATATATGGCTAGTGATAACCGGTGATGTAAGCCGCCATGACCAAATTGATATTAAGAGTGAAATCTGCTAAGTGTTGAATAAACAGGTTTTACAGACTGGAGCAGGTGATCTGGATCTAGCGCTGTGTGAAAAAGGAAAATAAATCAAAGCCTAAGTATTGCTGTCACATCCCAGATAGACCATGCATTAGGGTGTGCATCATGTTTAAATTTCATTTGAATTTGAAATGGGGAAGGCAGGAAACCCCAGAACACCCCCTTAAAACAACTAGGGTTTACTAAAATTTATTTCAATGAATCCGAAATGCCCTTCAAAATGCTCATCCTCTTTGGTTGGGTTCAGAACCCATGTCAAAGGAGGTGCACCATTTTCTAGGTCATCTAAGGGTTCTAGAATTAATCCACAAGTTTTTGAAATGAGCATTTCAAATTATGAAAAATATTTTAAATGTTCAAAAATTGCCAAACCAGAATGTTTCATGTTGGGAATATTCCAACAAGTGACCAGGAGCATTTTGGTAATTTTTAAAATAGTTTTGGTATTTTTAAAAACCCCAACAGAGTTACAGAAAATAGAAAAAACTTAAAAAAAGGGAAACGCTTACCTGTCGCCCGTGACCGGCCCACCTGCTGGCCCAGCCCAGCAGCCGCGCCAGCGAGCTGCTTGGCTCGGCAAGGCAGGCAGCCTGGTGCCGGCCGGCGAGCGCAGGGCGCGCCACGCAGCTGGCCGCCGCCTGCTTCACCCTCGCTGCTTCGCCGCTGGGCGACCTCCGCGTCGTCGCCCGACCCTGGACACCCCATTCTCCCCCTGCTCCTCTCTCGCTCTCTCCCCAACCTGGCCGACGCCATCGCCGACGCGCCACCGTCGACGCCGTGCTCCCGCCGTCCATGCTCCTCCCCACCGTGTCCAGCAGCTCCGCCGCCTCCACTACCCCTAGCTAGCCGAGTCCCACTCGCTCTAAGCACCCCGAGGCCACTACACCGACCTCGACCGAGCTTGAAGCCGCGGAGATCCCCATCGCCGCCGCCGCCGATCGATCCGCCCCGACCCCGACGAGGCTCTCGACGGGTTCACTGTGAGCCTGGCTACTCCCCCGTCCTCTCCGCTCTCTTCCTCTTGCACCACAACGAGCGCACGTCGATCACCCGAACGCACCGCCGCGGAGCTCGTCGCCGACGAGGCTCCGGCCACCCAACGGCCACGCCACCCTGTCCATCGCACTCACCGAGCTGCGCTGGGCCTAACTATGCACTTCCCGCGCCTCGCCGAGCCCCCTAGCAACAAACCCGACATCACCCGAGCCCCGGCCGCCGCCCGACTCGTCGCCGGCGCCCACTCCGGCCACCCCGACTCCAACTAGTTACACCAAACACCGCGGCTCACCTCCAGCTCCACGTAGATGCTCCCCGCGCTCCATTTGGTGCCCGGAAAGTGCAAAAGCACTTTGCTCCGCCGCGCCTGGCCTCGCCGGCGGCTAGACGCCGGCGAGTTGACCCTGTCCATGGGCCCTATTGACTGTCTGAGTCAATGGCAGGTGGGGCCCCTCCAGTTAAATTAATTAGGATTAGTTCTAATTAATTAAATTAGTTAAACTAACCCTGACATGCGGGTCCCACTGGTCAGTTTGACCTGGACGACCCCGTTGACCCCTGACGTCACGCTGACCTCATGCTGACGCATTAATTCAAATTCTGGAATTATTTTTATATAATAAATTCCAGAATATAAATCAAATTTCAAATGCTTATAACTTTTATTCTATAACTCCAAATGCAAAGATTTATATATGAAAAATTATCAGAAAAATACACTCTATCCATTGGTACAGGTTTCATGCATGTTAAAACAAGTTAACTATGCTGAATAACCAGAATAAGATATTGCACCATTAGGCCTAACTCAAATGAGCTATCATTTGAACCTTTGATTCAAATGAGTTCATCCCCTGTTCCTTCAACTTGCATTAGGCCAACACACATCCATACTGCCATGTCATAGCATGCATCATATTGTTGCATATTGTTTGTATGTTTATTTCGGTGTGTTTTCGTGATAGGTTCTGCCCCCGAAGATAACCTCGATTACCCATCTGAAGGGCAGTTCTCCACCTCAGTTCCATCAGGCAAGCAATTCATTGATCATTCCGATACAAACCCATGTTCTCGCTTCTGCTCTCGTTTACTGCATTAAGACAACGCGATTCAACTGTTGTGTGCTGCGGTAGTTGAACCCACTTCCTTTGCATGACTGTCATTGCCACAAGAATTAGATGAAACCCACTAGTATGTGTAGGAGTTGATTGAGCCATGTTTGTGATTCCTACCATGCTATGCTTGCTATGCTTAGAGTTGTGTCAGGTCTGGCTCATCGGGATGATGAACTGGAGTGAAAGGTTGTGTTGGTTCGAGAGTGAAAGTGTTGAACACGATTTGGTAAAGGTATCGATGAGAGGCCATGTAGGAGTACATGGTGGGTTGTTTCATTGAGACCGAACTTAAGAACTGAGATCTGTGTTTGTGATCCATGAACTAGCTACTACCACGCATTGGGCCCGAAACCAATGGACCCTCTCGGCTTCTTAACCACCCCTGTTCATAGTCCGGGAGTTGCAAGTAGTTTCTGGTGTTTGTAGCATGCTGGGGGCCGCACGCAACGCTGACCTTAGGGGTGGGTTGTGTTGCGGTAGGCACCGGGTCTGTGTGTACCGAGTGCCCGCTTGGTATCTCGGGAACCCTGTACACATCGTTCGGGCTGTATGGGAAACCTCGGCGGACTCCTGCGGATGGAACCCGAATAGGCGATACACCGGACTAGGGACTTGAGTGTTTAGGTAGGCTGTGGCCGACACCCACGCTGGGCTTCCGCTTGAAGGTTGCCGAGTACATGTCGTGTAAACGCATTTATAAGTGGTGAGAGCGTGTGAAGAAGTATACCCTGCAGGGTTAAATATGATCTATTCGAATAGCCGTGTCCACGGAGAAGGACTTCTGGGTTACCTATATCAGTTCATAGACAAGTAAATGGATACTACTAAAAGCCTCAAGATAAGTGTGAGTATCGTGGATGGCCCTCTCGGGGATGACGAGAGAGGATCCACGGTGGAGTATTGTGATGGTGATTAGTGGACTCGTACGACAAAATGCTTTACAAAGTGTGTCACGTAGGATAGCTTAGCCAAGAGTCAAAGCTGGCTTGCTGCAAATAACTCCACCTCCTTCCTTGAGAATGTGCATGTATGATAGGATTCTGTGGTAAGACTTGCTGAGTACCTTTGTACTCATGTTTGCTTAATCAATATTTTTCAGAGGACTATACTACCCCCTCCGACGGATTCTATGTAGATGTTGACTTCGACGAGTAAGCTAGCCACCCAGGTGGCGACCTAAGACTTGTGAAGGGCCATTGTAAATAGGAAGGCTCCAACAAGCTTTCTTTCTTTCTAGAGTCGTACTCGAGACTACTTTGCTTCCGCATGTGCTTGTATGATTGTATGACTTGAGTGTTGGGTCATGTGACCCCTACCTATATGACTATGTTATGTATGGCTCCTCGGAGCCTCTTAAATAAAGTACTTGAGTTGTAGAGTTTTGTTGTGATGCCTTGTTGTATTTACTCATATCGGGCATATTGCGTGTATGATTGAAATGCTTGGTATGAGTGGGATCCGACAAACTAGTTGTTTATCCTTGGCAGCCTCTCATATGGGGAAATGTAGTCTCGTGCTTCTGAGCGATAGTAGTCCGCTACAGCCCGGTTCACCGGAGTCCTGCTAGCCCAGCACTACTGCTTGGACACTTGATTGGCCGGCATGTGTTTCATTTCGTTCCTATGTCTGTCCCTTCGGGGAAATGTCACGCGGTGATACTCGGAGTCCTGCCTAGCCTGCTACAGCCCGGATACCGGAGTCCTGTTAGCCCAGTGCTACAGCCCGAGTTCATACGTTGATGACCGACATGCTCGAAGTGATTCATGTATGCCTGTCCCCATAGGTTAGTGCCGCTTTGGGTTCACGACTAGCCATGTCGGCTCGGGTTCTTTGTCATGTGGATGCTAGCGACACCATCATATACGTGAGCCAAAAGGCGCAAACGGTCCCGGGCCATGGTAAGGCGACACCCGTGGGAATACCGTGCGTGAGGCCGCAAAGTGATATGAGGTGTTACCAGCTAGGTCGATGTGACTTGGAATCGGGGTCCTGACAATTGCAGCAGCAGAGGAACTAGCACATGGGCGAGATTTCTGCATCTAAAGGGTATGTTCAGTGATTAAGACGATGGATAGAAACAGGTTCTGCATATTTTAAGGGCATTTTTTGATCAAAGAAAGGATTAAACAGAAGCGTGATGAAGAACGATGATGAACTCATAAGAACTGCAGAATCCCTAATGCAGATCTATGGTGGAGAAGATAAGGTGCTTACTGGATCCGATGAGCGATGAAGAGGCGCCGCAATTTCTCTGGTCCCGTTCAAGATGATGAGCTTCGCGGCGGCGGCAGTGCTCAGAAGTGCAGATGCGTCGCGGAGAGAGGTGGAAGACGAGAAGGAAAAGAGGGGAAAATGAAAGAAGGGCTGCTTGACCCTATTTACAAGGAGAACGGTAACAGGTGGGCACGAAAAACGAGGAGGCCAAAGAATGGTTATCCAGCTGTTCGGACGCCTCGATTTTCGGGATGGCTATTAAAGATAAGGATCTATTAAGTTATATTTGGTATTGTGTGATATTAATGACAGGTGACGTCATTGCGGGTTACCACAATTGCAGGAGATGATGTCATGGCGGGTTATGAGATCTCGCAAGAATAAAGATGGAAGGATTTTTTTAAGTGTTGAAGATTGACATGAACGAGTTCAAATCAATCTGGGGCCTAATGTTGGGGATATGACTATTGGGTATGACCCGCCCAGGAGGGGCCGGGTAATACCTACGGCGGTTCATCCATACAAATCCCATGAGGAGGTCGAAGATGACGGTTCATGAAGCAAGGGCCTAAAGCCCAAGGGCGACCTAGGCCCATAGGGGTAAACCGTCATATGTGTATGACTTACATTGTAAGGCAAGTATATTTAGTCACCGAGCCGGACACATTGTCTATGAGCCGGCGGGACTCCGTGAGCCGCTGGGCATCAACCTGTGTATATAAAGGGACGACCCGGCAGTGGTTCAGGGCAAGAAACAAGAGATCGAAAGTTAGGTCAAGCGTATTCGCTACTTGGTAATCGAGACATAAGAAATACCACCTCAAACTGGATTAGGCCTTTACCTTGAACGCAAGGGGATGAACCAGTATAAACTCTCTGTGTCATTTGTCCCATTTAACCCCTTTAAGCTAACCTAGTTGTGATGGCTCCACGGCTAAGTCCTCACACTAGGACATCTGCCGTGACAATTCCACGACAGCCGCCGCTCCGGCGGGGGACCTGGACGGCAGGGTACAACAATGGCGGGTTGTTGCCGCCCTCGAGGTGCTCGAGGAAGGCGTGGAGAGTGCGGCCGGGGGCGCCCCACCACAAGCGGCAGCCCTCGCTGTTCTTGGACCCCGGCACCACCGGCGCCCCGTTGGTGGAGGCCAGCCACTTGGACTGCCGGTGCTAGAAGTATGCTGCGCAAGCCTCGTGGTTTTCGGCTGCGTACTGCGGGAGAGCCCGTTGCTCCTTCGTCAGCGATGCCCGCACGTTGGCGACCTCGTCGGCGAAGTAGTCGGCGCGCACGGTGACGTCTGGCAGCGGAGGAATGGGGACGCCACTGGCGCTGAGCTTTCACCGCCCCGGCGCGTGCATGTCCGGAGGCGTCGGCGCGTTGGCCTCGAACAACAGGTACGCCTCCCACTCGTGCAACGAGCGGCGGCCGAAGCCATGGGCCATTGCCCCATAGCCGGGGAACCTCTCGCCCATCGTCGCGGCTGGGAAAGAAGAGAGGGCAGGAAAGTCGGCGGCGTCTGCCCACGGAGAGAGAGCTCAGCGGCTGTGGGCAGTGTGCGGCGTCGGGGGAGGGGGAGGCGCTGCTTATATAGCGGCCGCGGGGGGTGGACGTCGTGTGTACGCGTGGCAGGAGGTGGTGCGTCACCACGCGCGCGCTGCCGGTGAGGAATCAATGGAAGGCTGACTGTCGGGCAGCCTTGGCATTGATTTCCCACGGGAAAGCGAGGTAATGAGGACGACGGGGCGCGTGGGTTGCTCTTATCATTTGCGCCAAAATCAATTGCCCCGGCGCCCCGGGCGCCCCCTAGCGCGCCGGGTTCGGCCTGGGTCCGCAGGCGTCAATTTCGGCCCAAACCGGCGCAAAACAGGCTCCTCAAACGTGACTGGGCAATTTTTGAGTGCCGGCGCTAAAAATAATCCACCGGGAGGCCTGCTGAGGGCACGGCTGGAGATGCTCTTGTCATTTGCGTATGGTGCCGCATCCAGGTTGTTCGCCATCGGGACATCACGCACCCGAAAAATTTCTCGGCAGTCCCACGCCAGCTGCCCGCCACTCAGGGGCGGAGCTACAGTGTTGGGCCGGGGTCAATTGACCCCGATGACGCTGGCCCAAACCCAGTTATATATATATACAGCCCACACAGAAGAATGGTGCAGTGAATCTTTTGACCCGGTCCGAAAAGGACCCTCTCGTAGCAGCCCTAAACTGCTGCACGCAGCCCATTGCCACTTCAGAGTTCGCATCGATCTCCACTACCTGATCGATCCGCCCCTGAAAAAACTTCCTATCGATCAGATCGCTTTCGCTCGTTCTCACGTCACGCGTGCCATCGATCAGGCCAGTGTTGCCCTTCTTTCTTTCTTCACGCCTCGCCTGACGGTCCCTCAGTGTTACGCTGAAGCGCCGCCGCCGCCGCCGCCGCCGCTGCTCCCAATCTCCACTCCTCTGTCCTCTACAGCTCTACTCCGTCAAAATTTAAGATTCGCTTCACAGAATTGATCTGTAAGTAGTACTAAAGCCAATTTCTTCATCTAATTCCTATTGTACTAGGGTTTGTTTGACGATTGATTTGTTTAATAACTGCTTGAAGGTTGTGTGGGTAATCTAATCACCTGGATTACAATTTAGATTAGGCCTCAAGTCACATCCCATCATAATGTCAGGTAAGCTAACAAGAAAGATTATAATCTCTTTGTACTGTAAATTTTTTATGTTAGTACTAACTCTGTTTTGTTATTTGTGTGTTTTAAATTGCAGGTAGTAAGAGTATAATGGAGCGTTTTCTGAATTTGAAAAGAAAATCACCACCACCCACAAGCAATGATCCTAGTCATGATGAAAGTCCATCAAACGTTAGACGTACTATACGCCCATGTCCTTTGCCGGCCACTTCAACTCCAAGCAGGATAGGAGGTAAAGTTAGAGCAGACCAGGTAGATTTGGATAAGCTACCCCACGATCCAGCCGATAGGAGGAGAATATCAGAATATATAGGACCAAAGCTACAAGATGAAGTAAGGCGGAGATATTTGATTAGAGGTCCGCATAGGCCACAACCTGGCTTCAAGTATCCATAGAAGAGGATAGGCAATATTTTACGCTGGTTTAATCATAAAAGGTTTGGAGACTATCACTGGCTAGAGTACAGTGAGGAGAAGCATGCTGCCTTTTGCTTACATTGCTACTTTTTCAGAGATTCCATTGAAGGACAAGGAGGGAATGACGCATTTGTAGTTGGCGGTTTTGATTGTTGGAACAAGCCGGAAAGACTTCGTGACCATGTGGGCAAATCTCCTAATAGTTTTCATAATACGGCAGTCAAAAGATGTGATAATTTGCTGAAACATAACCAATCAGTTGTTATTGCTCTCGACAAGCAAAGCAAAGTCACTGAAAAGGAGTATATGATTCGATTGAACAATTCCATAAGTGTTGCTCGATACTTGCTGCATCAAGGTCTAGCATTCCGTCGTCATGATGAATCAGAAGAGTCTAATAACAAAGGAAATTTTCGAGAGTTATCAATTCTTTTGGCAGAGCAAAATGAGAACACAAAGAGAGTTGTGTTAAGAGATGCGCCTGGAAATAATAAACTGATAGCTCCAGAAATTCAGAAGGACATTGCTGAATGCTATGCAGAGGTAATGATTGATTAATATTATTATTATATCTTACAAATGATGACATTACCTATAGTACTGTTCAAACTAATTTTTTTATTTGTGCAGATCATAGTCAAATCTATTGTTGCTGAAATTGGTGGTGGAGTTTTCTGTTTATTGGTTGATGAGTCCGCTGATGTTTCAGGCAAGGAACAAATGGCTGTAGTTTTGCGGTATGTCAACGAGTTCGGAGCAGTCCAAGAAAGACTTATTGGTGTTGTTCATGTGAATGAGACATCTGCTTCATGTCTCAAATCTGGCATTGATCAGTTGTTCAAGAAGTATGGATTGAACGTAAAACAAGTTCGAGGCCAAGGGTACGACGGGGCTAGCAACATGAGAGGTGAGTTCAATGGCTTGAGAGCTTTGATCATGAGGGAGAATAGCTCAGGATATTATGTTCACTGCTTCGCACACCAACTCCAGTTAGTCATTGTGGCAGTAGCTAAAAAGAATGATGATGTTAGTGACTTCTTTGACATGATAGCCCTTCTGCTTAATGTGGCCGGAGCTTCTTGTAAACGAAAAGACTTGATTAGGGAGAGTCAGCAAGAAAGAGTGAAGAAAGGTATTGGTTGTGGACAACTTAGTATCGAACGGGATTAAATCAAGAGCTATCACTTCAAAGAGCTGGAGACACTCGTTGGGGTTCTCACTATAAAACTCTTGGAGCATACTTAACTTGTTCCCAGATGTTATTGAAGTACTCAAGTATGTTGAAAAAGATGGGCCAAGTGATGCAAAGAAGCGTCAAGCTCGTGGTCTTTTAGATTATGTTACTGATTTCGACTTCGTGTTTCATCTACACTTGATGTTTCTTATCTTGGGACATGCAAATGCTTTATCTCTATCTTTACAGAGGAAAGATAAGGACATCTTGGAGGCTATGGTAGAGGTGAAGTTAACCAAGCAAAAATTTCAGAAAATCAGAGATGACGGTTGGGAGTCTCTATTGGAGAGAACTCACTCATTTTGTGAGCTGTATGATATTCCTAAGTTGGATATGGAAGAAGAGTATATAGACCGGCATAAACCAAGGAAAAAAACCAACCGCACTAACTATCAGCACTACAGATATGATTGCCTCAACCCTGTTATTGACTTGCAGCTTGCAGAGTTCAATGATCGTTTTAATGAAGTAAATTCGAGCCTTCTTACCCGAATGGCTGCATTCTGTCCAAAAGATTCCTTTGAAGCTTTCGATGTTGAGAGCTTAGTTGATTTGGCTAAGTCCTATCCAGATGATTTTGATTCTATCCAGTTGAAGGAACTTGCTCATGAGCTTCCTTTCTACATTGATAATGTCTTGAAAGCGCATCTTAAAGATTTACAGGCCTGAAAACTATTTCTGAACTTGGTAAGCTGATGGTTAGTACAAATAAGCATCTTGCTTTTCCTTTGGTCTATCAGCTCCTGAAGCTAGTATTAGTGCTGCTGTCGCAATGCATCGGTGGAGAGATGTTTCTCTGGAATGAAAATAGTGAAGACTGTGCTACGTAATCGCATTGGTGATGATTTCATGAACTACTGCATCATTTGTTTCTGGGAGCAAAGACTTCTATATTCAACTTCACGTAAGGATGTAATAGATTACTTTTTGAAGATGAAAGAACGTAGAGGTCAAGAAAAATAGAGAGGTAACTACTTTTGTAATCAGTTTTAGGATACATTCGCAACTATTATTATTTTTATTTATGTCAGGTTACTAAAGAAACATTATAGACATGTTATACGAGCTACACATTTTTGGATATAAATTTTCTACCTTGTTTTTAATGGGACACATTAGTGTTACTCGTTTGTGTTGACCCCGGCGACCTTTTATCCTGGCTTCGCCCCTGCCGCCACTACCAGGCAACCGCTTGCCTTGTTACAATGAGAACCGGTACAGTGGCAAGACAACCTGCTGCCTCGAGGTGCGCCATGGGCTCAACCATGGCGTCCTCGCGTGGTGACGTGGACTGTGAGCGTCCTCGTGCACCGATAAGGTGCCCAAAATGCCCGTCACGTCGGAATTTACTACCCACAATTCTGTTTAGTATTTCTTCACCTAAGCCCTTGAACCACAAAAAATTAATGGTCGAGCCCAAGACGAAAACACCCAACAAACATACTAGCTGGTTGGATGATAAATGCTTACTACTGGATCCAATCAAGTTTGTTTCTCTTATAGTGCTGCATTCCACCAGCTTCACGGTCACAAATTGGACCCTACGTCATTTAGTTAAGTAGGAGAAAAGACTCCATGTGTGCAGATGGAGAGGGTAGCTGATGGTACAGGGGTACAGTGTTCGAACACAAAATTTGTTTTGCCACGAAGACATGTATTTGAGCTCACTCCAAATTTTGGCCAATGTGTCATGCCATAGAGTATGCACGGCTTGAATCTAATCACATCCTCATGAGATAAAAAAAATATACATAAGTCCGGTCTTGGCAATGTGACCCTGCTATTGCCAGGTCGTATACGCGGGATGGGGTTGCGGTTGGGACGATTTTTGTGCCAGGGCGACGGACAACCCTGCACCACTTATTAGTTTAACAAGAACTGGAACTTATGTATGCGTTATTCAGGCCTAATTGTAAAAGTGGCACAGTGTTGATGCTCAAAAGTGGCACAATCATAAAAGTTGCTTAAGGCTATGTCAGGATTAATTCAAACTTATGATTGGAAGTCATCATGGATGGCTCTGTTTAAGAAGGTCAAGAAGGATATGAAGATGGTCTAAAACCAAGCCAGGATGCAATAGTTATGAAAAGTTCAGAGGGACTCATGTTGACACCAGATTAAAGAATGTCATGAAACTCAATTAAGATGCCCTCTGATGGAAAATGTTTCACCATCAAAGTTGTGCGTCTCGTCGAAATGATTGATTTTGATATAAAATCGTCTTAATCCGAGGTCGTATGCAACCTATGGAGGCAAAACAAGGTCAAAAACTGAACCTGCAGAGTCATTTCGGACCGACCAAGTTGATTGGCTTGGTGAGACCGAGATGATCCAGAAAATTACAGAAGGAGAGATAGAGTTGGCAATGTTCACTCAGTGGGAGCGAAACAAACCAATCGGTGAGACCGAGTTGATCCGGGAAATGACAGAAGGATACAAAGAGTTGGCAACATTCACTCGGTGGGACCGAAACAAACCACTCGGTGGCTCCGAGTTGATCCGAAAATTGCCAAAGATTCCTGTCCGAGTTAGATTAGGGTTTTTGGTGTTTTGGACCGGAATCTTTAGTCCTTTTCTTGTACGGGAAGTCCAGCCGCCTCATAAATAGATGAGAGGCGATGGCCGATTGAACAACACACAATCAACAAAATCATCTACCACATTTTACCTTTACTTTTATTTTCTCCCTTTGTTTTTCTTCTTCCTCGTTCTTCGTTCGTTCTTCCGGTTGCCGGGTGGTGAACCTCGAGGCCCAAGGGGCGATCAAGTCGACCTAGGGCCCCATAGCCGCCGCGTGCCCTGACGGGGTCCCTCCCGGGGCGTGGGGTTTCGGGTCTACAAACACTGCAAGAAATATGTCAACTTGTGACCTTGACTATTGGTCACTGAAAGGTCATTGTTTTTCATTTACGACCTTTTTGTGACCAAAAACAGAAGGTCAAAAGCTAACGGTCGTAAACTGAAATTCACGACCTTCTCTGTGAGAAGGTAGTAGACGTTTACGACCAAAACAGAAGGTCGTTGAACCCATGACCTTTTGTTTTGGTCACTAGCTGTCTGCCCTGGCCACGTCGGATCCGGCGTTGCAATCTGACGTGGCAAAATTGTCACCAATTCATAAGGTCGTTACTTAGAATCAGTCCGGTCCGTTTCGGTGCTTTAGATGGGCCGAGCCCATTAATTCAGCCTTTTTAATATTTTTTCCTGTCAATTTTTCTTCGATTTCATGGGCCTAGCCCAACATTATAGCCTTCTGGGCCATGGCCTTTTTGGCTCAACAATTCCATATTTTTTTATAATTACATTTTTCTTTTCTTGTTTTATGATGGGTCAATTGAGATGGGTCCCAATTTTAAGTTCTGGTAATTGGTCCCAGTTGTCAGGTTCTAGTAAGTGGGTCCCAATTGTCAAGGTCATATTCTTTGGATTTCAATTTCATAGTAAATAAATAGCCAATATTTAAATTGGCATAGACAAAAAAATACAAGTAGTACCTAAAATAACAGCAACCAAAATTAGTATGGAGCTGCTACTCTATAAATAACACATAATACATCTTCAATCATTGTTTTACAAGCTCTATGTGTAACAACTACAGAATCAGTATGGAGCTCTATGTGTAACAGCTACAAAATTTACAAACTCTATGTGTCTTCAATCTTCTTCAACATGGAGCTCCTTCGGTAGCGAGCACAAATTGGGCACCTGCAACATCACAGGAAGGCAATTTTAGTGCTCCATCAATCATACAAACAAACTAATACTGTTGAAGAATAGGTTCAAATGAGAAGGCAGCATGAAACTAGTGATACAACAACATGCAGAAAACACTACAATGTAATACTGTTGTATGTTCATATCAGCGCAAAATCAGCACTATTATATAGAGCAAATGTTATGCCCCCTTTTAATAAAACTGTAGTGTATGCTAGTGACAGAACAAGGGATTGTAGTGTATGCTAGTGACAAAACAAGGGATAGGACTAATATGATGGGCCGGATTGCCCGCAACAGTGCTTACATGCATCTTCATATAAACAGATTGTACTGAAGCTTACCATGATTTCAAAAGTAGGGGTTATCTAATCTTTTATGCCATCCTCCCAAAATTTGGCTAGATGATTATGCAACTGTAGTTGTACCCAGTTGCTCAAAACATAAACATATAGATGAGTGCTTCTCACATGTCACCAGAAGTAAATAGCAATACACATAAATGAATGAACAGTGGCATATTCTACAACAAGATGAACCAACAGAGATATATCTTGTAGCCTACAATAATCAAGTTAGAAATCACATCCATTTTCTAATTAAACAGCACCTAAATATATACATGCACTACTTCAGGAAATTTATGACTAGGAGATGTATTAATAGCAGATTACGAACTAATGTACTTGTACTTGATCTAGTTGAATAAATGCAGATTAAGTTCCTGGTACAGCCAGCTCCAACTTATGCTACTAGCTATTGACAGAAAAACACAGAGAGAGAGAGGGGGGAGGAGATCCAGCGACAATATGACTACAGCAGGCGACCTCGAGGGAAGATCAGTCACTCGACGCGGCATCAACTTCGGGCACCTTCTTCTTGAAGATTTCTTCTTTTCCTCTGAAGAAGCATCCGCCAGCAGGCTTGGCATGCCTACAATCTGCATCATCATGCATGCACAAGTGTGTCAGTTTCAACATAGTAGGCTAGCTTTATCAGGAAGAAAGGAATACTCCATCCATCCATCTGATGCAAATATTTGCACTAAAACTATGATCAACCTGCACCCAGAATTATATCTCTAGGAGAGAGGGCCCCGCTTGTACAACAACAATACCAACTAACAAGAGCTAATTAATAATCCTACTATATACTAGCATAAAAACCGAACAAGTGCCTCCACTTCAATCAAGTGTGGACAAGTAACTGTTTAAGCAGGGACAGTTTCACAGCCCAATATTGATGTTGCTAAGAAGCCAGATATATAAATATGGAGCTAAAAGTGGCAACATATACATATACCTTCAGTACAACCTCCTCAAAGCACTACTCCACATTCACTTTGGTCTTCACGATGCATTCCAGATAGACATAAAGTCATCGCCTTCCTTCTTGGTGACCACCCCCTCGCTCTCCTGCCAAACCCAACATCTAAATTCAGCTCTTAAACACAGACATGAATAAATCGACACGAGAAACCTACTATGCAACATGCCTCAACAAAATACAGACAATAAAGTAGTACTTGTGTCAAGCTGGTCTACTTAATCATGTATAACTGAAAACACAAGCATGTAAGCTGATGTGTAGTTCACATATACTAGGAAATTATATATGTACACTTGTTCAGTGCATACATATTGCTGTAAGGCTTCCCTGAAGTGACATTAATGAGGACCAAACATATACAGGCCCTTGGAAACAGAAGTTACATTCAGTTCACCATTGCATTAAAACCTACATGCTGTAGTGAAAAATAACTAGAAAAGGTTTTCTAGTTATTAACATGGCAAAAACTGATAAGTAGGAAGCTAGTCACATCAGTAAAAAGTTAAGTAGCACAGTTTTCAATTTTAAGAATCATAAATGCAAGCCAGTCCTAGATACTGTTCTTGGATGTTATCAGGACTCAAGCACTGGGATGGCATAGCTAAACATAGTGCAGTAATGAGTTCAGAACAAATATTCCCCAAAGACTAGATGCATGCTATGGAGGAAAACAATAACTTGTTTGATTGTTTTCCATTCTGAACCATAAATACACTTGTTCAGTGCAAACATATGTACTGTAAGGCTTCCTTGGAGTGACATTAATCAGGACCATACATATACATGCCGCTAGAAATAGAAGTTACATTTAGTTCACCAATACATTAAAACCTACTATATACTGGAGTGAACAAGAAAACAAGAAAAGGTTTTCTAGTTAACAGGAAAAAAAACTAATAAGTAGAAGTTAGTCACATGATGGACCCGCAATATTTGAAGTCCCAATGTACACGCAAAGTTCTGTTACCACAAATGCAGGAATAGTCCTTTAGTTCCAAACAGGACAACGCCAACCTCGTCGCTCCTATGAAAAACCAGTTGTAGAGTACAAAAAACGCAAAGGCAGATTAACAGACGCTTGCATTTGTATTGGGTTGGGTCAATCACAGATTTTCGGATGGAAAGATCGTGTTGCTTGCCTTCTTGCGCACGAGGGTGATGCAGACATTCTCGACCTCCTACAGCGTCCGGTGCATCGACAGGCCGACATCCAGCAGCAGAACCAGTCCCTCCTACACGGCAATCGGCGAATCAAAGCCGTCAGCGTAACATAAGTTATTAGGCTCTAATACACAGGCTCACAATTTGACATTCACACAACATCACTACGGATCTATCAGTTTAGCAATTGACATTTTTTCGAACAAGGATAAAATCACCCCTTTACTTTACTTGGAACTGAAAACTATGACACGAGCAGGACCACTCACATCACTACTGCATATAGTATGGTAATTATAACACCAATTCTCATGCAAGTCAAGAGTCTGGCTAGTTCATATATCTCATGAAGCGAGAACTATGATATGGGTTCCAGGTTTCAGTAAAATAAGGTAATATTGACTAGAAAATATTTGAGAATGAAACTACGAGTGGCGGTGTTCCAGGTTTTGTTTCTGTATAAACGCAAGCAAGGAAAGGACTGCACGCACGGTTTACCAAAACTGCTCATCAGTGTCGATGCGAAACGCTCAACAAGTAGAGCGCAATCGACGACAAACACGCAACTGCAAACGTCTGCCCGTCAACATGATCAGAGTGCAATTCAAACATACAGCAGGTAACGTAAGATGCACTTTGGTTTTACCCAACAGTTTCAGGCAGCATATTTAGCACATCAGGAATACACCACATGAACTGCATGCTCAGGTACTGACATAACAGAATCACGACGGCGAATCCGTAACAAGTTAATGCATGGATACATTTTAGCACAACCAGAATACATCTCATGAACACGAAATCCAATAAGCTATTAGACAAGAGCAGCTTTAATTCAGTATATGCAATGCCCACCAAAATCCCAACAGAAGCACTAAAGAAATCCAATAGAACATGAATAAACTATAAACTAAACTAATCTAGGTATACTGGTCCAACAATCCCACCAGCATAATTCTCATAAAATCCAACGGTGCTAACCAGCAGCACTGCTAAGCCTGCTAAATTCCGTACTAGCGCAGTCCAAAAGCATAGCACGCACGAAACAACAGGGCATTAACAATTTGATCTAAACCAAAGCCACACAGCAGAGAGCTCGAGAAGCGAATCTCACGGTGCTGCCAGAAGTTGCCGGTGATGTTCTCCGTCTTGCGGGCGGCCTCGCCGAACCTCTTCCCCATCTTCCCCAGGACGTCCTTCACCGAGTCCATGGTGTCTGTAGAAACACGACAGCCGCAAAAGCATGAGATTGAAAAAAAAGGGGCAATGCGAACTCTTCTGCAATCGAAAGCTAAGCGGGGCCAGATTTGGGACTCACTCTTGGGAGGCGGCACGGAGCCGGCGGCGGGGCCGGACACGGGCGGCGGGGAGTAGGACACGGCAGCATGGTACGGGGGAGGGGGCGGCGGGGCCAGGTCCTCCGGCGAAATCCAACCGATGAGGTGTCGTCGCCATCCTCTGGCAGGACAGGGAGGCAAAGGCGCTCGGGAACGGGCGCGGAGGAGGAGATCGAGGCTTGGGACTCCGGGTGCTGGACGCGGGCGCGTGCGGTTGGAGAAGAAGGGAGGGGTTGGATCGGAGGGCGCCACCGCGGATCGGGATCTGAAGGTTGGGTGCGAGAGAGAGTGAAACGGACGTTGTGGAAGGACGGTGGGAGCCGACGGGAGAGAGATGCGGTGGGAGCCGCCTTCCTCGATCTGGATCGAAGAGAGGAAGAGAGAGAGGTTACTCGGCGGTGGCGGATCTGGCCGCGGACTGGCCTCGTCGGCTCGATCTGGTGCCATAGGAGAGAGGGAAAGGTGCGGTACAGAGTGCTGGCCGGGGAAGGATCGACGGCGGTGGGGGTGAGAGGAGGACGGCACGATTCCCTCTTGAGGTGGCGGCGGCGAGGGAGGAATGCAGCGCTAGGGTTCGCGCGAGAGAGAGGAGGTCACGAGGGGTGGGGTTGGGTGGGGTTCATGAGAGAGAGGGGCCGGGTTTGATGCCGTGGGTTGGATGGATGGACGGATGGACGGTCAGATGGATGCCAAGTCATCGATCCAAGCCACAAGTAATTCCACCAATCAGAATTAAGTTTTTGTAGGTTTTTTTTTCCTATTTTCTCTTATAGGGCAAATGTCCAATGTTATGTCAAAATTAATGGCAAAGTGTGCATATTGGAATGACAAGCAATGTTGCTAAAGGGAATTTTCCTTTTCTTTGCACAAAAATTTTATTTTCCATTTTCCGAGTGCCCCAAATGAGGGTTTTTTGTGAAGGACCTACCATTTATTTGTTGCAAAATTGTACCAAATCAGTTTTCTAAAATACTAGGCCATATTTAATGCACAATTGACCAAATTGTTGGGTGTAAAAAGTTGTGATCCACCTCAGGTGGAAAAGACAAATTTCCGCCAATTCAGCTGGAAGCGTGTCAAATTTGAACTGCAGCTACCTCATAGTTTGCTCTTTATTTTTTCTAAAAATCATTTATAGGTACATAAGTATCTATTTAATCAGAGAAACATCAAAAGTTTTCCAAGATTCAACCACTAGCTAGGAACGGTCAAGCCCGCCGTTTTGACCGCATTTTGAAACGGGCATAAAAAATAAAAAAAAAATCAAAAAATTGGAAAACCTTCGCATTGTGTCATTATATATGACCAAGTTTCCAGGAAAAATAATAAACTTGTAATACAGAAATTATTTTAAAAAAGTGTTCTCAGAAATGAGCTATCATGCGTGAAGATTCATGGCTTTCAAGCCAAATGATCAATCTTATGGCCACATTCATGGCATAGTTTGTTCAAATGATCTCATATTGTGCACAAGGGTGCATCTTGAAATTCCAAACAATGTTGATTTGGGGAGTTTTCACTTTCATTGCACAAAAGAGCCATTTTCCATTTTTCGAGTGCCCCAAATGAGGTTTTTTTGTGAAGAACCTACCAAATAATTATTGCAAAATTGGACCAAATCATTTTTCTAAAATACTAGGCCATATTTAATGCACAATTGACCGAATGGTTGGGTGTAAAAAGTTTTGATCCACCTCTGGTGAAAAAGACAAATTTCCGCCGATTCAGCTGGAAGCGGGTCAAATTTGAACTGCAGCTACCTCATAGTTTGCTCTTTATTTTTTTCCAAAAATCATTTATAGGTACATAAGTATCTATTTAATCAGAGAAACATCAAAAGTTTCCAAGATTCAACAACTAGCTAGGAACGGTCAAGCCCACCGTTTTGACCGCATTTTGAACGGGCATAAAAAATTGAAAAAAAGTCAAAAAATTGGAAAACCTTCGCATTATGTCATTATATATGACCAAGTTTCCAGCAAAAATAATAAACTTGTATTACGATTTTTTTAAAAAAAAGTGTTCTCAAAAATGAGCTATCATGCATGAAGATTCATGGCTTTCAGGCCAAATGATCAATCTTATGGCCACATTCATGGCATAGTTTGTTCAAATGATCTCATATTGTGCACAAGGGTGCATCTTGGAATTCCAAACAATGTTGCCTAAGGGAGTTTTCATTTTCTTTGCACGGAAAATTCATTTTCCATTTTTCGAGTGCCCGAAATGAGTTTTTTTTGTGAAGGACCTACCATATATTTGTTGCAAAATTGGACCTAATCAATTTTCTAAAATACTAGGCCATATTTAATTCACAATTGACAAAATGGTTGGGTGTCCACAGTTTTGATCCACCTCTGGTGAAAAAGACAAATTTCTGCCGATTCAGTTGGAAGCGGGTCAAATTTGAACTGCAGCTGCCTCATAGTTTGCTATTTATTTATTCCAAAAATCATTTGTAGTTTCATAAGTACCTATTTAATCATAAATACATGGTTTGGTGGCGATACGTCGAGGTTTGGACGGTGGCCGAGGGCCCTAACTCTAGAGCGCGTAAACTCGCATGCCCGCCGCATGGTCACCGCGTGACCGTAGTTTTGCCATGTGTTATGGGTGGCGTAGGCATTTCTAGTGGGTTGGGCACTCCCCAGGTAGGTGCTAGGAAGAAAATCACAACATAAGATTCTCACGAGGAGATCGATCGATGCTCAAACATGAATAAGCAGCCAAGTGTTTGATTTGCGGTACGGGAAATGCACATGGCTAATGGGCGTGAGTTTTGGCTGAGGATGATCAGTTACTAAGCAGACCATCTTCACACATTTTCAGCTCAAAAGGAGGAGCCTAGGTGGTACTTGCTTTGCAAAGTACCACACTGGACATAACTACGAATGTTGAAGCTGGGCTCAAAATAATGAATGGATTGAGCTGGCATTTGGTGGAGGATGGTTATTTGGGCCTAGGAAAGCACTGTAGAAAATGGATACCATTTGGACATGCCAAAGTGGTACTTCCTTCACAAAGTGCTGCTTTGAACAGAATAGGAAAATGAATATTTTCGAATTATTTTTGAACTAGGCAAGGAATATTTTTGACATATTTGATGAAGATATGATACAAAACATTTATGAGAATATTTTGGGATTTTTTGGAATAACAGAAATATAGGTTGCTTCACAACCTAGGGCAAAAACTGCCACATGGACATGACACATAGGCAAAACTGATGAGATGGCGCCTAGTCATCACAACCTACCACAATCTACAAGGCTATGACCATCTATATTGGTCGTTAACAACTAGAAATAAGGCAGCGGCCCAGCACAGTTTGCTTTATGACCATTTCGTGTAAGGAAATTACGACCTTTCTGACCAAAATGGTCGCAATGGTTTAGGATTTGGAGCCCCCCGAACAGCTTTTGACCAATTGGTTTGAAATGGTCATAGATCTATGACCAATTCTTCCAGGGTCACTGACAGAAGGTCACTAGTTGACATATTTCTTGTAGTGAAAGCGTTCGCCGGATTGTTTGCGTACCGCGCTTCTGCATGGGTCTTCTTCGACGTGAGCTGGGGTGCATCACCCTCGGCGTTGGAGGTACATGATGACGTGTTCGTGTGCAAACAGTATGCTGAGTTGATTTATCATGTACTACAAAGCTAGCCGTTGAATTGATCGCAACGTTGGGTAGTTTGCTTCTACGTACTGAGTGATGGATATGTCACCGTGAATGCAATACGGCGGAAAGATGGTGTGCCGACTCGAGGTGTCCCGTTGTGTACAGGATGTGTTTCGCTTGTCATCGTTTGATTGGCCGGGCGACAATCCGTGGCCTGTGGCCCGAAATGGAGACGGGGGGAGGAAATAGAAAATAAAAAAGCAGAGCATAAAAGGGAATAGGAAAACAAATAATGTACAAAGGAAAACAAATAAGAGAAAGGAGAGGAAAATAAACATAAAAATAAATGTTTTGTTTGTGGAAATAAAACATACTGTGGAAAGTAAAGGGACAAGAAAATTTGAAAATATAATATAAATATTTGCTGAGTGCAAAAAAGGAAATCAGCAAAGATTTTTTGCCCGGTGCAAAAAGACAAGAAACTCGGCAAAGATTTCTTATCCCAATGCAAAATTGAATCAAACTCGGCAAAGATGGTGTTTGGCTAGGTCCCCGATACAAAGACCTCAACAAACACTTAAAACCGGGCGAAATCTCAGATTCCAGTAGTGATAGGTACAATAATATTTGGATGCCAAGAAGCCTTCTCCGAGAGAAAGTATACGAGATGATTGCAGAGAAAAGATACGAGATGATTTCAAATCATATTCGCCCAAAATATAGATATATGCGTGTACACTCTAACAGTTTGGTCGTGCAAGAAGGAGAGTATGATTTTCTCTGTAGAATTAGAGGGAAGTAGAGAACAATATATGTAACGAAACGAATCATATGGTTAATTCTCTGTAGTATACAAAATGGATTTAATTAAAACACATTATCAATCACATTGAGGTTGGTCGTGGACAAGGGCGAATCAATTTGTTGTAATGTTGATATGAAATGCCATTGCATGTCGCGTGACAGACCGAGCCTCCCTAGTGAAGTCCTTGAAATTCAATATATAATCTGTTTTGTGGAGAAGTATTTCCATGTCGAGTGCAACCTTTCCATGGTTCTAGCGATGGTGTGTCCCAGAACTTCAGGGCATGTCCAGCTTCAAGTTTTTTTGTAAAATCAGCAAGTGGGAGAGGCTCGAGCACGACTGGAGAGGAGGACAGGGGCGCATACCAAGATATTAGACAGGGACAAATATCAGCAAGATCCACGTCAAAACCCTCAAGGAGGAAATCGCACTAGGTAACTGTTGGGGATATAACTACTGAGTGTAAACCGCCCTGAAGGGGCCGGGTTATCCTCGTCCATGATCAGGGCCCACGGAGGAGGCCCAAAGCCCAGAGGCGGATTAGGATCCATTCATGTAAACCGCCTTAGTCTTGTAACTTGAGCTGTAAGATAAGAGAGAAGAGACCGAGCCGGACACTTGTATGAGCCGGATCGGGACTCAGAGACCGGCCGAGGCGTCAACCCGTGTATATAAGGGGCGGCCGGCGGCGGTTAGGGACAGACAATTCGAGGCTTAGGAAGCTATTGCTCCCTAGTCGCCAAATCACATCAATCCCATCACAACTAGGCGTAGGCTTTTCCTTCATCGAAGGGGCGAACTAGTATAACTCCGTGTCTTTGTGTCCGCTTTAACCCTCTAAGTTAACCCGCACGATGGCCCCGCGACTAAGTCCTTTCACGAGGACATCTGCCGTGACAATTCCACGACAGTTGGCGCCACCGTGGGGCTATCGCACGATGGTTTGATGATCTTAGAGGGCAAGTTCGAAGGACTCGAAGGCTATGCTGTGGGCGGATGACTAAGAGTCCTCGCGGCAAACTCTACATCGATGATGCGGACTGGGGCCCGAGGCCGGCTCGATTGAGTACGGGTACCGGGTCCCCTTTGGTGGCATACACGTGTTCATCGGCAAGATCGGCGAGCCAGGGCCTGGGCCGGACATCTGCACCGACCTCGTCGAGACGGCTCAGCGGGCGAAGAAGAGTCCTGCCCTGGCTAAACCGGCTGTCAAGCGTGCTTTCGTGGGAGTCGTCCACGGAGACTATGAGGGCGGATCAGCATCTGGCGGCGAAACCGTTGTCTACTCCGGCGACGAGTCGTCAGCCGGAGAAACCGAGTCTCTGTACCAGCTGCAGGATGGCCAGATCGGGGGCTGTTCCGACGGGGAGAGTATTCCGGACCCCTTTGATCTACCCAACCGGGTTGGAATCTTCATGGCCGGTACGCAAGCGAAGCTTCACTCTTCGACCGCGGCGCCCATGGTCGCCGGTTCAACAGCGGTGATGGCAGCCGGGGAAGGAGGCCCTGTGCGCCCACCGGCTCAAGTTTTATCAAAGCTATTCGACGCATTGGCTGCGCTCATGGCAGAGGCTAATCCGGCGGATCAGGACCTGCACAATGCAGAGATTGCAAAGGTGAAGGAACAGATCGCTAAAGCTAAAGCGGATCTGGCAGCCGCGGACGTGAGGATGGCGGCGGAACGGGCCGCTTTGGATGCACAGGCTTATAGGCTCATGCTGGATCAGAGTGCATCACATGAAGTCATGAAAAGGAAGTACAGATCCCGTTTGCCTTCGGTTTTCGAGGGAAGAGAGCTCTTCAATACCCCAGGGGCAGGGACCAGTAATCCGCCGCCGGTGGTAAACCGGCCGGAAGCACCTGGGACGGCCGCGCCGGTTCAGCCCCGTGTGATAGATCTGCCTCGCCATCATACCGGCGCGCCCCAGACTGTGCAGACACCTCCGGGTCACTACTCCAACCCAATGGATAACCTTGTTGCGGCTGCGGCACGATTGGGCGATTCGATCGAGGGCGATTCACCACAGCGGTAGAAACACGCCGGGTCAAGGAGCTCCTCGTATGGCCTGCTCAGCGAAGCGTATTCATACAGTCGGGATCGGATCCACTCCACCCCCCGCCCAAGCCGGAGTTAATGCCGGCGCGTAGATGAACCGGCCGTATCAAGCAACGCGCAGCGCGGTCCGCCTCGTGGCAACAACCCGGCCGGTGGCTTCGAAGACGCTCAAGTGGTGGTGGACCGGGCCAGGGCACGTAGGGAGGCCGAGTTAGCAGCACAACATGAGGACCATCAGCTCGCGCCGGTTTGTCCGACCATCTTCGAACCGGGGGTCACGTCTGGCTCATTGGGGGTGCCTTGCCTCGTCCCCGCTTTACGCAATGTGCGTTTGCCCAAGGACTTCAAAGGGCCACGCAAGGTGCCCAATTATACCGCCGATTTGGCTCCAGAAGCGTGGATAGAAAGCTATGAGATGGCCATGGAGATGCTGGATGTGGACGAAGCTGCGTGTGCGAAGTATTTCACCATGATGTTGGAAGGTACGGCCCGTACGTGGTTGAAAAATTTGCCGCCCAACACAGTTAGCTCGTGGACCCAGTTACGGACCCGGTTCATTCAAAATTTCAAAGACACCTGTAAACAGCCCATGTCTATGGTGGATTTGGCGGCTTGTGTCCAGGCAGAGGGAGAATCTACAACACATTGGGTGCGCCGCGTTTTGGAGGTTTTACATTCGTCAGACCGGATCAACCCTGATTCCGCTATCTTAACCCTAGAAGCCAACTGCCGGTTCGAACCGTTGAAGTTGAAGCTGGGTCGCATGAAGCGTTTTTGCAATGACATGGGCACGCTCATGGGCGTTTTGGTAAAGTATGATGATTCTGATAGTACCAAGGATCCCGAGTCTGAGAATGACGAAGTAGGGAAGGGAAAACAGAATAGCAACTCCAGAGGCCAGCAGCATCATTCGGCAGACAATGGGGGAAACAAGCGTAAGGCTAACGGTAACATGGGCTTCGTAGCCAACACCAACGCGCAGGACAAGGGTCAGCGGCGCAAAGGTAAGCAATCAAACCGGGGCGGTGCACAAGGTCACAATCCGGATCATTTGAATTACCTATTGAATCAACCTTGTCCGAAGCATGGGACGAAGGAGGCACCAGCGAACCACCTCTGGAAGGATTGTTATATTATGCAGGAGTTCAAAAATTCTAATGCTTTCCGGTATGATCAAGGGCCCGGCGGCGGTTCAGGGTCCGCCCGGTTTCTGGTGGAGGAAATTCGGCCCGTGGTTCGTGGTAATCCGGGCGGGCAAGGCAATCGTAACAATCGAAACAATCGAACAATCGAACCAAGGGGTTACAATCAACAACAGCAGCGATCGGGTTACCAAAGTAATCCAAAGCAGTTGAGCGGTGGATGTACCATGTCTTTACCACCAGCTTGGACAGACGAGACCGCAAACTTGAAGCGGGCGGTCAGTGTTGTTGAACCGGCCGCACCGCATTACCTGCGCTGGTCAGAGCAGCCTATTGTATGGAGCAGAGAGGATCATCCTCCCCGGGTTTACAATCCGGGTCAGCTAGCCCTAGTGGTGGCACCTCAGGTGGGAGGATACAAGTTTACCAAAGTGCTTATGGATGGAGGGAGCAGCATCAACATCCTGTACTACGAGACCTTCCGACGTATGGGGTTGACGGATAAGCATCTCAGGGCCGTCCAAGACAGGTGTTTCACGGTGTGGTGCACGGCAAGTCAGCATACCGGTCGGTAAGATAGCTCGAGGTAGCCTTTGGAGATGAACATGACTCGGATCGGAAGCGTTGGCGTTTGAGGTGGTGAAAATCAAAGCCCTTACCACGCCTCTGTTTGGGCGGCCGGCTTATGCTAAGTTTATGGCACGGCCTTGTTATGTTTATTTGCAGCTGAAAATGCGGGTCACAAAGGGGCGATAACGGTTCACGGAGCCGCGGATTGCGTTGGAATGCGAGGAAGGTGATGCGGCTTATGCAGAGTCGGTTTGTGCCACCGAAGAGTTAACGTACTATAAAGACAATGTTGATCCGGCAGATATGACCCCGTTGAAAAAGCCAACTACAGAGCACGATCCGGATTTGAAGTTTAAGTCGGCGGCTGAGACTAAACTTGTTGATTTTGTGCCCGGCGATTCGTCCAAGCAGTTCACCATCAGTGCTAACTTGGATCCTAAATAGGAAAGCGCGCTCATCCAGTTCATCCGTGAGAATCGGGACATTTTTGCATGGAAACCTTCTGACATGCCAGGTGTACCGAGGGAACTCGCTGAGCACACTCTTAATGTTGATCCCAAGTACAGACCGGTAAAGCAGTTTCTTCGCCGGTTTAACGAGGAAAGGCGCAAGGCCATTGGAGAGGAGGTTGCCAGGCTCTTAGCGGCAGGGTTTATCGTTGAAGTTTTCCATCCAGAGTGGCTTGCTAATCCGGTGTTGGTCCTTAAGAAGAATGGCACTTGGCGCGTGTGCGTGGATTATCAGATCTTAACAAGGCTTGTCCAAAGAGATCCTTTCGCCCTCCCGTATTGATCAGATTATTGATGCTACTGCGGGTTGTGGCGTTTGAGCTTTTGGATGCATATTCGGATATCATCAGATTAAGATGGCGGTTAAGGACCAGGAGAAGACGGCGTTTATCACCCCTTTTGGAGCCTTCTTCTATGTATCTATGCTTTTTGGGCTCAAGAGCGCCCAAGCAACTTATCAACGTTGCGTACAGAATTGCTTGCATGAACAGATCGGCCGTAATGTGCATGCTTATGTGGATGATATTGTGGTTAAGTCAAGGAAGAAGGAAACACTGATTGAGGATTTGAGGGAAACCTTTGACAACTTGCGGGTGTACAAGATGATGCTTAACCCGGCCAAGTGTGTTTTTGGTGTTCCGGCAGGCAAGTTATTGGGTTTCCTTGTGTCCAACAGGGGGATTGAAGCTAATCCGGAGAAGATTACAGCTATCACCTCCCTGGCTAAGCCAAAGTGTATCCATGATGTCCAACGTTTGGCAGGTCAGATTGCTGCGCTAAGCCAGTTTATCAGCCGCCTAGGAGAGAAGGCCATTCCTTTGTACCAGATGCTGAAGAAAACGGATCAGTTCGTCTGGAGTTCAGCCGCTGATGAAGCATTGGAGGACTTAAAGCAGCAGTTGGCCAACCTGCCTGTTCTCGCCGCTCCCATTGACAAGGAGCCGCTCCTGTTATATGTTGCTGCTAATGCCAGGGCAGTCAGCGTAGCCATTGTGGTGGAACGGAAGGAGGCAGGGAAGGAGTATCTGGTTCAACGGCCGGTTTATTACATTAGCGAGGTCCTCATTGAGTCTAAGCAAAGATATCCGCATTGGCAGAAGCTGGTATATGGAGTTTTTATGGCAAGCCGGAAGCTGAAGCAATATTTTCAAGGGCACCCCATCACGGTGGTCAGTTCAGCTCCTTTGGGAGATATCATACGTAACCGGAAGCAACTGGCGGATTGCTAAGTGGGCTATAGAACTTGGGCCGACGGTTTAAGATATGTGCCTCGGACGGCAGAAAGTCTCGAGCACTTGTGGATTTCATTAACGATTGGACAGAGTTGCAAGCGCTGAAGAAAAGCGGATCATACCTATTGGACCATCCACTTTGATGGGTCCAGCAATTGGAGGGCTCGGGGCTGGAGTCGTATTAACTTCCCCACGAGGTGACAAGTTCTATTACGTTCTTCGCTTAATGTTCCCTGTACTAACAATGCAGCTGAGTATGAGGCTTTGCTCCATGGTCTCCGGATGGCTAAGGAGATGAATCTAAGCGGGTTAAGTGCTTTGGTGACTCGGACTTGGTGGCCCAAAGAAGTATCGGTACTTGGGATTCCAAAGATCCACTCATGGCTGCGTACCGTCGGGAGGTGGATATTGTTGCAGGACACTTTAACGGATATCAGGTGGACCATGTGGATCGTCGGAAGAACGAAGCGGCGAATGCTCTAAGCCGGCTAGGCTCTCAGCGTAAACCGGTCCCGCCCAATGTCTTCCTTGACGTACTGCACAATCCGTCAGTTAAGCTTCCTGATGAAGTCGATTTGGCTATTCCTGATCCGGAGGCTCAGTTGGTGGCAGCCTTGCATGTCATTCCGGATTGGACGCTCCCTTATTTGGCATACATGAATCGGGGCGGGTTACCAGAAGATGAGACGTTGGCCCGACAGATAGTTCGGCGGTCTAAGTCTATGACCATATATAAGGGCGAGTTGCATCGTTGCAGCGTGTCAGGGGCGTTTCAGCGTTGTGTGTCCCCTGACGAAGGCCGTGAGATATTGCGTGAGATCCATGAAGGGGACTGTGGTCACCACGCCGGTTCAAAGTTCTTGGTGGCCAAAGCGTTCCGCCACGGGTTCTATTGGTTGACTGCCCATGCTGATGCAGAAGATCTGGTCAGACGATGTGATGGTTGCCAAAAGTTTTCCAGACGTGCTCATGTACCGGCCCAAGAATTGCGGATGATTCCAATTACTTGGCCGTTTGCGACTTGGGGGCTGGATATGGTTGGACCTTTCAAAAGGTCCAAGGACAAGAAGACCCACCTATTGGTGGCGGTCGACAAATTTACAAAGTGGGTAGAGGCAGAGCCTGTTAGCAAGTGTGATGCGGCCACGGTGGTTCAGTTCATCAAAAAGGTGATTTTCGGTTTGGGTTTCCACACAATCATCACGGACAATGGCACCAATTTGTCCAAGGGAGCCATGAAGGAGTTTTGTGAGCGAGCACATCCGCAGCGTTTCTTGATGGCCCACCCGCAGTCCAATGGTCAAGCGGAACGAGCTAATCAGGAGATCTTGCGAGGTATTAAACCCCGGCTTATGGTCCCTTTAGAGAGGACGCCGGGTTGTTGGGTAGAAGAGCTACCATCTGTGATATGGAGTATCAATACTACCCCTAACAGATCCACTGGATACACACCGTTCTTTATGGTCTATGGAGCGGAGGCGGTCCTTCCCTGCGATATCCGTCATGACTCGCCCCGCGTGGCAGCCTATGTTGAGGCCGATAGCGAGGCAGCACGGCAGGACGCTTTGGATCGACTGGATGAAGAGCGAGATATGGCGGCTGCTCGTTCGGCGATTTACCAGCAGGATCTTCGTCGGTATCACGATCGGCGGTTAGAACAAGAACCTTTCAGAAGGAGACTTGGTGCTTGGCTCATTCAAGACCGCAGATATGCACAAGCTATCCCCACCTTGGGAAGGGCCCTTTGTGGTCAGCAAGAATCTGCACAATGGGTCATACTATCGATTGATGTTCGAGAGCGAATAGACTCACGCACGCCGAAGAGGAGACCAACAGCCGTGGAACATAGCTCATCTTGACCTTATTATACCCGAGCCATCGGCTCCACTTATGTACATATTAAGACAATGTATATATTATGAATAAAAGCAATAAACCGGATCCTCGGCTAAAGCGGGTATCCGCTTACGTAAAAAGTCCGGTTTGGGTACATGGAGATGTTGTCGTAAAGCAGCCTCCGGTTTAACCCTTGGTCTTGCTTTTCAGAAGTTTTTGTCACTTGGGGGCTTGGTCGTGTCCGAACCAATGCAACACCTTTTGATGGGCGAAAGCCACCAGATCACTTGGGGACATGGTCACGTCTGAACCAGATCCGCCTCTTGGTCGGCCTAAGGCCATAGAATCACTTGGGGCTTGGTGAACCCAACCATTGTCATGCCACTTGATCGGCATAATGCCACGGTTTCAGTTGGGGGCCTGGCTGACTTGAACCATCGCTACACCTTATGGGGAGCTTGGTCCTGTCCGACCATGGTAACACCATCTGATCAGGCTCAGTAAAGCCTCTTCTTGCAAACGGTTTTTATCATTGCCTTTGCTTCCATGTGGTTTGCATACCAGCTATTTGATTTTTATTTGCCTTCTTAAACCGACAACCTTTTTAAACCAGATTCAAGTTGTCAGTTAACGGAATTCGGTCCATTTTTAATCCGGCGATTTTGTTCCGGTTTGATTTTTTCTGTTACCATCCCATTATGGAGCAACAGGGGGCTTGTTATGCCCGACACGGTTTACACGGTAAACCGGCATTCTAAGCACAGGAGTTGTTTTCTCCTTTGACGGTAAGGGTTTATACAACCTCCGCCTCAAGATTGGCTAGGCCAACTGCATGCCCGACGCTGGCAGGTAGTTTTGTATCATAAAGTTTGGTCATATACCTCCATATTTTCTTATATAAATATATAAGCGTCACAAGCCGGCTGGCGACACAAGCCGCCGTGGCGGTTTAAAGAATTTGTGATTGCAGGCGAACTAAGTTGACGGTTCATCATTCCAAAGTATCAGTACCACCATGCAAAGGATACATTGGCGGATTACGCTTCTTCGCCAGGTTGACGTGAGGTAGAGGGGGCGCCTGGCGTCGGTTCAACTTCTTCCTCTTCATCACCCAAAGCCCGGAAGTCATTGGCAGACCAATCAATCCGGGTTAAGGCCTGAAAGACAGCCTCTTCACTTATAAACTCAGCCGGATCAACGTCAGGGGCATAAGTGTGCTTACGGATTGGAGGAACAAGGCTCTGCACTTCAGGAATGACAAACTCCACCCGCTTGTTGTTTGCGTCATAAAAAGAGCGGTGAACCGCCAGGTTGGCTTCTGCTGCCAGTTGACTCGCCAGTGGACGCATCTCCTTTGTTATTCGTTTCAGGGCGTCATTATCAAAGGTTTCACCGTTCTCTTGAGCGCTGGGGAAACCCTTGGCTATGTCAGCCGGATCAAGATCTGCTATCCACGCCTTGGCGCGAGTCAGAGCCAGTAGAGTGCCAGCCCGGGCCGCGGATCGTTTCAACTCTTCAAGCTGCCCCGGAACCATGGACAGCCGGTCCAGTGTGTCTTTGATCAAGGACGGAGCTGTGTTGTCGTACGATGTGGCACATATGACTCGCTGGGCGCCGGTATACAACTGCTCAATCAGTGTGTAAGCGGCCTTGAGCTTCTTCCGCACATCAGAGCCCAGATGAGCAATACGCTAGCCTGCACCGGTTCAGATAGCTCAGGTTAAACCGGCGGGAGAATCAAAACAGAGGTAATCAGTGCAAAATTTTATTACCAAAGATGGCAGAGGTCATGGCATGAACTTGGCGCTTCAGTCTGGTAAGCTCTTCAGTCACCGGTTTAAGAGCTGATTCAGCATCTTCCGCCCGTTTTGTCAAACCGGCCTTCTCGGTGTCCCAATTGGCCCGCTCGGATTTATACCACTCCTTCAGCTGTTCCATAGTGGCCAAGGCAGTTTTCAATTCATCCTTGGCCTTGGTGGTTTCTGCTTGTTGAGTTTCCAGATTGGCTCGAAGGTCCTTGAGTTGCACGGTTTGCTGGTATATCTCATTCTGATAACAAAGGGAGCATGTTAGTTGTTTCATTATAAAGTCCCAAGCTCAATACAAATATTCAACTTGGCACTTGGGGCTAATGGCTAGTTGATCTCAGTTTGCTATGACGATACTGAAATTAAGTCCCGTTTAACTATGCTAAGTTGAACCGACCCTTGAGGGCTCTGATCTGCAGTTTAAGGCGTATGGTTTCTATGCAAAATTAAGTGCCGGTTTAACTATGCTAAATTGAACTGACCCTTGGGGGCTACTATGCAGAAAAAATACAAGAAAGGCATAACTCCTTTACCTCATAGCGGTCCTTCATACGGTTTACCAGACCAGCTTCAAAGTCACGGCTTGTGTAGAGCCGGTTCAGAAACCCGGAGTGAAGTTCTTGGGCAGAGAAGTTGTCATAAGCTGACAAATCAGTTTTCCCTTATCTTTACTCATAGTGGCGACTCTTCCTTGGCGCTGTGTTTTGCTAAAGCGACCAGTTGGCTAGGAGTGGTGTAGCGATGCCCGTCCACAATAACATCATCATTTTGACCGGGCTGGCGGATTGGCGGTCTTCTTTGGGCTTGGTGCCTTCATGCTCGCTCGGCGGTTCAACGATTCTGACCCGCTCTGTGGCGGACTCGGTGGAGCAGGATGCGAGGTTTCCACTTGGGCCTCCGGTTCAGTTTCGCGGATCAGCAATGTCGTCTCGGTACAACTCGCGGAGCTATTCTTAGCGACTTCAGGATTTTCACCCTGCTGCTCGGGGTCTTCTCCGGATCAACATCTGCAGAGGCTCAAGAGTTTTGCTTTTTACTCAAGCGAGCCTTGGTGCTGCAGTGTTCAGAATTAGAGTAAGATAAATCGACCAACGCAAATATAAACCGAATTGGCGGGACAGAAGTATGATACTTACCCTGCAACAACTTTAAGCGGAGGCAGTTGCGTGGTTGATGAACCGCCAGAGGAGTTGGAAGAGGCCTGATAATTCAGGTCAGACGGATTGAGAGGACATCGGAAGAAACCCTTTAAGGGATAACGTTTTTCAGGAGAACAAGTCACCTCTGGACGATGCTTCCGGGTTGGTGTATCTGGTAACCCGGACGAGGTAATCTGTTGGCCGCTGTGCCGGGTCGTACGGCGTTCTTCAGTCTGCTGTGTCTTCAAAGAAAGGTTTGGATTCAGATGAGCATAGGAATGAGATTTTTTCACTTTCCGGACTGCGCGGCGAATTCTTTTAACCGGCACGAGGTCGGATTCGGAAGAAAGTAGGATTACCTCAACATGGTCGGCATGACTGGCTTCAGCATCATCCTGTGAGTTTCAATTGTCAATAAAAAGGAACAAGTTACAAGCAAGAAGAAACATAAAGAGAAGAGCCGGTTTACGGCGACTCCCTCGAGAGTATCAATCTTTACCTCAGCTTCTGAATCTTCGTCTTCCGGCGGATCAGAAGACTCGGCGGTTTTCTTCTTGCCAGCTTTTTTGGTAGCCTTGGACTTTACACGCGGAGCCCGGGCCGGTTTGGTCCGCTTCCAGAAGGAGCTGTTAGCCTGTGAGGTAACAAAGATTAATGTATATCAACAAAGTATTAAAGGCCCGAAAAAGCGGTGAGCATAGCCTTACCGCAGGCGGTTTGTTGGCAACACAGAATGGAGCCAACCCGGTTAGGCTGCAGACGGAGATCGGTTCATCAAGCATCTTCTTTACAGTCTCTGTGACCTCAAGTTCAGTTATTGGTAACTCGTGACGTCTTTGAGGGTCTTTGAGGCTGCCAGTGTATTCGTGCATCAATCTGGGCCGGCGGCTTAATGGCAAGATGCCCCAAGAAACCCAGCATCGCACAAGGTCCACACCAGTTAGTCCATTGGCCATTAGAGCCCGGAGTTTAATGATTTGAGGCGCAAAATTCTTCCGTTCCGCGGCGGCAAGCGTAAAGGCAGCGGATGATGGTTGCTAAGCCGGTGAGGACGGTAACCCGGCAAAGGATTCTCGTTGTCAGGAGCAGTATTCCGGCAGTAGAACCAGGTTTGGTTCCAATCTTTCGGATGACTATGGTGTTTGGTGTGAGGGAAATCCACTTCCTTCCTTTTTTGGATTGAAACGCCGCCCAGCTCCGTGTTAGGGCCATCCGAAAATTCTGTACGGCGGTTCAGGTGAAAGAAATCCCGGAAAACTCTGTTTGACACGGAGTTTGGACCAATATCCTGTGGATGGAGTTGAAAACTGGCAAGGACATCCCGGAAGAATTTTGATCCGGGTGGGCAGAATCCCCGGTCTAAGTGCTGCACAAACACAATTACTTCTCCTTCTTGCGGATTGGGAGGGCATTCGGCATCCGGAACCCGCCAGTGGAGGACATTTTTAGCAGCTAAAGCGCCCGGTGGTAGCGTATCCGTTGAGTTGCGTCTCGGTGGCCTTAGACCGGACCCAATTGCAAGCTGAGAATTGAGGGGCCATTCCGGAAGACTAAACTGCGAAAGGGAAAAAACGGTTCACCGTTAACCGGTTCAGGCACATTATACAATGTTAAACCGGTGATTCGGCAGCCGGTTTCCGATTCCGGTTTAACTGAGGACTAATGGAGTGACGGGATAGCTATCAAAAAGTTAAACCGCCAAAAGAGACAGAACTGAAACCATCTACTAAGTATGGACAGAAACAGATTTCACATGCGAATGGAAGTACTTTAGATCTACCGAAGTTTCAGTAAGGAAAATTTCTACGAGCCTCATAAAGAGCAGGAAGGTTCGGGCATTCTAAACTAGAGGATCTGAACAAAAAGAAAGATGCATAAAGAGTTAAGCTGACGGCGGAGCAGTCACCCGCACAGGATGTATGGTACGGTTGAGTCGTACGGCCATGGCGGAGCAGGTATGAAGAAACTGCGATGAAACACTTATGAACTACGAGATGAACAGGACCTTCAGATGAGATCTAGGGTTTGAAGAGGGACCTTACCTGATGAGCAAAACCGCGGAGGAGCGCCGAGAACCTCTGATATGATCAGGTTGATGCAGCGGCCCGGCGCTGACGCGGCGTTGGAAGGTCGGAGGCGACGGCGGAGCTTCAGGGCTGGAGCGTCGCGAGGAAGGAGAAGAGCGGAAGAAGAAGAGAAAGGGGCCTGCCGGTCTATTTATAAGGAACCGGGGCAATTAACAAGCGCGAGAATCGAGGAGTCAAAAGCGGCGGACGGCGCAGCGGTCGCCTCGATTTCCGGGATAGCATTAAATGAAAGGGAATCTTACTGTTTGGATTTCTTTATTAAAGATGACGTCAAGGCGCCCTGTTGCGGTGGTCGGAGGATGACGTCACGGCGGTTCAAGCAGATGGCGGTTTACAGAGTTTCCTGAAGATGTTGAAGATTAACATGAACCGGTTCAAGTCAATCTGGGGCCTAATGTTGGGGATATAACTACTGAGTGTAAACCGCCCTGAAGGGGCCGGGTTACCCTCGTCCATGATCAGGGCCCACGGAGGAGGCCCAAAGCCCAGAGGCGGATTAGGATCCATTCATGTAAACCGCCTTAGTCTTGTAACTTGAGCTGTAAGATAAGAGAGAAGAGACCGAGCCGGACACTTGTATGAGCCGGATCGGAACTCTGTAGACCGGCCGGGCGTCAACCCGTGTATATAAGGGGACGGCCCGGCGGCGGGTTAGGGACAGACAATTCGAGGCTTAGGCGAAGCTATTGCTCCCTAGTCGCCGAAATCACATCAATCCCATCACAACTAGACGTAGGCTTTTCCTTCATCGAAGGGGCCGAACTAGTATAACTCCCGTGTCTTTGTGTCCGCTTTAACCCCTCTAAGTTAACCCGTACGATGGCCCTGCGACTAAGTCCTTTCACGAGGACATCTGCCGTGACAATTCCACGACAGTAACCTTACTTATTTTTTAGATAGTAGAGAACATAGGGAAAGGGGTAGCATTATGGATCAGTAGCCGGTCCTCAGTATAGTTCACTTATCTGTGCCTAACTGCCTACCCAAGCACACCTAGAATCCCTACAATGTTACCTGGTGCGAAGGAAATACTGAATTGTTTGAACTCCAGTGTTGCTCCACAATGTTCCTGATGGGAGTAAATAGCATAAAACTACTACTTTACGAGATAAGGTTCCAAAAAACTACCGGATTTATTTTTTTCGCTGATAACTACCAAGTCAGGGGTTGACTGTTTCAAAAAATCCCAAATCCTCTTTGTTAAAAAATTAAACATGTTTATGACAGGTTGGGCCCGCCAGTAAACGCACCGTTTGGTTGACTGTTTGCTTTACTGTTAACTGACTTGTGGGGGCCACATGCCAGCGCCTCATCCACACATTTTTACGGATTAGCCCTTACAAACATTTTAGAAAAGCAATCGGGTCCCTGGAATCAGCCTCCAAAGGGCTCTGCCCATGGCCGTCGCCGCACGCCATGGGGCTCCGCCCGCGGTCACCGCGCGCGCCATGGGGGCCTTGTGTGCAGGCCGCCGCCCGGAGCAGTGGCTGGAGAAATGAAGGCTGGAGGATGGCCGGCGGCAGAGCTCACCGGGCCTGGCAGCGGAGGGCGCACGCGGTGGCGGCCATGGCCACGAGCAACAGCTGTGCAAGCTCGGCGCGGAGACGGCCGGCGGCAGAGCTCGCTGGGCCTGGCAGTGGAGGGCGCACGCGGTGACGGCCATGGCCGCGAGCAGCAACTGCGCGAGCTTGGGCGTGGAGACGGCCGGCGGCAGAGCTCGCCGGGCCAGGCAGCGAAGGGCGCACTCAGTGACGGCCATGGTCGCGAGCACCAGTTGCGCGAGCTCGGGCGCAGAGATGGCCGGCGGCAGAGCTCGCCTCGCCGGGCCTGGTAGCGGAGGGCGCACGCGGTGGCGTCCATGGCCACGAGCAACAGCTGCGCGAGCTCGGGCGCAGAGGCGGGGCGCACGAGGTGGAGGCGAGGAGAGGCAGAGGCGGGCGGTGGTGTGGCAGTAGGTGGCGAGGGCGGGCTCCGGCGCTGGAGGCTCGCAAGATGTCGCCGGGCGCAAAGGTGGGCGCCGGCCGCGAGGAGAGGAGCGGCTCCTTGATTGCTTTTTCAGAAAAATAGCAGGGACCCGATTGCTTTTTCAGAAATGTTTATAGGGGCTATTTTGTAAAAAGTGAGGACATATGAGATAGAGACACTGACATGTGGGCCCACTTGTACCTTAACGGTCAACCTAACGGTCAAATTGACGGTTTCTTTAGGTGCGGGCCCGACCTGTCATAAACATGTTTAAATTTTAAGCAACGGTCATTTGGGGTTTTTTGAAACAGCCGACCGCGCATTTGGTAGTTATCTGAGAAAAATTAAAAACCGGTAGTTTTTGGAACCTAGCCTGTAAAATAGTAGTTTTATGCTATTTACTCTCCTGATGGGGAAAAACCGGTGATCCTCGAGAAACATTATGAGCGGTGCTGTTGTTGATCTCGTAAGAGTTTTCCTTGTTGCCCTGCATCCGAAGTTAGACCGATATAGTGCTGAAACTGCTTGCTCTGCCACAATTTTCCCTAATGGCACGTACTGAAGATTCCTCCATCACCATACAGGGGTCCCGTAGCTACTGTCAAAACCCAATGTAATTGGATTCAGGAAGAATCTCCTGCTCCTGTAAACGCATGCCAACGGGCAATGCCGAAATTGAAATAGCCGAGCCAATACCTCTTAGGCGCTGTCAAGGTTCTCATTGACAAAGATGCTGCTCACACTGCTAAGTCCTTATGGATGATGAAGTCTCCTCCATTAACGAAGCAGCCATAGTTCTTGTAGAGGATGAAGCCACGGCTCGCTTTGTCGCTGACAAAGGACATGTCCCTCTTGCAAACTTGGTCGCTGCAGTACTTCCGGCTCTCTCTCTCACCATGGGAGTGCTCAATACAAGAACGGCAGACAATCGGTCACATCCTGGAGTATTATGATCGACTATTAAATGCTGCTTGTATTGGAGAACAAATGGCTCGTTTGTTTCACTCCAAAATCTCATTGCAATTAATCGGAATATCTACCACTCCAAGACTACATGCTTCCATCTAAATTTAGGATACAACTACCTGACTCGTTACTACTAGTACTCCATCTACAAACTAATATGAAACTTGTTAGATCACTATTTTAGTGATCTAAAATGCCTTATATTAGTTCATAGAGGGAGTATTTGTTGCGGGAGGAAGGAAGATGTACACTTGTGATGAGCTATATATATGCACACCTGCAAAATGCCTAGCTAGAGCATCCGATAGTCATGCATATTAGTCATTTGTATATCACTGCAAACCCAACTGCATACAATCGGTTCATGCTTTATATTATTTACTTGTTCTGTTTACATGAAGAATGTATGCATGCACAACATATCTGTGACTCTTACCTTATGCAAGCTTCTGGGTTTGGGCTGCTCAGATGTCATTCCAATATCTCACCCCTATGAAATCTCAAACAAGCATTACATGATGCAATGCACGCGCAACAGACTGAGTACGAATCATACTTGTCTACCTAGTAGACATACATTAAAATGTACATAGATGAACCAAACCACAAGCAGGGTACGAGTGTCATTTTTCCCTCAAAAGGTCCATGGCATTTGATGGTCGTACATACATGCTAGGGTGGATATATATATGCATGTTCTCGTCAGAGATGATCATACCGTGTGTGCTAGCTTGCTTGGGTACTGTACGTATGAAGCACCTAATAGGGCGGGCGCTCTTCTTCCAATGCACACACATCTGCTGCTAGTTCCTGGGTAGGTATGCACTCGTGTGCGAGTATGCATTCATACAAATATATGATGTACATGTATGCATGGTTTCGTATCTCCTCGTTGTGTACATACGAGCTCGAATGTTGCAAGTCAACCTCTCTTGGACGACCCCGATGCAACACAAAAACCAAAGCATGCAACTATGCAAGTACCGTTGAAATATTCTTGATGCATGCATGTATGTACGTGCATCCAACAAGCCAATTTTAAGAACATCTAAGAATAAAAATAAGATTAAGAAAAAAAATTGAAAGACAAAGCATGACCACCGAAAAAATATATCCCTACACTGCCCAGGCGCCTCTTTTGATTACATAACAAACTCTAATGAAAATGCATGGTTAATTTGGTGAGATTCAAACGCATGCAAAAATCATTCAAGGATAAAGCATGACCACAAAAAATATCCCTACACGGCACCGGCGTCTTATTTTATTACATCACAAACTCTAATAAAAATGCATGGTTAATTTGGTGAGATCCAAAAGTATGCAACATCGCGGCCATTTCGAGTGAGAGCCACACGTGTTGTGCATGCATGCATTCTTCATGTCAAGAGAAAGATAAAACAATATAAAGCATGAACGGATTGCATGCAGCAAGGTGGGGCAGTGATATAGTCATGAGAATGTACATCGATATCTGATGATTTAGCTAGGCATTTGGCATGCATATATATAGTCCATCGGAGTGCATATATGTTGCTTCATGTATGCACTAATATAGAAGTAGTAAGTCAGCTAGCTATAGCCAGTGGCGGAGGATGAAACTTTTTTGAGATGGGTTGAACTCTTAAGCACCAGTTTCTTTTTTGAGATGGCGGAGGACCAAAATAGATAAGCACACAGTAACAATGCACATCAATACTCTTATCTGATCCTAAACAGATTAAGAAATACACAGTGAAAATATAAGCATATACTGAAGTAGGAGTAGAAAAACAACCTAATCATACCGATAAGAAAGCTTTAGTGGTGTCTAAAAGACCCGGGACATGGCAGCGCCCCGCCATATATTTTAAAAATCTTCGTTGATTTTACCAAGAACAATACTTTTGAATATCTCAATATAACACACTATCAAGTAGTTAAGCCATGTCACCAGAAATCTTGCTGCGCAACTTGGCCTCGATGATTGTATTGTCAAACCATTATTTGAAAATCGCATTCTAAAATTTAAGAAAAAATTCCTCTGCCATTGGTACGTGCAGTCCCTTTCCTTGTGGCCGCCAGCGCGCACTCTCCTCCTGGCCGGCGGCCTCAACCACATTCACCCCGCCCCGGCGCCGCGCGTGCTTGGCTGCTTGGCCCTTGAACCACAAAAAATCCTTGAGTATTTCTTCATCTAAGCCCTTGAACCACAAAAAATTAATGGTCTAAAAATGATCTGATGTATAAAGGAGCTTAAGACGAAAACACCCAGCAACCTGGACGTGGAACTCGATCGATGTGCAAAACATACAAGCTGGTTGGATGATGCATGCTTACTACTCGATCCAATCAAGTTTGTTTCTCTTATAGTGCTGCATTCCGCCAGCTTCACGGTCACAAATTGGGCCTACGTCATTTAGTTAAGTAGGAGAAAAGACTCCATGTGTGCAGATGGAGAGGGTAGCTGATGGTACAGGGGTACAGTGTTCGAACACAAAATTTGTTTTGCCACGAAGACATGTATTTGAGCTCACTCCAAATTTTGGCCGATGTGTCATGCCATAGAGTATGCACGGCTTGTATCTAATCACATCCTCAGGAGATAAAAAAAATATACATAAGTCTATTGCCAGGTCGTATACGCGGGATGGGGTTGCGTTTGGGACTATTCTTGGGTCGTCTTGCGGTAGGGACGGACAACCCTGCACCACTTGTCAGTTTAACAAGAACTGGAACTTATGTATGTGTTATTCAGGCCTGAATACAGAAAGCATGTTTCCGGTAAGTCACACATGTTGTGCATGCATTTTTCATGTCAAGAGAAAGAGAAAACAATATCACAATGAATTGCAGCTCCTCCGTGTGGTGTGTAGTGATTTATACTCTTGACTACATACATGGTTATGGGATGATATTTGTAGTTATTCAGATTCTATATATATTCTACCGTAAAGTGCACATCTCCTTCGGTAACTAATAGTTAATAGTAGTAGCACAACAGCATATATATTAAAATGGAAGCATGCTGTCAAGGACTGGCAGCTAATCCTGTGATCTATTATTCCTTCTCTGAAAACCGTTATCCCTATAGCATATGAGATGTTGGAGTGAAACAAGCAACCCAGCTATTCTCCTATCCGAACAGCCTGAAAGAGTCAATCCAGCCATGGAGGGGGGTTGGCATGCAATTCCTATCATTGAACTCATCGACCGGCAATGGTGTGACCATCGGCCGTCCTCTATGCCGTTTCTCCAAGGGGCTGAGCTGCGCCAGCGGGTCCTACGATAATTGGTCGCCATCCAAACTTCCTGTGGTGGTCTCCTTTTTAATTAAACTAGATGACCCATTGCGCCCTTCGCACAAAGGCCAACTCCAGTCATGAAGCCAATAAATGATAATTTCCTGTTCTAGCTGGAGTTGGAGCAAATCTTAACTTTACTGTATCCTAGAACACAGGCGCGAGCACCATGTTCTGTATCCCAGAACTTCCGAATTAAACGGAAGATCTGCCAGACATGGGCTTGTGATAATTTTTTAGAGCTATAAGGACGATATTATCATGCCAGACATGCGCTTATAGTAATTTTCAGAGCACATTTTGCAATAACAATGTTCTTAATATCACCGTGGACTATGTGTGTTTTAAAATGAGTAATGGTACTTCACCATGAATCTGGGAAAATCTCACCTTCCATGTTAAATAGGTATGCATTCAAATGTGAAATGCATGCGCAACAACCTTAAATGATCAAATGCATGTGCAATACCCAAAGTACGAATTGCGCTTGTCTACCTAGTAGACATACAATTAAATGTGGATGAACCAAACCACAAGCTGGGAACGCGTCTCGTGTTTCCTCGGAAGAACCATGACATTTGATGGTCCTACGTGAAATATAGCTCCAAGGAAAATTACTGATGGTCGTTAGAAGAAAGAGAGGATGCCTTCTGGGGCATTCCCAAGATTAGTTGCTTGATACTCCTTGAATATTACACTGGGGTACCATGGGCATCCCAAGTTTAGGCTCTTTTCACTCCTTATTCCTTCATCCATCGTGATCTCACCCAAAACTTGAAAACTTCAATCATACAAAACTTAACAAAATCTTCATAAGATCTATTAGTGTAATAAAGCAAATCACCAATTTAAGTACTGTTGCAAGCTCATTCATATTTTATTATTGCATTATACCTACTATATTCTAACTTTACCATTCCCCCGATACAATCCATAGTTTCATCAAAATAAGCACACAATGTGACAAAAACATAATCTGTCAAAAATGGAACAGCCTGTAATCTGAACTTTAAACATACATACATAACTCCCAAAATTCTGAAAAAATTAGGACAACCTGAGCAATTTCTATATCAATCATGTGTAAAAGATTATTAATTTTTCGCCGCTCCAGTGATTTTTAACAATTCTGCTACTGGACATAAAAGTTTTTGTTAATGAACAGAATCAAATCAACTATCTACCAAATCATCGCAAAAACTTTACTTGACACAAAAACTAATTAAAACATAAAAGAGACAATCATTACAGTAGTAGAATTGCATGTTTATTGAAGAACAGAAAGGGAACTATTGGCTTGTCTCCCAACAAGCTCTTTCTTTATAGCCATTAAGAGAGGCTTTGAGATTCTAATGATGTTCATATGTAAGATAATAGTTGAAACACAAAGAGAGCATAAAACATGCGACAAACACATTTAAGTCTAACATACTTCATACGCATAGGAATTTGATAAGGGAACAAGTTATCAAGGCAAGAAATATCTAGCATATGCAAAGGAGAGAAATAAAACATTGACAATCTCAACATAACAAGAGGTAATTTAGTAACACGAATATTTCTACAACCTTATTTTCCTCTCTCATAATAATTATATGTCGGATCATAAATTCAACAATATAGCTATCATATAAAATTTTCTATTCATGATCCACATGCATACGAGTTTTATAATCTTCCAAGATAGTGGGATTAACATCAACTAAACTTAAGACCTCTCCAAACCCACTTTTATCAAAAATTTCATATGATTGAACAGTCTTCAAATATGTGGGATTATTTTTACTTAAAGTTGACACTCTTCCAACCCGACTTTCGATATTATTATTGCAAAATTTATTATCTATATCATATTCATCACGAGGCTTAAATAAATTTTCAAGATCATAAGAAGCATTATCACCCCAATCATGATCATTGCAATAAGTAGTGGACACAACAAAATTAACATCCCCAAACTTGTAGCTTTGCATATTATTTGTTCAATTGACTTTAATAAAATTTATCATAACATCAATGCAATCATGCCTTTCATTCAAGGAGCTATCAAGTGTGGGTGCACTAGCAATAATTTCATTTTTAACATAAGGGACTATAGCAAGTTCATCACCATAAGCATCATTAGTATTGGCATCGTGGCCATAAGAATAACAAGCATCACATTCATTTAGAGGGGATATTTCAACCAAATTAATGGAATCACAATTATCTATAGATTCATCCATATCATTATTTTCTTCCAAAGCAGATATTCTCTAAATGAATTCACTAACATAGGCATTAGATGCATAGTTTTTACAGCAATATTGAAGTATTGCAAAATTTTCAGATTTGTAGAGACTGATATCACACTTTTCAATCAAAGAAGCAACTTCATAGGCACCCTTCAAAGCAACAAAATTCTTCAATTTGTTCGATATCATAGTAACTATAATCATCATTGGCATAAGAACATAAGATTTCATTGTCGTTAAACTCACATAACTAGGGAAGGTGTTTTTTAGGGTTCTTGGAGCAACAAGTAAGATCATAAATTTCACATAGATTCCAAGCATAGCATAACAAACAATTTATTTCATGTCATAAGTGTCTCCCCTTTTGAGACAAACGGTGACGCAAATGAGCAAGCTCATATAAGGATTTTCCATCAACTAAGCTAGTTGGGGTTTTAGCACGGGCACAAATGAATCGAACATGATCCAAGTAGAAAACTTTAAGTGGATCTATAGTTATCTTTTATTTTCTGTTTTCCTTTCAATTTTAGAGACATGAAGGCAAAAAGCAAGCAAACGAACAAAAAGGCAAAAGGAAAATATTTTTGTATTTTCATAAAAAAAATCGAAATGTGGGAGATGAAAACGAGAGGCAAATGACAAATAATGTAACTGCAAGGAGATGAAAGTTTATGCGTAGATACTTGATAGATGTTGATGATGTCTCCCCGGCAACAGCGCCAGAAATTCTTCCCGCTACTTGTAATCTGCGTTGATATTTCCCCGAAGAGGAGTGGATGATGCAACACAACAGAGGTAACTATTTCCCTCAGTTATGAAAACAAGATTATCAATCCAGTAGGAGAAGCAAGCAACATTATGTAAACAACACCTGCACATAAACAACAAATACTTGCAACCCAACGCGTAAAGGGGTTGTCTATCCCTCAACGGTATTGAGATAGATTAAATTGTATGAGATTTGATAAGTAGATCTAACTAAAATACAAAATAAATAAATAAATAAATATGGCAGCAAGGTATTTTTGGTTTTAAAATATGATAGGAAATACACCCGGGGCCATACTTTTCACTAGGGACTTCTCTCTAGAAAATACCATACGGTGGGTAACAAATTACAGTTGGGCAATTGACAGAAAAGCTAATAATTATGACGATATCCAAGGCAATGATCATGTATATAGGCATCATGTCTAAGATTAGTAGACCGAAATGATTCTGCATCTAGTTCTTTTACACCACACATCGACCGCTATCCAGCATGCAACTAGTGTATTAAGTTCATGGAAAAACGCAGTAATGCATTAGGAAAGATGACATGATATAGACAAGATAAACTCACGCATGAATAAATACCATCATGTTACCCTTAATAGCAAGGATAGATGCTTGTCATGTCCTTTTCTGTCAGTGAGATTCAGCACCGCAAGGTCAAACCCATCACAAAGCACATCTTATCATGGCAAGATAAATAAATCTAGTTGGCCAAACCAAACCAATAAATCAGAGAAGAAATACGAAGCCATAAAAATCATGCATAAAAAAGTTCAGACAAGACTCAAATAATATACATGGATAAATCTGATCATAAACTCACAATTTATCGGATGCCAACAAACACACTGCAAAAAGGAGTTACATCAAATAGATCTCCAAGAACATCAAGGAGAACAATGTATTAAATATAAAAAAGAGAGATCAATCAATTAAGAACCCGTAGGTTTGTGGTAAATTACTCACGCATAATCGGAGGGGCAGCAAGGATAATGAAGAACCCCTCCATGATCGTTGGCCCCTCCGGCAGAGTGCCGGAAAAGGCCTCTAAATTCGATCTCGTGGTTCTGGAACATGCGACAGCGGGAAACGTTTTCGTTCTCTCCCCTAGGGTTATTGGGATTTTAGGGTATTTATAGAGGCGGAGCTGGGTCAAGGGGGTGCCAGTGGGCCCCACTACCCATCAGGGTGCGCCGGAGGCCCCTGGCGTGCCCTGGTGTATAGTGGGCCCCACAGGCTTCCTCTCGTGTGCTCCAGAAACTCAATTAAGATGCCCTCTGATGGAAAATGTTTCACCATGAAAGTTGTGCGTCTTGTCGAAATGATTGATTTTGATATAAAAATCATGTTAATCCGAGGATGAGCGCGATAACAACATCTTGGATCAAGAGTTTGATTTTCATAGTGAAAATGTTGAGTTGAGCATGCCCGTTAAGGTTTGCAAAGTTCACCCAATTTCATACTAAAATGCATGATTAAGCAACTCAGTTTCAACTTCAAAATAATTTGCTTGAGCATATGTGGACTCATCTTGTCAACTAATAGATATACCAGCTCTTTTTCTATCAATGTACTTGTGACAATTAAAATTTATCTGATTGTAAGCTATGAGATTTTTATTTGGTTGTAAACTATTTATTATTGCCTGTAAAAACTAAGTTATTTATTTTGTTTTAACTATCTGCAATATTCTACTTTTAATTGGATTTATATGCATGAAAGTCTAAAAAATAGTGTAAATTTGGCCGCCTACCGGCCAGGTGGACCAAATGGGTTGGCTAGTTGGGCGCACTGGCTAGATTTGGGCGAACGCGGCCAAACGGACAAACAACGGACAAGATCTGTGTCTGTTTAGATCGGCGCGTTGGAGTCGGCCTTTGGCATGAATGACTAGACTTCCTGTGATATTTAAGGAGCCATGCAAAGCCAGCGGCCATTTCTGATCGGCTGCGATTTAAAATCCGGCAAAATACGAAAGTAGTGTATTACAACTTTGTAATCTCACTTTATTAAAACAGTTCATATATATAGAAAATAAGTACATGTACATAGTATTCATCGTAGTGTCAAACTCTGTATGCCCGCAATAAAAAAAGATTCTTTATGCCGGCCGTGGTTTCTTATTTGGCCACGTCGTGCTTGTTGTCATCCTCCTTTCCGTAGGCGGAGACGGGGAAGGTCCTTCCCAGTCCGGTGGGCGTCTTGAACGTGATCTTTGAGTGGTCGTTTTTGTCGATGTACATGTCGCAGACGGTGACCCAGATGAGGAGCTCCTTGCTCTTGACGCCCGTGATGCGCTTCATCTTGCGGTCCTGGACGAAGGCCGTCACCTCGGTGGCATACGAGACCAGCCTCCCGATCTGCTTGAAGGTGTGCGTGAGCGCCTTCTTCTGGCGCAGCCACACGAAGCCCGTGGAACGGTTGTAGCCGACCTCCTCGATGTCCGCCAGCGGCAGCAGGCCCAGCGGCATGTTGGTCTCGGCCAGCAGCTCCGTCGCCTTCTCTGCGCACAACGCCGCACCATGGTACACCTCCGCGCCCTCCCTGTTCACCTCGATCGCCTGCGACGCCATCTCGATGGATTAAATCTAATCTCTCAAACAAAACTCTGGCTCAACTAGACGCTCGGGAGATGCAGGGGGGCTTGTTGATTGATGTGGTGGGATACTGGGATTGGAGGTGGGGAGGGCCGGATTTATAGGCATTGACGCGAACTATATAAGAAATTGTACTTACCTCTGGAGTGCTTACATCTGGAGCAAGAGAATGTGAAAGCAAAGGTCTGGAGTTGAGGGATGACACTCGAGCGACCTGTGTCAACGTCGCGTCGTATATGGGGAGCGATCGGGCGGATGGAATGGCGTTGCTGGTAGTTGAATTAATACTCCTGCTAGTGATGCAAGCACGCGTCTGATGGGACCCCTGTTGGTCCAGTGCAACCACCCGAGTTAACTTGCGATTTTCCCCAGCCAGCGTGATGCATGATGCTGCTGGTACTAATAGATCCGTAGCAGCGTTCATTTCAGCAACAGTTTGTTGGGGAAAGAACCTTTGGTTTCTGGGTGTATATACACACCATACGAGGAAAAATAATAATACAAAAAATAAAAGTAGAACAAATAAGATTTTTAGAATAAACTAGAAATTCTTTCGCACTAGTATGTAAATTTTCACGAATAAAAATCAGCGGTGACTTCAGGACAAAAAAATATTGGATGAAAATTTTCTTTTTTTCTAAAAGAAGTCAATGGGTTATTTTTCTTTTTGTGGAACATTTTTTGCAAGTATAATGGAAAGTCGATTTTATTTTAAAAATATTTTCAATTTTTTTACTTTTTACTTAATTGTTTCTATAAATAGGCTGTATATACACCCATAGATCAATAGTTTCACTCCTAGTTGGTTGCGCCTACTATGCATGATAGTAGCTGCCCACACTATTCTGCTATGAGTACTTTAATGTAGTGGACTTTCTAGAGGTACACCGATGACGGATCCAAGCGGCAGAATGATTTACTTTCTCCGTTCTTTTTTCCAACCGGGCTCACACCCCTTTCCATTAATTTTGCAATCAACGGAAATACATTGTACCAGTAGTTATCCAAGCCATCCAACCAAAATAAGACTGAAAGGGGAAGAGCGAGCTGGAGCATCGCCAGGAAAGCCACCGCAAGATGACCCTAAAACGGATCAACCGCCATGGGGCAAAAACCTGACGACACTTACTAGCCTCTATCCTAAACCAACAGTGACGATAAAGCGAACCCTGTGAGGCTACCTAGCCTACCCAGGGCAGAAAGCGGCAATTCTCCAAAATCATAGAACACTCCAGGACGGGCATCAAACCCAAGTGGACTGCAAAGCGAACAAGTTAGCCGATCTGTATCCCATCTTCATCTTTCAACATCATCACACCTCGCGATTGGTTCCTGTCCGCCAGAGCTGCTGCCACATACGCCAGTCTCTTCACGCCCGCCTGAAACTTCGACCTATCTTCTCCTTTTAGCAGCCCTGCCCAATACAACATAAAAGAGCAAGCACTGAAAACAGCCTCCAAAGGAGAGCGAGCATTATACTTGTCAAAGGTAACTTTATTTCGGAGACACCAAATCCCCCAGCACAAAGCAGCAATAATCATCATGTAAAACTTTTTTCCTCCAGGGAAAAATTTATACAACCACGCCCAACTTTGCCATAGCGATCGTGGGCAACAGGATGCCCCAGCCGTGAGCCCCAGGGTCCCCCAGACAGTTCTAGCAAGAGAACATGTAAAGAACAAATGGTTTGCAGTTTCTACACTGGTGCAGAAAGAACAAATAGGGTTCCCAGGCCAATTTCTCTTCCGTAAGTTATCCCGAGTCAACACAGTATTTTGGAAAAGCTGCCACAAAAATATTTTGATTTTCAATGGAATGCTGGCTTTCCAGATCCACTTATAATTAGGGCCAGCTATATCTCTCTCCAACCACTCATACACAGATTTAGTGGTAAGCTTTTTGTTCTTGCACAGTTTCCAAAATACAGTGTCAGGGGTAGTGTTTAACGATATTTCCTAGCCTCGGACACAACCCATTCCCATTGATCATAAATTTCCCCAAACAACCTGCTTTGAAGCCCAGCTTATAGTTTTTGCCACAAAACCATAGCGGTCCCATCCTGATCCTGACATACACTGAACAGGATAGGGAATTTTTCGCACAGGCGCAGCATCTAACCATGGATCATGCCAAACCCTAGCCAAGTTACCACTATTAATCTTGACAGCTCTCCCTCCATATCGTCTCCTTAACTTTCATAATCGCCTTCCAGCAAGGGAATCCAAAAGACTACTGAACATTAGCTACAGTTTTGTTTTTGAAATATCTTGCCAAATAATTTGTTGCCACAGCCCATCTTTAGTTTCAAGCTTCCACCACCACTTGGTCAACAAGCTAATGTTCTGCTTATGGAGGTCCTTGATCCCCAACCCACCTTTTTTTTGGACCGACAGACCCTAGCCCATTTCACCATATGATAAGCACGTTTGTTATGCTTTCTCCTCCAGAAAAATCTTCTCCGATGTTTATCCAACTTACCAATAAAAGTCTTGTTGAATAACAACATAGACATAAGATATGAGGGGATGCCATCCAGGCTCGAGCCTAACAAGGTGAGCCTAGCTCCAGAAGACGCTGTATAGGCTATCCAAGCATCAAGTTTTTTAATCATTTTAGCATCCAATGAATCCAGCTCAATATTTTTCAGAGTGGAGTAGGAGACCGGTGTACCCAAGTATGTCATGGGTAAAGAACCCATCTGACATCCAAACATCTCAGCATATATTGCATCAGTCTCATTATCCCCCCCTATAGTAATAATTTCGCTCTTGTCGAAATTAATTTTCAACCCGGACATGAGTTCAAACAAATAAAGCAATAGTTTCACATTAACAGCTTTATCATTATCATGCTCGAAGCAAATGACAGTATCATCTGCATATTGCAAAATCCCCACTCCATCCTTTATAAGATCAGAAGCTAACCCTTTGATAAGGCCATTTTTCTGGGCCGAGGTCATCATCTTGGCCAGACATTCTGCTGCAAGATTAAATAGGAATGGAGAGTGTGGGTCACCTTGCCTTACCCCTTTGGCACTCTGAATATAAGGACCCATCTCATCATTGATCTTAACACTAACCGTCCCATTCCTTATGATCTGATTTACCCACCCACACCATCTTTGGTTAAAGCCACGTTTAACATGACACTCTAGCAAAAAATCCCAATTGACTTTGTCATAGGCCTTTTCAAAGTCAAGTTTGAGAATCACTCCTTTTTGTTTTTTGTCATGAGTGTAGTGCATGATCTCATGCAGTGATAGAATGCCATCTACTATATGCCTCCCCTTGATAAAAGCATTTTGATGTATGCTAAACAGTTTATGAGCATATTTGCCAGCCCTAAGGTCCATGACCTTAGTAATAAGTTTATACGGACAACGCAGAAGACAAATTGGTCTGTACTGTTGTATTCTCCTAGCATCATTCGACTTAGGAAATAGGGTGATAATGCCATAGTTCAGCCTTTGCACATCTAGTTTCCCTTCATAAAACCATTCAAACAAAGCAAATAAGTCCGGAGCTACAACCTCCCAGCAGTGTTGATAAAACTCAACCGGGATATTATCTGGCCCGGGCGCCCTATTAGAGTTCATGTCAAATAATGCTTTTTTAATTTCCTCAATAGAGAATGGTTTAGTCAGTTCCTCATTGTCATCAGAAGAAATTTTTTCTTCGTGCGACCATAGATCTCCATCAATGTGACAGAGATTTCCAGGGGTAGGTCCGAAAAGATTTTTATAATACTCTGTGGCATGTGCCAGAAGGTTCTTAGTCCCTTCAATAGTGACCGCACCACACTCCAAGGAGATCATGGAATTTTTCCTTCTGCGGCCATTAGCAACTTTATGAAAAAAGTTAGTATTATTATCTCCCTTCAAAAGCCATCGCTGAGAAGAGAATTGATGCCAATACCCTCTTCCTCTATATACAAGTTATTGAGCTCTAGCAAAATTTCCAGTTTTCTGGTATAAGCCTGTCCACATAACCCAACAGTCTCCTCAAGCCCTTCCAGCTCCTGCAATTCTAGCTTAATGACATTTCTTCTGATCTTGTTGTGTCCAAAAATATTGGAACCCCACCCTTTAAAGAATTTTTTAATTCTCTTCAACTTTATGTTCAGAGTGTCAATAGGATCCTTGGTATATACCGGTTTCGACCAAATATCAGCAACCAGAGGCAAAAAATCTGGGTTAATAAGCCAATTATTGTCAACTTAAAGCACCTATTACCAGGTGCTCTAGAGGGAGCCAAACCCCCATTTAGTAACAAAGGATTATGGTCAGATAACTCTCTAACTAGCTTACTAACTGAAACTAGGGATACAAGTCCTCCCAGTCAGAAGACATCAATACCCTATCCTATTTGTTAGACCAGGTATAACATCCCCCTACCATAATTATATCTCTGAGCCAAGGAGGTGATGACAGAATTGAACACATCAGAAAAGTGGGACATAGGAGTTTTCTTGTTTTTTTTCTCCACTATGCCTAAGGATATTAAAGTCTCCTCCTACCAGGTAGGGGATGTGGGTGTTGTTGCACATACTAGATAATTCAGCAATGAATTCTGGTTTATTTTCATCCTGAGCAGCTCCATAAACCACTAATAGGGCCCAATTGCATTTCTTACCTTTATCAAAAAGGTCCATTTGCAGGACATATTTTCCGTGCTTAACATTGATCAGATCAAATTTGTCTTTATTCACACCACCCAGAATACCTCCTGACTTACCCCTGGAAGGGATCCAATCCCATTTGAATTTACCTTCAGGGTACAACTTCCTAAAATAGGAAGGATTATAAGATTTTTTCATAGTCTCTTGCAGACCAATAAAATCCACGTCATTGGCATATATGATATCAGTGAGGCAGGTAGACATGCCCTTCTTGCCTGCCCCCCTACAGTTCCATAATAGTCCTATCATTTATACCTAGCAGGTTTCCCCCTCTCCCTGGTAGGTCTGCCAGGATCCAGGGCAGACTTACCATCCTTATTTTTTATCTGACTCCTCGTTACGGCCTGTCCCTATCACGGGGGATAGGACCTTCACTTTTCCTCTGCTGAGCACGTTTCTTTTTTTGTCTAGATTGTACCAGAATATAGGGCTCCTCATCGTCTACACTTTCATTCTCCCAGGTTAATAGTAAGGGGATGTCATTACCTAGCCCATCATTAACAGTAATAGGGGGAATGTTAGTTTCAGCCCTTTTATCATGCAAGAGGGTCCTAGATACCTCTAATTCCCGCAACACATCTATCCTATCGAAACTATCATCAGTAATATGCACCCCCATCATAGCAGCTCGAGCAACAATAGCAGTATCATCAAGCACGAGAATTGGTTATTCAAGTGGGATATATTTTACCTTGACATCACGTTTCTTGATCTGTTGGTAGCCGTCTCCTCCACACGATCAAGCTTGAGGAACTGTCTCGCGAAGCCCGCCCTTGAGAGCAATATTTTCATGCAACGGTGAGCGAGAAGGTGATTCAACAAGGTAAACACTGTGACTATCCCCCTTCCGTGGACCCCTCACCAAGAGGAACAATATGAGGCGAGATGGCCACACCACATAATCGACAAGGGAGGAAAATTTTCTCCATAAGATTCATCGACATATTGCATAAACATCGGAGATGGAGGAATAGGGTTTGGATAATATCCCAAGCACCTTTTTCATATTGCCAGCAACATTAGGAGATTTTCCTCCTCCTCCCGATATCTCATCTCTTTTTCCTCATAAGTTTTTTCAGCTGGTGATTCAGAGTAAGCCATTTTCTCAGATGCATATTCTCTAGCCATGGATTCGAGCAAAAGCTCAGTATGATTTCCCTCGTCGCTATCCCCCTCTTCCTCACTTTCGGCTATCGCAAATAACCTTTGTGACCCTTTATCATAGGTTTGAGAAGTGAAATTACCCATCACAGATGCACTGGTTTCTCCTTGTCCATCAGAAGAAGCAGGATAGGAATTCATCCTAGCTTTCTTAGGAAAGGATGGAGATGCACTGCTGTCCACAGTAACAGAGGCTTGATTTTTTTCTCCTCCCCCCGTCACAATTTTCTCAACCTCATAATAGAAATCATAGAACTGTTCTCCCAACATGACCTCAGCAGTGGGGGGGGGGGGGGATTTTTTTCACCTCTCTACATCCAAGGAGAATTCTAACGTACTCAGGTTTATGCAGAGTAGATTCATCCACCTCAAGAGTGATACCTACCAGAGCTCCTGCATAAGCAACATGCTCAGCACATCTTTTCTCTAAAGGAATATTGCTAACTCTAACCCAAGCCTTCTCCATTTCCCCCTTAGCACCAACAGATGCTGACCAGGGCTTTAGATTGACCACAGCAGCCCCATCCTTCACAGTGGCGTTTCCCATAGCAACAGGCCCTCTCCACCTCACTAGCATTAGGAAATCTCATCACAAATTGATTATGCCCTATGGAGCAAGCAGTACAGCTCCATTTCTTTTTACCAGGCTTATGAGCAAAGAAACCATTAAATTCAGATTCAATCTCTTTAGCTGTAGCACTCCCCTCCACAATGGAAATCACAACACTATTAGTCTTCTCATTTTTCTTAGCAGCGCACACATCAGGGATATAGAAAAAACCCTGCCCAGGAGATTGGAAACCACACAGGAAAGGGATACATTCCCATGGCCTCAAAGTTTGACACAACTGTGCCATATGCCCAAGCTTATTGCATTTTTCACAACGCACAGTAGGACAGCGAGGAGCAAAGTGACCTGGGAGATTGCAGTTGAGGCAGAGCTTGTCGTTGGTCTTGGCAGCTGGATCTGGAGCATCCACTGCAGTCGACGAAGCCGTCTGAGCCGTCGACGTCGCCGTGTTCGCCCGCGCCTTGGCGTCTCCACCCATCGCCCTTGCCGCAGCTTCCCATCTGTCTTCGGAACCTCCGCCAGATCTGGCCCCGCCAGAAGGAGGTGGCGGCGGATCCGGGCGTTGCCACACCATGTGGCGAGAGGAGTTCGCCTGCGCCGTCTTGCGCCCCCCGCCGAATCCACCGCGCGTCGAGGAGTCTCGCCATCCGCCAGATCTGCCTCCTCCTCGATCCCCCATCGATGCGGTTGTAGCACCGCACCCGTGCACAGCCCGCCACCTGAGCAAACGAACGCTCGTCGCCGCCCACCTTGCCTCGCCACCACCCGAACGAATCTCGTGAGGGAGGAGAGGAGGAAACCCTAGTTTTCTCCCATAGGTGGCCGAAGAGCGGCGCGAGATGAGAGTCGCGGCTCTCAATAATGGAGGTAGGTGGGGTGGGAGGGGGATATGATGCGTCCGCTCCCTCTCCACGCCCCGCGGTCTCCCCCCGGTCTCTGGGCCCGGTATGGCGGTGAGACCGCCATGGATCCACCTCTCCCGTGCTGCCAGATGTACCGCATCCATCCACTACATGGTTCCCCCCCTCCCCCACCGGCATGCATGCCCCCACCTCCCACGTCTCCATGCATGGCGCCCGGTCAACCCTAGCCTGGTGACACGGGAAAATGATGGTCTGATCCGGCTCGATGCGCTCTCCCTCGTGCAGATAGCGCGCATCCACCGTCACACCACGCGTGTCGACCAATATCATCCGCAGCGCGCCGTGCCGTAGGACGATCTCGCCGGCGGCGGCGGTGAGGACGCGTGCCGAGATGAGGTCGGCGACGTACGTGACGCGCCAGCGAGTCTCACGCGTCTCGCGCTCCATCTCCATTCCGAAGATGCTATGTTGACGCGGACTCATCTCCGTTCCTAAATATAAGTTCTTTTAGAGATTCAAATATAGACTACATACGAAGCTAAATGAATGAATCAACACTTTAAAATAAGTCTATGTACCTTCGTATGTAGTGTATATTGCAAGCTCTAAAATGTCTTATACTTACGATCGAAGGGAGTAGTGTTTTATTCATGTTAACCGACGCTCTCTTGTCTTACTCAACTTACTAGTTGCTCTCCAATGGAACCAATCTTCGTTGGCGACGAGGAGGAATCACCTGGTCCAGTGACACCATTTCCATGGATCACTCATCTTGCACCTTAGAATAAAACATGCTCACCCAAAATGTATTCTTGGATAACTAATCCTTCACTGTAGGCCAATGTAAACACTTACCTAAAGAAATGCATGTTAAAAAAATAGAAATAGATTGATTACCCATTCACATGGCAAAACGGGTATGGTATATTTTTAAGTTAAGACTTCTCTCTCTCTCTCTCCCTCTCTCTCTCTCTCCCGCTCTCCCTCTCTCCCTCTCCCGCTCTCCCTCTCTCCCTCTCTCCCTCTCTCCCTCCCTCTCTCCTCTCTCTCTCTCTCTCTCTCTCTCTCTCTCTCTCCTCCCTCCCTCCCTCCCTCCCTCCCTCCCTCTCTCTCTCTCTCTCTCTCTCTCTCTCTCTCTCTCTCTCTCTCAAAGAACCACACCGCAAGGCCTCCTCTTCTAGTTCTCAGGCATTATTCCGTTATTGATGGCAAAGCCTTGCTGGATTGGCACTGCCGTACGCGTGGATATCGGCAAAGAGATCATACGTTGGATCTTTGGTTCAACCAAAAAATTCTCGTGGTTGGGAGGTTGTAATCCTAGCTGCGGGATTCTGCATAAACGATCAACACCAACTCTTCCTCAAATGCACTATAGTTTGTAATGATCTGGTCCAATCTTATGTGCATCTTCATAGTGAACCTGGGAACTTGATTCGTAGTGCGGGTTTTTTTACCACGTTTCCCAACAATTGCATCATGGGTGATCTATGAATAGATGCGAATTGCGATCTAGAGCACATGAGATGTGCAGCTATTGCACAATAATTTTGCTCTGCGGGTAGTAGATGAGATCTATTGTTGACACATTTTTTTTGCGGGTAACATATGTGATTTATTACTTGATATTCTTGTTGCATCCCATGACGATTTATTATGTTTGAGATGCTTTGTATTTCTGATGAACCTTCATAATAAATATGATTTAAAAAAACATTGTTATAACAAATTGCACGAATGTTTTATTTGACAAACATGAAGATTTTTTACTCGGCAATTGGCATACATGACTATTTTCATGGGCAAAAAATAGTTTGTTTTGTGTGGGAAAACATAGTCAAAGTTAATGCTCCTCCTACAATTAATTTCCTTGAAACTGAATGATCAACCGAGGGAAGCGTGAAAAAAGATGAAAACTTGGACTAATCGAAAGCATTTTGTTTGGTAGAACACTAGCAATGTTAGTTCCATATATATAATTAGTTTCGTGGCCGAATTAGTTTCATGAGCAGCCCGTATGTATATACCGCAACAAATCAACTATACGTTCCATCTATCCATTATCCATCTCGATCCCACCAGCACCATGGACCAATCGCTGTGGCCGGACATCGCGGCAGACGTGCCCCGCGGCGTCACTGGCCGCCTGCACGCCGCTGCTGACTTCGCCCGCTTTCACGCGGTCTGCAGGCTGTAGCTCGACTCGAGAGACGCGCCTCCGCCATCGTTCCGGACGACCACGACAACCCACCAGTTCCTCCCGTGGCTCCTTGCGCCGGACCCCTCTCAAGCTCAGGTGCATCGTCTCCAAGTCCACCTACAGCGTGACATCACCGCCACCCTCGGCAGCCCGAGGAAACTGGGTTTGCAGCGCCGACGGCACGGCTGTCCAGTACCTCACTGTCAATCACCTCTTGAAGCCTAGACTCCACGATCCTATCGCCGGACAAGTCACCGGCCTGGCTCGTTTCCAGTGGGACGAGGGTGATCTCCATGTGGTCGTCTACCGCGACGGCACCATCCTTCTATACAGCATTGCCCACTGTGACAAAGGCCACAAGGCCAGCTTCAGGGCGTCTCTCCTACGCCCCAGCGACACAAAGCGGATGCTCGTCAAGAGAACCCTTGAGACCCCTGGGGCAAGATCCTGCTCACCGTCGAGGTTATGGTGTGCCGCATCATCATGCCAGGCGGTGACAAGGCCGGTGACGTGCTGGTCCCGAAGCCGTATTTGCCCTGGTGGCGGCAGGGGCATGTGTACAACACGTGCCAATACAGCCACATGTTGGAATCCCGCGGCAAGCTGCTGCGGGTGTCGGTTGTTGGCTCTTATTTCACTCATCAGTACCGGGCACACACCCTCACGGATCGTTCGTTCTTTCTGTTCATGCACTAGCTAGACGAGGAGGAGTCGACACCGAAGAAGATGCAGTGGGTGACGAAAGATGGTCTTAGCTTGGCTGGTCGTGTGTTTTTCCTAGGGTCACCCAATAGCTTCGCCGTAGACGCCTCACTGCTGGGAGGCCACGGCGGGTGTGCTTACTTCATCTACTACAAGAATAAGAAGATGTTGCCGCATGAACAATTTGGTGAGTTCTTGTACAACCTCGTGGTAGGCTGGTTGAATGAGTTTGTCGAGCGGCTGCCTCCAGGATGGGAAGATAAGAAATGCATGTGGCTTGTCCCCCATCCTGCTACCGCTCCAATTCAGTTACACGGTAACAATAAACCGGAAATTGATCTTTCTAGACAATACAATAATTCATTAATATTATCATCGCATTACCACAAAAACTCTGCATAAGCTTGTTAACCGGTGAAGCGCTAACAAATTAGCACTGATTTTGATTTTCATAGGAAATCACTAAGATGTTACTGATGGCTCAAGAACTGAAGAAACAACAATCGGTTACCATGTTGAGACATAACGAGCCTAGTTTCAAAGTGTTGGTCCGCAACTTACCACAAGAAGACAACGACCCTAACATTAGCCAAGAAGAAGCTCTAGATGCATGCCCACCAAGTAGCTCTCAACGGATTGTTCTTAGATGGATGCAGCCTCGAGTTTACCTTGGTCAAGGAGGAGCAACGACGGCGGTGGCATGGCCGTCCACATGATTGAAGCTATAACGAAAATTCTTCATTCATATGTCAAGTTTTTTTTTTTTTGAAAAGAGGCAAAAGATTTGCCTCATTCATTAAATAAGAGGAATAGAATTTATGTTCGTGTTACAACACTGACAGCACCGCAACACCCAAAATAAAGGTGACCAACTACTCTCGCGTCATCAAGTATCCCAACTTTGTTGCACCCGCTGATACCCAAAGCGTGGCCTCCTTTTTAATGTTGGCGAGTAGAACCGTCGGCGGAGCACTCTTCTGACGAAACACTCGCGCATTCCTCTCGTTCCAAATGGTCCAGGCGACTAGCATGGTGAGCGAGCCATCACCTTCCTGTTGGGGATAGATGTATCGGAGGCCCACCCACCACCCTTCGATGTTGCTTGAGAGGTGCCATGAGGAAGTATCAATGCTCACCAGTTGCAGCCAGTCCTTGACTAATCCCCATAGGCGGATAGAGAAGCGACATTTGTAGAAAAAGTGGTCAACAGACTCTTGCTCCTGCTTGCAAAGTGTACAAAGGCCACAGTTTGGCCATCCGCGCTTCTCCAATCTGTCTGCCGTCCAAATTCTTTTTTGAATAGCCAGCCAAGCGAAGAACTTGACTTTGGGGGGAGCCCAAGCCCTCCACACAGTGTGCTCCATAGGGGATTTGATTGTGCCAAGGAATTGCGCTTTGTATGCCGACTCGGCCGTATTGCCCGCTAGCGGTGTGCTTCCATACAATATCATCTTGACATCCTCCTCGAGATGGAAGCCATGAAGCGTTGTCCAGAGGGTGACAAACTGGCGTAAGTGATTCAGCGAAAAAGAGTCCGGGATGCATATTCTCGAGACCCACACATCGTTGCTGAGAGCTTCACAAGCACCTTCAATTTTTCCTCGTGGGCGCCTCGTAAATTAGAGGTGCAATGTCCCTAGGCTTGCGGTCATTCACCCATGGCGCATCCCAAAAGGCGTCCTTGCTCCATTCCCAACAAAGATTAACGTGGAGGCATAGAACAAGGAGTAGTCCATCGTGTTGCACGGGTTTCCCATTCCACCCAAAGCTTGGTGGGCTCTTTCCATTCAAACCATAACCAGCATAGCGAAGAGCCGAGCAAATTTCTCCGTGTTAAGTATGCCAAGGCCACCAAGATCCTTTGGCGGCACACCGCATCCCAATTCACCTTGCATTTTGCACCAGTGGTCTTGTCTGTGCCCTCCCGGAGAAAGGCTCTTTCGAGCTTGTTTATGTTGTGTAGAGTGGGCGTTGGCACAATGAGCGGCGTGATGGAGAAGGCGAGCTGCGAAGACAGCACCGACTTCACAAGGGCACATCGACCAATGGCAGTGATATTCTGGCCATCCCAAGTGGTCAACTTAGAGGCGCTTTGTCCTCTAGGTACTGGTAGTCGACCTTTCTAAGCTTCCACACCGAGAGAGAAGCCCCAAATATTTCATTGGAAGCGAAGCCCGTGGCGCAGGAAGGGCCTGAAGGATGCATGTCAAGTTGAGTTGTCCGCACCGAATGGGAACCACTGAGCTCTTCGGAAGTTTGTGACAAGGCCGGTGACATTGCCGAATAGATGCAGAATGGTGGCTAGGTTGTCAATGTCTTTCTTGATTGGGGCCATAAAGACTGCTGCATCATCAGCGTATAGGGAAGTCCTAACAGCCACGCCACGCCCACGGATCTTGTGAAAGAGCCCTTTTCTCGATGCTAGCTCAAGAATCTTGTGCAGCGGGTCCATGGCAATGACAAATAGCAAGGGGAGACCGGTCCCTTATGCGAAGCCGCGGCCGTGAGGATGGGCTTGCTTGGCACACCATTCAAAAGGATCTTGCGAGAGGACGAGGAGCATAATAGGGCGGTGATACTGTTCTGCGAAACATGGGCGGAACCCAAGCCTCTGAAGAAGGTCCAAGATATACTCCCATTTGACAGAGTCAAAAGCCTTCCGAATATCAAGCTTGAACAGGAGGGACGGAGTTTTCCGCATGTGGAGGCGTCGCGCCAGATTGCGAACATACATGAAATTGTCATGGATACTTCTCGTCTTTATGAAGGCACTCTGGGCATTTGAGATGAGCTTATGCATATGGGGGGCCAGGCGGATTGCCAATATTTTCGCAATAATCTTTGCAATGGCGTGAATAAGACTAATAGGGCGATAGTCAGAAATATCCTCGGCCCCCTCTTTTTTTGGGAGGAGCACAACATTTGCAGTGTTGAGCCAATGAAGGCCAGTTGTGCGCAGATTGGCAAAGGAGGAGACCACCGTCATGACGTCCACCTTGATGGTACTCCAACATTTTCTAAAGAAGAGACCGGTAAACCCATCCGGCCCGGGAGCCTTGTCCCCAGGCATTTGGTTAATGGCATCCCGCACCTCATCCTCGGTTATGGGGTCCCCGAGGCAAGCCAAATTGTGGGTCTCCAAATTGAGCTCCTCCCAATTAAAGTCTATGGATCTCGCCTCCCCCTTTTCCATGGCGCTAGAAAAGTGCGCATGTCGAGTTGCTCCTTTTGCTCATGATCTGTGACCCAGCCGTGATTGTGTTCGAGCCGATGAATGTGATTCTTTCTCCTCCGGCATTGACCCGCCGATGAAAAGTTTGGTATTTGCGTCCCCTTCTCGAGGTGGCATAGCCTAGCACATTGCTTTTTGCGAGCACGCTCAAGCACCGCAAACCCAATGATTCTCCTTTTGAGCCTGGACCAAGGTCCGCCTCCATGGTAGAGAGCTGCACGGACTCTGCGCGATGTCCGGGCGCAGGATGACGAGAAGAGCCGCATGGTGGAGTAACTTTGCCCTAGAGAACAGCCCCTTACTCCAGGCGAGAGGCGATCTCCGATTATTTTCAATTTGTGGTGCAACACATGGAAGGGCTCAGATGTGCACAGTCTGTTCATTCCAAGCCTCTGAAACAACATCCTGGAATCCTGGAAGGGCGGCCCAAAAATTTTCAAATTTGAAGGCACGAGGCCTCCGTGGTCCTTTGTCATCAGCAAGCAAAAGCGGGCAGTGGTCAGAGAGCGACGAGGACAACGCATGGAGAATATGCGTGCCGAACTGGATGTCCCACTCCGCGTTGCAAAAGAAAGAGTCCAACTTGCATAATGTCGGGTTTGATCGCTCATTAGACCAAGTGAAGCGTCTGTTTTGAAGGTGGATCTCTTTAAGATGACAACTCTGTAATGTTGTCCGAAATCTGGTGATTCGTCTTCTGTTGACATTTCGCTTATTTTTATCCCTCGGCGGTAGATTTGGTTGAAATCACCAAGAGCTAGCCAGAGCTCCCCACACGGCGACTTATGACTAATCAGCTCCGTGAAGAAATCCTCCTTGAGGAGGAGGATGTTGGCCCGTACCAACGGTGATTCGGTAGCTGACATCGGAGTGCTTGATGTGTCTTGTCGCTGAAAGGCAGAAGGTGGTGATCACCACATCAGTTACTGCAACATGGTCATCATCCTAGAGCATGAGGATCCCACCCCGGGTACCAATAGATGGTCGCTGAGCAAATTTATGGCCTATGCCCACCAAGGAAACTTGCCGTGAACATATCAACATTTTCAAGCTTTGTTTCTTGTAGACATACTATTTGACAGGAGGAAGCATGACGGTCTCATGGACGGCGGCACGGCGGTCTGGGCAGTTGAGGCCCCTTACGTTCCAACTCAACACATTTATTTGCTGTTCAATCATAAGGAAACAGTCTACCACTTGAACAGGAGGCGATACAAAGGCTCAGCATGCCAATACATGAGCATAGCTTAAAGTCAACTTCACACCAGCCAACTCTGGCACGACTACATGACCTAGTGGTAGACACGAACAAGTACATAGAAGACACCCAGCTGTGCACAGGAGCAGCAGCCGCCCTTGGAACTTTTTCAAACATTGGAAACTAACACAAACTACAGAATCAGCATGCATGGCTTTGCCCCTCAAGCATCCACAGGAGCCCCTCCCTCAACATGATCCAGTCCAGCATCCCCAGCACGGTCGATCAGAGCCTCCTCAATGTTGTTGAACAGAGCATCATCGAGCTTGAACAGGGCTCTCATCGTTTCGAGCACATCAGTGGGAAGTTGTTCTTTGAATCGCTCTTCTAGAGCCTCCAGCACAGCCCCTGTAACATCCTTGCCATTCTTGACAATGCCAAGGCTGCGACAAACTAGGATCTCAGCTTGCTTGGCCACCGGCGCTTTTGTAGCGCGTCCACCGGCCTTGATGCGAGCACTGGTGCGCCTAAGGGAGAGGCCGCCACTTGTGCTGATGGAAACACCAGCCAGAGTTTTCCGACGCGCCGCGGGGGCCGCAAGCGGGGAAGCGGCAGGGGTTGGCAGCAGGGCCTCACGTCCAGGCAGGAAGAGCGTCTCCAGCCCTCCAGGAATAGCTGGCTGGGCAACAAGCAACTCCTCTTCATTGCAGGGCATGGATGGTGTGCGGCGCAGCGGCCCGCTGCAGAGAAGTGGCGGGGTAGGGGACGCCTCAAATCCCGGTGGGCGCGTGGGTGACAGATCGACGAGAGGCCGCAGCAGCGTTGTCGGAGAGCAAATGGTGATGAGCGCCGGGCTTGACGGGGTTCGTAGCTGAGCAGTGGCCGCCGCCTCACTTCACTTGGATCGTGGAGACATCGAAGCACCGTGGTCGGCGACAGAGGTGGCGATGCAGGAGGAGTCATCTCGTCCCTGGAGAGCTGCCTGGCCAATGCGGGGGAGGGCGGCCTGGAGAGGCTGCGGCCCCGTACAGGCGGAGTGTTCTCCGCAAGCCGCCCAGCCACATCACTGCCCGAGCCGGAGGCAAGTAGCATCAGAGGTTCCGCGCCAAGGCCATCACGACGCCGGCCTCCATCACGGCCACCACGGGACTCACGGCCACGGTCCCGATCCTGCCGCTCGTCTCGCGGCGCCCTGGATAGGCTGCGCTGGAGGGAGGCGCCCCAGCCACTTCCACCAGGCCTCCTTGTAATTTATCCCAAAAATGTGGCGCTTATATCTCCACACGTGGGGCCCACACTTGTGGCCCGCGGGCTGCATTAGCGGCATGCACAAAACACCGCACGCTGCTAGGCGGTACTCACATTAGCAGCGTGTGTGCTTGTCGAACGCCCCGAATTTGGTCTGGCCGAGGGGCTGCCTAGGTCTGGCAAACTAGCAGCATTCATATTTACTGCACGCCGCAAGTACAAGATAAGCAACAGCGCTCCATTTTTTCCTAGACGCTGCAGCTATCTAGGCTAAGTACTTACAGCGTCCTTTTCATGGTGGACGCAGCTACTAACAAAATCCTATAAGGGATTTCTCTACTAATGCCTCGGTGGAGAAGGATTGGGGAATGTAATGCGGGAGGAAGTCAAAATCCTCAGGAGATTTACGACACGCCCGAGTGACCCACACAGCCCACGCGACTCAAACGAAACTGAAAAAGGCCGATGAAACAATGCAAACGGGCGACAGCACGTTCGCAAGGCGATCCCCACTGCTTCTCAAAACATGAATATTGGAGCAAAAGGAACATACGGTTCAGGGTTAGATATGCTCTAACTAATTAACATTCACATAAAAATTAGCAAATCCGTTCTTGCTAATATATTTATAAAATCAATATAATCCTAGTACTAAAAGAAATCTGTACATATGGTTTTTAAATTTTCCAATATAAATAATTATTCATAGTCAAATTTAAAAGTTTACTTATGACATAGAGGAGTACTAACCTCACTACACTGAAAAATACGAAGGCAAGAGATCTCGGAGCAGCAACACAGATAAACATGCGCAATCCATGTATATTCACTTTTGTAATGATTGAAAATGAAATCCATGTTTTTAGATCTATCTGCGCTTATGCTGACGTTGTGGTGGCTGATCCTCCTTGATCAAGGTAACCTTGAGACAGCATCCATCCAAAACCAGTTCATTGAGAGCAGCAAGAGCATCTTCCTGATGGGAATGTGTTGTCTCTATGGTCACATGGCCAATACCCTGTGAGGCCCTGGTCTTCTTATAGAAAATCACCTCAGCACTGGACACTTTACCGTGCTCGCCGAAGAAGAATCGTAGTTGTGTGCTGTTCACCGTGAGAGGAAGATTGCGCACCAGCACCCTAAACCTGGGCACACGATGTCTCTCAATGTGAATGGTGTGTCTTGGAGGACTAGAAATTGTTGGTGCTATCTGCTGTTGCTGCATCGGTGGCCCCTCACTGATTTCCTGGCAGAGCAAAATGAATGGCATATTAGCGAATGTACGGTTCCATCGGCTTGATGTGATGATAAGATGAACACATATGGATTTTTGTTATCAAAAAGTAATTTTGGGAAGGCTTATGCAGTGTTCCGGGTTAAGCTCGTGTACGGTGTATTAGGTTGATGCCACCATTAGATCAATAGTACATAATAATAGGAAATTTCATTATAAGAGAAATCCGGCTTAGAAATTCGAACTCTTTTTAGCAATGTATATATATTTACCTGGGGAGGAGTATTGACGGACTCGGGGTTGAACCACAGGCACATTCTGTAGTCCCAACATTGAGGCAGCCGCTGTACAAGCTCTGTCCTCCCATTGATGAGGTTGCACCGGAACACGGCACGCTTGCCATATGTAAAGGCATTATCATGGTGGTAGACGAAGTAGGCACACCCGCCATGGACGTTGGGAACCCGCCCCGCATCCACAACAAAGCTATGGCGCATACCGAGGAACAACACGCGGTCGGCCAGACTACGGCCATCCCTTCTCACCCATCTCATCTTCTCCAGTGGCGACGATTCTGACAATAGAGGCCCCTCGAGTGCCTGCAGTGACACCTTGACTTTGAGAAGGTAGGGGTTTGTCCCCTTGAGATACCTGTTATATTCCCAGGTGTTGATTGACAGCCGTAGAATCTCGCCACGGGACTCAAGGACGTAGCTGTAGTTGCAGGTGGATTCGCCAAACCACACCTGCACCGTCGGCGGCCCCTGGCTCTTGACAAGCTCATCGCGGGCGATATTGCAGTCTGGTGTGGCGAGGCGCCACGGTTGGTCATCCGCCATGACGACCAGGATCTTACCATCGTGGTATGTGACAGACGTCAAAACAGGCTGACGAAGTGACCAGGTCCCGAACCGATGCTCATACTTATGCTCGAGGATCCTCTCGAGGATTGTCCACCCTGCGTCGCCGGGGCGAAGTAGAGCCGCTGTGAACCTGGCTGTGGGCCTGTGCCCAACCATGTCGCCGGTGATGGAGATGCTGTAGAGAAGGGTTGCGCCGTTGCCGCTGATGACGCCGTGGGGATCGATCTCCTCCCCCCACCGGCCGACGGATTGCGGGAGTAGAGGCAGGTGTTCGGCTGATCCGATGAGAGGGTCATGGAGACTAGGGCGGAGGCGTTCGATGGTCAGGAACCAGAGAGCGGTGCCGCCGGAGCTGGTCACCCAGTTCCACCGGGCCGGCTCGGATAGCAGCGGCTGCGAGCGGTAGTTGGTCCCGGAGAGGACGCATCTCATCTCCAGGCGCGTCTCGTCCTCATTCACCGCGGTGACGAGCCAGGGCAGAAACTGGTCGGTCGCCGTTGTCGTCCGGGAGTCCCGCCATGGCTTGCACACGGCGTGGAAGCGGGCTAAGTCGACGGCGTCGTGGTGCAGGCGGCGGGAGATCTCGCGGGCCAGATCCGGCGGTAGATCAGACCAACCTCCTGCGGGCATGGCGGCGTGATCCGGGAGCAGACGTGATGAGGCAGTTTTATTTGAGCAGCCTACACCTTCGAGCGGTAGCTGGAGCCGGAGACGTGATGAGTCAGTTCGCCACGTTACATAATCGCCCATTAGTTTGACCTAGGCCAGGAACCCACCTTTTAAGGCTTTGGTTGTTGGAGTTCTTTTTTCATTTTTCTTTTTCTTTTTTTTTTCTATTTTGAGCTTGAATCTGTTGAGTTCAAGTTCAATCGTCCCGGCAAGGTCTGAGTTTATATCCGAACGAATACGAGGTTGGAAATATGAGCAATTTACCATATGATTTTATTAACAGAAATGCTAGGTAAAACATGATTAATATAATAGAGATGAAACAAGTCATGTAGTCTAGCAGAGCGGAGGAAAATAGCATCTGTACATGTGAACTAAAACAGAACACATGTAGAACAGAAGGTAGAACAAGAAAAAATAGAGCAAGAAACTGTAACATGATCTTAAACAGAGAGTTCACGAAGATGTACGGTGCAGCGGCAGAAGTACCGGTCTTGGAGTTGGTGTCCTCTCCAGTCATGTTGTCGAAGAGGTTGTCGACGCCGGGGAAGAAGTCATCGTTGGGGAAGTAGTCGTCGGTGTCCGGATCGTCCGTGATGAAGCAGCCAGTAGCCACGCTGAGCGCTTTCCAAAAACCTTATCACCCTTCTCATGTACAGGACTCAAAGAGGTGGAGTTTCGGAGGCCTACTATTCCGACTTGCGGTGCATGCTGCAAGCTGGGATGAGGAAGACAGCAACAGCTCAGATATTGGAACCGGTGGTGCTGGTGCGTCTCTCTGGAGAGGAGCAACCTCACTTTTATAGGCGCAAGAGAAGTAGGCGAGAGGCCAGCAACGGAAGGTGAAACAAAAGAGGGAAACGAAGTGAACAGACTGCAGCCGAAGAGCCGCGCCGTTCGGATTCTGTGTCCACTACAGAAAAACATTTTAGCTCCCGCGTGACGTATACCTGTCGTGGCGAGGCGAGGCGAGGCGTGGCGTGGCGTGGCGGCAGAGGAGAAGCGCGCGTGGATGTCCCTCTTGTTCTCATGCTCATACATATGGGAATAGAACCTCCCTTATAAGGAGGTCTAACTCCCACCAAACTAGCAATATGGGACTAAATTTAAGTTCCACCTCTTGCCTTGCACGAATGGGCTGCGTGGGCCTCTAGGATTTATTAGGAATTTCAAAAACTGCTATTGGGCTGGCCCATAAATAGACAAAATTCCAGCAAACCCCCACCAGATCTCAGAGGCACACAAAAATTTACTTTTGGTTCCAAAACACTCTTTTATATACCGGTACTGCAGTGAAGACTATTAAATTGAACTTATACCTAGAACTCTATGCTACACTAGTAAGCAACGGTGGAAGAGAGAGGCTGCCGCTCCAGCGGCTAGCAGTAGTACAAGCATAGGAGGGAAGCAGTTCAAATACGGTCCATCTCTCAAGGCTCCGGAAATTTTACCTTATGAGAGGACAGACAAGGAAAATGAGGACATCTGTCGTGCCCGCGTGAGGGACTTTTTTGCACGGAAACCTCCACCTCCGAAGAAAACGGTAGATCCGATGAAAGTGAAGCGGACTATCGATGCACTGAAGCGACCACCACAGCCTCTGCCGGATTCCAACTATGTGCGCACTATTAAAAAGGCATATAAGAAAGCGAAGCGGTCGGGAAGTACTTGCAGTGATGCAAGGTTAGCAGAACGAAGAAGTGGGAAAAAAATTTCCCAGCTCGGCGAACAGCCAAAGCAAACGTGCCCCCCGCTCAAGGTGTCTAGCGATATCGTCGTTAATCATCCGGGGATGGTGCCCGGTACCAATCTTGGTGATTACCTGCCCGATGATGTACCCATTGAAATAATGAAGGTGGACGAATTTAGATTCCATTACGGGCAGCTTCTCATCAAACCTGATCATCTCGTCTAACAACGGTGATGCGAAGACTCCATGAATGGTACATGGAAAGATGCAGTCAGTCTGGGAGGCATACTTTGACAATAAGAATTAAAGAGGAGCACGACCTCATTGGACTGGATATTTTGAATATTGAATTTGACGAGTTATTCCAGTTATACAATCAAAAGGCCCTCGACAAAACACTCGTGACTTGCTACTATCTGTAAGTATTACTTATGTAATTAAGCATCTATATATAGCTCAGCTCTTTCATTGCATGTATATATAATTATCCTCACTATATTATGCAGGTTGAAGATCGTCGAATGCAGAAAAGCAGATATCTACATTTGGTTCATTAACCCAAATATCATACATGAATAGACGGTCAAACACAATGTTAAAGAGATCGAGGACAACTTGCTATCATCGTTGCTTAAAAATCAAAACAAAGATAAAATACTATTTCCTTATAACTTCAAGTGAGTGTTACTGTCTTGTGCATATTCGGTTTCCCTTACTTCAGGTTAATTATAGTAATGTAATTGATGAGTTATGCATGCGTGCGCAGCTTTCATTTTATTTTGCTAGAGATTAAGCTTGAAACTGTAATAGTAACTGTCTTAGACTCGAGAAGAAAAAGTTCCCAGGAGTATGCGGACATGATTGATATGCTTCAGAAGTAAGTTCAATCGATCATTATCGCAACATATCGGCAACTTTGTTCATTTCCTGATATCAAGTAATTACTCTCTTTGTCTGGCAGGGTTTGGAAAATAGTTCACCACCATTGTTCTGGCACTGTCAAAGGAGCTGTGATTTATACACCCGAAAGTAAGTACTACTAGCTAGTTCCGCGCATCTTCCATTGATTCTAGCTAGTTTCATCAAAACCATTAAGCATGCTTTATTATCAGTTTGATTGAAATATATTTCTCGTAAAGTGCTTGTGGCAGGAAGCCGGGAATGATTTTTGTGGATACTACGTTTGCGAGTTCATCTACAACTCAACGAAATCTAAGCGGGGCTACTCTAAAGAAGATTTTGATGTACGTAAACAAAAAATTCACAATTTTATTTTATTACCATCATTTGTGTTGAGTTTCAATCATATACATGTATTGACCCACTTCTTTAAATTAGATGTGGGAGATGCGGGATGAACTCCTACCACATGATCGCATACGAGCAATTCAAGAGGAATTCTTTCTTGACCACGTCATAAATAAAGATGGAGAATACCATGTGGAAGTTCAAATAGACCTTAGATGTTAGGGTTTGTAAAAGATCTGATATTGTATATATGTAGCTAGTAGCGTCAGATAGATATACGGAAACTTGTTGTTCGACCAATCTCGTGGAGAAAGAGAGGTCGATCACTTCTCTCTGTATATGTTCATGACGATCTTGTGTACTTAATGGTTCCTTCATTTGCTTACTAGCTAGCGTGTCGAGTTCTCTCTATACGTATGGTAGCAAGCGTCGACCAAGCACGGAGATAAGAGAGGTCACTTCTCTCTATTAGCTAGCTAACACAATATATGAAACCCCTAAATTAACCCACCAAAAACCCCTAACCCCCCCTCCCCCCTAAAAAAACAAAAACCCCAGCTCCTAAGCTGCTGACGCGTGGATGCCATTTGGTTCCGATTGGTGTTACCAAGCGTGACTAAAGGCCCTCCTGCCTGAGCTCACCGCAGCGGCCACGTGGAGCACCATATGTCCCGATTCGTAAGCGAACCGGGACTAAAGGTGTTGGGCTTTAGTCCCGATCCTTTATTTCCGGTTCCAGAACCGGGGCTAATGGGCCTCTGGAACCAGGGCAAATGACCCATTTTCTACTAGTGAACCAAGTAGGGAAATCATGCTTTCGGTCTTCTATTCGAGGGATCGTTCATCTACGGTACGAGGGACTCCAAGTACGATATACACCGACTCGTCTACTTCCACTGCATTCCGGACTAGGTAACGGTTGTTGATCCAAACGTCATATGCATCTTCATATTGTTACTGGGTGACCGTAGAGCGGGTTTTTTCTACTATGTTTCTCAACAGTAGACAGTCAGAAGTCGTGATGCCAAGGCCCCATGGACCGGATCCGAGCAGATCCACCAAAGACAACCACTAACCAAATCCTTTGAGATACACCAAAGACAGGCCTGCACACGCCTCCGACGGTACTAGACGCTCCACCGGGGTGGGGAGAACTGTATTTCATCTTCACGGAGCCGACGCCCGTCTTTGTTAGCAGGACACGAAGCCTGCCGAATTTAAAGATGCACATGGTAAAAAAGACTTAGAAAAAACACCTAAAAACGGAGCCCTCCCTTCGACAAAGGCCTGGATCTACCGCGCACCCATGGCAATAAGGCTATAGGAGACATGGTAGATCGACGAAACCGACAGTGAGAGGTAGACAATATAGCCGCCTTTTCTTAGGAGGAGAGACGCACGTCTCGGCGCACCCCTGACAATACGTAAATTGTTGAACTTCTACCCTGTCTAGCTAGAGGGTGATGCAAATGAACTGTGTAAAACTTGGTTTTGTATTCTGCCAGAATAATTCGTCTGGATATAAACTCAGATCTTGCCAAGATGATTGAACGCAACCTCAAAATTGAAAAAAAGATGGTCCTCAAAAAAAAGAAAAAAAAATGAAAAAGGAACACGAACAACCAAAGGATGATAAGGCTGAGTACGAGTCTTATAAAAGGTCCGGTTCCTGGGTCAAATTAATGACGCTTATACATATTACTAACGTGGTAGACCGGATTTGGCATTTTTGAGTGCTGCTATACACACGACGTTGTTCAGCCGATTTGTGCACGATCGCACTCATCCAACCGTGCATGCGTTGGACAAAGTGGAAGCCAGCGGCTAGATCAAGCATCGTCCAGTGTTCGGCTATCGTTTATCGTCTGCTTAGTACTTCCGTTCAAAAACAAACGTGGTGAACCGGATTAAAAAATAACTTGGTGAACCGAATAAAAAAAAGTTATAACGTTTAGGTGTGTCTACGCGGATTATTATAACCGGCTCATCCCGTGTTCTCCCAGATCGCGCCGCCATGCACGCAACAGATTGGTCTGATCTCCCGCTGGATCTGGCCCGCGAGATCTCCGGCCGCCTGCAGCACGACGCCGTCGACTTAGTCCGCTTCCACGCCGTCTGCAAGTCATGGCGGAATTCCCGGACGACGACGGCGACGGACCAGTTTCTGCCCTGGCTCGTCGCGGCGGTCAAGGAAGACGTGACGCGCCTCGAGATGAGATGCGTCCTCTCCGGCTGCAACTACCGGTCGCAGCGGCTGCTGTCCGAGCCGGCCTCGGGGTACTGGGTCATCAGCTCCAGCGGCACCGCCCTCCGTTGCCTGGCCATCGAACGCCTCCATCCTAGCCTCCATGACCCTCTCACCGGAGCCGCCGCACGCCTGCCTCCACTGCCGCAATCCCTCGGCCTGTTGGGGGAGGAGATCCATCCCCACGGAGTCATCTACGGCGACGGCGCAACCCTTCTCTACAGCATCTGCACGGCTGTTTGCGTAGTTGGACACAGGCCCACGGCCAGGTTCAGGGCCGCTCTACTTCGCCCCGGGGACGTAGAGTGGGCAATCCTCGAGAGGACCCTCGAGCATCAGCTTCGCTGCAGTGGCTGGCCACCTCCTAGACCTGTTCTGTCGTCTGTCACATACCACGGCGATGGCAAGATCCTGGCCGTCATGGAAGCTGACCAATGGTGGCGCCCCGTCACACCAAACAGCAATATCGCCCCTGGTGAGCTTGCCGAGAGCCGGAGGACGCCCTTGGTGCAGGTGTGGTTTGGCCAATCCACCTCCAATTACAACTACATCCTTGAGTCCCGTGGCGAGATTCTATGGGTGTCTATTAACACCCGGGAACATGATAGGTATCTCATAGGGACAAACCCCTACCTTGTCAAAGTCAAGGTGTCAGTGCAGGCACTCGAGGAGCCTCTGTTGTCACAGTCCTCGCCATTGGAGAAGATGAGATGGGTGAGAAGGGATGGCCATAGTCTGGCCGACCGCGTGCTCTTCCTCGGTACACGCCATAGCTTTGTTGTGGATGCGGGGCGGGTGCCCAATGGCAACGGCGGGTGTGCCTACTTCGTGTACCACAATAATAATGCCTTCACATATGGGAGGCGTGCCGTGTTCAGGTGCAACCTCATCAATGGCAGGACTGAGCTTGTACAGCGGCTCCCTCGATGTTGGGACTACAAAATGTGCCTCTGGTTCAACCCTGAATTTGTCATTACTCTTCCCCAGGTACCTACATATACACTGATAAAAACTGTTCCGATTTCTTAAGTTGGAATTCTCATATAATAAAATCTACCGTTATTATGGTCGCATCAAGCTCAACGTACAAGAGTTTAAGCCGGAACTGTGCATACGCCTACTCAAATTTGTTTTTCAATAACAAAATCCTTATGTTGACCTTATCGTCACATCAAGCCAATGCAACCATACATGTGCTAATATGCCATTCATTTTGCTCCGCTAGGAAATCAGTGAGGAGTCACTAAAGCAGCAACAGCAAATAGCTCCGAGAATTTCTAGTCCACCAGGACACACCATTCACATCGAGAGACATCGTGTGCCTAGTTTTAGGGTGCTGGTGCGCAATCTTCCTCTCACGGTGAAGAACCCTCAGCTACGGCTCTTCTTCAGCGAGCACGGTAAAGTGTCCAATGCTAAGGTGATTTGCTACAAGAAGACAAGGGCCTCAAAGGGTATTGGCCGTGTGACCATAGAGACGACACATTCCCATGAGGAAGATGCTCTTGCTGCTCTCAATGAACTGGTTTTGGATGGATGCCATCTCGAGGTTAGCTTGATTAAGGAGGGACAGCCACCACAACGTTCGTGTCAGCGCAGGTAGATCAAAAAACTTTGATTTTCATTTTGATGATTATAAAACTGAATATTTTGCATCTGTTGCTGCTCCTAGATCGCCTTGCCTTTGTATTTTTCAGTGTAGTGATAGATCAAGCTAGCTTGGTTAGTAGTCCTCTATGTCATAAGTCAAACTTTTATAAATTGACTAGGAATAATTATATATATTGGAAAATTGAAAATCATATGTACTGATTATTCTTGAGTGCCAGGATTATCTGGATTTTATAAATGTATTAATAGAACGGATGTGTTAATTCTCATCAGGATGTGAATAAGTTAGAGCACATCTAACCCTGAACCGTATGATCATTTTGCTCCAAGATTCACGTTTTGAGAAGCAGTTGGGATTGCCTTGCGCACGCGCTATCGCCCATGTGCGTTTGTTTCGTCGGCCTTTTTTCAGTTTTGTTTGGGTCGCGTGGGCTGCGTGTGTCACGCAGGCATGTCATAAATCTCCTGAGGATTCCCTAATCCTTATCCACTCCTCTAGGCTTCAGATTTGTAGACAGAGGAGAGCGTTGTAACGGATCATAGGACCGATGGCGGGTACAGGCGAAAACGTCCAACGAGGGGACGGTGGGCAGGACGTCGCCGACAATATCGCATTGGTGAACGCCCTTGCACACTATCTTTCCCCCTTGCTTGTGATCTTGTGTGTTGTATGTTCTCTTAGTAGTATGACATCAGTGAACGACTTATGCTAGATTTATGTGTGTGAATGTTTCTTTGTGGTAATCAAGATTCCATTGGGTTTTTAGTCCATGTTCAGCAAAATTTGTATGATGCTCAGGGAGAGTGTAGGGACATCCGGGAATAGAAAAACCACTCTCTTAGGATTTTCTCCAGCCTCTACTCTGTTATGCATCATACAACGATGAGATGTCCCTCTTTAAGAACATCAAGAAATACACTTTACATAAATGTTAGAATACGAGAGCTAGAATCCGGGGCAATTTCATGTCAATGATTGATCACATGATACTCAATTTCATGTGCAAATCTCATTTATACTTTTTCTGCGGGTGCATGCCTCGTGGTTTTTTAACCTAGCTAGTACAAGCGATTGATATAACATTTCATCTTGTAACCTAGCTATATACCGAGTAGAGCTAATAGACAAATTCACTACATATTAGACAAATTAAGAAAAAAAAAGATAGTCCTAATGAATAACTGGAGCATGATAACTATGACAGTCAATCTATCTGGACAATTAGTCGAGCACTCGAACTACACCTCCCCATACGGGTGGAAGAATCTTTACTCCGTCAACTCCTTCGTTTCACCATGCTTACCTCGAGGAAGTGCTTATGGCAACGATTGCAATACTCTGTGAGGTCTCGGTCTTCTTCTAGTATGTCACCTTGCCACCAAACAGTCTACTGAACATGCTGAACAAGTGTTGCAGTATGCTAAACAAGTGTTGCAGCCAAGAGCTCTTCGCACTAAGAGGTGGGTTGGGCATCAGCACCCCAACACAAGTGTTACTGCTTCTTGGCGTATTAGCTGGACCGTGGTGGATTTGAGCAACCATGACCTGGGGGAGGAGCCACATGCACATGTCGCTGTCCAATCCATGGGGCAGCCACTCGACAAACTCTGTCGTGTTGTCAATGAGGTTGTACCTGAACACGCCATGTCGCTCATGCGGCAGGCGGCCACACTGGTCATCGTAGTACAAGAAGTAGGCGAACCCACCACTCATGCCCATACGCGACGCGTCCACGGCGAAACTATTGGGCCACCCTAGGAACAACACGCGGTCCTCTAGGCTCCGGCCATCCTTCCTCATCCACAACAACTTTTCTGGTTCCTTGGTGATCTTCTCAAGTGTGTGGATGGACATCGAGAGTGCGTCGACGAGGTCGTCGACGCCATTCTTATCTTTGTCGGGGTAATACATCAAAATGTGCACCGACACCCACAGCAGCTCCCCACGGGACTCGAGCACATAGCTGTGCTCGTACAAGTTGCCGTCGCACTGGCGCGGCATCGAAGATGGCCTAAGAACCAGCACATCGTCGCTGTTGGTTGCGGCTGTGGGCTGCTCGGTCACGCTCACAACGTGCCAGAGGCTGTCCTCAACGGTCACATGGATCTTGCCGTTGTGATAGGCGACACAGAACTCTCCGTCGGAGGGGGATTCGAGAGTCCTGTGGATAAACATCCACTCGGTGTCACCAGGACGCAGGAGTGCCGCCCTGAACTCGGCGGTAGATGTGTCGATGCTGTCGTGTTTGCTGAACAGAAGGACGGCGCCGTCGTTGTAGATGATGCCACTGGGATTCTCCTCCAACCGGCGGAGGACGTTCTCGTCAGGCAGGTGGCTGGGGGGCCCTCTGGCGAGAGGGTCGTGGAGGGTTGGGCCGTGGGGGTCGGAGGCGGTGAAGTAGCGGACGGCGGTGCCGTCGGCGCTGGTCGCCCAATTCATCCCGGTGCCACTGCCATCAGATATGGGCGGCGGCGGGAGGTAGCTTGTGTTGGAGAAGACGCATCTGAAGGTGAGGGAGTCGTCTCTCTTCTTGCTGGGCGCCAGGAGCCACGGCAGGAGCTGACCAGGCCCCGTCGTCGTCGATGGTCCGTGTGAGTCGCGCCATGGCTTACACACGGCGTGGAAGCGGACGAAGTCGGCGGGGACGTGCAGACGGGAGGAGACCTCGCGGAGCAGTTCCGGCGGGAGGTCCGGCCACCACGTCCCGTTCATCAAGGCAGGTTAGTTCTAGATCGTGATGGGATCGACAACCGTGTGCCGCGGATCAGGCAGATATATATATAGCCGGCACCTGTACGTACATGTACCTAGTCCGATTCGCTCTCTGGTGTTAATAAGTACTAACACGTTTATTTTGCCGCTAGACGTACCAAGAAAGAAAGAAAAAAAATTGTTTTCGGACCTCACCAAGTTTTCTGAAATTCTCTCCAAATTTGATGGGAAATGGTGCTAATCATCCGACTGATAACGATGCGTGGGACGCCCCCTCTGTAGCCGTCAGATCTGATTTCAATCAGAGGGCTCAGGAGCAGCGTATTACGTAGACGTTTTGCAGCTCAGTAGTTGTTGCAGTCTCTGCTTGAAGAAAGAAAAGGCGACCTTGCCGCCAGAAGTCTCTCTTGCCGCTGCCCTCCGGCGGCCTCGGTCGTCGGTGATGAGGAGGGTCGCTGGATCCATGCGTGTGGATCGTTTTTTACTCTTGTAGTTTAGATTTTTAGGTTGTTCATTGTCTTGGCTTCGGCGGCGGCGATGAGAGCGTTCAATAAAGTTTCTTCAGATCCTACTCCGACGAGGCGATTGGTCCTATGGTTGGGGATGGATTTTAAAATCAGTTTGTTCAAGCAAGGATGGCGTGGTGGCCGCGACATCCTCGTGGTGGACTTGTGTTCTCGGGCTCCGCCGTTGCGACGGCGTTTGCTCCAGTGTCGGTGCGGAGCTTGGGAGGTAGTCCAGGAGCGGATGCAGATTGTGGTCTGCATCGGCAGCATCTGTAAGATGGTGGAACGTGTGCTGGGTACGTGGTTCATGGGTGGCAGGTGTGGTTTTCTCCTCCGGCATCTTAGTCGTGTGGGGATGCCAGATCTGGAGTTCGATGGCATGTCCAGGGTATTGCCCCAGTCTGAGTCGTTCAACGATAACGGTTTCGCTTTTGGTGAGCCACCTTGGAGGTCCGTAAAGCTGCATATCAGCGATGGAGCCGCTTCGAGCTCGGGCATGAAGGTGACCTGTCATTTTTTTTCTTTGGTGGCTGCTATGGTGGTTCCAGAGGCCTGTGACGGGTGTTGGTGTCAAGTTCAGAGGTTTCTTCAGTCTTGATTATAATTTTACTTCTTGGTTGTTGTTCCTTTGTGCAAAGACTAGCGTTTTGCTGTCTTTTTAATTTTGTCAGATCGGTTTGTACATGGCTTGTACTATGATCCTTATGATATAATTGAGACACATATTATCATAAAAAAACAATTGGTGTGTTGTGGGATCTGGATCCCCGACTCGCTCCTCCCAAGCCCCCGTCAAGCCAAATCCCCCACACGCTGCTCAGATCACCGCCACCAGCAAACACTCCAACGATACCGTCGGCAAGCACGAACGCCACCGACAAGGCCGCCAACAAACATGTTGATGAGGCTGCCGACAAGCACGAGCCCGCCCTCCCCCCAAGCTGACGCCTTCCCATGCTGCTCCTCCTGAGTCCATGGTTGTCGCCTCCTCAAGCTTCAGCCGCAACAACAGTTCCTACAACATTATCTCTATTGCATAAATTTTTTGCAGCTTGACCTTTGTTGCAAAGAAATCTGCAAGTATTTCTACAACATCATCTCTACTGCAAAAAAATTCAGCAACACGGTCTCTTTGCAAATGTTTCTGCAACATGACTTATGTTGCAGAAACAGAGGATGACGCTCGGGCACTAGATTGAGCATGATACGACGGCTCGCGAGGCGGAGGATTATTTCAAATGATCCGCCGACCGACGCATAGCACACCCCAAACTTGATCTATCAGAACTCGTTCAATTTTAACACATTTTAACTTCTCCCGCTAAACAAAGGGAAATGATTGTCATCGCTCGACGGATCCGCAATGTTTGTCCGCCACCTTGCACGATCAACACGTGTCCTGTGGGCCCTCACACGTCTCCCTGTCCTGAAACAACGCCCAACCATGCTTTCATCTCTCTTACTCGCATTATCTTCTTCCTCTACTACAGATTAGGCCGAGGTGCTGGCAGCCGGCCACCCGCCGCTGCACACACTTGACGGGCCAGCGTCGCTGCCGCCGGGGAGTAAGCTGGAGGTCAGGTCGCCGAGATACGTCCGCCGCGCGCACTGGTGTGAGAGGGGCCAACTTCTGCAGCCCGGCCACCGCTCGTTCTGGAGCCCTCGCCGAGATCTGTCCACCATCCAGACGCGCAGGTCACCGTCGCCGAGCGCCGCCGCGGGTCATCGTCATGAGCGCATCCATGCCGGATCCCCGCTGCCAAACGCCTCCCGACGACCAAATCAATGGATCCGGCGAGATCCGCCACGCTGGCCTAGAGCAGCATCAACCTCACTGTCGTTCTGGCACCACCCGAGCTAGCAGCAGCCACATCGCGACGTTGTACGTCCAAGTTCATTTCAAGTTTCTGCAACAACAATGTTGTTGCGGAACGGCGATGGCGTGTTAGTGCGTGGTGTGGTCGCAGTGTTGTTGCAATTTTTTTGTAACAAATACGTGTTTGCAATTTTTGCAACAAGAGTTTTGTTGCAGAAAATTATAGAAGAATAGGTTTTGCAACGAAGGACTTGCTACAGGAAATTAGAAAAAAAGGTTTCATAACAAAGGTCCGCAATTTTTGCAACAAGAGTTTTGTTGCAGAAAATTATGGAAGAATAGGTTTTGCAATGAAGGACTTGCTACAGGAAATTAGAAAAAAAAGGTTTCATAACAAAGGTCCGCAATTTTTGCAACAATAGTTTTGTTGCAGAAAATTAGAGAAGAATAGGTTTTGCAAGAAAGGACTTGCTGCAGGAAATTGGGAAAAAAGAAGGTTTCGTAACAAATGCCTTGTTGCAGAAAATTAGAGAAGCATTAGTTTTGCAACAAAAGCATTGTTTCAGGAAATTAGATAAAGGGACTGAGGGCTCATGTCACGTAATCGGACGGCTCGCGAGGCGGCGGATCTTTTAAAAAGATCTGATGGCCGACGCGTGGCATCGCCCCAAAACAAAAGGAAACACTTCCCTTCAACCGACAGATTTCGTCGCTTGCGTCGGCCGCCTCTGTCTGTTGACACGCGTCTTCTTGGACCCCACATACCACTCGACCTCTTTCTAGAAATATCTCACGCATCCCCGTCCCTTCATCTCTCTCTCTCTCTCTCTCTCTCTCTCTCTCTCTCTCTCTCTACTTCATTACTCCAGATCAAGAAGGTGGTTTGGGAAAAAGAAGAGGAAGATGCTGTTGGGCGGCTGCAGCAGAGCTGCCCAGAGTGAACATGGCTAGGTGGAGCTTGCTGCCTCGTTGATGGAGCGTGTGCGATGGGTAATAGATGGATATGTTACAACATCCATGGTTGGGGGGGGGGGGGTATAAAGTGTGCATGGAGCTTGCTGCCTCATCAATGGAGCGTGCTGCTGCAGATCTCGTCGTTGTGATGCAAGGTTGCTACTTCGGCGAGCTCGCTGGCAAACACAATGGGTGGTGGAGGTTGTCGGCTCTCGGGATGGGAGCTTGGGGTCATTGGGTTTGCGGTTGGCGGAAACAACGGTGATTCAGGTCACCTAAGGTAGCAGCCTCCCAGTCAACAGAGATGCTTTTTGCAACAAACGCCTTGTTGCAATTGCACCAAGGGTCTTGTTACAATGGCGAGAGATTCATCCACAAGGTGAAGATACTTTTGCAACAAAGGACCCTAAAAAATAATTCTGCAACAAGACCTGTTGCAAAAAAAATCCGCAATAAGACCTTTGTTACGTAAAATTTCTGCAACAAAACACATCGAAGGGCCATTAGTATGTACATACAATGGTCAATGAGGCGGAGGATATTTTCTCATTATCCACTGGCTGGCACGTAGCGTGCCAAAAAATAACTTAAATTAAGTACTCTAATGTCTGCATAATGTTTAATCTGAAGGAGGGAGCCGCTACGCGTCCGCCAGCGGATGTATTAGGAACATTCGCCGCATGGAGCTCCGCTAGATCAGCGCTATGATAGCCGTCAGATCTAAGCACCACGCGCGTGACCACCTTCTTACTTCCTGTAACAACCGCTCATTTTAGGAAACAGATTCCCCTGTCTGCCGTCCTAACACAGCTGCGCCCAGCGCGGCGCCAGCCCCTGCCACCACAAAATCGTTGCCACCGGCGCATCGGGGGAACTAGTCCTTGCGGTGCTCACCAGAGTTGCTCCTCCTCCTCCGTCTCAGCCCCGCGAGAAGCTGCTAGCTCCAATCGAGCACGACGGCGACGACCTCTCACGCCCGGCGCTTCTTCGGTGTTTTCTGCAACCAGAGCTATGTTTCTAAAACATGCCTCATGTTGCAATGTTTGACCACTCACTCTCTAACGCCGGGCACTCCTGCGTCGTTACAACTCGGGCTATGTTTCTGAAACAAGACCCTTGTTGCAGAAAAAACCCTTCACAACCGAAACTTTTCTTTTCTTTCCAAAACAAAAGATATGTTGCAGAAATCTTTTGAAACAAGACCCCAGTTGCAGGAAAAAAACCTTCACCACCGAATTTTTTTTTCTTTCTTTCTGAAACTGGTCCTGTGTTGCAGAAATCTAGTGAAACATGACCTTTATTGCAAGAAAAAGGCTGCGCGGGACTGACTTGTGGCCAGCGTGGCCGCTTGATCAGGATTGATCTGACGGCTATACAAGCGGCGGACGCTCACGTGTGCATCAGCCGGCTGAAGGTAAGCTTTTCCCCTGAAGGAGCCTCCAACAAACGAATCATTTTTTTTCTTTTTTTTTCTTTTTCTTTTTAGTTCAAGGGGCGTGCTACGCACCCACTGGCTGGTCTTTTTAAAAGACCGGCCGGGTCACGAGCTAGCTGATCTGGTGCATAGAGCAACCGAGCGTCACCTTCACTATTGCAACACAACTCTTGTTGCTGTGTTTATTTTTGCAACAGAGGGGTTGCGGAAATATTTTCAACAGAGGTCTTGTTGCAGATTTTTCTTGCAACTAAGTATTGTTGCGGATTTTTTTCTGCAACAGAGGGGCTGTTGCAAAAAGGCATGTCTAATTTATCGCTACGGAGCACCGTCGTTTGCAACACCGTTTTTGTTTCATAAAACCACAACAAGATCCTTCCGACAAGAAATCAGTCGGTTGCCATGGCCATGGAAAAAGCTCAAAGCTCGGGTCCCCCTTCATGCCGTGGTCCCTGCATCAGCAAGGAGGGCTACCGGGGGCCAACAACGGTGGCATAGAGGCCTTCTGGATCTCGGGCACGACTGTCGACTACAACCAGCAATCCCAATCAAGATACATGGAGGAAGAGGTGTGCGACTGTGCAGCCGAGTGACCTGCTACCAGGTGTAAGCGATGGCGAGGGTCGGCTGCCTGTGCCGATCTGTAGCAGGGGAGGAGAGATGCAAGAGGAAGAGGAGACTCATGGGGAAGACGATGCATATGGGGAGTTGTTTCAGGAATCAGAAAAGGTGGAGATGTGTGGGGGCCCACAGGACATGTGTTGCGCGGAGAAGCCGGCGGACGCGGGGTGACTTTTTAGCTGGTTGATGCCGAACGTTTTCCTTTCAATTTTAACTTTTTTTCTTTCTTCGTTCCTTTTCCTTTTATTTCCTACTTTTTCCATTTTCATATGCATGACTTTTTTGAAATTTGAAAACTTTGTTTTTTTTCATTTTTATCTACGTGAACTTTTTCGAATTTTAAAACTTCCTTCAATTTCACAAAAATTTAAAAAAATCATGAATTTTTTCAAAGGCACACACTTTTTGAAAATAAAGTGATTTTTTTCTGAATCCGTAAACTTTGACAAATTCATGGACTGATTTTTTAAATCCTTTTTCCCTACCCATGAATATTTTTCAAGTCCATGATTTTATTTAGAAAATCGATGATCTTTTTTCAAATCCATGAATTTTTTCCAAATTCTTGCTTTTTTTCAAAATCGATGAACCTTTTCAAACCACCAACTTTTTTAGAACTCGTGAACCTTTTCCAAATCCGTGAACCTTTTTTCAAATTGGTAAATGGTTTTAAAATTCACAAATCTTTTTAAAACCCATGAAATTTTTCTCAATTCATGATTTTTTTTTTTTGAATTCTGCCTGGTTTTTTCAAATCAATGAGCTTTTACGATGCTAACTGATTAGCGCTCACCGACATGCTGCATCAACTGGTTATGGAAACAAAGGAATCCGGCCGAGCAAGCGAGCTGCTCTGCTTTTGCTAATGCATGATTAACATTAAAAAACTACTTTTCTCAAACAGAATCTACATTTTTTTTGCATCAAGAACATATTATTTACACATGTATAACATTTTTATATTCATGTTTAACAATTTCTGATACATGGTTAACATTCTAAAACATATATTTTCTTCTTTAACATACGCATTCTACGTTTTTGCAAACATCAGGAACATTATTTTATACACATTTTACATTTTCAAATCAGTGATTAACCTTTTGAATACATGATTAACTTTCTAAAACATATATATTTTTGGTGTCTAGTTTTTTGCTAATGCATTGCAAAAATAATTATCGTCATAAACATTTTTATACAAGGTTAACATTTCTAAAACACAAAATTAATTATATATACGTTTAATATTTTTACATTTAATTATTTATGTCCATGTTTCCATAAGCATTGTAATTTTTTTGTATACATGAGAAACGTTTTTATACACAATTAACATTTCTAGAATGCATGGTTAAGATTTTTCATTTTTGTATATAAAGTTACTTTTATAAAGGATATATCTAGAACTTTTCGAAATATAAGCAAAAGTAAAAAAAGCGAAAATGTGAATATGAAAAAGGAAAAAAGGAAGAACTACCTAGGGCGCTCAGTAAGAGCGATGCATAGACTTGCCCCATCGCCTGCAGGGCGCCCCAGTGTAAGCCGGCCCAATAGTATAGAGAACGGAGCCTTCTGGTCAATTTTTTCGGGGTTTTTTCAATGTTTCTCTTTTCTCTGGCTATCAGTTTGTTGGTGTTTCGGTCTTATTTCTTTGCTTTGTTTTCCTTTTTCTTCCCCTCTCACCCGGCCCCAAATGTTTTTTTTTCTATTCTATTTTTCTCCTTCTTAATTTTTAATTTTCCTATTTTGAAATACATGTTGACATTTTGTTAATACATGTTGTTAATTTCGTAATTACACATCAGAGATTTATTTGAATACATATTGACCATTTTGTAACCATTTCTCAATATTGGTCATCAATTCATAAAAAGTATACCCTTTTGGGTTTTGCTCTCGTCCCAGGCGATTTGAAACCCTAGCCGCCACGAACAGAGGCTAGCCTTCCGGCTCCATCCTATGGTGGCTCGCCTTCGCCAACGGCCTCTCAGGCGTCAATGGTGAAGGGTGGTACCATCCCACACACATGCGGATCATGTAGCTTTAGGTTTTAGTAGCTTAGGTTTTGGTTTGTTCAACGTCCTGTCTTCGGCGACGGCGAAGGAGACACTGAATAAATATGCTCCAAATCCTCTCGTAACGAGGCTATCCGCTCTATGGTTGTTGATGGATTTGGGAACTAGTCTGTTAAAGCGAGGATATGTTGTGGCGGGCTGGCGGCGGCATCCTTGCAGTGGACTTGTGTCATCGGGCTCTGCCATTCCGACGACGTCTGATCAAGCACCAACGCGGAGCTTGGGAGGTAGTTAGGAGCGGATGTAGATATGGCCTACTCCGACGACATCTGGAATATGGATCATTTGCTGGGTACGTGGTTGGTGGCCGGCAGGTATGCTTTCCTCCTCCGGCATCTTAGTCACGCTGGGGTGCTAGATACGAAGTTCAATTGTGTGTGAGCGGTGTTGCTCCTGTCTGATTCATTCAACAACAACGGCTTCACTTTTAGTGGCTATTTTTTAGGTCTGCAAAGCTGCATATAAGTGATGTAGCCGCATCGAGCTTAGGTGAGGAGGTGATTCATCATTTTTGCCTTTGGTTGCTATTGTGGTGGTGTCAAAGGCACGTGACGGGCGTTGGTGTCAAGCTCATGGGATTCTTCATTCTTTTGTAATTTTCCTTCTTGGCTAGTGTTAGAGCATCTCCAGCCGCGCTCCCAACAGGCCCTCCCCAGGCATTTTTTCCGCGCCGGCGCCGAAAAAACGCCCCAGTCGCGCCCCCAAGACGCCGAATTCCGCTGGCTCGGCCCGTTTTTGCGCGCGGCGATCGCAGGTCGAACCCGGCGCACTAGGGGCGCTCGGGGACTCCGGCGCAAGGGAAAAGTGCACCTGGGGCCACACTGCCAGGCGAAAAGTCAAGCCACCCATCCAGATTCGCCTCCGACCCCCCGCTCGGCCGCCACCGTGCCAATCCCGGCGCCGTCCACTGCCCACCACAGCTAGATAAACCATTCCCCACCGAAAAAAGAAGAGGTTTCGCCGAGGCAGCCTCTCCACCGCCGCCCGGGCAACTTTTCCGGCATTCCGGCCGTGCGCCCACCTCGTCCGCAAGGTGTTCGGTGATTTGCCCGACCCGGCAATGGACTCGGAAGACGATGAGGCGCTCGCGGCGTTGCTGGAGGAGGAAGCCGAAACCGACGTCCAGGAGCAGGAGCATCTCATGGTGCTCGCCGGCCTGCTCGCGAGTAGTGAAAAGCCTCGGCGAGGTGGCTCGGTGCCGGGGCGGATGAAAGCAAAAAATCGGCATCGTCTAGAAGGCCACTGCATGCTCTACTCCGACTACTTAGCCGACGCTCCATTGCATGGCGAGAAAACATTTTGGCGCCGTTATCGGATGAGCCGAAAGCTTTTTCTCAGGATTGTGAATTCCATACGGGAGTTCGGCAGCTACTTCAAGTGCAAGAAGGATTGTACCGGCACACTTGGATTCACCTCAATCCAGAAGTGCACGAAAGCTATGAGGATGCTTGCATACGGAGCTCCCGGTGATTCACTCAACGATTATGGGCGCATGGCCGAGTCCACCATCATTGAGTGTTTCTACAAGTTCTGCAGGGCAGTGTTGGCAGTGTTTGGACTGCAATACTTGCGAACACCCAATGCGGAAGACACTGCCCGGATCCTAGCACAGAATGCAGCAATAGGATTTTCTGGGATGCTTGGAAGCATTGACTGCATGCATTGGAAATGGAAGAACTATCCATTTGCTTGGCTGGGGTTGTACAAAGGCGCCAAAGGCGGTTGCAGTGTGGTACTTGAGGCATTGGCCATACAGGATCTCTGGATTTGGCACTCTTTCTTTGGGATGCCAGAAACTCACAATGACATCAACGTCCTGCAGTGCTCCCCTGGCCATGTGCGGGATTCTATGGGTGACGCTGCCATCGCGCTCGCTCCCGTACACGCGCCCCGTTTAAGCAAGCCCTAGGCTGCTGCTGCCGTGTGTCTTCTTCTGGAGCTTTACTACATCTACGTAGGTATTCTACGTAAAGCTACTTAAGAGCTGATTTGGCATGCATTGATTTGAGTCTACTTTTTGATGATTTTCCTGCTGAGATGATGATTTTTCTAGATATGGCAATATAGGCTTCTTATAGCTTCTCCTGACCCCGTTTGATTAGTTGGTTGTATGGATGTTCTCCCTGATTGAAACAAAATGTAGTCCTTAATGATTCTTAGCCATCTCAAAAGTCCAAGATGATGAAGTTGGTGATGGAACAGCTTCTGTTGTTATTTTGGCTGGAAAACTGTTGAGGGAAGCTGAGAAGTTGGTTAACATGAAGAATCATCCCATGACTATTATTGCAGGTAATCCTCAATTTAGACCCAGTTTATTCAACATGTCCTATGATGAACACTTAATATACAGTGAAATTTTCTAATATATGGCGTACAATTTTTATTTATGGTGAACTATTTTTTAATACATGATGAATATTTTAAATATATAAGGTGAACATGTTTATATACTGTGAACATTTTTATAATATACAGTGAAGATTTTTTTAATATGTGATGAACGTTGTTTAAATAAACATTAAATATATTTTTAAAATCTGTTTTACTTTCAAGTATGGTTTTGTATTGTTCTAGAAACATAAACAAAGTCCAACCACTTTATTTTCGAAAAACAAATTGGAAACCGAAAGAAAAAATAACACTCAAGTGAGCTGCCCTATTGGGTCAGCCCATTTGCACTTTCCTTTGTGTGCCGCCTCGCCTATTAGCCTGAAATCATAACTTAAGGATACTCCTTGCAAAGGTCACACCAACCTTCTCATGTGCTAACAAGTGGCACACTGCATGTGCGTCACTTGTCTCAACCGTTGATTCAAAATGTTTTATCTCTTAAACCGTGCGTCTAAATCTCGAACTACTTTTACCATTGGATTTCTCGCATCGAGATCTTTGAAACTAGATCCCATGTTAATATGTTTCGACGAAAAATTTTCGCACAAAAAAACATTGAAGCCGAAAACCACAAAAAAAAGAAAAAGAATCCGGTAAAAAAGAAAACCAGAAGAAAGCAAACGGCAACCAAGAAAAAAGAATAACAATAAAACAGCAAAGAAACGGAGCCCAAATGCATGGTTGCTGTGTTTTTTTTTCATTATCAAATTGTTTCATGATTGGCTTATTCTGCAGATAAACCCAGAAAGACAAAACCTGTTGAGCGACGGCATAAATAAAGTTGAGGTGACTGCCGGCGAGGTCTTCGGAGCTGTGATGGGATGGAAGATAACTCGTCAGATTGTTGCAACCTAAGATGAAGCATTCCATTAGTAAAAGCTCCTTTGAACTTTTGTCGGCGGCTGCTGGACTATCTTATGGCTCCCTACTTAGGTGCTTATGTTCATTTGTGTGTCGATTAAAACTATCTACAATTGGAGACAGTAAACATCCGTTATAGAGATCTGACCTACGGAAATCCCAAGACGATGAATGCTGTATTTTAAACCTTGTCGTTTGTGTTATTGGCAATACTATGTTGATATAGCCTCAGTCTTTGTTATCTGGATAGACAGATGGGGCTAACCCATGTTGTTTCATCTCATATTGTGCATCGCGTCTTTTTTAGTTTCCCTGCAGTTTAGCTGTAGAATCTGGGTGGTTTGTAACAGACATGTGGTTTATCTCTTTCTTATAAATAATAAAAAAATCGAGTTGGTGATGATGGTATGCCTGCCATCTTGCAATGTAGACTATCTGATCTATATCTGGCGGATAGAAAGCAAAGTATGACAATTTTATGAAAGGATACTCACATCTCTTTCCACATTTGCAGATAAGGCCTTCCCTCGCTCATACTTATCTCCCACAACCTCATTGTTGATCAATTAAAAAAGGAAGCCTCTGGAATAATTTGGCATAGTGGCCGCTGCTGGCGTCGTCCATCCCCATGCCTTCGCTCAGTCCGACCACCAATCACCACCATGCCCCACTCCTCCTGTCCTTATCTCTCCTCTTTCTCAAGATATCATTTCAACAGGTGTTTTATATAAAATGGATCTTGATGTTCCGTGCAATGCAATCGGAAGGCAATTCTTTGTCGTCTGTTTCAGGTAGACAGCAAATCTCCTAATTCATGTAGTGAAGACATTCCATTTATGTTCTCGTTTGCCCTCCATCCCATTCTCACATACGATGATCATAGCGCTTACAGAACCACAACATGTTTGAATCTGGTCAATCATAAGTCGTCTCTCTATCAGAAAACGACTAGATTTTCCCTTGCTAGGTTTTGCCAAGGCGTGCATGTGTGGTTATCAATGGTTGCTTTCGTCTATAATTGGTAAAGGTATTCATTTGCAATCGAGATTGGCGCCGGTATGAAAGAAAGACAGATCGCACACTATTGGTAAAGGTTGCACTCTAATAGCATATTAAAAATGGTTAAGAGTTAAAAATGACATCATATTCGGGTTGTAGATTGTTTTCTAAAAAAAGTTTCCTATATAACATGTTAAAATTGAAGTTATTATTTAAAAGATATGGATATTTCAAAAAAGCATTCGTTCTAGGTGGACTGCGGGTTAATTACCATAAAAGACACGGTGTTTTCTGTAAAAATACAAAGAATGATTCATTTTGTCACTTAAAAGTGAATTGTAGGTTTGTAGGGGGTTCCTATAAAACCAGAAAAATGAATAGTTATGGCCCTTAAAGTAGGGCTGCAGACTAACTCATCAGAACATCAGGAGTTTTCCGTAAAAAAATGACGGACGGGAAGCACTAATCCCTTTATTAATTGGTATAATCATCTATAACACTATGCTCCCTTGCCTGAATCCCCGACCATTCTCTATCCGAAGATGTTTACACAGACGGGCAGATGCAGGGTGCCTTTGGCGTGATGATACGAACGATGACAGTGCTGCTCTGTTCCATTGAGATCCAAGTGAGCACGACCATATTGCAACTACCCTACATGTACAGATGTACTGCATTTGCTTCACCTTTTATACTTTTTTTCCTTTGCAAGAATTGCAAGAAACAATTAAATGATATTTCAAGTAGGAGTATCTTTTTTTGTCAGTTGCGATCGAGTAATTAAAATTTGGCATACATTGTCTTCGAAGGTACAGGCTTAACATGGAACAAATGACTAATTTTCAAGCGCAGTTTTGAAGAAACCAGTGGCCAATATTGCCCAACCGTAAGGTATGAAGTATGAACCCTCCCCTGTTTCTCTCATAATGGATCATTTTCCTCTGTTTCAAGAGTTTGTTCTCCTCCCCTTGCCATAGACAGTAAGATTTGGTGGGTAGATTCAGTGATAGGCCTGGCTGAACCCGTGTAAAGAATGTATGTACTTCAATTTTTTTCTTCTTATATAAAGATGTTATTCGTATGTTTGCTTGCTTAAGATCTGATTGGGACTTTCTGTAGCTGCTACGAGGATGGTGAGAGGCACCAATGTAGCGACATATAACACATGATTACGCTATGTTATTAATCCATAGACATCAACCAGTTAGTTCATCCAAGTATTCACCATGTGCTGCTATTTGCATTTCTGTGGTCGCTTTCTACGTTGTGCAGGTCCGTCGAGGCGAGATTCTGTTTGCAGTCGCTGCATAGCGCCACCGCCACGGTTCGGATATATGCTAGCAGTGGCTGGGCGAGGACTCGGGTGGCTCAGTAGATATTTTTTTTCTATGAATCATATGTAACCGCTCAACAGTGTTCCTATTGTCCACAACAATCCAGCTAAGTTAAACTTTGTGGTAGTAGTAACTAGCTATACTTATTCCCAGTGTGCATAAGAACATTGACTTGCACTACCGTAGCCCGAACACGCATAATGATTTCTCTGTATCATTCGAACAATTCCTTCAACATCTGCATCATACTATACGCACAAGGAGAGTGGGTTAAATGGTTTTAGTTACTATTTTTTCTCTATTCGTATTCATCTCTCTTGCAACTAACAAGTGTAGTTTAGAGATAGATTACAAACACTTCATTTGTATACAACCAAACTTGACCACTTGCTTGGCTGATGCACCTCAATTAATGCTATAAGTTATGAAGAATAGCCAAAAAAAATGTTTTGGACCTGCACATGGATTGTGGAAATGTCCGCAAAAAGGTGTAATTGAAATTCGGAATAAACCAACTTTCATGTCATTTGCCTAGATAACTAACCTTCGTTTATTTGACTCAATAGTAAATGCCAGGTAAATAACATATTTTCCTAACCATGTTTTGTTTTAATACTCAGATTAAATTTTGTAGTTATATTATGCCACTATTCAGGCAAATTCATCTGTTTGAACACAGTGCCTGGACTTCCTATATACATTTAAACTTGACCACCTGCTTGGCTGATGCACCTGAATCAGCGCTAGAAGTTATAGAGGATGTTGGATTTTTATTTTTTGACCTCCGCAAGGATTGTAGAACTATCCGTAGAAAGGTATGACTGAAACTCTGAATAAACCAACTTTCACGTCATTTACCTGGAAGCCTAACCTTGATGTCTTCCATATGAAATGCAAGGTAAAGATCATATATTTTCCTAACCATGTTTCTTGTAGCGCTCAAATTAAATTATGTACTTATATTATGTCATTGTTCATGCAAATTCATCTGCCCAAACACAATTTTTGACTTCGGGGTGGTTTTAGTTTCTTCCAAAACTATTGAAATGAAGTGAGGATTGGATCTCTCAATGCCAATCCAAAGGACCATCTACTGTTAGTGTTGAGGAAGTAGCCTGAAATTCAGCGGCACTACAATATTTATTCCATTTCCGTGGTCAAGAATATGTTGTTAACTTATCATACCAAACCAATTTGTATCTGTGAACCTTGCTATTATCAAGTACTGACTATGACATAATTATGCTTATTCAAAATTATTATTAAGTTTAATGTGCCCAAATATTTATGAAAATCCTATCAATTAATGTACAAATAGACGGGCGCCGCAACGCGCGCCATTAATGATCTAGTTTTTTTTTAAAAGCACACTCCTTCCCGCCCCACGGAACTAAATATTCCATTAATTCAAATATACAGGGGGTATTAGTTTTTCGGAAAGTCAAATTCCTTTAACTTTGACCAATTTCAGAGCCAAAAATGTCAACATCCACAACATTAAACAAAAATAATAATGGAAATTCATTTCATGATGGATCTAATTATACCGATCTGGTATTATGGATTTTGATATATTTCTCTACAAATTTGATCAAATTAAAAATGTTTGACTTTTAAAAATGTGACGCACCTTATATTTTGAAACAGAGTGAGTAATGTTTTTTTAAAAATCCAACAACACCAACGGCACAACAAAGCGCATCCAACCCTTCTAGTATAGATTATATATGTAGGGCTTGAGGGATCTTTCACCCTTGGACAACGAAAGCCCTGAGAACTTAATAATGTAATTGCAACAATCTGTAATGTACGTCGGCGATGATTAGCATAATGTAATTGCGATGTCTCGAACAATATCATTACCTTTCCTTTGTGTAAATCGAATAATATCATTGAGGGGAACCTAATTAGCCGCTGTAAACTGCGAATAATATCAAGAGGACTTAATTAGCCATACATGTAGTGGTGGTAGTCCATATGCTTGGTGCAGCGAAAAGAAGTTTATAATACGAGAGGGACATTATGCTTATTTTCAACGGGCCTTTTTATAATCGATCGGTCAGCTTGATGCTCATGCAAGTGCTCCTGTGGCCCCGTCACAATTGTATCGACCGACCATACGTATGTGATAATATAGGCGGCCCCATCTCACATGCATGCTCACCAAGCACGCATGGGTCTCTCTCTGCGCGGTGAAACGAGGTATCATGCATGCATGTGGAGTGGGGAGATGAGATCATGTATGTGCAAGTGCAATCAATCAATCCTTTTTGTCAGTCAATCAAAGTTGAGCATCTAAAAAAAGAGACCGACTCGAGCTAGACTAGCCTGTTGATATTTTTTTATAGAAGAAAACTCCGTGAGCATCAAACGCTCAAGCCGAGACTTGAACCCTGATGGACTGGCTGCGAACTTCCGCGCCTTGCCAACTAAACTACGCTCAGTTCTCTGAGTTGAGCCTCTAACCAGGATGTGATGTCGACAAGAAGGTAGTTGTACCCGTCGGCCTGTTAATTATAGTCTGGCCAAATTGGCTTCGTTCTGGTCTGCTCGCCTCCAGGCCGCTCTTTTTCAACGCCCTAGGGGGCGAACGGCTGGAGATGCTCTCACCAAGCAAACAAGCAAGAGTCTCTCTCTGCGTGGTGAAACGAGGTATCTCATTCGCCATCATGCATGCATGTGGAGTGGGGAGATGAGATCATGTATATATGTGCAAGTGCAATCAATCAATCCTTTTTGTCAGTCAACCAACACCGCTGGTGAGCTGAGCATCTAACCGGGATGTGATGTCGACGAGTATTGGTCCGTTAATTATAGTGTGGCCAAATTGGCCTTGTTCTGGTCTCGCGCACGATGAATACCCTGATATTTTCTCATCAATCAAGCCTGAAACTCCACTAAAAGAAAATCAAGCCTGAACTTGAAGATGCAATAAAAGATTATCTCGACGGAAAGGAGCTGGTGGATGCATGAATGCACAAAGAGCCGATCAACCGAAAATCCCCTTCTACTCCCGAGCACATTTGAGCTTAGGATGAACAGTAAATTCTGAAAAAAATGAAAAAAAAATCAAAAAGTTCTGAAATTTTTTTGGGCGCAAACTTTGACAAATGTTCTTGGCGCTTGCAAATTTTCATCCCAAAAAAAAACATTTGTGAAAGTCATGAAAAAAAAACAAAAGCAACACTCCAAAATGCTTTCTAAAATAGCATTTTTGGAGCGTAGGTTTTTTTTTTATCACGACTTAAACCAATGTTATTTCGGGGTGAAAATTCACAAGCAACGAGAACATTTATCAAAGTTTGCATAAAAAAAACTTCAGAATTTATGATTTTTTTGTTATTTTTTATTTATTTTACTGCTTGTTAGGGCGCATATGAGCTCGGGACGCGTCCCTGATCAAGGAACGGTCTATGGGTACGGAATTCCAAACCCAAAAGGAAAGGAAACGGACAAGCTGGCTGGGGAGGAGGGCCGGAGAGGGACAAGACGAGGTGGGCGGGCCCCGCCCCCAAAGATTGATTATTTGAGCTGAGCCGCGTCAGCCATTTGCAACTACGCACACACTCTTCACGTCTCCTTGCTCGCGAAGCAACCTGCGCCGTCGCCTCGCCGTCGCCGGTGCAGCAATCACGACAGCCGGCCGGTCGCCGCAGCGCGCGTCGAGGAGGACGGACGGACGGGCCGGAGGGGGCAGGAGGAAACACGACAGCCACGCACGTCCCGGGGCCCCGCGCGACAGTGAGAAGGACAGGTGGGTCTGGGCCCGCCACAAGCTAGTACAACTGTGCCAGGCTGTGCGGATCCGACGTGGCCTGGCGACCTCGTGCGCGTGCGTGCTGGTGCCGGGTCCGGGGGCATTCTCGTCCTTCCGTCCGTCCAGATGGGTGGCCTTTGACTCCATGGCAGCCGCTCCCTGTGACGCCGTTACCTGACGTTCACGGGCCGGCTTCCTTTTCGTGGACCGGGCCGACTTTCCCCTGGCTGGATCATGGGCGCCACGAAAAGATTTGTCTTAGATTTTCATCCATCAGGGCATCTGCCTGTCAGAATACCTGCTTTTTCTTCTCTCTTTCGGCGAACTGGTGACAGATGCTGCTGCTGCCTGCTGGGACGGGAATCGGGTCTACTCAGGCGCTGCAAACCAAAGCTGGCCACTCCTTTTTCCACGGCTCAAACATCCGGTGCTTTTATGCTCTCTTCAAATTCATTATTGGTGGAAAACCACGCAACATGGCTACATCTGCAGGGGTGGATCTTGAGCAACTTCTTTCACCAAATCCACCAGCGAGATTTGGCAAGTCCAAAGCAAAGGACCTCCCACAACGATAGTATAATTTAACGCAGTTTTTCACCTCATCTTCTGCATACCAGACCAGACAAAATATGGTTGAAACATATGTCATTTCGAGTTTTCAGAGAGCCCAAAGGGGCTGCTGCTTGTACAATGTTATGTTAGCAACAATGTTTTTATATATCACCACCAGTTGGAGATGGAAAACATGCATATCGGGAGTATCTCCAAATCCAGTGAGCCTAGTGCTCACTCTCCAAAGTTCGATCAAGACAACACATTCGAAAAATAAAATGCTTGCAACATTCAATTTCAGCACAAAATAGACAAGTTAGATCAGGGATGTTGTCTCTTGTGCAGCTTATCTTTACAGAGTAATTTGTTGTTAGCAAGAAACTAAGAGAAATATATGAGCTCTAAGGGGATCTTCCAGATGCCACATTGCAAGGTGTTAACAGGCGATACATATGCTCTTCGTTAGGGGAACTGTGCACAAAAAACAATTCTTCATTGTATTAAATACATATGAAAAAAAAAGCTGAAACTCGCGAGGTGCAAAGGAGAAATGCCATTTGTAGCTTGAGCTCCGTGCCTTGTAATGCCGGTGAGGGCACACATGGTTAGACCCTCCTTGCCCACATTCGCTCTCCTCCACCGGCGATGCTCATGTACGTACGACATCCTAGCTGGTTTTATCTCCACTTCCCTTGTTTCATCACCCTGCATGTCGTGGTTTTGGACATCCGCCACGGTTATCGATACCGAGCCACATGTCTCAACTACTCTTTCTAGGCAGAAGGGTGTTGGGGTTACACACCTCACGATCAACTAGTCCGGTGGTGACGCCAACCAATGTTCTTCCTTGCTTTTCCCTCGTTCTCTTTCTCCTTCTCCTCGTCCCGATCCCTCCTCAGAATCAAATTCGATGGAGACGGCCGATGTAGCGGCGTCCATCCATTCTAATTTCCCATTAGAATTCCCAGTAAATAAATGGTTGAACAAGAAACGGAGAATCATCAATCAATCAATCAAGAAAACAAAAGGCAGAATGGCGCGTGGCACCAGAGCGGAACGGCGTTGGAACATCTAACGGCGGAGAGGAGACGGGAAGGATGGAAGCGTCCCGGCTACGCTGCCGCCCCACGCCACGCGCTTCCCCCGCCGCTGGGGTGGAAATATTCCCATTCCCCGTTCCACTCGGCCCGGTCTGGTCGCCGCCGGTTAAAACGCCACCACCCACCACCAATCATCCCCAACCTCCTCCCCCACCCCCCCCTGCTCCCGCGCCGCCATCCCTCCCTCCCTGCTCCGATCCACCGCCCAGCTCCAGCTCCAGCTCCAGCTCCTTCTTATCCAGCTCAGTCGGATCTGGTCCTGCCGAAAGCCCGCGCCTTTTTTCCACCGCACCGATGGATCGGTGGGCGGCCACGGCTGCCGGCCCGGCGGCGGCGGGGGCGGCAGGGACGCCGTCCTACTGGTGCTACAGCTGCGAGCGGTTCGTGCGCACGGCGGGCGACGCCGGGCTGGTCTGCCCCGGCTGCGACGGCGGCTTCCTGGAGCAGATGGACGCGCCGCCGCCGCCGCGCAGGGCCGCCGCGCCCTCCGCCTTCCTCCGCCGCCGCGCCGCGGACGCGCCCACCGAGGTCCGGCCCCGCCGCGGCAGGCGCGGCGGCGCCTCGGGCGACCGCTCGGGGTCCCCGTACAACCCGGTCATCGTGCTCCGGCGCTCCGCGGCCCCGCCTGGGGACGAGGCCCCCGGCGCCACCAGCAGCTTCGAGCTCTTCTACGACGACGGCGCCGGATCCGGCCTCCGCCCGCTTCCCGAGAGCATGTCCGACTTCCTCATGGGCTCCGGCTTCGAGCGCCTCCTCGAGCAGCTCGCCCAGATCGAGGCCGGCGGCTTCGGCGCCGTCCGCCCCTGCGACAACCCGCCGGCCTCCAAGGCCGCCGTCGAGTCCATGCCCACCGTCGTCGTCGCCGCCTGCCACGTCGGCGCCGACTCCCACTGCGCCGTCTGCAAGGAGGCCTTCCAGCTGGGCGACGAGGCCCGGGAGATGCCCTGCAGCCACATGTACCACCAGGACTGCATCCTGCCGTGGCTCGCGCTGCGCAACTCGTGCCCCGTGTGCCGGCACGAGCTGCCCACGGACGTGGCGCGGCCTGCTCCGGCGAGCGACCTGGGCGCCGCCGACGACCAGGGCAGCAACACCGGGGCTGAGGCTGGCAGCGAGGAGGAGACAACGGTGGGGTTGACGATTTGGCGGCTCCCTGGTGGAGGCTTTGCCGTCGGGAGGTTCGCTGGTGGCCGGAGGGCCGGCGAGAGGGAGCTCCCAGTTGTCTACACCGAGGTGGACGGCGGTTTCAACAATGGCGGTGCACCGAGGAGGATCTCATGGTCATCAAGAGGGAGCCGTTCGTCCCAGAGGGGAGTTATTAGACGCATGTTCCACAACATGTTTGCTTGCTTTGGGCACACCCATTCGACCAATGTGACTCGAGCCTCATCCTCGAGGTCGGAGTGGAGCTCGGTTTTCACCCGTGGTCTGAGGAGCCGCAGCACAAGCTGGAGATCCCAAGATAGCCACGCCGATGCGATCGCCAGGTGATGACTGCATCACGCATCGGGGAATATTACGGCATTAGATGTTGGAGAGCCGCAGATGTTTGCTTCCGTTTGATGTTTTCTACTATATATAAGTCAGTTGAGAGATAAAGAGGATTTGTAGAGCGCAAATTGCATGCTGTTTTGTACATAGAGGAGCAGAACTAGAGATGTTGCAATGGGAATGTCCTCAAGTTTGCGTATTCAAGAAGGCCGGTCTTCCTGTTGCATTTTGGAGTATCATCCAGCAAAACAAGTTTTGTTACTGATCGATGCAAGCATCTGGATAGTGAGCTCTTGAATTGTTGGCAGTGCTCAATTGTTTCTTCGAATTCCATCTCGCTCAATGCGACGGGGTTCATCCATTGTAACCATGACTTGTTGGAAGGTTTAGACCGTAGCAAAGATTCAATAAAGCATCACTCAAGATATTTTCTGCTCTTCAATTGGATATATAGTTGTACGGATCAAGGTCACCCTTTCATCCTTGTTTTCTTGCTTTCTTCACTTCACCAGGCATACTGTCTTTTTCAGCAAAGGCAGCTCAGTTGACTGTTTTCTTGTGCTCTGTTACTATTGTCATCATCTTTACGTTCTTGTCAGGCTTTCCAATCCAAAAAAGGAAAAAATGATCACCGTTTGTGAAATATCTTCATCAAATCTGTTGTTCCAGAAAAGAAAGATCCAATAACCTTTCTGGTTTATGTGAAGCAGAGCTGCCCAAGACTCATCATATTATGATACGTAAATTGGTTTCAGCACCTCAATTATTTCTTCAGGGCTCGTTGATTGTACCCATGATCTGTTAGAAGAAGGTTGTAGATGCTGCAGCAGAGAATTAACAAAACATCATTCGAGATATTTTCTGCTTCAGCGTACAGTTTTTTTCAGCTCTTTAACTGGACATGATTGTGTTGCTCATGGTCACCTTCTCATCCTTCTTTTCTTGATTTCTTCACCAGGCACAGGTGGTCATATTTTTCTGTCTTATTCAACAAAGCCAATGGGCTGAATTTTTTTTATGCTCTCTTACTATTGTCACCATCCTTACATTCCTGTCATAGTTTCCAAAAAAAAGGATCACCATTTGTGTAATATCTTCATCAAATCTGCTGGCATATCTCCCAGAAGAGAAAGATCCAAGAACCTTTTTTTGTTTTATGAGAAGCAGAGCTGCACAACACTCATCGTATTAGGACAGCAAGTTCATTCCAGCTCTATGCGATTGGATAGTCTGCATAACTAAAATTCCATTCTGGTATCCAATGTTTTGCAATCAATGGAGTTAGTGTAGAAGGTTGTAGATGCTGTAGCAGAGATTCAACAAACACATTTGAAGATATTTTCTGCTTCAGCCCACAGTTTTTTTTTCCAGCTCATCAGACATTCTCATCCCTGTTTTTACCAGGGACAGGAGGTTATATTATTTGTCTTCATCAACAAAACCAACGAGCTGACTGTTTTTTGTACGCTCTCTGACTATTGTCACCATCCTTACATTCCTATCATAGTTTCAAAAAGAAAAAGATCACCATTTGTGAAAGATCTCCGTCAAATCTGCTGGCATCTCTCCCAGGAGAAATATCCAACGACATTTTTGGTTTTATGTGGAGCAGAGCTGCACAACACTCATCATATTAAAACATATAAGCTCATTTCAGCTCTATGTGATAGTCTTATTGATAGTTTGCATAATTACAATTTCATTTTGTTATTCAATGTTTTGCAATCAAAGGATTATTCTAGAATTGGTCCATGTAGCTGCTGCAGTGCCTTGTGTTTCCCTGATTGCCAATGATTCATGTCCTGTCCTAGTCCTGCCACTATTTATTTATTTATTTATTTATTTTTGCTCTGGTTGCTGAGCTGCAGTTGCAGAGTTCTGTTGGTTGTTGGTGAAGGAAGATGCCAGTCTGTTCTGTCTTTTGTTGCTGGTGCATGTGCTACTACGACTCTACTCTTTCTATATGTGGAGGAAAGATCTGGTCCTTTCCACTGCAGATCATAGTTGTAGTTGTAGACTGTCATCATGATCTTATTTGTTCCAAGAAATGTTCATGATCTCTGGAACTACCTGAGTCTAAATTAGTACATAAGCTAGGTGTACAAAATATTTAATACTCCCTCCGTCCCAAAATAAGTGTCTTGGCTTTAGTTTAAATTCGATTTTTTTGAACTAAAGCCAAGACACTTATTTTGGGACAGAGGGAGTATGTTATATTGAGTTGATATTGCTACTTTCCTTGGTCAAGTTAATAGTTATTTTTTTTAAATATATTAGCACTCTGACTATGAGTGACTGAGATGAAGGTAAAGATGGTATGGGCTGTGGATTGTTCCTGCGCCTTGATAGAAGCTTCTCTTTTTATTATTTCTTCCTCCATACACTTCAGTTCATTTGCATCTAAAAAGGAAAAGCCTTCAGTTCATTTGAATGCTTTGCTTCCCTAATTTTAAATAAAATTAAGTGCTCTGCGCGCTTCAGTTCGTCCAGTTACTTCTGACTTATCAAGGGCTCTGATTTAATTCTTTTGGACATAGATAATTTAAAATAATGAAGGCCGTCATTTTATTTTATTGGTTTATTGAAATGAATAGGTTATCATGATTCCCCGTAAATGCAAATTACTTCAGGAAAATATATATGATTTTCCCATGTTAGTTAAACTTGAGATGCTGCAGGCCCCTTTTTGATCAAACTCCAATATAGAAGAAAATTAGTAGAAATGTAGAAGAAACTATCAATAGTTACAATATTGAATAAATATATTATGAAAATATATAAAAATGGATATATTGATTTGCTATTGTTATTTTCATATGGTAATAGTGTGTTGTATTGAGTTGATATTGCTAATTTTTCTGGGACCAAGTTAGGGCTCCTTTTATCCTATGTTGGTTGTTTGATTCATAGAATTGAATCTCATAGGATTTTTTCCTAAGGATTTCTTTGTACTACTTCCCGTAGGATTTCTAGCATCTACTCAAACCTCTTTAAAAGAATCATTATTTTCCTATGATATAATTAAACAAACCAAAATCCCGTGGGATTGAGATGGGCATGCCATGCCAATCTTATGTTTTTTTATTCATTTGATTTTTGCATCCTACGAATCGAAGAGGCCCTAAATATTTTTTGCTTTGAGTTACATTGTGCTTTTATGTTAGCACTCTGAGTGAGTGAGGTGAAGGTAAAAGAAAGGGAAATTGGAAAGAAGGAGTGTGACGCAGGACCTCGGTTCATTTGCATCTATATAAGGAAAAACACTTCAGTTCACTTGAGTGCTCTGCTTCCCTAATAAAAATAAAATAAAATTGAGTGCTCTTCTTGTTTCAGTTCATCCAGTTATTTTAAACTTAACAATGGCTCTTATTTAATTGTTTTGGACTAGGATAATTTAAAATAATCGATGCCATCGTTTCAATTTTTTTGGTTATTGACATTAATAGGCTGTCATGATCTTTAGTAATTGCAAATAACTCCAGGAAAACAAATCTGGTTTCCCTTGTTAGTGCAAAACTTGAGATGCAGACCCTTTTGTGAGCAGACTCCACATAATAATTTCCCATGTTAGTTAAAACTTGCGATGCTACATGCCTGTTTTTTGAGCTGACTCCAATATTGAAGAAAATTAGCAAGAATGTAGAAGAAACTATCAATAACAACAATATTGAATAAATAAATTTTCAATATATAAAATAATGGATATATTGATATTGATTTGATATAATTTGTATTCATAATTTTTATATATGCTTGGTCAAACTTCAAAATCATTGACTTTTTTACTCAGTTTATACGCCATTTATTTGGGGATGGAGGGAGTGTGTTTTATTGAGTTGATATTGCTAAGTTTTCCAGGACCAAGTAAATATTGTTGTTGTGAGTTAAATTTTGTTTTATGGTAGCTTGAGGTTTTTTTTTCTAGACAATATGGTAGACTGAGGTGAATATAAAAGAAAACGGAATAGGAAAGAATGTATGGGCTGGGCCCAAATAGAAGATTTTCTGTTTGTTATTTCTTTCTTCATGCGCAGGCCTTCGGTTCATTTGCATCTAAAGAGAAAAAAACGAAGTAGGCTGTCATGATCTAATTCAGTGCTCTGCTGACCGAATAAAAATGCACTCCCTCTGTAAACAAATATAAGAGCGTTCAGATCACTAGTTTAGTGATCTAAACACTCGTATATTTCTTTACAGAGGGAGTAATAAATTGAGTGCTCTTCCTGCTTCAGTTCATCCAGTTAGTTTAAACTTAATAATGGCTCTGATTTAATAGTTTTGACCTTGGATAATTTTAAATAATCAAGGCGGCCGTTTTATTTTATTAGTCTATTGAAATTAATAGGTTGTCATGATCTCAAGTAAGTGCAAATAACTCAAGGAGAAAACCTGATTTCCCATGTTAGTGCAAAACTGAGATGCTAGCCCTCTTTGCGAGCAAACTCTACATAATAATTGCCCATGTTAAAAAAATGTTGTAATTCATTATTCATCACCCCATTTCCCAAAAGATCACACATCGGCATAAATATTCCAAACATGTACAAAATGAAATCAGTCCCACACAAAACCCAAATGAAATTAAGCACACTGTGCATGTGAATAATCAAATCAAAGCGGCCTCTTGATTTAACGGATGGATAAATCAGTCCCATATCATGACGATAGACATGACGGCTATGCCGGTGAGCACACCGAGGAACTTGAAGATGGGTTTGTCGAAGTAGTTTGGCTGCTGCGGGCGGTACCCCTTAGCCATGAGGTGGTTTATGGCGACGTAGACGAAGATCCCCGTGGCGATCCCCATGGAGATGGCATATGTCCAGTCCGCGGCCGGGCCCTCCGCCGTGGCATCGATGGCGATTCCGATGCCCACCCCAACCGGGCTTGACACGGCGAAGGCCAGCGAGTAGAGCACCGTCATGAGGAACGGGCGCTTGGGGATCATCCGGAGGAGCGCTATGCCCATGGCCACCGCCGCAAAGATCTTGTGGAGCCCGATCGTCCAGAGGTTCCTCCATGCCTCACCCTTCGTCGCTGCAATTTTAATTGATTTTGATCAAACTTTTGAAACATATGAATTTTCACGGTGTGCACTTTCTCTGTTAGTTCAGGTTTTTACACCACAAACTATACATTCCTTAATACTCTCTCTGAAAACTAACATAAAAGCGTTTAGATCATTACTTTAGTATTCTAAACGCTTTTATATTATTTACGGAGTGAGTACCTATCAAGCAAGCTGCATACGTGGAAATTATGAAATGGCTCTATGGTGTTCACCTGAGACGCCAATGGCGATCCCCTCGAAGATGGAGTGGAAGCAGAGCGCGAAGATGAGGAGGATCGTGTCCTCGAACGACGACGTCGCCGTCATGAGCATAGGGTGCGCGTGCGCCGCCGCCGGCCCCGCCGACGTTGACTCGCCCTCCTCCTCCGCGTCTTTCTGGATGGGCGCCGCCTGGTTGACCGTCTGCCTGTTGGCGACGGCGACGATGGCGACGTCGCTGAGCATGGTGAGGAGGAAGCCGGCGCAGGCGAGCATGTAGGAGAAGGGGTAGGGGCTGTGGGTGAGGGCGTTGAAGGTGGAGGTGGAGCCGGCGAGGAAGTGCATGAGCGCGGTGCCGAGGAAGATGCCGGCGGCGAACTGGGTGCCGAGCAGGAGGAAGGCCTCGTTCCAGCGGTAGAAGTAGGGGGACACGCCGCCCAGGAAGGTGAACACCAGCAGGATCACCAGGCACCACACCTTCACGGCGATGAGGCCCCTCGACCGGAGCCCCCCGCCGACGCCCGCGTCGCCGTGGTGGCCATCTTCGTCCTCCTCATCGCCGTCACCGTGGTCGACGCCGCCATGGCCGCTGGCCTGCTGGAAGAAGCAGGTAAGCAGCAGCAGCGAGAGCAGCAGCAAGGTGCTAGTGAGATTAGACGTCCTCCTCGTCGACCTTGCCATCTTCACCATGGTGGTTTCTTCTAGGCCAGCACGATATATATGCAGAGGAGTTTCTAGGTATATTTGGCCAGTACGTACGTACTCATGTATGTAGTTATCTCCTCAGCTCATCTTGCGTTGAAGCATGATTGTTTAGAAGAAAACCCCATAATTAATTGGTAAGATAACTCCATCTTGTGTTCTTGTGTGCAGTACAGGGCTGACTTTTTTTTTGTAGTACTACTGCTTGACAGTACAACTCGATCGCCCGTGTGTAGTACAACACCAGCTAGTCATTGTCAACGCTACTCAAGTTTGTTCACATGTTTATTTATAGGATTCGTCTAAGCCTCAGTATGATTGACACTTTTTTATGTCCCAATCAATCCTCCAGAAAATGCAACTTCAGTTTATTCAGTTTAGTGAGAAGACCGTAAGTTACGTTTCCGAAAATCGACTCAGACTTGAGAAAATCTCAGTCGACTAAGGATTAGCAAAACCGATAAACTTATCGAGCTATATACAGTACCTTGCAACAGACCGACTGTAGAAAGAGCAAAACTCGATGCCGAGACCATACGTGTTAGGTATTTTCCTGTTTAAGTCTGATCCATAATGAGTGTCGAAATAACCCTAGTTCAAAACTGCGACACTTATGGATGGATGGGAGTAACATTTATATTCAAATAACAATGATGGGACAAAGGATAATGTTGATTAGGGGTGTTTTGGGTGAAGTGTTTTGGAGGAGAAGATTCCATCTGACATACTATTAGGGCTCTGTTTGGTTCATAAGTCCTACGACTTTTTTAGTCCCAACTTATAAGTTCCAAGTCCCTAAAAAGTCCCTACTTGTTTGGTTCCTAAGACTTATAAGTCCTTATAAGACCATATTACAACTATAAGTCCCTATAAGTCCCTCCTTGAGAGTCTTATTTCATAAGTTCCAAATGCTCATTTTAAGTCCCTATAAGTCCCTCTGTTTGGTTTATATGGAACTTATAGGGACTTTTTTAAGTCTCTAGACCAATAAGTCCCTTCAAACAAACACCATCTAGATTACTTTTTCTTAACACTCGAAGATTAAGACTAGACCAAGTGGTCAGCTTGGTAAGCCACCAAGAAAAAAAATGCAATCAATGAAGATTAAGACTAGTACACTCCCAACTCCCTGAAACATTATAAAGTCAACATGTAATTCATCTTGGTACTAGGAATTACGTTACTGTCGATTATGAAGACATCTATGACGACTTTATCAATCCAAAGATGATGGGTCAACTCAATCTTTTGGAGGTGCTCATAGAAATGAGGTGTGTGTGCATGCGTGCGTGCATAGGGGTGAGTGTGTGTGCCTATATATTTGCGTCCGCATCTGTACCGTGTTTAAAAAATGGAAACACTAACGCCCACTCGTGTGGGCGTTTGCATCTCGCCCACACATGTGGATCCGCGTCCGTTTGTAGTGCACGAATTTTGGCATGTTTGTGGTGCCACGTAGGATTGGGCTGGTGTGTGGGCATTCACCCGGTCGCCCACACGTCCGTTTCACCACACGGAGAAGCCGGTGTGTTGGCGGTTAGCAGTTCGCCCACACGCCAGTTTTCACTCAAGCACAAGGGCTGGTGTGTGGGCATTTGCCATCTCGCCCACACGCCCGTCTCCTCTCCCACACCCAAGCTGCCAGTTGCCATGCGTTTTGCAGTGTACATGGCAACTGCCCTAGTGTGCTTGTAAGCAGATGGCAACTCTCTCTTTTTTTACCCGAACATGTCAGTTGCCATGTGTTTTGCAGGGTACACGACAACTGCCCTAGTATGCTTGTAAGCAGACGGCAACTCTCTCTTTTATCCGAACATGTTGTTTTGCCATGTCTCTTTATAGTGCTACACGGCTACTGCCTAGTGTTAGTAGGTGGCAACTCCTAAGATTTTCAAATCATGGCAACTGTAGTAAATCAGACCATACATGGCAACTGCTTAGTGTTAGTAGGTGGCAACTTTTAAAGTTTTTGAATCATGGCAACTATAGTAAACCAGACCATACATGGCAACAGTTGCAGTTGTCCAAAATGGCATCTGGCACTTGACTTGAGATGGCAACTGCAGTTGAGCAACCATGGCAACTGTAGTTGTCCGACATGGCAACTGCAGTTAAACGGACATTGAAGAGGGTCCGGACCATGGCAACTGCGGGAACGCGTGGTGACTGTCACGCGGGGCGTGCGGGACCGTGAGTTAGGTGGCTGAGAGAGATCGTGTGGGCGTTATACATTTTAACCACACGTAGGCGTGTGAGAGAGACCGCAAGGAAAAAAAGAGGCGTGTGGGTGCTAGTTGTTTTGCCCCATGTAGTCGTGTGAGCTGGTCCTTTTAGACACCATACAAAACATGTGGGCAGGCCCCTTAACACCCACACGTGTGACAGTTATCGTCGTCCTTAAAAAAAGCTACTTATGGTTTTATCAAAAATAAGAAATAACTTCCGATGAGTCAAACAAGAAATAAACAGTCTGATCAATTTTTAGCAACAAAGAGTGGGTCATGGAGGAACCAGTGCATAACTAGGCCCGCAAGATCCTCCTAGCGGTGGCCATGGGCATCGTGCTCCTCTGGATGCATGCATGATCCCCGAGCACCTATTCCTCACGAGGGTGCTCCAATTGCTGGCGTTTTCGCGCCTAGCCCGGTTGGGAGATGCTCTCAGCATTGGTGTCGAGCGAACGAAGGAGGAGGTAGTTGGTGGCGGACTAGCGTATGCCGTCGAGGCAAAGAAGGAGGCCGGCGTCGCCGCATCCCCGTCCGCCGACGTATTTGACATAGCTGATGGATTCGATCGAGCTCGCTTCGACTGCATGCATGAATGTTCAGTGAGCTAGCAATTCTGTGGCATATATGGTACAGTACATTCTTGCATTCTTATGTTCTAAACTATGCAACTAAATTTCCTTTTTGAATTGTGTGTGAAATAATGTTGATGGATTTGCAAAATCTTGTCCTGCCAAGTTTGCGGATGCACGCAATGTATGACCATAGCAGAACCAATTTATAGGTTTACATAGGATGATATCGGAGGAAGATTTTGTAAAAAGTTGCCCCTAAATGCACGGGAGGCAACTAGCCGGCTAGAGTGAAAAAAAAAGAAAGGAAAATGCTACATCTACGTACAAGCACGTTGTCCTTTACGTAATAAACTTCCTAATTAATCTCTCCACCCCATGATGTCAAAATGCCACCTGGCCTATTACGTTTATTAGGTAAGATTGATTACGCTAGATGATATAGCATTACTAAAATAAGGTAAAACAAACAACTAACTGGCCGGCTGATACGCAACAAACAAAACGTACATCAACGATTCTCCATCTGCTTCCTTCTTTCTTTCCAAGTTTCCAATTCCATACGCGCGCCGCCATGCGCCAGAGCAGGTGGTCGGACCTCCCGGTGGATCTGCTCCGCGAGATCGCTGGCCGCCTGCACGTCGCCGTCGACTTCGTCCGCTTCCACGCCGTCTGCAAGCCATGGCGCAGCTCACGCGACCTGCTGTCCCAGACAACGGCGACCCACATGTTCCTGCCCTGATCCTCGCGCCGGTAGTGTCGGAGTCGGACTCCTGCTCAAGCTCAGGTGCGTCTTCTCCAAGTCCGGCTACTGCGCGCCGCCGACAGTGCCTTTTAGGGACTGGGTGTGCAGCGCCGACGCCACCGCTCTTTGGCACCACCCCGTCACCAGCCATCTTCGCCCCAGCTACTACACCTACCTGCCTCGTTCCCCGCTCATCCAGTGGGAGGAGGGCCATCCAAGTGGAATCGTCTACGGCGACGGCACCACCTTTGTCTACAGCATTTCCCGCGTCAAGTATCTGCATGACACCATGACCAGGTTTAGTGCAGCTCTTTTCTGTCCCGGTGACACAGAGTGGACGCTCGTCGAGAGGACCCTTGAGACCCCTGGTCCTGGTCCTGGTGCTCCGGCGAGTTTTGCGCCGCGTACCACGGCGGCAAGATCCTCCTCACTGTCAAGGCTAAACTGTGGCATGCCATCACACCCAACAGCAATGCCGCCTGCGACGTGGTGGTCCCGAGGCTGTTGATGCCAGACGAGCACGACAGCTACTCAGAGCTGTCTAACTACGTCCTCGAATCCCGTGGCGAGCTTCTGTGGGTGTCGGTCCAGATCTGGTCACGTTTCACTCATAAGTTCGCGTTTGGCAGCCGCCGATTTCGACAGTTCTCGGTGTCAGTGCATGCATTAGAGGAGTCATTGTTAGTGCCAAAGAGGATCCAGTGGGTTAGGAAAGACAGCCATAGCCTGGTTGATCGTGTGTTCTTTCTAGGCTCACCCGTTAGCTTCGCGGTGGACGCCTCGCTGATGGGCGGCCATGGCGGGTGCGCCTACTTTGCATCGACGAGGCCTGATGAACAGTATGGTGTGTTCAGGTATAGCCTCATCGACGATAAGACCGAGTTGGTCGAGCAGCTGCCTCTGGGATGGCACAACGAGAAGTGCACGTGGGTCGTCCCCCAGCCCACCATTGCTCCAATTCAGGTGCACGCTCCTTGGAAACATCTTAAACTGAATTTTGTTTGTTAATAGATTCATTCATTAATTGTCTCATCGTCTAAGAGTTTAACACCTGCAGCTCTAGTGCTAACGAATCACCTATGGTTTGGCTTTACCAGGAAATCACGAAGGGTAGTAAGCTGAAGGCTCCAAAACTAGCTCCAGTAGTTACAAGCCGAATACACATCAATCACATCCAGAGGCATTACGAGCCTAGTTTCAGGGTGTTGGTGCGTAATCTGCCTCTCACAGTGAAGGACTCTCAATTGCAACACTTCTTCAGCAAGCATGGCCAAGTTTCCAGCGCGGAGGTCATCTACTACAAGAAGACCAAATCCTCGCAAGGTGTCGGTCTTGTCACAATCGCGACAACGCACCTCCATCAGGATGATGCTCTCGCCTCTCGATGGGCTAATTTTAGATGGATGCAACCTCAATGTTATCTTGGTTGGCGACAGACCACGAAGGCAACGGCGCAGCGGCAAGTTGGTCTTCCACCAGAGCTAATATAGCTACACGTAGCTCGATGATCTCCGTGACTCCATCATAGCTATAGTGAAGACATTTCTTCCTTAACTTTATACTCCTTTTCTACATTTATTATCTAGAAATTTGCCTTTGTAGTCATCCATAATGACGAAATGTGTTTGAAGAAACAACGTCCTATCACTACTCTTTAAGACCGTGCCAGGCTGAGAGCATCTCCAATAGCTTCTCTATTTTAGGGCACCAAAGTGTGCGTGGAGTAAAATTTGGGGTAAGAAAAAGTGTTTTTTTGGCAACACAAAGTGGCGTCTCCAACCGCTGCCCTAAAAAGGGCACCCAAAACAGCAAAACCTTTTTTTAAAATATTCGTACTACTTTGATCATATTTCATAGTTCGGTCAAAAGTTCTAAGCAACTAAAGTTTAAACATGCAAATTACAAACATTGTTCAACTACGACATGCAAGTTTAAACTAGAAACACTATAGGTTGTCCCCGTCAGTTTCGTTGGCCACGTCACTCTCGCCATCAGAATCTAGGTTGACCACACCGGAGGGGCCTGCGTCCTTCTCCTCCTCCTTGACAAGTGAAGGCCCTGCCTCGGCATCGTTTTTATGCTTTGACTTTTTGAGATCCCTCTTCTAGTAAACTCCATCTCGTTCTGCACGTAGTCCGGGTGTTCCCTTGCAAACCTCGGCATAGCCTCCTCGTCACTCTCCCGGTCCGGATATTGTCCCATTCCTCAAAATCAATGAGAGTCGTCGGCTTGATCGGGCTGGACTCAATGGTCACCAGTGGCCCGACGAGTTCCGCTGCCTGCAGAGACTCGATCTCTGGGAAGTTGTGCCTATTGTGTGGCAGGCCAAGCCTCCACGCCGCGATGTCGTAGTCATGGGCGACAATATCTGCCATCTGGAATGTGCGGAGCCAGTACCACTAGCCAGTGTGCTAGAACTAGATACCGAGCCAACCAGAGGCGACAACCGCACCCTGTTAAACTCGACCTTGCCCTTGCCCTTCAGCATGGTGGCTGAGGTGGGCCAGACGGGGAAGGAGGCGACGAGGATGTGGCGGCGACGGTGATGTACGTGAGGCGAGGATGATGTGGCAACGTGATTTGGCCTGTCCGGAAGGAGGCGACCAAGGGAGGTGAGTGGATCCGGTGATAGTGGGGTGTGGCGGTCGCGGATCTGGAGATGGCGGTGGCACGGGGAGGGGTGGCGTTCTGGCGCGACTGTAGATGGAGGCTGTGGGGGGTTGGCTGCAAGCCATTATATTTTTTTTGCGGCAGCCGCCCCGTGGTGCTGTATATTTGCAGCACTGGCAGCCGCATTTTAGGGCTGACCAAATTATTATTGCTCAGATATTTATGATACTAGTAGAGTGCCCGTGCGTTGCTACGGGCTTATGAAAATAATACCATCTTGTAATTTTCAATTTATGTCCATGAACATATTATAACCTAATAAAAGGAAGAATGAAAATACCATATTGCAATGTTCAATATCTTTTTTCATTTGTCAGTGAGATATAACCAAAATGATCATTCTATACATGCAAGATAGTAAAAAAAAAATACTTCTTAGGAGCATGTGTGCTGTGAGCCTTGAAGAATACATTTGTTCTTGTACTTCACTGCATGAATTGTATTCGGTATATTGGCATATAAGCATGCTTTGCACCTCTAGTTTTGATCTACCCACCTGTTTCATTGTTTGAAGAATAGTATATGGCTATATAGACTCAACTGGAGAGAATACATTATGCAATTCCCCCGTGTCTGTTAAATAATCATGTAAAAGAAAAGAGAATAAAAGTAAAAGTGAGTCTAATGATAGAAATGAGTAAGAAAATGAAAATTTGAAAATAAAGGATCTTAGGGCATCTCCAATGCTGTCCGCTAAAATGGACAAACTACTGTGTGATCATATTTATGTTTTCATAGCATGCAGGTGAACGAATTCGGAATATCAATATAAACATGGATCAAATGATGAAAGCATATCACGGGAGTAGCGACTGTTATAGCTCTTGTTTTCTTATTTCATCTTACTGCATTTTTATTAGCCTTTGAATACACCAGTGTTTGCAGATAAACCTTTTCTGTGTGATCGGCGGCTACATTAATATTTTGTCAAGAGATGTCTATCTAGGTTTGTTTGCTGAACCATTACTCGATGCCCAGTACTCAATAAAAAAACTAAATTATCCACTTTGAATTAATCTTTCAAATTGATTAGGAAGTAGAGATAGTATATATTCCCGTGATGGACGTGGAGGAGAAGAAGCCGGAGGAGGAGGTGGGGTTGGCCATGGAGCGAAGGAGAAGAAGCCGGAGCAATGGAGGTGGATGAGGGAAAAAATAGTACTAAAAGACATGTACGCAATAATTTCTTAGAGGTTGATCATTGCATCGTGACAAGAGAAAACCTTGCCTAGACCGGCAAGATTCAAAGCAACAAGCCATATATGTTTGGTTCACGCCTGACACTTACCCTGTTGGTGTCGCCACCTAGCGTACAGCTTGCTTTCTTCACCTTTACTTTGTTCATGCCACCCCCCAATCCAATCAACAGATGAGTTGATTGCCCATCCGACCACTTCTCTGTTTCCTGTCAAGCAACCATGGACGGTGTGTTGGAAAAACATCATAGAACATGTAAGCATCACATCACTGGCATAGACCCTGCAATTCAAGATTTTAGTCCAAAAATAAAATAGATGTTGTAAGACTACTTTCAAGATAAAAACTCTTAAATTCATCATAAAAAAGATTGATTGACTGGTTTTAGTACTGCACGCGCAACCATGTGTGCATATGATTAAAGCACATGAGAGAAAATATCTCTTTGGACAAAAATCTTATATAGAACATTCCATGGTAGATGACTGATAAAAAGGAACAAACAAACCAATGAACTCCGATTTGAGAAGAAATAAACAAACAACCATTTCTAAAATGTAAAAGAAACTAACACTCTCGGTAAAAGAAACTAAAAGTTGCTGACAAGCATTACATGTATATAGAACAAAGATTTATTCACTCTAAATTTTACAGAAATTTGGCTCTTGTAGGAGGATGCTTTTTAGAACTTATTACTGGCCAACTAAATAACAATGCATTAAATAGCACACCGCCTAGATAAATACACATGTGTTGGCACGGAATAACAAAAAAATAGCTTATGCAATTTTGCACTGATCAAACAAATTTGGCATAATTCGGATATGTGTTGAATATGATGTCATGCATATTTTAATATTTAACATTTTGATGCTAAGACAAACAAATCTTCCATTTCTTATACACTATCTGATTACAGATAACAACTACTCCTCTGCAAAGATGGAATGTGAAAAATAATGTGTGCCCTCTAACATGTAAGAAATAGCAACACTAAAATCACAATCTGAAGTTGCGAAGACACTTCAGAACAATGACTTGCGTGAAAACCACACACACACATTTACTCTTGACGATCAGGATATGGTAGCACATACCTTTCTCGTCTCCATACACTTCAGAAACTCTGCTCTCGAGGAAAAGTAATTATGCCAATAGCATCCTACGTTTTTTGTACAAATTAGGCAATGGACATAAAGTGAATTTCTACCAAAGAAGGGAAGCACAATGCAATTAATGCCAATAATAAGCAATATATGCTCCTTCTACAACTTAGACAGACTGGAACATATTTTCTACCAAAGACGGGAGGCCCAATCTCATACTCACTATGCAACGCTAAAGGTCATTAGTGTTCACCACAAGAGTTAATAACATTCCATCATGCTAAAGATCATTTAGTTTATAACTGGCAACAACGATGACAACACCAGTAGCCTTCCCTGTGAACGCCTCCAAAGACGTAACATTTTGTGAAGTGATTCAAGTATCTCGTTAATCAGGCAAACAACAATATTCCTTGCAAGAATTAAATATCAAGTTGCAAAATTTGTATTACCACGTTTGAATACTCAAGGCATATTATGTTACTGACATGGCTAGATAATTACCTAGTTTTCTCAACCTCAGCACAAAAATCAATGTAAGCTCGATCCATACCTACATCTAGCTGAGTATTGTCTAACAGTTCATGATCTACCATTAGAGAGCATATGTGAAACTCCGAACCAACCACGACTTACCTCAAAGCTACCCACACTTTTCCCTTCTCCATACACATAAATGAGGAAGCGACACTACTTCTCATCAGTTTCACCTTAGCCTCCCGTTGTCACTCACCTCCTCACCATTGCCGCTTGCGGCCCTAGGAAGTGGATGTGGTGACCTGTAGCAACCAATAACATAACTTTAGGCCTGCAAGATATTAAGGAGTCAGCCCTTGACTTCTATCCGAATGAAGCACCCACAACACTTCGCCCTTGGCCTCCCTGCCTCGCCCAGCTCCTCCTCCTCCCCGTCGTTGGTCGCCGTGGCAAGGAGGTTGCAACAAGAGAGGCGCTGTTCTTTGGAGGGACAGAGGCGGTGACCTGTGGCGGTGGCTGGGAGAGCTGGAGCATGAGACGACGGCGACCATTGAGGTGACACGCTTTGGAGGGTTGGAGGCGTTGTGTGGAGGCCGCAGTGTGGTGTAAGACGACCATGGCGTGTCGCGTGCATTATAGATAACAAGAATCAATGCCATGCCGGTGTTCTTGATAGTAATGCTACCAGTGCCCTACAAAATGTGGACAAAAGGTAACAGTAAATATTTCTTTTTGTGAAAAATGGAAATAAACTAATGAAACAAACAATGCAGAAACACATTTGCAGTGATGTATAGTAGTTTTTACTTGTAGGAAATATCAAAAAAGAAGTAAACTTCAGTAAAATGGAAACCCATAAATGGAAATACAGCAGTACTTCTACTAATTGACAAGCATCTTGTTTAGTTAACAGGGGCAAGTGTGATTTTGCTCACGGATAGAGCAAAGGTTTAAAAATCTTAAACAACTGCATGCTTTTTTAATCTAGAAAAATCAAGCAAAGCTCATGTGTGAGTATAAGCTATAAGGTCCAAAACTGTTAGGACACGTTTATAAGATTTGTCAATTTGTTACAATGCTAGCTATTTTTTTAACAGCCATATGCAGATAGATACTACAATAAAAAAACAAAAGCATTCATTTTTTGAACCTGGCGTTGAACTAATGATGTATCTCACAGTACTTAGTACCACTTTTGCCTTTGTAAATCTGGGTACATAATCTCGTAGATCATAAATTAACTTAATATACTGCATGCACAGGATACCATCAATTTCAGAATTAAATAAAGCATGTGTCATTATAATTTCCGTTCTGAACGGCAAACCGGTAATATATTTGGAAAGGTCATGAGGAATTGCACCATTGTTCATATTATAGCCATACTTTGCCTAGTGAAAATTATTTCTCATATCATGTGTAAAAACACGTAGAGTATTTAGAGCAGAATGAACAAAATGAAAGATAAATTCCATCATCTAGCAAACTACTTTGACAGAAAGTAAATTAACCAGCTAAAAATGACAGTGAAGACGGATCACTAAGAATCGTACATGTACCACTCACATCCTTGCTCAGCCCCATGGCCTCCAGCAGCACCATCAGTGTGTGTGTCTGTGTGTGCGCGCGCGCGTCGCCGGTGCTCCTTCGACGACTATGCGATGGCTGCCACACAACGGCCATGCCACTGTACACTGCCACCGCCGCGCTCATTGTTTTCTTGCCAGATGCTGCCACCGCCTCCACCATGCCTCCCCATCTACCCATCCCAATTGCCACAGCGGGATCGCATCAGCTCGCGCCAACAAATGCCCGTGGGCATCCTTCCTCTCCACATGCTTTGGGCCCTGTTTGGGGTACACCCTCATAACATGCAATATTTCCTGTGCCCAAAGTTGCCTGCTGCTACGTTTCACAATGCCCATGACGCCTCCTAATAAGTTGTCCACAAATTTGAAACCATAAATCATATACTGTAGTATGCATCGCTAGATGAGGTGACCTTGAACCAGCAAATAAAAGCATATCTTCCTGAGAACTCTATTCTCACACTTCTCACACATTTTATGAGACTCGATAAAGCTTTGATCTGAGAATAATATTTAGTTAATACTTAGAAACTGTAACTGATGATGAAAGAATCAAGGTGCTGTTAAATAAATCGAGACAAAAGGGTGATTAGCTAACCTGTGATATTGTTTCCAACAATTAGGATTGAGTCAACCATGTATACATCTCCAGCTACAAGATTCCCTAAACAACGAAGAACCCAATTCAATATACAAGCATCAATTTGCCTGTCTTGTAACATCGTAGAAGCTGTCCTGCAGTAAAACGGGAACTTACCCATCTCTAGGACGCAGGGCGGCAACCCATGCCGAGCGGCCGCGGCAAGGTGCCGTCATGGTGGTGCTTCGGGGGGCTGCCACTGGCCGTCCTCCTCACCGCCACCCACGAGGACGCGCCAACGCCGGTCACGCAACCTAGCACGGCTGCCAGTGTGGGGTGTGGGCAGCTGGACTTCACGCGTAGTCATCATGGGGGAGCCATCTTTGTGTCCATGGTCGATGAGCAATCAACACAATGTCGTCCAAGCTGACCACATTGTAATGGAAGATGGGGCGGCGATATAGAAGCTCTAGTGCAAAAACCATGTCGCCTGATATGTTGGTTATTTAGATGATAAGGGCATCTGCAAAGAAGACCCTCAAAGCTCTAGAATATGTCCGGATTGTAGTGTCCAGACCATATTTGTCGACTTTTGTCATCCAATGAGGCCCCCTGTCGGTCCGCTGGAGCATTCAAACTATCATTTTCCATAAACCAGAACAAATCTGGAGGAGCTGTGTAGCAGTTTGGACCTTTGCATGTCCAACTAAAAAACACCACGTGGTCCCTCTATCTTCCCCCTCCCCCACCCAGACACAACACACGCACACCTCACGCAGCCACCGGTGAGGCAAGCCATGCCGCCACCTGACCTCTCCTCCCTCCGGCTCCCTCTCCCTCGTCTCGCCTATCCCAGCCGCCTCGTCACGCCTTGGTCGGCCTCGGCTCCGACAAGCCCCATGTCGGCCATAAACCGCACGACCAGCTCCGCCTCCAGCCGCTGCTAGCCATGCCTCGTCACAAGCCGCTGCTCTAGCTGCCCTCCAACCACCACCACGCATAGCTTGAACTTCTTGATCATCTAATGGTTGGCATGATACTGGGTCCTAGTGTCATTCCGGCCATGATTTTGTTAAACTAAAACAAGATTGTGTTAATAAAAAAGAACCTTTCAAGGATTCCACAATCTAGAATCACTGTTATTTAGCAAAAGAAGAGGATGTGTAATCCAAAAGAATAAAATAATACCAACCAACCAGCTAGGACCCTGTAAATATAACCTCCTAGGAGGCATGTACTTTCCCACCTTTTCAATGCAATGAAACGCAAAATCGCTTTGCGTTTTCTCGAAATAATAATAATAATAATAATAATAATAATAATAATAATAATAATAATAATAATAATAATAATAATAATAATAATAATAATAATAATAATAATAATAATAATAATAATAATAATACCAACCAATAATTATAACCAGGTCAAAAAGATATAAATAAGGCTGCAAAGAACAAAATAGCTTTAGAGCCGAGTCATGAAAAATTGGCTAACAATCTTTGTCCTCGAGTAGTAAGTTGCAGAAGGTTTATGTCTACTGCGCAAATACAAGGTAAAGGGTGATATCAAAGTTCTTGGAACCACTACATGTGAAAGCTATCAGAGTTAAACACCAAAAGTACCTTATAGAAAGTCACTGTATCCAAGGTTAGCCTTCCTAGAACAAGTACTACTGGATAACCGTATACCATTGACTTAGGACCATGAAGAAGGTTTTTGCGCAAACCTTCTCGAGAGTACACTCATACCAAAACAAATCGTACTTACACTGCATAGTACCATAGCTCGCGCGCAAACCTCTATCTTTTAAATGTACCAATTCTTAGAAAAAAATCCTAGTACTACTATTTTTAGTTTATATAGAATGCACCCTTTATTCTCACTTCACTACTGTACCTTTTGTCGACATATATGTCATATTACATAAAACTTCCTGGACTTTTACCTTAGATATCAGCTGTCGTTAACATTTGCCGAAAAAATACTTCTAAAAAAATACCAATATAGAAACAAAAATTCAGAAGATGCAACATGAATTGAGGGTTCAGGTAGGGGAGTGTGTCTAAGTAAGCATACACACATACAAGAATAATTTGTGTCTTAGGAGCATATTGTAGTAAGTTAAGCAAATAAGGGCTGGAGAACAATGCTCTAAGAACCAGTATTCAAGATGAGATGCTCCTACAAATAACAAAGGTCAAATGTTGAGTTGTGCATAACCTGGCACATTGGATATTTTCTTCCATTGATCCTACATCGTTTGGAAACATCATTTTTTAACATGGAAATACTCAGAATCAGGTCAATGGAGCAATAGGAATAGATGTTGGGGAAAGAAACATGTGTGATCTTTGAATAAGCCAAAACATGTTTGAGATTTGCAGTAGTGATAACACCTATGTACTTACTGTCTCTATCAATGTAAGAATATAACAAAGCAAACCACAGATGTAAGGAACAGGGATTAACGCATTGAACTAACTTCCTCATGGAACAGAGGGAGGCAACCATATTCAGCTCATTTCGGAATAAATATTGATCCAAAGTCATCAACAAAGGACCCTGATTCAACATTTGATTTGTCACTAATTATGCTCTACTACGGTAAGTAACACATACAAAGTTTAAAACAAAATCAGAATCACCAATCAGCTAGATGCATAGCTTGAATACTCAAACCAATAAAAGGAGGAGGTGAGCACTGGACCATTTGAAGCACAAAGAAGTTGTGTGCAATATTGCATACTGCGATTTACAACTGAGCATGCAATAGTGAGAATACACTAACCGATTAGTCATCTAGACTGAGCACAATATCTTCAGGTGTACTGTCACTGATAGATAGCTAAAATGAACCACAAAAAATCAAGGTTGTAGTGTTACCAATGGATAGCTAAAATGAACCACAAAAAAACTTTAATCTAACCTTGTTCAATCGGGTGTATCTCCTTGAACCCTGAACAGCTCCGCATGAGTAACTCCGCTCCTTCATCTTGAAAGATAAAATGCCAGTAAAACATGACTGATATATATTCAGCTGAAAGAAACTAAAACACATTCATAAGCCTATTATATGGCAAATTCGATCGAACCAAGTTTGGGCATAAATGAAATAAATTAGATTGGATCAGTAATCGCCCCCTACAAAGAGAAGCAACTGATCTACTAATACATGGCAGATCATACAATCTTGCACAAAATCAACAAAAGCAAACTCTTTTCTTTCACCAAACGTGAAACATTGAGTGTACCCTGCATATAGAACAAGACCAAGATCAATACATGCCTGTAAAATGGAGACCACCAAATCTGATTGAAACACAAAAGAAAAAAGAAGAGCTTATGTTATCCGCATCGAGGGAGCCCTTGGCGCGGTCGAGCTCCGCATCCTTCGCACGGAGCTCCGCCTCCAGCTTGCGCGCCGTGATCTGGTACGTCTTGAGCAGATGCCGCTGCTCCTCGGCATGCGCGGAGAGGGCGGTGTTGCCCGCGGCCGCGGCGTCCCTGGCCGCGCCTGCAGGATCCTCGAGGAACCTCCGCTTGGTGTCGGACAGCTTGGTGAGCTCCGCGACCACGGCAGCGTCCGCGGACTGAATGGCCTCTGCATCATAGGGGAACTGCGCGAGCTTCAGCTGCGCGTAGGCTCCCTTGACGGCCGAGACGCCTGCGAATAGATTGGCGAGGAGGGAGTCCGCGACAGCAACCGTCGCGGCGGCCGGCGGCGAGGGCTCCCCCTGCTGCGCCCCGGCGGTCTTCTTCTCCGCGGCGTTCCGGAAGAAGGGGTCGAGGGAATACGGCGCCAAGGGCGGCGATGGCGTCTCCCCCGGGTGGCGGCGTCTCCCCTCGGCGGCGGCGACGTCTCCCCTTGTACAGCAGCGGCGGCGGCAACGTTCTATTTCTGGGCAGCTATTGGAGACATTAGGAGTAGAGATGAAAGCTATTTTTTTTGCCCCAACTGCCTAAAAAGGGTTAACCTTCTATTTCTGGGCAGCTATTGGAGACGCTCTGATGATGTAGTGGGATAGGATGGTCATGGAGGAAAGGAGCATGTAGATGGAGATGTGTGAGTCAAAATTGGGAAATAAGTGCGTGTAGTCATCGCTAGGTGGTCTACGGACCAGGATGTCATTTTTATTATTTCTGGTGTTTGTGGTATTGTCATGATTGAAGATGAATAGATTGGAAGTTTTCTTGAAAAAAAAAGGTCAAACTAGTTTTTTTTTTCCCTTGAAGATTATAGTATCTACCTTAAGCAGGAAGCTGGATGGAAGGATGCTTTTACGGGATGTCCCGGACATGAATCAGGTTTTCTAGTGTAACGGATGTTTACTCGCCGTAGCTGTAGATAGTTTTACCGACACACAAAAGAATAGAAGCACCAAACTAGGGAGGTATAAGATAGTCCAATATGTGTCGGCGGAAGTCGAAATGTGCTTTTACTTATGGAATTCATCATTTTAGGTTGCAACAATCCGCCGAGTTATCTTCCATCCCAGTGCAGCTCTGAAGAACTCGACAACGATCAACTCAACTTTATTTATGCCTTCGCTCAACGGGTTTTGTCTTTCTAGGTTTATCTGCAAAATAAGCCAATCATGATAATGGGGAAATAAAGGAAAAAACAGCAACCATGCTTTTGCTCCATTTCTTTTCCTTTTTATTAATTTTTCTCGGTTGCCATTTTTTCTTCCTGGTTTTCATTTTTACCTTTTTTTTCGTGGTTTTTGACTTTGGTATTTTGTAGAAAGAGTTCGTCGAAACCTATTAACATGGATCTATTTCGAAGATCTTGACACGCGAAATTCTGTGGTAAAAATGGTTCGGAGTTTGGATGCACGGTTTAAGAGATAAAGCGTTTCAAATAAACGAATCTATGAAAGAAACAAAACAACCAGGTTGTGAGGCATACAATGTGCCACTTGTTAGCGCAGGAGAAGGTTGGTGTGACGTTTGCAAGGGGTATCTTTAACTAGTGATTTCGAGCTAATAGGCGAGGCGACAGGTGAACGAAAGTGCAAACGGGCTGACCCAATAGGGCAGCTCACTTGAGCGGGTCTTTTTTGTTCTTTCAGTTTTCCAATTTGTTTTGTTAAATAAAGTTGTTTTGTTTTGTTGATGTTTCTAAAAAAATATAAAACTATACTAAAAAAAGTAAAACATATATTTTAAAAATATTCAGCGTTTATTTAAACAACGTTCATCATATATAAAAAAAACAATGTTCACTATATAATTTATATTTTTTTAACCGTGTATAAAATGTTCAGCATATATTTTAAAACTTCATGATATAGTTTTAAATGTTTATCAAATACTCCTCCTTAAGAAAATAAGTGTCTCAACTTTAGTACAACTCTGTACTAAAGCTAGTATAAAGTTAAGACACTTACTTTGGGAGTATTAAAAACAGTTCACCATATATAAATAATATCTGACATATATTTAGAAAGATCATCCTATATTAAAATTGTTAATTGTATATGATGAAGTAAATTATACATTGTCTCACTCATATATAGGATTTGTTGTTCCAACTAATTGCATTTTGAATCTTCATTTGTAAGAAATTATTAGGGTATTGATCCTGTGTAAGATAAGCAAAAGGGAATTTGGCCGGACTATTTAACGGGCCGACGGGTACAGCTCTCTAACCTTCTGACAACGTAGTAGATGCTTAAGTGGAGATCTCCTAGCCAACGTCGGCTAGGAGAACTAACTAGTGCTCACGCGCCCCGCCTTTCTTGGCTGGCCAAACAAAAGCAAACGAGCTCGCTCGCTCGTCTGGATTCCTTCGTTTCGATAACCAGTTGACGCAGTATGCATTGAACGCTAATCAGTTAGCATTCAAAAAGTTCATAGATTTTAGAAAAGTTGGCAGAATTTTAAAAAGTTCATGAATTTGGAAAATATTCAGGGTTTGGATTTGAAAAAAAAGTTCATGAATTTGGAAGAGGTTCACCAATTCTGAAAAATGTTGGAGGATTTTTAAAAAGGTTCATCGATTTTGAAAACAAAATCATGAGTATGGGAAAAGTTTACAGAGTTGACTTTAAAATAAAATCATGGACTTCAAAAAGACTCATGTGTTGGAAAAAAGTTCACCAATTTTGAAAAACAAAGTTCACGAATTTTGTGAAATTTTACAGATTAAAAAAGTGTAAACTTTTTTATAAAGTTTACGAGCTTTGAAAAACATATTCATGAAGTTCTTTAAAAAGTTTGTTAAATTGAAGAACGTTTCTGAATTTGAAAAAAAAAATCACGCATATAAGAGTAGAAGAGAAAAGAAAAAAAACTGAAAGTGTTCGAAGTTTTAAATGGAAAAAGGAAAGAAAAGGAACAAAAAACAAAAAGGTAAACTATAAAGAAAAAAATCAAAAAGGAAAAAAATGATAAAAGAACAAGAAACGATTCGTTTGCTGGAGGCTCTTTCCAGATTGAACATCACGTAGACATTAGAGTCCTTAATTTAAGTTTTTTTTTGTGGGAAAATTTTAAATTTGTTAAAATTGGATGTGTTCTGAATTTGATAGATCAAATTTGGAGATAATTTCGGAAAACTTGGTGAGGTCCGAAAGGGCGTTGCTACGCGTCGGCCGGCGGATCTTTTTAAAAGATCCACCGCCTCGCGAGCCGCCATATCTTGCACTTGAGCGGCCGATGGTCACTTTCTATCATTGCAACACATGTCATGTTGAGAAATTTTCTGTAACACGGGTTATGTGGCAGGATATTTTGTAACATAGGTCAAGTAGCAGATTATTTTTGCAACAGATGTCTTGTTGCACCTTTTTTGCAACAGAAGTCTTGTTGCAATTTAATTTTTTTGCAACAAAGATCTCGTTGGAATTTAGTTTTTTTGTAACAAAGGCATGTTACAGTTTTTTTCTGCAATACAGGGCTTGTTGGAGAAACTCACTGTAGCGGACAGCGAGCAACGACCACGTTGGTTGAAAGAAAGGCCAGTGCTCACACGGGACGGCGGGGCGACGGCGGGCACAGCTCCCCACGGTGGACACCGACGGGGGTGATCCCGCAGGACGGCGGGATGCAGATTGAGTTTGGGTGCACCACAACGGCCGACGTTCATGGTGAAGGTGGGTGGCCGCGGCGGGGCCCATGCCGGCGATGAGCGTTCGCGGTGGCGGTGAAAGCAACGCGAGAAGGAGTCGGATTGACGGGGAACTTGGGAGGTGCATGAGTGGTGGCTGCTCTCGTGCGGATTCAGATCCAGATTCCGCAACACACCAGTTGTTGCGGTCGGGGAAATTGCAACGACGAGTCAGTTGCAAAAACTAGTCTATATAATACATTGTTTCTGACCATCTGATCCAACGGCCACGAAGGCGGCGGACGCATGCGTGGTTACCCGTTGGCTGATCCAAATCATTTCTCGGTCCAAAAACACTTTTTCTCTACTTTGGAAATTCCAGCGGCAGAATATAGACGTGTTAGTACTTAACACCAGAGCGAATCGGATCAGTTACCGATACGTACAGGTGCCAGCTATATATGTGCTTGATCCGCAGCATACGATTGTCGATCCCATCACGATCTAGAATAGAACCAACCTGCCGCGATGCAGGGGACGTGGTGGCCGGACCTCCCGCCGGAACTGCTCCTCGAGGTCTCCTCCCATCTGCACGTCCCCGCCGATCTCGTCCGCTTCCACGCCGTGTGCAAGCCATGGCGCGACGACGACGGAGACTGGTCAGCTCCTGCCGTGGCTCCTGGCGCCCAGCAAGAAGGGCGAGGATTCCCTCAACTTCAGATGCGTCTTCTCCAACACAAGCTACGTCGCGCCGCCGGCCATATCTGGTGGCAGTGGCACCGGGATGAACTGGGTGGCCAGCGCCGACGGCACCGCTGTCCGCACAACCCTCCACGACCCTCTCGTCGGAGGGCCCCCCACCCACCTGCCTGACGAGAACGTCCTCCGCCGGTTGGAGGAGAATCCCACAGGCATCATCTACAACAATGGCGCCGTCCTTCTGTTCAGCAAACACGACAGCATCGATACATCTACCGCCGAGTTCAGGGCGGTGCTCCTGCGTCCTGGTGACACCGAGTGGATGTTTATCCAGAGGACTCTCGAATCCCCCTCAGACGGAGAGTTCTGTGTCGCCTATCACAACGACAAGATCCATGTGACCGTTGAGGGAAAACGTGTGGAGGAAGATGGGGAGAGTGAGGAGCTCACCGGTGCTGGACGGGTTTACAATGGTTGGGCATGAGAGAAAGCTCACAAATCTATGCCCACGGAGTAGAAATATGAAGATTAGTTGAGAGTAGAAAAAGGACTATTGTATTGTGGAACAATGCCTTCCTATAATCGCAAAGACCTTTTACCGGTTCCTGTATGAACTGGCGAATCATCTGCCGTCCAAGTGCAATGTGATTTGTGTTGGTTGTAGGCCCACTTCACTGTATTGCTTTGTATTTTACAGCCCACTTTTCTTATATAAGATCGAGTCAAATTTTGGACTAGAGATGTAACTGTCGAATTAAAGAACTTTAGTTCTAGACACATAGATGTGATATGGTGAAATATAAGGACCAAAACTCTTTTCAGTGGAGGTTCACTGGTTTTTACGGAGCGCCCAGAGTCGAGGATCGACATCATAGCTGGCGTTTTTTGCGTACTTTGCACGCCTTGCCGCATTCGGCTTGGATTTGTGTGGGTGACTTTAATGAGACTCTCTATGCATGCGAACACTTCAGTCGATCAGCACAGCCGGAGAGCCAGATGAGAGCTTTCAGAGAAGTTACCGACAAGGTGGACTTCCAAGATTTGGGATGGTCTGGTACAGCTTATACCTGGGACAATCATCAGTCAGGTGCAGCGAACGTTAAGGCAAGACTAGACAGAGCCAATTCCGGCAACATTTTCAGCAAATCAGAATTAGACATGTATCCTCGATAGAGTCTGATCATTGCTAGCGGAAATAAAAGAGAATATGCCCAACACTTCGAGAGCCAAGAAACAGTTTAAATATGAGAATGTGTGGGCATCACATGTAGATTATGAACAACTTGTCACGAGAATGTGGCAGCAAGCTAGTCAAGGCCCTGGTCTACAAGGCATTCCTGACTCTCTTGATTTGTTGAAGCAAACACTAGAACCATGGGGATCTCGGGAATTTGGCTGCCTCACCCGCAAGGTTAGACAACTGCAGAAGAAGCTAGACAAACTCAGATGCCGCTTGGTTGGCCACAGACCGACGGAGGAAGGAAGAGCTATTGTCTGTCAATTACGGGAAGCCCTTCACCAGGAGGAGATTTGGCTGTGGCAACGTTCGCGAGTGCCATGGCTACGTGAAGCTGGCCAGAACACATCTTACTTCCAAGCACAAGCAGCGCAACGAAAGCGAATGAACAAAATTCAAGGGCTGCACCGTCAAGATGGTACCGTTTCTGCTAGTGAAGCCGAGGATAAGAGTGAGGTTCAACAGTTCTATCAACATTTATATGAATCCCAGGGATTTTCTGATGCAACCGAACTTCTTAACCATGTTCGAGCCAAGGTATCTTAAGATATGAATGCTCATCTTACAAAACCATATACTGCGGCAGAAGTGCGCTCGTCGCTCTTTCAAATGGCTCCTTCTAAAGCGCCAGGAGTTGATGGGTTTACTGCCGGTTTCTATCAACGACATTGGAGTCTAGTTGGTACTGACATTACTCGGGCAGTGCTGGACTTTTTGAATGGAGGCGAGCTACCATCAGGCCTAAATGATACCTCCATCACTTTGACCCCGAAGGTACGACACCCCCAGTCTATCTCTTAATATAGACCCATAGCTCTTTGTTCGGTTTTGTATAAAATTGCTGCCAAATGCACTACCAATCGGATGAGATCAATTATGGGTATGATTATTGGTGAAGAGCAAAACTCATTTGTTCCTGGACGCTTGATGACTGACAATGTATTAGTGGCATACGGAAGTGTGCATACGATGAAAAGGCGGAAGAAAGGACAAAATTATGCTTGCGCTCAGGCCCGGCCCTGAGGGGGGGCAGAGGGGGCGGCCGCCCCGGGCCCCCAGAGTGGAAGGGGCCCCCAGTACACGTTCAGTTCTGCAGCAGGCCTCCAATGTATAGCTGCAGTAAAAAAAAATCTGGGCCTGGACTAAGTAGTTTTGTAGCGTCTGATCCGCCACAACGCATGCATCGACCCTGCTGGATCCACGAATTTGGAGCGCGGCACCACGCACGCAGCACATGCCGCATTTTCGGCTCGCAGCCGCCAGATTACGGCAGATGAAGCACGGGAGGTTGATCTGTAGTAAAAAAAGATTACTCAGTGCAAGAACAAAAAATGTGCATCCCAACTCTGCATTTTTATGCAAATTTCTGCTGGGACTATTTATGACTTACCTTTAACTATATATCTGAAACTTTTTTTGTACCTGAACCTATAATTTACTCCTATAATTATAGTAATAAGTAAAGCCTGACATGGTCCTACTTTCTTCGTTGATGTTGCCGTAAGAAAAGATTCGCTCGCTGGAGCGATCGACCGCGAAAGAGTCTTTTCGGCCTAACATACCCTTTTTTTGTTGGTAGCTTATCAAGGAGACCACTTGTTAAAGCCTGACATAACCATCACTTTGTATTTCTATAAGAATACCATGTGCTGGCCCAAGACACACCTTTCTCTACTTCCAACATACGCTATTATTTTGATGTTTATGTCATGGGCCCCGGGTTTGAGTTTCGCCCCGGGCCCCCAAAAACTCAGGACCGGCCCTGCTTGCGCTGTCAAGTTAGACATGATGAAGGCCTACGACAGAGTTGAATGGCATTTTCTGGAGGCCGTTTCAATTCGGCTAGGTTTCAACATGGTCTTTGTCGGACTGGTCATGAAATGTGTATCTTTAGTACGGTTTTATGTTCGTGCCAACAGAGAACTGCTACCGTATTTTACTCCCTCCCGTGGATTTAGACAAGGTGATCCAGTTTTGCCATATTTGTTCTTAGTATGTGCCGAATGTCTCTCCTGTCTCCTCAAGTACCATAATACTGGACATATTTACAGAGGTATTAGAGTTAGTTAGAGGTCACCTTGGGTCACACATCTTTTATTTGCAGATGATAGTTTGATCTTCATCAGTGCAACCACCCAAAGTGTTGTAAGACTTAATGAGATTCTTTGAATTTACGGAGAAGCTTCAGGGCAGTGTGTCAACCGTGACAAGAGTTCAATTTACTTTAGCTTGAACACACCAGCTCAGTTGAGACAACGGCTGAAAGCCATCCTGAACATTGCAGTGGAGGCGTTTAGCGAGTGATACTTGGGCCTCCCCACCACTGTTGGACGTATTTCCAGTGGTACCTTTGATCACATCGGGGAGATGGCCCATGGTAAAATGCAGGGATGGTCTGAGAAGCTACTGGCATGTGCAGGATGTGAAACACTACTAAAGTCAGTGGTTCAAGCAATTCCCACGTACTCGATGAGTACTTTTCTACTCACCAAGAAAGTCTGTAAGAGTCTGACTTCTCCCATGGCAAAGTATTTTTGGAGCAGCTCTCTTGACAAGAATGCTATGCACTAGGTTTCATGGAAAAATCTTGCGACACCCAAGTGTAAGGGAGGCATGGGTTTCCGTGAACCCCATTAGTTCAATCTTGCACTATTAGGGAAGCACGGATGGAGGTTCTTAACGAACCCGTATTCTCTATGTGCAAGAGTATTAAAGGGATGTTACTTCCCTGACATGGATTTCATGCATGCAACCATTCCCAAATCTGCATCTGCAACTTGGAGAGCGATCATTGCGGGCAGGGAAGATTTGAACGCAGGTTTAATAAAAAGAGTTGGAGGCGGGACTTCCATCGATGTCTAGTCAGATAAATGGATTCCCGAAACTATTTCTATGTCCCCTATGTTGAAGCTGTAGAACACCAATGTTCAATTGGTTTCGGACCTGATTGATGTGGATAATTGGTTGTGGCGGCAAGAGCTTGTGCGATCAACATTCATCACACTAGACGCCGAGGCGACACTTAATATACCTATTAGGCATGGGGGTGGTGATGATTCTTATGCTTGGGCCTTTTAAAGAGCGGGCAACTACATTGTTAAATTGGCGTACCGTGCTCTAGTGACTCAGAATGAATGTCAAGCTCTAGGGAAGGGACGGCTACTGGCACCTCAGGAGATGAACAACAGATGTGGAATACTTTGTGGAAACTCAAAGTTATCCCAAAAGTTCGTGTGTTCTGGTGGATAGTACTAAGAAGAATCCTCCCAGATGAGTGCGCTCTCAACAGTTGTGGAACGATGCAAAATTTGCTTAGCAAAGGAGGAAGATCTCATGCACGCTCTCATTTTATGCTCCCACGCACAACGCTTCTGGGAGGACGCTTGTGATTGGTTCGGCATCAGATTACCTCGCTTACACCCAGACTCTCGGGCTAGGGATATTCTATGTGATTCATGTTTTGCAAAGGACGATCAAGCAAAACTAATCACCATTATGCGGACGATATGGCATTCTCGCAATCGTAGCAAGCATGGAGAGGAAGGAAGAGACCCGACTACGGCTCTCAGAACTATCAAGGAGGCTCTCGTGCTCCTTGAACTCCCACGGAACCCCCCTACGGTTCTGCCGGGGCATGGTTGGAGGCCACCGGAACCAGGAGTCATCAAGACCACTACTGATGGGGCTCTAAATGTTGCTGATGGAAGAGGCGGTGCGGGTGGCATAGCACGCTCCTCCTCGGCATTTTTGGGAGCCTGGAGCAAGCCATTTGTGGGTATCTTAGACCCACTGATCGTCTAAGCTTTGTCACTATGTGAAGGAGCTCGTTTTGCGACACTTAGAGGTTTTTCGCATGTGATCATGGAGGTGGAATGCCTGGAGTTGGTGACACTCTGGAACACTCGCCATAATTCCCGTTCAATTGTTGTTCCTATGTTAGAAGAAATAGGAGAGGTAGTTTATGATTTTTTTATCTTTGATATTCAGCATGTAAACCGGTGGGCTAACTTACCGGCACATCTTTGTGCAAAGCGTGCTTGCACTCTGAATGTGACCGAGAGTTGGCTCGATAAAACACCACCTTTCCTGGTAACCAACTTGTTGGCTGATTGTCCGGGGGAATACTTTCATGGAATAAAGCTTTCTGAATTGACCGCAAAAAGGAAAAACATGTTCCTCTACATATCTCTCCTCCACAGGCATGGCAGAAAAAAACTCGCTCTCACTTCTCTCCCTCACAACACATCCAGCCTATGCTAATTTAAATTCACCATATCTTTTAGACCATAATTTTGATTTTTGAAACTTTTTATACATTTGAACCCTTGGGGGAAGACTTGACTAATTTGTATTTTTTTCTTCTTGCAGAACATTAAAACTCTGCCTCGTCTGCCGCCACTAGGGTTCACAGTTTGAGCATCCATCTTCAACCGCTTGCGTAGACAGTCAGACGGGTAGGTGTGTATGTGACAAAAACACCACCTTGGAAATTGCCGGATACCCAGACCCTGGCCCGATGGTGGAAGAAGTGAAAGGTCTGCTCCGAACCAGCGAGAAATTTAGGTGCGTCGTTCGGCTAATAACATATTCCCTTCGCCCTATAATATAAGAGCGTTTTTTACTCTACTCTAGTGTGAAAAACGCTCTTATATTATGAAACAGAGGGAGTAGCACATTGTCTAGCTAGAAGGTCGTGCAAATGAACTGTGTAGAACTTGGTTTTGTAGTCCGCCGGATTGTATTCGTCCATGTTTAAACTCAGAGCTTGCCGAGATGATTGAACGCAAAAAAAAAAAAAAAGCTAAAAAAGGGAAAAAAGAACGCTCAGTACGAGCCTTAAAAAGCTCGGTTATGTAACGTTTCCGGATCCAACTACCGCTCATTATTATAACTGGCTGACCCCGTCTGCTCCCGGATCACGCCGCCATGGACGCAAGAGGTTGGTCTGATCTACCGCCGGATCTGGCACGCGAGATCTCCGGCCGCCTGCAGCACGACGCCGTCGACTTAGTCCGCTTCCACGCCGTCTGCAAGCCATGGCGGGACTCCCGGACGACGACGTCGACGGACCAGTTTCTGCCCTGCCTCGTTGCGGCGGTGAAGGAAGACGCGACGCGCCTCGAGATGAGGTGCGTCCTCTCCGGGTCCAACTACCGCTCGCAGCCGTTGCTGTCTCTGCCGGCCCGGTGGAACTGGGTCACCAGCTGCGGCGGCACCGCCCTCCGGTGCATGACCGTCGAACGCCTTCGCCCTAGTCTCCATGACCCTCTCACAGGGGCCGCCGAACATCTGCCTCTACTCCCACAATCCCTCGGCCTGCGGGAGGAGATCTTTTCCCACGGCGTCATCTACGGCGACGGCACGACCCTCCTCTACAGCATCTCCAACGTCACCTGCGCCTGTTATAACATCACCTGCACCTGTTATAGCCGCACCTCCACAGCCAGGTTCAGGGCTGCTCTACTTCGCCCCGGCGATGCAGACTGGACAATCCTCGAGAGGACCCTAGAGTATGAGCATCGCTTCTGGGGCGGGTCACCTCATCAACCTGTTCTGTCGTGTGTCACATACCACGATGGTAAGATCCTGGTTCTCATTGAGGCTGACAAACGGTGGCACCTCGTCACAGCAAACAGCAATGTCACCCGTGATGAGCTTGTCGAGAGCCAGGGGACGCCGGTGGTGCAGGTGTGGTTTGGCGAATCCACCAGCGATTATAGCTACGTCCTTGAATCCCGTGGCGAAATCCTATGGGTGTCAATTAACACCCGGGAGTATGACAGGCATCTCATGGGGACAAACCCCTACCTCCTCAAAGTCAAGGTGTCAGTGCAGGCACTCGAGGAGCCTCTATTGTCAGAATCGTCGGCACTGGAGAACATGAGATGGGTGAAAAGGGATGGCCGTAGTCTGGCTGATCGCGTGCTGTTCCTTGGTACGCGCCATAGCTTTGTTGTGGATGCGGGACGGGTGCCCGACGGCCACGGCGGGTGTGCCTACTTCGTCTACCACAATAATAACGCCTTTACATATGGGAAGCGTGCTGTCTTCAGGTGCAACCTCATCAATGGCAGGACTGAGCTTGTACAGCGGCTGCCTCAATGTTGGGACTACAAAATGTGCGTGTGGTTCAACCCCAAGTCGGTCATTACTCCTCCCCAGGTACCCCTATATACACTGCTAAAAAGAGTTCGAACTTCTTAAGTTGGATTTCTCTTACAATAAAATCTCCTGTTATATGCTACTGATGTAATTGTTGCATCAAGCTAATATTTCGCGAGAGAGTTTAATCTGGAACTGTGCATAAGCCTTCTCAAATTCTTTTTATATAAAAAAAATCCTTATGTTGACCTTATCATGAGATAAATACAATTCAACCGTACATCTGCTAATATGCCATTGATTTTTCTCTGCCAGGAAATCAGTGAGGGGTCACCGAAGCAGCAACAACAGATAGCCACAACAATTTCAAGTCCTCCAAGACACGCCGTTCCCATTGAGAGACATCGTGTGCCCTGTTTTAGGGTGATGGTGTGCAATCTACCTCTTACGGTGAAGAGCAGTCAGCTACGACTCTTTTTCAGCGAGCACGGTAAAGTGTACACAGCTGAGGTGATTTGCTATAAGAAGACCAGGGCCTCACAGGGTATTGGTTATGTGACCATAGAGACGATACATTCCCATCAGGAAGATGCTCTTGCTTCTCTCAGTAAACTGGTTTTGGATGGATGCCGTCTTGAAGTTAGCTTGATTAAAGAGGGGCAGCCACCACAACGTCGGCGTCAGCGCAGATAGATGTAATAACTTGGATTTTCATTTTGATCATTATAAATACATGGAAAATTTGACTACCGAAAATTATTTATATTGCAAAATTGAAAATCATATATACATATTTGTCGTGAGTACTAGGTTTATCTTGATTTTATAAATATATTAGTAAGAACGGATTTGCTAATTCTCATCTAGTGTGAATTAGTTAGAGCACATCTAACCCTGAATCATATGATCCTTTTGCTCCAAGATTCACGTTTTGAGAATCAGTGGCCATCGCCTAGCGCACACGCGCTTGCCCATGTGCATTGTTTCATTTGCCTTTTTTAAGTTTTGTTTGGGCCGCATGGGCTGGTGGGTCACACAGGCGTGTCATAAATCTCCTGAGGGTTTTGACTTCCTCCCGCATTCCATTCCCCCAATCCTTCTCCACTCAGTGTATTACAAGATGCAATGTTATATTAATCGCTTAGCTTGGTAAAAAACCACAAGGCATGTTCGCACAAAAAAGATAAACGAGACTTGCACATCACTGCACTGCATCATGTGATCAATCATTGCCGATCAAATTGCCCCGTTTCTATCTCTCGTCTTCTAATATTCATTAGAAGAAGAAGCCGGAGAAAAGCCTGAAGGGAAAAAATGTGGAGGAAGATGGGGAGAGTGAGGAGCTCACCGGTGCTAGACGGGTTTACAATGGTTGGACATGAGAGAAAGCTCACAAATCTATACCCGTGGAGTAGAAATATGAAGATTAATGGAGAGTAGAAAAAGGGTATTGTATCATGGAACCATGCCTTTCTATAATCGCAAAGACCTTTTATCGGTTCCTGTATGTAGGGGTGAATCATCTACCGTCCAAGTGCTATGTGATTCGTGTTGGTTGTAGGCCCACTTCATTGTATTGCTTTGTATTTTAAAGCCAACTTTTCGTATATAAGATTAAGTCAAATCTCGGTAGACCCCACAAATGGTTCTCTCTCTATCTCTCTCCTCCGGACTCAGCCTCAGTGCCTTTGTAGAGCAAAGGCACAGAGCGCCTTAGCCTACCATATCTATCACTCATTCTTCATCCGACTCATAGGATTGACTGAAAAGGGAAAACACAGCCTTGTGCTGTGTACTATACTGCACAACCATGTATATACTACAAACTGCTACAAGTTTTCTGAATTTATAGCTGCACTTGCGTGCGTGCGTGCGTGCGTGCGTGCGTGCATGCGTGCGTGCGTGTGTGTGTGTGTGTGTGTGTGTGTGTGTGTGTGTGAGTGATCAGAATGCTTGAGATCTGTAGGAATCATGGGCAATTTGTTCAGGTCGTATAAGCATGTGCAAGAAAATAAATATTATAAACAGCGAGGGTGAAATTGATAGAGCATCTTGCATCTCTGCCGTTTTGTACAGATGATTGCACTTAGTTTTGTTCACACTACAATTCCCTGAAGACTTTGTGTTGAGAGGTAGCATTGACCATATAATTAATGGCTAGGAATGGAAATACATAATCTATGAAATTCCAGATGAGAAAGCTTATCAACTAGCATTTACAAACAATGTTATGAACCAAATGGAAATAAGTTCATAAATAGATAACCCAATCTCTGGCCGGGGGTAACCTCCTTTTCTAAAAAAAGATAACCCAACCTCCGGTGAGCTATTAGTATAGAACAAACATCTTGGATATACAAAACATTTACTTTTCCGCACGCATTTTCGGCTTTCTAGATGGTTTTCCCTTTTTTTGACTTTTCGGTTTTCCACCAGTCTTTCTTAACTTCTCGACAAAAGAATTTCGAAAAAAATATATATTTTGAGCGAAAAACGCAATTTTTTTCCGTGAGAGACATGTATTTGTTTCCACGAGAGGGACAGTTTTGCTTCTGCGAGAGGCACGGCCGTGCCTCTCGGGAAAGGAAAAAACGTGTTTTCTTTTTTTTCTTCCGTGAGAGGCACGTCCGTGCCTCTCGAAAACGAAAAAACGCATTTTCCCTTATTCTTTTTTCTTCCATGAGAGGCATGATTTTGTTTTCGTGAGAGGCGCCGCGCCTCTCAAAAACGGAAAAAACGCGTGTTCTCTTTTTTCTCTTCCATGAGAGGCATGGTTTTGCTTCCAACGAAAAAAACATGTTTTGTCTTTTATTTTTCTTTCTACGAGAGGCATGGCTTTGCTTACGCGAGTGGTACGGATTTACTTCCGCCAAAGGCATGACCGTGCCTCTCAGAAACGCTTCTAGAAAGAGAAAAAACGTGCTCCTGGTTCTTTTTTTCATAAAAAAATTCGTTAAAACCTATGAACATGTGATCTAATTTTGAAGATCTTGATGCGAGGATTCGACGATAAAAACGGTTCAAGATTCGGACGCGAAAAAAAAGGAAAACTCCCAGGTTGCGACAAGTTGCGCACATGCAGCACGCCACTTGTCACAACCCGGGAAGGTGAGAGTAATCTTTGGAAGAAGTACTTCTCAATTAGTGATTTCGCAAAGTGACTCGCTCGATTGAGCATCACGTACGAGAACAATTAGTTGACGAGCGCTCCATCGGGAGCCTCCCAACGATCAATTGAGGGAGGGCTGAGATCGCGCCACTTGGACACCCCAAATATTTATTTCGGCCACCACGGCTAGCTAGGTTGATTGCAAGATGCTCATTGGTGGATCATCACCTCCCACGGATTGATCCCCTCACCACTTGATCCTAGCCGTTCGTCCATATCCAACAAAAGAGAGAACGAGTTGGATTTGTACTATTGCGTGGGGAGTTGGTGGAGCCCAAAATATGACGATGATGTCATGAGGGGAATTTATTTTTATGACAAGGGTTCACCGCCGCCTCCATCGGGTCGCGTGCGTGCTTGTGGGTCGAGGAGCCGGGCGTGCACTATCGCAAGCTCCCCAACTCCATCACTGCTTCCTGCCCTCGGCACGGATTGTTCATTCGCGAGCTCCCTTAGATCCATCTCTTTTCTAGTCTATCGTAACTGTCCGCTCGGATCCAACGAAAGATAGGGTTACCTGTGCTAGCGGGGCAGAAGATGTTGTTAGGTGGGGATTTTATTTTTCCATGGCAGGGTCCAATGTCGCCTCGATTAGGCCCCCCTTGATCGCTTGTATATTCATGGAGCGAAAGGTTGATTGATCGCAGCTGCCGTCATCAACATTTTGTACCGCAAACTCTATTCGGTTGAGTCATGACTTTGAGGTCGAAGGAATGCGACGTACGGTTTTTATCGATTGATCCCCAGGGTGGGGCGGCGCACATGGAGCAGATGAAGCTAGGTGAAAGACGGAGAGCACAGGTACGTACTTAGAGGAAAAAAGAAAAAGAAAAAGAAAAAGAAAAAGGTCCGTCCGTAGATGTCCGCTGGCGATGAAATGCAAAAAAGAGAAGAAAAAAAGAAGAAGAAACAAGACTTGGATGAGTGAGTCGCGCGTGCGTGCACCAAATCAAATCCGGCTTTGCTCTTGGGAGGTTCGCAGGTGGCGCAATTAATTAAGGGCAACCAAAGCATTAGAACGCTCGCTCTTGGGTTTTTACTGCTTTCGATTCGATTGCTAGTCGACCGGTTTTGAGTCCAGCTAGCTGCATCATTCTGCTCCACGTACGATCACGCCGCCACGCGTTGGGCTCATCTCCCGCCGAATCTGGCCCCTGACATCTCCGGCCATCCAGTACCTCATCGTCCCCCAGCCCACCATTGCTCCAATTCAGGTGCACGCTCTCTTGGAAACATCTTAAACTGAATTTTGTTTGTTAAGAGATTCATTCATTAATTGCCTCATCGTCTAAGAGTTTAACACCGGCCTGTAGCTCTAGTGCTAACGAATCACCTATATATGGTTTGGCTTTTATCAGGAAATCACGAAGGGTAGTAAGCTGAAGGCTCCAAAACTAGCTCCAGTAGTTACAAGCCGAATACACATTAATCACATCCAGAGGCTGAGAGCATCTCCAATAGCTTCTCTATTTTAAGGCATCAAAGTGTGTGGAGTAAAATTTAGGGCAAGCAAAAGTGGTTTTTTTGGCACCACAAGTGGCGTCTCCAACCGCTGCCCTAAAAAAGGGCACCTAAAAAAGGGATCGGATCGGGTTGGGCTGGTGTGTGACCTGCTCCTCCTGCATTTCATCGGCCATGTCCAAGACATGCTGGTCAGGCGGCGCCCGGATCTGCTCGCTCGCTTGTTGATGGCCGCGAATTCACGCGAGACAGGAGGCTCTGCCTAACAGTAGATCGAGTGGAGCCGTACGTATCCAAGTCTGACCGATAGATAGAGGACTCCTCGTACACTCTCATCATCAATGAATCAAATCAAAAAGAAAAAAAAAGGAAGAAAAAGACGTCCAACCGAAAAGCCAAAACCAATCAAACGCCCGATTGGAATCTGATCTGATCTGATGATGGGAAGAAAGAAAGAAAGAAACAAAGAAAGGGAAAAACAGCAAACGAACTGACCAATCTATATGTGTGAGTCAATGGCAAAACTGGCCTCTTCAAAACAGAATTGGACGGGATTGGAGTAGAGAATCTGATTTTACTGATGATATAGCTACGCGTAGCTCGGTGATCTCCGTGACTCCGTCATGGCTATAGTGAAGACATTTCTTCCTTAACTCTATACTCCTTCAGCCTTTCTACATTTATCTCGAAGTTTGCCTTTGTAGTCATGCATAATGAGGAAATTTGTTTGAAAAAACAACGTCCTATCCCTACATTTTTCCGTTGAAAGAGAAAGAGAGAGGACTCCTCGTACACTCTCATCATCAATGATGAATCAAATCAAAAAGAAAAAAAAAAGGAAGAAAAAGACGTCCCACCGAAAAGCCAAAACAAACCAAACGCCCGATTGGAATCTGATCTGATCTGATGATGGGAAGAAAGAAAGAAAGAAAGAAACAACAAACGAACCGACGGATGCGCGAGCTTCTCGTCCGCCCTCTTCAACCGCACCAGCGTCATCTATATATACTAGACCAATCTATATATGTTTTTTTGAATTTTCAACGGGGAGATTTCCCACCTGAATTGTATTCATCTGCCTATAAGGCTTTGCAGCCCGTCGCAAGATAGGTTCAAGCGAACCAGAAGTACAGGGGGCATAGGGAGAAGAGATAAACATAAAACAACTCACGCCAACAACACACGAAACAGGGGAAACAACGAGGGAAAACACAACAAAGAGCACCATAGGAGAAATCTAACGGCATTGGCCAGCCGGACCAAACCACGACACTGCACCATCGATGCCATCGAAAAGCTCCACGTATCCGAGACTGCACAACGCCGCGACACCACCTGTGTCGCGAGGCACATTCGAAGGGCCACGCGAGGCCGAGACGACGCCATGGCACCTGTGTGCCACTGTCATAGTCAAAGGGCATCGCCTAGCAAACCAAACCGCGGCACTGCATTGTCGACGCAATCGAAAGGCACCCCACAACCGAGACTGCACAACGCCGCGACACCACCTGTGCCGGGGGTACATTCGAAAGGTTATGCGAGGCCGAGACGACGCCACAACACCTGTGTGCCAACGGCATAGCCGCAGGGCACCGCCAAGCAGAGACGCACCAAGGAGCACTCGAGCACGACACACACCACCGTCGACCCCAGACCAGCCGCACCACCACCACCGACCACCCACCTCAACCCAGCCAAACACCACCCCAAGCCTCAGGCAAGCAACATGGAGCAATGTCTCCGAAGACAGGCGCCACCAAGGTGGTAAAACGACGTCAAGGACGCCGCCGCCGTCCGATCCAGAATCTGGATCTAAGGCTTTCACCCAGAGAACGAACTGAGTAGGCGGGGAACCAATGCATCACACAACGGCACCTCCATGGAGGGATCCGACGCCGAAGGGCGTCGCTGCCGCCGGTGCCGACCAAGCAGACACAAGGCTTTCACCCGTAGCATCACCCGCGCCACCCTATTGCTGAACCATGTCGCTGCTGAGACCGGAGTCGCCACCGCCCGGAGGCAACCAACCTCCTGCAATGACGGCAATCAAGTGCCAGATCCGCAGGAGGACGCGAGCAGAGGAGGCACAACCGACCTGGATCTGGGCGGAAGAGATGGAATGGCTGGCCACCGGCCTGGCCCTGCCCCCACGCCGCCCGAGCAGCCGCAGGAGATGGCACGGCCACCACACCGAGGCTAGAGAAGCAGCCCCGACGCCCAAAGCCAGCCGTTGGCCCGGATCCGGCGCGCCGGCCAGATCCGCCGCCAAGGGGAGCACCAGTGAGCGCCACGACCAGGCGCCGGCGAGCAGGCAGCGCGCCACCTCGACGCCCCCCTGCTCCCCCAGCGCTCACCGCACCTTCAGCACCGAGCTCGGGTGAAGACGCCACCGAGAAGACCCCGGCCACCCGGCACCACGTGTCCGCCGCGGATCTCCCCGAGCCACCTTCGGAGGCAGGGGGCCGCCGCCACCGCGGCGAGGCCAGCGGCAGCGGCGGAGGAGAGGAGGCGCAGGGGAGGGGGCCGCCGGCGACGCGAGATGTTCCCCCGAGCCGCCGGAGCGGAGCGACGCGGGGGTCAGAGCAAGTGGCAGCCAATCCACCCAATCTATATATGTGAGTCAATGGCAAAACTGGCCTCTTCAAAACAGAATTGGACGGGACATATTGGAGTAGAGAATCTGATTTTACTGATGATGCACGGAGATTGGGTTGGGTTGGTGTGCGACCTACCTGCTCCTCTTGATCGATCTTCCTCCAAAGACAAGACGTGCTAGGGCAGCTGGTCCGGCAACGCCCCTGTGCCAGCTCGCTCGCTCGCTCGTTCCTTGACGACGGTCGCGGAATCAGGCAGGAAAGGATGCTCTGCCTACCTATTAGTGGGAGAGATCAATTGCAGCCGCATCCATCCATGTCCGACCTCAACTGAAACCCCTCCTCTATGCTCCTCCCATCCTGCAACAACAAAATTAAGGAGAAGAAGAAGAAGCAGACCACACACATGGGCACGGGCACGCCCAAAGCAGCCAACCCTCAACACAGGGAGGAACAAAAGCATGGCCTCTCGCCTCTCGCCCAAGCCCCAAGTCCAAGTCGCACACGCACCCCGTACGCGGATGGACAACTACTTGTTGTATTTATAGATAGAAGAAGAGATGGTGGCATATATGATGGAGAGAACATATCAGATGTGGAGCCGGTGCAGATGCCCAGAGGAAAGGCCATGGCGCGGATCGATGAGGTGACGCAACCCAGGCCATCCCTTGCTATGGCCTATGTGCATCCCTAGGTGCATGCAACAACTACTATATTAATCAAAGAAGAGGTACAAGTCCCGTTTGACTCTTTGATTACTGAAGCCTCCGGCTCCGTCTGACTCTTTGATTACTTCCAGTCACGTCTGCATCCTTGATTACTAAAACCTTCTTAATCACTGAAGCTCGGCGCCATTAAAAGCTTGTAACCAAGTGGGCGGCTGCTGGCATTCATAGTGTGTGACCAACTGGGTGGCTGCTCAACTTTCATGGTTTCTGTTCTGGACTCCAAACAACCACTTGCTGGTCTACATGTCGTCGCCGCGCTCGACCAATTTGTTTGCCATGCCCAACATCGCTTCATGGCGCCAGCCCCCAGTGAGGCCCAAATAAACCAAAACAAATCTCTTGTCTTCTCTTCAGCGTGGAACTCCTTAGAATCATGCATCGTCATAAAGATACATTTTCTCCTTCACTGTTCTCCCTAGGTTATCGTATATGGGCAACACTCAAGCAAGATCACCTTATTTCTGCCAACACAATCCTCTCTTGGCAATTCAAAAAGCAGATGATCCAGTCAGCTAGCGACATGTTCGGAGATTTTACATCAGATTGATTCTGAACCACGATAGTTTGGGGCTCATAAACTGATTGATTCATTAAAGAAAGAAGCATGATTTTTCAAATTCCAAAACACATGCACCTCTCCAATAGAGACCATGTCACCAAGCACCCTTTCAATAAGGCAACATCCCCTGGGATTAATAAGTAAACAAAAGAGCAGATACCAGCAAGTGCAAGTCTCAAAGCCAACTTCTTTCTTTATTTCTTTCTCAGTCAGCAATACATGATTACAAAAGGTAAATTTTCAGGCCCCCTGCTTTATCATGGAATCAAAAGGATCCAAACCAAAACAAAATTCGCTCTTAGTAGAAGCAAGCATCCAAACCCAACAAACGTTACAGGAGGACTACAAAAAAAATGGAAACTCCCATCCATGGTTGTTGCGTCTTGGTGCAGACCCAACAGAAACATGGTGATCATCCATTGCTTCCTGTGGGAGAAACAAGACACAGTGCAAGGTCAGTCAGTGTCAGTAGGATGCTTGCGACAAAAGGAAATAATGTCAGCAAGTACGGTGCAAAAACTGAGCATGACCTCAAGTACGGTCCGAGAAACTGACCAAAACACAGTTAACGGCAAAAAATTATTTAGCCAGAAGTTACAAAACATCATCTTCTATTCTATACAACAGAACTAACTGAGAACTCCAACATACTCACCCGGTGGAGATGATGGAGCAAGCAGAGGTGATGCAACCATGCAACCTGTCTAAAGGCGCAAAAAGCCAGACCAGTCATCAAAGCAACAAAAACTACAAAACAAGTCTTAAACATGCCTCACTACTGTTGTTCCGAGCCAGATTAACCCTGTCAATTGACCAACTGCCCCTGCTGACTTCTTTGGCAAAATATGACAATTTTCACCAGCGACCACAACATCTTGCGCAGATGTTGTTTGTGTTGTAGGTCCTGTTCCAGCAAAACAGTCCAAACAATAGTAAATATGACAACCAAAAAACCATACTAGTAGCAGGAAACATATTCTTAAAGAAAATAACATTTCTAGCTTTCCATCTAGTCTAAACTAACTAAACTAGTATCGGGAAGCAGAGATGTCAACCAATCACCCTAGGCAAAATTTCACAATAAGCTAGCTAGAGTAGTGGTGGATGAAACCAAATTCATTCAGTAGCAAATTCATTACATGAGCATCAACAAAACACACATCATAGAGGCGAAAATATGACATGAATGGGAGGCAATGCCTCCTATAGGATCTCATCAGGCCACCATAGCTAGTTTGGTTTGATGACCAGAATATAAACTAGAGCAGAGTAGCAATAAAAAAACTCACTCGAGTTGAGAGGGCTCAACCTCTTATGGGAGTCGCGGTGGTAGGGGTAGATGACCTCCTCGCCGATGTCGTCCATGGATGGCTCCTTCTACATCAAAGCCGAACAAACAAAAGAGGAAGGGCTGGCATGACATACAAAGCTAGCAAGTAGTTTTTACATGAGAAGTTGTGAAATTTTCTGGTTTCATTCATCAGGTTGACAGACAGCACCAGTATAGCACACCAAGATAGAACTAAGAGCTAGCAGCTATGCATATATAGATTGTTATAGCAGAGCAGCACCAAGATGTCATCAACGGATGTGTTCATGTTTATAGCATAGCAGCACTATTTATACAAGGATCAATAATGAGAATTGCGGCACAACTAGAATCCCCCAATAAAAAATACTAACCTTTTATCATAGATTGTTGTCATAGATTGTTCTGGAGAAGACACATCTAAACTTGAGGTTAGGCTTGTTAGCTGCGAGGAGCCAATGCAAGAGCAAGGTCTCCTTCCTTGCTGTCAACATCAGAAAGTTGCCGTGTAGCTCAGGCTACATGGAACCTCTTATCCTCAACCCTCCAGCCTTGCTTTGAGATCCGCACTCTCAAACTAACTTACGACAAGAAGATTTCTCTTTTTTGTTTCTCTCAAATGAAACATCATATGAACTTCAAACTCTGCAGACCGAACAAACATTAGAACATCAATCTGCGAAAAAACTTTCAGATTTTTTGGTCTGATATAAATATACAAAATGAGATTTTGTTTGACTAAAAATAGTATTTTAAGTATTTAAAATGCATAAAAAATCCAAAAGTTTCTTCCCACATTGTAGTTAGAATGTAATGTTGTTCTGCAAAATTTGAAGTTTATATGTTGTGTCATCTGAGAGAAACAAAAAAACAAATATTTCTGCATGGTTCGCGATGCAGAAATGGATGACAAAAATAAGGGGTACCATGTAGCTCGAGCTAAGAAAACCACACTCTACATCGAAGACGTCAAAGATAAGGGGTACCATGCAGCTGACGGGAGACGTGGCAGAGCACATCTGGCGCCAGGTTCGGCCACCATGACAGGCTCTCTCTCTCGTATTGCAAAGATTATCCCGATTCTTTTCCCAATTATACATTGCCAGATGATGCGAGAGACCGGGTGTTTAAGTCCTGGCGTAGTACGTAAAGAGACACCAGGCAAGATCTATAATGTTTTAGCACCACCCAAACAGCTGGGACTCTAAGACTACAGAATACACACTCGTATAATTTTGTCTTTTGAATGCCCAGAAAAGCTCTTATTTTAGTTTTAAAATGAAAAAATTCTTACTTTATTTTCCAATACATAACCAATGTTTGAGATAAATCTGCAAGGTGCATATGCAAATTTGAGTTATAAACGGAGAATTTTCATCATAACTTCAACAAAGTGGGCGGCCTTGTCGCCGCCATCGTTGCTCCTCTTTGACCAAGCTAACCTTGAGGCTTCATCCATCCAAAGACAGTCCGCTGAGGGCGTCTAGAGCTTCTTCTTGGTGGGCATGCACCATCGTTTTAGTTAAGAGGCCGGCAACCTCTATGGTCTCTGTCTTGTTGTAGTGGATCAACTTGGCATGGGACACTTTGCCATGGTTACTGAAGAAGAGTTGCAGCTGAAAGCTGTTCACCCCAAGAGGCAAGGGACATGGGACCGAGTTGGGCCGGTAACAACGACGGCGAGGGCTACAGATGTATCCTAGCCAACAGGGTGAAGCATGGCCATTCTCGAGGAGGGGCGTGGGCGGGAAGTTGTGTAGACGACGGGTACGTGCTTCTTGAAAGAAAGGCAACGACAACGGTGGAGAAGGTGAAGAGGTCGAGGGGAATCAAAAGATGGGAGAGTAATTGTCCTGAAGAAGATTGGAGGCGTAGCTATAGTGAAGACGTGGAGTATTCTAATTCGTGGAAAGGATTCGAGCCATCTGTACAGAGACAACATGATAAATGAGATCAAAAGGTCTGAAGATAAAACCATAAAAGTAAACATCTACTGCTCTCAACTTGGCCAAAAATTAAATATCCACCAAAAAACAACTAAGACTGCGATGACATCATCACTGACACCAATGTCCATTCATAACTATTGTTTTCTTCCTTGCGCATAAAGAGTCCAAGAATAGTAAGCACTACATCTTTTTGTGAGAGGGATTGCAGCAAAGAAGTAATAAGAAGTTAAAAACCGGGAGTAAAGATGCTCCTATATCCTTCGTCCAGCGCGCGAGCTCTCTGTTCTTCCCCTTTCATCTCCTCTGTTCTTCAACTTGGTGAGGTTCGAAAGGGTGTTGCTACGCGTCGGCCTGGCGGATCTTTTTATCTCTCTCCCTCTCTCTATCTCTCTCCCCCTCTCCCTCTCACCCGGGGGCCATAGATTTATCTCTCCCTCTCTATATCTCTCTCTCTCTCTATCTCTATCCCTCTCTCTCTCTCTCCCTCCCTCCTCCTCTCCCTCTCTCCCTCCCTCCTCTCCCTCTCCCTCTCCCTCTCCCTCCCTCTCTCCCTCCCTCCCTCTCTCCCTCTCCCTCTCCCTCCCTCCCTCTCCCCCTCTCCCTCTCCCTCTCTCTCTCTCCCTCTCCCTCTCTCCCTCCTGAAGGAAATATGCCCTAGAGGCAATAATAAAGTTATTATTTATTTCCTTATATCATGATAAATGTTTATTATTCATGCTAGAATTGTATTAACCGGAAACACAATACATGTGTGAATACATAGACAAACAGAGTGTCACTAGTATGCCTCTACTTGACTAGCTCGTTAATCGAAGATGGTTATGTTTCCTAACCATAGACATGAGTTGTCATTTGATTAACGGGATCACATCATTAGGAGAATGATCTGATTGACATGACCCATTCCGTTAGCCTAGCACTTGATCGTTTAGTATGTTGCTATTGCTTTCTTCATGGCTTATACATGTTCCTGTAACTATGAGATTATGCAACTCCTGTTTACCGGAGGAACACTTTGGGTATTACCAAACGTCACAACGTAACTGGGTGATTATAAAGGAGTACTACAGGTGTCTCCGAAGGTACATGTTGGGTTGGCGTATTTCGAGATTAGGTTTGTCACTCCGATTGTCGGAGAGGTATCTCTGGGCCCTCTCGATAATGCACATCACTATAAGCCTTGCAAGCAATGTAGCTAATGAGTTAGTTACGGAATGATGCATTACGTAACGAGTAAAGAGACTTGCCAGTAACGAGATTGAACTAGGTATTGGATACCGACGATCAAATCTCGGGCAAGTAACATACCGATGACAAAGGGAACAACGTATGTTGTTATGCGGTTTGACCGATAAAGATCTTCGTAAAATATGTAGGAGCCAATATGAGCATCCAGGTTCCGCTATTGGTTATTGACCAAGAATAGTTCTAGGTCATGTCTACATAGTTCTCGAACCCGTAGGGTCCGCACGCTTAAGGTTTCGATGACATGTTATATTATGAGTTTATGAGTTTTGATGTACCGAATGAGTTCGAGTCCCGGATGAGATCGGGGACATGACGAGGAGTCTCGAAATGGTCGAGACGTAAAGATCGATATATTGGACGACTATATTCGAGTTCGGAAAGGTTCGAATGATTCGGTATTTTTGGAGTACCGGAGAGTTACGGAATTCGCCGGGAGAAGTATTGGGCCTTATTGGGCCCTGCAGGAAAGAGAGAGGGCTGCCTAGGGCAGGCCGCGCCCCAAGGCCTAGTCCGAATTGGACTAGGGAGGGGCCGCACCCTTCCTCCCTTCCCTTCCTTCTCTCCTACTCCTACTAGGAAAGGAGGAGTCCTACTCCCGTAGGAGTAGGACTCCCCCTTGGCCGCCTCCTCCTCCTTGGCCGCCCTCCCTTGCTCCTTTATATCGGGGCAGGGGCACCCCATGACACACAAGTTGATCTACGGATCGTTCCTTAGCCGTGTGCGGTGCCCCCTCCACCATATTCCACTTCGGTCATATCGTCGCGGAGCCTAGGCGAAGCCCTGCGCCGTGAAGTCATATCGTCGCGAGCTTAGGCGAAGCCCTGCGTCGGTGGAGCATCATCATCGTCACCATGCCGTCGTCTTGACGGAACTCATCCCCGACGCTTTGCTGGATCGGAGCCCGGGATCGCCATCGAGCTGAACGTGTGCTGAACACGGAGGTGCCGTCGCTCGGTACTTGGATCGATCGGATCGTGAAGACGTCGACTACATCAACCGCGTTGTTATAACGCTTCGCTTCGGTCTCACGAGGGCGTGGACAGACACTCTCCCCTCTCGTTGCTATGCCATCACCATGGTCTTGCGTGTGCGTAGGAAAATTTTGAAATTACTACGTTCCCCAACAGTGGCATCCGAGCCAGGTTTTATGCGTTGATGTCATATGCACGAGTAGAACACAAGTGAGTTGTGGGCGATATAAGTCATACTGCTTACCAGCATGTCATACTTTGGTTCGGCGGTATTGTGAGATGAAGCGGCCCGGACCGACATTACGCGTACGCTTACGCGAGACTGGTTTCACCGCTTCGAGCACTCGTTGCTTAAAGGTGACCGGCGGGTGTCTGTCTCTCTCACTTTAGTTGAACCGAGTGTGGCTACGCCCGGTCCTTGCGAAGGTTAAAACAGCACCAACTTGACAAACTATCGTTGTGGTTTTGATGCGTAGGTAAGAACGGTTCTTGCTCAGCCCGTAGCAGCCACGTAAAACTTGCAACAACAAAGTAGAGGACGTCTAACTTGTTTTTGCAGGGCATGTTGTGATGTGATATGGTCAAGACGTGATGCTATATTTTATTGTATGAGATGATCATGTTTTGTAACCGAGTTATCGGCAACTGGCAGGAGCCATATGGTTGTTGCTTTATTGTATGAAATGCAAACGCCATGTAATTGCTTTACTTTATCACTAAGAGGTAGCGATAGTCGTAGAAGCAATAGTTGGCGAGACGACAACGATGCTACGATGGAGATCAAGGTGTCGCGCCGGTGACGATGGTGATCATGACGGTGCTTCGAAGATGGAGATCACAAGCACAAGATGATGATGACCATATCATATCACTTATATTGATTGCATGTGATGTTTATCCTTTATGCATCTTATCTTGCTTTGATTGACGGTAGCATTATAAGATGATCTCTCACTAAAATTATCAAGAAGTGTTCTCCTGAGTATGCACCGCTATGAAAGTTCTTCGTGCTGAGACACCACGTGATGATCGGGTGTGATAGGCTCTACGTTCAAATACAACGGGTGCAAAACAGTTGCACACGCAGAATACTCAGGTTAAACTTGACGAGCCTAGCATATAACAGGTATGGCCTCGGAACACGGAGACCGAAAGGTCGAGCGTGAATCATATAGTAGATATGATCAACATATTGATGTTCACCGTTGAAACTACTCCATCTCACGTGACGATCGGACATGGTGTAGTTAATATGGATCACGTAATCACTTAGAAGATTAGAGGGATGTCTATCTAAGTGGGAGTTCTAAAGTAATATGATTAATTGAACTTTAATTTATCATGAACTTAGTCCTGGTAGTATTTTGCAAAGTATGTTGTAGATCAATAGCTCGCGTTGTTGCTTCCCTATGCTTTTATATGTTTGTTTTGATATGTTCCTAGAGAAAAATTATGTTGAAAAATGTTAGTAGCAATGATGCGGATTGGATCCGTGATCTGAGGTTTATCCTCATTGCTGCACAGAAGAATTATGTCCTTAATGCACCGCTAGGTGACAAACCTATTGCAGGAGCAGATGCAGACGTTATGAACGTGTGGCTAGCTCAATATGATGACTACTTGATAGTTTAGTGCACCATACTTAACGGCTTAGAATCGGGACTTCAAAGACGTTTTGAACGTCATGGACCATATGAGATGTTCCAGGAATTGAAGTTAAAATTTCAAGCAAATACCCGAGTTGAGAGATATGAAGTCTCCAACAAGTTCTATATCTAAAAGATGGAAGAGAATCGCTCAATTAGTGAGCATGTTCTCAGATTGTCTGGGTACTTCAATCGCTTGAATCAAGTGGGAGTTAATCTTCCAGATAAGATAGTGATTGACAGAATTCTCTAGTCACCATCACTAAGTTACTAGAACTTCGTGATGAACTATAGTATGCAAGGGATGACGAAAACGATTCCCGAGCTCTTCGTGATGTTGAAATCAACGAAGGTAGAAATCAAGAAAGAGCATCAAGTGTTGATGATTGACAAGGCCACTAGTCTCAAGGAAAAGGGCAAAGGGAAGAAGGGGAACTTCAAGAAGAACGGCAAGCAAGTTGCTGCTCGAGTGAAGAAGCCCAAGTCTGGACCTAAGCCTGAGACTAAGTGCTTTTGCTGCAATGGAACTGGTCACTAGGAGCGGAACTACCCCAAGTATTTGGCGGATAAGAAGGATGGCAAAGTGAACAAAGGTATATTTGATATACAGATTATTGATGTGTATTTTACTAGTGTTCGTAGCAACCCCTCGGTATTTGATACTAGTTCAGTTGCTAAGAGTAGTAACTTGAAACGGGAGTTGCAGAATGAACAGAAACTAGTTGAAGGGGAAGTGACGATGAGTGTTGGAAGTAGTTCCAAGATTGATATGATCATCATCGCACACTCCCTATACTTTCGGGATTAGTGTGGAACCTAAATAAGTGTTATTTGGTGTTGAGCATAAATATGATTTGATCATGTTTATTGCAATACGGTTATTCATTTAAGTAAGAGAATAAATTGTTGTTCTGTTTACATGAATAAAACCTTATATGGTTACACACCCAATGAAAATAGTTCATTGGATCTCGATCATAGTGATACACATATTCATAATATTGAAACCAAAAGATGCAAAGTTAATAATGATAGTGCAACTTATTTGTGGCACTGCCGTTTAGGTCATATTGGTGTAAAGCGATGAAGAAAACTCCATGCTGATGGACTTTTGGAATCACTTGATTATGAATCATTTGATGCTTGCGAACCGTGCCTTTTGGGCAAGATGACTAAAACTCCGTTCTCTAGAACAATGGAACAAGCTACTGACTTATTGGAAATAATACATACCGATGTATGCGATTCAATGAGTGTTGATGCTCGTGGCAAGTATCGTTATTTTCTGACCTTCACAAAATGATTTGAGCAGATATGGGTATATCTACTTGATGAAACATAAGTCTGAAATAATTGAAAAGTTCAAAGAATTTCAGAGTGAAGTGGAAAATCATTGTAACAAGAAAATAAAGTTTCTGCGATCTGATCGTGGAGATAAATATTTGAGTTACGAGTTTGGTCTTCATTTGAAACAATGTGAAATAGTTTCGCAACTCACGCCATATGGAACACCACAGCATAATGGTGTGTCCGAAAGTCGTAACCGCACTTTATTGGATATGGTGCGATCTATGATGTCTCTTATCAGTTTACCACTATCGATTTGGGGTTATGCATTAGAGACAGCTGCATTCACGTTTAATAGGGCACCATCTAAATCCGTTGAGGCGACACCGTATGAACTATGGTTTAACAGTAAACCTAAGCTGTCGTTTCTTAAAGTTTGGAGTTGTGATGCTTATGTGAAAAAGTTTTCACCTGATAAGCTCGAACCCAAATCGGAGAAGTGCGTCTTCATAGAATACCCAAAGGTAACTATTGGGTACACCTTCTATCACAAGATCCGAAGGCAAGTTATTCGTTGCTAAGGTGGATCCTTTCTAGAGAAGAAGTTTCTCTCGAAAGAAGTGAGTGGGAGGAAAGTAGAACTTGATGAGGTAATTGTACCTTCTCCCTTATTGGAAAGTAGTTCATCACAGAAATCAGTTCCTGTGATTCCTACACCAATTAGTGAGGAAGTTAATGATGATGATCATGAAACTTCAGATCAAGTTGCTACCAAACCTCGTAGGTCTTCCAGAGTAAGATCCGCACCAGAGTGGTACGGTAATCATGTTCTAGAAGTCATGTTACTGGACCATGATGAACCTACGAACTATGAGGAAGCGATGATGAGCCCAGATTCCGCGAAATGGCTTGAGGCCATGAAATCTGAGATAGGATCCATGTATGAGAACAAAAGTATGGACTTTGATTGACTTGCTCGATGATCAGTAAGCCATGTTAAATAAATGGATCTTTAAGAGGAAGATAGATGCTGATAGTAGTGTTACTATCTACAAAGCTAGACTTGTCGAAAAAGGTTTTAGACAAAGTTCAAGATGTTGAATACAATGAGATTTTCTCACTTGTATCGATGCTTAAAAGTCTGTCCGAATCATGTTAGCAGTTGCCACATTTTATGAAATCTGGCAAATGGATGTCAAAACTGCATTCCTTAATGGTTTTCTTAAAGAAGAGTTGTATATGATGCAACCAGAAGATTTTGTCAATCCTAAAGGTGCTAACAAAATGTGCAAGCTCCAGCGATCCATCAATGGACTGGTGCAAGCATCTCAGAGTTGGAATATACGCTTTGATGTGTTGATCAAAGCATATGATTTTATACAGACTTTTGGAAAGGCCTGTATTTACAAGAAAGTGAGTGGGAGCACTACAGCCTTTCTGATAAGTATATGTGAATGACATATTGTTGATCGGAAATAATGTAGAATTATTCTGCAAAGCATAAAGGAGTGTTTGAAAGGAGGTTTTTCAAAGAAAGACCTCGGTGAAGCTGCTTACATATTGAGCATCAAGATCTATAGAGATAGATCAAGACGCTTGATAAGTTTTTCAATGAATACATACCTTGACAAGATTTTGAAGTAGTTCAAAATGGAACAGTCAAAGAAAGAGTTCTTGCCTGTGTTACAAGGTGTGAGATTGAGTAAGACTCAAAACCCGACCACGGCAGAAGATAGAAAGAGAATGAAAGTCATTCCCTATGCATCAGCCATAGGTTCTATAAAGTATGTCATGTTGTGTACCAGATCTATTGCATACCCTACCACTAAGCTTGGCAAGGGAGTGCAATAGTGATCTAGGATTAGATCAATGGACAGCGGTCAAAATTATCCTTAGTAGAATAAGGATATGTTTCTCGATTATGGAAGTGAAAAGGTTCGTAAAGGGTTACGTCGATGCAAGTTTTAACACTAATCTAGATGACTCCGAGTCTCAATCTGGATACATATTGAAAGTGGGAGCAATTAGCTAGAGTAGCTCCGTGCAGAGCATTGTAGACATAGAAATTTGCAAAATACTTACGGCTCTGAATGTGACAGACCCGTTGACTAAAATTATCTCACAAGCAAAACATGATCACACCTTAGTACTCTTTGGGTGTTAATCACATAGCGATGTGAACTAGATTACTGACTCTAGTAAACCCTTTGGGTGTTGGTCAGATGTCGATGTGAACTATGGGTGTTAACCACATATAGATGTGAACTATTGATGTTAAATCACATGGCGATGTGAACTAGATTATTGACTCTAGTGCAAGTGGGAGACTGAAGGAAATATGCCCTAGAGGCAATAATAAAGTTATTATTTATTTCTTTATATCATGATAAATGTTTATTATTCATGCTAGAATTGTATTAACCGGAAACATAATACATGTGTGAATACATAGACAAACAGAGTGTCACTAGTATGCCTCTACTTGACTAGCTCGTTAATCGAAGATGGTTATGTTTCCTAACCATAGACATGAGTTGTCATTTGATTAACGGGATCACATCATTAGGAGAATTATCTGATTGACATGACCCATTCCGTTAGCCTAGCACTTGATCGTTTAGTATGTTGCTACTTCTTCATGACTTATACATGTTCATGTAACTATGAGATTATGCAACTCCCGTTTACCGGAGGAACACTTTGGGTATTACCAAACGTCACAACGTAACTGGGTGATTATAAAGGAGTACTACAGGTGTCTCCAAAGGTACA